>CM053789.1:125855154-127329321 GCA_028749045.1 Cupressus sempervirens | reverse complement strand
TAGAATTTCCTGTTACTCAGCTCCAACTAAGATTTTTCTTAGCTTCAACTAAGTTTCTTAGTACCCACTAATGATCTTAGTTTAAGCTTTGCAGTCAACTTTGTTACAACTCATTCCTGCAATGTCTCTAAGTGACACCAACCTCTTTATCTTTGAATATGTTTTAACCGATCCTTGCATTTCATTACAACATCATAACTCAACCTTTCCCTTAGGTACTCTTGTTACATCTTGTTGATGAAAACCTCATCATCAATCAACTAATTGATAGAACCTTGATCTTATAAGCAAGTTTTATTCCTATAAATAGTAGGTTAGACATCAATGAAAAAACAATGATTGAAAACAACAATCTTCCTTCTTTGTAACAATCTCCCTCTTTGGCATTGATGGCAAACCAGACTAGTCAACCATCAAACTAAACTATTTAACCAAAAGCTAACTAGATTAGAATAGTAAGTTAGATGCCAAAAAGTAATTGCATTACCATCAATTTTCACATCTCCCTCTACTATCTTGATTGCTTCATTTCTTCTTCTCCCTCTTAGTTGTTGTATCCTTGTTCTTTATTTTTCTCCCTCTATATTTCTCATCTTCTGATGTTCTAATCAACTTTTGATTATTTATGCTCACTTCTCCCTCTATCTTAATTTTATTAGTATCTCCCTCATACTTTTGATCAGATGTTGTTGATTAGTTTCTCTTAACTTCTCCCTCTTTGACCACAATGCCAAAGACATATTTGCATCTTAGTATGCAAGTGTAACTTTTATAAGTTCATTCAGTTTCTCCCTCTGTCACCTTGCTTGTGATTGATTTGGAACTTCAACATTTAAACTACTTTAGGCATGAATCCTAAAGTAAACATCCTCTACATTAATGTATAAAATCTTTAACAATCAACTCATTTGATGCTAGGCATTCTTGCTTTTGCTTCAAGTAGCCTTGGCTAGGGTTATCACCCCTAACTTACCTCTAAGATATTCAAAATAATATTTAGGTAGTGCTTTTGTGAAGATATTAGTAATTTGTTCCCTTAAACTAACATATTCCATGTTCACTTGTTTGTCTTCCACTAACTCTCTTACATAGTGATACCTGATTGCAATATGTTTGGTTTTAGCATGCATTACATGGTCCTTTGATATGTTGATAGCACTTTTATTATCACAATAAATTATTATAGGCTTAGTTACCTCTTCCTTTAAAACTTGTAGAAAATATTTGATCCATACAATATTGGTGCAATTTATAGTAGCTACAACATATTCAACTTTTATAGTGGATTGTGAGGTACAACTTTGCTTTTTTGTGGTCTATGTAACTAATATTTTTCCCAAGAAAAGGGATCCTCCACTGGTGCTTTTTCTATTATCAATGTTACCTCCCTAATCTACATTAGTGTAGGCTTTTAATTAAAAATTTTCACTCCTCTTGTAGTACAAACATAGGTCATCAGTTCCTTTTAGGTACCTCAGTATTCTCTTTACTACCATTAAGTGTTTATCTTTTGGATTTGTCAAAAATCTTGCCACTATTCCAATAGCTAATGTAATGTCTAGTCTACTATGTACAACATATTGCAGCTTTACAATCATTGATCTATGCAATATCTGATTTATTTCAACAAACTCATCATTTTTAGATAGCTTATGTCCTGTTGCCATTGGTGTGCTAACTGGTTTTGTGTCTTCTAACACAAATGTTTTGAGTATCTCCTTGATGCATTTGGATTGCATCACAAGTATGTCATGTTTCAATTGATCTACTTGTAATCCAATAAAGAATTTGATTTCTCCAAACATTGACATCTCAAATTCATGCTTCATTTAATCAGAAAAATCTTTGCATAGAACATCTTTTCCTCCAAATATTTGTGCAATCTCTCACTTTTTCTCTCAAATCCTATTTTCACAAGATATTTGTGCAATCTCTCATATTATTCTCTAGGTGTTTACTTCAATCCATAAAGTTCCTTGTGCAGTTTGTAGACCATGTTCTTGTTCTTATCATCAACAAATCTCTCAAGTTTTTCTATGTAGACTTCGTCTTCCAGTATACCATTTAGAAAAATAGACTTGACATCCATTTGGTAGACTTTGAAGCCTTTATTTGCAACATATGCAAGTAATGTTCTTACTCTTTCCATTCTTGCAACAAGGAAAAATGTTTCCCCATAATCCAGTCTTTCTTCTTGTGCATAGCCTTTGTAAACTAGTCTGGCTTTATTTCTCATTATCTCATCATTCTCATCAAGTCTGTTTCTAAACACCCATTTGGTACCAATCACATTCTTATCAATTGGTCTAGGAACTAGGATCCTTGTTTTTTTCTTCTCAATTTGATCTATCTCCTCTTCCATGGATTTATACCAGTCATCATCTTGTAGTGCAACTTTCACTATTTTAGGTTCAAACTTGCTCAGAAAACATGATGCATTCTTCACTCTATTACTTGTCATTGGTCTGGCATCTTTGTCACCAATGATTTGATCATCAAGGTGATGTCTTCTTACATATTTGGCTAACCTTGGTCCTATCCTTCTTTACATATTTGATCCTTTAGCTTCATAGTCATTTTGTTCTTCTTCTGGTACTTCATCATTTCTGTCATGTGTGTTGTTTTTAGAATCAGAATGTGCATTTTCTATAGTTTGCAGCTCAGCTTCTGAATGTAGCTTGGCATTCTCTAGCTGTGACTCGACTGATGCTATTTTTTTTTTTGATTCCGAATTTGATTTGCAATATTCTCTTCAGTAGTCATTCCTTCATAGAAGTATACAAAGGATCTATAATCCTCTAATTTCTTGGACTCATCAACTTGGACTTCTGCATGCTCATCAAAATTTACATTTGTACTCTCCACAATTTTGTTAGTGTTAGTGTTCAAACACTTATATTCTTTGCTTCTAGTGGAGTATCCAAGGAATATGCCTTCATCACTTTTCATATCAAATTTGTCATTTATATTATCTTTAAGAATATAGCATTTACAACCAAATATTTTGAAATATTTAAGATTATGTTACTAACCATACCATAATTCAAAAGGTGTTGCATTTATACCTTTCTTGAATTGAACTCTATTTAATGTGTAGACTGCAATACTTATAGCTTCTCTCCAGTACTTTAGTGCAAAATTTTTCTTCATCATCAAGGTTCTAGCGCAGTCAATCACTAACCTATTCCTTATTTCAACAATACCATTCTGTGGTGGAGTTCTCGGTGTTGATGTTTTCCTTTTGATACCTTTGTCATTGCAGAATATTTCAAACTCTTTTGATGTGAACTCACTTCCTCTGTTTGACCTTAGGCATTTTAGGTTCTTTCCTATTTCCTTCTCAACTTTGGCCAAATACCACTTAAATATTTGAAATGCATTAGATTTTTGATTTAAAAACATAGTAGTCATCATCTTAGAATAGTCATCTACTAATAGCATTATGTATCTGTCTCTTAGGTAGCTTTGCACTTCTATTGGACCACTTTAGTCTATATGGAATAACTCTAGTACTTCTTTGGAAGTGTATGTTTTTCTTTTGAAACTAGATATAGTCATCTTTCCTACTTGGCATTGTTTGCACATTCTGTTTTTAGGTTTCTTCAATTTGGGCAACCCTTTGACCTTCTTCTTCTTGCTGATGCCAATCAAATTATCAATGTTAACATGACACAACCTTTTATGCCACAACTACACATCATCAAGTCTAACAATAAGACATGTTGCATCTTCCATATCTAGGTAAAATAGATTACTCCTAGTTTATTCACCTTTTCCTATCAAATTTTCATAAATGTCGTAGATCTTGGTAGTTTTTTTTCCAAACTGTACTTTGCAACCTATATTGCCTAACTATGATACACTCAACAAGTTATAGTTCAATCCTTTAACATAGTATGCATTATTAGATGAAATTTTCTCTATGAGTTTAATAGAGCCTTTTCCTTTGATTTGACATGGAGCATCATTACCAAATCCAAAACTATTTCCATCATAGTGAGTAATGGTAATGAACATACTTTTATCTCATGTCATGTGATGTGAGCATCCATTGTCTATGATCCACTAGTCATTCTTGTTCACATAGGTAACCAATATTCTTGCTTCATCTTCATCTTTATCTGATTCATCCTTCATGACCACATAGACTACTTCATCATCATTCTCATTAGAATATTTTTCAACAATGTAGCATATTTTTCCTTTTTCTTTGTAGTCTTTGCTATCATCTTCTCTCTTGTTCCGATACGTGTGTCCCTCTTTGTAGTTATTTTTTTGTGTACATCTTGCAGCAATATGACCTACTTCATTGCAATTGAGATATACGATAGGGAGCTTACCTTTGAATTTACCTTTAGGGTATGTGCAAGATCATGGTCAACCAAACCATGCTCTTAAGTGGCAATAAAAAATCAAAAAATTAGGGTTATGTCAACTTGACGTGCAATTTTCTACTCATTATTAACTTTATATCAAAAAATTGAGAGAAAATAATTTCTAGAAAATTGAATCTAGTTTCTAAACTACTAGGACTTATTTCAAAAAAATAAAAAATTGATTGGTTAAAATTTTGAATTTTAATGTAATATTACAAAAATTTTAGAACAAAAATAAGAACTAGACTTATGTCTGACCACCTTAATCAAAATCAAATTATAATAATTTTAAATAATATTCTAGATATAAGTAGTAGACTCAAGCCTAGATGTGACACATATTTTTTGATATGTTTATTCTAAATAAATAAATAATAATCAATTTTGGACTTTAGTATTGTTGGAATTAAAAAACTCTTGTGTCTTAACACCTTAACTAATTTAGAACACTACAAAATTCAATTTTTCATTGTTTTTCCCTTATAGTAGAAGAAACATAGAATGTGATGCATCTTTTGCATTTAAAAAATGTTGTACCATTTGAAAGTTATAGTTGTTTTTCAAGTAGTGTATCAGTAAGCACTTTATACATAACTCCATTAGAAAATAAGTAATAATTATTTAATAAACTCATAATTTGACAAACCTTAAATTTATGGAAAGATAAGAACATTCTTAAGAAACCCTTTTCATTTCATCAAATTTTGGTGAAAAAAAGTTGTGAGCTACATTGTTGAAGTAAAAATCACATAAAAACATGTCAAAAGCACATTTTTAGGATGTTTTTGAAGTTGACCATATAGGTTTGGTATCAAAAAATATAGTAGACCTTATAAAGATATTAATAATTTTCATTTAGTATAAGGGTGGGTGGGAAAAAAGTTGGAATAGATTTTGAAATGATTTGAGATATTTTAGAACTACAGTATTTTTAGATTGCTACTTTTTAGCACACCATGATTTTGCAAATACTCTTTACCTCTATGGAATTTCCTAGCCAATAGTGCTTCTAACTATTCCACATCTTCCTCATCTACACTATTATCATTGGATGCATGTTTTCCTTTTCTTCTCTTCTTTCTTCATGTCTCCTCCTTAGTGTCTTTATTGTCATCTTGGCCTTGAAAGCAAATTCAAGGTTCTCAAGTCTGTAGTTATCAAAGTTGGATAGCTCAAATGCAGTAAGTCTTCCCACTACATCTTCAAAGGTTAGTGTGTTTTTGTGTACATATCTCAGCTCTTGGATGGTTGAAACTCTAATAGCATAGATAGGGAGTACAGTTCTTAAGTATTTGCTAATAATAGTTTCTTCTTTCAGTTGACCACCTAGACTTCTTATTGCACTTACCACTTCTTTTATTCTAGTGCCATATTGAGCAACATTTTCACCTTCCTCCATTCTTCTATCATCAAACTTTCCTCTTAGTCTTTCGCTCTTTTCTCTCTAGACATTCTAATCTCCTCGATTGATATCTTTTAAGGCTTTCCACATTTTGAATCTAGTGTCACAATCCTTGATGTCATCATATTTTGCATAACTAAGTGCAAAGGTAATTTCCAACATTGCTTGATTTTGCTCCTTTCTTTTGCTCATATCATCTATAGTAAGAGGTCTAGCTAGGTTTACATGTTTTGTTCCAATTAGGGTTCGTGCATAATCGCCTAATAATCCAAGGTGCAATTTCATCAGACTCTACCATGCAGCAAAGTTGTCTTTGTTGAGCTTGGGAACTTCTCTTTTTCACATCTTGATCTTCCTACGTCTAGTACCTTGAAACTAACTTAGTAGATGGCTCTGATACCAATTATTAGAAATGCTTTGGAATAACTAAAAGGGAGGGGGGCGTAAATAGTTATTCAAGGTCAAAATGTCCTATTCAAACTTTTTACTACATATAGTGAGCCCATTCAACCATTCATTCATCCAAGCTTTAACTTTTCTAACTAGCAAGTTACTATTAATCAACATGCATGCATAACACATAAGAAATCAACACGTAACATAGAGATTTACATGGAAATCCAATTTGGGAAAAACCACCAGTAACATGCTACTCAATTCTCGCTCTTCTGACGTGATGCCCTATGAAAGGCCTACCCTATTAAACGCTTACAACACACTATTAAATGTGACCTTGTTTGAGGATTTAACCACTCTATTAGAAATGGGCCTTGTTAGAGGACTTTAGAACATTCACTTGGAATGCCACCCTATTAAAGGATTTACATATAGCTATTAGGCTAACCTAAGTTCATAGGATTTTCCTTCTATCATGACTAATAGAACTGCTAGAGAGTAACAATTAGGGATTTTAACTTGATTACAACATACAACTTAACTTGTAGATCTCAGATCACTTCTCAGCTCATACCATTGTCTGGCCTTCAATCTTTGCAACTCTAACAGCTTGGTGTTCTTTCAAGCTTAGTCTCTTTGAGTTTCCATGCTCAATGTACCAATGCAATCATCTCCTCTTGACCACTTGTAAAAGCAGAGCCTCTATGCTCATCCTTCTTCTAGATGCCTTCTTCTAACCACTTCACAATTTGGCTATTTGGTAGCAATAAAATTTGCTTCTTGGTTTGTGAATCCTTAAATAGAAGTCTTGGAGTTCCTTTTTCCCACTTGATTCTTCCATTCTTTAATTCCAATTTGTATGGATTAGGTAGGATTCTTTAATATCTAATCCTTATTTTGTTTCCTCTAGAAGCTTCTTAAATAATCCTTTTGAATTTTCCCAAAAATAGTTTACATAGAATTTTGTGCCACCCGCTCATCATCCTTATCTTCCAACTAGTTCACAAAATTCAAGGAAACCACTTTGTTGGCTTAGATTTGGTGAATCTTTATTATTTAAAATAATGTAGTAGTTTGGCACTATTAAAATACTAGTGCTTGGCTCAATTTTTCTTGATGCTCGATATTTGAAGATTACTTAGCACCAACTAAGATTTTCTAATGCTCGACACCTAAACTTCACTCAATAGCCAAAGATCACTTGACACACACTAGAATTTCCTACTACTGAGCTCCAACTAAGAATTTTCTCAGCTTCAACTAATTTTCTCAGCACCCACTAATGATCTTAGTTTAAGCTTTGCAGTCAACCTTATTACAACTTATTCCTCCAATGTCTCTATGTGTGACCAACCTCTTTATCTTTGAATATGTTCTCAATACATCATTTAACCAATGTCTTAACCGATCATTGCACTTCATTACATCATCATAACTCAACCTTTCCCTTAGGTACACTTGTTACATCTTGTTGATCAAATCCTCTTCATCAATCAACTAAGTGATAGTACTTGGATCTTATAAGCAAATGTCATTCCTAAAAATAGCAGGTTTGACATCAATGACAGAACAATAATTGAAAACAACAATCTTCCTTGTTTGCAACAATCTCCCTCTTTGATTTTCATCAATGAGCTTTTCAATCAGATTTCCAATAGAATTGTTGGTTGTTTATAACTTAATTTGTAGCATCTTCTTTAGTACACATTCCTTCATAGAATTATATAAATTATTTTTATTCTTTTGGCTCCTTTGTAGATTCAACCTCATGTACTTCTATATGTACATCAAAATTCACATTTTCACTTTCCACAATTTAGTTAGTGTTAGTATATAAACAATTGTAAGCTTTACTTCTTGTGGAGTAAACAAGGAATATGCCTTCTTCACTTTTTGCATCAAACTTTGCACTCTTAACATCTTTAGGAATATAGCATTTACTGCCAAATACCTTAAATATTTCACATAATGTGGATATCCATACCATAGTTCACAAGCTATTGAATGAGTTCATTTCTTGACTTGCACATGGTTCAAGGTATATACAATAGTACTTACAGTTTCTCTCCTATATTTCAGAGCAACATTCTTCTCCATCATAAGTGTTCTGGCAAGGTCCATCATAGACTTCTTTTTTCTTTCAGCAATTATATTTTCTAGAGGGGTCCTAGGTGCAGATGTCTATCTTTTAATTCCTTTGTCATTACAAAACATCTCAAACTCATTTGAAGTGAATTCTCCTCCTCTGTCTAATCTTAAGCATTTCATACTTTTACCTCTTTCATTTCTAGCTCTTGCCAGCTACCACTTAAACATTTGAAAAGCATTAGAATTTTTTTTAGAAACATGATTGTCATCATTCTAGAGTAATCATCAAAAAATAGTATTATGCTTTTATCTCCTTTGTAACTTTGCACTTCAATAGGTCCACACAAGTTAGTATGAACAATTTCTAGTATTTCTTTAGAGGTATAAGCTTTACTTTTAAAGCTTGACTTTGATATCTTGCCTAGTTGACATTATTTGCATATTATGTTATCAAGTTTCTTTAACTTAGGCAAATCTCTGACTCTTTTCATGTTACTAATACTAATCAAATTATCAAAATTGACATGATATAATCTCTTGTGCCAAAGTCATACATCATCAAATCTTGCAATAAGACAACTATTATCTTCTATATCTAGATAGAACAGATTACTTTTGGTTTGATCACCTTTATGTTTCCACTTGTGTCATATATCTTGGTATTTTTATTTTCAAACTCAAATTTGCATCCCAAATTATTCAATTGTGACACACTTAAAAAGTTATAATTCAATCCTTCAACATAGTAATCATTGTGACATGAAATCTTGCCTATGAGTTTGAGAGACCCTTTTCCTTTTATCAAACATGGTGCATCATTACCAAACCTTACACTATTTCCATCATAAAAAATTAAGGTAATGAACTTACTTTTGTCTCTGATCATGTCATGTGAACATACACTATCGATAATACATTTATCAATCTTGTTCACAGAAGTCACAAGTGCAATTTCCTCATCCTCATCAAATTTGTCCTTCATTGGAATATATACCACTTCATCATCATGTTCATCAGTCATGTTCATCAACAATGTAGCATGACATCTTTCCTTTGTCTCTGTAAACTCTACCATCACCTTCTCTTCTATTTTTGTGCTTGTTTCCTTCTCTATAGTTCTTTTGTGTACATCTTGCAGCAATATAACCAACTTCATTGTGATTAAAAAAAATGATGAGTAACTTACCTTTGAACTTATCTTTTTCCTTTGTGAAATATACTTGCTAGTAATTCTTCCAATTGTTCAATCTCTTCCGCATCTATGTTGCTATCACTAGATGCATATTTTATCTTTCTTTTCTTCTTCTTCTACTTTATCTCCTCAGAATCCTTTAAGAACAATTTTTCTTTGAAAGCTAATTGAATACTTTCTAGTTTGTAGTTGTCAAAGTTAGATAGCTCAAAAGAAGTGAGTTTACCTACCATACCTTCAAGGGTTAGATCATTTCTTGGTATACATCTTAACTCTTGAATTGCAGAAACTCTAATGGCATAAATAGGCAGTAATGTCCTCAAGACTTAGCACAGTTCATCATCTATTTTACTAGTAGCCCCTTTTATTACACTAACAACTTCTTTTATTTTAGCAACTTATTGAGCAATGTTCTCACCTTTTTTCCATTCTCATGTCATCAAACTTACCTTTGAGACTCTATGACTTAGCTCTTTGAACATTTTTGTCTCCTCTAGAGATGGTAGTTAGGACATCCCGCATCTTCTTTGGGCTGCCAAGACCTTTGATATCGTCGAATTCAGCATAGCTTAGTGAAGAGGTAATCTCCAACATTGCCTGACTGTGTTCTTTCTTTTTCCTCATATCTTTAGTAGTTAGGGCTCCTGTTGGATACCAATGTTCTACTATAATGGAGGATTTACATGATCTCCAAGTCCTCCAAGGTGTAGCTTCATAAAACATTTCCATGCAGGAAAGTTCTCTCTATTGAGCTTGGGTACTTCTCTTTTTGACATCCTGATCTTTGTGCTTCTAGTACCTTAAAACTAGTCCTCTTAAGTAGATAGCTACCAATTATTGGTATTCTTTTAGAATAACTGAGAGGGGGTGTGAATGATTTATTCAATATCTAGATATACAAATAATTTGTTTTACAATTCAATAAACTCATAAAACATTCATACCCATGCATGAATTCATTGTGTATCAAGTAAAACTTATATGTTATTATCAAATCTACTTGTTGAAATGTAAAGCATGAAATACAACACATTCATTATCACATTTGACATAATGATTTAATGTGGAGACCCAATTTAGAAAAAACCACTAGTAATATGCTACTCCTTATTCACTCTTTTGAAGTGATTCCTTGTTAAAGGCCAACCCTATTAAAGGTTACAATACAAACTATTAAATGTAACTCAATTAAGGGATTTTAGTAACCTTATTAGAAGTGAGCCTTGTTAGATGACTTTAGGCCATTCACTTGGAATGCCACCCTATTAAAGAATTTTTTTATGACTGTTAAGTCAACCTTACTCCAAAGGATTTACCCTAGACTAATATAATTGTTAGAAAGTAATAACAGAGCTTTGATCTAATACAACTTATAGCCTCACTTGTAGATTATAGATCTTTTTTCAGTCCTCAACTCTACTGGCTTGTATTCTTTATAGAACTAACAACTTGTTTAGCCTTCAAGCATTCATCCTCTTAAGCCTTCTTGTTTAGTATTCCATTATAGACTCTTCTCTTGGGTCACTTGATAAAGCAAAAACCTCTTTCTCCTTCTCCTTATCAAATTCTTGCATCAAGCTCTCTAACCCTTTTGCTTCATGACTAGACATTCCTATATACAAGAAATTAGAACATTTTCCTACTCATTATCCATTGTCTAAATTAGGGTTTTAGATGGATTAGGTAGGATACAATGTACCTACCCCATATCTAGTCTTCTCTAGAAGATTCTCTTAGAATCCATTTGAATTTTCCTCTAAAATAGTTTCCATAAGATTCTATACCACCAGCTCATTAATCTTATCTTCCTCCTAATTCACAAATTTCAAAGAAAACAAACTTGTTAGCTTTTATTTGGTGAATCTTTGATCTTTTTCATAATGTAGCAGCTCAATATTATTAATCTTATGATGCTCAACACATAATACATCACTCAATATCAATAGCAAAACCACTCAACATCAACTAGATTTTACTAGTGCTCAGTATCAATTGAAAATTACACAGCATCTATGATCTTGCTCAACATTCACTAGAATTTGTTTTCACTTAGCTCCACTTCACTTTTTGTTTGGCTTGAACTAATTAGCAAATGAAATTTGTTTAACTTATTCTTCTCAACATTCAAAGTGTAGCTAGCCATTTTGTGAACTCAAGTAAATCATCAATAAATTATGTTATCACAGTTTAAACTAATTCTTGCACTTCATTACACAATCATAACTCAACATTTTCTCTAGGTACGTTTGTTACATCTTGTTGATAAAATCTTCCTCATTAGTCAACTAAGTGATAGTATTTGAAATATATAAGAAATTATCTTACCAACAAATGGAAAGTTTGACATCAATGAAAAAAATTGATTGAAACACATAATCTTTTTCAACAATCTTTCTCATCAATGATCTTCGATACAATTGTCTAATTGTTTGTTGTCTTTGATATTACACAAATATCATATTAGTTGTTCGTCTGTGCTTACCAATCTCACTTGGTCAGCAAGAGAGTTTTTCTTGTCTACTAAGCATTCCTAGAGATTATTCTACGAAGACAGTGTCTATCGAGCTCACTCAGGTCTCAAAGGAAATTATGGTAAAAAGTAGTGTTAATCGAGTTCTCATGGTTAACAAAGGAAATTTGGTCTGAGTTAGTGCATGGAGTTCACTCGGTTGCCAAAGGATTTTGCAAGTTTGTAGTGTTAACCAAGCTTTTGTTTGTTAACATAGGAAATCATTTTAGAATTAGTGTTTCCTGAGCAGGGTTTTCCAATGAAGAATTTTTTTGATTTGGGATATGAAGTTTAATTATTTCAAGTATTGATTCTAGCTGACTATGGTAATGATTATTGGTCATTGTAATTTGTAATTGAGCTGACTTCATAATTTATATGATATAAATGAAAGGTCAAGTTGAGACTATAATATATTGAGAGTATGCAAGTGTATTGATTGATTAAGAAGGAAAGTGTATGAGAAAACTTAAAGGATGGTCAGATATCCTTGAGGAAAAACAAATTAATATTCAATTAGGAAGGATCTAGCATGAAGCAAATAGAGATTTATAATCAGCAATTTAGTTGCATCTTATTTAGGTCATTTCATTATTACTCTCTTATTATTATAGTAGTGATCCAAAATCTCTTAACAGAGTTGGTTTAATAGCCAGTTATAAACCCTCTAACAAGGTCACACCTAATAGTTTGTTTTGTAACCTTTAACAAGGTTAGCTCCTATCCAAGCTCACTTCAGAAGAGTGAAAATCACTAACTAGTTACATTGGTGGTTTTTCTCATATTGGGTTTTCACATTAAATCTTGGTGTCTAAAGTGTTCATGTTATTTCATTTATTCTTTCAATTAAATCACTATGAATGTTTAAGATCAATAATAAGTAAATCACACTACTTTTATCGAGTTATAGCATTTTTTTTGTATTTACTGAGTGACAGTAGCAATCAATTTTATTGTTAACATCCAAGGGATCTGAAATATTTTTTGGTAATTGATTCACCCCCCTCTTAGTTACTCCATCTATATTTTGAACAATTGCTATCAAAGTATTTGGTGCTTGCAATAAAGGTTTCAAGGACCTAAGCTAAAGATCAGGATGTCTTACAAGAGAGAAATTTGAAAGCTTAACAAAAATAACTTTTCAACATGGCAGGTACTCATAAGACTTCACCTAGCTTCCATTGGTGATTTAGGATGCACATACCTTGATGAAGAATACACAACTCCCACTAGTACAAATGTTATTTGTTGGAGACATTGCTAAGAAAAAATACCATAATACCATGATGATAGATATTGCATCTACTCTTAGCTATGAGTAATTTGATGATATCAAAGACTACAAATCAACCTTTTCTATGTGGGATAAGATAAAGGACATCTATGGTGCCGATGAAAATGTTAGAAGAGCCAAAGCAGAAATCCTTAGAGGAAAATTTGATTAGATGAGAATGAGAGAAGATGAAAATATTGCCAAATATGTGAAAAGAATCAAAGCTTGTGTTAGTGCAATTAAAGCTTCTAGAGGAGGCATCAAAGAAGAAACTATTGTAATTAAAGTTCTTAGAACATTGCTTCCTATCTATGCAACTAGAGTTTCTGCTATTTAAGAAAGAAGGTGTGAGACAAATCATAAGATAACTTTGGATAGCTTAGTAGGAATATTTACAGCCTTTGCACTAGATAACTTTGACAATTATGTTCCAACTTCCAAGAATATTGAATTTACGTTTGAGGCTAAGCTTTCACTTAATGAGAAAGATAAGAAAATAAAGGACACTTAGCTAAAAAGTGAAGAAGAATTAGAGGAAAGTTCTAACAATGATCTTGAAGTTGTTGATTCTCTACTTGCAAGAAAATATTCTAGAGGCGGAGAAAAATACAAAGGTAAAGTACTCCTAATCTATTTTTTATGTAAAGAAATTGGTCATATTGTTGTCGAGTGCCCAAAAAAAGAGAGCAAGGATAAGAAGAAAAGTCACAAGTGCAATATCAAGAAGGATTTCAAAAATCATATATCATTCAAGGATAAAGGTAAGAAGACATGTTTTATGGCTAAAGATTCTGATAACAATGGAGATTAAATAGTTTACATTGTTGTAAAAAATGAAGCTGATGAAGAAGAAGATAAGATGGCACTTCTCTCTCATGTGAGAAAAAATGATACATGGATCATAGATAGTGGATGTTCACATCATATGACTACTAACAAAACAAAGTTTGAACACTTTGAAGACTATGATGGTGGTAGTGTAAGGTTTGGAAACAATGAACCTTGTTTGATAAAAGAGAAAGGTTGAATCTCATTAATCAAATAACTTGTATGTGATAATGCATGTTGGATTGAAGGACTAAAACATAATCTACTTAGTGTGGCATAGCTAGTTAACATTGGATTCAAGGTAGATTTCATGCATGGTAAGACAAGACTACTGGATGACAAAGGAAAACTAATTGGATTAGGTAAATAAACAAAAGGTAACCTATTTTATCTTGATCTTGGTGAATGGTCATGTTTTATTGCTGAAGTTGAAGAAAGTTGGTTATGGCACAAAAGGTTAGGTCATGTAAATTTTGATAACATAGTGAAAATAAATAAATTCAAGAAAGTAAGAGGCATTCCTAGTTTGAAGAAACTTGATGTTGGTCTATGCAAGAATTGTCAAATTGGAAAAATAGAAAAGACTAGTTTTAAAAGCAAAAACTATTATTCTAAAGACATCTTGAAAATTGTGCATATTGATTTGTGTGGACCTATTGGAATAGAAAGCTATAGTGGAGAAAAATTCATTATTCTTTTTGTTGATGAATACTCTATAATGATGACTATTATGTATTTAAGAGAGAAGTTAGAAGCATTTGAGAAATTAAAATGGTATTTGGGAAGAGTAGAGAAGGAAATAGGGAAAAGATTGAAATTCTTAAGAGTGGACAGAGGTGGTGAATTCATCTCTAATAAATTCAATAACTTTTATATTGAAAGAGAAAACAAAAAAAAGGTATCATCCCCTGGAACTTTCGAGCAAAATGGACTAGCTGAAAGGAGAAATAGATCTATCATGGATTGTCCAAGGAATATAATAATTGAAAATAACATTGCTATCAAATAATATAAGGAAGCTATAAGTACTACACTTCATACTTAAACCAAGTACAGTTGAAGATGGATTCATATAAAACCCCTATGAGTTATGGTATAGCTATAAACCCAATGTAAGTTACCTAAAAGTATTTGGAAGTAAATGTTATATCTTATAAGAATCTAGAAAAGGAAAAATTTATGTGAAAGGTGATGAAGGTATATTTTTAGGATATTCTTGGACAAGTAAGGCATATAGATGTTTAAAATTGTCAACTCATAAAATCAGAGAAAGTGCACATGTGGGAATTGATGAGTTTGTAGAAAGGACTAAAGAAGGAAGTGAAAAGGAACAAGAAGATTATAGGAGATTTGGTTATATTGAACCTAATACATTAATAGATAGATCTCTCAACAAGGAGACTTCTACTCCTGAGTCTTCCTTAGTCACTGAGTTGTAGGAAGTCCAAACCAAGTCACAAGGACTCAAGTTACATTTTGAAGCTACTGAGCCAATGCCTACCGAGTCTGAGCAACTAGAAGTTGAAGTTGAAGTTCAAGACAATGATAATGCAATTCATTCAAAAGATGAGGAACCTATTTTAGCCAAGTACATTAGGAGGCATCATGCACCAAATTTGATTATTAGAGATAAATTAAAATCTACTATAACAAGAAGTAAGCTAAAAGGTACATGTTTACTTGCTAATTTTGAACCTAGAGATGTCAAAGATGCATTGAAAAATGAAAGTTGGATTGAGTCTATGAATGAAGAGAGAGAAAAAAGAGAAGAAAAAAACTTGGACTCTTGTACCTAGGCCTAAAGAGAAAAATATGGTTTGAACAAAATGGGTATTCAGGAATAAGTTGAATAAAGATAGTAAGGTATCAAAAAACAAAGCTAGATTGGTATGTAAAGGCTACTCTCAAGAAGAAGGAATTGATTATGGCAAAAAAATTTCTCTTGTTGTAAGATTGGAAGGTGTTAGGACTTTACTTGCATATGCACCACATAAAAGATTTAAAGTATATCAGATGGATGTTAAATTTGCATTTCTCAATGGTATTCTTGATGAAGAAGTCTATATTGAACAACCAAAAGGTTTTGTTTGTCCAAACAAAAGGGATATGGTCTAAAAATTACATAAAGGATTGCATGGTCTAAAAAAAGCCCCTACAGCATGGTATGAAAGATTGCATTACTACATTATATAGATTGGTTTTGTAGAGAACTGATGATAATAGTAGTTTTTACATTAAGGAAGGACCAGATAACAAGATTGTTTTAGCAAAAATATTTGTGGATGATATTTTATTTAGTGGGAATGATGATCTATGAAAAGAATTTTCAAAGAAAATGAACAAAGAGTTTGAAATTTCTATGTTTGGTGAGATTAAGTTCTTTTTTGGTTTTTAGATACAATAGAGTACGAATGGTATCTACATCACTCAGTCTAAGTATATCAAGGAGATACTCAAGAAGTTTGATATGGAAGATTCAAAACTAGTTGGAACCCCCATGTGTACTAGATTAAAGCTTACCAAAGATGATGACTCAAAAGGGGTAGATTAGACCTTATATAGATCAATGATTCAAAAATTATAGTATGTAGTTCATACAAGGCCTAATATTTCTCTTGTAGTTTGTATAGTGGCAAGATTCTCAGAAAACCCAAAGAAAATCATATGATAGCAATCAAAGGAATCTTAATATACTTGGAAGGTACTGAAGTTTATGGCTTATGGTATAAACTTGGAGGAAATCTGGACTTAAAAGTATTTACTGATGCTGATTAGGCATGAATTATTGATGATAGAAAGAGTACAAGTTGTGGAGCATTCTTTCTTGGTAAAAGGTTGGTATCTTAGACAAGTAAAAAGTAAAATTGCACACCTCAATCTATAGTAGAAGCAGAACAGGTTACACCAGTAATAAATTGTTTTAATATTGTTTGGTTTAAACAATTGTTGGAAGGCATGAAGGTTGAGATCAAAGAACTAGTTGTCATGTTTTTGTGATAATACAAGTGCAATTAACATATCAAAGAATCCAGTGATGCATTCCAAAACCAAGCACATTGCTATAAAATACTACTTTGTTAGAGAATTGGTGCAGGACAAAGAAATTAGATTAGAATATGTCCATACAAAATAATAGATTGTAGATATATTTACCAAGCCATTACCTAAGGATGCATTCTCCTATCTAAGAGGTAAGTTAGGGGTCATTACCCTATCTAAAGCTCACTAAAATAAATTTTTAGAGATGCATTAATAGGAACCAAGTTGAAGATCTATCAGTTGATGCAACATAGTCAAGAGAACATTGCACGTAAATCAGTACTCATTTTGGTACATTGATACACATTTGATATATGTTATCTTTGGCATGTGTTGTCAAAGAGGAAGAGTTTACTATCATATCTTTCTAAAAATTTTTTGGAGAAAGAAGCTATGCAATTCCTTCATAGAGGGAGATTACTGCATAAGACAAGCTTATAGTTTAAAAATCTAAGAGGAAGAAATTTTCTATCATAGAAAGTCTTGTTTTCAAATTTTATTGTGCTATGACATGTTGTGTTACCATCAATGCCAAAGAGGGAGATTGTTGGATACAATTGTCTAATTGTGTGTTGTCTTTGATGTTACACAAATGCCATATTAGTTGTTAGTCTATGCATATTGAGCTCACTTGGTCAACAAGACAATTTTTCTTGTCTACTAAGCATTCCTAGAGATTACTCTGTGAAGATAGTGTTTACTGAGCTCACTCTGACATCAAAGGAAATGATGGTAGAAAGTAGTGTTAACCAAGTTCTCATGGTTAACAACAAAAAGTTGGTCTGAGTCAATGTTCACTAAGTTCACTCAGTTGCCAAAGGATTTTGCAAGTTCACATTGTTAACCAAGCTTCTATTGGTTAACATAGGAAATCATTTTAGAATCAGTGTTTACTGAGTAGGGTTGGCCAATGAAGGATTTTGTTGATTTGGGATATGCAGTTTAATTATTTCAAGTATTGATTCCAGTAGACTATGGTAATGATTATTCATCATTGTAATTTGTAATTGAGCCAGCTTGATAATTTTTATGATATAAATGAAAGGTCAAGTTGAGACTCTAATGTATGGAGAGTATGCAAGTGTATTGATTGATTGAGAACATAAGTGTATGAGAAAACTTAAAGGATGGTCAGATATCCTTGAGGAGCAGCAAAGTAATACTCAATCAGGAAGGATCTAGCATGAAGTAGAACAGAGATCTGTAATCAGCCATTTAGTTGCATCTTATTCAAGTCATTTCATTGTTACTTTCTTACCATTATAACAACGATCCAAAACCCCTTAACAGAGTTGGTTGAACAACTAGCTATACATCCTCTAACAAGGTCATAGTTCCATTGAATTATTTTAAGACCTCTTGCAAGGCCACTCCTTACAGGGAGATTAAATCCTCAAACAAGGTCACACTTAATAGTGTATTTTGTAACCTTTAACTAGGTTCACTCCTAATAAGGCCCACTTTAGAAGAGTGAAAAGTAGTAACTAGTTACATTGGTAGTTGTTCTCATATTGGGTTCCCACATTAAATCTTGGTGTCTCATGTGTTCATGTTATTTCTTTTATGCTTTCAAGTTAATCATTATGAATGTTTAAGATCAGTAATAAGTAAATCACACTACTTGTACTGAGTTCCAACATTTTCTATGTGTTGACCAAATGATAGTAGCAATTAGTTTTATTGTTAACATCCAAGGGATCTAAATATTTTGTGGTAACTGATTCACCCCCCTCTTAGGTACTCTATCTATATTTCCAACAATAAGAATTAAATTTTTTTGAGATTAGACAAAGGTGGTAAATTCATCTCCAATGAATTCAATATATTTTGCATTGAAAAAAGAATTAAAAGACAAGTTTCAACTCTTGGTACATCTTAGCAAAATGGTATAGCAGAAATAGGGAACATATCCATCATGGATTGTGTAAGAAAGTTGATGATAGAAAAAAATGTTGCCATCAAATATTGGAATTAAGCAATCAACACTATAGTTTATACCTTAAAGAGAGTACATATAAAGAAAGACTCAAATCAAACTCCTCATGAACTATGGTATGACTACAAACCTAATGTAAGTTACTTGAAAATATTCGATAGAAAATATTACATCTTGAAAGAATCTACAAAAGAAAAATTTGATGTCAAAGGTGATGAAGAAATATTCCTATAGAAATAAAGCATAGAAGTGTTTGAATTTTTAGACTCATAAAATCATAGAAAATGCACATGTGAGAATTGATGAGTTTGTAGAAAAGAGTGATGAAGAAAGAAAGAAAGAGCCATAGGATTACATAAGATTTTTTTATTATGAACCCGATACCCTACCAAATCTATCTGAAAGAAAGGTGGCTTTACCTCTCGAGTCCCCAAAATCTCCAATAGCTACCAAGTTATAGATGGTCCAACTTGAGTCACAGTCTAAAGGACCTAAGTAATAGTCAGAGGCTACTGAACTAGAGAAAACCAAGTTTGATGGACCCAAGTCATAGGCAGTGGGACTCGAGCTTAATACTAAAGTTCATGATGAAATCAATGAAACACACTCAAATCCAAAGAACCTATGTTAGCAAGACATTCTAAAAGGCATCATGCACCTAATCAAATCATTCGAGACAAATTAGATGAAATAATGACAAGAAATAAATTTAAAGGTACGTGTTTACTTGCTAAATTTGAACCTAGAAATGTTGAAGATGATTTCGAAAATGAAAGATAGATTAAATTAATGAATGAAGAAATAGAAAATATAGAAAAGAATAAAACTTGGGCTCTTGTTCTTAGACCCACGGATAAAAATATAATTGGCACAAAGTGGGTATTAGAAACAAGCTAAATGAAGATGGAGAAGTATCTAGAAATAAAGTAGGGTTGGTATGTAAAGGCTATTCTCAAGAAGAAGGTATTGATTATGGTGAAACTTTTTCTCTTGTTGCAATATTGGAAGGTGTTAGAACTTTAATAGCATATGCAACTCATAGTGGATTTTAATTTTATTAAATCAATGTAAAATCTACATTCATGAATAGAATTATTTATGAGGAAGTCTATAGTTAACAACTAGAAGGTTTTGTAGATCCTAGCAAAAAGGACATGATTTGCAAATTATAGAAGGTATTATATGGTCTTAAGAAAGCTCCCAAAACTTGGTATGAAAGACTTCATAACTACTTGGTACATATTGATTTTCAAAGAACAAATGATAACAATAGCCTAGAAATCAAAGAAGGAACATTTAAGAAGATTGTGTTGGAAAAATTATTTGTGGATGACACTTTATTCATAGGAAATTATGACTTGTGCAAGGCATTTTTAGAAGATACGAGTAAAGAATTTAAGATATCTATGTTTGGTAAGATAACAAATTTTTTTAGATTGCAAATTTAGTAGAAGAAAGATGGTATCATTACTCAATTTAAATATATCAAGGAAATAATAAAGAAATTTGGAATGGAAGACTTAGGAGTAGTTGGAATCTCTATGTCTATTGCACATAGGATTTCCAAAAATGATGCTTCCAAAGAGGTAGATCAGACCACATATAGGTCAATGATTGGAAAATTATAGTATGTAGTGCATAGAAGGCCTGATATTGCATTAGCAATTGGTATAGTGGCAAGATCCTTATTTAAACCCCAAAAAAAAACACATGATGAAAGTTATAAGAATCATGAGATATCTAAAAGGTACTGAAGAATATGGTTTATGGTACAAAATAGGAGGCAACTCAAACTTAAAAGTATTCATAGATGCTAATTGGGTAGGGAGTATTGAGAATAGAAAAAGCACTAGTGGTGGAGCATTCTTTCTTGGTAAAACACTAGTGTTTTGGACAAGCAAGAAACAAAATTGTATCTCTTAGTCCATAGGAGAGGTAGAATATGTGGCCCAACAATAGTTAATTATTCTAATATTATTTGGTTGAAACAACTATTTATAGGTATAAAGGAATAGATCAAGGATCTAGTAGTTTTATACTATGATAACACCAATGCAATCAATATATCAAAGCATCTAGTGATGCATACCAAAACAAAATACATTTCCGTAAAATATCATTTCTTGAGAGAATTGGTGCAAGATAAAGAAGTTAGATTGAAATATGTAAATACAAAAGAAAAAATTGTAGACATATTCACCAAGCCATTACCTAGGGATGAATTTTTGTATCGAATACGTAAGCTAGGGGTCATTCCCCTATTTGAAGCTCACTAAATGAAGTTTAGTGATGCATTAGCCAAAGCATGCTGAAGATCAATCAATTATTGTAGAATTGAAAAGGGAATATTGCAAATGAATCAATACTTGAGGTACATTTATATTTACTAAATATTGTCTTCGGCGTAAGATGTCAAAGAGAAAGAAGTTTGCTATCATAAAAATTTTGTAAATAGAAAGAAGAAATGTCAAAGAGAGAGAATGAACTTAGCTGAATCAAAAGAAGTATTCTAACAGAGGATGAAATTGAAGGCAGGAAGAGTTCACACTAATAGAGAGAGTTCTCATGGATGCCAATCATAATGAAACTAAGGATATGTTCCTTACTTTATTCTTGCTCTAAAATTTCATTGTACTATGACATCCTATGTTGTCATCAATGGCAACGAGGGGGATTGTTGGAACAATTGATTAATTGTGTATTATCTTTGATGTTACACAAAATGTTATATCATTACCAGTCAATGTGTGTCAAGCTCACTTAGGAAATGAAGATAGTTTTTTGTGTCTACTAAGTGTTCCAATGTTTACCTAGTTCAGAAGATAGTTTCTATAGAGTTCACTTGGGTGCCAAAAGGAAAATCTAATGAGTGTTAACTGAGCTCACTTGGTTAATGAAGGAAATGTTGGAATGGAACCAATGTTAACCAAGCTCACTTGATTACCAAAGGAACCTATCAAGTATACAGTGTTAATTGAGTTTACTTGGTTAACATGGGAAAGTCATTCTGAATTACTATCTACAAAGCAGGGTTGGCTAAAAAAGGATTTTCATATTTTGGCATATTCAGCTCAATTAATTTATCTATTGATTCTAACCAACTAACAAGATAATTATTAAGTATTCTAAGTTATATTAGAGTTGACTTGACAATATGATTGAGATATAAATGAAAGGTCAAGTCGAGGACTAGAAAGTGTGTGAAGTATGTAAGTGCATGAAAGATGTCTGAAGATCATATGATGATAAGAGGAAGTGAATTAGAAGGATAACTAGACTATCGTTGAGAAGCTAAAAAGTTACATTCGATCAAGAAAGATCAAGTATAAGCTAGAATTGAGATCTATAATTAGTAATATAGTTCAATCTAAATTAGGTCATGTCATTGTTTCTCTTTAACCATTGTAGCAGTGATCTAAATCTCTTAACAGAGTTGGCTTACCAACTATTTGTGAATCCTCTGATAAGGTGACATTTTTATTGAAGTGTCTATAGACCTCTAAAAAAACCACTACTAATAGGATGGTCAAATCCTCTAATACGGCCACACCTAACGGCATGTTTTGTAATCTTTAGCAGGGTTGGCTCCTAACAGGGCTCACTTCAAAAGAGTGAAAATTAGTAACTAGTTTCAATTGGTGGTTTTTCCCAAATTGAGTTTCGACATTAAATCTTGGTGTCAGATGCATTCATGCTATTTCTTTTATATGTTTGCAACTAAGTTATAGTAATGAGTAATCATAGATAACATCTTAAGAATTTCATGCCAAGTGTTTGCTAAGCAATTTCACTATTTATTGTGTTACAAAATTCTCTATATGTTTACTGAGCATCAATAGAGCTCAATTATTCAAGAGTTTATTTAGTATTGACATATAAGTGATTTGGGATTTATTTTTGTAGTAACTGATTCAACCTAACTTCTTAGTTTCTCCTCTTATATTTCCAACAAGGATGAGATATGGTGTGATTTTAACCCTATGGATGCTTTACATATGTTGTTGGGAAGACCATGGTAGTATAATAGGAAGGTCATACATGATGGGGAGAAAAATACTTACACATTTTGGATGGATGACTCTAAAGTGGTCGTGTTATCTATTAAGGATGAAAAGAAGAATGAAACCATGTTGTCTAAAAGAGAATTTTTCAAAGAAATGAAAGTAATAGGTTGTTGTTATGCACTATTACTAAAAAGAGGAGAAGAACAAGAAAACTTGGTGCCACCTAAGGTAATGAAGGTACTAGAGGATTTTTCTTATGTTGCTCCTAAGGAACTACTTGATGGTCTCCCACCAAAAATAGATATTCAACATCATCTCGATCTTGTTCTTGGAGAAACTTTACCTAATCAAGTAGCCTATCAGTTGAATCCAATACAACATGCAAAGTTGAATAAACAAGTGATAAGAATTGATATAAAATGACCTAATTAGGGAAAGCATAAGTCTTTGTGCAGTACCTACATTGTTGACTCCAAAGAAGGATGGCACATATATGATGTGTACTGATAGCAAATCAAGCAACAAGATTACCATTAAGTATCAATTTCCTATTCCTTAGTACTGATGGTAGAGCAATCAATAAGATTACTATTAAGTACTAATAGTAGAGAAATCAATATGATTACCATTAAGATAGAAATAATAAATGAGATGTTCCTAATGCATATGATGGCTAGGGAGTGGATTAACAACATCACCTCCCTGATAAGAAGAAGGAAAAGATTGCTCAAATTCTTGACAAGCAGACTACCTCCAGAAGGCATGGCCATCATAATAAATACCTAATATAGTATGAAAATTTACTTGAAATAGAGAGTATATTGTTATCTGAGTGGGCAATAATGTAGTTGGATCCAATAAAATTGCAACAATTCATAGATAACCAGTTGCAAGAGTTGCATTTCTTTCAACAAGGGGAGAATGATGCATCAACTTATAAGAGTCATAACTTTTGACTCGGATATAGATTTTGGCTATTCAACTTTACATGAAGTTATGTGAGGAGGAATTATTTGGATTTTTGATTGAGCTCAACCTTATAGGTGGCCATTTTGACATTTTATGGGAGCCATAAATTTCATCCTGACCTTCAAAATTGGGTTTTTGTATTTCTTTTCCAATTTTTTAGATTGCTCTTTTTATAATAAATTTGAAATCATATTCTTGATTTCATAGACTAGTTGGAAATTTATCTTGCCTTAGTTGGGAGCTTTTCTAAGGAAAAATTAGGATTTGTAGGATGGGTTTTGGAAATTACCAAAAATGGAAAATTTTACTTTTTCCAAAAAATATGCCAATTATAGCACTTTTTAGAATTGTTTTTGATTAAGTAAAATAGGTTTTATAGGTATCCTAAAACCTAAAATATTTTACAACATATCAAAAATAAAGATATTCAAAAAAGTCTAGCATCAACAAAACTGCTTAACAAAAGCCAACCTTAGACAACATGCCCATGGCCAGGAAACAAAAAACCAACTAAACTAGTACAAGAAAAAAAAAACCAACTACACTAGGAAAGAACAAGATAAAAACAAAAGTAGTAACTATCAATTTTCTCTATCAAGAACCTATAGGGACTCTGCAATTTCTTTGGTCTTCCTGTTGTCTGTGTCCTCCTAGTCCTAGTTCTGAGCATCCACCTAGTCCCTAGTTTCTTTCAGATCATACTCATCCTTTCCAATTTCCAGGCTAATCTTCTCCATATTTTCCCCACCAAATCCAACACTAATAAGTAATTCACCCAGGCTAATAATGTTCTCATTTAGAGCATTCAAAGTGGCAATCACCAAATTTTCCAAGTTATAGTGAGAGAACTCCATCCTTTGGACTCTTTATTTAAGCTTGGTGATTTTGTCTTCCTAGTCTACCCTATGTTCCTAAACATTTAAGTGTCATTGGCTTCCATCTTAGGTTCTCTCCTCTTCATTATGCCCCTAGTCACTGTCAATTTGTTGGTTACCTTTAGAGCTTCTTCTCCCCTTAAGTTCTTTAATTTCATGAAATAATCATTTGATAGACTAGAAGTTGTTTATCATGCTATTCTTATCGTTGTTCAAAAGGTTAAGTCCAATTTTTCTCACATTAGCATAAATCACAATTAGACCAGGATAAATGAGGTCATCATAGTGGGTTTTTCCATCAATGTCCTCCATCACTTGAATATTCAAAGGCTCCCTAACAATCCCCTAATTGGCAGTATTCAAATTAAAATTCATCCAAGCCCTCCTCCTATTTTTTATTGTCACCTCTGCACTGTCTTTTCCAAAAACATCTATAGATAGGGAAGAAGTGGAGCTAGGGATAGGAATCTTAGGGATCTGGTCTTTGGTTTCTAAAGCCACATCTGCTTTCCTTTTCTTAGGATTTCCCAACATGTCAACTGAATCTTGCTCCTCCTTTTCACTTTCCCTTTGCTTCTACTCCTTCTTCTACTCATCCTCCCCTTTCTCAACTTCCTCCAAGTCAGTATTCTCATCATCATCATTATCCTCCTCCTCCTCTTGAGACTCAGGCTTAAGGGGAATGGGGGGTAAACCTCTAGTGCTCTTTCTACAAGGAATGCAGGTAGAGGGTTTCATTTCTTCTTTGAGTTTAGATGAAACAATGTCCTCTTGTTCTAATTTTATGCTTTGCACATCCTCAAAGTCTGAGCTCCTAGTTTCCTTGGATGCACACCCAATATCACCAAGGGGTTTTCCCCTAGTTTGAGACTTCATATACTCATAAAGCAAGAGGAGTAATCCCTTGTGAAGAGTTGGGTTAGTGGTTGGTTTCCTCTTGAAACCCACAATACCCTTGCTCATGGAGGTGAAGAGATAAAAAGGAAAAGAGATTTTGATACCATGCCTAAAGTGATTAAACAAGACAAAATGATGTGTTCTTATCCTATCAAATCTAGGGTCTAGGGAAATATATTCAATGAAAATCTTGAGAACATACCTCCATAACTTTTTGATGGACTCCATCTCATAATACGTCTCCACCTTGATGAGCTTATTCAACTCATTTTCATCCTTCACAAAAACTTTGACAAAATTTATCAACAATTTCTTATGTTTGAAAAAATTACTCCCTTCCAGGGGGATTTCTGCAACCCGATCTATCAATTTTGCATTGACATGGTGGGTGACCCTATCAATTTTGACTCTCCCATTTTTCTAGGAATCCACCATAATCTTGGTGATCCCCACATCAAATCCATGGAGCTTCTCCAGGAATCTTAGTCATTTTGCCCTTTTCCAATTTATGCCAAACCTTCGATTTCTACTTCCAGTTCCCCGCCTCTCTTGACGGCTCCCTCCTACTTCTCTCCCTCACCATGGTTTCCTTTGAAACAATAAGGCCCCACCTACTCATAGAATTCTTACAGAACTTGGCCTCCTTCAAATTGCAAAAAACAAAAATGTTTTTGAAAATACCAGTAATAATGGTAGTATTCAAAATGACCCTTAAAGCATGTCATCTGTACATGCTATTATGTTTTAAAAAGAGTTTTGCATGATTTTAAATAACTCCCCCTCCTATTTACAATCTTTCAAATCTTCCCATTATTAATTTTGGATTTTTCTAGTACTTCTCTTGCTATGATCTTGCAGAATTAAATTATTCACTGCCACTAGAAATATATTGCTGACATGCCATGTTGTCTCTTCATTATTGATGACTACTTCATTAGCAATCCAATTGGCAACTGAGTTGGCCTCCCTATACATGTGGCTAATATAGGTTTTTTTGAACATGTGTAGGTCATACTATAATTCCTTGATCATATTCACAATGGTCCAAGAGGGCATAGAGTGACCATTGAGGCAATTGATGATGTTTAATGAATCCCCTTCTAGCCATAGGTTCTCAATCCCTGAATCCAAGGCCAGTTTAACAATTTGACTGGTAGCACTGGCTTCAATGAAATGGTTTGTCTGATGTCCGAGTAGGTAGGAGAAAGCTGCAACTCCTCCACCATAGCTATTTCTAGTGATGCCTCCACTACCAACGGGTCCTGGGTTCCCTTTAGCAACCCCATCAAGATTGGTTTTGTACAAATTTTCAAGGGAGACCTTTTCCTTTCCATATCCATTTTCCTTTGTCTATTATTCCCACCTTCTTCAATATTTCCTTACTTTGTGGTGGTGAAGTTCTCCTTCATTAATCCTTCAATTTTCTCAGCAATGACAAACTTCAGGGATTCCCTACTTCTAAAGATTTGATTATTCCATTCTTTCCAAATACCCCATTAGAAGTGTGGAAGGGACCAAGAACCAATTAATTGGGTGATTAAACCTTTATGTGCACTCCATTGGTTGAAGAATTCTTGAATTTTGGCTGGGGGGTACTAGCTAACCCCTAAGTCCTTGGTTAGGAGGTTCCAAACATTACAGGAATAGGACCAATAAATAAACAAGTGATTAACTATCTCCAAAGCATGCTTGCACAAACTACATTTGTTAGGGATAATTTGGCCTCTCTTAGCTAAATTATCTAGAGTAAGGATTTTGTCTATGAGCAAGAGCTAGAAGAATATGTTGATTTTTGAGGTAAGGCTAGGGATCCATGCCTTAGCCTAGATGGGTTTTTCCATTCTTTCCGACAATGAAAAGTATCCAGAGGCAATAGAGTAATGGCCATTCGAGTTACCTCCCTAGATGACTCCATCT
Source organism: Cupressus sempervirens (assembly GCA_028749045.1). Lineage (NCBI taxonomy): Eukaryota > Viridiplantae > Streptophyta > Pinopsida > Cupressales > Cupressaceae > Cupressus > Cupressus sempervirens. The sequence goes on along the minus strand of CM053789.1, from coordinate 127,301,620 downwards.
CCCTTGTTATTTATAAAAATAGCATTTAGGTTAATCATGAAAGAATTGAGTTCTAGGGAGATCATAGATAAGTCCTACCATCCCTTACCTATTCTATAATCACTAACTTTTAGAGCATATCTTCTTATGCATGGCTCTACCCATCTACCATAATTAGAGTGCTCAATAAGAGGTCCCTAGCTTGTCTAGTCATCCTGCCAAAATAATATATTCTCACCTTTGCCAATTTTCCATTTAACCTTGGACTTAGCCAGGGCCAAAGCCTTTAGGATCCTATTCCATATGTAAGATCCTTGAGGAATTTTAGCCTCATGGAGAAAAAGGTTGAGAGATTTCCTTAGATACTTTTCAATCATAATTTGCCTCCATTCTCTTGAGCTTTGAAAGATGTGCTAGATCTATTTGGCTAGAAGGGAATTATTGAGGTGTCTGATTTTTCTAATACCAAGGGCCCCATAACATTTGGGAAGACAAACATGGTCCTGTGTGACAAGGTGATATCTTTCATGCTCCTCAACCCCTATCTAGAGAATGTTCCTCTGAATCATCTCAATTCTATCAACTTTCTTAGTTGAGATCCCAAAGAGGCTTAAGGCATAAGTGGGGAGATTTTGGAATATAGATTTCACTAGAGTGCATTTTCCATCTTACCTAAGAGATGCACCTTTCCATCCAACTAATTTCTTATTGAATCTATCAATGAGCCTATTCCAAAAAGATTTCGAGGATATGGACCCCAAAGGCATGCCAAGATAACTTCTAGGAAGGGTACCAATACCACTTCCCAACATGCAAGCAATTTTCCTTTGTCTTTCTAGTGGAGTATTGATGAAGTAGACCAAAATCTTATCCCAGTTAATTGCCTAGACAAAACCCCTAGTATAAGTATTTAGCAAGCCCTTAAACACTCTAGCTTCTTGGACAATGGTCTCACCCCCCAGAATAGTATCATCTGCATACTGTTGGTGGATGAAAGAAATATGACTAGACGAAGGATTGAGACCTTGAAAACTCCAATCCTATCTTTTTCTTAAAATAAGCCTTCCCAAATAGTTAGCCAAAATGATGAAGAGAATATTTTTTTTCATTGTATGGTAGAGTGGAGTTGGAGAAGTTGAATGAAGAATCTAGTATTTTGAAATTCTATGTTGTGTTATTATTTTTTGAGTATTATTTTGAAAGGGTTTGGGCTACATTATTTCTTTCACATAGGGTGGTAAAAAATTTAATAAAATATTCAAGTAATTAGTGTTTGGAGTGTTACTCAAGTAAACTTGCTATGATATGCCAAACTTTCAGGAGAAGCATAATTTGAATCAAGAATAGTTGATGATCTCCAATGCTAAGGACTTTTGGAACTGATAAACAACCACATAGATCACTCTTTAAGAATGCTTTAGAAGAAGAAATCATGGGGATATATTAAAATGGAAACATGTCCTTTATGGCTGCATAAAGAATATCAAAATTTTCCCCTTATTTAAATGACCTATCTTAACAGCTAAAGAAACTTTGAAAAAAAAAGAAATAAGTCTACTACTCTTTCACTCCCAAGGAATTGAGTCATCGAGTGGTTCGAATAGTGTGACGTTTATCAAAGAATTTTATGGGATCCCACAAACATAAAATCCTTGGGATCAAAGTCATTGTCAATGTAAACTATGGAAAACAATGTCATTACTTTGGTTTTCAAGGAGATATTTAAAGTTTGTAGTTTTGTGTAAAGAGAAATGAAGAAAAAAAATAAAAAATCTAACCTCTAAGCTTGAAGATTCTCAACAGATGTTCATTCACAAAGATTTCAAATTGGAAACCCATCACCTAGTTGTAATGTGTTATTTATAGAACTAATATGTAATAGATGGGGAACTACTTTAAAAGAAGAAGAAAAAAGACAATCCAACAAAAAGAAGAAAATTTTTTCTATGAACAACACTCCACCTCTGAATAGAGAGTTCATCTAAGACTATGAAATCTATTAAATAAGGGAATTCCTCTAGATCTACTTTTCTACACAAATTGATACCATTTCATGGTAACAAAAGGTAGAAGTTCGCAAAGAAACAATAAAAAATAAATGATGCTTACTCATAGCTTTAAAAGCCTCTTCCACAATATTTATACCCATTTAAGAAAATTCAATTAAAAAACAAAGAAGGTTTAAGGTTGAGAAGAACATCCAAGATTATTCTTGTTTTACTTTCATTCAAGGCTAAAGCCTAGTAGTACTTAAATTCTAAGTTGTGCTTAAGAATACAACTTCCACCATATCATAGTCTAGCTGTCCAAGTTCTCACCTTTTGTGCTGAACTAAAGATTTTTAGAGTTCTTTCAAGCATTATCATGCTTAAATCCCTAGATAGAGCCAAATGTTGCCCAAGTTCTAGTTCATATCTTTGTGCTCTAGGGTTTCAAGTCAAGTCAAATGTCAATGTGTTTAGTTTGTGTCTAGATTACTCTTAAGTAACTTCTCCTCTCATCTATCCCTTTGTGTGTACCTAGGTGTGCATTCAAAGAAATATAATACATCTTTTTATATGAGGTAATTAGGAAAGGGAGGGTAAGGTTATGCATTTTCTAGATGAGGGGAAAGTTGTTTAGAAATCCTAGCTAGATGATCAAGTTTTTTATTAAAGGCATAATATAGGTAGAATGGAGAGATCATAGGCCTATTCAAAGAAAATAACAACAAAGAATACTAGAATAGAGGCTAAAAAGTGATATGCAAATCACAGGAACATCATGAAAAACTAGAGGAATTGGATCAAATATAGGATAAGTAGATAAATCCTTAGAAATTTTGAAAGAAACGAGTCAAATTTGGCATGGATTTCTTTAAAATCTAATCGAGGACTCATTTTTTATTTGACTACCTAAATTGTAAAGTTGGCAAGCGAAATGACTTAGAAAGAAAATTTAGATCATTAGATGAAGATTAGATTGATGATTGATATTTTAAGATGAAATTATAAGTAATCAACGATGCATCTAATCAGCTGTTAGATCTCACAAAGATCCATGGTCATCGCTATGTTGCTATGGAAAATTGTGTGATACGTAATCATAGTGACATAAAAATAGAACAACATGTGTTCCTGTGGACTAATTCCTTTTTCAGCTAGTATAGTGTAAGATGAGGTGAGAAGTGTCTTAATTTGATTTGTTCTATACAAGATAGAGTCAAGATTATGAAGAAACTTTTCATTGTTGATCTCTAGATCAATCATTGGTTGTCACTATATCATTATAAAAAGTTGCTTGATCGTTAATCATTGCAACATAGTGATAGAGAAACACATGTCCTATTGGGCCCATCACATTCCATGAGACATACTTAGAACCTGGTCAAGAAGTTCCATGAAATAAAATGAATCAATGTTGGATTCTCCAATAAATTAAACTATTGAAACTATTTTCCACACTGTACATGGCTAGAAAGTAGACCCACAATGTAGAGAAAAATAGAGACTTACAATCTTTTATCACCACCATCAAATAAAAAAGAGATCTATGCTTATTGTTATGTCGCTATGGAAAGTTTCCCAAATGTTAATTATAGAAATAATGATGATTTAACAGTTATACCTAGGTGGACCCATAGAAAAAGTCATAAACGGAAATGGATGGGTTTTAATCATGATCATTGGTTTAAGATTGATGGCTAAAATTCAAAGTCATCATGACTATTGAGATAGAAATTATATGGACTTTGCACCAAAAGTAGAATATGAATGGAAAGAAGAGTTTAACAGGATTTTCTAAAACTGCATGAAGATGAATGGCTTCAAGGTGTTCTTAGAGGTTCCATGAGATTGAGACATCATCAAGAAATATGTCACGCATAAATACTATGTTGAAGATTATATATATTACATGTATTAAATTCATATTTTCTTTCTATTTTGTGATCACTTCTCTACCATAATTGAGGGATGACAGAAAACTATAAATGGCATAATCAATGGTGAATTAGTTTGTAATTCCATTTACCCTATTTTCTTGTCATGTTTTATGTCCCATGCATAGATGAGTTATGTATTAAGAGTTGAAATACAATCATATGTGATTCTATGATAATCATGTGGATTCAATTTCATTTTGGTAATTATAGTGAAGGTGATTCCATTTACTTTCTTCATATACAGTTATGTTTCCTCTTTTGTTGGTTTCATAACATGTTAGATAGTTTAATTTTGAAGTGAAAGAAAAATGTATATGAATCTATTACTTATTGGTTGGATTCTATTTCATTCAAGGTTGATAGTGAAAGTAATTCCATTTTAACTTATATGCATATTTGCTTCATTCCTCTTCTACATCTAGATGGTTAATCTTTATTTAAAATAGAAGTAAGAGCCAAAAATCTCAAGATAGTCTACAATAGTCATTATATTGAGTTTTATAGATTATTCAAATCCATCTTGCCTATTAATTTACAATCTAATTCCATGTATTTGAGTTGCAAGAAAGGAATTATGGTAGTGAGGTGTTTTCCATAAGGACTTGATACCAGTTTTACAACCGCAAGCTGTGAAAGAAAAGAAGCAAATTCAAAGTTGAAGACTAGTACAGTAAATTCAAAACACCATGTTTCTGAATGTTGATACACCTTGGATTCAAAATATGCAAGGAGTTCCATGGTTAAAGGAAAGGATCAACCCAATATATGAAGAGCTCAAGAAGGCCAATTTTCCTATCCCAGAAGATCATTACAGAAGAGGAAGAGCACATGCAAGGGGATCTGTGACCAAGAAACTCAAAGATACTCACTCATCTATAGTTTTTTCTCCTAATAAAACAAAGATAAGTTAGTATTCTTCTCCTCTTATTGTTAGGACTTCCATTCCTCTTGCTTTTGATGCTTTATTTTTGATTGGTGCAATAGTTTCACTTTATATTACCTTTTAGACAAACCAAAATATTATACCTATAGCTATGACACAACCATGGGGAAATGATATTGGTCCTCTTTCTCTTGGGGCTAATAATGATTTTTTGAGAGCATCAAGCAACAACTTTCCAAAATTCAATGGTGATGGTACCATTTCTATAGAACAACACTTAAGTGCTTTTCATAAGGCCTGTGGTGTAGTAAATCCTCAACATAAGGATATGGTTCTTAGAATATTTGTAGATACACTTGTAGAGAATTCTATTGATTGATTTCAAGACCTACCTGCATGATACATAATGGATTGGAATACTATGAAACAAAGGTTAGAAGAATGTTACAAACATATAGAGGATGCACTAGTATTGTTGTTGCATTTGAAATAGATAAAAAAAGAACCATTAATTTCTATGGGATATTTTAATGCAATATTCAATACACTCATCAAGAGAATACTTTCTACATGTGTACCTACAAATGATAACAAGAAGACTTTTCACATCAGCTCTATGCCTCTTGATCTAGGATATCAAATTAGAAGAGAAAATGTAGCTCAAACTTAGAGGCTTCTCAAATACTAGCTATGGAGATGGAGAATTACATGATAGCATCTGGTAAGTGGAAAAGAGAATTCCAATCTGGAACCATGAGAAATATAGCTAGTACTTCAAATAATATAGAACCTATGCTTCAAAAATGGTCTAATGAGCTCATTTCATTAAAGAAACAAATCAATAGGCCTGCTCATTCTTTTCATAAACCTCATCAAGAAGGTTACATAAAACCTAATGGAGGTAAATCATTGTAAATACCACATATTCAATAGATGATAGCAATTGAAGGTGCCCCAAAAAGACAAAATATGTGTGTTTTTCATCTAAGGGAAGATCATGATGGAAATACGTGTGTTGATATGATAAAATATAGGAAGATAGTGAATAAAAAAGGAAAAATAAATGAATATTTTGAAAGTGACGATGATCATGCTCCTTGTGATAACTATGAAAATTATTTCTTAGACTATGAATTAGATTTAGAGGCAGAAGATGACTAATTTGCAACTGTAGAAGGACCTTAGTTAATAGTAATGACTAGGAGTCAAAAGAATATAATTAGACCAGCAATTTTGTTCATATAAAAAATAATGCACCATCAAACAAAGTTGATAGAGATAGTGGCATAGTAACTTCAATTGCACAAAAGGAACACAAAGGTAAGTCAACTAATTCCTTTGACATCATAAAATACTATGAAGAGATAAGAATCCAAATATCTCCAGTACTCAAAGTCTAATCCTAATCAATTGAAGATATTAGTTGAGAATAGTAATAATAAGGATGGGAGTCATGTTAATATTAATACTAATATTTATCATCACATTAAAGCTAGCACTATTGGAACTTCTTTGACTGATGAAGATTTTGCACTACCTAAGTTATTTAAAGAAGAAGAGCCTATTGTCTTAGCCACATATCCAAATAAAAAGCCATATCCCTTCTACATTTCCTTGTTCATCAACAAAAATATATTGAGTAATTGTATCATAGATTGAGGAGCCTATGATAATGTAATGCCTTATTCTATAGAAAAAATTTTAGGCCTTCCACTAAATAAAATTTTTGGTAGATTTTATTTAATGGATACAAAACAAGTCCCAATTCTTGGGCAAATAAAAGATGCTCAAGTTGCCCTTACTGACTATCCTTCCAAAAGGCTAAATCTCACTATTCTAGTGGCAAATATCCTTACACATTATGGCATGCTCCTAAGTAGAAGTTTCTACAAGGACATGGAGGGAGAGATAAAAATAGATTGGTCTTGTGCCACTATTTAGGATGGAGATAGAAAGGTGAAGTTAGAAACAAAAGAAAAAAAAAATTCTCTATCCTAAAATTAGATGATCCTAGGTCTCAAATCTTGTATCATGAAATATAGCTAAGTAATTATATGTTGTTCTCTTACGCCCCTCATATTTCAAAATAATCATAACAAACTAAAGGTGATCAGCTCTGGACTCTAGAATTTGATGGTAGTTGTGCTAATTTTGGTTTAGGTGCATGGGATGTGTTGACATCACCTAGTGGAGAAATAATTTTCTTGGCTTATAAGTTAGATTTTTAAAATACTAACAAGATTGCATAATATAAAGGTATCCTCCTTGGTATAATGGTAGAAAAAAGAAGGACTCAAGGTACTTAAAGATCAACGAGATGCAGATTTGGTGGTGAGACAAGTCAAAAACCAATATGCGATAAAGAACTCAAGATTGAGGAATTATCGTAATAAGGTGCAGGATGAAATTGAGGGTTTAGATGCTTTTTTAATTATATTAGTACTAAGTGAATTCAATTCAAAAGCTAATTCTTTGATAGTCTTTGCATCATTGGGCTTACCACATCTTGAATTCAATGATTAGATCTATAACGTAAAAGTTCTATTCAGGTCCAATGTCCCTAATAATGAAGATTCATGGAAGGTGTTTGAAAATGATAAACACATATTAAAATTGGTTTAAGGGGAAAATCCTTTTCAACACTTGCATCTTGAAGGAAGCACTAATTTAAATTGTGATGATTCAATGAGAGGTGATATAAAAAGAAAAAAAAGTCTATATGATTCAATTGAAAGGTAGTATGATTTGACCCCATCTAATCTCTTTGGAATTTGTTTTGGATAGGCATGATGCATACATATAGAGGGAAAGAGATAAGAAAGGAAAAAGCTGTCGTGAATATGATGGAATCAATATAGGGTCAAAAGTCATCCCAAAGATGATAAAAATAGAAAAGTGTTGCACACTAGAGGAGACAAAAGAAATTAGGAAAATGCTCATTGAATTTCAAGATGTATTTTCTTGGAGCTATGAAGACCTAAAAATTTCATGGGTGGAAGTTCAAAAATGAAATCCCTCTTAAACCAAACGAAACACCATTCAGGCAGAAACAAAGAAACTATAATCCTATAGTTGAAGGAGCAATCTTTAAGGAGATTGACAAAATGTTGTAGGCTAAGATTATATACCCTATTCATCATTCCACTTGGGTTGCAAATATTGTGCTAGTGAGGAAGAAGAATAGACAGATAAGGATTTTTGTAGATTTTAGAAATCTAAATCAAGCCTCTTTTAAAGATAATTTTTCTCTCCTTAATATGGACCATCTTTAACAAACTGTTATAGGATTAGAAATTATGTCCATGTTAGATGGATTTTTAGGATATAATCAAATTTAGATAAATAAAGCAGACCAATTTAAAACTTCATTTACCACCCCATGGGGTAATTTTACCTACAGTAGAATTTTCTTTTCCTTAATTAATTTAGATGCAAAATTTCAGTGATTTATGAATTTTGTCTTTAGTAATTTAAAAGATAGAATCATTGTTATATATCTTGATGATTTGATAATCTTTTCTAAGAAGAGAAAATATCATATCAAAGATCTAGAACAAGTGATACAAAGATGTAGAGATCATGGTATCTCACTGAATCCAAAGAAGTTAGTATTTTGTGTGACAAAAGGCGAGCTTCTTGGTCATATAGTATCCCAAGAAGGAGTGAAGATTGATCCAAACAAAGTTAAAGCTATCTACCAATTAAGTCTACCATTGAGTAAAACTAGAGTGTAGTCCTTCTTTGGCCAAGTAAATTTCTTCAGGATATTTGTTCTTGACTTCTCTAAAATAGTTAAATGTATAGTTGATATGATGAAAGGGAATAAAAATGTCAAATGGAGTGATATTGGGAAAAAGGCTTTCAAAGATATCAAGGGTGCCATTGCCAAAGCCCCTATGTTTTTCAATCTTGACTCCACTAAAAAATTCATCATATATTGTTATGCCTTAGAAAATACTATGTCAGCTATAGATGTGCAATAAAATAAAGAGATAATACAAGCTCCAATTTATTTTATGGGTATCCCATTGAAGAATCAACGATTGAGATACTCACAGATGAAAAAACATGCATATGTAGTGGTGAGAGTCCTTAAAAAATTTAGGTTTTATGTGGTGCATTCCCATTCAATAATATATGTGCAAGAACCTATAGTAAAAAGTATTCTAATACAAGAAGAGGTTGGTTGTAATAATAGAGGATTCTGGATAGAAAAAGTCAAGGAATATAATATAGAAATCAAGCCAACCAAACTTGTAAGAGGTAATGCACTCTGTAAAGCCTTAACAAAGGATCAACAATGCAAAGGAGAAGATACTCCAAAAGTCATTATGGTAAGTCTTTAGTATTCTTGGTTCTCAAACATTACTTATTTCTTGACATATGGTGAAAGCCCTGATGGATTGCCTACTAAGAAAATAAGATATCTAAAAACAAACCTTCGAGTATGTGATTCATAACATGGTTTCTTGTACAAGATAGCAATTGATGGAACATTTTTGCAATTTGTGGACAAGGAATAATAGGTAAAATTGTTGACATCTTTTCATGATGAGGAATGTGGAGGACACATTTCTTCTACTATCGCTACATTTAATTTCTTTCAACAATTTTATTATTGGCATGTAATGTTTAAAAATGCATATAAGTGGGTTGCTGATTGTGAGAAATGTAATATGTTTACTAGTAAACCTCACCTTGTTGGTGTGCCTCTTAGGCCAGTCACTATTGACGCTCCTTTCCATCAATGGGGTTTAGATTTTATAGGCCCAATCACTCATTCTTCCAATCAAGGACATTCATATATATTGTCTGCCACAAATTATTTCATTAAATGGGTTGATGTAAATTCAATGAAGAAAACTTCATCAGAAGTGGTATGTAAATTTCTCAGGGAACATATTCTAGTCAGGTTTCGAGTTTCTATGAAGTTGGTAATGGATAATGCATCTTATTTTTCCTCTTTAGAGATTATTGAATGTTTCTATGATAATGGTATTCAAATTGGCCATTCCTCTAATTATTTTCCTCAAGGAATTGGATAGGCTAAATCTAATAATAAGAATCTAATTAATATTCTAAAGAAATTGGTCTGAGAGAATTAGAAAAGTTGGCAAAAGAAGATCCAAGATGCTTTATGGGCAAATAGAAACACACCTAAAATGGATATTGGTATCTCACCTTTTCAATTAGTCTATGGAGTGGAAGCTAATTTGTCACTACCTTTAGAGATTGTTACACATAAATTAAAAACTATGATTGAAGAAGATGTTTTCAAAGATGGATTAGAGAATACGATCTTGTATCTTACCAAACTACAAGAAAAAAGGGAAGAGATCATTGATAAGATCACTGAACATCAAGGAAGGGTCAAGAAGTTGTTTGATAGAAGAGAAATGCCTAGAAAGTTCATGGAATGCAATTTTGTGTTGCTACAAAATAAGAGACATGAGCCAAAAGACATGCATTCCAAATTATAGTATTTTTGGAAAGGGCCATTTGATATCATACAAGTAAATTAGAATAATTCTTTCAAGTTGGCATATCTCACTAGAGAAATCTTGTCATGTTCTCATAAAGGGAAGGATTCCAATTTGTCTCTAATGAAAAATTGAAAGAAGGTAATCCCTCCATAGTATTCAGATAGGTAGGATTTCCTTTCATGAAGTTTTCTTTAGCTTAGTTGCTTGCTTTCCTTGGTAGTTTGTTGTTATTTTCCTAGTTTAGTCTCTTCTTTCTATTTCCAAGTTGTCACCTTTTGTATAGAACCAAATATTGCTAGATTTCTTTCAAGCATTATTATGCTTAAATCCATAGATAGAGCCAACTGTTGTCGATGTTTTAGTTCATATCTTTTTTCTCTAGGGTTTTGAGTCAAGTCAAGTGTGAATTTCTTGAGTCTATGTCTAGATTACTCTTAATGAACTTCTCCTCTCATCTATCCCTTTGTGTGTAGTTAGGTGGGCATTGAAAGAAAAATAATGCATTTGTCCATATGAGATGATTAGGAAAGAAATGGTAACCTTATGCATTTTCTAGATGAGAGGGAAGTTGTTTAGAAACCCTAGCTCTATGATGAAGTGTTTTGTTGAAGGCATAATACAAGTAGAATGGAGAGATCATGTGCATATTCAAAGAAAATGGTAGCAAAGAATATGAGAACTAAGGCTAAAAGATGATATGTAGATCACATGAACATCATGGAAAACTAGAGGAATTGGATTGAATGTAGGAAAAGTAGATAAATCCCTAGAAATGGTGAAAGAACATAGTCAAAGGTGGTATTACTTTCTTCAAAATCCAATCGATGACTCATATTTGATTCAACTATCTATGTTGAAAAGTTAACAAGTCAAATGGTTCAAAAAGTAAATTCAGATCATTAGATGAAGATTAGATCAAAAAATTATATTTTAGGATGAATTATAAGTACTCAATGATGCATCTCCTTAGTTGTCAAATATCACATAGATCCATGGTTGTCATTATGTCTCTATGCAATGTTGTGTGCAAGTTAAGCAAAGTGACATAATGATAGAATGATGCATGTTCCTTTGGGCCATTTCCTTTTGCAGCTAATATAGTTTTAGACAAGGTGACAAGTTTCTTTATTTGATTGGTTCTATATGAGACTAAGGTAGGATTATGAAGAGATTCTTTTTACCATTGATCTCAAGATCAATCGATGATCGTTGCTATATCATTATAAAAAGTTGCTCAATTGTTTATCATGGTGACATAGTGACAGAGCAACAAGTGTCTTGAATGGCCCATCACATTCCATGAGACACTGTTAGAACATAGTCATAAACTACCATGAAGCAAAAACAACTCAATGTTAGATTCTCTAAGCAATGAAATTGTGCTATTGGTTTGCCATGATGTGCATAGTTGGAAAGTGGACCCATACTGTAGAGAAAAATAAAGACTTAACATCTTTTATTGTCATTGTCAAATCAAAAAGTGATATGTGCTTGTCATTATATAATTATGGAGAGTTTCCTAAATGTTAATTATAGTGGCATAACAACAATTTGACATGTGTACCAAGGTGGACCCATGGAAAAAGTCATAAAGAGAAGTGACTGGGTTTTAATCATGATCATTGGTTTAAGATAAATGACCAAAATTCAAAATCATTGTGACTATTGAGATACAAATTTTATGGATTTGGCATCAATAGTAGAATATGAATGAAAAGAAGAGTTTAATAGGTTTTCCTGAAGCTGTATGAAGATGAATGGTTTCTAGGTGTTCTTAGAGGTGCCATTAGATCAAGACATCACAAAGAATGATATCATGTGTCTATTCCATGTTGAAGATTAGATATTTTCTATATATTATTCATATTTTGTGACTATTTCTCTACTAGAATAGAGGGATGATAGAAAACTATAAATTTAATTTCTTTTGATAATGCAAAGCTCAACAAACTTGATGGTGAATTGGTCTATATTTTCATTTACCCTATTTGTTTGTTATACTTTGTGGCCCATGCATAGATTAGTTTTATATTAAGAGTTGAAATACAATCATATGTGATTTTATGATAATCATATGGATTTTGTTTCATTTTGATAATTATAGTGAAGTTTATTCCATTTACTTTCTTCATATATGGTTTTGTTTCTTCTCTTGTTGGTTGCATAACATGTTACATAGTTTCATTGGGAAGTGAAAGATAAATGTGTATGAATCTATTAGTTATTGGTTGGATTCCATTTCATTCAAGGCTGATAGTGAAAGAAAATCCATTTTTTCTCGTTCATATTCTCTTCATTCCTCTTCTGCATTTAGATGGTTAGTCTACATTTGGAATAGAAGTAAGAGTCAAAAATCTCAAGATAATCTACTATAGTCATTCCATTGAGTATGATAGATTATTCAAATCCATCTTGCCTAAGTTTTTTGTGCCTACAAACAATTTTGTTATGCTTTATTGCTCTTAGGTTAAGAGTTGATAATGTCAAAACTTTTGATCTCATAAAAACAAATTCATTGCATATCATTGTAAATCATAGGGAGCTGTACCTAATAATTTAGAGGGTAGTGATAGAATACATACACTGACCTATTTGTTGGTAAACATCCTTTGGTCTTTTCAAGCATTGGGTATCAAAGAGTCATGTTATAAAATCTAATATGAGGACAAACTATTAACCAACAAGTCTAGGTAAAAGTGTTGGATTATGAAATATGATAGTTAATTTCATCTTTTTTTTGTTATTTTTTCACCTCCCATTGAAGATTACTATATCGAAATGAGAGCATATTCCTATTTATTTAAGTTGCTTCTTATATAAATATGAAGACAAATTCGTATGCATGTAAGCTGTAATGATTGAACAAGATAAATGCTTTGCTCTCTCGGGGATGTAGCCAAATTGGCAAAATCATGTTAAATCCTGTCTCTTTTTGTTTCTATATTTTAGTTTGTAATTTGTATATTAATTTTATAATTTATATTAATTTTACAATTGATATCACCATGTTATATTAATTTTACAGTTGATATCAGTGTATAAGATATAAGACGAGAATATTGTAGAGGAAAGGGCAAAGGTAGGATAATATTTTGCAGAAGATTAAACTGTTGTCCAGAGTTCATTGCCATTTGGGTCTGGATATTGACAACTGCCATTATAGACTTTAAGGGATCGACGCTTTGTTTCAACATTTCAAACCTGCGAACAATTTACTTGACTTGGCATCGCTTGTCATGGAGATAGGGATAGCATGGTCGGTAAGGTTTTACTTCTCAATTTCTATAGCTTCTATATGGTAGCTACGCAAGCCCAGGGCTTGTGTACTGCTTGAATCCCATTTGGTGGTTTCTCATATCATGAATACTTTTTCCCTTGGCTCCATCACCAACCATGACGACCAATAGCACCATATGGAACTAAGCCTTTTCATCGTGAGATTGGAATGTGTATGGAAATTTAAAGGTATTTGAAGAAGAACAAAAACGAAAGGATTTATTTTCTTATTTATATTTGAAGGAAGTAGATACATCAAGACTCTTCTATGCTCTTGGTCTTGGTCTTGGAGTTGGTCTTGCAATGTTGGTCTTCCATTGCAAGTAGATGAATATTCTAGGAGGTGGACAACCATTTATTGGACTAGACTAATGTAAATCTATATATCTAAACATTATATACTAAGGAGAAATTAAATTTGGAAAAAAATAGGACAATTTTGATGATTTAATATATTTAATTTTTGATTATTTAATATTTTTGTTTTGCGATGTAACTTAGCGCATAATGTTTAAGCCATCCAATATAATTATGAGAGGTAAAGATTAAAATCATAGATTGTATTTTTTGAGGTACAATAACTTTCTACAACTTATGAACTGTAATTGGATTGTTTGACACCAGTTTAGAGACAGTTGTAACATAGCAGATATTGTTGTCATTCGAAGGGGAATAAATGTGAGCTTCATCATAAAGGGAAGAATTGCGGTAACTCGCTTATGGAATGAAAGATTGTGTGCTTACTTATAGAGGGGAGAATTCAGTTGGGGTCATGTTTGAATTCTGCCAGTTCTCAGTATCAGTGAAACTCCACATGCACACCTGTTGTCATTCTCTCTATATATATAGTGTACGTTTTTCTGAGATAAAGAATAATCTCAAAGCGAGCGGTCCCAAGAGTTTAAACTAATCCACAATAGTAATTTTACCACCTATCTATCGTGACTGGGCTTGGGAGGTGCTTCGGTGCAATCGCCACATGCCTATCAATGAGAAACTGAGAACTGATGGACCTTTTAACCAAGCATAGTGGAGATATTTTACCGAATTTATCTCACTTGTAGCAGCGTATTACTTTTCATAGAGGTACGGTGGTTGGTATATCAAGGACTACCTAGGGTGTATCTGGGAGCCTGTGGAATTAATTATCCTAAGAACTGCATTGGCGGGTGATATTATCAGTAAGGATAACCTTTTTCCCAAGGGAATAGCATGGATGAATGGACATCAATGTGTATTGTACATGGCTTGGAACAAATGGTGAATAGATTTGATGTTAAATTAGTAGCAATAGGAGCAAATTCTACTACAAATTAGGAATTTACGAGGAGCAAATGATCGATCTCTAGAACTATATTATCAATCACTTAAAAGAGAGGAGGCTGCGTAATTTTGTACGATAAGTAATGTAAGATTCTTCTCGAATCATTGGCAATTTCGAATGATTTGTATTATTATTTTAGCTTGCGATCAGCCAAGTTAGCTTATTCTTTATGTGATTGTTACGGTCTGATATAATCATCATTGACATCTTATGTATAGCTTCAAATCTTATTTTGATGCTTTGAGATGAAGTTATCTTAAGTTTAGTTCTATCTTATAATGACCCTCATGTTATAAAGGTTAGGGTAGTGAGCTATGGTTTGTGATAAAGATTGATGTATGATTTAAATGGACACATTGTTTCACGTGGTTACATGTTTTACCCACCTTCTTATATGCTTGTACAATATGATGTAATACATATGATTTTTTTTCTGGAATTTGATTGTGTCTGATTTTTTACCATCAATGTTTCGGGTCACACATAGTGATCCATCATCAGGATGAAGGAGAGCAGTAGACTAAGAAAATACAAAGCTATAAATAGAGGAAGATAAAAAGGGGAGAGGAGGGAGTGGCAAGAAGACTTAGAGGGGAGATGACAAGATAAAAAAGGAAATGAGTTTAGACTTAACTTAAATCAAGGAAAATAAAATAAAACAAACAAACCAACTATATATATATATGTATGTATGTATGTATGTATGTATGTATGTATGTATGTATGTAGAAAGGAGGATATTATGACGAGTGAAATAGGGCATGAAAGAAAATGCAAAAACAAGAAAGATGATAAATATAGAAATAAAAATAAATTAAAAAAATTAAAACTACCCCAATATATGTTTGTACATACACACCTCCATGCATACATATAAGGACATGTGCACCTATATATATATATATATATATATATATATATATATATATATATATATATATATATATATATATATATATAATGTGTATGCATAATATATGTGTATTTTGATATGAATAGTAGATATATATACTAACATGTGGAAATATGTCAGTACATACATACCTAAACAAATATCTATATCCACACACACACACACACACAATAAGAAAATAAATAAAAATAAAAATAAAAATAAAATAGAATCAATCAATGAATAAAATATATATAAAAGAAAAAAAAAAAATATATATATATATATATATATATATATATATATATATATTTATATTTAAAATAAATAAATAATATATAATAAACAATAATAAGACAAATAAATAAATAAATAAATAATTAAAAACCACCACAAAGGGAGCAGGGAAGCATGAGGAGGCAAGAAATGATAGACGATGAGGGAAGACCACAAGACTTTGATCATTGGCACTTAGCTAACATAGGAAGCCAATAGTGGTTTAAGGTCATCCATCATCTTTGTTGAGGTTTTTCATGTCCCCTTTTCAAATAATTAAAAAATAATAATCTTTGCTAAGGCAGGCAGGCCCAAGAAAGTGAAGTTTCAGAAAAAGGGGGTTAATCTTTGGAAACCGTTGGACTAATAAATAAAATTATTATTAAAATATGTTTCATTAACCTCTCTTGGACGTGAGTTATAGTTATGCCCTCTTTTAAGGGGTTTGGAGGCATTTTGGGCTGATGGGGAGAACTTGATTTTTGCTCATTCTTTGTTATTCTTCAGAGGCTGCCAAACCTGTGGAGAAGGAGACCCAAGAACGGGAGTTTGCAGGATTCCAGGGAGACCCAAGAACGTGAGTTTGTAGGTTTCCAAGAAGGCTAAGAATGGAAGTTTGAAGCCATTCCATGTGCATGCTCATACAGAGTTTGTCTTTGTGTGGAACAGTGCAGATTTGTGAGTTTTCGGGTGTGTTTTTGTATGAGTTTGGTGTTTACAGTTGAGTATTTCATATCAGTTTGGGTTGCCGCTATATATCAGACTTTTAAATGTTAAAATAGAGCTGAATATATATATTGGGACATGATCAAACTTCTGAGATAGATTATTAGTGTTTTTGTGGTGTTTCCGGGCATATATTATGCTATTTCGGGAGCTCGATGAGCATAGTTTTGGTCCTACATTTTTGAGCTATTGTGTAAAGGCTATATGGATCTGGAAATGTCAATTTGTAGGCTGTTATGCTGCTGAGAGTTCTGTAAAAATTTCTATTTTCAGATTTATTAATAATTTGTGAAGTTGTGAAGCTTTTAGCACTATTTTCAGCATACCCGATTTGGGGTTTCTTGAGGAATTTGGTGGATCTTTGGGATATTAGTTGTTTGATTTTAAAGATCTAATTTGAGAATTGAAATATCATGTAAAATCAAAAAAGGGACATTTCAGTGATATCAGAGCCATGATCTTGCTAGCCTGAGGGTTTGTAGAAGTTGTAGGTCAGTTTTGACAACTACCCAGATCTTGCATGTCAGTTTTGACAACTACCCAGATTTTGCATGTCATAATTTATGGTTGCATGTTGCTTCTAATCAGCTATATGTTAAAATTTATGATTACATTCTACTTCTAATCATTTTCATGTTAGTTCTTGGTGAATTTGGTGGTTGTAGAAGTTTGCATGTCAGTTTTGACAACTACCCAGATCTTGCATGTCAATTTTGACAACTACCCAGATCTTGCATGTTAGTTTTGACAACTACCCAGATCTTGCATGTCAGTTTTGATAACTACCCAAATCTTGCATGTCAAAATTTATGGTTGCATTCTACTTCTAATCATATGCATGTTAGTTCTTGATGAATTTGGTGGTTGCATGTTGGTTCTAATCAGTTGCATGTCAAAATTTATGGTTGCATGCAACTAATTGAAAGAGAAAAAAGATATTTGCAGCGAGAAAAGAATAAAGAAATTTTGATCAAACGTCCAGTTGAAAGTAAAAATACAAAATCCAAGGAAGGGAAAAGTATGGCTGATCCAGATGAGATGGCAAAGAAATTCTTCCAAGACATCCAAAATACTTAGAAGAAAACAGTGGATAGTTTGGCAAAAACTA
Source organism: Cupressus sempervirens (assembly GCA_028749045.1). Lineage (NCBI taxonomy): Eukaryota > Viridiplantae > Streptophyta > Pinopsida > Cupressales > Cupressaceae > Cupressus > Cupressus sempervirens. Next base: position 127,283,751 of record CM053789.1, on the reverse strand, counting down.
GAGAGGCTTTGCGAATATTGACAGAAAAACTACAAGGAGTTGCATCTATTAATGAGAAAGGGAGCACTTCAGAGGAGCCAAGAAATCTGAAATCCACACCATCTAAATCAACCAAAACTATTTTCTTGCCTGCAGATGAGCCACCAGTACCAAATCCAACCATTAATCCTATGGAAGAGGTTACAGGTAACTTGATTACATTAAGAGCTACTTATAATGGCTTAGATGATGACTTTCGTAGTTCAGTTCCTTTTAGAGAATATGTGGATATGATGAACACTTTGATGCCCAAGAAAGAGTACAGAAGGGAGCATGACATAAGTGGAAGAGAGCTCAAAAATAAAATAAGCAAGTTTATAGCACCTACTTTTGATGGAACAAATAAAATTTCAGCTAGAGCATGACTACAAAAATTACAGACCTTCTTCACACTTAACCCCATGAAGGAGAGTGATGTTGTTCAAATTGCAAGTCTACACTTAGAAGATGCAGCCTATGATTGGTGGTATCATGGAATGACTACTCAAGGTCATGATCAGGTAACTACATTTGATGATTTTACTCAAAGAGTGATAGATAGATTTGACCTCAAGGATGATGATTATGAGGATGTTTTTGTGCATGATGGTGAGATACCTGGTGTAGATGAGGAGACATTGAGCATTCATGACTTTTCTGAGAGAGAGTACTAGGCACAGTTAGATGCTTCGTCACATGAGGTTGAGGCTAGTAGTACTTCACATGATTTATCCTGCCAGCTGAAGGTGTGTGAAGATAGTATTGTCACTACATTATCTCATCATGACAGGTATGTGGAGTTAGTTGGTATTGGTCATATTATTCAAGTCAAGATTTTTCTTGAGTTACCAGCTAATTCTAGTTTATAGATATGGACTCGAGATTCTTATATTGGCATTTGGGGTTCAGTTGACTGTAAATCATTAACACTTTTTGGTAGCAGTGATTGTTTGGGTGCTACCATGGATTTGATTACCAGATTGCACGGTGTTGTCTTTTCTTGTGCCAGGAGCTTATCCGATGTTGGTATTAGTTTTTATACACCGGTGTTGGGCTTTGTTCATATATCTAGTCGACCATACTTGCTGGAATGTGTTGATGATATTTCATATTTGGCAGTGTGTACAGATGAGTCCCAGGATCATATTGGCATTGATGACATCCAGGAGGATGTAGTGGGCCATTTTGAAGACTTAGTTTCCTTGGGTACAGAGGAGTTGGACAGCAGTGCTAATGTTTTTGATACTCCGTATGTTGATATGAGCTTTAGATTTAATTCACAGGGTATGGATTGTAATACTCTAGAGACTAGTGACTTTGAGGATACTCCTTTAGACAGTGCATCAGAGGAGGTTTGTAGGAGATAGTCGAGCCAGTGCCATCATGTGCCTAATCAGTTAAGAGTTAGTGACCGAGACATTGCTATCACTTGCCAGCATTTTGATGTTGCTCATCAGTTGTTAGCAGTTTATGGATGGGGTTCTCCTACTACTGATGAGCAGGAAGGCAGTTATCCTTCCTTGATAGAGATCCACTCTTTATGGGAGGCTATTTAGATTTTGAGACAAAATTATATGCAGTTAGTAGCTGATAGGGATTATCTTATGGAGTGGGGCAGTACAGCATATGATGCATTGTTGGCCAAGAAAGATGAGGTGAGTGAGCTTACTGAGCAACTTGAGGTGACTTCTGAGATTCTTGAGAGTACACAGTTGGCTTTCAAGGAGTCACAGTTTCATTTGGCTAAGGTGACCATGGAGTTAGAGTGACTACAGTCTTCACCTAATTCTATACAGTCACAAGCAGTGGTGTTTGGTGATCCGAGGATGTCCATGATCGAGATTGTCAGAGACAGTGGAGATGGGGATGCATCCATTCTTGATACTAACATTGGAATATCAAGTTCATTCCCACTAGAGTTAGGTTCAGTTGAGTTGGGTGTTGTAGCAGATTGTTGTATGCCTGACATGGTGGTGGCCTCTAGTATTGATGGCACAGAGACTAGAGATTTATCAAAGATCATGTGTGATGTTGGTGAGTCGGCAGTTGGCATGGTTCCTACTAGTAACACTACTCCCTTGGTGATATCTTTGGAGGTAGTAGTTAGTTCCAACATGGTTAATGATCAATTGCAGTTAGTTTCATCTGGATTACAGTCTGAGCCACTGATTGAGATTGGTGCATTCTATCGGCATTACACTATGAGGTATGCTCTTCAATTTACCTTTGATGACCATGTTGATGAGATAATGATACAGAGATGTACTTTGGTTCCTAGTGCTTATCATCAGTTATGGGACAATTTGATGCCTCAAGATGAGAGTTGTGATGGGCATGACATGGCGATAGGTTCTACAGTTGACAGCTTGATAATACATGACTTAGAGCAGGAGTTTCACAGTGATGTTTCAGCGGGTGTTGTTATTGATTCTACTCCTTTGGCTATGACATCTCCTGACTTAGCTGGTGATCAGTCACAGTGGGTTGTATCACTTGTTCATGGTGAGTTGTTGACTAAGGTTGGTTTTTTTTATATACATTATATTGCAAGGTATGTACATCAGTTAGCATTTGATCCTTGTGTTGAGGAGTTGATAGCAGGAAGATTTGGTTTGGGTTCCAATTCTTGCTATTTATCTTGTGATGGCTTTTCACCATCAAGGGTGCATGGTAGTTATGGTTATGAGATAGTGGCCGATGATTTGCAAAGTTGTGTTGACTGCAGGATTTGTACAATGTGTGGATTCTCCATACTTGGTACAGTTTCATTCGAGAGCATTCACCATTGTTGCAGAGTTGGATTGTGCATTCCGTATAGGCCAGTGGGATGCGTTGATGGTATTTACTGTGTTGGTAGTTTGATTTTTCCACTTTGCTTGGGTTCTGATGTTCTAAGAGTTTGTGCCTCATGGGTTTTTGATTGTGGTAGTGGTGATTTCGGAGTTTGGTTGAGCTATAATTGTCAGTTTGATTATGGATTCCTCTTGGTCATATTGCAGAGGATATTGCAGGAGCCTGTGTTAATTGGTAGTAGTATAGTTCATGACTACATTTGGGATCCAGGTGGATTGATTGGTTTATTGTTCAACCATTGCTTCAGGAAAAGCAATTTTTGGGAGGGGAGGACTTGTCATGTCCCCTTTTCAAATAATTAAAAAATAATAATCTTTGCTAAGGCAGGCAGGGCCAAGAAAGTGAAGTTTCGGAAAAAGGGGGTTAATCTTTGGAAACCGTTGGACTAATAAATGAAATTATTATTAAAATATGTTTCATTAACCTCTCTTGGATGTGAGTTACAGTTATTCCCTCTTTTAAGGGGTTTGGAGGCATTTTGGGCTGATGGGGAGAACTTGATTTTTGCTCATTCTTTGTTATTCTTCAGAGGCTGCCAAACCTGTGGAGAAGGAGACCCAAGAATGGGAGTTTGCAGGTTTCCAGGGAGACCCAAGAATGAGAGTTTGCAAGTTTCTAGGAAGGATAAGGATGGGAGTTTGAAGCCATTCCATGTGTATGCTCATACAGAGTTTTCCTTTGTGCTGAACAGTGCAGATTTGTGAGTTTTCGGGTGTGTTTTTGTATGAGTTTGGTGTTTACAGTTGAGTATTTCATATCAGTTTGGGTTGCTGCTGTATATCAGACTTTTAAATGGTAAAATAGAGCTGAATATATATATTTTTATGTGATCAAACTTCTGAGATAGATTATTAGTGTTTTTGTGGTGTTTCCAGGCATATATTATGCTATTTCGGGAGCCCGATGAGCATAGTTTTGGTCCTACATTTTCGAGCTGTTTTGTAAAGGCTATATAGATCTGGAAATGTCAATTTGTAGGCTGTTATTCTGCTAAAATTTTTGTAAAAATTTCCATTTTCAGATTTATTAATAATTTGTGAAGTTGTGAAGCTTTTAGCACTACTTTCAGCATACTCAATTTGGGGTTTCTTGAGGAATTTGGTGGATCTTTGGGATATTAGTTGTTTGATTTTAAAGATCTGATTTGACACTTGAAATATCATGTAAAATCAAAAAAGGGACATTTCAAGGTTGATGGGGTGACCATTGATTTATACCAGTTCGTTAAGGTTCCTTTTGAAATAGTTATCCTCCTAGGATAAGATTTGAGTATCTTCTAGACAAATGTGATATTTAGTAGCTAACAAATACTGAACTAAGGCTCTGCTGGACTCAACTATTTTCATCATTCACATGGGATAGTGGTCCCTTCCAACTAGTTCCTCAATAGACTTATTCAGTCCAGACTACATGAAATTACCTCCATTTAATATAGGGGCAACCTTGGGCCTCGCGATAGAGATGTAGTGAGCACGACAAAACTAATGAAGCTTATATACCACAATGTTGCATACAAGCGAGAAGAATTTTGGAATGTTTGGTGACCTAGAAAAACCAACCAATAATTGTGTGGCCTACATCGAATTGACTCTTGCATCAATGAAGTTTAAAGGGTCTACCACAATTATAATGCTCGTGAAAAAATTGATAATTGCACATCCCATTTAGAATTGTGTTGAGTGACAATAAAAGAACAAACAATGTAATACAATCAATGCTGAGATACATGTTGGCATTAGAAATATTAAGATGATCAAACAAATGGAATTAAAGGTAAACAAAGAAGAAAAAATACAAAATACAACTATGTATACGCTTCACTTTAGCAAGGAATATTTGTATTAATTAAATGATGCATTACATGGGCTCCATACAATCATTATGTAGAACTCTACAAAGAGGAAGAGTCAAGTGGGAGAATGAAAAGACATATGAATATTAGGATTCATATCACAATAATCTCCCCTATGAAGTTGACACAACTACATTTGAGGGTCAAGACTATTGACTTAGGCATGAGTTTTGGTCAAGATTTACTTCTGGGGATCATAACTTTTCACTCGGATGTGGGTTTTGGGCAAAATTTTATAGGTAGTTACACTAGAAGGAGTTATTTGGAATTTTGATCAAGCTTAGCTCAATAGGTGGCAATTTTAACATTTTTTTGGGAGCTTGAAATCTCATCTTGACTTCCAAAATTAGCCTTTTGTATTTTTTCCAATTTTTTAGAAATTTGTTTTTGTAATAAATTTTAAATCATATTTTTAATTTCATTAATTAGTTGGAAATTTGTCTTGCCTTAGTTGGGGGCTTTTCCTAGGAAAAATCAGGATTCATAGGATTCGTTTTAAAAATTACCAAAAATGGAAAAATCTTTCTTTCTCAAAAATTTGCCAAAAATGGAAATTTTCAAAATTGTAATAAGTAGATGTTGATTTTCATTGTAGAAGAAGAGTAGAATTGCAAAAGTTTTAATGAAAAGTTATAGTATTTTGAAACATGTATCTTGTCTCAATTTCTTAATTATTCTTTGACGAGATTGGGTTACATCAGAAGTCTAACTAGTACAACTATGTGATGCAACAACAACTAGGTATGCAAGGTTGGACAAGCATTTGAAAAAACTTGGATTTGGTAAAGTTATGAAATAAAATGATCTATACTAGAAAGAAATAGATAATGGATTGGTGATTTTTGTAATCTTTGTTAATGATATCATATTCAAGGAGGATATGATAATGAAAGTGAAATGTTTTTAGAAGAAATGAAGAAGGAATTTGAAATGAGTATGACAGGAGAAATGCAATACTTCCCAGGATTATAGATTGTGTAAATAAGGAATCATTATTTCTTAGACTAAGTATTTAAAGGCTCTATTGAAAAGTTAAAGGTTTGTTTTGGAAACATGTAAACTAGTTGGACCACCTATGATAACTGGACACAAGTTATCTACAAAGGATGAGACACCTATTGTTGACCAAAAGAAATATAGATCTATGATTGGAGGAATACAATATTCGACTCACACAAGGCTAGATATAGCGAATGCAGTTGGAATTATTGCAAGATTTTAAGCTGATCCCATTGAAGCACATTATGCAGTAGTTAAAATGATATTTAGATATCTAAAGGGAACACTAGAGTTAGGATTGCTGGGTGATAGATCTAATGACTTCACTTTATATGCTTATACTAATGTTGATTGGGTAGGCAGTATGGATGACAAAAATAACAATAGTGGTGGAGTTTTTCTTCTTGGAGGAAGATTGGTTTCTTGTTTAAGCAAGAAGTAGGATTGTATCTCATAGAGTACAATAGGGGTAGAATATGTTGTAGCAACAAACAATTATAATCAATTTTTTTGGATGAAGCAGATGCCAAAGGATATAAGGATATAATTTAGTGAATCTATTGTCATACATTTTGATAACACAAGCATAGTGAATATATCTAAGAATCTAGTGGTGCATTCTAAGACTAAGCACATTTCTATCAAATATCACATGTTGAGAGAGAAAGTTGTAGAAAAGGAAATTTGATTCAAGTATATAAGCATGAAAGAGAGGATTGCATATATTTTCATCAAGCCTCTTTCCAAAGAGACTTTTGAGTATTTCCGACGTATGCTAGGGCTTATGCCCCTACCTACATTAGAGTAGATGATGCAAGAGTTCATCAGTCTAGTTATATAGCGCACTATTATTTATCTCGACTAAATGTTGATGCTTCTTATATGGGGGAGTATCTATGATGGAAAGAGTCATCTAAGACTCTTGACAGATGTTGTTTTGAACAGTGTCTTTGTACACTTGAGCATGTTAGAGATAGTTATTGCAGTGATAGATGGATGTTGAAACCTTGGAAATTGATGTCAATGGGACAGAGATTACAACATTAAAAAAAAAAATTGATATAGAGAACATTGAGTTATATCAATCGGAAAAATAGTGTATGATTGATGAAGATGATTTGAAAAGAAAGGACAATAGTCTTTAATAGTTGGTATTCTTGTAACTAGATGTTTTTCATCTATGTTTCCATCAATGCCAAAGGGGGAGATTGTTGAAAGAATTAATGTTGATGATAATCCTATGCGGTAGTATTTTAGAAACATTATTAGATCATTATTTTGATGATATGTTACATCCATGACTATGTTTTTCATTGATGTTAACATGGCAATTTTTTGTGGTGTCTAACTAAAGAATAATGGTAAAGATCAAGTTGGTATGGACAAATCATTAAGTATTTTTTCTAGAAAGGTTAAAGGATGATAGTACTAAGTGTGTAGTATATGCAACTAACCTTGGGAGCAAAAGATATTGAGTCTCAAAGAAGTTATGCAAGTTTTGGTGAAGACTATTCTAAGATAGAGTTTATAGAAGCATGTTCTGGTAAACTTCTTATATCTCTTAGTAGAGATGTTATTATAATAATCAAGCTTAAAGCCATATAGGTGAAATTTTGATGATGACATGGTTAAGCTCTCTCATCATAATATTACTTGTATAGAAAGTTATTCATATTACAAGGTGAAAGATTGATGTTATCACAATATATAATGTGTTCTTAATGAGGTCCTATAGTAGTTAATTTAGATGGCGTAGACAACTCAAGGAATTTTTTGGTGGATTTGGTATAAAAGAAGGACATTTTCCTTTGTTATGAGTGAACTATTGTGTGAAGCATGAAGAGTGGAATAGAAGAGAAATACACTGATAAGTAAGGATAAGCAAAGCAAAGTGAAGTTGGAGAAAACTTTGTCACCGAGGTTTTATTTTAAAATCCAAGGTTTGATATTTGGATTTGAGGTTTGTAATCTAGTCTACAAGGTCTAACAATGATTAGTCACTTTGATAGGATAAAGGAAAAAGGATAAAGCACAATACAAGCAATTATTTTGCAATGAATAGTTGAGAGATCAGTTGGACACTAAAGTTTAGTGGTCTTTCCTCAGAAGCTATATGGATAGTAGGTCCTTTTTCCTTCTACAAATCCTAACAAGGTAGGCACAACTCCTAATAAGGTTGGAATCTCCAAAAAAAGATTCAAAGTATCCTAATAGGGGTTATTATGTAATGAATGTGTTTATAGACTTATATCTTTATGGGCATCATTCCCACTAGGATTCTCCCTTTGATCAAGTGTTTCCCTAGTTAACAAATCTAGTGTAATTGTGTATGCACATATTGTCATGATTTTTGTCTACTTTGATTGAATGGTTAAGCTTAATTAAGGTTAATAAATTTTTTAATTGGATAACTAATTCATACCCCTCCCCAAAGTTATCTTTGTGGACTATTATTTCTAACACTTTGTTTGCTACTCTATCATTCTTCATATACTTATTACCATAATGACATCAATGACAAAAATAGTCATGAATGAAACATGTCAACACTCTCCAATTCTTAGGATGCTCCTGCAAAGTAGTATCACTAGCATTAATGCTAACAATATCTCCCTTCAGCATTAATGGAATCATAGATGAAAACAATAAGTTCCAAGAATACCAAATAGTACTCTACTGATGTTGATGTTGTTCTCCTTTTTTTAATTCTCTTCATCAATCAAATTTTAAACCTTAGGAACACTACCTTGTTCTTCTTCTTCTTTAGGATTAGCAAAAATTGTTCACACTAAACAACTCACAATACATTAGAATTCCTCATGCTACATATGTACCACATAGAGATATTCTTTTTTCTTTCTTTACATGAATAATTCTAAATCTCCCTAATAAAGTAGAGACTTCCATGCACTCTCCCCATACATACTAAGGAGATGATTTTCACGCGTATTCTTTGACATTGACATCAATGACAAAAGCTTCTTTATGTCAATTAAGTTCTATAAGTCTTCAACTAGCTAAAGTATCTAAAGACACTATTCAAGACCAAATACCAAGAATCCTCAATGAGTTAGATCATCACAAATATTTCCCCATATAGGAAGCATAAACATTCAGTCTAGTCTAACAATAATGCTTTGTACCACTAGACTAATGTAATCTCTACATCATCTACTTAGATGTAGTGTTGGTTAATAGTTTGTCCCTCTTGCTAACTTGGCTTTACCTTGACTCCAGATGCCCAAAATGAGAGGAAACAAAAGGATGCTACCAAAAAATGGGTTAGTGTATGTGTTATATAATTTCCCTCTAAATTATAAGGTACAACTCCCTTATATGCCATACATGCAATGAATTGTGTTTTTAATAGATTGTTGGGATATGGGCTATGCTCTTAACATGAGAGAACAAGAGGATTAACTGGGATGTTTATAATCACAAACACCCTAGGAAAGAAAAGATTTGGAAAACTTATATCACCTAGTGGAATGCATATCATAAGCTACCTTAAAGTTCTTCTGACATGTACTCCTACTTCTCAATGCATATTACTCCTACTAAAATACAATCTAGATATAAAATAGAGATGCACATGAAAGATGAAATGGAATTCACCTTGACTGATAACTCTCCACTAAAATGGAATCTAGTAGGATATCACTAGCCCTACAATCCCATAAAAACTATTCTACCATAATCTAAAATGAACAAGAGAGGAAGAAGAATCATATACGAGGAAAGTAAATGGAATCATTTTCACTGTGAACATCAAAATGAAATGGAATCCACCTGATTACCATAGGTTCACATACAATTATCCTTCAACTCTTTATGTAGAATTAATCTAAGAATAGGCAAAAAAACATGACTAGTAAACAAAATCTAAATGGAATTATAGATTCATTCACCATCAAGTTTACCGACACATTCATTTTCAAGTAAAGTTAAATCTATAAGCTCCCTCCTAGGGTTTAGGCTAGTTAGGGATTCATCAGTTACATTGATAGAGCATTTGAATCACTCAGAAAGAAAATAATCATTCAAAACTAATATAAATAAGACATGAAAAATATCTAATCTTTAACATGATCATGCTTCCTTGGCACCTATAAGAACACCTAGTGACCTATCACCTTCCTATGATTTCAAAAATATTGCAAAAAATCATTGATTTCTTCATGTTCCAAACCCATATATTTCATATTCCAAAAGTTATTACCTTTTCAAATTCTGGCCATCAATCTTCTCAATCTGATGATTATGATTAAATCATTTCAAACCTTTAATATTTCCATTGTATTTCCTTCTATGGGTCCATCATGTACATGTGTCTAATAGTCACTTTCTCACATTGTGTAAACTTTGCAAAACTTTGGAAAGTGGGAAAGTGCTTGTCGTATATCCTCCAAGATCTAATGGTTGTAATAAATCACTATTAAGTCTCTCTTTATGTAGTGTGAGTCCCTCTTTCCAGCTAGGTACACCATGACATACATGTGGCATTACTTTATTTCTTAGAAACTCTGATGTTGAACCTCTTTACTCTATGCCACCTCATGACTACATTCTAACTATGCTTCATGAAAAGTGATGGCCCACTAGACACATGTCTCATTGTCACTTCCCCTCATTACTTATTTCTCAAGCACTTATAGAATGTGGGAAGGCACCATGCATTGATCTTTTAAGATCTGACAACTTGGAACATGCATGATCTTATGTTTAAAAAAGGGGACCCAATTGACATGTAAGACTTTGAATTTTCAACTGACCAATGAAATGCATTATTTTGGTTATTTGACTTTTGACAATTCGGTGATGTGGATAATTAGATGTATTTTAATTCATCGATTCAATTTCCACTGAATTCTTCAACACCTTTGATCATGTTTCTTTGCCATTTCCACATTTATCTAGTTCTCTTGCAGGTGAATTAAATTGATCTTGTTTCCATGATATTCATATGATTTGAATATCATCTTTTGCCCTCATCCTTGATGTTCTCTTTAGTATTTTGTTCTAGATATGATTATGATCTCCTCCATCCAACATAAATTATGTCTTCAATGGAACTCTAGATCATAGAGTTAGAGTTTTTATGAATATGACTATTTCTCTCTCTCATCTAGGATATGCAAAAGCTTACCCTTCTAGATCCTAGTTGCCTAATTTGATTGAATCCATTACATTGTTCTTTTATTCCACCTAGGTAACTTCAAGGGAAATATGAGAGAGGAAACCCTAATTGAAACCTCGACAAAACATAGACATCTCATGTGACTTGACTCAAACCCTAGAGTCTTGAAATATATAGGGAACTAATAACATGGTAGCATGTAGGAAGGGGCATAACCCCAAGAATATCTCTCAAGTACTCAAATTTATCTTTAGGTAAGGGTTTCATAAAGATATTTGCAATCTAAAATTTAGTACTCACATATTCCAATCTAATCCCTTTTTTTGTTTCCTTCTCTCTCAAGACATGATACTTAATAGATATATTCTTAGTCTTAGAATGTAATGCATGATTCTTAGACATACTTATTGTACTTGTGGTATCATAGTATATGATGATAGGTTGTGCAAATTCAATCATGATATCCTTTAGTATTTGATTTGTCCACATCAGTTGATTACAAGTTTTTTTCTTTTGCAACATACTTTTCCTTAGCTATACTTTGTGAAATAAAATTTTGTTTCTTTCTCAGCCAAGAAACTAATCTTTCTCCAAGAGAAAATTCTCCACAACTTGTGCTCTTTTTTTCATCCATACTACCTACTCAATTCACATCAATATACATAAAATCACTTGATCTGTCACACAAATTTTCATAGTCTAATATTTCTTTCAAATATTTGAATATTATCTCCATTGCTACATAATGATACTCCTTAGGATCATCTTGAAATCTAGCTACAATCCCAACTACATTTTGTATGTCTAGTCTAGTGTGAGTCAAATACTACAAACCTCTAATCATGAGTTTTTACTTCTTTTGCTGAACTATATGTATCTAATCCTTGCTAGATAACTTGTGACCAGTTATGATAGATGTACTGATAGGATTACTACTTTCCAATCCAAACCATTTAAACAAATCTTTCTAGTACTTAGCTTGTCATATACAAATGCCATAATTTCTCTACACAATCTACAATCTTAGGGAAAACTTCATTTCTTCTATCATGCTCATTTCAAATTCTTTCTTTATCTCTTCTAGAAAATTATCACTTGCTTCATCATTACCTCCAAATATGATTTCATAAAAAAATATTACTATTATCAAAAAGCTATTCTCAATTTCTTTCAAATACAAGTTACTATCTTCCTTACCTTTAGAAAATCAAAGTTTTGTCAATTAGTTGTCCAACCTTGCAAACTAGGTTCTAGGTGCTTGGATCAAACCATATAGACATTTCTTTAGTTTGCATACCATATCTTTATCTTTTGTTAGAGGAAAAACTTCAGGCTACTCAATATGTACCTCTTCTTCAAGTTCTCCATTTAGAAAAGTTGGTTTAACATTCATCTGATATACTTTGAACATCTCATTTTACAAGCCAAGAACATTCTTACTACTTCCATTCTAGCTATAAGGGCATATGTCTCCTCATACTATATTCCTTCTTGCTGTGAATATTCTTTCCACACAAGTATATCCTTGTTTCTTACAACTTTTCTTGGCTCATTTATTTTGTTTTTGAATACTCATTTGGTTTGTATCACATTCTTGACTTTAGATCTAAGAACTAACTCCCATGTTTCATTGTTCACAATCATATCTAATTCTTCCTTCATTTCTTGAATCCAATGATCATATTTGCATGCTTCGTCTAGACTTTTAAGTTGAACTTGATAAATCAAACATACCTCCTCATTAACTTTGTTTCTTGTCATCATTCCTTTGTCTTTGCTTCAAATTACCTACTTTGTGGGGTGATTCTTTGTTAGATTCCTATTAGGGGTAGGAGCTGACCTTTCAAATTTGATCTCATCTCTAGGTTCAAACCTCTTCTCTCCACTTTGCTCAATAACTTACACATCATTTTATAGATCATTGTTAGTCTCAAAGAAAACTTCAACATTTTGTCTAACAAATCTAAAATTACCTTCTTCTTCATCTAAATTTTAATCTAACATCTTTTCATTAGTTCCAAAATTTTCATAAATCTTTACAATTGCATAATCAACTATTATCTTAGTTCTAATATTAAAACATTTGTATGCCTTGATCTTTAATGAATAGCCAAGAAACATACCTTCATCACTTCTTAGATCAAACTTACCAACATCATCATTTCTCTTAATATAACACTTGCTTCCAAATATTCTAAAACACTTAATTGAGGGAGAATGGAAAAACAATAATTCATAAGATGTCTCATTCATACCTTTTCTAATCTATACTATGTTTATAAAGTACCTTTTTGTATTGACTACTTCTCTCAAAAATGTCTTGGATATGTCATTCTCAAACAATATTACTCTTGTTACCTCTGCTACTAATTTGTTTCTTCTTTATGTAATCCCATTCTATTCAGGTGTCCTAGGTGAAGATAATTGTCTCTTGATTCCATTCTCTTCACAAAACATATTAAACTCTTTAGAGGTGAATTCTCCTCCTCTATCTAATATCAAAAATTTTATTGTAACACCACGGTCATTCTCAAATCTATTCTTAAATATCTTGAAATTATCAAAAGCTTCAGACTTCTCTTTAATAAATTCTACCCACATCATTCTAGTGATATCATCAACAAAAATCATGAAATACCTTTCACCATAGAATCCTCTTCTTCTAGAGGGACCACTCAAATTTGTGTGAACAATCTTTAGCTTCTTTGTGGTTATGAACCTCTTGTTGGGACATGTTACCTTCTTCTACTTAGCCAAAATACATTATTTGCAAACTAAATTAGTAGGCTTTATTATCTTAAGAAAATATGTGATTGCAAACATGCTACTAAATTTTATAATATTATCAAAGTTTATATGACAAAATCACTTATGCCATAGCCAACTATTATCCACTTTAGCAACCAATTATGTGATTCTAATGGGATTGAAATGAAATACATTATCTCTAGACATGGTTCTACTTCCAATCATCTTACTATCCTTATCCTTGATAGTGCACGTCTTTTCTATGAATTGCAATTGATACCCTTTATACACCAAATGTATAATAGTCAACAATTTTTTCTTTAATCTATCAAAAAAAAAAATCATTAGTGTTAGTTCTTCCATTTAAAGTAATGGATTTAGTCCATATAATATGATAGGCTACATTGTTACCAACTCATACAATACCTCCATCATAATTTCTAAATTTAAAATACTTATTTATATCACTAGTCATGTGATGTGAACAACCAATATCTATAATCAAATTAGATTTGTTTTCAGCCTAGGATACTAGAGCCTTGTCTTCTCTAATTTATCTATCAAGAGCATCTTTCTTAATAGCTACACATCCTAGCTCACCATCACTTTCACTATGACCTTTTTCATTAGATTCCTCTTCTTCATTAGCATTTAACTAATTCCTAGGTCTCCTAGGATTGAATTTTCCCTTATTCTTTTTCTCTCCTTTAGGACATTTAAATACATACTAACTAAACTCATTACATGCCCAATATTGAAAGACATTCTTACCATTTTTTATCTACTCATAAGAAGTGCTATACCTTCTTCAATCTTTCCGTATTCATCAGATCTTGTTCTATTGCTACTAGAAAAATATCCATGTTTACTTGTGCTTCTAAAGAGACTTGGCCAAACATTCAAGGTACTAAAAGCTATCTCCACTCTTGTCAAAGCTCTTGACTATCTTAGAACTACTTATATTTCTTCCAATCTTCCAAGAAATATTTCCTCAAAAAAATCCTTAGTACATGGTATAAGTCGTTATATCATCTGAGCTACTTGCCTCAATGGTGGTGTCAAAGTATTCAAGATCTTCCACACAATCATGTATTCTTCCTTCTTCCCACCTTGTGTCTTGAGTACTGCAAAAATCTCTAATATCCTAACATTTAGCTTCTTAAAAATTCATATTTCGTCATGTTTGCATCTTGAAATGCACATATCCAATTTTGCAGTCTTACTCTTTTCATATGTGCATCACCTTCAAAAATAGATTATAATGTTTTCCAAATCTTATAAGATGTTTCTAGTGATTTTACCCAACTATATTCAATCTTTGGAAGATCTGATAGTAAAGCTTCTCTAGCTCTCATGTTGCACACATAGATCTCTCTCTTCTTCATTATATTTTTCAAGTTTATCTTCTTTGACAATTGTCTTTTCACTCTTTTTCAAGAGCCAATAACCTGGACCCATACAAAGAAAATGAGTCTTCCTCTTCTCCTTCCAATTGCCATAGTTGTCCCCATCAAATCTATTGAGAGATTGTTGGAAGCATGAATTTTGATTATACTCCTATGGGGGAGTATTGTAGATATGTTACTATGATTATATGTTACATTCATGACTAATTTTGTCATTGATGTCAACCTAGCAGTTTTCTATGATATGTGACAAAAGAATAGCAAAAGGATCAAGTTGGTACGGGTGGCTAGTTGATTATTCTAACTATCGAAGGTTATGGGAGATACTTTTCAGCATCTATTATATTTAGTTAATGTCAAATGAAGAAATGATAAGTCTAGAAGAAGTTATGTAAGTCTTGGTGATGTTTCTTCAGAGATAGAGTTTACAGAGGCATGTTCTAGTAAATTTGTTATATCTCTTAGTAGAGTTAGTATTCTAAGAATTGGCATTGAGGATACAAAGAAGACACCTTGGTGATGAAATGGATAATTTCACTCATCATAATATTAAGTTTACATAAATCTATTCAATTTGCAAGGTAGAAGATTAATATTATCACTAAGTGTAGTGTGTTCTTAATGTGGTCCTATAATAATTAATTGATAGGTTCTAAGAAATGACTTAGGTAATTGTATTATGGACTAAGTATAATGGAAGGAAACTTTTCTATATCATATGGTATTGTTTTTAATTGATGATAAGCAACAGTAAGAGAAAAATGCAAAAATGAGTAGAGCAGAGTGAAAGTGAAGGAAACTTCATTGTCAAGGTTTGATATTTGGATCCAAGGTTCATAACCTAGTCTACTATTGGTTTAAAGAATAATTTTGATAGCTGAGTGTCAATACACTTAACCATTTTTCACTATATATGCCGAGCAAAGAGTAAGTGCCGAGTAACATGAGGTGCCGAGTAATAACAAGTGTCGAGTAATATAAGGTGTCGAGTAATAACAAGTGCCGAGTAACATAAGGTGCCGAGTAATGACAAGTGTCGAGCAACATAAGGTGCCGAGTGTTAATAAGTGCCGAGCGATATAGTTTTGTTAAGGTGCCAAGCTATCCAAGAAATAGCATCTGCCGAGTATCAGTAATGCTTCAGGAGCCGAGTAACTTAGGATAGCAGCATAAGAGTTTGTGATTGCACAAACTATGATGTAAACCAATTTTGTAGCTGACATAAGATAAATCTCGAAAGATATAGTGATAAGAATTAATCTTTTACATTTTCTATGCAATCTGCATGCAGCCAATTGGAAAATTGGAAAGGCATGCAACCAATCAGCAAAAGGAAAGTATTGAGTGGGAAATTAAGAATCAATGTGGATCATAGATTCATATCAAACCCTAAGTCTTTGAAGTCTTTTTAAGGAAGACGAAAGATTCATTGAAAGAAAGATGAGAGAAATAGAGTAGTGTTAAAGGAAAAACATAATGGAATTCAATGAAAGAAGACATAGAGAGTAAGAGCAGCAATTCAATATTCAGTTGATTAGAACAAAGCAAAGGAGACAAACAGATATCAGATCTCAGAGGATCAAAATCAGATAGAGAGCCAGAACAAGTATCTGCATTCAACAAACAAGGATTGCAAAACTATCAGGTTTATAATACCTAATACTTTCTTACCATTGTATTAGAAAATAAATCCTATGTAGATAGGTTGGCTTAATAGCTATCAGTAGATCCTTATCAAAAGGTGAATAAATCCTTTAACAGGGTGACACTTCATGTTGAGTGTTTGAAATCCTTTAACCAAGTCACTATTGACATAGTGTAAAGCCTTTAACAGGGTAGACCATCAGAAGTGGTTGAACAATATTGCTGCAATAATTTTTGTGGGTATCATCCCCACCCCAGTTTTACCTTCTTATTCCTAGAGTGTTATGTGTTGTGTATGCATGTTTTAGTTTCATATTTTCTTGATGTATTTACATGCATGCAATTTACTTTCAGTTAAAAGGTTTTATTGGTTAAAGTACAATACTTTTGATTCACCCCATCGTCTCATAAGTATTCTTTCCATATTTGAATATTCCAAAAATTGGTATCAGAGCCTAGTTAGGTTCTCACAAGAAAAAGTCTAACAGCTTGGAGGAAAAGATCTAAAGATGGAAGCTTTCAAACTTGGAAAGATCATTGAAAATCAGGTGATAGATATGCAACATGCTCTGCATAGCTTGGAGGAATTTAGAAAAAAGTTGAGAAACTCATTAAAAAAGAGGAAGGATCTAGCCATAGCAAAAAATGAGATAAACTACACGGAGATTGATACCACAAATATATTTTCCAATGGAGATACTAAAGAGTTTGATGCAACAATTGTAGAACTGATGGAGAAAAACAAAATTCAAGCAGATGAGATAAGATCTCTTAGAATGGAACATGAATCACAGGCTAGAATGCTATGTGAAATCACTGAACAAAAGAAAAGAGCACTTGAAGATAAAGTCATGATGGAAAATGACAAAAGGAATCTTGCAAACAGGCTTGAAGAAAAATGTACTAAATTGACAAGGATCTCAAACATGTAGATGGATACACTTGCCCAAATGATGAACTTTCATCATGAACTTAATGTAAAAGACATTGAGATCTCCACACTAAAGATGCAAAATGAACAATTGCAGAATGACCTAAGAAGAGAGAAGGAAATTTCAAAAAATCTCAATAAACCCAATGAAGCCATCAAGTATTTTGAGCAATTACTGAAATCCCCAAGATCAACCCATGACACATCAAGACTTGGATACAATAGCACTGAAGTTGAAGAATCATCAAAGAGTGCAGAACAAAGAAGCAACAAAGGTAAAAATGTCAAACCTACATGTCATTTCTATGGAAAGAAAGGTCATACATCTAATGTATGTAGAAGCAAGAATGCCCATCAACATGATAAACCTAAAAGTATGAACCATTTTCATAAGTGCAAGAAGCAAGGTCATCAAGCATATGAATGCAGAATCAAGACTATTAAGACATCAAGATTTAAGGGTCACTATCATAATTGCAAGAAATATGCACATAGAGCTTTTGAATGCAGATCAAAGCCTATGTGGACATCAAATCAACTAGCAAGGACATCAAACCATGAATTTTGGGATTACAAGACCAGGTATAGTTGTCACTATTGTCAAGAATATGGACATACACCCCAAAATTGCATAAGAACCAATTTCAAGGGAAACTATAAAAAATGTTTGAGTCAAACTACATGTTTCAGTTGCTTAAAAACTGGTCATGTCAGTAGGAATTGCCCAACAAGGTCAAAGGCAATAAGTTCTGAGTTCAGCAATGGAAAGGCAAAGATAAGTGTTGAACACATGAGAAGTGAGATGAATAAGACATGGAAGAAGAAAGATGAAAGTAGCACATCAAGTGTAGAGATCACTTCACCTAATAGGTCAAGTGATCACACTTCATCAAATTAAGCAAGCATAGGTGTGTGAGATTGATAAAGTAAGGTACATCAAACATCAATCACAAAAGATAGAATAACTGCAAAGAAGAAATTTGCATAAGCAGAGATGCCAAGTCAAAATTGAGAGTCTTGCAAAACTTGTCAAAATTGTCTTCAGATGTCAAGTTGCTAAGAGCAACTGAGTTGATAGATGATGCCAAGCTGAGAAATACTAATGCGAATCAAGCAAAGTGAAAATACAATAAGTGCCAAGTTATGTTGAAATCTTTCAAGTGTTGAGGAGATAGTTGTCAGTGCACTAAGCATTAATTACTCTATTTTGAAGGGTACATAATTTGAATTTTGATCATTTCCCACCATTCAAACGTGAAGGAAAGCCAAGAAGAGTAGAAAAGATCAAGGTCAGCTCAGAAGCCATTTGTGAAGATTTCAAAAGCGATTCAACACAAGTTTCATCAATTTGAGGTATTTTACTTAAGTGTCGAGCTACGTAGAGTTTATAAACTTGTTTAAATTGTAAACCCTAGTTTGGAAAACAATGGCATCTAGGTCAAGAACCACTAAGGGTAAAGAGAGTCATGAAATACAACTGGTCAGTAATGAAATAAAACAACTTGAAATCAAACCCATTCCAGAAGTAACATACAAGAATGATCCCGCAGGTGCATTATCAGTTATTCTTGATAAAGTTGTTATGGTCCAAGATGTTCATCGATGTTATAACTAAAAAATTGGAGCCATAGGATATTTAGAGATTTACAATGCATATGAAAAACTATGTGAGAACAAGATACTAAAATATGAGTTCTCAATAGTAGAAAGAAAAGGATTAACCAAAACCCTAGAATTTTTAATTGTTTTCAAAATTGAATGGGTATAGATAGTTTTGAGCAGAATACATGATGGATCCTTTTGGTTAGAGTTAGGGCCAATAAAATTCACCAAGAAAACTATCCATAGGGTTACCGGTATTCCAACCCTAGATTGGCCAAAGACCCTGCGAAGTGACAAAAGGGAAGTAATAGAGAAAAACACAGGTGCTAAATGGAATAATAGAGGAATGACTATTGATACAGTCATAGATCCTCTAATAGATTTTTTTGTGAGAATCATTTCACACAAATTCTCTCAATCAAGTAGATTGAACAGTGTGCCTTGTATAGCAGTTGATGTTGCATATAAGATAATTAAAAAGGATCATACCTATGATCTAGTAGAGCTCATGTTTCAACAAATTAATAAAAACTTGGGAGCTATAAGGAAGAGCAAGGGAGCTCAGTACAAATTCGGATAAGTTTTGGTATGCATATTTTTCTATCTGATGAAAGAATTCCCTTTAGTAGGTAAGGTAAGATGGAGTCCAGACAAAACAATTTTTGAACAAATCAATGGATATATTGAACATATGGGTGAAAATTTTGATGCCCAAATGACTAGTTACTTTGAGGACTTTAAATAGTCCATGAAAGAAAGAATGAGGATTCTAGTCTCATTGACTGAGAAATATGAAAAAGATATTTGTTTTCTTGTAGATATTGATTATACCTATATACAAGTAGTCATACCTAGAGTAAGATGGCTTAGGCCACTAGGTTATGAACTTGATATTGATCAAGCTTTTGCAACAATAACAACCCTTCTTATAGAAAAAGTTGATAAGAATGTAAAAGCCTTTGGAACTTATGATGTTGTTAAATCAAGGGTGATAACAGATTTGAAGACTGCCTCAGCAGTAAAGAAGAAAGAAAAGATGGTGACACAAATCAAGAGAAAATTTGGTATTGAATGTGAAGGAATAGCAGAAGAGGAAGAAGAAGACATTGAAGATAAGGGAGATGAACCACAAGGTCTTACTCAAGGGTTAGGAGAAGACAAAGAGGAAAGTGCTAAGGAAGAAGAAGCCGAGGAAGAACAAGTTGAACCCAAGGTCATAAAAAGAAAGACCACAACTCCTCCTGCTCCTCAACCCAAAGGAAAGAAAGTAGCTGCTCCTGCACAAAAGAGACCGAGTACAAGGGTTGTAGCAAAAAAAGCCCAAGAGGAGACAAAAGAGAAGAAGAAAACTCCAAAGAGGACTACTGTCGAGTCTAAGAAGAAAAGAAAATTTTTTGCCCAGCCTGAAATAGATGAGGAGAAGATAGAGTCAGAGGACAACAACCAATTTCAAGTGGTAAGACACAAACCTCAGACTGCTATTGATAAATTATGTTCAAAAATTAGGAATGGTGTTTTGAAAGGTTTAAAGAACATAAATTTTTCTAAGCTCACTAAAGAAGAGCAAAATAAATTAGAGGAATCTTTGTATGCTATGATCGCTGAATATTAGCACACACCTCTTGAATTAGATGAATCAATGCCTAAAGAATTGTACAAAATTGTAAAGGATAAATGGCATTTTTGTTTACAAAAGGAAAGGGAGATAAGGGAGTCAACATTAGCTAGATTGTTGCCTGATTTGTCTAGAGATCAAGTAGCAAATGCAGTAAAAAGGCATAACAATAGATTCATTCCCAAGCATAGAGCATTCAGCATTCTACAGAACAAAATTGAAGAGGTAGTTAAAAAATCCACAAGATTGTGGAGAATAGTTTACAAGAAGATAGATGATGTGTATAATGAAGAATATAAGGCAGAGGATCAAAGAAAAAGAGAAGGAACAAGTGGAGAAGAAGGTTGAAGAAGAAAAGAAAGAAAAGGCACATACTGAGGAGAAAGAGGAAGAGAAAGATATAGCTGAGCCACAAGATCAAAGTGTGCAAGACACACAGGTATTACCTCCTAGTCCTCCTCATGCCACCATAAGACCTGCAAAGATTATAAAAATCAAGGATATTATAGACACTTCAAATCAAAACATCAATCCATTAACTGCAAAGGATTTAGAAATCCTTGACCAATCATCACTAATAGCCAGATTAAGTTCAAATCCTATGTTGGTTAGTGTTGATGAATTACAGAATCTAGAAGTTAAAACAAAGATAGTCAAGGTGAAAACACAAGTGCCACCTTTGACCATACAAACTACTACTATTTTATTTCTTCCACCACCACCTCCACCAAGTGTAGTCTCCTATACACTTCAAATGCTGAGTACACTAGTAGGGGAAATAAAAGAAACATCTAAACAACCAGCAAGTTCAACCCCACCTTGTGATCATCAAAAGGATACACAAGCTGAAGAAAAAGATGAGACAAAGAAGAAGGAAGAGTCTACAATAAAAACACTGGTTGCATTACCAAAATCTCGTACTCCAACATAGACTCTTCAACAGTTGAGCACTGATGGGTTGCAATTACAAATCAGGACACCAGGCTTGAGCTCATCAAAGGAACTCAAGAAACTTCACTATGGAGTTCCTGAACTTGATGCAGAAATAAAGATTCCATATTATGAATCCAACACTCTCACTGAAGAGAAGATCAATGAAATTTAGAGTGCATTGGACAGAAGAAGGAGACAAGAAGCACTAAGAACAGAACACAAGCATAAGCTCACCTTGAATGAAATCAAATACATATTCACAGAAGCTTTCTGCTTACAGTCTCCAAATGAGTCAAGACCAATTATAGAGGAACTATCTAATATAGTTGACTAGGTGACAAGTGAAGACCAAGAAACAAATGCCAAATTGCTAGAATGGTCAGAAAGAAAGTTCCAAGGAAAGGTAAATAATAAAATATCCAGTGATATAGCACTATCACAAGTGGAACTGGCTAAGAAAATTGAAACTGTTAAAACTATACTTGGAAACATTTTTTCCCTATACAACAAGTTGTGTGATTTTTCCACATTCACACAGGACACTAGCTAGAAGATACTGAGCTTGGAGAAAAATTTGAAGATTTCTAGCATGCAACTACCCACAAATCCAGCTCAGAGTGAGAAGCATTTTTCCCAATCGCTTCACACTCAAAGAGACTTAGTTATCTTAGTAGCAGAGGAGGCAACCACAAAAGATAAATTGATGCAAACTCAATCTTCAATTACTCCTCATTTTGAATTACTTCACAAGGAGCAGATAAATGCAGAGACAGTCCTCAAGAAAGACCCCAATCTTTCTACATTTGATGGACTTTTACACCTAGCAGTAGAGATTTCCATCCAACATAAGTCATTGGATGTTGCACTAGCAAATTGGGATGCAGCTCTAAAGGTATTCCTTGAAGTAAATAGAACATTTTTGGCTAATTATGGCATTTCCCTTTAGAACCTTTGACATAAGTGTCAAAAAGGGGGAGAATAAGTATGGGGGAGTGATAAGAAAAGATTAAGTATGGGTGAGTTAAGTACATGAATGAAATGATATAATGATAAAAGGGGGAGATAGAAAAAATTTGACAAATTTTGATTAGTCAGAATGTAGAAACAAGACATAAATCACTGAGTGTACATACATGATCAACTAACAAGGAGTAATAAGGTATATTGTTATTTGCTCCTAAAACTTTTGTAGCAAATAAAAAGATACATGCAATAATGCCAAAGATACCAAGATCTCAGTTAAGTGTTTTTACCATTGTTGTCAAAGGGGGAGATTGTTGGTTTAAAGAATAATTTTGATAGCTAAGTGTCAATACACTTAACCATTTTTCACTATACATGCCGAGCAAAGAGTAGCTGTCGAGTAACATGAGGTGCTGAGTAATAACAAGTGTTGAGTAATATAAGGTACTAAGTAATAACAAGTGCCGAGTAACATAAAGTGCCAATTAATGACAAGTGTCGAGCAACATAAGGTTTCGAGTGTTAATAAGTGCCGAGTAGCATAAAGTGTCAAGTGATACAATTTTGTTAAGGTGCCGAGCTATCTAGGAAACAACATGTGCTAACTATGAATAATGCTTTAGGAGCCGAGTAACTCAGGATATCAACATAAGAGTTTTTGATTGCAAAAACTATGATGTAAACCATTTTTGTAGCTGACATAAGATAAATCTCAAAAGATATAGAGATAAGAATGAATCTTTTACATTTTCTATGCAATCTGCATGCAACTAATTGGAAAATTGGAAAGGCATGCAACCAATCAGAAAAAGGCAAGTATTGAGTGGGAAATTAAGAATCAATGTGGATCATAGATTCATATCAAACCCTAAGTCTTCAAAGTCTTTTTAAGGAAGATGAAAGTTTCATTGAAAGAAAGATGAGAGAAGTAGAGCAGTGTTAAAGGAAAAACATAATGGAATTTAGTGAAGGAAGACATAGAGAGTAAGAGCAGCAATTCAATATTCAGTTGATCGGAACAAAGCAAAGGAGACGAACATATATCAGATCTCGGAGGATTGAAATTAGAGAGAGAGCCAAAACAAGTACCTGCATTCAACAAACAAGGATTGCAAAACTATTAGGTTTATAATACCTAATACTTTCTTACCATTGTATTAGAAAAGAAATCCTATGTAGATAGGTTGGCTTAATAGGTATCATTAGATCCTTATCAAAAGGTGAATAAATCCTTTAACAGGGTGACACTTCATGTTGAGTGTTATAAATCCTTTAACTAGGTCACTATTGACATAGTGTAAAGCCTTTAACAGGGCAGACCATCAGAAGTGGTTGAACAATATTGCTGCAGTAATTTTTGTAGGTATCATCCCCACCTCAGTTTTACCTTCTTATTCGTTGAGGGTTTCTAGGTTACCAAATCTCAGTGTTATGTGTTGTGTATGCATGTTTTAGTTTCATATTTTCTTGATGTATTTACATGCATGCAATTTACTTTCAGTTAAAAGGTTTTATTGGTTAAAGTACAATATTTTTGATTCACCCCCCCCCCCCCCCCCTCTCATAAGTATTCTTTCCATATTTCAATATTCCAACAGTCTACAAGGTCTAACAATGATTTTTTTGGTTGATCAAACAAAGGAAAGAAGAATATAATAGTAAATTACATGTTGGAGTAGTGAGCTTTTCTTGTAGTTGAAATTGCATATTTGGGCAATGGACACATCTTGCATACATTGTACTACAACTCCTAATAGGGTTGGAATCTCCTAATGGGGATTCAAAGTCTCTCAATAGGGACTCATATGTGGGTAAAAGTACAAAGTTGTGTCACCTTTTAGGCTAACTTATCAGAATGACTGAATTTGAGTATGTATATCTAAAAACCAATTTTTTTTCAAACATATAATCTTGATAAATTTATTATAGCCAAGTTATATATGGTCTCATACTTTTGAAATTGGAAATGTGTGTTAAATACATTTTTTATACTAGTTAGTATCCAATTATTTTTTTTAAAAATTATTTCAAAAAATTAAAGTTTCAATAACTCTTACTATTTGTTATGATATTTTTTTATAACATATAAACACCATTTTATAGAGCTCAAACTCAAAAATATTCTCATATATAGTTCATAGTATTTTAATTAGATATATTATATTGTATTTAAAAAAGTTTACAAGCACGTATTTTAACACTCGAGAAGATGTTAATTTTGAGAAAGAAAAAATACTAAATCATATTCAAATTTTTAAAAAAATTATGAGGTTCTAGAGGAGAGAGTTCTCTTCATGAATCTATAATTTTTCTTTTGGTTGGAGTAAATTTATTTTGGAAAATGTAGTGGGAGATTAAAACTATCGATTTGAATAAGTTGAAATTGGAATCAGTATAAAAGAGAAAATATAGGTCTAAAGCCAATTATCTTTTTTGATATTTCTAGCTACATATGTTATCTATAACATAATCTAAGATTGATGGGAAATAATTTTATTTCCATGTAGTTTTGTGGTGGGAACTAGACCCATAATTTCTAGGGCTTTTCAGTAACTAAAAGTTATCAATAAAAAATAGGAAAATATATAATTTCTTATTGAAAATCATTATTAAAATTTATAATCCTAATTTCATCCTTTTCTACACATTTTATTTGTTTACTTGATTTTCAAATTCTAAATAATAATACAAATTTAATGTCATTGAAGGTGAACAACTATACCTTTGTTAGTCTTTTCCTTAGTAAAAGGGTGGTACAGGTTTGTGATTTTACCCATGTACTAAATGTTGTAATAGACTCCTAATAGGGTCCATCCTCTAACAATGAATATTTATATTAGTGTGTCATCTTGTGGGCATCATTCCCACCAGGTTTTTCTCTCTGATGAAGGGTCTCCCTAGTCAAAAAATCTAGGGTAGTTATTTATGTGCATCTTTTTATGGTTGTTTACTTTGGTGGAATGGTTAAGTTTGTTTAAGGAAGATAAATGGTTTAATTATTAGATAGCTAATTCACAACACCCCCCACCTTCCTCATGGTAGACTATTTCTTCTAACAATTGGTATTAGAGAATCACATCTATGAAGATAAAGTTTAACAACTTTGGGATATCCATGGCGAGCATGTTTAGGAAAGATAGACCTACATGTAGTAGCAAAAATTTTGACACTTGAGTAATGAAAATTCCAGGTGAGTTATTAGACTTGTGTAAAGAACATAGTATTTAGTTTTTAGATCTACAATCCTTTTGTTGTATGTAAGGGAAAAAAAGAACAAGCACAGATAGATCTACATTCAAAGAAGACATAAAGATAAAGGAATGTATTGATCTACTTACAATGATAGAATCAAAAGGTATAACAAATTTTATTTGTTACACATGTAAAGAGTTGGGTTCTTTTCTATGTAGATGTCCTAAGTGTTGGAGTTGATGAAATCCAACTCCAAAAACACCCAAGATCACCTACATACAAAAACCTATCAAAGGGAAGCCAAGGAAGGAAGAGCATGGAGCAAGGGAAGAACCCTAAACAAACATGAGAGAGAATATGCAAACACAAGAGAAAATGTATTTGCAATGACAATGCCTTGATGTTGTGATACAAAGAGGGAGAGAGCACTTATAAAGGCCTCATGGAATCTCCTAGAACAAGCTAGAAGATGCTAGGAGATAAGCGTGACAACTAATCATACATCCACATAAGGTGGAAAGTCCTCGAACAATGTGAGAGAATAAGTATGACTTAGGAGAGAACAAACTTCCATATTGTCAACAACTTCTAACAACCTCCTAGACTAAAATTAATAAATAAATGTATTTACCTAAGTAAGCTTAACTAAATAGAATAAATAATTAGTAAATTAATTATTTACTCTAACACCCCCCCTTAAGTGCAACTTAGGGAAATGCTTGAAGCTCACAAAACTAAGAAATGAAGAATGCAGAATGGGTCCCGGCAATGAGGCCATGTTAGGTACCCATGTACAAATGCAACCTTTGAAAATAGGGAAAGAGAGAAAACCACATGGAAAAAACCCTCTCCCAAAAAGAGGTAACCTAGTCAAGAATTGAAAAAGCCTCCAACTAGGGAAATGTCCCCTAAAATAGGAACAAGGAGTGATCATGAAGAGCATCATTGAATCATGAATAAGTTGCAAAATCTGCCAAACTACTAATCTAAAGAACCTCCAAGGAAGAAGAAGGTAGGAACCACGCGTTTCTATATGGTAGATGATCCATCTGATCGAAATGCATAGGTAGCTAGCCATTGCAATCGCCTTATGTATAGAATCAACTATTGAATACATAGCTCACACTATCAAACCATCAAACCAAGGATGTATTCAAACAATAGAATAACCCCCCTTAATTTAGATGAGGTGAGATGATAGGCAACTGAGAAGGTGGGCCAAAGTCTCCTGCAGACAAACCAAGAACGATGAGAGAGAAAAAGGTACAGACACCTATAAAGACATGGTCACATTGATGCTACATGGGGCTAATATCATGGAAGGGACACTCACTTGACAAAGGGAGAATGCCTAAAATAGCAAACAACTATCCCCCCCATGGTGCTTTATGAAAATAGTGCATGTACAACTAACTCAAAAATAATGTTCATGATCGCAAAATGAAAAAGTGGCACTTTATCTTAGTGCGATACATAAAAGTGCTTCAAAATGATAGCTACAATGATCAAAACTAAAAAAAAGCTGATACAAAATAAAGTACAGCCCAAAACAAAGGAAACCATGCCAAGAAAATGATCGTCAGGCCTAAAAGACTCAAGATATCCACCATATAGGAAAAAAGTTTAAAATATGATAGAAAGAGCATGGGCCAAAATCTAAAGAAAAGGACCAATTTTTTGAAAAGGTAGCTTTCCAAAAATATATTTTTTTAAAAAAATGGGCGTGGGACGCAAAAGATATGCATGCCAAAGTCAAAAACATAACATCAAACTTTGACTGAAAAAAGGGCAATAAAAAAGCATCAAAACCCAAAAATACCTATACCAATGTCTTTGTCTCAGAACCAACTTTCCAATGCTTCTTTCATATCAGAAAAAAACCTTTGTATGCTCAAGTTATGGCCAAAAAATTGAAGGTAGGTCCAAAATGACCTAGGAGATGTGCAAGGAATGATGATGATGCAGTGTTGATGTCATGTTGATGTCAACATTTTACTACATTAAATTTGACGTCTTTGAGGCCATCACCACAAAAAAAGATGAAACATGGCACGCCCTGTGAAAGGTCCACGTTACAACCACACAGCAATGTAGATGATGTGGCAGGGGCCATGTGGCAACGTGCCACATGGTAGACATACCATACATCAAGCATTGACTATGCCTCAAAAACTATGCAGGTGAATAGGTGGTGCTGACAAGACCTGAGTGGCGTAGAGTGGAGAAATAGGTGGCTCCATAGTGGATGAGTGGCAAATAGAGAAGAGCCACCAGAAGAGATGGCAAAAAGGGCCGCATGCTGGTGCAGATCCTCGGCAAAGTGGCCAAAAAGTTTTGCACTGGTAGAAGTGATGGCTTAGTGATGGGGAGGCAGTGCCCAAGGCAGTGTTGCCTGCTGCAAGTTACTATGAATTTTTTTTTTTAAATGCAATAAATGCCCAAAAATCATCTGTACGGCCTCCTAAAATAAAACAATTTTTGCCTCCCAGAGCTCTGTCTCCAAAATGACAAGTTTTATATGAATCCCAACTAAAAACGGCCTTTCGAATCTAATGGTAGCATCTTCTTGGGCTCAATGTGAACCAAAAATTTGTTGGCCCCTTGATTTGAAGAAAAATGCACAAAAAAATTAGGGTTTGTGACTCCAAATCACAGCTTCAAAAATTCTTCAACCAAGCAGCAGTAGGGAGGCTCTGATACCATGTTGGAGTTGATGAAATCCAACTCTGAAGACACCCAAGATGAAAACCTATCAAAGGAAAGCCAAGGAAGGAAGAGCATGGAGCAAGGGAAGAATCGTAAAATGAACATGAGAGAGAATATGTAAACACAAGAGAAAATGTATTTACAATGAGAATGCCTTGATGTTGTGATACAAAGAGAGAGAGAGAGAGACCACTTATAAATGCCTCATGGAATCTCCTAGAATAAGTTAGAAGATGCTAGGAGATAAGTGTGACAACTAAGCATACATCCACATAAGGTGGAAATTCCTCGAACAATGTGAGAGGATAAGTATGACTTAGGAGAGAACAAACTCCTGTATTGTCAACAACTTATAACAAACTCCTAGACTACAATTAATAAATAAATGCATTTACTTAAGTAAGCTTAAGTAAATAGAATAAATAATTAGTAAATTAATTATTTACTCTAACACTAAGAGATTAAGAAAAAATATAAAGAATCTACTTTCTAATAAAGTTGAAGAATTTAGAGAAAGAATGGAAAGATCCTTGAAAGATAGTGTTGATGAGTCTAGATTGGTTAATGAAAAGCAAGTATTAGAAGACATAGCCTTCATAGTTATTATGGAAAGTACAAAATGTGAGAATTGATGAGAAATTCAGGATGGAAGAAAGAATAGTTGATTACAATTTAGATGATGATGTTGTTACTAAGCCAAGGAATGATGAACTATTTCTTGAGACTAATAATGATTTGGAAAATGTAGGATAGACAAGCTCAAAACCTTAAGTAGAGCCAAGATTTTAGATAGAAACTCCTACTTTGGGAAAGAATATGATAAAGAATCATCGATCCAAAAAGGTCATTGTCAGCAAAGATAAAGGTGTAGTGACAAGAAGTAGAGTCAATGAAAAACTATGTTTGATATCTCAAGTTTAACCAAAGAATGAAGATCAATCATGTAAGGATGATTACTAGAAACAAGCTATGAAAGAGGAATTAGATTGGATAGTAAAGAATGGGACATGGGAATTCATTCCCAGACTAGCAGACAAGAATGTGATAGAAACTAAATGGGTATTTAGGAAGAAGATGAGTGAACAAGGTTAAGTTGTAAGGAACAAGGAAAGATTGGTATTTATGGTTACTGATTGCAAGAATGAATATATTATGAATATAAGTAAAGTTATTCTTACCTTAAGCAACACAAAAGAAATTCAATGTGTAACAGATGGATGTAAAGTTAGTATTTTTGAATGGAGAATTTGAAGAAGAGGTATACATTGAGTAGCCTAAAGGATGTCCTTTGACAGATGATAAGGACATAGTATGCAAACGAAAGATAGCATTATATGGCTTGAAGCAAGAACCAAGTACCTAGTATGTGAGGTTGGACAATCATTTGACAAAACTTGGATATAGAAAAGGTATGGTAAATAGTAATATGTATTAGAAAGAAACTAATAATGGTTTCATGATTATGGTAATATTGGTTGATGATATCATATTTGAAGGAAATGATGAAGAAAGTAAGAAGTTTGTAGAAGAAATGATAAAAGAATTTGAGATGAGTATGATAGGAGAAATGAAATATTTATGAGGATTTTAGATTGTACAGGGTAAAGAAGGAATATTTATTTCTTAGACTAAGTACTTGAAGGATTTAATTAAAAGGTTTTATTTTGAAACATGCAAACCCATTGGAAAACCTATGGTAACTAGACACAATTTATCTATGAAGGATGTAGAATACCCCAAAATTGGCACATTGACATGTAAACCAATTCTAGTCCATTTGATCAAAACCAAAGTCCTATTTCACTAGGAAATTCTCATTCTGATTCTCACTACATGACTTAATTATCAGATGTACAAAACCCTAATCTACATTAATCACACTATTTATTTAATTATTAAAGTATTGACTCGAATTAGCTACATTAAACCTATTGATTAGATTTAGTTTAATTTAAAGTTCTTATACTTTAATTAAATTAAATTATCTCCTAAGGTTAATGTGCAAAGGAATTAAATTTATTTTATTTAATAATGCCCTCACTTTGATTATTAGGTTTAATTACTCATTTAATTAAAATATGCATTTATTAGGTCATATCTCCTTTTATTAAATTAAATAACCTTCCCAATTCTTCTCTTTAGTTTAGGAATGGGAATTCTAGGTGATCTATCTCTTGAATTGGAATTCACTCATTCCACTTATTGTCACACTCAAGTGAATTTGAATTAAATTTCCATCACACTCAGGACCTGAGTTAGTTAACCTCATCGATACTGGGAATCTTCCATCCTAACTTGATCTCATCTTCAATCCTAGCCATTGATTTGAGTTGATCTCAACTATTGATTGATTTCAATAATTCTATTTATGAATTGGCTTCTAATTCCTCATTACAGAGGTTGGAATTTGAGTCACATCAAATTATTGTCAAATTTCATACTCATTTTCTTAATATTATCATATATTTTCTTGCTTAGCACTAACATCATATAGCTTAATTTGGTTTATTTGTTATTAGATTAATTGCATCTCACATCTAGATTAATTGTACTATCATATAGCTGTATAAATCCTTCGTATTAAAAGGTCCACTTGCCTACTTCTTAGTGTGAAAGAAAAGGCAAAATTCTTCTAGATAGAAGGCAACATGTTGCACTAATTAGATTACTCAGATGAGTGATTCAATGTTTCATTCTGGGATGATCTCTTAGGTAAAGATTTTGCTAAAGTATGTGTGAGAATTTGAGGCCCACAATTCACATATACATTTTTGGTGCCCACCATGGGGCCAAGAAATCAATTTTTCTAGGCTCATCAACTATTTTTTTTATTATTTTAATGTTTGTATCACATTTTTCCATATTTATTTCTAGATTTTCAAGCAAGAAATCTCATTTTCACATGAAGATTTAAAGATTTGGCCACCTTTCTTTTCACTTGCTCATGCAAAAAAGTCCATAATTACAACGTTTCTCATGCGATGCACAACATTTTCTTGTGTAGGCTTGTGCAAGATTTTACAAAAATTTTCGCAACAACACATGCAAAATGAAATTTTTCTAGAATTCAATTTATCAATTCGTTTGACTAACAATTTTCAATGAAAAATTTTCTTTCAAATTTCTAGTTTTCTATAGTGTAACAGTGGTTTGCAGGACATTTTGATGAAGACAACTTTATATAAACACTTTGAACACATAATTAATGTGTGATTGTAGGATGATTTCCAAAGAAATGCATGTCGAAGACCAATTTTAAACCCACTTTAAATGTCATTTCTTCTTTTTTCTTTCCACATAGTATAATTAGGGCTTGCAGACTTCATAATGTGCAAGACAAGGGAATAGGGGAGTATGCTATTTACCACTTGAAGATCATGACAAAGGGTAAATGAAAATCCTAGATGCCTCTAAAAGATGACATCCAAGGGATGCAAGCAAGCTAGTGGTTCTATAGTGCAAGTCCTCTTCTATGAAGGGATGATGATTTCCTTTTAGGGAATCAAAATCTTGAGAAAGGATGAGTCTAGATCGATTAATCTAACATGGTGATTATCATGTCTTGTGTGTTTGGGTGAGGTGACAAGGTAGAGAAGTATGCTCTTTCCCCTTGAGGGAAATAAAAAACTTAGACCCTTAGATCTAAACTACCAGTTTGAGTCAACCCTAGGAGGGCTTTCCAGAGTGATCCAACCTCTAGGAATGACCCAAGTGAATACATTCCTTTCGTCAAAGATTCTAACTCACTATAATAAAGAAGCTTTGTAGAGCAAAAGACTCCAAATCTATATTAATTTCTTCTTCTTCATTTTAATATCATATATCAAGAAGAGGCTCTATATCCTACACTAGCTGGTGCCAACCCTAGTCTTGCTAGTCAAGTATGTGTACTTATAGATATTTTCATGGGTTTTTGGCCTTAAAATTTCTTGTCAAGCCACCAAGGTTAATGTTAAAAAAAGTCAAGAAAAATCCTTTTAGTTAGTTGCTTCTTGATTCATCTCCAAAAGGGGGCATAATCTTTGTGCAAGGAGGGGGAAGAATCTCTCTTGTAAAATTCATGATAGGCATTAACTTGGGCATTGGAAGGTGGTATATGTGCTTGACCCTTGCCACAAGGGTGTTCATTCAAAATATGTGTTATTGAGCCCTTAGAATACACTGAAAATATGGTTACCCTCTAGTAGGGTGACATGGCTATGTGAGGTGAATGAATGCACATAAGTTGTGGGACAAATGTTTTTCTTCCTCTACCATTTTTGGTTATAGGGATAAAGAAATTTTTTTATTGAGTCTTAAACTTGTCCAAACCTATCTAAACAAGCTAAAAGTCAAAACTCCACCATCCCTCTGACTTTCTTTGTCCTCGATTGGATTGTATTTGATTACTACTTGATTCCTACGTCTTTCAGAAAACAAATGTGTCTTGTTCAAAACCAAATGTTGTCTAACAACTTGAAAACCAACCTCAGTATCTATCTAAAATCTATCAATTTTTGTTTTGTTTTTTCCAAAATAGTCTAAAACCTTCAAAATTCATTCTTAGTTATCACTTTGTTCCTTGTTTTCACGCCTAGTTTTGAGAAATTTTGTGTGAGTACTTTTTGAGTTAGCACTTCTTCACGTGGCCTTGTGCAAATATTTGTGTGAGATTTTTTATCAAAACCTTATCTTCTTGTTAGTTTAGCACATCCTCACATGAATTTATAAAAGTCCTCATGTGAGAAACCTGGTCCAAATTTTCTATTCTAAGTTTTCACCTGGTTCTTTGTACTTTCTTACAAGGCTCCCTAGGAATCTTTGAATGGGATCTTGCCTTAAAATTGTCAAACCTATCTATCAAAGCTATCTATGCTCTAAGCCTACTCTATACTTGCAACATGTGATCTCTTTTCTCTTTGCAAATAGTCTCAAATAGTGGCATCTTTCCTAGCTAATGACTTCTAACCTACACTTAAACTAATCTCATCTCTTAGTTATCTCTTTCTTATCCTTTAGTGCTTTTTATACTATATGTCATCATAATCATAATCTTTGGCTATTCTATCCCTTACTTAAACTACTTGTACCTTAGTATACAACATTCTTATCTTCCTTTCTTGAGACTATGTTTTACTGTGGTCCTCATCTAGGTTTTTCTTTTTCTCCTTGTCTATGACTGTTACAACAAGAAGTGGAAATGTGTTTTATCCCTTTAGACTTAGGTGAAGTAGAGCTAGGGGTCATAATCATGGAAGAGGTTGCTTTCCATTTCATAAATAGTCTATGTTTATGTTAGAGGTAGAGTTAGGAGTCTTCATGTTGTCGTTCACTTGTCAGATGACCTCATGTCTAGAAAATGTTCTCTATAAACTTAGAACAAACTAGGAACCCCTTATATCAAGAGGATCTTGAAACTAACAAAGGTCCCACATCTCCAAAAAACACAACTAAATTCTTGTTCAAAGGATCTTTCGAATTAAAACATACTAAAACCATTCACATTCCTACAATGGCTGATCATGAACCCAAACATGGTGACCATAGTAGAGACCAAGACTAACCTAGAAATGAGAAATAGAAAGAGGAGGAAATACTTCCTAAACACATAAAAAAGTATCATAAAGAAAAAAATTTCAAAAAGGTCACAGAAATGTTGCTTAACAAAGAGAAAGAGAAATAATTTCTCAAACTCACCCAAGAGGGAGCTAAGCTACCTCATCACTTTAATGTTGAAACTATCATTACACCTAAAGAGGAAACTGGAACTTCCAAATTGTAAAAATAGTTGAAGATCATGCATGATCAACTAGCCCAATAAATGTGTGATAAAGAAAATCTTGCAAAAACATATAGCTTAGATTCTCTTTGTCTAGTCCCATTTGAAAAGAGTATAGACATGCATCCTTTTCCAAGAGGATTTGAGTTACCTAAGTTTGATAAGTACTTTGTAACTACCAATCCCCAAGATTATTTGCAAGAATTTAGGTCATTTCCTATGGAATTTATACATAATTAGACATATCTACTATGTTTATTCCCAAGAAGTCTATGTGGTCAAGTTATGAAGTGGTTTTTGTAGTTGCCTTCTGGTATCAAAATGTTTGACAAGATAGCTAACCTATTTTTCTAATAGTAATCTCACAAAATACAACACCTTGTTAGCATCCAGGACTTGTGTAATCTTAAATAGAGTGTTGGGGAACCTTTCCTCACATTCCATCGGAAATGGAGCTAACTTTATGGCAAATATTCATGAGGGATTCTTGAAATGAAAAAGCTTGATGTCTTCACTGATAACCTCATACCTGATTTTGGGTGCAGAGTTTGACTTTAAGGTCCACACGCCTTCAAAGATGTGATCACACAAGCTATCTATATTGATGAATTCATGATAAAAAAGGGTGAACTTACCCTTTAAAAGGACACAAAATAGGATCCACTTCTAATAAGGACAAACCATGTACACGAACGAAAATTGAGAGTTTGTACATGATGGGGTTGTTCACAAAATTACTCCTAAACCTACAAAGGAAGTCTTTAATCTTATAGACAATTTAAAGCATCCAAGAATGTTGAGAGACCTCCTTCTGACAATAATACATTTGGAAACAAACCAAAGAACAACTCTTGGGTCTCATGCACAAAATGAAAGTATACACATCTTGGTGAACCTTTGGATGTGGTCTATAAGACCTTGCTACAAAAAAAACTCATTTCTCCATTGGATAAGTCTTGTCCTTATGATCAGCAACCATGACCACCATGGTCGAATAAAACTATATTTTTTGAATATCACCAAAATAAAGGTCACAAAACTAGCAATTGCATAAACTTGCACCACTAACTCCAAGACTTGATTCATGATGGTGACATTATGGTGGATAGACATAACAAGAACTTGGATCACAAGGATTTCAAGGAGCCATTACTATCTTATGAGAAAGGAGAAACTTCAAAACATAAATCTCATAACAAGATCAACTATATGTACTTGAACAATGATGATGCGATAGTCCACATGGTTGAACCCATTGATGCTAAGTACTATGATGTCATCACCATCAGGGTAAAACAAGACAAAACTAAACCTAAGACACCAATTGTCTTAAGGGGCCCTTCTTCCAATGCATCTAATAATGAACCATCACAATCTTGTGCCAATGTTATTACACAATCTAGTGTCAAGTTGGTACTCAAATGCCCTGTGCGTTCAACTCCTGATCTCGAACAACACAAAGAAAAACCTCTTACTGGTCCTTTTGGAAAAGGAACAAAATTTTCAAGAACTTTTTTGGTTACTAGCTATAGTATCCATGATCAACTATAGTGAACTAATGCTCAAATCATAATATTTGAGTTACTCAAAATCTCACCTGCTCATAGGAAGATTCTTGAAAAAGCCTTCACTAAGGAAAACATACCTCAAGATCTTGATCTTGACAGGTTCTAATCTATGGTAGGTCATTTGACCTCACCTTACTATATATCCTTCTCCGAGGAGGATGACAATTGACTAAGCCATCTACATAATCAACCTCTACACATTGAGATTATGATGCACCAAAAACATGTCCATCATGTACTCATTGATAATGGTGCTAGTTTAAACATTGTCTCTCCTACTCTACTTAGACAATTGGACTATTCTAAAGAGTCCATTGATCCCCATTGTAAGATGACTATCAAAGTTTATGATGAAGTTGAGAAAAAATCTTTAGGTTTGGTGGTGTTTCCTCTCTTTTTTGGTCCTATAGAAATGTATGTCACTTGTCAGGTCCTCAAAATTCCCTTGACTTACAATATCCTACTAGAAAGACCATGGATACATGAGATGTGCATTGTGCGAGCCACTTACCATCAATGTGTAAAATTCCCATTTCATCGCTCTAAAGTCACCATACCTACAAGTACTAGCTATACCTATAGTAGGCTAAAATTTTCTAAAAATTTTGTGTCTACTAATAGGGAATATATGGACTATCATGATAACAAGATAAAGCAAATTGAGTGATCACTGAAGCTAAATTAAATAGGAATGGGTGAATATCACATGGAACCAATTCTGTCTCTAACTTCTATTCTTGAGTGCCATGCTCATTATGAGAGCCTTTCTAAAATGAAGAGACCTTTTTTTTTGACACCTCAAACTAAGTTTGATTGTACTTTTCTCAAAGCTATTATTACTCTTAAGGAGGAGGCTGAAAATAGAACTATTGCTACATGGATCTACAAAGAGGAAACTCTAGTTGACCTCACTAAATAGTCTCATGAAATTACTCCTAAGAAGTATGGTCTAGGTCTTAGACTTATGAAATGATTTGACTACAAGGGAACTAGTCCTATTGGATGCAACAAAAATGGTCTAATTGATCCTATCAAAGTGATGGCTAGAAGTAATTGAGACACATTTGGTCTAGGCTTCAAGAAGATTCCCTTGCATCTAGGGAGTAACACATTCATACTAGAAGCTAAAACTTCATCTCAACATGAGTCAGAAGTTCTATCTGATGACCATGAAGATAATGTTGATGATGAGGATCCTTATAATTATCCAATTATTGATGATATAGCTAAATTATTTATAGAACAAGATGACTTTCTACCACATGTTAGTGCCATAGATGGTGATAGTGATTCTTCTGAGGCTACTACTGGTTCACATCATACCCAACTATAACAAGGAGAATCTAGTCATGTTTACATATTGAGTACCTTTGGAAACATCTAGATGATGAAGGAGAGTTTTTTCCTATCACTATTGGGGAATTCTTCAGTCTATCTCCATGCAATATAGATTCTCGAGACTATAAATTCAACTCTCTTTCAAAAGTAACTATAGAAAAATACATAGATTGATCAAGTTCATGTCTATCAAAAAAAAATTTAATTAGGTGAATCGTCTTTGAGTTCAACTCTCTTTCAAAAGAAACTATAGAAAAAGACATAGATCAAGTGCATGTCTATGAAAACATTTTTTAACTAGGTGAATCATCTAGGGTTAGGTCTGATGAGTCCTATCCAACTAGTGTCCTTGAGTCTTCAATTAACAACATTAGTGCTCAAAAGAATTTGAACACACTTGTGGATGAAACTACTCTAGGTCTTGAATGTCCAACCATTTAATCATTATACCATGAATGCACTTAAATCTACCACATCTCTTTCACTTACCTATCCCAAGCTCATAGACTAGAATTCCAATGCATCTAGTGAAGTCCTCACATTCTAGAATGACTATGCTCTTACCTACTAATTAAACATTGTTGAACTAGTGACATCATCCACCAATGAAAAAAGTGTCAAAATGACTAAAAATAACATCAAATATCTCAATCATACAATAAAAATGAAAAGAAGTAAAGGTCTTATGGTGAAAACCATATTGTGGAAGTGTTGAAACTTGAAAAAGAAAAAAAAAAAGATGTATCCAAGGGTGAAAAGCTCTCTGAGGCACCCACAAATAAGATCTTTGATGCACTTCCTAGTTATTTTCAAGAAAGATCATTATTGTTGATAGTTCCAACATAGCCAATCAACTTGGTAATAGAGGAACAACCTCACATGATCAATACATCTTTCATAGTCATTATCTCCAAAAGATAAAGAGGAATTCATTGCTTTCTTGTGAGATAAAAAGATAAACTTTGCCTTTCAACATACTCAAACATGCTAGGACTAGTTCTTGATCTCATTTTGCATCACATGTCTATCACAACTAGAGTTAAGCTAATCAAACAAAAATGTAGGAAAACACATCCCCACATTGTATTTCTTATCAAAGCCAAATAGGAGAACCTTTTAAAAGCTAGTTTCATCCATGCTATTGATTGTGCTAAATGGATATCAAACATTGTTCCAATATCCAAGTATGACAAATCTATCAAAGTCTATACATATTTTTGAGATTTTAATTTAGCATGTCTAAAGGATGATTTTACACTCCCTAACATTGATATGATAGTGGAATTGATGGATGGATATGAAATTTACTCACTCATGGATGGTTTTTCTAGTTATAATTAGATCAAAGTTACATCAAAAGATTAGGAAAATACTACTTTAATTTGTGCATGGGGAACTTTTTGTTGGAACATGATGCCATTTGGATTGAAAAATACTAGTGCTACATATCAGAAGGTAGTCACCATAATTTTTCACAACATGATGCATAAGAGCATGGAAAACTATGTGGATGATACCTTAGTTAAGAGTTCAAAACACCACACTCACATTCAAGATTTGGGACCTATCTTGGATTGCATGGAGAAATTTAGTTTGAGACTTCACCCTAGGAAATGCACATTTGGAGTGACATCTGGGAAATTGCTTGATTACATTATTTCTAAAAAAGGAATTGAGGTTGATCCAAAGAAAGTTCAAGCAATCATGGAGATGCCTCCACCTTATAATATCAGTTAGATGAGGGGCCTAGAGGGAAGACTGCAATCCATTTCCAGATTCATCTCACAACTAGCAAATAGGTCACAACATTTTACCAAGACTCTGTATAAAGGTGTGAAATATAACTATAGCCAAGATTGTGATCAATATCTAAGACAAATAAAGAAATACCTTGCTAATATGCCAATCCTAATGCTCCCTATTCATGGGAAGCATCTTATTCTATACATCTCAACAATAGAAACATCTTTAGGAATCTTTCTAGCTCAAGAGGACAATGGCAAAAAGAAAATAGCCATCTACTATCTGAGTCACACATTGATCTCCTATGAAAAGAATTATAGTATCACTGAGAAGGCCTTCTTGGTATTTGTCTTTTCTTTTCAAAAGTTGAGACACTACATGCTTGCCCATACTACATGACTGGTTGCTAAAATTTATCCACTACAATACTTACATATCAAAGTAGCTCTAATAGGAAGGTTGGCTAAATGGATCATGATACTAAGTGAGTTTAACATTTAGTATGTTGAGTGAAAGGCTATCAAGGGACAAGAAATTGTTGATCAACTAGTAGAAGCACCAATGCAGAGTCTTATCCCACTGAACATTGATTTTCCTAATGAATCAATTCTGACACTCACATATCAAACTTTGGTGATGTTCTTTGATAGTTCCTTCACACAATAGGGATCTGGTGCTAGTTTATTGTTCATAAGAGCACAAAGGTATTCACTTCCTAAGGAATTTGAGATTTTATTTCCATGTACAAATAGTATTGTAGAATATGAAACTCTCATTAATGGCATGAAGATTGAAGTTGAATGGAGAGTCGATTAGTTTAAAACCTTTGGTGATTCAAAACTCATAATCAACCAGGTCAATGTTGTATATTAGATGAAAGATGATAAATTGATCCCTTATAAACACATGGTGGATGATCTAAATACATACTTTTCTCATATCACTTTTCAATAGGTTCTTCGAGAAAACAAAAAAGTTGCTGATGCCATGGCTACTCTTTCTTCCTTGTTATAAATGCTAGAGAATGATCTTTGACACGAGTTCCTAGTGAACACATTACTCTAACCTACCTATGATACTCCTAAATCTTAGATGATTTGTTCTATTGTAGGACATGATTCATGCTACTACTATCATATATGCTCCTATCTATGTGACAAAACCATTCCAAACAATCTAACCCATAATGAAAAATGTTACCTTATCCACAATTCTTCATGGTATGTCATTATAGCTAATTTCTTGTTTAGGAAAGGTCTCAATGGAACACTCCTTAGGTGTCTAGAACTTGATGAGTCCAAACACACTTTAATCAATGTCCATGAGGGAATCTGTGAAGCTCACTCAAATGGCATGACACTAGCTCATAAACTTATTAGAGCTAGTTACTATTGGTCAAATTCAGAGCAAGAGGCAATCAAATATGCCAAATCCTATAATAAATGCTAGCTCCATTGGAAACTGATTCATGCTCTAGTGAGGGAGCTAATTCCATCTATCACACTGTGGCCATTCAAGCAATGCACCTTCGATCTTGTGAGTTAGATTCACCCATAATAAGTGGGTGGAAACAATCCTCTCTCTATAGCAACTAAAAAAGTTGTAGCTCTATTCTTCATGAATTACATCATATATAGGTATGGTGTACCTTCCTTCATTATTAATGACAATGGAGGATAGTTTAAAAACAAGGATCTTAAGGAGTTATGCGAAAAAATTAGAATTGCACAACACTAGTCTTTTGTCTATTATCCTTAGGGTAATGGTCAAATAGAGGCCTCCAACAAGGCGATCCTTAAGATCTCGCATCACATAGTTAGAAAATTTGGAAGGGACTAACAACTTCAAATTAATCTAGATATATGGGCTTAAAAAATAAGTATTGAAACTTCAATGAGTACAATGCTCTTTGCTTTGGTTTGCATAGTAGATGTCATGCTCCTAATTGTGGTTGAGATTCCTACTCTGAGAATCTCCATGAAGGGCCTCATTACTAAAATTGACTATAGAATATTTCAGTTTCAAGAGCTAGTATTATTAGATGAATATGGAAAAGTGGCATGTGATCATCTTCAATCTTATCAGCAACATATGTCTAGAAGTTACAATAAGAAAGTTAAGACACATGACTTCCAACTGGGTGATCTTGTTCTCAGAGAAAACCCTAAGAATAATCAATAATAGGTATAAAAAGGGAATTCAAAACCCAATTGTCTTGGTCCCTATATAATTACTATAGTATTTAGATATGGTGCTTACCAACTTTCTCTAGTCAAGGGAGAGATGCTTGAGGAGCCCATCAACACTCTCCACCTAAAGTAGTTTTTGTTATAAATGTTTTAGAATAACTAAGAGGGGGCATGAATTATTTATCCAAGGTCCAAATGTCCTAATAAAATGTATTTTCTTAAAATGAAGTGAGCTCATTAAACTATTAATCCATCCAAGCTTAAACTTTCCTAATTTAGCAAGTTATTATTAAATCAACATGCAAGAATAACACATAAAAGATCAACACATAACATAGTTATTTATGTGGAAACCCAATTTGGAAAAAACCACTAGTAACATGCTACTCAATTCTCACTCTTCTGAAGTGATGCCCTATGAAAGGCCTATCGTATTAAAGGCTACAACAAATTGTTAAATGTGACCTTGTTAAAGGATTTAACCACCCTATTAGAAGTGGGCCTAGTTAGAGGACTTTAGAAAATTCACTTAGAATGCCACCCTATTAAAGGATTTATAAATGGTTTTTAAACAAAACTAAGTCCATAGAATTTTACCCTAACTAATACAATTGTTAAAGAGTAACAACAAGAGCTTTTGACCTAATATAACTCACAACTTAACTTGCAGATTTTAGATCTTTTGTCATCTCACAACATTGCCTGGCTTTTAGTCTCTTTAGCTCTGAAAACTTGTCCTCCTTTCAAGTTTTGTTTCCTTGAGTCACTATGCTCAATGCTCTAGTGTAATCTCCTATATAGCCACTTATCAAAGCAGAGCTTTTGTTCTTTGTTCTTCCTTCTCAATGCCTTCTCCTTGATATACTTCAACAATTTTGCAACTTGGCACCCCAACCACTCTTGCTTCTTGCCTCGTAACTCCTTAAATAGAAGTCTAGAATACTTTTCCCTCTTGAATCTTCCCACTTTTAATTCAGATCAAATGGATTAGGTAGTATTCAATAAATCTACCCCATATCTTATTCCTTCTAGAAACATCATGAAGAATCATCCTAAATACACTCAAAGATAGTTTACCTAAAATTTTGTGCCTCTAGCTCATCATCCTTATCCTCCATCTAGTTCACTAAATTCAATTTAACAAACTTGTCAGGTCAAATCTAGTGAATCTTTGATGTTTCAAAATTTTTAGTAGCTTAGCATTATTGATATTTTGGTGCTCGACACATACTATGTTACTTGGCACCAACTACATTTTACTGAGCACCTACTATTGATTCACTCAGCATCCACTAAATTTTTCTAATGCTCAGTACCTATTACTTGCTTAGCAATCACTAATGAACTTTTTCAAGCTTTGCAGATAGCCTTGTTACAACCTATTCTTCCAAGGCTTCTAATTGTGGCCAACCTCTATATCTTCAAGTGTATTATCAATACATCATTTTACCATTATCTTAACTGATCCTTGCACTTCATTAAAAAATCATAAGTTAACCTTTCCCTTAGGTACTTTTGTTAAATCTTGTTGATTAAATCCTTCTTCATCAATCAACCGAGTGATAGTAATTGGATCTTATAACCAATTGTCATTCTAGCAAATAGCATGTTTGACATCAGTGAAAAAACAATGATTGAAAACATTCTTTATCAACAATCTTCATCCTTACAAACAATCTTCCTTCTTCAAGAACGATCTTTTCAATCAGATTTCCAATAATCTCCCTCTTTAGAATTGATGGAAAACCAAATTGATCAACCAAGTTATCAAAATGTAAACTAGGTTAAAATAGTAAATTAAATGCCAAAATTTCTTTTTGTTACCATCAATTTTCACATCTCCCTCTTTGAACTACTATCCTGATTTCTTTTCTTCTGCATCTCCTTCTTAGTTGTTGTTTCCCTATTGCTATTTCTTCTCCTTCTACATGTCTAATTAGTTCCTGCATGACTCCCTCTTTTATGTAGCTTACCACTTTGATAAGCTTTACTCTTCTTAACTACTATTTCTCCCTCTTACATTTTATTTCTTTAAATATGCCATGACATTTCTCCTTCTACATAGTATTTCTTCCTTTCTATGAATTGATTAGTTTCTGCTATTTCTCCCTCTTTGAAAACAATGCCAAAGACATACTATTTCAACATCTTAACATGTAAGTATAGCATCTTCAAGAACTTCAATTTCTCTCTCTATCACCTTGCTTGTATCTGATTTGGAACTTCATCACTTTAGTTACTTTAGGCAAACACCTAAACTAAGTATCATCTACATCAATTTGTAACATTTCAACATACAAATGGCTTGATTTAGGGTAATTTTTTTGTTGGTCAAATAGCCTTGGATAGGGGTATCACACCTAACTTACCTTTAAGATACTCAAATACATCTTTAGGTAGTGATTTTGTGAAGATGTCAACAATTTGTTCTTTTGAAATGATAAATT
Organism: Cupressus sempervirens; assembly: GCA_028749045.1. NCBI lineage: Eukaryota > Viridiplantae > Streptophyta > Pinopsida > Cupressales > Cupressaceae > Cupressus > Cupressus sempervirens. The sequence continues at coordinate 127,240,109 of CM053789.1, read as the reverse complement.
CCATCCTTACTTGTCCTCTACCAATTCTCTTACATAGTGATACTTACTTGCAATATGCTTTGTTTTGACATGCATCCCAAGAATCTTTGATATTTTGATGGCACTTGTGTTACCATAATAGAGTATCATAGGTATCGTTACCTCTTCCTTCATACCTTTCTATAGATGTTTGATTCATATAATATTGGTGTAGTTGATAGCAATGGAAATATATTTAGCTTTTTCTATGGATTGTAAGGTACAACTTTTCTTTTTGCTAGTCCAAGTAACCAATCTTTTACCTAAGAAAAGTTCTCCTCCACTGGTGCTCTTTCTATCATAAATATTGCCTCCCCAGTCTACATCAGTGTAGGATTTTAACTCAAGGTTTTCATTCTTCTTGTAGTATAATCCAAAGTCATATGTTCCTTTTAGGTACCTCAATATTCTTTTTACTATCATTAGATCCCTCTAGTTGTTTTATGTAGAGTTCCTCTTCTAGTATACCATTCAAAAAGGTATATCTTACATCCATTTGGTAGACTTTAAAACATTTGTAGGTAGGATACGCAAGTAGTGTTCTCACTCCGTCCATCCTTGCAATAGGGGCAAATGTTCCCAATAGTCTAGTCAATATTCTTGTGCATAGCCTTTGTAGACTAGTCCGGCCTTATTTCTTATAATCTCACCATTCTCATCTAGCTTGTTTCTAAATACACATTTGGTACAAATCACAATTTTATTAGTTGGTCTTGGAACTAAGGTCTAAGTTTTGTTTTTCTCTATCTGATCTATCTCTTCTTCCATAGCTTTATGCCAATTATCATCTTATAGTGAACCCTTCACTATTTTGGGCTCAATCTTGCTCAAAAAACATGATTCATTTCTTAGTTTGTTCCTTGTCATTGGTCTAGCCTCCTTATATCCAATGATTTGTTTAGTAGGGTGATGTCTTCTCACATAATTGGATAGTCTTGGTTCTATCCTTCTTTCCATATTTGATCTTTTAGTTTCAGAGTCATTGTGCACATTTCTTTTAAATATTTCATCATCTATTTCATGTGTACTAATTTCAGAATAAGAATGTGCATTATTTTAATTCTACAACTTAGCTTATAAATGCAGCTCGACATTCATTGGCTATGATTCAGCTGATATTGAAATTTGTTGATGATTAAAAATTTGATTGGTAGCTTCTTATTTAGTAGGCATCCCAAAGGATTTGTAATTTTCTGGTTTCTTGATTTCATCAACCTGAGCTTCTACGTGCTTATCAAAATTTACATTTTCACTCTCCACAATATTTTTACTATTAATATTCAAATACTAATATACTTTACTTCTAGTGGAATATCCAAGGAATATGCCTTCATCACTCTTTGCATCAAACTTTCCATTTCTAGAATCTTTAAAAATATAGTATTTACAACTAGATACTTTGAAATGTTTTAAATTGGGTGACTGACCATACCATAATTTAAAAGGTGTTGTATTTGTACTTTTCTTGACTTGTACTTGATTCAGGTTGTAGATAGCTATAATTACAACTTCTCTCTAGTACTTCAAAGCAACATTTTTGTCCATCATTGATGTTCTAGCATAGTCTTTCACTGATCTATTCCTTCTTTCTACAATACCATTGCAAGGTAGATTTCTTGGTGGTAATGTTTGTCTTTTAATTTTTTTTCATTGCAAAATATCTCAAACTCTTTTGATGTGAACTCTCCTCCTCTGTCTGATCTTAGGCACTTCAAACTCTTTCCTATTTCTTTCTCAACACTGGCCAAATATCACTTAAACATTTGAAATGAATAAAATTTTTGTTTTATGAAAATGTCAGCCATCATCCTAGAGTTTTCATCCATAAACAAAATTATGTATCTATCTCCTTGGTAGCTTTGAACTTCTATTGAGCCATATAAATCAATATGCACTAACTCTAGTACTTCTTTGGAAGTGTATGTTTTCATTTTGAAACTTTATTTGGTCATCTTTCCTCATTGACATTGTTTGCACATTGTATTTTTAGGCTTCTTTAGCTTAGGCAAACCTTTGACTTTCTTCATTTTGCTAGTGCTAATCAAATTATGAAAGTGTAATTGACAAGCTTTTATACCATAACCACAAATCATCAAATCTAAGAACAAAAAAGGATGCATCTTCCACATCCAGGTAAACTAGATTACCCCTAGTTTGTTCACCTTTTCCTATCAGATTTCCATTAATGTCATAGATTTTGGCAGATTTGTTTCCAAATTCTACTTTGCAATGTATATTGCCTAATTGTGACACACTCAGTAGATTTTAGTTCAATCATTCAACATAATATGCATTATCAGATGAAATTTTCTCTATAGGTTTAATAGAACCTTTTCATTTTATTTGACATGGAGCATTTTTTCCAAATCTAACACTATTTTCATCATATTGAGTAAAGGTAATAAACTTACTTTTGTCTCCTATCATGTAATGTGAGCATCCACTATCTATGATCCATTTTTCATTCTTGTTCACACAACTTACTAGTGTTGTTGCCTCATCTTCATTTGATTCATCCTTCATGGCTACATAGACTACCTCATCATCATTTTCATCAGAATCCTCTTCTTCAACAATGTAACACTTTTTGCATTTGTCTTTGTAATCTCTGCTATCATCTTCTCTTCTATTCTTGTTCTTGTTGCCTTCTTTGTAACTCTTCTTCTATGTGCATCTTGCTGTAATATGTCCTACTTCATTGCAATTAAAACAAATGATAGGAATCTTATGTTTGAATTTACCTTTCCCTCTACAAAATTTTCTAGCCAATAATGCTTCCAATTGTTCCACATCTTCTTCTTCTGTTATGTTGTCACTAGATGCATATTTTACATTTTTCTTCTTCTTCTTTGGTTTCACCTCCTCAGTATCTTTAAATGATATCTTGAAATCAAATTAAATATGTATAGGTCTATAGTTTTCAAAGTTGGACAACTCAAATGTAGTGAGCCTTCCTACTATACCTTCAAAAGTTGGTGTGTTTCCTAGTACACATCTTAATTCTTGTATGGTTGAAACTATAATGGCATAGATGGGGATCAAGGTTCTTAAGAATTTGGTATTAATAGTGTCATCTTCTAAATGATCAGCCAAAATTCTTATTGCACTTACTACTTCTTTCATTCTAGAGGCATATTGAGTAGCATTCTCACCTTCCTCTATTTTCATGTCATCAAACTTTTCTTTGAGGCTTTCTCTTTTTCCTCTTCAAACATTCTAATCTCCTCGATAAATATTATTCAAGAATTTCCACATCTTAAATGCAGTGTCACATCCCTTGATGTCATAAAATTTAGCATAATTGATGGTAGAGGCAATCTCCAACATTGCCTGATTGTGCTCCTTCTTGTTCCTTGTATCTTCTATAGTGGGTACAGCTAGATCAACATGCTCTACTTCAATTGAGTTTTGTGCATGATAACTTATTGATCCAAGGTGTAGCTTCATCATATTTTTCCATTTAGTGAAGTTATCTTTTCTGAGCTTGGGAAATTCTCTCTTTGACATCTTTTATCTTCCTGCTTCTAGTACCTTTAAAATAAATCAACAGATGGCTTTGATACCAATTGTTAGAAATGTTTTAGAATAACTAAGAAGAAGGGTGAATAAATTATTCATGGTCCAAATGTCCTAATAAAAATTACTTCTTACGTGAAATTAGCTCATTAAATTATTCATCCATCCAAGCTTAAACTTTCCTACTTTACCAAGTTATAGTAAAATCAACATGCAAGAATAACACATGAAAGATCAACATATAACATAGTGATTGATGTGGAAACCCAATTTGAGAAAAACCAACAGTAACATGCTACTCAATTCTCACTCTTCTAAAGTGATGCCCTATGAAAGACCTACATTTTTAAAGTCTACTAAATATTGTTAAATATGACCTTGTTAAAGGATATAACCACCCTATTAGAAGTGGGCCTAGTGACTTTAGAACATTCACTTGGAATGGCACCCTATCAAAGGATTTACAAATGGTTATTAAACCAACCTAAGTCCATAGGATTTTACCCTAAATAATACAAATGTTAGAGAGTAACAACAAGGGCTTTTGACCTGATACAACTCACAACTTAACTTGCAAATTTTAGATCTCTATTCAGCTCACAACATTACTTGGCATTCAGTCTCTTCAGCTCTAACAACTTGTCCTCCTTTAAATATTTGTTTCCTTGAGTCATTGTGCTCAATGTACCTGTGTAATTTGTTGGATACAATTGTTCAATTGTGTGTTGTCTTTGATGTCATACAAATGTCACATCAATCATTAGATAATGCCTACCAAACTTAGAAGGTCAGCAAAGAAAAGGACGGTGTCTACTAAGCTCAAAAGGTTAGCATGGTGATAGATAGTGCCTACCAAGCCCAAAAGGTTAGTAAAGATAGCTTGTAGTGTCTACTGAGTAGATAGTTGGTTATTGAACCTTCAAGGTAATCAAAGAAATTTATTTTTTATCGAGCTCACTCGGTAATCAAAGAAAATATGACAAAAGAAGTTCTTATCGAGATCACTCGGTAATTGAAGAAAATATGACAGAAACAGTTCCTACTGAGTTCACTCGGTCGTCAAAGGTAATTTGATAAAAGTAGTTCTTACCAAGTAAAATCGGAAGCCAAAGGATTTTAAGATATTGTAATGTTAACCGAGTCAAGAAGGTTAACTCTGGAAATTATTGGAAGCAATATTTACCGAGTATGGTCAGCTAGTAAATAACGTTTATTTTTTTATAAGTAACATCTCTAGTTGACTGATGAATGGATCATTGGTAAACATGTAAATGGGATGACTTGACCATCTAAATGGTATAAGTAAAAGGTCAAGTTGTGAATTCATAAATGTATAAAAAAAGATGTGGAGATATGAGAAGTTAATGTGATATAAAGTTTGATTAGTGGAAGCAAATTTGAAAGATGATCAGAGATGATTGAGGAGTAGCAGAGTCATATTTGATCAAGGAGGATCTAATAATTCTGAATAAAGACCTATATCTAGCAAACTCAGTTGCATCTTGTTCAGGTCAATTCATTGTTGTTTTCTAACCATTGTAGCAGTGATTTCAAATATCTTAACAGAATTGGTTTAACAGCCATTTTGTAAATCCTCTAACTGTAGACACCTAAAAACCTTTAGAAAATAAAGTATTTTTATTTTCTGAAAAAGTCTTGATGACATCATCATTTATTAATTAATTATTTAATTAATTAATTAATTAATTTTTATGCCATTAAATCCCTTTATCTTAATTAAAAATATTTAATTAAGGAATCCCTCCCAAAAATGTTTAAATCTTATTTAAACATTATTTCCTTATTTATTAATTATTTAATTAATAAATTGACCAAAAAACCCAAAATAAATAAAAAATTTATTTTTTGCCCAAAACTTGGCCAATTTCCTTAAGACCACTAACCTCTTCCAAAATCTTCTAATCCTTCTTTAATTATAATTAAAGGCTAATCCCATCATTTCCTACCCCTAATCCCAACTCAAAATTTTTTATTAAGATTAAATATTAATCCTCATGTTTATTAAAAAAGTTTTAATAAATATCTCCTCAACCCAAACCCTTGAAATAAATAAAACTTTATTTATTTCCTAAAAATCTAATTTATCCTCATCCTAAGAATTTCTAGACTCTTCTAGAGAGTCTTCATCCTCATCCTAGGAAATTCTAGACTATTCTAGAAAGTCTTTATCCTCATCCAAAGCCTAGACTCTTCTAGAAGATGTCTTTAACCCTAATTCTAATCCCCTCCTAACCTTGTCACATTCCCTAAACATGGGTTAAGACTTGCTAACTCAAGCCAAAGTTAACAAATATCTCCTCCTTCACCCACCCTCATTAAATGCCATCCACTTGCCTACCCGTAAGTTAATCCTAAACCATCCTAATCCATCCTCTAATCATTTGTACAAGCCTAAGCAAGCTTAAAACCCTCCTAAACAAGTCCAAGTCGAAATTGCTCTCATCACCCTCAAAATATCTCAACCATAAAACTTTATGAAGCCCACTAGGCCATAAATGACTCTTTCAAGCCCTTTTATTGCTCTTACAAGTCATTATGAGGGTCTTTATGAAGATTTTATCCCTTGAGCCTCCTTTGTTGACTCATCCTTCCCCTTTCCTCCATCCTCTCACCATGTGACATGTTTCACTCCTTGATTGGCTATAAGGAAGCACAATCCATGTGCTCTCCTCTCATGCAATCTGAGCCCTCCATAAACTTTTTCCCATCCTTGCATCTTAGCCCTCAATCCCTCAAGCCCTTTGCCTATTTAAGGAATCCTCTCCCAAGCCATTTTAACACAATCCATGAAGTAAAGTTATAATGCTATTTTGAGAGCCAAATCCATACTAAAGCCATCTATCCGCACCAAAAATCCACAATCATCCATTGAAGCCTTTGGAAGCATATCGAGCATACATCCTATCCATTTAGATAAAGCCACTCAACAAGAGAGCTTCTCATTGAGAGAGTTCATCTTAGTCTATCTTGAAGTTTATGAATTTTGTTTAGTTTGTAGAAGCTTTATTTTAATTTGGTTTCTATTAGGATACTAACATTTCTCATATACACTAACAAGGTGACAATTCAATTGAATTGATAGGGTGATTAAATCCTCTAATAGGGTCACACCTAATAGTGTGTATTGTAACCTTTAATAGGGTTATCTCCTAATAGGGCTCACTTCAGAAGAGTGAAAAATTGGTGACTAGTTACTTGGTGATTTTTCCCATATTGAGTTTACACATTAAATTTGGCATCCCTTGTGTTCATTTATTTCACCTTTGCATGCATATTAATAACTATGGATGCTAGATAATCAATAACTAGTTAATCTACCAAGTTATAGTATTCCTACATTGTTTACTGAGTATCAGTAGTAAGTAAGCATTATAGACATCTAAAGGAATTTTTGGCATTATTTTTGGATAAATGATTCATCCCCCCTCCCCCTCTTCTCTCAGTCACTCTATCTAAAATTCCAACAATTGGTATCAGAGCTTTTGGTGCTTGCAAGATAAGATTTCAAGAATCTAAGCCAAAGTTTAGGATGTCTTATAAGAGGAAAATTCCAAGACTTAATAGGGACAACTTCTCAGCATGGCAAGGGTTGATGAGACTTCATCTAGCTTCTATTAGAGATACAACACTAAAATACCTTGATGAAAAATATGCAAAACCAGCTGGTACACTATCTATCAATGATATTTTTGAAAAGAAGACCCACAACATTATGATGATAGATATAGCATCTGCTTTGAGTTATGAAGAATTTGATGACATCAAGGACTACAAATATACCTTTAAAATGTGAGAAAAGCTAAAATAAATCTATAGAGGAGATGATAATGTAAGAAGAGCCAAAGCAAAAAGTCTAAGAGGACAATTTGATCAAATGAGGATGAAAGAGGATGAAAACATTGCAAAATATGTTGAAAGAGTCAAAGCATGTGTTAGTGCAATCAAAGCATTTGGAGGAGATATCAAGGAGGAGACAGTCATAAGTAAAGTTTTTAGAACTCTACTTCCCATTTATGCAATCAAAGTCTCTACAATTCAAGAAAGAAGATGTGAAGTAAATCATAAGATAAATCTAGAAGCCATAGTTGGAAGATTGACTACATTTGAGCTAGACAACTATAAAAATTATGTTCCCGCTGCCAAAAACATTGAATCAACATTTGAAGCCAAGATTTCACTCAATGAAAAAGGGAAAAAGATGAAGGATCTACAATTAGACAGTGATGAAGAATCAGAACAGAGTTCAAATAGTAATCTTGAAGTGGTTGAAACTCTGCTAGCAAGGAAATATTCTAGAGGCAAAATAAAATACAAAGGTAAGGTTCCTCTAATCTATTTTTCTTGTGAAGAAATTGGACATATTGCTACTAGGTGCCCAAATAAGAAAAATAAGGAAGAAAAGAAAGGTAACAAGTACAATGGCAAAAGAGACTTCAAATCATTCAAGGATAAAGGTAAGAAAATATGTTTTATAGCTAAAGATTCTAATGATTTTGATGATGAAGAAGAAGATGAAATTGTCTACATTGCTATGAAAGATGAATTTGATAATGACAAGGAAATGTCACTCATTTCTCATATGAGCATAAACGATACATGGATCATAGATAGTGGTTGTTCTCATCACATGAGCAGTGATTAAACTAATTTTGAACACTTTGAAGACTATGATGGTGGTAGTGTAAGATTTGGTAACAATGAACCTTGTTGTATAAGAGGAAAAGGAAGAATCTCACTAACCAAGGGACTTGTATGTGATAATGAATACTAGGTAGAAGGACCGAAGAACAACTTGTTAAGTGTGGCATAGCTACTCAATAATGGATTCAAAGTAGAATTTATGCATGGAAAAGAAAGATTGTTGGATGAAAAAGGAAGGCTAATTGAATCAGGCACTCAAACAAAAGGTAACTTATTTTATCTTGAACTTGGTGAATGTTCATGTTTCATTGCTCAAGTTGAAGAAATTTGGTTATGGAATTGAAGGTTGTGTCATGTAAACTTTGAAAACTTGGTAAAGATAAGTAAATTCAAGAAAGTAAGAGGCATTCCTAACATTAAGAAACCTTAGGTTGGTCTATGCAAAAACTATCAAATTGAAAAAAATGGGAAAAATAAGTTTCAAAAGCAAGAGCTATCAGTCTGAAGAAGTTCTAGAAATTGTGCATACTAATTTGTGTGGACCTATTGGCATAGAAACTTATACTGGTGAGAAATATTTCATTCTTTTTGTTGATGATTTTTGAAAAATGATGACTGTCATGTACCTAAGAGAGAAATTAGAGGCATTCAAAAAATTCAAAATGGTATTTGGCTAGAGTTGGGAAAGAAACAGGAAAAATACCAAAATGCTTAAGGTTTGACAGAGGTGGTGAATTCATTTCACATGAGTTCAACAACTTTTGCATTGAAAGGGGAATCAGAAGATAGGTTTCAGCACTAAGAACTTCTAAACAAAATGGAATAGTTGAAAGAAGGAATATATCTATAATGGATTCTGCAAGAACACTAATGATTGAAAAGAGCATTACTATCAAATACTGGAAGGAAGCTATTAGCACTGCACTTCATACGTTGAATCGAGTACAACTGAAAAAGGACTCATTCAAGACACCCTATCAATTATGGTATGGCCACAAACCTAGTGTAAGTTACCTAAAAGTATTTGGAAGTACATGTTACATTTTGAAAGAATCTCAAAAAGGTAAATTTGATGTAAAGAGTGATGAAGGAATATTTTTGGGATACTCTTGCAAAAGTAAAGCATATAGATGTTTGAATTTGTCTACTCACAAAGTCATAGAAAGTGCACATGTGAAAGTTGATGAGTTTGTAGAAAAATCTAAAGAAGAAAGCAAAAGGGTGCCTAAAGAGTATAGGAGATTTGTTTACATTGAACCAAATACAGTACCAAGTATATCAGTTAATCAGAAATCTTCAACCCTAGAGTCTTTAGTTACTAAGTCACATGAAGTTCAAACTAAGCTAATGCTTCTCGAGTTGCAAAAAACCAAGTTGCAAGAACCTGAGTTGCAAATAGAGGCTACCGAATCAACATCTACTAAGCCCAATCAACTAGATCTAGAAGTTGAGATGCAGAGTGATAAAAATGGAAGTCATTCAAAAGGGAAGCAACCTGTGTTAGACAAATATGTCAGAAAACATCATGCACTAGATCAGATCATTGGTGATAAAGAAGAAGGAACAATGACAAGAAGTAAGTTGAAAGGCACTTGTTTAATTGCTAATTTTGAAGCTAGAAATGTCAAAGATGCACTAGACAATGAAATTTGGATTGAAGCTATGAATGAAGAGATAGAATAGATAGAGAAAAAAAAATGGACTCTTGTATCTAGACCCAAAGAGAAAAAATGTGATTGGAACAATGTGGGTATTCAGAAACAAACTAAATGAAGATGGTAAGGTATCAAGGAACAAAGCCAAACTAGTATGCAAAGGATACTCTCAAGAAGAAGGTGTAGACTATGGAGAAACTTTTGCTCCTGTTGCAAGATTGGAAGGTGTTAGAACCTTACTTTCATATGGTGCATTCAAAGGATACAAAGTTTATCAAATGGATGTCAAGTCAGTATTTCTCAATGGCATATTGGAGGAAGAGGTTTACATTGAGGAACCTGAAGGTTTTGTTGATCCAGACAAGAAGGACATGGTTTGCACGTTGCATAAAGAATTATATGGTCAGAAACAAGCCCCTAGAGCATGGTATGAAAGATTGCATAACTATCTTATTTAGATTGGTTTTCAAAGAACTAATGACAATAGCAGTTTGTACATAAAGTAAGGACCAAATAATAAGATTGTTTTGGTAGAAATATTTGTGGATGATACTTTGTTCATAGGAAATGATGATCTTTGCAAAGAATTTTCAAAACAAATGAACAAGGAATTTGAAATGTCAATGTTTGGTGAGATAAAATTCTTTGTTGGTCTTCAAATTCAATAGAATAAGAATGGCATTTACATCACTCAATCTAAATACATCAAGGAGATACTAAAAGATTTTGGTATGGAAGACTACAAACCATTTGGGACTCCTATGTGTACTGGATTAAAACTCACCAAGGATGATGAATCAAAGGAAGTGGATCAGACATTGTATAGATCTATGATTGAAAAGTTGTAATATGTAGTGCACACACGACCAAACATTTCCCTTGCAGTAGGGATTGTAGCAAGATTCTGAGCAAAAACAAAAGAAAATCACATGATGGAAATCAAAAGGATCATGAGATACTTAAAAAGAATTGAAGAATATGGATTATGGTATAAACTCGGAGGAAAACTGGATTTAAAGGTGTTCATTGATGCAGATTGGGCAAGAAATATTGATGATAGAAAGAGCATAAGTCGAGGAGCATTCTTTCTTAGAAAAAGGTTAGTTTTTTGGAGAAGCAAAAAGTAGAATTTTACATCTCAATCCATAGCAGAAGCTGAATATGTTGCAATAGCAGTAAATTGCTCAAACATTGTGTGGTTTAAACAATTATTGAAAGGTATGAAGCAAGAAATTATAGAACTAGTTGTTATGTTTTGTGATAATACAAGTGCAATTAACATCTCCAAGAATCCAGTGATGCATACAAAAACAAAGCATATTGCCATAAAATATCACTTTGTTAGAGAATTGGTGCAAGAAAAAGAAATAAGATTGGAATATGTACATACAAAGGAACAAATTGCTGACATATTCACAAAGCCTTTACCTAAGAAAGAATTCTTGTATCTTAGAGGTAAGTTAAGGGTCATTCCTCTATTTGAAGCTCACTAAAATACAATTTTAGTGATGCATATGAACAGAATTGAAGATCTATTATTTGATGCAGCAAACCAATAAAGACATTACATATGAATTAGTACATTAGGTACAATGTTATTTAGTTGTTTTAAGTTGTCTTTGGCATGTGTTGTCAAAGAGGGAGAATATACTATCATATCTTTCTAAAATTTGCATAGTAAGAATTTGTGTAAGAGGGAGAGATTATTATGAAAGAGGGAGTTTTTGTATTCTGTCATTAAAATACTTGTTTTCAAATTTCATTCTGCTATGAAATATTGTGTTGCCATCAATGCCAAAGAGGGAGATTATTGGACACAATTGTTCAATTGTGTGATGTCTTTGATGTCACACAAATGTCATATCAGTCATCAGATAGTGCCTACCAAACTCAGAAGGTCAGCAAAGTAAAGGATAGTGTCTACCAAGCTTAGAAGGTTAATGAGGCAATAGATAGTGCCTACTGAGCCCAAAAGGTTATTAAAGATAGCTTGTAGTGTCTACTAAGTAGATAGTTGGTTACCAAGCCTTCAAGGTAATAAAAAAAAATTAGTTCTTACCGAGCTCACTCGGTAATCGAAGAAAATATGAAAAAAGTAGTTCTTACTGAGATCACTCGATAATTGAAGAAAATATGACATAAACAGTTCTTAGCAAGTTTAGTCAGTCATCAAAGGTAAATTTGTAAAAGCAATTCTTACCAAGTAAACTCGGCAGCCAAAGTATTTTAAGATATTGTAATGTTAACCGAGTCAAGAAGGTTAACTCTAAAAATTCTTGGAAGCAGTATTTATCGAGTAGGGTCGGCCAGTAAATAACATTTATTTATTTATAAGTAACGTCTATAGCTGACTGATGAATGGATCATTGGTAAACATGTAAATGGGCCAACTTGACCATCTGAATGGCATAAATAAAAGGTCAAGTTACGAATTTGAAATTTATTAAAAAAGGTGTGGAGATATGTGAAGTTAATGTGATATAAAATCTGATTAGTGGAAGCGAATTTGAAGGATGATCAAAGATCATTGAGGAGCAGAAAAGTCATATTTGATGAAGGAGGATCTAGTGATGCTAAACAGAGACCTATATCTAGAAAACTCAGTTGCATCTTGTTCAGGTCAATTCATTGTTGCTTTCTAACCATTTTAGCAGTGATTTCAAATCTCTTAATAGAGTTGGTTTAACAGCCATTTTTGTAAATCCTCTAACAAGGTGACAATTCAGTTGAATTGTTCTAAAGACCTCTAGGAAGGCCACTCCTAACAGGGTGATTAAATCCTCTAACAGGGTCACACCTAATAGTGTGTATTGTAACTTTTAACAGGGTTGGCTCCTAACAGGGCTCACTTCAGAAGAGTGAAAAATTGGTGACTAGTTACTTGGTGGTTTTTCCCATATTGGGTTTCCACATTAAATTTGGTGTCTCTTGTTTTCATTTATTTAACCTTTTCATGCATATTAATAACTATGAATGCTAGATAATCAGTAACTAGTTAATCTATTGAGTTACAATATTCCTACATTGTTTATTGAGTATCAACAGTAAGTAAGCATTATAGACATCTAAGGGATTTGTGAATTATTTTTGGATAACTAATTCAACTAACCCCCCCCCCCCCCCCCCCCCTCTTAGTCAGTCCATCTATAATTCCAACATTGCTTGGCATTCAGTCTCTTCACCTTTGACAACTTGTCCTTATTTAAAGCTTTGTTTCCTTGAGTTAATATGCTCAATGTACCAGTGCAATCTCCTATATGGCCACTTATCAAAGTAGAGCTTATGTTCTCTATTCTTCCTACTAAATGCCTTCTCCTTGATATACTTCAACAACTTCGCAACTTTGCACCCCAACCACTCTTGCTTCTTGGCCTATGACTCCTTAAATAGAAGTCTAGAATACTTTTCCCTCTTGAATCTTCCTACTTTTAATTTAGAACAAATGGATTAGGTAGGATTCAATGAATCTACCCCATATCTTGTTCCTTCTAAAAAAATCACGAAGAATCCTCTTGAATTCGCTCAATAATGGTTTACCTAAAATTCTATGCCTCCAGCTCATCATCCTTATCTTCCACCTAGTTCACAAAGTTCAAGGTAATAAAATTGTTGGCTCAGATCTAGAAAATCTTTGACTTTTCAAATAATGCAATAGCCTGACACTAATGAAATTCTAGCTCTTGGCACATATTGTGTTACTCAGCACTATACATTTTACTAATGCTCAACACCTACTATGGTTTCACTCAACATCAACTAAGTTTTTTTGATGCTTGGCATCAATTACTTTCTTGGCACCTAAGCTTGCTCGGCTCCTTCTAGATCACTCAAAACACACTAGATTTTTCTTTTTCTTGGCACTAACTAAATATTTTCTCGGCGTGAACTAGCTTGCTCGGTACTCACTAGTGAAGTTAGTCAAGCTTTGCAAATAGCCTTATTACAACTCATTCTTTCAAGGCTTCTAAGTGTGGCCAACCTCTATATCATCAACTATATTATGAATACATCATTTTACCATTATCTTAACTAATCTTTGCACTTCATTACAAAACCATAACTCAACCTTTTCCTTAGATACTTTTGTTACATCTTGTTGACTAAATACTTCTTCATGAATCAACTAAGTGATAGTACTTGGATCTTATAAGAAATTGTCATTCTAACAAATAATAGGTTTGACATTAGTGACAAAACAATGACTGAAAACATTCTTTATCAATAATCTCCCTCCTTGCAAAGAATCTTCCTTCTTCAACAATGATCTTTTCAATTAGATTTCCAACAATTTTATAGCTGATATGTTTTCCAAAGCTTTCTATATATATCTAAGTGTCCTAAAAAATAATTTAAAAAGTTCTAAAAGTCCTAAAAAAATCATTAGCCTAGTAAAAACCTAGCAATAGGCTCCTTGGTAATACCAAAAAAATTGAAAAACTTAAAAATACAAAAAAATTAGAAAAGGAGAAAAGTACAACAAAATTGAAAAATAAATAAAAGTTTAATTGATGAAAGACTAACAAATAGGCATCATGGTAGCAAGAAAAAGAATCTCTACCATGAAGTTGAAAACTTGGTAAATAGATGCCTCTTCTTTCACATGCTATATCTTGTAGCACAACCTTCTGGCTTAATGTATAGTTGCTTTCCTACTTTAGTTTCCTACTTTTGATCATGTATCCATGGATTGAATCATGTCATAACTTGGGAGAAAAACCCTAAACTATCATAGGAGTCTCTTTTGCAACAATCACTAGTTCTTCTAACTATGTCTGCCTACTATCACGAGTGTCACTTTTCAAAATTCTGCTCATGGATAATGTTTTTTGCAATAGTCTCTAGTTGTTCTAATTGTGTTTTCCTACTATCACTGGTGTCACTACAATAGTCACCAATTGTTCTAACTGCATCTACATACTATTGCTACTGTCACTTTTTGAGATTTCTCTCATGGAAGATCTCTCTTCAGTTGGTAACTAGTTGTCCTAACTATGTCTATCTAGAGTCACACATTTTTCTACTAATGTTCTTCTTACTAAAGAATTCTCTTTGAATTAATTCACTAGTTTTTCTAACTATATCTGTCTACTATCATCACCCTATTGAGGAGATTTCTTTCATCCATGTTCTAGACATTGAAACTTGACATCAATCATGTAAGATAGAAAACAAACTTAAAATGATAAATTTGTTTGGGATATGATAAGCTTTTCTTTGTTTTTTTTTTCTTTCATTTTATCATGTCTCTTCGAGTAGCTCGATGATGTCACTTTCACCTAGAGAAGCAAGGACTAGGGGCATGATCTTTTCTTTGATTTTTGTTTGTGATTTAGTTCTAATGATCTAGAGCATCCATATAAGAGGTGTGTCCACTATAAGAGCCTCCATCTCATAATGGATGGTTTTTTGTACCTCAACTCCTCTAATATGGACTCTTCATTGAGGTTGGTTCTTCTCCTTTCTTGTTGGAGTGAATTATATATGCTATAGTAAACACTAATACTCATCCTACTAAGTGAACATATGGGTCACTATGAGTATACGTAAAAAACTCAAGTGTACATCTCTATAAAAATGTATGCTACTCAAGTGTTGTCAATAGAAAATGGTGCAAAATGGTGTTGGCACGCCACTGGATATAGAGCCAAATCAAAATCAAAGTAAAAAGAATCTAACTCTCTCCTTCCCCCTCACCTCCTAGTGGTAGAGGAGGAGGAGGAGGCAGAGGAGACATGTTAGGTCCTCCTAGTGGTCATGATCCCCTAACCCTCAAGAATATCATAAAAATCTAGGCATTTTCTCTACCTCATCTAGCAAAACCACTAAATAAACAACAAAATAGTATGTTGTTCTAGCTGACTATAGTAGGATCTCATCCTACTGGTGCTCTAACTTATGTGAATCTAGCTTTGTCTACTCCTACAATTCACTAATCTCACTCTCCTAGTTTGCAATCTAGGAGTCTATAATAGCTGCCTAGATTTTTAGCTCTATATGTTTTCATAGTGTTACTTGTATCCTGTATTTGGCCCTCCTCAATGCATCCTAGGTCTATACGAGGAGATCTCTACCTTGATCTCCCATAGTAGGCTGATCCTACATCTTCTCATCACCTTGCTTAGCTGGTGACTCAATTGGTTCTTGCTCCTTTGTGCAAGCTCTCTGTCATTGTACCTGACCTATCCTACTCCCATTGGCATCCTAGTCTAATACCATCTATCTTGAGGGAATCTAAACCTATCTGGTTTGATTTCTCACCCATAGTGGCTACTTTGGATACTTGTTAGGATAAAACCATGGACAAAAACAAAAGACTACATGCAAATATAATCAATAATAGAAAATAATAGATCACATAGAAATGAACACAATGCACCAAGATTTAACGTGGTTCACCCAATACCTAGGCTATGTCCACCAACCAGCAAGTCTGATCTTATTACAATCCAATGATTACAACCTTATTATAATATGTAATCCCTTATAGCTCAATACCACCACAAGAAGCAATTTTGCATCGCACTCTATAACAATCCCTAACCCTAAGCCCTTTTATACAAGTATTAAACCACTTTAGGGTTATAACATGTCAGCCTAAAATCTATGAACGAAAAATCTACAAATCTAATTATGGAGTATGTATAGTACTTTTCTGATCAGTCACCACAATCTAACAATCTCCCACTTGGGGACTAATTAGCCTCCACACTAAAAACAATCTCCCACTTGGAGACTGACCTTGTAGCAATACCACTACCACATGGGGCTCCCACTGGATCAAACCAGCCTTGATTATGCTATTCTTTTATTTATGTTCAGTCTAGAAGACCAACCAAAGCTGAAGAGGAGTTCAACTTATCCCTTGTTACAACATTTGTCAACATATCTACTTGATTGTCATTTGTATGCATCTTCTCCATCTTTAACTATCCATCCTCCAAAATTGATCGAATGAAATGGTACCACAACTGTATGTGTTTGGTCTTAGAATGCAGAGCTGAATTCTTTGTAAGATGAATGGCACTCTGACTATCTATGAGCAAATAATTATCCTTCTGAGGATGTCCCAATTATTCAAAGAAGAATTGAAGGCATATCATCTCCTTGACTACCTCTATAGCAACAACATACTCTGCCTCTATAGTAGATAGGGCATTAATATTCTATAACCTAGAAACCCAACTCACGGCTTCCCTAGCAATAGTTAAGACATAACCTATAGTACTTCATTTGGTATCAATATCCCCTGCCAAATCTGAGTCAACATAGCCCTGTAAATTAGTAGTAGAGCCTCCAAAGTGTAAAAACTCATTGGATGTGCCTCTCGGATATCTGAGAATCCATTTGACTACATTCCAATGCTCAGTTCCTAGATGACTCGTATACTTGCTAATGACTCCCACTGCATCTGCAATATTTGGCCTAGTGCATACCATAGCATATATCAAGCTTCCTATAGCTAAAGCATAGGGTACCTTGGACATCTTATCCTCCTCTTCCTGTATCTTAGGACACATCTTCTTAGTCCATTTCAAATGACCAGGTAAAGGTGTGCTAATAGCGTTAGCATTCTCCATAGAGAAACATTGCAACACCTTCTCAACATAATTAGCCTGAGATAGTGCCAATATTTTGTTCTTCCTAACTCTGCAAATCTTCATACCAAGGATTTTTTTTGCTGCCCCCAAATCCTTTTTAGCATATGCATGTGCTAACTAGCATTTTAGCCTCTTAATATGATCCATGTTAGACCTAGCTACAAGCATATCATCAACATATAAACATAAAATAATGTAGCTATCATCATCCTACCTCTTAAAATAAACATAATAATTTTAATGAAACCTATTATAGCCATGCTCATGCATAAACCTATCAAATTTTAGATACCATTTCCGAGGTGCTTGCTTCAAGCCATATAAACTTTTCTTCAATTTGCACACTAAGGTCTCCTTACCTTTGACCTCAAATCCCTATGGCTGAGCTATATATATTTCTTCATCCAAATCACCATGAAGGAAGGTTGTTTTAACATCCAGCTACTCTAAAAGAAAATCTTTAGTAGCCACAAGACTTAAAATAGTACAGATATAAGTCATTTTAACAACAAGAAAAAATATCTCATCAAAATCAATTCCCTTTTTTTGTGCAAATCCGTTTACAACTAACCTAGCCTTAAATATTTGCTTACCTCCTTCCTCTTCTTTCAACTTGTAAACCCACTCATTTTGTAAAGCCTTTTTACCTGCAGGCAACTTGCACAAATCTCATATCTTATTCTTCAGCAAAGAGTCCATTTCATCTTTCATTGCAGACTCCTACTGAATCTTAGTATCCACTTGCACAGCTTCATCATAACTTTCAGGTTCACCAGCATCAGTAAGTAAAATAGAATACAAAGAGGGAGAAAATCTTTGTAGAGATCTAATTTGTCTCGTTGACCATCAAACATTCATTGGTGTGTGTGGTATTTCTTGTTGCAGTTGTTGCACATCATTAGGAATGGCTAGAACATCATCTTTTGGAGTATCATCCAACACTACATAATCATCTTCTTTCTTCTCATGTTGCTACAATATATCTTTGCACAACACTTTCTCATTGAATATGACATCTTGGCTTCTTACAATTTTATGATTTTCAAAATCCCAAAGCCAATAACCAAATTCATTAATGCCATATCCAAAAAAGACACATTTCTTTGATTTAGCTTCTAGCTTGGTTCTATTTTTAGAGTCTATATGAGAAAAAGCTTCACAACTAAAGGTCTTGAGAAAAGAATAACTCACCTTCTTACGAGTCAATCTTTCCTCTGGAAAAACATAGCCCAAAGGAGTAGAGGGACTTCTATTAATCAAATATATTTTAGTATTGATAGCCTCTGCCCACATGTGTAAGGGCAACCCAGCATGCAACCTCATGCTTCTTGCACGCTCCATTATAGTCCTGTTCATGCGTTCAGCCACTCCATTTTCCTATGGAGTCCTTGGAATAGTTTTTTGTCTATGAATATCATTAGTGGAGAAATAATCTTCAAATTCATGACTACAATACTCACCACCATTATCAGATCTAAGACATTTTAATTTCTTACCAGTCTCATTTTCAACCAAGCATTTCCATTTCTTAAAAGTTTGAAATATATCAGATTTCTGTCTAAGAAAATAAACCCATACTTTTCTAGTTGCGTCATCAATAAATGTAACATAATAATGAGAGCCACCAAGGGAAGATATTAGAGCTGGTCCCCATAAATCTGTATGCACAAGCTCTAATTTCTCCTTCTTTTTTCCTTCCTAGTCTTTACAAAACTCACTCTCTTTTGTTTTCCATACACACAACTTTCATAGAGATCCATATTAATACATATCAGACTTGGTAAAACTTTCTTTGAATGAAGTAATTTCATAACTTTCTCACTCATGTGTCCAAGTTTGTTGTGCCATATCACTGTATCAGAATCTATAGTAGCTATTTGTTCTCCCTACTCAACTGCAACAATTGTTCCTGAACATTCATTTTTCTCGAAAACAATCAAAGTTGAAGGAACAATATGACCTGTACAAAGATATAAGGTGCCTACTTTCACACATTTTGCTACTACAAGGGAACCTTTTGAAATCTTCAAATTTTTATCATTAAAAGTAACTACACAACCCTCATCACCAAGTTGCCCCGCTAAAATTAAATTCCTACTTAGTCTTGGAACATGTCTTACCTCATGTAGTAGCCAATGATTCCCAATCTGCAACTTAATCTTAATTTTTCCCTTTCCAACAATCTAACAGGGTTCATTATCCCCTAAATAACCAAGCCCAAAATCTCCTTGGACATAATCAATGAAATAACCTCTATGAGGTGTAGCATGAAATGAAACACCAAAATCTAAAACCCATGAATCATCAACACTTTCTAAAGACAAAAGCAAAGCATCCTCTTTAGATTTGTTACTCACCAGATTTGCCTCCTTGTCTCCATCTGATTTATCTCCTTCATTTTTCTTTTGATTCCAACAATCTTTCTTTTTATGACCTGGTTTCTTATAGTACCAGCAATCATTCGGTCCTCTCAATGGAGACCTCTTCCCCTTTGACTTTCCTCTTGATTTCTCACGATTTCCAAAGTTACTTCCTCTCTCAGTCATTTTGCCCCTACTTTGTGCATTCAAAGCACTTCTTGATGTAGATCCACCTGAGGATTTCCTATGAGTTTCCTCATTCAAAACAACACTGATCACATCTTCACATTTTAGGGTACTAGATCCAAGAACAGAATTACTCACAGCCATTACCAAGCCATTTCAGCTTTCAAGCAAGGAACACAAAATCAAGAGAGCCCTAATTTCTTCATCAAAATTGATACCCATTGAAGATAACTGACTAGTAATTGTATTAAACTCATTTAAATGATCTACAATAGATCCACCTTCTGCCATTTTCATATTAAATAAACACTTAATGAGAAATACCTTTTTTGAAGTGGAGGGCTTTTCATATAGTGTCGCTAGGGTTTTCATCAACTCTTCTATCATCTTTGCTTTTATAATATTAAATGCCACTGATGGTTCCAGGCATAACCAAATACTTCCAAGTTCCTTTCTATCCAAAAGATCCTTGATTCTTGGCTTTACCTTTCAACAGCTTCCATAAATCCTTCTAATAAAGATAATCTTCCATTTGCATCTTCCATAACTGAAACTTCTACCCATTAAACTTGTCAACCCTTAGCTTACCCTCATCTACCATCACTCCCACTTAACCATGAGACTCCCACTTAACCATGATTCTTTCTTGGAGAGGATAACTAAAAGATAACCTCGCTCTAATACCACTTGTTAGGATAAAACCATGGACATAAATAAAAACTACATGCAAATATAACTAATAACAAAAAATAATAGATCACATAGAAATGAACACAAGGCACTAAGATTTAATGTGGTTCACCCAATCCCTGGGCTACGTCCACCAAACAACAAGTCTGATCTTATTACAATCTAGTGATTACAACCTGATTACAATTCGTAATCCCTTACAGCTCAATACTGCCACAAGAAGAAATTTTGCATCACACTCTATAACAATCCCTAACCCTAAGCACTTTTATACAAGTATTAAATGGCTTTAGGGTTATAACATGTCGGCCCAAATCTACGAATCCTGAGAAAATAGGACCCAAAATTATTTTTTTGGGCCAATGCCCAAACCCCACTAATTGTGGAGTATGTACAGTACTTTCTTGATTAGTCACCACAATCTAACAAGTCTAAGGCTCAAATTTCTCATGATGGTGATCTTTTTAGCATTGTTTGTCAAAACATAAAGAATGATTTGATGAGTCTTGATACTTATATCAAGGAACTCTGAAGATGTCAACAAGATGGGAAGGTATTATACATTAGATATAGTTTATCTCACATATTGACTGAAGTTTTGGACAATAAGATGGAAGTGAAGCTGAGTGAGCTAGAACCCCTAACAAGCTAGCTATAGCAAACCTCTAGAAAAGTTGATGATGTTGAAGGACAAGCTTCCATCATTCACATTGACATCAAGAAAATGTAACTTGAGAAAGAGTAAATTTTGAGAAGATTATTGTATTTCAGAGAATCTATAGCTATGAAGCTATTAGCCATTGAGAGACAATTCGAGGAATGTGTCAAAGAAAAGGACACATATTCCAATTTCATATACTTTAACCTTAATGCAGTTTAGATTGCATCATATGCCTTATGTGTAATTCTCACTATAGCTAAAGTAATCAAGGAGAGATGGGAAAAAGATATGGACAATCTAAAGGAAAATTTTGATGATCGTATAAAGATGATATAATCTTGAGGCAATGAGACAAAAAAAATTTTTGATAGCTTTTGGAAATTTTGATCTTTTTCATTGATGTATAAGGGGGAGAAGTTGTATAAGGAAATTTTAAGTAAGTTCTTCATTTTGTAGTCATGTCAAAAGGGACAACATTTTTAAGATGAAGCATTTGTAATAGATAGTAAGTGTAGTAACGTTCTAAGTTGTGGTAAAGAAGATTTTGATACTTAGCCAATTTTCCTACTTTTTTTCCATCAATACCAAAGGGGGAGATTGTTGACAAATTTCTATATGTATATATGTAAACGTTGTCATTAATGGAAACACAAGATGTACATTCCTATAGCAAACTTCTAAAATTAAGATACTTAGCATTTTAGTATTGATAAAATTTTCTAAGTATGGAAATGGTTTACATCAGAGTGTTTTTTTATGTATAACCTATTTATATGATGTTCTTCTTGAAAGAGAAGACATATGAGAAGTGTATAACCTTCGACATCAATATAAAAAGTAGGAAAGAACGATATTTAACATGTAGAGAACATCAAAATGAAATGTAAAAGAATTTTTTTATATAAAATAATTACTTGACCAATTAGTGGCAACATCCTAGATGCTTATTCCAAGTTGGAAAAGTTTATTTGGATGTTACTTAACCTAGAAGAAATTTGTGAAAAGGCATATTATTTATGCAGAGACATCTTGTGAGATTATTGTTAAGTAACATGTAAAATTGATGAATATGAAGTTTTGTATCATATGTAGAAGAAAATTTTGATAACCTCATTTTGTGATCTTAGATTGAGCTAAAGTTAGAGATCAGTTGAAAGAAGGTACACCATTAATACTACTATAATTAAAGTAACTTTAATTAATTGTTTTGGAAGTGAGCTCTTCTTTTAAATTAAAGTGCATGTTTGGGTAGTGAGCTCTTCTTGCACTCATTTTACCACAACTCCTAATAGTGTTGGTATTGGATACAATTGTTCAATTGTGTGTTGTCTTTGATGTCACACAAATGTCACATCAGTCATTAGACAGAGACTATCGAGCTCAGTTGGTCAGCAAGGCAAAGGACAAAGTCTATCGAGCTTAGTTGGTCAGCAAGGCAAAGGACAAAATCTACCAATATCAGTTTTTCAGCAAGGTAAACGACAGAGTAAATCGATCTTAGAAGGTTAGTAAAGAAAATTTGTAGTGTTTACCGAGTAGATAGTTGTTATAGAGCTTTCAAGAAATTTAGTTGTTATCGAGATCACTCGATCATCAAAGAGAAATATGGAAGAAATAGTTCTTATTGAGCTCTCACGAAAAATGAAGGAATTTAGTTCCTACCAAGTAAACTTAGTAGCCAAAGGATTTTGTAGATGTTGCAATGTTAATCTAGTCAAGATGGTTAACTCAAGAAATTTCTAGAAGTAATATTTACCAAGCAGGGTTAGCTAGTGAAGGATTTTGTTGATTTAAGATATAATGCTTATTTATCTAAAGTAATATTTGTAGCCAACTGATTCATGGTTTATTGGTAAATGTAAAATGTGAATGAGCCAACTTGATAATTTGAATAGTATAAATAAGAGATCAAGTTTTGAATTCTAAGTGTAGTAGTGTAATTGATGTGATATGAGGACTGATTATTGTGGATGCAAATTTGAAGGATGATCAAAGATCATTAAGGAGTAGGAAAGCCATATTTGATCAAGAAGGATCTAATGATGCAAAACAGAGACCTATAATCAACAAATCTAGTTGCATCTTATTTAGGTCAATTCATTGTTGTTTTCTAAAAATTGTAGCCATGATTTCAAATCTCTTAACAGAGTTAGTTTAATAGCCATTTTGTAAATCCTCTAACAAGGTGATAGTTCAGGTGAATTGTTCTAAAGACCTCTAGAAAGGCCACTCCTAATAGGGTAATTAAATCCTCTAATAGGGTCATGCCTAATAGTGTGTATTGTAACCTTTAATAGGGTTGGCTCCTAATAGGGCTCACTTCAGAAGAGTAAAAAATTGGTATCTAGTTACTTGGTGGTTTTAACCATATTGGGTTTCCATGTTAAATTGGGTGTCTCTTGTGTTTATTTTATTTAACCTTTGCATGCATATTAATAATTATGAATGCTAGATGATCAGTAACTAGTTAATCTACTAAGTTAAAACAATCTTATAGTCTTTACCAAGTATTAGTAGTAAATAGGTATTTAAGACATCTACAGGATCTATGGATTTATTTTTGTGGTAACTAATTCACACCCCCCCCCCCCCCCCCCCTATCAGTTACTCCATCTATAATTCCAACAGTTGGTATCAAAGCTTTTGGTGCTTGCAGGAGAAGATTTCAAGAATCTAAGACAAAGGTTAGGATATCTTATAAGAGAGAAATTCCAAAACTCAACAAGCACAACTTCTCAGCATGGAAAGGGCTGATGAGACTTCATTTGGCTTCTATTGCTAATATAGAGCTAAAGTACCTTGATGAAAAATATGCAGAACCTTCTAGTACATTATCTATCAATGATATTACTGAAAAGAAGACTCACAAAAACATGATGATAGATATAGCATCTACTCTAAGTTATGAAGAATTTGATGACATCAAGGATTGCAAAACCACCTTCAAAATGTGGGACAAGTTGAAAGAAAACTATGGAGAAGATGATAGTGTGAGAAGAGCCAAAGCAGAAAGTTTGAAAGGAAAATTTGATCAAATAAGGATGAGAGATGATGAAAACATTGCAAAGTATGTTGAAAGAGTTAAAGCATGTGTTAGTGTAATCAAAGCATCTGGAGGAGATATCAATGTAGAGACAGTTATAAGTAAAGTTCTTAGAACTCTACTTCCCATTTATCCAATCAGAGTCTCTGTAATTCAAGAAAAAAGATGTGATGCAAATCATAAAATAAATTTAGAGGCCAAAGTTGGAAGCTTGATTGCATTTGAGCTAGACAACTATGATAATTATGTTCTAGCTACCAGGAACATTGAATTAGCATTTGAAGCCAAACTTTCACTCAAAGAAAAAGGCAAAAAGTTAAAGGATCCTCAATCAAATAGTGATGAAGAATGAGAACAAAGTTTAGATAGTGATCTTGAAGTGGTTGAAGCTCTACTAGCAAAAAAATATTCAAGAGGCAAAGGAAAATACAAAGGTGACAAATGCAAAAAAAGGATGGGAAAAAGGGTCACAAATGCAATGGCAAAAAAACTTCAAATCATTCAAGGATAAAGGTAAGAAAACATGTTTCATGGAAAAAGATTCTAATGATTTAGATGATGAAGAAGAAGATGAAATTGTTTACATTGTTGTAAAGGATGAATCTAATAATGATGAAGAAATGGCACTCATTTCTCATGTGAGCAAAAGTGACACATGGATTATAGATAGTGGTTGTTCCCATCACATGACTGGTGATAAAACTAATTTTGAACACTTTGAAGATTATGATGGTGGTAGTGTAAGATTTGGTAACAATGGACCTTGTTGTATAAGAGGAAAAGGAAGAATCTCACTAACCAAGGAACTTGTATGTGATAATGCATATTGGGTAGAAGGACTAAAGCATAATCTACTGAGTGTGGAACAACTACTCAATAATGGATTCAAAGTGAAATTTATGGATGGAAAGGTAAGCTGATTGGATCAGGCACTCAAACAAAAGGTAACTTGTTTTATCTTGAACTTGGTGAATGTTCATGTTTTATTGGTCAATTTGAAGAGAGTTGGTTATGGCATAGGAGGTTATGTCATGTAAACTTTGAAAAATTGATAAAAGTAAGTAAGATGCATTCCCAACATAAATAAACATGAGGTTGGTCTATGCAAGAATTGTCAAATTGGTAAAAAAGGGAAGACTAGCTTTAAAAGCAAGAACTATCAGTCTAAAGAAATTCTAAAAATTGTGCATACTGATATGTGTGGACCTATTGGCATTGAAAGTTATACTGGTGAGAAATTTTTCATTCTTTTTTTTGATGATTATTCAAGAATAATGACTATCATGTACCTAAGAGAGAAATTAGAAGCATTTAAAAAGTTCAAATTGTATTTGGCCAGAGTAGCAAAGGAAACAAGCAAAAGACTAAAATGCTTAAGGTTTTAAAGAGGTGGTGAATTCATTTCACATGAGTTCAATAACTTTTGCATTGAAAGGGGAATCAAAAGATAAGTTTCAGTACTTGGAACTCCTAAACAAAATGGAATAGCAGAAAGAAGGAACAAATCTATCATGGATTGTACAAGAACCTTAATGATTGAGAAAAGCATTGCTATCAAATACTAGAAGGAAGCTATTAGCACTGTAGTCCATACCTTGAACCGAGTACAACTGAAAAAGGATTCATTCAAGACTCCCTATGAGTTATGGTATGGCTACAAACCCAATGTAAGTTACCTTAAAGTATTTGGAAGCAAATGTTACATTTTGAAAGAATCTAGAAAAGGGAAATTTGATGTAAAAGGTGATGAAAGAATATTTTTGGGATACTCTTGCAAAAGAGAAGCATATAGATGTTTGAATTTATCTACTCACAAAGTTATAGAAAGTGCACATGTGAAATTTGATGAGTTTGCAGAAAGAATTGAAGAAGAAAGAAAAAGGGAACCTAAAGATTACAAAAGATTAGTTTACATTGAATCTGATACAATGCCAAATACACTTGTCAATCAAGAATCTTCAACTCCAAAGTCTTCATTAACCAAGTCACAGGAAGTTCAAATCGAGCTAACACCTACTGAGCTACAAGAACCCAAGTTGCAAATAGAAGCTACTGAGTCAGCATCTACCAAGCTTGAGCAACCAAAATCAGAACCAGAAGTTGAAGCACAAAAGGTTAACAATGCAATTCATTCAAAAGGCAAGGAGCTTGTGTTAGCCAAGTATGTTAGGAAACATCATGCACTAGATTAGATCATTGGAGATAAATCAGAAGCAACAATGACAAGAAGTAAGTTGAAAAGCACTTGATTACTTGCTAAATTTGAACCTAGAAATGTCAAAGATGCATTAGAAAATGAAAGTTGGATTGAAGCTATGAATGAGGAGATAGAAAAAATAAAGAAGAACAAAACATTGACTCTTGTACCTAGACCTAAAGAAAAGAATATACTTGGAACTAAGTGGGTATTTAGAAACAAGTTAAATGAAGATGGTAAGGTGTCAAGGAACAAAGCTAGACTGGTATGCAAAGGATACTCTCAAGAAGAAGGTGTAGACTATGGAGAGACTTTTGCTTCTATTGCAAGACTAAAAAGTGTCAGAACCTTACTTGCATATGCTACATATAAAGGATTCAAAGTTTATCAGATGAATGTCAAGTCAACATTTCTCAATGGCATATGGATGAAGAGGTTTACATTGAACAGTTTGAAGGTTTTGTTGATCCAAACAGGAAGGACATGGTTTGTAAACTGTACAAAGCATTATATGGTCTGAAATTTGCCCCTAGAGCATGGTATGAAAGATTGCATAACTATCTTATTCAGATTGGTTTTCAAAGAACTAATGATAATAGTGGTTTGTACATAAAGGAAGCACTAGATAATAAGATTATTTTAGCTAAGATATTTGTAGATGATACTTTGTTCATAGCAAATGATGATCTTTGCAAAGAATTTTTAGAACAAATGAACAAGGAATTTGAAATATCAATGTTTGGTGAAATCAAATTCTTTCAATCTTATTAGATTTCCACAATCCATTGGAGTATAATTTGTGCTTCTGGATTTGATTGTGTCAAATTTTTTTAGCATCAAAAATTTGACACAATCAAATCTAGAAGCACAAATTATAATCAAATTCTTTGTTGGTCTTCAAATTCAACAGAGTAAAAATGGCATCTACATCACTCAATTTAAATACATCAAGGAGATACTAAAAAATTTTGGTATGGAAGACTGCAAACCTGTTGGGACTCCTATGTGTATTGGATTGAAACTTACCAAAGATAATGAATCAAAGGAAGTGGATCAAACACTATATAGATCTATGATTGGCAAGTTGTAGTACGTAGTGCATACAAGACCTGACATTGCCCTTGCAGTAGGAATTGTAGCAAGATTCTTAGCAAAACCAAAAGAAAATCACATGATGGAAATCAAAAGGATCATGAGATACTTAAAAGGAACTGAAAATTATGGATTATGGTACAAACTTGGAGAAAATATGGATTTAAAAGTGTTTACTGATGCATATTGGGCAGGGAATGTTGATGACAGAAAGAGCACAAGTGGAGGATCTTTCTTTCCATTAAAGAGGTTGGTTTCATGGACAAGTAAAAGGTAGAACTATACATCCCAGTCCACAACAAAGGCTAAATATGTTGTAGTAGTAGTAAACTGCTCAAACATTGTGTGGTTCAAATAATTATTGGAAGGTATGAAGAAAGAAATCAAATAACTTGTTGTTATGTTTTGTGACAACACAAGTGCAATAAACATATCCAAGAATCCAATGATGCATTCAGAGAAAAATCATATTGCTATAAAGTATCACTTTGTTAGAGAGTTGGTACAAGAAAAGGAAATCAGATTGGAATATGTCCATACAAAGGAACAAATTGCTAAAATATTCACAAAGCCTTTACCTAAGGATGCATTCTTGTATCTAAGAGGTAAAATAGGGGTCATTCCCCTATCTAAAGCTCACTAAACTATAGTTTTAGTGATGCATCAACAAAAACATAATTGAAGATCTATCAGTTGATGCAGCAAAGTAATGAAGACATTGCATATGAATCAGTATATTAGGTACAACGCTATTTAGTTGATTTATGTTTTCTCTGACATGTGTTGTCAAAGAGGGAGAGTATACTATCATATCTTTCTAAAATTTGTAAAATAATAAGAGTTTGTGAAAGAGGAGAGATTATTATGAAAGAGGGATTTTTTTGTGTTTGAAGAAGAAAGTGAAGTATTTTTTCAGTAAAGACTTGTTTTCAAATTTCATTCTGCTATGACATGTTGTGTTGCCATCAATGCCAAAGAGGGAGATTGTTGGATACATTTTTTCAATTGTGTGTTGTCTTTGATGTCACACAAATGTCATATCAGTCATCATATAGAGTCTACCAAGCTGAGTTGGTTAGCAAGGAAAAGGACAAAGTCTACTGAGCTTAGTTGGTTAGCAATGCAAAGGATAGAGTCTATAGAGCTTAGTTGGTCAGCAAGGTAAAGGATAGAGACGACCGAGCTTAGAAGGTTAGTAAAGAAAATTTGCAATGTCTACTGAGTAGATAGTTGTTACTAAGCTTTCAATAAATTTAGTTGTTCCTGAGCTCACTCCATCATCAAAGGGAAATATGGAAGAAATAGTACTTACCAAGCTCTCATAGATAGTGAAGGAATTTAGTTCTTACTAAGTAAACTTGGTAGCCAAATGATTTTGTAGATGTTGCAATGTTAACTGAGTCAAGACGGTTAACTTAGGAAATTTCTAGAAGTAATATTTACCAAGAAGGGTCGACCAGTGAAGGATTTCATTGATTTAAGAAATAACATTTATTTGTCTAAAGTAATATTTGTAGCTGACTGATGTATGGTTTATTGGTAAATGTAACATGTGAATGAGCTGAATTGATAATTTGAATGGTATAAATAAGAGGTCAAGTTGCGATTCTAAGTGTGGTAGTGTAATTGATGTGATATGAGGACTGATTATTGTGGATGTGAATTTAAAGGATGATCAGAAATCATTAAGGAGAAGTAAAGCCACATTTGATCAAGAAGGATCTAATGATATAGAACAAAGACCCGTAATCAACAAATCTAGTTGCATCTTGTTCAGGTCAATTCATTATTTCTTTCTAACAATTGTAGCAGTGATTTCAAATCTCTTAACAGAGTTGGTTTAACAACCATTTTGTAAATCCTGTAACAAGGTGGCAGTTCAGTTGAATTGTTCTAAAGACCTCTAGCAAGGCCACTCCTAATAAGGTCACACCTAATAGTGTGTATTGTAACCTTTAACAGGGTTGGCTCCTAACAGGGCTCACTTCAGAAAAGTGAAAAATTGGTAGCTAGTTACTTAGTTGTTTTTCCCATATTAGGTTTCCACATTAAATCTGGTGTCTCTTATGTTTATTTTATTTAACCTTTGCATGCATATTAATAATTATGAATGCTAGATGATTAGTAACTAGTTAATCTAATGAGTTATAGCAATCTTATACTACTTATCGAGTATCACTAGTAAATAGGTATTTAAGACATCTAAGGGATTTGCAAATTTTCTTTTGTGTAAACCGATTCACCCCCCCCCCCCCCCCCCCTCTCAGTTACTCCATCTATAATTCCAATAGTTGGAATCTCCTAAAAGGAATTCGAAGTGTCATAATATGGACTCATATGTACTGAATGATTTTATAGACTCCTAATAAGTTCCATCCTTTAATAAGGAACATTTATATTAGTACATCATCTTGTGGGTATCATCCGCACCGGGGTTTTCCGTTGGCTAGGGTTTTCCTAGTTAACAAAATATAGTGTTAAGAGTTATCTTTACGCATGGTTACTTGTATTTTTTATCATTACTTGTTTGCTTTCTTATGCATGGTTCACAGTAATTAATAATATCTTATTAGTGACAAAACCTTTTAGAATACTGATTCACCCACGACCTCGCCCCCACCCCCCCCCCCCCCTCCCCCGGCACCTTCTTAGTATTCCCTATTTCTAACACATATTTGGTAGATAACTTGTTACTTGTTATCATAGGTGTGGCAACAAGTTTACAAATTTCCAAACCAAACCTTTTCAACAAATATTTTAGTTACTTATGTTATGAATTGAATATACCATCATTGTTCTGCACAATCAACAAGCCTAGGAAAAACTTCATTTCTCCTATCATGGTCATCTTAAATTCATTCTTCATCTCCTTAGAAAATTTATCATTAGCTTCATCATTGCATCCAAAAATGATGTCATCAACAAATATTACAATGATCAACAAACCATCTTCAATTTATTTTTTGTCATACATTTAGCAAATCCAAGATTTTACAAGTAATTGTGCAACCTTTCATACTAGGTTCTTGGTGCTTGCTTTAGACCATAAAGATATTTCTTCAATCTACATACCATGTCTTTTTCTTCTCATAAAGTAAAACCTTCAAGTTGGTTAATATCAACCTCTTATTCTAATTCTCCATTCAAAAAGGAAGATTTAACATCCATCTGATAAACTTTGAATTTCTTGTTTGCTGCATAGGCTGAGAATATCCTTACTATTTTCATTCTTTCTACAAGTGTATATGCTTCCTCATAATCAATTCTTTCTTATTGTGAACAACCTTTATAAACAAGTCTAGCCTTGTTTCTCACAACTTCTCCTTTCTCATTCATCTTATTCCTAAAAACCCATTTTGTTCCTATTACATTCTTGTCTATTGGCCTAGGAACTAACTCTCATGTATCATTATGTACTATCTGATCCAATGATTATCTTTGACTTCTTCATCTACACACTTGGGTTAAACTTGAGATATTAGGCATATCTCCCCCTTTACTCTATTTCTTGTCATAACACCTTTGTCCTTACTTCCAATTATTTGCTTAGGAGGGTGATTCTTTTTCATATTTCTATTAGTAGTAGGAGTTGACATCTCAACTCTTATCTCTTCTCTAGGTTCATAACTTAGTCCTCCTCTATGCTCAAAAGTTAGCACATTATTTTCCAAGTCATTGTTAGTCTTAAACAAAACTTTAGCATTATGTCTAACAATTCTAGGTTTACTCTCTTCATAGTCTAAATTATAATGTATCATATTTTCTTTAGTTCCAAGCTTATCATCAATCCCTATATTTGTACATTCAAAAATTGTCTTACTTCTATAGTTGAAATATTTATAAGCGTCACTTTTCAATGACTAACCAAGAAACATATCTTCATCACTTCTTGGATCAAACTTACTAATGTCATCATCTCTCTTAATATAACATTTTCTCCGAAATATCTTAAAATATTTGACTAATGGTGAATGCCCAAACCATAGATCATAAGGAGTCTTGCCCATCCCTTTTCTATTTTATACTCTATTCAGAGTATATATTGCTACATTAACTACTTCTCTCTACAATGTCTTAGAAATATCATTCTCAAATAACATTTCTCTAGTTTCTTCTATTATAGGCTTATATCTTCTCTCAACAATCCCATTTTTCTTAGGTGTTGTAGGTGCAAATAGCTATCTTTTGATTCCATTTTCTTCACAAAATATGTTAAATTCTCTAGAGGTGAATTCTCCTCCTCTATCAGATCTCAAACACTTAACACTAGATTCATTCTCAACTCTATTATTAAATATCTTAAACTTCTCAAAATCTTTAGATTTCTCTTTAAGAAATGCTACCTACATCATTCTAGTTAAATCATCAAAAAAAATCATAAAATACCTCTCACCATAAAATCCTATTGCTCTAGAAGGATCACTTAGATCTATATAAGTGATCTTTAGCGTGTCTATGGTAGTGAATTTATTGCTAGGGAATCATAATCCCTTTTTCTTAGCCAAAATATATTGCTTACATGCAACATTAGTAGGCTTGAAAATCTAAGGCAAGTCTCTAACTATCACAATGTTATAAAATTTCATGTAACAAAATTTTCTATACAAAAACCAACTATTATCCTAGCTACCAAACATATCATCACAGTAGGATTCAACTAAAATACATTGCCCCTAGATCTAGTGCCAGTTCCAATCATCTTAACATCTATGCCTTTGATAGTGTAGGTCTTCTTAGTGAACTGGGATAGATAACCCTTGTCCAACATCAACAACAAGTTGTGCTTCGATCCATCAACAAAAAAAACATCTCAGTGTTAGTTTAACCATCAAGAGTAATGGATCTGATTCATGTTATATGACAAGTTGTATCATTATTAACTCTAACAATACCTCCATCATGATTCTTGAATTTACAAACTTATCTGTATCACCCGTCGTGTGATGTGAACATCCACTGTCAATTATTTAATTAGACTTCTTTTCCATTTGGGTAACCAGAGCTCTTTCTTCTCTAATTTCTCTATCATATTATCTTCCTTGATAGCTACAAATCCTAATTCATCATCACTTTCACTTTGACCTTTTTCATCAAATTCTTAATCTTCATCTGCATACAAAAATTTTCTATATCTATCTCTTCTAGGGTTAAACTTGTTTTTATACTTTTTCTCTCTTTTAGGACATTTAGATGCATAATGATTAAATTCATTACAAGTCCAAAATTTAAAGATTTTCTTACCATTTTTTTTACTAGAAGGGCTACTCCTTCCCCAATCTTCTTGTCTTTATCAGCTCTAGTGCTTCTAGAAAAATCTCCATGAAAGACTAGTTTGACTCTTGCAAGTACAAGGCATCACTTACTGAATCATCTATGCTATTGGCTTGAATGATGGTGTCAAACTTTGTAAAATCTTCTATATGAACTCATCATCTTCTTTGGTTCCATCATGAGACCAAATACTAGCAACCATCTCTAATGTTTAGCCAATATAACTTATTACATATTCATCTTCCATAATTCTAGCATCTTGAAATATACATACCCAATTCTATAATCTCATTCTTTTGGCATGGTCACCACCTTCAAAAGTAGATTCTAAAGCTTTCCAATTTTCATGAGATTTTACAGGTGATTTTACCTAACTATACTCATTCTTTGGAAGTGTTGTCAATATGGCTTCTCTTGTTCTCATATTGCAAATGAATAGATCTCTTTCTTCTTCACTATATCCTTGAAGATTTTCTTCATCAACAATTATCTTCTAAATTTTTGTCAAGATCCAATTTCTTGGACCCATGCACAATAGATAAGTCTTCATCTTCTTCTTCCAACTATCATAGTTAGCCCCATAAAATCTTGGACTATCCTTCCTGAACATATTTGCATTTGATCTCTCAAAGTTTTTTAAAATCTTTTTTTCTTAAAGGACATGAAGCTCTAATACTGATTGTTAGAATATATGGTCCACTAATATAGCTTGGGGGGAGGGGTGTGTAGGGGAGGGCAAGGGGTGAATCAATTATCCAACTAATATAATAATTAAATAATCTTAAACAACCTTAACCATATACGCAATGTAAATTGAAACCACAAGAAGATACTCATACACAATAACACTAGATATGTTAAATAGGAAAACCCTAGTGAGGATGGTACCCACAAGATTGTGTACAAATATAAATATTCATTGTTAGAGGATAAACTCTATTAGGAATATTTTACAACATTTAGTACATATGATTCCTTGTTAGGAGTTATGCCAACCTAGTTATCAGTTGTAGAAGACATCTGGACCCACTACCCAAATAGCTTCAAGGACAAGACCAATGAACCCACTATCCATGTGATATTTGCATCATTCAGTGTAGAATAATACTACTAAAATGTACTTATTTTCTCTATCTCTATCCTATCAACTGGACTTTTGCTTCTTCAAATCTTGTAACTGGATCTTGAATCTCGCATTCAATAAGTATTGTATTCCTTTTCGTACTTTGTACTTAAACAACAATCACAATATATGAAAATTTTTTACAGTCAAAGAAAGCATCTTTCCTTGATACCATATCTTCATAATAATTCCTTGAGTCAACCTTAAGGCTTACCCAATTAATTTTAAAAAGATAATTAATTAAAATATAATTACAGTAGCATTATTAGCTCATAGTCTATATAAACCTTTATATGTGTGATACTAAAGCTTGGCCACATGCTAACATCATCAATTGAGTGTCCTGTATCACTTCATTACATCTAGGATGTAATATACACAACAATCACTAGGAACTACTTTTCCTAAACTCTGCCTCTAAACCACTCTTTGTAAATCAAGTACTACTTCCATATACCATCCACCTTGACTCTACAAACTTAACCACGTCATCAAAATACTGTGATGTACATGTCTATAATTGTGCATGACTAGAAAATCAAACCATTATCTGTACCATCAAAATCTATGTCTGATACTCTCCTAATCTTTACATAAATCATGTTATATTGACATGAATGACAAACACAGTCATGAATGCCACATATCAATACTTTCTAATGCTTAGGATAGTCCTCCAATTTAGTATCATCATCATTCATGCTAACAAGATATTTTAATTAGAGATTGTGAATAATAGATAAAAGAACTAGTCTAAATGTTGATGAGAAATTTAGAATATAGGAAAGGATGCTTGATTACAATTTAGATGATGTAAAAATACTAGTCAAATTTCTAATAATCAAAATATGGAATAGGATCTATTATAGAAAATAGATCATAAGTATTAGTATTACATTGGTTTTGACAACTGAGTGTCAACATAGATAACCAAAAATCTCAAAATGATGCTGAGTATAATATGGAAACCAAGCTACAGTGTATGTTGAGCCAAAGAATTCAATAGTTGTTGAGTGAACTTCAAGTGTCAAGTGAAGTTCAAAGTGTCGAGTCACTATAGATGTCGAGTCACTTTAGGTTCTGAGTAGAGTATAGATGCCAAGTGAAATAGAAATGCTATAGGAGCTGAGAGATAAAATTTCTATATTTTTTGAGCATCAACAACTAGTAAGTTCCGAGTAACATAGAATCAACATATGAGTTTTTATCTTCACAAACTTAGATGCAAACCATTTTTGAAGTTAATATAGGATGAATCTCAAAGGATCTTGAAGAAAGATCAAATCTTTTACATTACCTATGTGATCAACATGTAGCAAATAAGAAAATTGGAGAAGGCATCAACCAATAAGAAAAGTGCAAGAATTGAGCAGGAAATGAAGAGTAAATATTGATCATAGATTCATACCTAACCCCAAGTCTTTGAAATATTTGAAAGGAGTATGAAATCCATTATGCATACACATGAGAGAAGTGTATGGGTGAATTACAGTGAAGTTTAAAAGGGTGAAAAGACTTAGTGAAGAGTAGAGAAGCATTGTAGAATCTAATAGATGAAGAATAGAGTATCAGAACTTTGAAGAGTGACATATCAGATCAAGCAAGGATCAAAGCAGTTAGAGAAAAACAAGGATCTAAAATTAGCAATTAAGGATTGCAAGTCATCAGGTCAAGACTTTCTAATACTCTCTAGCAATTATATTAGGTATGAAAATTCTATGGACTTAGGTTAGCTTAGTAACCATTTGTACATCATTTAACAAGGTGGCATTCCAAGTGAATGTACTAAAGTCCTTTAATCAGGCCTACTTTTAGCAAGGTAGTTAAATCCTTTAACTAGATGACTTTTAACAGGGTGTAAAGTCTTTAACAGGATAGGCCTTTTATAGGGTAGACAATTGGAAGTAGTCAAACTTTGTAACCTTGAATAGTTACATATTGCCATAGTGATACTTTGTGGGTGTCATCCCCACCCCAATTTTACCTTCTCATTTTGGAGGGTTTCTGCGTTACCAAATTTGTGTGTTATCTATCTTCATGCATGTCTTTACTTTCATGTTTATTAGATGAACTAGATGCATGTGAATGATTTCACTTAAAAGGTTCTGAAAAGGCTAAAGTTAGTTACTTTTGATTCACACCCCCCCCCCCCTCAGAAGTAAGTCTTTCCACTTGTAAATTCAAAAAATTGGTATCAGAGCCGAGTTCTCACAAGAAGGAGCCTTATAGCTTGGAGAAAGGATCTAGAAATGAAAATCTACAAACCTGGGAAGATCATAGAGAATTAGGGAATTCATATACAACTTTCTTTACATCCTTTGGAAGAAGCTAGAGTAAAATTGAGAAAATACTTAAAGAGAAGAAGAGAGATTTCCATAGCTGAGAATGATACACAATACAAGAAGATTGACACCTCAAATCTATTTTCAAATGGAGTTTCCAAAGGGTTTGATGCAAAAATAGAAAACCTAATGGAGAAGAATAGAGCTCAAGTAGAAGAAATCTGAACACTCAAGCTTAAAAAAGAATCAAAAGCCATGATGCTTTGTGAAGTAATTGAATAGAAAAAAAAGAGCCATTGAAGATAAGGCTATGCTAGAAGAAGACAAGAAAAACCTTGTGAACAAATAGGAAGAAAAGTCAATTGAGCTTGCAAGAATTTCAAACATATAGCTAGACACCCTGAGTCAAATGATGAATGCACGTCATGAACTAAATATCAAGGATATTTAGATCTCTACATTGAAGATGCAAAATGGAATACTATAAAATGACATGAAAAGAGAAAAGGAGATTGTAGATAGCTTCAACAAACCTAATAAGTCCATCAAGTACTTCGAGCAACTACTAAAATCACCACAGGCTAGGAATGATACTTCAAGACTTGGCTACATCAGCACTGAGCAAGGAAATTCATCCAAGGCTATAGAAGAAAGGAGTAACAAAGGTAAAAAAACTTAACCTACTTGTCATTTTTGTGGTAAAAAAGGACATACCTCTAATGTATGCAGGAGAAAGAATGCCCATCAACATGACAAACCTAAGAATGTGAGTCACTATCATAAATGCAAAAAGTAAGGACATCAAGCACACAACTACAGGACTAGGACCATCAAGATACTAAAATTTGAAGGTCACTAATATAATTGCAATAAGTATGGGCATAGAGCTTTTGAGTGTAGATCAAAACCTATGTGGACACCTAATCAGCCAACAAGGGGAAATAACCATGGTCATCACTACAATTGGGACTATAACACTAGGTATAGCTGTTATTACTATCAGGAATATGGACACATTCCTAAGAATTGTATAAGGACAAATTTTAGAGGAAACTACAGTATATGGTTGAGCCAAACCACATGTTTCAATTGCTTGAAGATTGGTCATATTAGCAAGAATTGCCCAACAAAGTCAAAGGCACTAAACTCAAAGAATGACAAAGGTAAAGAGAAGGTGGATATTGAACACATCAAAGGAGAAATGAATAAGACATGGAAGAAGAAAGATGAGTATAGCACATCAAATGAAGGGATCACTTCACCTAATAGGTCAAGTGGTCACACTGCATCAAACTAAGTAAAAAGGAGGCATGAGAGACTAATTTACAAAGTTTTATCGTACATTAATTCCTAAACATGCAAGTACTAAAAAGAAGAAATCAACATGATTAGAGATGCAAAGTTAAAATTTCAAGAATTTGCAAGTGTTTCTGAGTTGCCCACCGACACTAAGTAAAATACCAGTACATGCCAAGTTAATTATCAAAACTAGTAGAAGCTAAATGATTAGTTAGAGCTGACTTGGTAGAGGAAGCCGAGTGAAAAAAGAAATCTTAGTTGAAGCTGAGTAAGGAATACTTCTATAGAAGTCAAGTGGTGAAAAAGTAGTGGAAGCCAAGTAATGTAGAATCCTTTAGAGGCCAATTGGACAGTTATAAATGCATTAAGCATTAAATACAAGGAATATAGGGTATATTATCATGTTTTCAATAATTTTTTCTTCATCATGAACATAGAGAAAAGACAAGAAAGAGTGTAGAGTGAGCTCAAGGTAGAGAATCTAGTGATTAAAAAAAATTCAACAGCATTTCAGCATAATTTCATCAATCTTGAGGTATGTACATTTGTGTTGAGCTACGCAATTTCATATTTTCTTCATGTTAAAACCCTAGAATTGCAAAAATGGCTTCTAGCTCTAGGAAAACTTAGGAGAAGGAACCTTTTGAAGTTTATCTTATGTCCAGTGAAATCAAACAACCTGATATCTATCCAATCCTAGAGGTAGGATATAAAAATGACCGAGCTAGAGCCCTATCTATCATACCCCCTAAGGTAGTTATGGTTCAAGATGTTAGAAGATGCTATAATTGCAAGATTGGAGCCATAGGTGATATAGAAATGAGGGAATCCTATGAGAAATTGTGTGATAATGGAGTGTTGAAGGAAGAATACTAGATTATGGAGAAGAAGGGTTTAATTCATGCCCTAGAATTCCAAACAATATTCAAGACTAAATGGATTAGACTAGTGATTAGCTGAATATATGATCGAAGCTTATGGCTGGAGAATGGACCTATGAAGATCTCAAAGAGGATTGTACATAGAGTGACAAGGTACCCAACCCTAGATTGGTCAAAGGCTCTTAGGAGTGATTCTAAGGAGGTAATTAAGAAGAATACTAGTGCTAAGTGGAACACGAGAGGGATGACAATTGATACAATTAAAGACCCTCTTATTGATTTTTCTATTAAAGCCATTGTACATAAATTCTACCAATCTAGTAGACTCAATAGTGTGCCTTGCATTGTAGTGGATGTTGGTTATAAATTGGTAAAGAAAGATCATACCTATGATCTTGTAGAACTACAATTGCAAAAATTAATGAGAATCTAGCAGCTATCAGAAGAACCAAGGGAGCCCAATGCAAATTTGGTGCTATTTTGATTTGTATATTCTTTTATGTTCAGAATAATTTCCTTCTTTTGGAAAAGTTGCAAGGAAAAAAACTAGGTCTATAATAGCTCAAGTAAATAATAATATTGAGTAGAAGGGAGCAAATTTTGAGTCCTTAATGACTAGCTATTTCGAAGACTTCAAGAAATCAATGAAGCAAAGGCTAAGAATTCTAGTTTCTTTGGTATAGAAACACGTAAATGATGTATGTTTTCTTGTAGATATTGACTATACATACATTCAAGCTACCATACTGAGAGTGAGATGGTTAATACCTCTTGGTTATAAAATAAATATAGATGAAGCATCAACAACAATAACTACATTACTAGTAGAGGAAATAGACAAGGATGCACCATATTTTGGAACCTATGACATGGTAAGATCAAAAGTAGATATGGAGTTAAAGACTACCTCCACACTAAAAAACAAGGATAAACTTGTTAAGAAGCTAAAGACAAAATTTAGTGAAGGCACTGCAAAAGGAAAAAGAGGAAGAAGCTAAAGAAGCTGAGGATGATAAAAAGGAGCAAGGTCAAGGATCACTTCCCTTAACCCAAGTATGGGGGAGGATATTGATGAGGAGGAAGGTGCCAAAAAAAAAGCACTCAAGGTTGAGCCAAAGAAAAGAAAAGCTCAAAAATAGCCAGTTGCACATCCCAAGGGAAAGAAAGCAACAAAGCCAAGCCCAGCCAAGCCAACTACAAGGGTTGATACTAGGGAAACAACTTGGGTAGCAAAGGAACAAGTGAAGTAGAAGGCTATACAACAAGAAGGGCCTGCAAAGTAGAAGAAAAGAAGAAAGTATGTTGCACCTCCTGATTTAGAAAAAGAAATGACAAATTCTAATGAAGATCAATTCAAATTTGTAAGACGTTCTACCTAATGAAAATTGGAAAATATTTGTAATAACATTAGAGACAATGTTAATTTAAGTTTCTTGAAAACCATTTATTTTAATAATTTTTCAAAGGAACAACAAAACATAGTGGAAGAATCCATCTACACTATGGTGGCTAAGTTCAATATGACCCCACTTGAACTAGGCAATTCAATGCCTAAGGAGCTAAGCTCATTAGTCAAAAATAAATGGTATTACTATCTCAAAATGGAGAAAGAAAAAAGAGAGTTTGCATTGGCTCATGTAATGCTAGACCTAACTAAAGGTCAAATAATAAAGGCTATTAAGAAACATGGGAGAAAATTTGCACCCAAATATAGAGTCCTTAGAATTTTGTAGAAGCAAATAGAAGATGTTGTACAAAAGTCCACACAAATGTAGAAACTAATTTATGTATTGACAATTGTGAAGGAAGGGCAGGAAGACCCATTTGAGGGGAGAAGTTATGAAGAAGAAGAAGAAAATGGGAAAGATGAGGAAGGAGAGAAAGGAAAAGAAGAAGAAACAATGGAGAAGACATAGGGTGAAGAGGGAACAGCTGAAGAGTAGCAACCAAAATAGAGTGTCCAAGACACCCAAGTACCACCACCAAGTCCTCGACATATAGTACCTAAAAAAAAGGATTTTCTTGACACATCAGGGTAGAACATCAATCTACTCCCTGCAGAGGATCTCAAAAAGATCCTTCACCAAACTACAATGCAATCACAATTATGCACAAATCCAATTTTGGTGAGTGTAGATGAATTACAAAGATTGTAGTACAGATAATAAGGGAGAAGGAAAATATTCAAGAATCACCTACACAACCTCGCATAGCTATAGAAAATTAACCTAAAGCGCAAGAAGTAGAAGATCAAACTGCTATGGTTGATAATATAGTCACAACAACAATAGTTGTAGAGGAGCCAACAAAGGAATAAATAGGGCATGATGTTCCTACAACACAAATCCAAGGTACACCTCCTCAAATTATCATTATTGATCAAGGTAGCAGAGAAGAGGAGAAAGAAGAGGAGAGAACCCCTAAAGAAAAGGAGCAAGAGGCAATACAAACATTGGCAAACTTGAATACCTTGGGGACTCCTACTAAGAAGCTGAGCATTGATGTAGTACCTGTCATGCCCAAACTACGAGGGCAAAAACACACAATTTTTTTTTAAAAATTAATAATTAAATAGCTCTAAGTTTTAAACTGATCTCTTGCAAGGGAAGTGAACGTTCACTATGATTCATCTTAAGTTGGATGAATACATCATTTTGAAGCTCTTGTTATTAGATTGATATCGACGTCTATATTGATTCATATTAATCTTAAAATAATAGATTTAAATTTCCTCTATAACAATATATGAAAAATTATTTTAAAAAACATTTTAAATGAGTTCATTTTAAATCAATTTGAGTATATCAAATCAAGAACTAATAAAAGAATTTAAACATCTATCCAAGCATAAATATAGATACTTATTTAGTTTTACTCAAATTCCAATTTTAAACTTAATCCATAATACTCTTTAGAATGACATGTTTATGAAGATATTAACAATGGAAATTACACTTAGATCTGACTAGTTGATAAAGAAATCAGTTTTAACAATTTTCCATTAATCTATCATATACTTACATAATCAAACAGGATAATAGGCCACAAACATTTTACGAAAACTTTTAAATGAATAAAACAAATTTGCTACTAAATATATAATAAAATTAAATTTTAAAAAATTACTTAAAACAATGGACAATATTTCAAACCTCTTTAACAATTAACTAAAAATTATTAATAATTAACAATTAACAAAACATTATCTAACTTAAAACTTTAATAAATTAAACTAACTTAAATACTAACTTGGTAAATCTAAAACAATTTACAATTTAAATTAAATAAAACTAACTACTTAAACAACTTTTAAAACATACTAATTTAATTTTAAAAAAACTAAACTAAACACTATAACTAACAACCTAAACTTAATCTAACTTTCAAAGAAAATAACTAACCCAAACCCTATACCCTAAGCTACCCTACACCCCACCCTACATCTCCCCCCTACCCCTACTCCATGGGCCGTGCTTCCCAAGGAGCACTTCCCAAGCATTTTCCTTGGGACAATGCTCTGCCCAACCACAAAGAGCGCAGACCAAGACTTAAAGATGCGTAGGAAGGTGGCCAATATGCCAAAGTTTTCAAACAAACATTAACCCTTTTTCATGGTCAACATACATAAATGGAGGGGACAGAGGGTGATGTCATCCTAGGTGATGACCGAGGACTTTGCAAGCATAATTTTTTTTTAAATTGATAGCTTCAACTGATGCCCAAGGAGAGAGAGTAAGGCATTTAACATAAAAAGTTTTATAGGTAGCACACAAGATATTTTAGGATATTTTTAAAATGTTAAAGTCTATTTTGGAGTTTTACTCCTATTTATAAATTTATTAAATTATATTTATATTCCTCAAAAAGAATATAAAAGGAATCTTTAAAAGATTCTCTGTTGCCCAAACTAATTAATTTGCTCCTCTCATACAAAAGACAGAGAGTTTTACTCTCTTGCAACACTTTTTTTTTTTGATGAAAATTTTCTAAGTATAGAAATTACAAGTCAAGAATATGTATATATATATATATATATATATTCAAGGTGTATTTTTTTGAATAGATTTAAAACATTGATACCATAATCATTTGATCTCCTATATTACTTAAATTGGAATAACTCGACCTTCTTCATTATTTCATTTTAAGGAAAATCTATAAGGACTTGATACAACCATAACATACCAAGAATTTGAATTATTCATTTTGTTCAACAATGCAATAATTGTTTGATTCTAGTAATCATGAAAACTGAATCTACATACATGATCATAATTTTTGTTTTCAACATATAAGAAAACTTGAAATTTTGCCAAATTAAATCAACATCAATTCCATCCTATTTTTGATATGCATCCATCTGCATTTAAAGCACATGATAACCAAATATACTCAAACACCAATTTTATTAGCAAACCTGATTCGAAGGCTCAGACAGGAAAGAACCAGGAAGAAAACTCGGCTTTGTT
This sequence comes from Cupressus sempervirens, assembly GCA_028749045.1. Lineage (NCBI taxonomy): Eukaryota > Viridiplantae > Streptophyta > Pinopsida > Cupressales > Cupressaceae > Cupressus > Cupressus sempervirens. The sequence continues at coordinate 127,197,106 of CM053789.1, read as the reverse complement.
TCCATTACAAAAAAGTTTGAAATAAAAATTACATAGGATATCAATCCCAAACTACAACAATTTAATTGAATTTTCTTCATGACCCTCATCAAGGGAATTCATAACACTTTCTGCAACAGATTTCAAGAACCATGGAGCAAACATAATCTGATCAGGTGACCAAAAGCATGACCAAGAACAATTTAAACATGCATATTCATACAAGGTTCTCACAATATGACTCAAAATGAATCAACACTAGGGAAAGGTGGATTTTTCCAATAGGAGAAGTCAAGCACAACACAAAATCAGGTGCCCAATCAGGGCTATTAACAAAGAACTTCAATTCTTCCATTTTAAAATGCCATACTCATACAAGGTTTGTGCTGACCGATAGGGGCCCATAACACCATACCCTCTCTCCCTCTTCTCATCTTGAGAAGAGACTCTACACTGGTTGGAGTCCAACTAAATAGACCTTTCCCAAAATTGGTCACTTCTGCCCTATCCAAGGGTGAGTAATACCAAAACTCCCATGCAAGAAAAATCTCAAAATTGTAAACATAAACATGGAAGGAAATCATCCAAAATAACATGGTTTTCAAATCTTTCCAACATACCCACAATCATACAAACATTCACATAACAACAAGGTAGCATAAGCATGAAACAAATATGAAAATCTGCACAAGAGAGATGAGAAATTCCTACCTTCACAAAGAGGTAATGGCAATGAAAAATTTTGAGTAGAGTTTCCCCTTCCTTTCTTCAATCTTCAAAAACTCCTCTCTAAATGTAGAGATTGGGTAGCAACCTCCATTATTCCAAGAAGGGCCTCTAAATAAGCCTCAAACTCAACCACCAAAGGAATCAATAACTTCACCCACCCATCTACAAATCTAGAAGCTCCTAACTCTACCCACACTATGGTTAGACACTAAAAGGAGGTGGGGTGAGGCAACTCATGGTGGCCATGGTCAATTTTTGCACAAAGGCAAAAAGAGACTTTTTGAGTGACCTCAAAAGTCAATAAAAGGGGCTTTGGGGTTGGAGAGACCCCTAACCCATACCCATGCCCTTTGGGTATAAATATTTCATGTTTTAAAGCCTTAGGAATAGGTTTAGAGCCAAACAAAAGCTACGAATAATTAGGACCAACTATCAACTCTAACAATGCAGATTAAGCACTAATATGGATTAAGGGTGACTAAACTTGATTAAGAACCCAATTAGCAAACTGACACTAACTTAAGCCCACTTAGGTCCATGAGTTACACAGCTAACCCTAACTAGCACGCTAAAGAGCACAAACAATTCACGAGTGTCAAGTGACACTAAAAGAACATAGTTACAAACATTAACATTCACTGAACACAAAACGAAAATACATACATCTCACAATTAAATACTTGAATTAAGAACAACAAGGTTTTCAAAATTAACACATAGGGATCAGTTTTGTTCCTCCATTGGTTTCCTTAGCTAAAATATCTGTACACCCATTGCACACATTAGTAGTCCCAAAGATCACATGTACATATGTATATATACGTATCAGAAATTCACATAAATTAAGATATACATCGATCAGGGTTTCTTTCATCCTACTTATATCCTTAATCATAAAGATTCCAAAATCAATGTGTTAATCCTACATTTTAATTAATTCATCAACATACCTATACCTAAAACTTTAAATAACGAACATCAAATATCTAGAACTAACATCACATAGCATGAAATAATATAATATGTTCAAGTATCTGATAATGTCTCGACATCTTGAGTTGTGAGTATCAAAATGATAAAGTAACAACTAATGCTATGAAGGGTCAAGGCGAGGCCTCACATCCTCCCCCACTAGGCATGAACTTTCTCCTAGATTTCATCAAAAGATAAGGGTATTGAGATCGCATCCATAGCACATCATTCCATGAAGTCATGACCTCATTGTACCATTCCTACTAGACCCTAACTTGGTCTAGCTCTCAACCTCGAGGAGCTAGGGTCTGTGGGGCAATAATATGGATAGGCTCTAGTGCTAACTGGCTAACCAAATCCACCTCTAGCCTCAATATCTATAGCCTGATGCTTAGTCTAGCGATTATCAACCATTGCAAAAACTCTGTGGGACCTGCCCATGTCTCCAATTATCAGCTCTGAATAATCCCCTCTCTGACCACTGGATGACTGTCCCTACGGACACTCTCTAGCTATATGACCCATGCCACCACAAGCATAGCATGGCCCTTAGGTATAAGATCATGTATCCTATGATCCTGACTACTGTGGGCCTCCTGACCTGCTAGACCCACTATATCCACCCCTAGAAGACTGCTGAGTTTGCACTGACTATGACTATGGGGTATGTACTTTTTGATCCTACTGTAACTGCTGCTGCTTGGGCTCGGAGCCCTGGTAACCCTGTGAGAGTTCTTACTACTGCTACTGAGACTACTGGCCCTTAGAGGACCCTAGTATATAGTTCTGATTTCCTTTCCAAGGGGGTTTCTGCCGGGTAGAGTTTTGATTTTGAGATAGATCCCATGATTCCTGTCTACCTCGAGTATCCTCTGCCACTAGTGCTATCTCCACTACTTGTCTGAAGGTGGTAGGGAAGGCCATCTGAACTAGACCCTGAAGTGAGAAATTCAAACCCATGATAAAATGATGTACCATAGTTTCTCATCCTTCATGTATTCCACATAAAGAAGGAGCTCGAGAAACCTACTCTCATACTAAGCCACTATAAGGCCTCTCTGATAAAGAGAATGGAACTCCTCTATCTATTTCTGTCAAAAATGCTCTGACAAGTATCTCTCTCAAAATCTTTCTATGAAAGATTCCCATGTGAGGGTGTCCATCCTCACTCCACCTATGATCTCCTCTTGATGCCACTAGTTAGAGGCATCCCCTCTCAACTGATGAACTGCTAGGTGTGCCTTTAGATTACTCCCATAAGGGTGTAACCCAAAGCATCACTGTAGGCTTTGTAACCATGCCTCTACTACTAACCCCTCAGTGGAACTGGTAAACAATGGTGGTCCGAGTCAAATCAATTCCCTGATATCATCTCCTACATGTCTAGGAGGTTTGTCAAGTGGGGGTCTTCTCTGGTGTATTGACTCACCTTCATGCTCATCCTACCCCTCTAACTGTCTTGGTGGGGGACTCCTAGTCCTCTCTCTACCTCTGGGCCCTCCTCCTCTGGGCCCCTCTACTTCCACTACTGGAATTTGCTAAATTGGCTAAACTACAAGTACTACCCTCTCATGAACTACTCTGATCAAAGTCTAAAGTGCATCTATAATGTCCTGATTTAGGTTCAGTGGTGGAGGTGGAGGTGGTGGTGGTGGAGGTGGAGGTGGTCCATCCTCCTGTCCCACTCTACCACCTCTCGCCCTAAGACCTCTGCCTTGTTGGTTGCTTCGAGTAATAGGAGGCATCCTACACAATTAAATGTTTAGTTTTAAGTTTCAAAAGCATAATGGTTTAAGGTTCCTAGTGTCAAAACATGGGCTCTAATACCAAAATGTCATGCCCAAACTACAAGGGCAAAAACACACAATTTTTTAAAAAAAATTAATAATCAAAAAGCTCTAAGTTTTAAACTGATCTCTTGCAAGGGAAGTGAAGGTTCACTACGATTCATCTTAAGTTAAAAATTATAGTGGATGAATACATCATTTTGAAGCTCTTGTTATTAGATTGATATCGACATCTATACTAATTCATATTAATCTTAAAATAATAGATTTAAATTTCCTCTATAACAATATATGAAAAATTATTTTAAAAAACATTTTAAATGAGTTCATTTTAAATCAATTTGAGTATACCAAATCAAGAAATAATAAATGAATTTAAACATCTATCCAAGCATTAATATAGATACTTATTTAGTTTTACTCAAATTACAATTTTAAACTTAATCCATAATGCTCTTTAGAATGACACGTTTATGAAGATATTAACAATGTAAATTACACTTAGATCTAACTAGTTGATAAAGAAATCAGTTTTAACAAATTTCCATTAATCTATCATATACTTACGTAATCAAATAGGATAATATCCCACAAACATTTTACAAAAACTTTTAAATGAATAAAAAAATTTACTACTAAATATATAATAAATTTTTTTTTAAAATGATAACTTAAAACAATGGACAATAATTCAAACCTCTTTAACAATTAACTAAAAATTATTAATAATTAACAATTAAAAAAACATTATCTAACTTAAAACTTTAAAAAATTAAACTAATTTAAATACTAACTTGCTAAATCTAAAACAATTTATAATTTAAATTAAATAAAACTAACTACTAAAACTACTTTTAAAACATACTAATTTAATTTAAAAAAAACTAAACTGAACACTATAACTAACAACCTGAACTTAGTCTAACTTTCAAAGAAAACAACTAACCCAAACCCTATACCCTAAGCTACCCTACACCCCACCCTACATCTCCCCCCTACCCCTACTCCATTGGCAGTGCTTCCCAAGGAGTGCTTCCCAAGCGCTGTCCTTGGGACAGGGCTCTGCCCAACCACAAAGAGCACAGACCAAGACTTAAAGATGTGCAGACCAAAATTTTAAAAAGGAAGGTGGCCAATATGCCAAAGTTTTCAAATAAACATTAACCCTTTTTCATGGTCAGCATCCATAAATGGAGGGGACAGAGGGTGACATCATCCCAGGTGATGACCAAGGAATTTGAAAGCATAAAAGCATTTTAAATTGATAGCTTCAACTGACGCCCAAGGAGAGAAAGTAAGGCATTTAACATAAAAAGTTTTATAGGTAGCACATAAGATATTTTAGGATATTTTTAAAATGATAAATTCTATTTTGGAGTTTTACTCCTATTTATAAATTTATTAAATTGTATTTATATTCCTCAAATAGAATATAAAAGGAATCTTTAAAAGATTCTCTATTGCCCAAACTAATTAATTTGCTCCTCTCATACAAAAGACAAAGAGTTTTACTCTCTTGCAACACCTTTTTTTTTTAATGAAAATTTTCTAAGTATATAAATTACAAGGCAAGAATATATATATATATTTTTAAATTTTTTTTTTTTTTTTTTTTTCAAGATGTATTTTTTTGAATAGATTTAAAACATTGATACCATAATCATTTGATCTCCTATATGAATTAAATTGGAATAATTTGACCTTAGTCATTATTTCATTTTAAGGCAAATCTATAAGGACTTGATACAACCATAACATACCAAGAATTTGAATTATTCGTTTTGTTCAATAATGCAATAATTGTTTGATTCTAGTAATCATGAAAACTTAATTTACATACATGATCATAATTTTCATTTTCAACATATAAGAAAACTAAATCTTTTTCCAAATTAAATCAACATCAATTCCATCCTATTTTTTATATGCATCCATCTAAATCTAAATCATGATTAAATCACATGATAACCAAATATACTCAAACACCAATTTTATTGGCAAACCTGATTCAAAGGCTCAGTAGGGAAAGAACTAGGAAGAAAACCTAGCTTCATTTCCATTACAACAAAGTTTAAAATACAAATTATATAGGATATCAATCTCAAACTACAACAATTTAATTTAACTTTCTTCACGACCCTCATCAAGGGAATTCATAACACTTTGTGCAACACATTTCAAGAACCATGGAGGAAACAGAATCTAATCAGGTGACCAAAAGCATGACCAAGAACAACTCAAACATGCATATTCATACAAGGTTCTCACAATATGACTCACAATGAATCAACACTAGGGAAAGGTCGATTTTTCCAACAGGAGAAGTCAAGCACAACACCAAATCAAGTGCCCAATCGAGGCTATTAACCAAGAACTTTCGTTCTTCCATTTTAAAATGCCTTACTCATATGAAGTTTGTGCTGACAGGTAGGGGCCCATAACACCCTACCCTCTCTCCCTCTTCTCATCCTAAGAAGAGACTCTACACTACTTGATGTCCAACTAAACAGACCTTTCCCAAAATTGGTCACTTTTGCCTTATCCAAGAGTGAGTAATACCAAAACTCCCATGCAAGAAAAATCTTAAAATTTTAAACATAAACATGGAAGGAAATCATCCAAAATAACATGGTTTTCAAATCTTCCGAACATACCCACAATAATACAAACATTCACATAACAACAAGGTAGCATAAGCATGAAACAAATATGATAATCTGCACAAGAGAGATGACAAATTCCTACCTTCACAAAGAGGTAATGACAATGAACAAGTTTGAGTAGAGTTTCCCCTTCCTTTCTTCAATCTTCAAAAACTCCTCTCTAAATGTAGAGATTGGGTAGCAACCTCCATTATTCCAAGAAGGGCCTGTAAATAAGCCACAAACTCAACCACCAAAGGGATCAATAACTTCACCCACCCACCTACAAATCTAGAAGCTCCTAACTCTACCCAAACTATGGTTAGACACTAAAAGGAGGTGGGGTGAGGCAACTCATGGTGGCCATGGTCAATTTTCGCACAAAGGCAAAAAGAGACTTTTTGAGTGACCTCAAAAGTCAATAAAAGGGGCTTAGGGGTTGGAAAAGACCCCTAACCCATACCCATACCCTTTGGGTATAAATATTTCATGTTTTAAAGCCTTAGGAATAGGTTTAGAGCCAAAAAAAAGCTACAAATAATTAGGACCAACTAACAACTCTAACAATGCAGATTAAGCACTAATTTGAATTAAGGGTGACTAAACTCGATTAAGAACCCGAGTAGCAAACGGACACTAACTTAAACTGACTTAGGTCCATGAGTTACATAGCTAACCCTAACTAGCACGCTAAGGAGCACAAACAATTCACGAGTGTTAAGTGACACTAAAAGAACATAGTTACGAGCATTAACATTCACTGAACATATAATGAAAATACATACATCTCACAATTAAAATACTTGAATTATGAACAACAAGGTTTTCAAAATTAACACATAGGGATCATTTCTGTTCCTCCGTTGGTTTCCTTGGCTAAAATATCTGCACACTCATTGCACACATGAGTAGTCCCAAAGATCACATGTACATATGTATATATACGTATCAAAAATTCACATAAATTGAAACATACATCCATTAGGGTTTCTTTCATCCTACTTATATCCTTAATCATAAAGATTCCAAAATCAATGTGTTAATCCTACATTTTACTTAATTCATCAACATACATATACCTAAAACCTTAAATGACGAACATCAAATATCTAGAAGTAACATCACACAGCATGAAATAATATAATATGTTCAAGTATCTGATAATGTCTCGACATCTCAAGTCGTGAGTATCAAAATGATAAAGTAACAACTAAGGCTACGAAGTGTCGGGGCAAGGCCTCATAGTACCATTGTAAATTTTAGCACTAGGCCCAAGCTCCACCAAGGTTGCAAGGGTACTTCACTATGGAGACCCTTACACTTGAAGAAGAAATAGCCATACCTAGCTATGACTTTAGAACAATGAATTTAGCATAGATAAATTAAGTGCAAGATGCACTTGAGAGAAGGAAGAAACAAGAGATACCTAGAAATGAGTATAGGTAGAAGTGAGCACTTGTGGAAATCAAAGATATATTTCTTGATGCATTTAGCTTGCAAGTACTTGATGAAACCTAGCCCATCATGGAGCAATTTTCAAAGATAGTGGACCAAGTACAGAACGAAGACCTTAACACTAATTTTATATTATTAGAAATGTCAGAAAAGAAGTTTTAGATGAAAGTCAATGAGAAAATATCAAGTGAAAGAGCACTTTCATGAGTAGAATTGGCTAAGAAGGTTGAAAAATTGAAAATAGTACTTGAGAATGTATTCTCATTGTACTCCAAGTTGTGTGATTCATCATATTTCACAGAAGAAACTAGCCAAAGGATATTAGGCTTGGAATGAAATCTCAAGATTTCTATCTCACAACTACCCAAAGATCCAGCTCATAGTGAGAAGCATTTTGCAACTATGCTTCACAAATAGAAAGAGTTAGCTATATTGACAGCAAAAGAGGCCAATATTGAGGCCAAATTAATACACATTCAATCTTCCATTACCCCACATCTAGAAGTACTCCATAAGGAATAGGCCTATGCAAAAAAATTTCTAAAGAAAGATCCTAATCTTTCTACTTTAGAAGGCCTTGTTCATCTTGCAGCAGAGACAGCCATCCAACACAAATCATTGAAAATTGCTTTAGATAATTAGGATGCTTCTCTCAAGATGATTATGGAGGTATCAAAATGATAAAGTAACAACTAAGGCAACAAAGGGTCGGGGCGAGGCCTCATAGTACCATTGTAAATTTTAGCAATAGGCCCAAGCTCCACCAAGGTTGCAAGGGTACTTCACTATGGAGACCCTTACACTTGAAGAAGAAATAGCCATACCTAGCTATGACTTTAGAAAAATGAATTTAGCATAGATAAATGAAGTGCAAGATGAACTTGAGAGAAGGAAGAAACAACAGATACCTAGAAATGAGTATAGGTAGAAGCGAGCACTTGTGGAAATCAAAGATATATTTCTTGATGCATTTAGCTTGCAAGTACTTGATGAAACCTAGCCCATTATGGAGCAATTTTCCAAGATAGTGGACCAAGTACAGAACGAAGAACTTAACACTAATTTTATATTATTAGAAATGTCAGAAAAGAAGTTTTAGATCTAAGTCAATGAGAAAATATCAAGTGAAATAGCACTTTCATGAGTAGAATTGGCTAAGAAGGTTGTAAAAGTGAAAATAGTACTTGAGAATGTATTCTCATTGTACTCCAAGTTGTGTGATTCATCATATTTCACAGAAGAAACTAGCCAAAGGATATTAGGCTTGGAATGAAATCTCAAGATTTCTATCTCACAACTGCCCAAAGATCCAACTCATAGTGAGAAGCATTTTGCAACTATGCTTCACAAACAGAAAGAGTTAGCTATATTGACAGCAGAAGAGGCCAATATTGAGGCCAAATTAATACACATTCAATCTTCCATTACCCCACATCTAGAAGTACTCCATAAGGAATAGGCCTATGCAAAAAAATTTCTAAAGAAAGATCCTAATCTTTCTACTTTAGAAGGCCTTGTTCATCTTGCAGCAGAGATAGTCATCCAACACAAATCATTGAAAATTGCTTTAGATAATTAGGATGCTTCTCTCAAGATGATTATGGAGGTAAATATAACATTTTTGGAAAAATATTCTATTTATTCTTAGGACCCTTTGACATAAGTGTTAAAAAGGGGGAGATATTATATATAAATAAGAATGGTAGATATTATATAATGTTTTGGGGGAGATTTAAATAAGAATGGGAAATAATACATTCTCTGATGGAAGTAATAAAGAATATCCAAAGGGGGAGATATTAAAATTCACATTTTGAAGAAGCAATAAGTGAATATAGCCAAAAGGATGCAAACATTGCAAGAAGATGAAAACGAGGGAATAGATATAGAGTACAAAGTAGAAATAGGGCACACAAGAACAAAGCCAGATAAGGAAAAGAGTATCAGATATATTAGCATGAGCCAAATTTAGCACAAGAGTTTTGGTTACAAAAATAGGCACATCAGCTTAGGGGGAGTTACAATATTTTTGAGTTCAGTGTTTTTGCCACTCATGTCAAAGTGGGAGATTGTTAGTCTTAGATTGGTTTTGACAATTGAGTTTCAACACACTTAACTAATTCTCAAAATGATGTTGAGTATAATACAGAAGCCGAGCTACAGTGTATGTCAAGCCAAAGAATTCAATAAGTGTCGAGTGAACTTTAGGTGCTAAGGGAATTTCAAGTGCCTAGTCACTATAGATGTTGAGTCACTATAGGTGCGAAGTAGATTATAGATTCCACATGAAACATAAATGCTATAGAAGCTGAGTGAGACAGAATTTCTACATGTGTCTAGTATCAGCAACTAGTAAGTGTTAAGTAATATAGAATCAGAATATGAGTTTGTATCTTCACAGACTTAGATGTTAACTATTTTTGAAGCTGACATAGGATTAATCTTGAAGGATTTTGAAGATAAGATCAAATCTTTTGCATTACCTATGTAATCAACATGCAACCAATAAGAAAAATGGAGAAGGCATGCAACCAATAGGAGAAGTGCAATAATTGAGCAGAAAATGAAGAGTAAATATTGATTGTAGATTCATACCTAACCCTAAGTGTTTGAAATTTTTAAAAGGAGGACAAAACCAATTATGCATACATGTGAGAGAAGTGTATGGGTGAATTATAGCAAAGTACAAAAGGGTGAAAAGGCTCAGCAAAGAATAGAGTAGCAGTGCAAAATCTAGTTGATCAAGAATAGAGTATCAGAACTTAGAAGAGTGACATATTGGATCAAGCAAAGATCAGAGTAGTTAGAGTAGAACAAGGATCTAGAATCAGCAATTCAGGATTGCAAGTCATCAGGTCAAGTCTTTCTAATACTCTCTCGCAATTGTATTAGGTAAGAAAATCCTATGTACTTAGGTTGGTTTAGCAAGCATTTGTAAATCCTTTAATAGGGTCACATTTGAAGTGAATGTACTAAAGCCCTTTAACTAGGCCTACCTTAGTAGGGTAGTTAAATCCTTTAACTAGGTCATTTTTAATAGGGTGTAAAGTATTTAATAGGATAGTTCTTTCATAGGGAAAGCCATTGGAAGTGGTCAAACTTTGTAACCAAATTTCTGTGTTATCTATTTTCATACATGTTTTTACTTTCATATTTATTAGATGAACTAGATGCATGGGAGTGATTTTAGTTAAAAGGTTCTAAAAAAGTTAAAGTTAGTTACTTTTGATTCACCCCCCTTCTCAAAAGTAAATCTTCCCACTTGTAAATTTTGACAATAAGAACAAAGAACAAAACCAAGATCAAAATTTAGAATAGGATAAGAAATACTTGAATAGAGAGCATTAAGTTATGTATTTATTTTGGATGTATTTATATAGGGGACCTAACCCCATTGTATAGATGTCTAGAGACCAATCAAAAGTTATCCCCTACTATCTAACCAATCCCCTCTCTAAATAGTGTAAAGATCATAAACATTTTAACATTTAACCCCATAGTATTGTCCTTTAATACACTAACATTAATGCTATGCCAAAAATCAATTCAATAACCAATATTACATATTCTATTTATAACACAATTAATATCCATACTAATTAAAAAAGAAACCAAGGGCACAAAGTTTATAGGTAACCATAACATTAAACAAAATGAAATAAAAGAAAGCACATGGGTTAACTTACCTCTTTCTCCTCTAGTCATCATCCTTTTCATTAGGATCCTCCATGGATAATTTCCCCTCCTCCTCCTTGATAAGCTTCCCTAGAAGAGCCTTAAGTTATTCATCCACTAGCAAACTATAAAGAGAGTGGGTGATCTCACTCTCTTTTCAATCATCCTTTGCGTCCTTGTTCACCTTCAAAAAATAGAGTTGTGGTCGCTAAGTTCATGAATTTAGTAGAGAACTTCATAAGGGTTTTAACCTTATGACATAGGGCCTCCTAATTATTAGAAAATTCATGCATCAAACTCTCCACTCTAGAAAACCTGGTTTTACTCTAGTCCTCCCCTCGGTCGTGACACCCCTACTTCCCCAAAATCTTAGAGGCATATTTCATTAGGGAAGTGATATCTTCTCCTAAGATTTTATCTAGTGCTAGGTTGGCTTTTAGAGTATCTCAAACATGAGATGGACAAGGAACCCCCTTACTCCCTAAACAAGGTTGCATGAACTTCCTATTTCTTTTGGTGGACCTCCTTTCACATTTTGTAGAATTAGAACTCATTTCATTCTTAGGGGGTTATTTTAGAATTTTCCATTTTAATTTTTTATTGGACCTCCTCATTATTTTATTACTCCACCCAGTACCAGTATTAGAATCAATAATGCTTATGTTTTGTATACTACTGAGTGGCTTATTATCCACATTTTTTGAGGCCAAACTAGGGCTAGGGTCTATAGTTTTATGGGGAGTAATAGTAGTGAGCAGATTAACTAGAAGAGGCAGGTTGAGGGAAACTTGGAATTTCTATAGTTTGAACATGAAGGCCTAGTGTAGAATATAAAAGGGTCTTCTTTCCTCCTTTATATTAACACTAAACACACTATCCTCCATCAAATGAAAAATAAGATGCAAGAAGTAAATTAGGTCCTAGTTCCTAGAATTTTTTATAATAAAAAATTCATTATAATCAAGCACCTAGTGTCAAACTTTGAGGGTTAAGTAGCACACAATGGCATAGAAAATAGTATCTCATAGTTTAGGAAGATCCTCCCTTTTAAAACCACCCTTCATGCAAATATACTCTTCCTTGGAGGAAAATAATTTTCTCATACTTGCTTCATCTCAAACCTTGGCCTACTTGTACCAATACCTTCCCTCAAGAGATAACCCACCAACCATTACAACAAGTTCCTCGGCCATTTTGAGAACCAACTCATTAATGTTCACCTTCTTATTATTCCATTTGGTGATGAATTACTAGGATAGATGTTCATCATACCCTTTAATGCCCTCCATGAATGATAATAAACCTCCTTCACTAAGATAAACCCATGCCACCTCAATTTTCCTCATACAATCTTGAATCCTATTATGTTCAATGTAGTCACTAGCACCTATGTCTTCACCAAGATTAATAACCAAATCCTTAGTATGCACCAACATTCCATTATTGCAAGATAAAAATCAAAAGCCAAGGCCATTCAAAGATATACTATAAATAATGAAATTGGGAAAGAAAACAATTTTCATCGTAAAGTCACAAGGCTTCACATTTTCCAATACTTTTTTGGCATGTACACATGTGGATGACACCTTTCCCATGATTTAGTTAACCATGACTAGATGTTCATTGAATTTGGCATAAGGTAATTTCCATTATGATTATCAACATATCTCATCTTTGGGTGATTTATTCCATGAAAAATCACATGGATCCTCCTCTCACCATAGCATTTAATGCTCCTTGTGATGTAGACCAAAATAAACATAAACACATTCTTTCCAAATATTCATGAATTTTTTATTTTTTACTCTTGTGTTCTCCCGAGGTTACTTGGTTCCACATTATTACACCATTTGTTGTATTTCATTAATTACACCACATAGAGCACATTCCCTTTTTACCACCATTTGTGTGTATGGTGGGATTTGGTTGACATCATCTCATTCCTTTATTCCTTCAACATTATGACCCACATTGGCCAAGTCATACACCACCCTATTGTCCTCTTGATATATGGGCTCCACATGGACTTTAACACAACCATTTAGCAAGTTGTATATTTCCTCTATTACCTCCTTAATCTTCTAGATACACCTACTAGTTTCGTCCTTCACTGCATTAAAAATTATTGTCAAATTTCCCTAAATAGCTATTTTATTAATTCTTCTATCTCTCACTATTGTCATTCCCCATAATAGGACCAAAGGTTTTTCTTTATTATTTGTTCCCCACCCATAATTCATAGCATAAGAAACCACCATATCACTAGGATTATCCTAAATATCATGTCTAGCCAACATCCTACCAATAATGGTTGATCCATCAAAGTTGAGTTTTAGGAAATCTTCTAGGGGGTGTGCCACACCATTTTACATCTAGAAATAGCTTTAGAGTTGGCAAATATTGCTACTATTAGACTTAGGTCAAAAGAAGATTATTGATAATGAAAATAAAGAAATTTTAACAAGAAATTAGGTAAGAGATGAATTTATATTGATGTCACAAATTGAACCTAAGATTTTAGATAAATCATGTAAAGATGAGATCTTGATAAAGGCCATGAAAGAGGAACTTGAGTAGATAGAAAAGGACAAGGCATGGGAACTAGTCCCTATACTTAAAGATGGGAACATCATTAACACTAAGTGGGTATCTAGGAACAAGATGAATGAAGAAGGCAAAGTGGTAAGAAATAAATTAGGGTTAATATGTAAAGGTTAATTACAATAGGAATAAATACACTATGAAGAAACTTTACCCTTGTTGCTAGACTTGAAGTAGTAAGATTGTTTTTGGCATATGCATCTAACAATAATTTCAATGTTTATAAAATGGATTTCAAGTTATCATTTTTAATGATGAAATTTACAAAGAGATTTACATTGAGGGACACAATGAATTGCCATTAACATAAGATAAATATATGGTTTGTAGATTACGAATGATAATCTATAGATTAAAGAAAGCATATAGAGCTCGATATGCAATATTAGACAGACACTTGTAAATTTTTTGATTTCAAAATGTTAATGCAAACACTAACATATACTTATAATAAAATTTAAATGGATTATAAATATTAAAGTATTTTTTGATGAAATTATCTTTGCGGGACATGATGAAGCTAGTGAGAATATTTTACATGAAATATAGAATAATTTTGACATCAGTATGATAGGTGAGATGAAATATTTCTTAGGATTGCAAATAAATAAGAATAACGGTGGGATATTTATATCTCAAAAAAATATCATTAATATATATTGGCATTTCTTGGATTAGTGAATTGTAAGTCTATTAGAACATAGGTTCCCTAATCTAGATCAATTATGATGATTGCATCATTTAATACATAGAAGACCATATTTAAAAAATGTAGTTGGATGTGTGGAAAGAGTCCAAGAATATCCTAAAGAGATGCACTTATTAGAAATAAAGAAGATTTTCATATATTTTGAAGAGTACATAGATTATTTATGATGGTATGAAAGATCAGTTGAACTTACCTTATGTACATATGATGATGTAAATTGGGTAGCAAATGTGGATGATAGAAAGAGTACTAGTGCAGGAGCATTCTTCATGGGAGAAAGATTTGTTTCATGCATAAGAAAGAAGTAGGCTTGCATATCACAATCTTCAATAGAAGAAGAGTATGCAGAAGGAACAAATAACTATAATCATTTAGACGAAGAAGATTGTAATACCTACCTTTAGTTTACTTTTCATGTGGGATTACCATGTTTTATTAGGCACATATCATGATTATGTTTTAAGATTAGCAATACTTGTTACTATATTTGATTGGATATTATTTTAGAGTCATTTTATATATGTGATGAGCTACTTGATCATCAGTTATTTCATGTGTTGATTTTTATTTCAATGATGATACACTAATGTTTATATAGTAATTTTAGTTATTTCATGATGATGGTTAGATGTATAATTGTACGTAGTTTCTATGGATACTTACCCCATACTTGCATGTGTATAGTGTACTTGTACGTTTTACTTTATGTTTGATGTTTTTTATGTTGTTGAGGGAGGGAGTCATAGTCACCTGCTAGTTGGGATCTACCTGATGCACCACTCCCCATCAATGCCTATTTAGATTAGATTTATATGTATATGTAGATTCTAGGTCTTTATGTATATTGCAGGTATTGGGCATCAATTTCCCTAGATTTCCAAGATGAGTGTACCTTATCATAGATTCTCAACTGTAAAAGAGGGGAGATAGTTCTTGAGTCCAAATTCTAAATTTAAGTAAATTTTCCTAGAAAATAAGACAAGTATCTAAGTTTTTTACCCTTCCAAATTTGCCAACTGATGTGAATATGTGATTTTAACCATTGAGTTTGATTTAGTACTTTGTCCTTTATAATGGATTGTCTCATTTAGTTTTGTGGGTCTATTATCATTTTCAATTATAAATAAATCAAACTAACAGAATGTTAAATCATTTAATTTAACAAATTTTATATAAGAAAATAATCAATATTTAATTGCATTTAACTAATTTAGAAATTAATTAAATAAAAGAATTAAATTTAAAATATTTAATTAATGTTCTCTTTTGGCATAAGTATATTCATTTAATAGGCAAGAGCCTACAACACATTGGTAAATTGTGAGCCTCTCATCAAAGATGTCTTGGATTTAAATCTACCCAAGATTAACACATAATAATAATTAATCTAACAATGATAATAAAATCAATAATAAATAATCTAGGCTTTGGTCAAATACCTATCAAAAATATATTTATTTAACATAATCGTAATTTATTTAGGAGTTTCATTTTTATAATAAACTCTAAATAATATTATTGGTTGATTTAAAATATATTTTATTAAAGATGTCTTGTGATTTAATAAAAGAGAGAAAGAATAATTTAATTAACCTTTTTTAATAAAAATACTAAAAGTTTGCACATGAAATTAAAACAAAATAAAATAATAAAGAAAAGGTTTGCATAATTGTAAAACTAAAACCCCAATTGGAGAAGGCTCTTTATTAAAAAATCAAACCTTATTTCTCCACACACAGGTTTCGAGGAGCCAATTTTGGATAAAGAGGGTTTTGGAAATGAAGGAGATTTTCTTGAGAGTCCTAAGCATTCAATCGATTAGCATCAAATCAAGGTAGGCTCTAATGTGTAGTATTTTCTCTTCAAAATCTCTCTGTCTTCTCTGTGTTTGAAAGGATTTATTTTTAGAACTTAATTTGGGTTGAACCCCTTGTGTTGAAATTTAACATTCTTGAAAAAATCTGTCAAAGAATTTGAGAATAAAACTCCTTGTTTTATATATTTGGGAATTCGTAATTTGATTGATTCAAAATGGGATGGGGGTTTGAAAAAGAAAATCAAGATTTTATTTAACGAATTTAGTCATTTGTAATTATTCATCCTATCATATCTAAATTATATATATATATATATATATATATATATATATATATATATATATATATATATATATATATATATATATATATATATATATATATATATATATATCAATTACCATGGTATTAAATTATTACTATGGTAAGAATATTAAATAAAAATGTGTTTCTTGGTTGTTTTAAGGAAAAAATTATTATTATTTCTTTTTTTTTTAAATCAAAATGGGGAAGTGAGTGATTACCCCACCACACTACATCTCTTCTTGTCATCGAGGAACAAGATTGCCAAGTAGTGTGTAACTACTGCAAGTAGACCACAACTGCTAA
Source organism: Cupressus sempervirens (assembly GCA_028749045.1). Lineage (NCBI taxonomy): Eukaryota > Viridiplantae > Streptophyta > Pinopsida > Cupressales > Cupressaceae > Cupressus > Cupressus sempervirens. Next base: position 127,180,131 of record CM053789.1, on the reverse strand, counting down.
GAAGCCTGCAATAGCTTCTAGCAACACATGACTGATTGAGTAGTCATCTACCTTTGGGAGAACAGTTGCATAAGCACAATGGTTGTGATTGCGGGACCCACCAAAAGGATTTATCTTTCTATAATCGTTTTATTTAGTTTTTTGAATATATTTAATATTAATTTTATTTTTAATTATTAATATTATATTAGTTTTAGTAATTATTACTATTAATAAATTAATTAATATAATTTCATTAAAGTTTTAGTTATTTAGTTATCATTGAATTTTAAATTGAAATTTGAGAAATTTCAATAAAGTTCAGAGTTGTTAAATACTAATTCATTTTTTATATTAAAAATATGAGGTTTTATGTTTAAATGATTTGTAATGGATTGTTGAATCTTTTTAGATTCTTGTGAACTCGAAAACCTTAGTAAATTTAATAGCTAGAAAATTGGGAAAACTAGAACTCTTGAAAACCTATAGTAAAAATTGAGCTTTTATGTTTTCTAAACCTTAGATGAATTATGAAAGCTACTTTTGTTATATACTTGATGTGATGTATGGTTTACTAGGGTCAGTTTTGGGTTTGACTTAGTACATTGACAAGTCAAAATGTTTATGATTCGCTTGGGGGATTTTGGTTCTATGATGATGTTATATAAATTTTGGTCCCAATCTTTTGTACCTAACCAATTGGATGTATTCACATATTTCTATGATGAGTTTTCATTAACTGTTTGTTAATTATTTCTAGTTTCTTGTATAGAATTGATGTGAATGGTGTGTTTTTCATGGTGTAACCTTTGAGTTTTTAATCAATTATCTTTTGATGATTTTGAGTTTCTTGTATAGAATTGAGGTCATTTTTGTGGTTTTCTTGTTATAACCTTTGAGTCATCGATCGATTATCTTTTGGTGGTTTACAGTTACTCTTATAGGAGTAAGGTAACTATTGTGATTGATCATTAGGTGCTTTCCTGTCATGCCCAAATTTTACAAGATAAAACTAAACAAACAATTTTTATTTATTTATTTATTTAAAAAAAAAAAATTTGTGTCAGGTGAACTTAATAGTAAGGTATATAAATCTCTACTTGCTTATGAACGTTCTAATGAATGGTGACCAAATCATTTTAATCTATTTTAAAGAATTTTAGCTTAACCTTAGATCTATCATTTAAAACTAACATGCACCCACGTATTAGACTTAGACACTTCCCTGATATAATTACAAAACTTAAGTCATCATTCATAATTCTAAAAATATATAAAATTCACAATCTAGCAAGGATTTTAAATAAAATTAAAATCCTCTTTAAAAGGAAAAAATCTTAATATTATCTCACATAAATTGATAGTTTAAAACCTTTAAGTTAAAACTTTGAATTTATGACATTATGACATAATAATTTTATTATTATTATATTTAAAATTAGATTAATCTTAGTTGTTTTATCAAGCATTACAATGATTATTATATCATGATTATTAATCAACACACCTCTCTAAAATTCTAACTTCAATATTTAATCTTCTAGCTAATAAAAACATCATTACCTTATAATAAATAAGATTACCTTATAGAAAATCAACCCACTTAATATTACTTGCTAATCTACAACTATTTAACCCACATTTTAAAATTTAATATTTTCATTCAATATCACCCCATCTTACTATATTTTAGAAGTTTCTATATTTTAAGTGACCTTTTTGGAGAAAACTTGTTAGAAACATTCTAAAAGCATTCTCAATGATGTTCAAGAAAACAAAAGTGTGGAGGGAAACTCTATTTCATAAATCTTCATTAGGTTTCTTTTTCAATTTCCTTTTTTTTTGAAAGTTTCTTATTTCTCTTCTCATTTTGTTTTATGTGCTTAATAGCTAACCTGATATATATATTTTTTCTTGTATGTTCTTTCTTATTTGGTTTGCCTTGTGTTGCAGATTTTGTGGAGTGCTAGAAAGTGGAGAAGGAAACCCTTATTTTGTTCTTCTTCTTTTTTTCTTTTAAATAGGATCTTAAATCATTATGGCTTCCCTTATGTTTCTTGATGCAGGTTGAAAGTGGAGCTTTAATGGAAGATTAATGGTATTGAACATCTAAATCAGAGAGCCATGGCATCATGATGCCTATATTTTTGTTGCTGATTTGTATGCATGCTTGTAAGAGGGATTTTAATGGTTAAAATGTAAGATTAAATTTTTTTTTTTAACACAAAACTAACCTTAATGTTAAGACATAACCTATTTATTTTTACACATACCTATTTACTTGAGTATTTCCTATGTTCTCACTTCACTCTATAGCTTTACACATGGTTTCAGCTTTACAAATGGTTTCAGCTCATTCACCTAGGTGTATTCTCTTTTAATCCTAGGGGTAGGTGTACATACATTCACCTTCAACCAAAAATCTATATTTTACCTCCTTTCCCAACACTAGGTTTTTAGGTGGCATAAATCCCAAAGTCTCCATGTGCTTATTTCCCAACTCCAACTCCCCCCAAATCTCTCTTTATTCCTACCCACGACTGCATACCCTCTACTTCCCAAGTGTGGTCCCCACCTAGCTCACGTAAGCCTTGAGGAAAATTAAAATTCATAAAGTGGCCCATCATGGGCTCTTTCTCCCAAATTTATTTGTTCCTCCACCATGATGTGTTTGAGGAGGGACTAAACCTTTATCACTCTATTCAAGTCAGCTAATAGCTAGGGGAAAGGCACTGAAAAATTAATGTTAGATGTTCAGGTTGCAATAATCCAAAAACATTTACGCCTAGAAGGAAAGGAGACATTTCCAAAAGATGGGTTTCTTTTTTCATAATTTAATACGAAGGTGACTTGTGTTATATGAAAATATATGTATTGTCTTATCAAGGGGATGGGAATGTCTTGGTGAGCGGTCCTGACTTTATGTCAATTAGCAGTCCCCTTTTTACGCCTCGCCACATGTACTAAAAAAATGCAAGCGCCAAGACTTGGGAGGTTTTTTTTTTTTAATATATTGTGTTGCTTTTTGACCCTTTTAAACTTTACTTTCTTATAGGAAGATGAGCGCCTAGTAATGAAGTGGGAAAATATATGTTTTGTTTTAAGGCTTGATTCTTAGATTATTATTAGTTTATCACCCTAGGATAAACCCTCTAAATTTATAGGTTCTTTCTAGAAGCATCAAGGATATTCCTCTAATATTTTATTGCTCTGTATTATTGGAAAAATATTATTTCCTCCTTCCATACATTTTCCAGAGAGAAAATGTGCACATTCAGGATTAGAGTTCTAGTGGTGAGTTTCATCATAAAGTTATTAGGTTTATTTTCTTTCTATTTGAATCACAATTTAATGATTGACTTGATATTATTATCTACCTTGCAAATTAGTATATCAAGGTTAATATGTTAAGGTTACTTTAAAACTTTGGAGCATAAGCTTGTATCCTAAAATTTATTCCTACAAGTTAACTGCAAGACTACATCTATCTTACCTATTACAATTTAATCAAATCAATTCAAAACACATCTGTAAGATCAATTCCTTATAATAAAAATTTCAACAAATTTTCTTAACCAACTCATCTACACAATGGAGTTTTATTTTCTTGTAGAGCAATCATAATTGAGTGCATTTTCCACCTTTGACTCAAGAATGAACATTACTCAACAATGCATAACCCTTTTTTTTTTGTTTTTTTGGGGGGGATTATTCATTAAACTACCTATTGAAGTGGATCAACTTGTAGTGCAATTATGTCATCAAATACATTCATCTCTTCATGTCATTACATATGAATTCTCATCTTAACATAATGACCCAAGCTATACCTTCACAAGATTTACATTTCTAATATGAAATAATACTTCAATGAAACAAATAAGATGTAGATTCCTCCATAAAATGGAATACACAATGACTAGTTCTCCTTTAAGTGATGTCATCATAATGAGCAACTCCAAGCTTTTCCCATGAAACCATTGAGCACAAAACCTAAAAATGTATAACAATAAATAACAAAGACCATGGGTGCTTTCCACCCAACCATAGGCCTCCAAAGAGACCACCCCCGCACTAGGGGAACAAGGCTCGAACTAGGTTACACACATACATCACAAAATTTTGCATGAAGAAACAACACAAAACACAATCAACACCCTTCCATGGCTTGCACAATGATTCACCATTGGAATCACAAAACATTGGGTGAAGGTGGGCTATTCAAGGAGGAGAAATTCTAACATCATAATATCATATTCCAAATGCATTTTGCCTCTCAAGGCCACCACAACATAAACAACATATTTCCATTGCATTATCTCTCGAGGCCTTCAAAACAACCATCTTCTCTTCATCCACCACACCTCCTTGTACCTCCCAAACAACAAGATTCATGGCCATGATGGAGCCCATGCTCCATAATAATAACAACCTCATCATGAGGTAAAAACAAAATTTTCTTTTCTCACCTGCAATGTCAAGCCCAACTTGTGCCCTTCACCCAAGGCTTCTCTGCCCTCCCAAGGGTGAGTGAAGCCTTCACAACCATAATCACAATCAACACTCACATTCAACAAGAACAACAACAAAACAAATGAAGAACAACAAAACAAAACCAAGAAAAGATCTTCATGAGCACAAGGCACATTCACTTCTCCACAACACAATGACAAAGATCATAATGCAACAAGAACACTACATTTTCTCACAACAATAAAATATCCATCCAAGATGCAAGACTTCTGCTATAATGCATATTCCATTGACACACTCCTCATACTTGCAAATCTACTCTGCAATACTCAAGAATGAGAATGAAGCATGGTTTGGAACACTAACCTTGGTCCAAGCTAGGGTAAGGATAGTTGTAGTAGAGGTCCCTTCATCTTCCTCCAAAACTTATCTGTCTCTAGAATTAGAGAGTGGGTAGACACCCCACTAGTTTGGCCAAGACCCTCTAATAAAGCCTTCCCACTAACTTATTTTAGCAAAAACACTAAGCCAATACTTCTTACAAACTTGTCTCCTCTAACTTTTCTATTTTTGACTTAATGACAACTCCAAATTCGAATTGATGCAAGCATGCATGGGTAAAGGGGCTCCCTAGGCTATCTAGGCATTCACATGATCAAAATTAGGTCCCTGACATGATGTAATATCATATGGGTAAATTATTTTCACATAAAAGACACTTTGAGACCACCTAATGACCCCTAAAAACCCTAGCCAAGTCCATATTCGAATTTCCATTGATTGAGACTCCTCATGGAATTTTCTATGTGAGGTTAACTTGGGCACTACATTGGGGTTATGTTTAGGTTATGTTACTTCTTGCCAAACCTTGAATGACTTGGCATCTCCACATGGACAACACAAGTGTCAAATGACAGACACAAAACAAAACATTAAATTAAAAGTGACTTGACTCCAATAATACATGAACTAAGCTATTACACACATATGCAATAAAACACATTACAATGAGGTTTGAATCTTTTCCACTGATTCAACCTTGGCTATGTCATATTTGTAGTAGTTTGAGCCTTAATTCCCCCTTTAAACCCATGGTCAAATTCCTGCACACTAAACTCGAGTGTCAGTAGTCCAAGAAAATCATATAAGCATATGTAAAATAAATAATTATCTCATTCAACATTAGGCTTGCATATATTTCATCATCTCAAATTAACTTTCCCTTTATTAATCATTTCAAATATAACCTTCAAAATATTAAAATATCAAAACTTAAATATCACATTCAACATTTGAGTTCCATACTTCATTCTTTTTAATTAAATTTCTTTTTCTAGTAATTTCCATGTAAAATGCTCAAAATACTATAACATCAAACTTTACTTATCAACATAACATGGTCAATTTAATATTCTGAATAACTTCATAGTCTATTTTTATCATTGTAACAAGATGTTGAATCCACAACTATTGAATCCCTAGGAATGCGGGTTAGGTCTCAATGCATAACAAAAATTTATCTTTTCACTCTAATTTCCACTTTAAACATTACATTCTTACATTACAAGCATTTCTACCATTCAATTTCCATTAAAGAGATGTCAATAGCTTAAAACATGAATAGAATCATTAAATGCATCAATTAGGTCATAATATGCATAAGTAATTGTGGATCATCAAAATCTAGATATCAAAATAACATAACCCTATAGTCTCAAAAGTTTATCAATACATAGGATTAAAATCACCATAATACAATTATCTCATTGGTACTATGATAGATTGGGCGAGGCCTCACATTTCCAATTGCTTGCAAAGGACAGAGGGGAATACTCTATTTTATCTATAGGTGGTTTCAAGTTGCTTGTAAAGGACTGAGGTGAAAATTGTGATTCTATGAGTTGTACTTTTTATGAGGTTAGGATAGGTAATCTACATATACATTGGGAATTGGATTTCCATGGAGGTCGAAGCCCTAAATAGGTTTCCTGGGTAACCCATTGCGAGTTTTTTTAATAACTAGTGACATTTCATTAAATAAGTGTAAAATGAATTAATAAGAGTTGGTTTTTTAACTTGCCCATGCATTGAGTGCTAGTACATGCTACAATGGGAGTAGAGAAGATGCTTGATTGCAATCTTACTTTAGTAGTATGCCTTCTCTATGAGAAATGATACTAATGCCACAAAGAGAAACTAGGTGGTTAGAGTCAAAGAGGCTACTAAAGGTAACCTTAAAGTTGGCTCATGTGATGACACTCGCCAACTTGCATAGTACATTTCTAATGTGTCTTTTTTTCCTCTTGGATTATATGGTACTAGTGTCTTGGTACATGTTGAGATAATTTCCATCAAGTATTTCCTTTACCTACATGTTATTTAGGACTTGTGAGTTGATATCTATTTGGGACTTGAGACTATCTCTTCAACAAAAATGGAGTGGGGCATTTAGGTTTCACAAGGTTTGGTGGTATTGTTTCTTATACCATTGCAACAACTGGATGTAATTGCTAGATGTACTTGTGCAGTTGTTCCTTTCATTTTGATCTTGCATTTTTGATTGATGCTTATATTCTATTATAATCTACTATATTATCAGAGTTCTTATGAGATGATATATTTATTTATGATGTATATTATTTGATATTTTCATACCATTTGACTTGTACAGTGAAGTATTATGCAGCTAGATGTACTTGTGAAGTTGTTCCTTTCATTCTTATCTTGTGTTCCTGATTGATGGTTATATTTTGTTATACTCTACTTTATTATCAGAGTTCTTATGAGATGATATATTTATTTATGATGTATATTCTTTGATATTTTCAAACCCTATGACTTTTACAATGGATGATTATGCATTTTACTTATGCCAAGTTGCATCTTATGTAATTGTATATTATTTAATTGGATTTGTACTTGTGATTATTCTATGATGTGGATTTTGGTTATGTGTTAGATATAATATTAATAAACTTATAGATATGATTCAATGTCATGAAACCCTTAAGAGATGTAATATATTTTATGGATTATTTTTATGCATGGGAGTTATTGCTTCCACTATATTATTTTTTAATGTTATTATGTTCTTTTTAAAAAATAATTGGAAAACTTAATAAAAATTTAGGTTAATTTCTTTGGGTTCCCTAGTAGGGTGTTACATCTAGTCTTAGAGCTTGAGTTTCTACATTGGGAGCTCTAGGTATATTGGAATGCCACTAGATGATAGCTAGTAAAACTGAAGTGAAACTTAAACATTTTATGTATCTATTGTAACTTCAACACTATGAACTTTAGGTTCAATTAATTGAAAACATAGAAGGTAACACTTGAATAATTTTTTAGTTATATTCCAAACATGATTTCTTGTGATTGTGTTTTAAGGTGGTATACCTTTGTTGACTTTGTGAGATTTTGATTTTTTTTTTGGTGTTCTTGCTTGGGTGTTGAAGGAGGATGTTGTCTAAGAGTAGATCTATTGTTAGGGTTCATAGTCTAGGAAGTGGTAGTGGTTGTGTGGGAGAGGTACACATGATAGTCCTCCTTTGATCCATAGAGAGAGTTCTATTTGGGAAGAAATTAGGGAGGAAATCCATTTAGAGGATCATGCTAACTAAGAGGGGAATATTTGGAGATGATTATGAGGATGATCTTAGAGTGCGTACCTCCCCTAATGGGTTCCCATTAGGAGGAACCACATCATGTTGGGAATGAGGTGAGGTGGGTGTATAGGAGTCCTCGGTGAGAACTCTATTGTGATAGAAAAAGGTTGGCTAAGGTCTCTCAAATGAAGGGCATATAAAGGTCAAAGATCAAACCCTTCAATTGGGTTAGTACATAATATGTGGTAGAGTAGTGGTTTCTTCCATTAGATAGATTTTTTATGATGCAGGACTTTGACTCTAATGTCAAAGTGAGGTATGCAAAACCCACCTAGAGCTCTTTGTGGCTACATGATTGAACATTGAGAATAAGGAACTAGGGGTGAACGTGAATATTGTTACATGGGACTTACTCATTTTGAACTTCTATGAACACTTCCTACTAGATGAATACTATGACTGTGGTAGAATATGAGCATAAATTCTATGAGCTCATGCGTTATGTAGGAACCATTGGTAGTTCACCACTGATGATTCAACACTATATTAAAGGTTTGAGAAACTATCTCATTAGGGGTGTAAAGGATTTCTAACCTGAAACCCTAAAGGATGTAATACATCAAGCTATCCTTGTGTGATCCTACAATAATGGGTTCCACTTTTTGACCAATTTTGACACTAAAATCAATATTTTTGCAAAAAATGTCACATTCAAGTGACTATATCTCCAAAACTATAAATAATTTCAAGATGACATAAACTAGTGATTTTGAGTACTTTGTTCCTACTTTGTAACCATATTTTTTAATCTAAATTTATTTATTCTTTATTTCAATTTTTTTTATCTCCTCTAAAAAGTGGTACATAATAAAATTCAATATTTTAAAAAGTGATAGCCCATTTCACACACAATTTTTTTTTTCTAGAAATGATAATAAGGTAATTCTTTCGATGTTAGATTTGTAACATCAATATCCAGAGGATGCATTTGGTTTGATTTATTTTGGTTGAATATTGTATAGTTTATGAAGTTTTGAAGTGACATGAACCGTAATTTAGACATACATTCCGTTTGACACAGATAATTTGAAGTCAATTTATCATAAACCATTTTTATTTTTTTTGAATAAAAAGGTATCTCAATTAGCTAGTTCCTCCATATTTTTCAAAAAAAAATTGACCTAATTTATTGATTTTCCTGAGGTGTCAAAGTCGGTTGATGTTCAATCGGTAATGAACCTATAATTAGTTAAACTCATATTTGAAAGTCTTAATGATTAAATTAGGTAGTAAAATTATAATCACTGGAAAGGTTGCTCCGAGCAGCACATTTTGACATGTTTTATTTTACAGTAGCAGATCATTGTCTTGCAATTATGGAAGTCAAAAGAGCAAAAAAATAAATGAAAAAAAGGTTAAATTTTTTGTGATTTTGCATGTTCGTGCAAACATGGCATTTGCACGAACATACGAAATATGTTCGCGCGAACATGATTTAAAAAAAAGTTCATGCAAACATAATAAGTATGTTCACGCGAACATATGTAAACTCAATTTCCCATTTTACAATTTTTTTTATTTTTGTTCATCCCACTAAAGTGGAACCCAATATTGTGGGTTCACCCCCTTGTAGAAAAATGTTACTTTGGGACATGGTGGCTTTGTTGAAGCACCTATAACATGAAGGTCTGAAGATAATCAGGGAGCAAGTAGTAGTAGGAAACCTCCTTCTTCTAGAGGAAATTGGCAACAACAATAATAGGGAGGATCCTATCCTTCAGCACAAATAAGTGCGAGTGGTTCACACTGTAGGGATTCTTAAGACTCTCAATGCAAAAGGCATAACTAGTATGACTAGCCATCATAGAGTACTCATTCTCTTGCTAGTGGGGATAGTTTTCAATAGTCTAGCGCACACAGAGTGTAGAGGAGTTTTGGTAGAGAATATTTTTCATTTAGACAATGTGGACATAATTCATCCCATTATCCCCAATGGAAACCACAGTTCTTGGATCGGAGACCTACAACATCATAACCCTTGGTTGGAGACATGGGTAGATCATAGAGGGTGTTTTCATTGGAGTCTTATCCTCCTACTAGGGGAAAGCATCCAATGGGACCTGCATGGTGAGTGATAGAGTTTTATCATTCTTTTCAGCTTCCAAGAGTAAGCCTAAGTCTAGGGGGTGTATGTAATAGCTACCCCTAGTTTACTTTTCATGTGTAATTTTTAGATTCTTTTAGGCTAGTTTTATGATTATATTTTACAATTAGTGGTACTTTGTTACTAAATATGATTGGATGTTATTCCAGCCTCAGTTTATATATGTGATGAGCTACTTCATCATTAGTTATTTTATGTGTTCATGATTATTTCAATGATGATACATGTATGTTTATATAGTGATTTCAATTATTTCAAGATGATGGTTAGATGGATAATTTTATATAGTATCTATAGATGCTTACCCCATACTTGCATGTGTATGGTGTACTTTTATGTTTCACTTTATGTTTGATGTTTCTGATGTGATCGAGGGAGGGATTCATAGTCACCTACTAGTCAAGATCTACACAATGCACCACTCCCCACATTTTCATGTTTAGTTTAGATTCATATGTATATGTACATGTTAAGATTTTATGCAAATTGGAGGTACCAAGCATCGACTTCCCTAGATTGCTGGGATGAGCATGCCCTATTACACATTCTCAATGTTAAAAGAGGGGAGATAGTTCTTGAGTTCAAATCCTAACCCTAAGCCAACTATCCTATAAGATAGGACAAGTATTTAAGTTACTAACCCTTCTAAATTTGTCAAGTGACATAAATTCATGATTTTGAACCTTGAATTTGATTTAGTACTCTATTATTTATAATGGACTTTCTTATTTAGTTTTGTTGTTCTCTTGTGATTTTTAGTTAAAATTAAATCAAATTAAGAGAAAATTAAATGATTCAATTTAACAAAAAAAATTAAGGAAATAATTAATATTTAATTATATTAAATTAATTGAGAAATTAATTGAATAGAAGAATTAAATATAAAAAATTTAATCAAAGCTCTAATTTGGGCGTCATTATATTTATTTAATTTAATAATCACTTATAAAGGAGTTTCATTTCTATAATATACTCTAAATATTATTCTTAGTTAAATTAATAAATATTCTATTAGAGAAGCCTTGTAATTTAATAAGAGAGAGAGAAAGAATAAATTTATTAAAGTTTATTTTAATTAAAATGTAACATGTTTGCACATAAAATAAAGTAAAAGAAAATAATAAATAAGAGAGTGCTTGTGATTGCAAAACCAAAACCCTAATTGGAGAAGGCTCTTTATTAAGAAATCATAGCTCATTTCTCCACACATAGGTTTGGAGGAGCCAATTTATGAGAAAGGGGGTTTTCAAAAGGAAGGAAATTTTTTTGCGAGTTCTGAGCATTTGATCAGTTAACATCAAATCAAGGTAGCCTCTCATGAGTTTTGTGCAGTATTTTTCTCTTTGAAATCTCTCTATCTTCTCCATGTTAAAGTGGATCTGTTTTCATAACTTAATTTGGGTTGAAACCCTTGTCTTGAAATTTACTATTCTTGAAAACATTTATGAAAGAATTTGAAATTAGAATCCCTTGTCTTATATATTTAGGAATTCTTCATTTGATTGATTAAAATCAGGAAGCTAGTTTAAGAAAAAATTGGACTTTATTTAAAAAATTGAATCATTTGTAATTATTTATCTAATCAAATCTAAATTAGAAATGTTAATAAAAATATATATAATGTTAATTACCACAGCAATAAATTATTACTATGGTAATAATTTTAAATAAAATTAGGTTTCTTGGTTGGTTTAAACAAAAAATATATTTATTATTTAAAAATAATTAATATGGAAAATGGTGAAATTGGTTATTATTCCAATGCCCCCCTCGTCCCCCCCCCCACCGCCCGCCCCACCTAATATCTCTTCTCACCACCAAGAAGCGTGTGGTTGTTGCAAGTAGATTGGAGCTGCTAGGTAACCTGTGACTGCATACAATAGTGCCTAACTTCTTAAGCAATCATCTCCCTTTGTGAGAAGGGCCATGTGAGCCTAAGGGCTTTGATCATGTGCCTCACCAAAAGGATTGGTTTCTCTATTATTGTTATATTTAGTCTTAAATGAATTAAATTATATTAGATTTTTTTTTAATATGTTTATTATTGTTATTAATTATTAGTTTTAATACTTATTTTTATTAACAAATTAATGAATATAATTTTATTAATTATTGAATATATATTTTTATAATTATGTGATAATTATTACTTAATTTTCATAATAATTTATTTAAATTTATTTCATTTTATTTTTATGGGTAAAAGACCAAATCCATTAATTTATATATTAGTTAATAAAAAATTTCTTACAATGTCCTCCATTCAAATGGGCACTAGTAGGAAAGAATAAAGAAGAAAACCTCCAATCTTGCCCAGGACCATAGTCATATATTATTACAAAACTAAAAGGGGCACACCAAAATTTACAAAATCTCATCCTTAAAACTATTTAATATTGTTTAGTTATATTTCACATATTACTACCTTCCTCTTTTGGTATTACAAAGAGGAGAACTTAGAGGAGGGATCAAGAAGCAAATCGAGCAACTTGATCTTGAGAAATCTACAATGAGAGGTAGGGAGAATAGGAGAGACAAAAAATAAACATGTCAGTGTCCTACAAGAAATAAAATCTAGTTTCCTTCAAAGGCAAGTTAGATATAAAATAACATCCCAATCTTCCTTCAATTTAATGTCAAAAATAGATGGATTACAAAAATGTGTATTATTTGAGGAACTTGAGCTGAAAGTGTCAAACGGAATAAATCAAGGGAGTAGCCCAAAGATAAATGAATAGTTTAGATCTGTCAATACCTTGTTGTTAATTAACCACTCATTTGCTACATAAAGAAATTAGATCATACACAACAATGATTTATCTCACTGGTCAAATAGTAATATCCTCTCGTTCCACACCCTTTCCTTCCAAAAGATGTACTTTCTTATCTCCTTCTTTATAAATATGTTAAATTTTAGTGGGTTCTAGTAAATCTCATCATTTTAATACCTCTTCTAGTTTTGAGTTAAGAACCTTATTATGAGTTTCCCTTTTCCTTAAAGCATTAAGAACAATTTGGGAGTTTCCCTCTATAATAAGTTTCTTAGTCCCTAAATTTAAACTTAGTTGAAGCCCTTCTTGGAGGGCTTCTAACTCTACTAAATTTTTAGTAATGATAGCCCTTGGTTTGGCCCTTTTAATGACCCATTTACTAGAGTTTGAACTGATTATGCATCATATTCCATCTTTTCTACGGTTTCCCCTAAAACCTCCATCAAAATTTAATTTATACAATCCTTTTCAAGGAGGCTCCCATTTTCACTCCATTCTTGCTCTAGGGTTCTAATTCTTATAAATTTGTGGTGGATTACTTAGTTTTTCCCAATTTCTCTTCATTTCAAAATTGCAATAAGTAAAGGTTCCTTTCACTATCTCTATTCTTCATAGAAAATTATTCATGACCTAATTAATACTTCATTCAACTTAGTTGAGAAGAGAAGATGAATCAAGTTCTTGATCACAAAGTATCCATTTGTTCCCTTCTTTACAAATCTCCCACACAAGGGTAGAAGGAGAAATTTTTCAAATTTTCCCATATTTCTGAAAAGATATACCTTTAGGCCAACCTAAGAGTAAACTTTCTAGATTCCCAGGAAGCAAAGATGTCCAATTCAATTTTTGTTGGAGCCAATCCTAGCATACTTTTGTATAAGGACACTAGAATAACAAATTATCTATGTTCTCATTATATTTTTTTACATAGATAACACATAGAAGGGCCTTCAATTCCTATTTTTCTAAGTTTATCTACTATTAAAACCCTTTTCTGAATTGCTGCCTAGAGAAAGATTCCTGCTTTTTGTAAGCATGTTGGATCCCACATAGTTTGGTAGGCATATTTATTACTTCCCATCTTTGAGAGTGGATTATTAGGTTATATCTATGTTTAACACTGTATCTACCATCTTTAGAGGCTCCTCAAATGATTTTGTCTCTTCTTTCTTCATATTTTATCTTTCTAAATTTAAGAATCTGGTCTAACATCTCTTTACCTTCGGGATCTAGTCCTAAATACTCCAATGATTTCCATTACCAACTCTTTGTTCCATTTTCTTCCCTACTTTGCTTTTAGTTTCTTACTTTATTACCCCATAAACTTATTAGTGTACTTTTAACATTCACTGGGATGTTTAAGCTATCTATTGATGGAAGACCATACCATGAATCTTCCCAAAATAGTTCTTTCTCTCCTAATCCAATATCCCAAGTAACATATCTACTAATTTGTGATTGACATTTGACTATAAACTTTCAACTTTTAGATCCTTTAGGAATGTTGCACATCCTAAAGATGGATGTGGGATCATCTTCATTAAGATACTACTTATATAATATTTTAACCTACTTTTGCTCTTGCTCCTAATAGATATGCCATACTAGTTTTTCTATTAATGCTTCATTTTTCTTGTTGAGGTTTTTAATCCCTAGTCCCCCTAATTCTTTTGGGATACACATATTTTTCCATTTAATTAGAGTCATTTTCTTTTTTTCATTTGTATCATTCTAGAAGAAGCTTCTCATCTTTCCTTCTAGATTTTTGTTAACTTTTTGAGATAAAGGAAGAGGAGACATTTGATAAGTAGGAATCACTAAAACAATGACTTTAATTTTTGTTGCTTTTATAGCCTTAACATCTTACCTTTCCAACTATAATAATTTGGTATAGCTCTCATAGCAAGTATGAATTTGGTATAGCTCTAATAGCATGTAAGAATTTGCGTTAGAGGAAAATGACACCAAGATCAAGAAACTCAAGAACAAGCACAACATGGACCAAATGATCTATGATCATAATAACAAATATCAGAATGAATAGGGTATGTGCATGATCATGGTCAACCAAACTATGCTCAAGGTTATGTCAACTTGACGTGCAATTTTCTAACTTGTTATTAACTTTATATCAAAAAGTTGAGAGAAATGAATCTTTAGAAAATTGAATCTTGTATCTAAACAATTAGGACTTATCCCAAAAAAAGAAATTGATTGGTCAAAATTTTGAATTTTAATGCAATATTACAAAAAAATCTAGAACAAAAATAAAAAGTAGACATATGTCTAACCACCTCAATCAAAATCAAATGATAATATTTTTTAATAATAATCTAGATATAAGTAGTAGACTCATGCCTGGATGTGACACATATTTTTGGGTATTTATATTCTAAATAAATAATAATTAATTAATTTTTTACTTTAGTATTTTTGTAACTAAAAAACTCTCATGTCTGACCACCTTAACTAATTCAAAACTCTACAAAATTCAACTTTTCATTTATTTTCATTATAGTAGAAAAAACATAGAATCTAATGCATCTTTTGGATTTAAAATTTTTTGTACCATTTGGAAGTTATAGTTGTTTTTCAAGTAGTGTGTCAGTCGGTGCTTTATACATAACTCCATTAGAAAATAAGTAATAATTACTTACTAAACTCATAATTTTACAAATCATAAATTTATGGAAAGATAAGAACATTCTTAAGAAATCCTTTTCATTTCATCAAGTTTTGGTGAAAATAAAGTCGTCAGCTACATGTTTGAAATAAAAATCACATAAAAATAGGCCAAAAGCACATTTTTAGGATGTTTTTAAAGTTGACTATATAGGTTTGGTATCAAAAGATATAGTAGACCTTATAAAGATATTAATTGTTTTCATTTAGTATCAAGGTGGGTGAGAAAAAAGTTGGAATAGAATTTGAAATAGTTTGAGATGTTTTAGAACTACAGATTTTTCAGATTGCCACTTTTTGGCACACCATGATCCTACACATACGAAATAATTAATGTATACACACTAGAAGTGCCTGTATATAAAGGCCTATAGAATGACTAGGAGTTAGCAAAGTGATAAGCCTCAAGACTAAACGCATGTCTACCAAGAGTAGATTATCCTCCATTGAGCACAGAAGTTTATGTAATAATGAGAGGATAAGCTTACATAGGTGTATCTCATAAAAAGATTTCGTAGACACCATGTGCTTAATTAGAATGTGAACAACTATGTTTTCTACATGACAACTCAATAGAATATGCAAAATTTGATGTTGTCAGCAAGACAACTTATATGACTACACATACTCCTACATGTCTACATGGAAACTAATAAAATAATGCATTTAACCTAAGTAAACTTAAGTGAAGTTTAAATAGTAATTAATTATTTATGCTAACACCCTCACTTAAGTTCAACTTGAGGGAATGCACTTAAGCTCACAAAAGATATGATAGGTCCTAGCTACTAGGCCATGTTAGGTACACATGTACAAATGTAATGAGGTACATACAATGCTATGCAATCTCTCTAAAACTGGAGAAAGAGGGAAAACCTCATGGCAAAAACCCTCCCCCAAAAAGAGAGATAAGTACAATAAAGAAGAGAAGAGTCATTGCAACCCCTCCTAGTGAAATATCCTACACCCCAAAGAGATCTCGCAAATGAAGATACTTGATCTCAATGAAGGGCTTGGTGAAAATATCTACAATTTATTGCTATGTAGGACAATTCCACAATACAATGACCTACTCATGATTCAACTATCTAATATAGTGCATATGAACCTCAATATGTCTTTTCTATTGATTTTGAGCTGGATGTTTTGAGATTTCAATAGAACTCTGATTATCATAATGTATGATTGTGGGTCAAGGTATGTCAAAAGAAAACTCCTTTAGAATTTTCTATAACCAAATAGTCTCTGTAGCCGAATTGACAGCTCCTCAATACTTAGCCTTAGTCAATGAAATTGCAATAGTGTTCTACTTTTTACTTTGTCAACAAATGGGGCTAGAACCAAGATGAAACATGTATCTTCAAGTACTTTTACAAAAATCAAGATCCCCTACATAGTTTGAATTGGTATAACCCACTAACTATAGTCTAGTACTAGTTGCATAGCATATTCCATATGTATGTGTACCCTAGATATAGTGCAAGATGCATTTTCTTCCTTCTAGTGAAGTTCATGTGGCTCTTGCATGAAGTGAGAAACTATGCAAACTACAAATGATATATCAGGGTGTGTATGTGTCAAGTAGATGAGACTTCCAACCAACTATCTATACAAAGTAGCATCAACAAGTAGAGTGGAACACTTTACTTCTAACTTAAAACCTAAAAGGAATGGAGTAGATGTAGCCTTATAGTCACTCATGTGAAATCAAGCAAGTAGATTAAGAGCATGCATGGGTTGCAATAATATGATCCCTAATGAAGACTTGTGTATCTTGATATCAAGGAAATAATGACGTAGACCCTACTGAGAGAATGAAATAATCCATCTTGGCATGCCAAGCTCTTGGAGCTTGTTTTAGTCCATAGATAGACTTTTTCAATTTGTAAACCAAGGTAGAATCCTAAATGAACTCTTGTGGATACTCCATATAAATATCCTCATAAAGATCATCATTCAAGAATGCACTCTTCACATCCATCTGATGAACAACCCATCTCTTAGTTGTTGCTATAGCTTGTGTCAAACAAATGGAGTTCATTTTGGCAACTGGTGCAAAGGTCTCAATGTAGTTAATCCCAAGTACTTGAGAGAAACATTTTCCAACAATTCTAGCCTTATTCTTGTCCACACTTCCATCTACTACAAACTTGGTCTGATAGATCCATTTAGTATAAACCAATTTCTTCCCTTTGGAAGAGAGACTAAGTCCCATTTATCATTTCTCATAAGAGAATTATATTCTTTCTCGATTTCTTTATCCCATACTACAATACTTGAAGCTTCTTTGAATGATTGTGGATTGGAAGCAACTTCAATATAAGCATGAGGGAGTGAGCTTTGTTGTGATCATGTCCTCCTAGTATCTAAAAGATTCTCTACCAATGGTCCTACCACATCCAATGTTTGCTACACCCATTTAGGTCTAGTGGAAGAAGATGTAGAAGGGATATCCCCAAATTCATATGGATAATGCCTCTATTTAGGTCAAGGACAAACATCTTCCAAGTCACTGTCATCATTTTCACTCTCTTCAATGAAGGAGGAAGAAGGAGGAGTTGAAGAAGTAAAGTCGGGAAAACTTTCTTCAAAGTGTACACTGCTCT
This sequence comes from Cupressus sempervirens, assembly GCA_028749045.1. Lineage (NCBI taxonomy): Eukaryota > Viridiplantae > Streptophyta > Pinopsida > Cupressales > Cupressaceae > Cupressus > Cupressus sempervirens. Next base: position 127,161,851 of record CM053789.1, on the reverse strand, counting down.
CATAAAAAATTTCATGTGTCTCTAGATCCATCAACTTGTAGGCTTTATGAGAGTTTGCATAACCAACAAAGATGCAAGGTTTACTTTGAGGTTCCAATGCCTTGCATTTCTATGGAGGTATTTGTGCCCATGCTAGACAACCAAAGACTCTAAAGTGCTTTATAGAAGGTTTCCTTCTAGTCCAAGCTTCAAAAGGAGTTACACTATCTAAGGCTTTATAAGGACTCCTATTCTAGATGTACTTATCACAATTCATTGCTTAAGCCCAAAAGACTTGATCTAGAGACTTATGTAGTAGCATGCAAGTGGTCATCTCCGTGAGGGTTTTATTTTTCCTTTTGGAAAAATCACTTTGTTGGTGTGTGTATGGTATTGAATGTTGAAGATTAATTCCCTCTTGAGTAAAAAAGTCTATAACTCTTGAGTTCACATACTTCACTCCATTATTTGTTCAAAAAACCTTGATGGCTTTCTTTGACTGCTTTTCTACTTGAGCCTTGAGGCTAAGAAATCATTCAAACACTTCATTCTTATGATTCATGAAGAATGCCCAAGTATAATGAGGCTAGTCATCAATGAAAGTGTGTGCATAGTGAGACTTAAATGATGGCACTGGAAATGGGCCTGCCACATCACTATGAACTAGTTCAAGAACACATTATGCTCTCCAAGACTTCCGCTTGTCAAATTTTTTTTTTTTATGCTTCCCAAGTATGCAACTTGAACAAGCACCATCTAAAAATTTGACTTGAGGTAGACCATGAACCATGTTCTTACTGCTAAGTTGTTGAAGATGCCTATAGTTGAGATGTCCAAACCTCCCATGCCACAGTTTGCTTTCTATATTTGAATGCATTAACAAGGCTTGTGTATTAGATTTAGGCATAGAGGAAGAGAAAGTGTAAATACTTAAATCATTATTAGCTTTACCTATTGCAACCATAGAGTCATCTTTGATTCTTTTCACTACCACTAAATCTAGAAGAAATTTAACATTATTTACATCTTCATAGTGATTGATTTGGTAGACTGAAAGAAGGTTAGAGGTAAGATTAGGAACATAGAGAACATCCTTGAATGCTTCACTTTTCATCTCCAATTCACCTTTTCTCTCAACTTCCACTTTAGTATCATCTCCTCCAAAGATGTGAGCTACCTCTAAAGTTGTCATGGAAGAATAATCTCTCTTTGAAGCACCCATGTAATGTGTGGCACCTAAGTCAATAATCTATTCTCCCTAACTAACAGTCTTTGTGAGTAAAGCTTTCCCTTCACTCTTAGAATCTAAAGATGAAGACCCTTTTTCCTTATAAGAATTAGGTAATGGAAGATTGTGTTTCTTCATAATGTTTTCCAATTCATCAATTTTTTTGTGATAACACTGATGCTCATCATGACTAGTTCTTTTGCAATAGGCGCACTTCTTATTTTTTTGATTATTGTCCCCCTTTTTGTTGATATTAGGAGAAGACTTGCCTTCTTGATCTGATTTAGGTGTTGTCTTTTTTGTTTCCCCTCATTTTTTATCTCTCCACTTCTTCTTTTTTCCCTTTCCTTTTTTTGAACTTTCACCAGTTGAATTTTTAGAGTTCTCATTGTTAGCCACCAATGCATTAGACTTTGAAAATTGGGGAATCCCCATTGTTATCAAGTTATCTTGTTCATCCTCTAATAACTAAGCAGAGTCATAAAAAGTGATTTTCTTATAAGAAGCCCCTAAGGTAGTCTTTGTGGTGTTGAAAGAAGATTGAAAGAAGAGACAAATGTGGAGTATTCAGATGGTAGCTTATTATGAAGGAAATAAATCAACCTATCATCCTTAATGGGACTACCACAATCATTAAGTTTTGTTCTCAACTCATTTTCTTGAATGATAAAATCATGGATAAAATGAAAGCTCTTAGGATCTAGGGAGATAAACTCATCCTCAATCTTGTAGACATCCTCCTCAGTCACTTTCCCATATAGTTATTTAAGAGCATCCCAAGTTTCCTTGGATGTATTATATTTTATGATTTGATAGAGGATCTTGTCATTAACCCCTAACCTAAGGAGTCTAGAACTTTTCTATCTGTTGTTTTCCAATCATGAATTTCACTTTGATCACTTGTTGGTTTGCGAAAAGATTCATCTGCATATTAAGAAACTTCTTCACTTATCAATTCATGCCATTTTTTAACTGGCTATGTGGCATAGTTATGTGGTGTTAATTTTGGAATCTTAAGGTTTCCCATAATGTAAGGAAAGAAAGATAACAACAAGAACAGAGGAACACAACACCAAGAGATGCCCCAATTTTCACTCAATCAAACCCACCCTTTCCCCACAAAAGAATGATTTTGGCACTTTATCCCTAGTGCATTTACAGAAGGCCACTTGTCAAAATGGACAAAAGTAGACTTCTGATTATGTTGTTTACAACCTCCTCTTGGATTTCAAATCTACTACATAGCATTGTAGCTTAGATATACAACAATTTTGAAGCAATACAATGCAAAGAAGGACCTGTTTCTGAAAGTGGTATTTCTATCCACACAAGCCTATAATCGGATTACAATTCTGGAAAGTAAACAAAAAATTATGTACTTTCAAAAAAAATGAAACATAAAAATGTGTCTAGATGAGCCTGTACAAAGCATTTGAAGTTGTAAAATGTAGTATTGGACATGTACAATCACCAAAAACTAAATTTTCTGACAAATCCATGCACCAAAACTAGAAAATAATAGCACAACTAAAAATTCAAGAAATTCTAACCCAAAAAAAAAAAATTGCACCTTATTTGGAGTCTGGATGACTAAGATATGCCCTCCCAAAGTTGGATTGTCAAATCAAAACTGTATATGGAGAGGGGTCTATGTATGAAATTGCTAGGTTAAATTTGATGTCCAAATAACCATTGCAATAGTGCAATTTTTCCTACTGGTCATGGTCAAATGACCATCAAATTTAAGCTCGCAAAATGGTGATGTCAGTCAAAAATCAGCCCTCTGGCTTATGTGGTAGTATAGATGATGATTTTCTTCTAATGTGGGATGTATGGATGACTATACAAGGTGTGTTGATGTGTCACCATGGGTGACTGACATGTCTGATTGCTGGCATAGCAGGTTACATTTTGCTAATGTGGGGGAATTGATGTTGCTATTGAATTGGTATTGTTGTGTCTTAGGCAAGAGTAGAGGTCGCTAGCAAGTGGATGACTGGCATTGGCAGATCAGCTAGTGATGGGAATAGATAGTATCGATGGTAGGAGGGCTAGCATTAGTTATCAACAAGGAGAAAAGGCTGGCAAGTTATGAAGCAATTGGCAGTGATAGTAATCACTGGCAAGTAGGGGATGATTAATCCCACATTTGTGGTGCTATAAAAAAACAAAGTGTATAAGATGATGGGTTCATAGAAGGTAAGTCAACATTGAGATTGCCAGTTGTTTGTTGTGATATGCTGCTGGGTTATTGTGGAATATCCCACTGAGTATGATACATATGTTAGATTATATGGAAATTTTGGTCGTGGGTGTCAGGAATTGGTCACCTAGTTTTCTTCCAATAAATATTCTCCTACATGCTTAATAGGTCGAAAAATTACAAAAAAGATACAAGAAATCTAGAAAAAATTGCAAAGATGTGAATATAAAAAATTTATATCTAAAAATCAATTGAATTGATCTAAAAGATCATACCAATTCTAGAAATTAGGCCTTTGGGTTCTGGTTTGCAAATAAAATTTTCTTCAAATTTGACTATAGCCTAGGGTAGGCAAATTTATAGTTAAAACTCACTAAATCGATGCTCTAGATACAATGGTGAGGTCTACTTTGGCTCTTGACATTCCTAATTACTACATATACTATGGATCTCAATCATGGCCCTTCGAGAGGTGAAGTAAAAAATGGTCTCCAATGGTTATTAAATGAAACTCCCTTGGCTCTAATACCATGTAAGAATTTTCCTTAGGGTAAAATGACTCCAAGATCAAGAAGCTCAAGAACAAAGCACAATATGGACCAAATGATGTATGATCATAGTAACAATATGAGAATGAATAATTGATGCATACACACTAGAAGTGCATGTATATAAAGGCCTCTATAATGACTAGGAGTTAGCAAAGTGATAAGACTCACAACTAAGCACATGTCCACCAAGAGTGGATTATCCTTCATTGAGCACAAGATTTTGTGTGATGATGAGAGGATAAGCTTACATAGGTGTATCTTGTAGAAAGATGTTGTAGACACCATGTGCTTAATTAGAGTGTGAACAATTATGTTCTTTACATGACAACTTAGTTGAATATACAAATTTTTGTGTTGTCAACAAGAAAACTCATATGACTACACATACTACTAGGTGTCTACATGAAAACTAATAAAATAATGCATTTACCCTAAGTAAACTTAAGTAAAGTGTAAATAGTAATTAATTATTTACACTAACACCAACAACCTATTTTCATATCAATTCTTTCTAAAATTTTGTTCCACCCTTTATTATGACTAGTTCCTTTCTCTAATTCTATTCCTAAATATTTACATGGAAATATTTTATTTTTATATCCCATAATGTTGCATATCTAATATTCTATATCAATTTTAGTGTTTAAAAAGAATATGCCAAACTTTTTTGCACTTCACTTTTTGACTAGTTGCTTCCATATTATGGAGGATAATCTTTTTAAAATTTTGAGCTTCTACCATACAACTCTCTCCAGGTAATATTGTGCTCATCATTAGCAAACTATTGATGAGTGATGTTTTAGATACTCTCTGTAATGCTTATACCTTTAATGTTCCCTTCTAGCAGAGCTTTTTTAGTTAATCTCTTAAATGCTTTTTCCATAATGATAAACAAAAATGGTGATATTGGGTCTCCTTGTCTAATACCCCTAGATGTATTGAAGAAAACTTCTAGGTTTTCATTTATGAGAAGTGCTATTTTTGGAGTTGATATGCAATTAAAAATTCTATTGATCAATAGATAGGAGAAACCAAAGGCTTCTAATGCTTTGCATAAGGACCTCTGGTCTACCACATCATATGCTTTTTGTATGTCCAATTTCATGAACATACTAGCCTCTTTTTTCTTGGTGGCTAAATGAATACTTTCTTGAATGATGATAATTCCATATAGAATAGATCTATCTCGAACAAATCTAGTTTCTTCCTCTCAGATGAGTTTGGGGAGGAAAAATTTGAGGCAATTAGCTAAAACTTTTGAGAAGAATTTATATATGGTGTTAGATAATGCTATAGGTCCATAATCTCCTAGTACTTCAATAAAGGCTCTTTTAGGGATAAGTGTTAAAAATGTATGATCCACTATTTCTTATTTCTTCTATTGCTTTCCATAAGTCTGTTCCTATTATATCCTAGGACTTTTGGTAAAAGAAAGCCTGAAAACTATCAGGTCCTTGCATTTTGTTAGGATTCATTCTAAATAGTTTTTCTTTGATCTCCTCTATAGTTATAGGTCTATTAAATATTTTGTTTTCTTCCATAGTGACTAACTTTGGAATGCTTCCTAACATTTTCCTTTGTGTCATTAAGTTAGAATAGTCAAACTTGTTTAGCATATTTTAAAAATAATCCACCAAAAATTCTACAATATTTTTTGGTTTTTTAGTTATATTTCCTACTCTATCCTTAATTTTTGAAATTTTATTTATTGATCTATTAAGAATGATACCGTTGTGAAAATATTTAGTGTTTCAATCTCCTTTTGCTAACCATGTTTCTCACAATTTCTATCTCCAAAGTATCTCCTTCTTTTGTAGAATTTCCTCTTAGTTTGTGAGAAGTTCTTTATATTTAGATATCTTTCATTTTTGAAGTAGTTGATTGTAGCCAAAAGGATGAGGGGTTGATTGTAGAGTACAAAAAGGCTGAGAATTCAGCTGGAGGTTACCTCTGAGATGTCTAACCTATACCAAATTTAAACATCAAAAACCATTAATTTTAAGGGCTTAATTGTCCTTAACCATAGTCCTTAAACTACAACATATAAGAGACAGAATAATAAGCTAGTAGCATTTAAAGACATCACTACTATTGGTCCACTCAATTGACATAGTCCAAAAGACCCTATGGGGTGTAAAGTTCATAGAAATAGTCATAAAAAAAGAAATAAAACACAATGGAACCCAGACTAGATGCCCTCTTACTTCTCTTGGTTATCATTCTTTTGCTCCTCGGGAGGTTCCCCTACTTCATCCTCCTCCTTTGCTTTCACTAGTTTGTCAATGATGGTCTTTAGTGAATCCTCTACTAGTTATTATGTGGATTGGGTTATCTCAGTAGTCTTTCCTAGCTCCTATTCCTTTTTGTTAGCCTATAGGAAGTAGAGGCTTGTAGCCATAGAGTGCATAACCTTGGTAGAGAACTCAACTAGGGTTTTGAACCTATGATAGATAGTGGTATGACTATCCACCATGTCCTTCATATCCTTCTCAAGTATCTCCATTTGCATCTTGGTGTGGCTATATTTATCTTTCTCCCTAGTAACCTTGGGGTTAACCTTCCTAGGAGAAGTGATGTCTTCCCCCCCGCTACAAGCTAGGGTAGCTTCAAGGGTATTAGAGATATGGGATGGATTGATGGAGTTGGGGCTAGGTTTGATGTCCTAGTGGGCTCTTTTCTTTTTACCAAATTAGCTTTCATTATTCATTCCATTTTTTATAATTTCATTTTTTAGTGTTCTTAAATTTTCATCATTACTTAATTTTTCTATGAAAATTTTATTAAAATGTGCTTTGTTCCATTTTTTGATATTTTCTTTGACCATTTTCATTTTGGACACAAAGAAATACATATTGGATCCTTGAAACTTTCTTTCTATCCACCACTATTTCCATAAGATTAGGACCTAAGAACCACATATTTTAACATTTAAAAGGATTTTTGGATGGTCTAAAGGGCTTAACTAATTCAGTTCTAACTGGGTAATAGTTGGATCCTGCTATGGGTAATATAGTTGACTGGATGGTCATCCCTATGTCTCTTATTACTCCTTTGAAGAAGAATTTATCTCATTTTTTAGCAATTGAGGTGAAGTCTTTCCTCCTATTGTTCCAAGTAAATGTTCCATTATTAGTTTGGATATCTAGGAGCTAATTGTCCTCTACCCATCTTTTGAAGTCCATGGTCGCATGTATCAAATATTGTTGTCCCCCATATTTTTCTTCCAAATTTAATATAACATTGAAATCACCCCCAATGAGGATGTTTTCATCAAGGTTACCTCTCAAAAATGTATTTAATTCTTCCCATAGATGCTTCCTATCTATTGTCTATACAAGTTCATATATATTTATTAGGATGATTTGGAGGTTGTTTCTAATACTTTTAACTTTACATCCCATCCAATTATGATTTAAAATGATCAAGTCTAAAATAATTTTCCTTGGGTTCCATATTATACCTATCCCTCCTAATGCTCGATTACATTCTTGAGTGACAATTTTCCAATTTCCCAATTTCCTCCCTAATTTACATCCCTCTTTATTTAGTTTAGTTTCTTTTAATAGTATAATTTCATATTCAAATAGGGATATATTATGCTTTAATAAGAGTTTTTTGCTAGAGGCATTTAAACTTCTAGCATTTCATTTAATTTTCATACTAACAAGGGAAGGCTCTTCCCCTTCCCTACTTTTAGATTTTTGAAAAGCTTACCTTGTTCTCTTGCTTGACCATCTGCCTCTATCAAATATTCGAGTAATTTTCTCCTCATTTTGATTTTTTCTTACCACATCTTGGTGTTTTGAAGCCCTCCTAGTTCATTGTTATTACCTAATTTTTTGTGTTCTTTTGAGTGTTGATAGTACTTGTTGTAATGCTTTCATCTTACTTTCTTTTACTTCTTCAATTTATTTAATAATTTGGTCTACTAGATCCATTAGTTTCTCAAACTACTTTGATTTTTCCTTACTCTATAATTTCTCTAATTTTGTTTCTTCCTTATCTTCATCTTGTTGTAGATCCATCATTATTCTATGTTCTTCCCAATCTTGCCATGGAAGTGTTGGTTCCTAATTATTTCTAAGGATATGATTATTTGTAGTTCTTAATAATACTTCTTCTCCATCTAAGAGTAATTTTTCTCATATATTTCTATGTTCCTCTATCTTTTGGATGTCCTCAATAGTTATAAATTAAAATGAGTCCATTCCATTTGCTAGTGTTTCCCAAAATTTGTAACTTCATTTTTTGGATCTTTTTCTGATTGTGATATTACTCGATTGAGTTGAGGATGCTAGTGGTATTAGCTCTTCTTTTTTACTTTTTTATATTCTCTACTACTATTCGATCCATATTATTATTTATGACCATATTAAGGACTGATTTTTACTACTCTCCCTCCTTGTTCCTGAATGAAGACTTTATACCTTCTTTTGGATAATTCCTTGTTGTAAATAGCCATTCATTTTCAATCTCCTCAATATCTAGATTTCTCATGTCTATCTAAGTTTAGGTCTCTATTTTCTTTCTTTAAAATGTCAATTTATCCAACTCATGTTGCTATGAATTTTTTGGCTTCTAAAGCTTATTTTGTTCCTTTATCAGTTGTAAGATCTCTATTTGATCAGCTATGTAACTAATCCTAAGTTTTAATTCTTCATTAAGTTATTTTATTCTCCCCATATTCTACTAAATTTCCTTCATTTCTATTCTTGATTCCCTTTAGGCTTTCTTTAGACTTGTAAATTTAATATTTAGTATATTTAGAAGATTGACTCCTTCAATATATCTCTTTTGTATAATCTGGTTGATGTCCTCTTTCTTTGGTTTTCTAGCTTTCTTTACAATACTTTTAAGTATACTCTGTATCACCACTTGTTCAGTAATTTCTCCTTCTTCAACCTCACTATTTATGATTCTAATAAGATTCTCTATATAATTTTTTTGTTCGATATCCCCCTTTTTAAAATAGTTGTCATGTTCTCTTTTACCCAATTCTGGATGCTACTACTCTATATTGATATCCAAGCTGACTTCCTCAAAATCTAAATTGCTTTCTATTTCTCTTTTCTCATGTTTAAGAAATTTCATATATTTGATTTTCCCTTCATATTTAGACCAGCATATTTTATACAATTATCTATTTGTGATAGTCTTTATAGATTCTCGTTATTCAAGTTCAGGTTTTAGTGTAACTAATATTTTAATTGATGAGAATCTGGTATGATGAGGCTCATAACCCTTGATTCCTCCTAACAACTGACCAATTTATACAAAGATTTTGATATCACATAATTCTATAGGGAAATTTTTTTAAGTAATCCTTATTGGGACCTTAGAAATATTCTCTCAATTATCATTGAGATTAGGTTTCCATTTTATAAAATTTAGATTATAACCACTAAAAAATAGAGAGGTTTTTTAAGTTTAAATAAAACCTTAAACTTTAATCTTTACAATGTAGAAAAAAAAGCTTATCTAAAATAAAAGTTATACTTAACTATTTGGAGTCCATGGAGTTGAACCAATTTACCAAATTTGTTCGTTTTTATTTTGGTCTAGTCCAAGTTGTATACAAGCCCCTTTCTTCATAGTCTAACCATCTATATTACCTATTCTTATTAAAAATTATAATAATATGAACTGTGTTGTTTTCTAGCTTTTGATTCAAGGGTCACTTGATTTGATCTTTGATAGATTAATGTTGGGGAAATTTCCCAAATTGGAACTATGGATGCAGGAATGAGAACAATTTTGATGAAAAGGGATTTGAAAGGTTCCTAGGGTTAGGGTTAACAAGTACACTGCTATCTTTCGATAAATAAGAAGGGTTAGGTATAACCCATGTTATAGGATTATTAGCTTTATTTAGGGCTTCCCTATTCTTGACATCACTATTCTAGTTTGTATTGTTTCTACTTTCCTTGGGAGCTTTTTTGCCTCACATATGTTTTTCTCAAAAGAACTATCTTTCTTCTTTTCTTAGTTTTCGTCTCTTTGACTTTGAATTGGACTACCCCATGCTTCTTTGGTGTTTTTGCATTTAAGCTATTTTATGTTGCAGACCTCCTTCCTAGAATGAACTTTTTCCCATCCCACCTCCTCCTCATGCTTATGATATCTTATAGTTATCTCCATTTGAGGTTTTGATAATAATGACCTTGTATATCTACAAGTTTTCTCGATAATTTTTTTGTTTCATTCCTCACATTGTTCTATGAGTACATTAAACTAGTTATTTAGAGGAATTTGAACAATTTCCTGTTGTGGGAGATTTTTTGTTCTAGCCTGAGATCCAGATTTATTATGTTTTTTTTACCATTGAGAGCTAGGGTTTTCCTTGTCAAGGACTACAAATTTTTTCAAATATTTGGTGCATTTCACCTTCTTATTCACAAAATTTTCTTGTTTTTCCATTTCTCTAGTTCCATTATCATAGAGCAACATGATATTAGTGGCCATTGTTGTCACTACCTTCTCGCTTCTATAAAATGAATCAATTTCTCACTACATTCTCACTTCTATAAAACGAAGCAATTTCTCTCTACATACAAATAAAATAATTTATTTAAATTTTTAGTTATATAGTTATCATTGAATTTTAATTTGAAGTTTGAGAAATTTTAATAAAGTTTAGAGTTGTTAAATGGTAATTCATTTTTATATAAAAATATGGGGTTTTATATTTAAATGACTTTTAACGAATTGTTGAATCTTTTGAGATTCTTTTGAACTTGGAAACCTTAGTAAATCTAACAACTAGAAAAATGGGAAAACTAAAACCCTATTTATAATTGGAAACCTTCTCAACTATAATGCTTGAGAAATGAAAATGAAAACTTGAAAACCAATAATGAAATTTTTATTTTTTTTATTTTCTAAACCTAATGAATTATGAAAACTACATTTGTTATATACTTGATGTGATGTATGATTTACTAGGTTTGGTTTTGGGTTTGACTAAGTGTGTTGATGAGTCAAGATGTTTAATAGAGGCTTGGGGGATTCATTTTCTATGATAATGTTATGTATATTTTGGTCACTGTTATTTACACCCAACCAATGTGATGTATTCACTTATTTCTATGATGAGTTTTGATTAGATGTTTGTTAGTGCTTTCCAATTACCTATATAGAATTGAGGTGAATTCTGTGTTTTTTGCCTACTGTAACCTTTGAGTTTTTTATCAGCTGTCATTTGAAGCTTTCTAGTTTCTTGTATTGAATTGAGGTGATTTTTGTTCTTTTCATGTTGTAAACTTTGAGTCTTTCATTGGTTATCTTTTGGTGCTTTCCAGTTGCTTGTATAAAATTGAGGTGATTATTGTGATTGATCTTTAGGTGCTTTCATGTTGCTTGTAAAGGACTAAGGTGAATACTATATTTTATGTATAGGTTCTTGTGAGTTTCTTGTAAAGGAAAGTGGTGAATATTGTCTTTTATCTATAGGTACTTTCTATTTGCTTGTAAAGGACTAATGTGAAAATTTTGATTTTATGAGTTGTACTTTTGATGAGCTTAGGGTAGGTAATCTATGTGTACATTGGGAAGTGACTTGCAATGTAGGCTTGAGCCCTAAAGAGGGTGCTAGGCTAACCCATTGTAAGTTGTTTTAATAAGTGATAACATTTCATTGAATGAGAGTAAAATAAATTACTAATAGTCAGTTTTTTTCCTCGCCCACGCCTTTAGTGCTAGTATAGGCTAGGATGGGAGTAGTGAGAATGCTTTTTTGCAACTTTTCTTTGTTAGTATGTCTTTTCTATATGAAAGGATATTGATGGCACATAAAGATGCTAGGTCGCCTATGTCTAGAGATGATGCTAGGGTAACCTTAGAGTTGGCTCATGCGATGACACTTGCCCACTTGTATAGTAGATTTCCTATGTATCTTTGTTGCCTCTGGAATTAGATGATACTAGTGTATTGGTACCCTTCAAGATAGCTTGCCATCAGATATTTACTTAACATAGATGTTGGTTATGACTTGTGTATTCATATATGTTTGGGTTCCACGAAGTCGGGTGGTATTGTTTCTTATACCATTAAGATCTGATAAATAGATGTCGTTGCTAAATGCACTTTTGTAGTTGTTTCTTTCATTCTAATCTTGTGTTTTTGATGGATGGTTATATTCTATCATACAATACTTTATTATTAGAGTTCTTATGAGATGATGTATTTATTTATGAATCTTTTAGCTTTTCATACCCCACAACCTGTACAATGGATGGCTATGTATTTTAGTTACGACAAGTGGCATCTAATGTAACTATATATTATTTAATTGGATTTGTACTTGTGATTATTCCATGATGTGAATTTTAACTGTGTTAGATTTAATATTAATAAACTTATACATGTTAATCAACATTATGGAACCACTAAAAGATGTAATATGTTTTATGAATTGTGTTTACATATGTGAATTATTACTTCTTCTATATTATTTGTTAATTCTATTATTTTTATAAAAAGGACATTTTTGGAAAACTTAGTGAAACTTTAAATTAATTTCACTTAGGTTCACTAGTGGGGTGTTAGAAAAATATTGAAGAATATACATATTCAAATTTTAGAGCCTATTATCATTCATTCTGATAACAAAAGTAAAATCTGTATGCCAAAGAATCCAATATTGCATTTAAAGACTAAACACATTGCTATACATTATCACCATTTGAGAGAGACTATAGTAGAGAAAGAAATTAGATTAGAGAATGTTAGTACAAAGGAATATATATAGAAAACATATTTACTAAATTATTATCGAATGATACATTGGGTATATTAGACACATGCTTGATATTTTTTTCACTATCTTCTTCAAAATAGTTGATGCAAGATTTCATTTGTCCATTATATTTGGAGTATTTTATTACATGTGGACTACATATCTTGTGATTCTTCCTTTGGGGGAGTAATTACTTTCAAAAGAGTTATTGAAAAGTCTTGGGTAAGGATTTATGTAATACTATATGTTGGCACTTGACATTTACATTTTTGCAAATTACCTTGGAGATGATTGGAATAATGATAGAAAATCAAATTATTATATTGGCATAGTCACTTTTATGATTGATGTCAATTGGGTTGAATTGTACATTTAAAAAACCTTATGTATATGCATGGTGTCGAGTAGTTGTGTATAAGATAGTAATACCAATGGAGGGAGAGTATTCAATAGAAAATAGATATCTATGAGTCAGTATTTTAGATTGATATTTTGGAATTAATAGTTTTTCATCATATGTTAGCATCAATGCCAAAGGGGGACATTATTAGCATGAATGTTGAAGGTATATCAAAGGAAGAGATTGTGGGTATGTTGGAGGAGATGATGGAGCAGTTGGCACCTATATTTAGTGCTTATGTCTTGAATTCATTACCTTATTTGTCTTTACTGGTGACACATGTGTCTTTTGGCTATGTCAGTTAGAGTAGTAGAGGCAAATTTTTTTGGTAATATTCCTATATTCTATGTCTATATAGTTTAAGTATTGTGTGAGCTTTAGTAGAGTATGAGAACACTAGTCACTATGTAGTTTGCCAAAAACTAGTTACTAGTAAATCAACTTTATTTGTTAAGAGAGAAGGAATTTGGCTTAGAGGGATTAGATTATGGTTGAAGATATGTATTTTGATAATTCATTTGAGATAGCATAATGTATAGTTTATTTAGTGAAGGTTGTTGAAGGTTAACATGTGATTTATTCATTGTTGATTAACATTTTGGTTATGTTATTTTTGGAAGTTATAAATTTAATGTAATATGTATTGTAATATATTAATGAGGCCCTACATTATTCATTGTACATGGGGAAACTTCAAGGAAAGCTCAAGTAGTTTTTAGGACAAGGTATAAAGAGAATATGTTTTCTTTTGTTATAAGTATCATTCAACAAGTGTCATTGTAATTGACAAATGGATGTTGAGCTTGAAAAATTGATGAGACTAGAGTAGAGGGTAAAGATGGAAATGTATTGACAACTTCAAAGGAACTATATTGAAAAATGAGTTATTGTATTGGTTAGTTCACCCTTGAATATGTTATCCTGGATATCTATGATATCCTACACAAGTAAATCTTGATAACAATATCACAATTTGTCTTGTTATGGAAAATATCTCCTACATATCAAAATAAAGATATTCAAATGTATGTGAAATTTTTGTTTCTACAATTTTTTTTTAATGTATTACACTTTTTTTGTCACTTTATTGGATTTAAATTTTCTTGTATTTATGACACAACCAAAATCTAAGACCTTTGATTTTAACGGTGGAAGTAGTTTTCCTATAATGTAAAGCCTAGAGAAAAGGAAAGCCACGCCTTTATGTAAACCTCATAACTTTTCAATATTCTTTAATCTAATATTTATACATTTTCTCAAATTTTCAAACATATTTTCATGATAAATCTTTCTTATTTAGTGCTATTATTTATTGAATAATTTTATGATAAATATTGTAAATATTTATTGTCCTCATTTTCAAAACCTTTAATTTACCTTTTTTTGCGAGGAGAGAAAGAAAATAAAAATTTCCTAATTTTATTTAAAAGTAAAGATTGTAATCTTAGAAAAAATTATTTTCTATGGGATGGTTTTCAAATAGTTTTCTAAAATTTAATAGGGTCAAATTTATTTTCTATTATTTGCATGTCCACAAACATGAAATTATTACTTGCCAAATGCAAATTTATATAATTTTCTTAATTTAGATAAAAAAAATAGTAGTTTTATATGAATATATTATAAAATGAAATACTAGATTATGAAATTATGAAATTAAATAAATTTATTTAGTCTTAAGATTTTTTTTTGTATGTCATAATTTAAAATTATAAAATTTTATGTGTTCTCAATGTAACATTTCTATTAATAAAATATTTTAAAATTTATATTGCATTTGCATTTTACTTGCCATCAAATTTTCAAAGATGAGATCATAATAAAAGTTTAAATATTACCTAGGTGATGCTCAACTTTATATAAGATTGAGTTTATGCCACAAATATAATCTTAGGAGGAGAAATAATGTGATGTACGATCTAGGTGAATAGTAATTATACTAGGGTTAGTGTATGAATATATAGATAAATATTTAAATAATTATGTCCACTTTTCTTCCTCATCAAACATATAATTTCTAATAGACTCCTTTAATAAACTTGTAGACCTAACATGTCACTCCTAATAGACCCCTTTACTACACTTGTAGGTCTACTTTCCTCCCATTCTTCAAATAATATTATTTCTCTCAATCTAAACATGTCAAATTACACATTAATAAATTTGAAATTTACCATAGAATTTTAAACGTGCTTGTTCAACTCGTTTGACTTCCGGCCTTGCGTTGTGAAATTCATTGACAAATCTTTGTACCACAATCCTATATTCAGAAAACGCCGAGTGCGCTACAGACTTTTCAAATACGTAACCGACTCTGTCTTTTCAAGGCTCACATTTTCTCATTTTCGGGTCCCGTACTGAAAACACATATTCAAATAAAACGCGATAGAGGCGTGCCCTAAACCACCTACCGAAAACAGCGCATATCATTTCTTCTTACTAACCAAGACTCTTAGTAAATGTTGATATTTTTCTATTTAATACAATAAATTATTTAATATGTTTGTTCAATTGTAATTGTCTTTCTAATTTATTTCAATAAAAAAATCCTTTGGTGGAAAAAGTGGACTCATTGTTGCTGGTTTAGTTACGACAGCAATGGCAGAGGGGAGGAGTAGAGCCTGTGCAGCCTGTAGAGCGCAACGCAAGAAATGCTCAGAAGATTGTGTTTTGGCTCCACATTTTCCTGCAGATGATCCAGATAAATTCGCAGTTGTGCAGAAAGTGTATGGAACCAACCATGTTATCAAACAGCTACAAGTAATTTTTTAACCATGGGCCCATTTTCAGTTTTTGTTCTGTACTGGCTCCATTTTGTTTTGTGTTGTTACGGCTTTCGTTTTTGTTTGCCTATAACTTCGGGGTTCATAGGTGTGGTACCCAAGATTTCCATGTGCTTAACAGCCACTTAATTGATTTCTTAAACATATCAGGGTTTCATTTTGATTGTACTTGTTTGCTTCATCTATATTGATTTTAATTGAAGTGTAAATTAGAAGGGGAGTAAGATAGGTGCATTTCATTTGCAAAGAATTCAAGAATTCAGATGCATCGATTTGGACAAGATATGTACATCTTGTTTCTATTACAGTTAGTTGTCTTGTACAGGAACATTTCACATTTCAGATTTAAGTTTTTGTTTGAAATATACTATGAACATCTTATTTATATAGCATAATTACGTACCTCCTGTAAGAAACCAGCTGTAGATTCATACAAAGCCATATAGTTCATTAAGTATTGTGAAAGTACTTTCTTTGTTCCTTTAAACTATCAGAACTTCATGTCTGTAACTTTTGTCAAGTAAGTGTATTGGCACAAATTTCATACTGTTATTGATATGAAATGTTTTTATTGGTTGAAGTGTGCTAATATTGTTATTGTAATATTTTTGGAGTATGATATGTGCATTGTACATTGATTTTTCTCCCAATAAAACATAATAATTTGATTTCAAGGGCTGTAATAATCTAATATTTCTTACAACCAAAAGATATTAAAATGAATATTTAAATTATTATCATAGATGTTGAATTTTTATTTTTATTTTTCATATATTCCAGATTGTTGTCTCATAGTTAGATATTTATATTTTAAATGAGCAACAATTAAACTCTTTTGTGTAATGATATTTACTCTTCTCGTTTCTTTATTAGTCCTCTTGTTAATTTACTTATTGTTTCTGATGATTTATTTTTCTTCATAGCTATGATACATGTTCGGTTGTTCAGAAGGTGCATAGCGCTTTAGAAATCCTACGTACATAATAAAAACTTTTTGTTTCTATTTAGAAAGCATGACATCTGAAATGTCTACTAACTGGAATTTGTTTTCTTCAGTTTAGATACTTGTAGTAGTTAACCATTTATCTTATAAAGCTACTAGCTATTTTTGACTAGCTATTTCTCATTTCTATTTCTAAATGACTTAGTTTTTCTAGCCATACAATTCATCCTTATTCTGCTGTCGAACTTGATAAATAGTCTGAGGGAATTCCACCACCAATCTTTCTTTCACTTCTTTCAAACAGATTTTTATGTATAGTCGGGTTTAAACAGCACACTTTAAGCTTTAAATTAATGTTATTGGTTTATTCAAAACCCCATCAACTTCTTTAACACTATCTAGCTTTTGCTCTGACTTCAGATAGCCTATAGAAATAAATCAAAGCTTTAAACACCTTTCTAAAACATGTGATTAAAACTATTTTGTTTGTGCAGCCCTTAGTTACCCTGTAGAAAAAATAAATTCAACCTCTTGCAGTGATACACCATACTCCACCCGTGGAAATATCGTTATACAAGCTTCCTTTTTTTATTATTTCAGTATGGTACCTAGTTATTCTACTCCTAAAAAACTGTATATAACATGTTACTCGAATTTGGCAGCTTGATGACACTGTACATATTCTATAATTAACAGTGTGGCCATTCTTGTATAATGACACTGTACATATACTATCATGTAGCAAAAAGTGATCAAGTTGTAGTACTATTTATAGAATAAAGAATGCATTTGGGTTTGACAACTTTTTTGAACGGTACGAGACAATTTCTGAGTTCTTTCGCTTGCAGTAAACCCAATAGTTACATTCTACGTGGCATGTACAGCATTCTAGAAATGCAGTGGTGATCAAGTTGTTCTCACAAATTTTTCCTTTCTACTTTCTTATGGGTAGCCTCATTTCAATAGTGATATTTAACAATATAACAAATGGGTTCTAATTATAATAACTCTCGTTGATGATGATTCAAGCACTATGATCAAAGGCTTTAACACACTTTATAAACAAAAGCTTTAATACAACTTAATCAACAAACATAAGAACTAATTGTATGGTTGTGGAAGTCTGATATTTATGCAATGTTGCTTAGGGTTTGGAGACTGAACAAAGAGCAGAGGCAATAAGTAGTTTGGTCTGTGAAGCAAATGCAAGAGTGAAGGACCCCATCAATGGAAGTATTAGTGCAGTCCATGACCTACAAAAGCGAATAAAGGATCTGGAGTCTCAGTTGGCATCCAAGAGAGAGGAGGTCGTGCAAATGCGTTCAGAGTATGATAAACTTGATTTCCTCCTGTTTGCTGGATCTCCAGATGTTCAAGATGTGCACCACAATGATTTAGTTGATGAGATCGTGTATGAAGATAGCGATCCACTACTATTGTGGGAGCCAATGGACGTATAGATTTACCAGGATGGGTTGCTAAACCTATTTTATTGATGCCATATAAATTAACTGCTGTTGTGGAAATTGATATGTGATCTACAGAAGAATTGTTTAATGTCTTCTTGAAAGCTAGAGGTGCACACTAGCGTGATAAATAATATGTTTACTAAACCTTTATCGAAAACTATATGTTTTTATTGCCTAAAGGTATAATATTTTGAAAAAACTTATACTATTGAGATAGAGATAATCCTTAAATAATTTTGGATATGCTCAGGTCTGATAGCATTATAGAACTAGCAACATAAATTCAACCAGCAATGCAGCTTTAAGCGTTGCTTTAAACAAAAATCAAAGAGTTTGATACAAAAATAGTTAGATTAAAAAAAATTAATAGAAAATAAGATAATTTATGTCTACTTTTGTTATATTTGATCATGTGTATTTAAAACACGAGTACAATGTCAGTTTATGACATTGTTATAGCATGACCTATGAGATGTGTAGGTCTCACTTTGTTGTAGGCAGTTGTAGAGATACAAGAGGTGAGTAAATATATGTTCAGCATGTATAGTAAGTGTATGCGCGGGAATAATTAGTTTTTTGTTGAAAATAATTTCTAATAAATTCTTTTGAATGTTATTGAAAATCATAATATTGTATTTCTTTTGTATAGTTATATGATAAGTGAAGTTGTGAGTGTTTGTATTTATGTATTTTGCTTTATGATTTTCTGATTTGGAGTACAGTATGGAGAATGTGTTGGAATCTTTTTTCATATCCTCATGGCTTAGTTCTGTTTTGTGCTTAAAAATAAGTATAAAAGTATCTCTGTAAAATTTTCTAAATAATTCAGATTTTTTCCCATTTTCATAATGCAGCTGCTGATTAACTATTGGAAATAAACTGTTAGAAAAGGGAGTGATATACTAAAGTCTCCACAACTCCACAATTGCTTTCTTCCCTCCACTTTTTACATTTCCCTCCAATCTTCTCCCTCAAAAACCATGTGTAAAAATTATATGCAGAAAAACAACAGAATTAGTAATTTCATAGGTATACTGCTCCATAAAATATCCCTTAAAATGTGGAGTAACTGCTATAGCCAAATTAAACTCAGACATGGACACCTTCTCTTATCTATATTGATAAAAAGACATCTAAAATAGATTTTCAAAATAAAATGTTAATAATAAATTTTATAGATAAATATTTGAGGGAAAAGAGACACTAAAGAAATAGATGATATCTTGTGGATCAATAAGCAATGGCTTCTTATTGAAGTCCCTTTTATTTCAAAGTTTATTTTATAATTTTAAGAAGTGGCTCTCAAAAAAGTACGGGTAAATTCCTTCTTAAGCTCAAGTACAAATTTAACTTAAGCAGCCCCATAAGAACATGGTATTAGAGTACTTGCTTGTACTAAAATTTTTTCTTTTTCCTTTTATTGAATTTAGTACTACCAAAGTTTAGTGTAGTTATTTACTTTGTTTATGTTGATAGTTTCATCTAGATCTTCAAGTTTGAAATGTCCATGTCATTTTTTGGTTGGATGTGAATCAGTTCAATTGAAGCTAATAGAAGGGTTACGGATTTGTAGATTACACCAGGAGAGAGAGAAAGGAGATGAATAACAATTTAATAAAATTAAAATTTAAGTTTTGAAGCACAAAATTTGTAACTTTCATCAACAAGAGGAAAGACCAACGAATCAACTTCAATGTCCAAGAAGCACTTAAACTCAAGTACAAATTTAATTTAAGTAGCCCCATAAGAACGTATATTAGAATACTCACTTGTATAAAAAATTTGTTCTTTTATTTAAATTTAGTACTACCAAAGTTTAGTGTAGTTCTTTACTTGGTCTATGTTGATAGTTTGGTCTAGTTCTTGAAATTTGAAGCACATGTAAAATCATCTTCTTTTTAATTTTACCATGACTCAAGAATAATTGAGTGAGTTATTGCAAAATTAAGGGTTTCTTTTCAAGTTTTTGTAATTTCCATATATCAGAGAATTTCTTCTTAACTTTTAGAAGCTTTTTAGATATATTATGAAAAGGTCTATTGTCAAAAAAATTATTTTTGAAATATTTATATTTCGAGTGTTATCACAATCAAGTCACAAATCAGTGAATTTCACTTAAAAGTTTATGGAGAACTTAGCATCTTTAATTTGAAATGTCCATGTCATTTTTGGTTGGATCAGTATTAGTTCAATTGAAGATAAAAGAGTTATGTATTTATGTAATACACCAAGAGATAAAGAAAAGAGATGAGTCACAGTTTAACAAAATTAATATATATCTTTTGAAGTCCAAAATTTATAACTTTCCTCAACAAAAGGAAAGACCAACAAATCAACTTCAATGCCAAAGAAGCACTAGATTTTTGGGGAAAATCCATGGACCAAAAAGCCAAAGTGATGATATTGTCCAAAGTGATGATATCTCATTATATATGAAAACTTTTGTAATAACGAAATCAAAGGAAATTTCTGAAGTTCTCTTGCAAAAGTCTAGTTGCATCCAAGTAAAAAGTGTGTTGAGCAATTAAAATTTGGAAAGCTAAAGAATAGCAAAGTATGATTCCAGATTAAATGTAAACTAGCTTTATATCTAGCATGGTTTTCTATGTATTTAATATTTCAATTTGCAGGCGTATCTTTCGAAGAAGGGTATCGAGAATACATATGGAGAGAGTCTAAATTCTATCACAGTGAATAATCCTATGAGCATATAAAAGTGAATCCAAGAAACCTAAAAAATGTAAACATGATGTGTGAAACCAAAAATGTTTCCTGCATATTGAAACTATGCCCAGCAATTTCGCAAGATATCTTTACCAAAGATGAATTTTATTTCAATGTTGAAAGTTTCTTGTGCCTAGGGTGCTAAGAAATTTAATAAAATATTGAAGTAATTAATGTTCGGAGTGTTACTCAAGTAAACATACTAGGATATGCCAAACTTTCAAGAGGAGTGTAATTTGAATCGAGTGCAGTTGATGACCTACAACGCTGAGGAATTTTAAAATCATTAAACAACCACATAGATCACACTTTAAGAATGCTTTAGAAGGAGAAATCATGGGGACATATTCAAATGGCAACATGTGCTTTGTGGCTGCATAAAGAATATCAAAATTTCCCCGTTATTTAAATGAACTAACTCAACACCCAAAGAATCTTTGAAAAGAAAGATGTGAGTCAACTGCTCTCTCACTCCCAAGGATTGGAGTCACCGAGAGGTTCAAATATTGTGAAGTTTATCAAAGAATTTGATGGGATCCCACAAACATCAAATGCTTCTGATCACAGGCATTGAGATCCTACTTACTATGAATGTAATCTATGGAAAACAATGTAATTTCTTTGGTTTTCAAAGAGATATTTAAAGTGTGTAATTTAGAGTAAAGAGAAATGAGGAAACAAAATAAAAAATCCAACCTCTGATCTTGAAGATTCTCATTCAAAAAGGTTTGAAATTGGAAGCCCATCGCCTAGTTGTAATGTGCTATTTATAGCACTAATATGTAATAGATGGGGAACTGCTTCAAAACAATAAAAAACTTTCCAATAGAAAGAAGAAATTGAATCAAAGAAGACAAAACACACAATAACATAGATTTACTGTGGTTCCACAATACTTGTCTACATCCACATTCCAGCAGGGAATTACTTGTATTAATTAACCAATACATTACATGGCCTGCACACAACCATTATATAGAACTCTAAAAGTACAAAGAGTCAAGAGGGAAAAGTGAAAGACATATGACTGTTGGGCTTCATATCCCCACAATCTCCCCCATAAAGTCCAACCAGTATCCCCTGCATCCCATTTGATCTCAGAGATGAATGAATCCTTGAGATGATCTCAAGGCCACCAGACTTTGCTCCAGCACACTCAGAATGACTTCTCCACATTAAATCAGAGTTATAAATATAATGACAAACAAAGAAATTGAATCAAAGAAGATGAAACAGACAGTAACACAGACTTATCGTGGCTTGGCAAAATTTGCCTACGTCCACACTCTAGTAGGGAATTACTTGCATTAATTAACCAATACATTACATGTACTGTGCACAACCATTATATAGAACTCTACAAATAAGAAGAGTCAAGAGGAAGAACAGAAAGACATATGATTGTTGGGCTTCATATCCCAACACCTAATTGTGATGTGCTATGTAATGTGCTATTTATAGCGCTAATATGTAATAAATGGGGAACTGCTTTAAAACAACCAAAGACCTTCCAATAGAAAGAAGAAAATGTTACCTGTGGACAACACTCCACCTCCGAATAGATATTTCATCTCAGAGTGAAAAATCTATTTGAATAAGGGAATTCCTCTAGATGGCCCTTTATACAAAAATTGATACCATTTCATGGTAACAGAGGAACTTTGCAGGGAAACAACAAAGGATAAATGACGCTTAGTCGTAGCTTTAAAACCCTCTTCCACAACATTTATGCATGTGTAAGAAAATTCAATGGCAACACAAGGAAGGTTTAAGGTTGAGAAGAACATCCCAGTTTATTCTTCTTTGATTTTCATTCAAGCCTAATGCCCAGTAGTCCTTAATTTCTGAGTTGTGACTAGAATGCAACTTCCAACATATCACAGTCTTGGCCAAAGTGTTGGATTATGAAGTCTCATAGTTAATTTCATTTTCTTTTCGTTGTCTCTTCACCTTCCATTGAAGATTGCTAGATAGATATGAGAGCCTATTCCTATTTATGTAAGCTGCTTTTTATATATAGATATGAAGACAAATACCAATGCATGTAAGCTGTAATGATTGAACAAGATACATGCTTTTCTCTCTAGGGTATGTAGCCAAATTGACAATTTACTTCACTTGACATCTCTTGTCATGGAGATACGTTAGCATGTTCGGTAAGGTGGTTTTTCCAAATTTCTATGTCTTTTATATAGTAGCAACGCAAGCCCAGGGCATGTGTAGTACTTGGATACTTTTTCCCTTGCTCCACCAGCAAGCATGAAGACCATGAAGACCAATAGCATCATATGGAATTAAAAAGTTCAGCGTGGGATTGGAATGCGTAAGAAAATTTAAAGGTATTTGAAGAAGACCAAAAAATGAAAGGATTTATTCTCTTTTTTATATTTGAAGGACGTAGATACATCAACATTCTTCTATGCACTTAGACTTGGAGTTGGTCTTCCGTTGCAAGAAATGAATATTCTAGGAGTTGTACTTTGGATCTTCTAGTTTCTGGAGTGCCTCCACATTTGTTACATAAAGTTGGCATTCAGTCCTCTCGCCCTTGGTGGAAAGACTGGAAGTGGTATCTAGACACTCGATAACCAGCTATAAGCCTAGGCTAGCTACCAATGGCTATTCCTCACCTACCCAGGGTTGAAGTTCTCAAGCAATGATAGCATTTGCAATCTTCTCACCATGCTTGGACTCATAGTTTTGTCACTGTATGGCAAGCCATTACTATGCCTAATTGCACATTTTTCTTGGTGTATTCTTTTCCAAGGCTTTCCCTTGGGCCCTCGACTGTGACACTTGGGTGTTCCTAACCCCCATTGCCCTTTCTGTGGTCAACTAGAGACTTTTTTGCACATTTTTTGTCTCTGCAGACAAGCTCAGTGTTACTGGCGATGTATCCATGATCTCTTTCACCCCTTCCACCTAGAACCTTTTTCTTGGCATATGGTTGTTCTAGGTGACAACACTTAGATTCCCTTCAAGTACTCCGAGATATGGCATGCTCTTAGATTGGAGATCTTATTTACCATTTGGAATGATCACAATGTAGTTATTTATGCTAACAATACGCTTAACATTAATGTTGCTATATATGCTAAAGCATGTATTTATAACAATGTCATGTTGCAGATTCAACTACAAATAGATAAAGTGGCTCTAGAGGTGGCTCACCTATAGGAGCTTTTGGCTCATTGGGGAAATGCCCACTATACGATAGCTTGTGTTTTGTTGGATTTGGCCTCTGATAATTGTACTCCTGCTTGCATTTGCCATTGAGGACAGAGTAGTTCTAATCACCATTCTCACATGCCTTGCTCTTAGCTGCATCGCTCTCCCAACAGTGGTGCTTTTGGTTAGCACCACTCTTCTAGAGGATCTAGTGGTTGACACCACCTTGCCTTGCCTCCTCAAAGGTTTAGCTTGAGGTGCTCCCCAATGGCTCCTCCTATTGCTCCTGCTACTAGTTGGCCCTCTACATAGTCAGACCCCAAGTGGGTGTTTCCTCGGCTGGACTTAGCCATTTCTCCTCCTAGGCTTGAGGGAGAGAAAAATGAAGATAATGTTGCTGCTATTGATGATGGATGGGCTCCCCTTGAACCATCTACTCACCCCCCGGCCTTTTGCCATGTGAACTCGTGGGGTGATCCTATTTCCTCGACCTCTTTTTCCTTTTTTTTAATATAAGGAAGGGACTATTCATCAAAAGAATATATTGGAGTTTAAGATTGTCAAAAGGTGGGACCAAAAAAGTGGTCATTTCTTTGTGGGAAAATATAACCTAGTGTCTAGTGTGCTCCACCTAAAATTCTAACATTTTCTATAAAATTTTGAATTGCTCTAGTGATAGTGTAGATCGCACCATATAGTATATCCCAAAACTTTCTGCTTATTTTTTAAATTTATTTTTGTTTTATTACAATTTTTTTAAGTGGACACATCTTGAAAATCTAAAATGTTAGGATGTAGAATGGAGTCCATTCTCTAAAAGACTAACTCTTTTAAAGATTTGATGAAGAAACCAAACTCTAATTTGAAAACACTACATTTCAAAAATCAAGTATATATGGAAAAAACTAGAGATTGAAATCTTAACATAAGTGTAATTTTAAATAAATTATATTGTTAAGTATCTTACAAAGGGATGTACAATATCATATGATCTACTTATATTATTATTTATCTATGAGTAAACCAAGAATATGGAGCACTAAAAACATTGTGGTTTACTTGTATCCTTCTTGGAAAATAGTTTTCATCTTTATTTGAATCTATCAAGCCTTTTGACTTGATCTCCA
Source organism: Cupressus sempervirens (assembly GCA_028749045.1). NCBI lineage: Eukaryota > Viridiplantae > Streptophyta > Pinopsida > Cupressales > Cupressaceae > Cupressus > Cupressus sempervirens. Next base: position 127,136,542 of record CM053789.1, on the reverse strand, counting down.
AGGGAAATCTAATTCTTAGATAAGTTTTATAATTTAATTTATTTAAAACCATGTTCACAAAATAGCATGCACTTTCAATGTTGTGTGTGTTTTTTTAAAGAAATATGGAAAATTATTTTAAAGTATCGTTGGGTCCAACCTCAAAATTAAATGCACCATACAACATACACACACTATAGTATTTAGATACACCATAAGAGCAATTTAGGCATCTTGATATATATTCTAGCCATTTTGGACACCTTAGGGCCCATTTCAATACATTAGCATATTGAAAATAAATGTAATTGCAATCCTATGTTCACTAGGAATATTCTTTATTCCATGGAGTACTATTTATTGCAATGTCTTAATAGTTTCTTTCTTAATAGAATTCATGACTAGATTCTTCATAGTCACTATAAGGGTCTGAATAAATGCATTAATAGATTTTGAGATCCCCACCTCAACACCCTCCTTCATAATAAAATCAATACTAACCTGTGAAACCTTAGATCTAACTAGAATCCTAGTGTGAATTAGTTGGTCCTAGGACCCCTTAAGTTCTATTATACTGCATTGGGAGATATTGGACCCATTAAGACAACTTAGGACCCATTCTAACCCTATTAGACACCTTAGGATGCTTTATCATGCATTAGTATATTAAATACATGTATCTAAAATCTAATGTTCATCATGAATATACCTTGCAACTATTGACATATCAATCAAGTTTGCTATTAGTGACAACACTTATTCAGATTTTGTATGGCTACTAAGCTCATTGAACAGCCTATAGTATTTACTATGTAGTTTAGTAGCCACCAAGCTCTACAGTTGCTACCGAGTCTTCTGGACTAATTCCAGTGGCCACTGATCATTCCAGTGGTTACCAAGGGAATTCAGTTAGTGTGAAGTGCAACAGTTCAAACCAAGCAGAATCAGGCAGTGTGAAGTCTATCAAATCAACCCAAGCACTTTAGTGGTTACAGAACTTTGTAGTTTCTACCAAGCTAGTAGTTCATGGAATGTGAAGCTAGTGTTAACTAAGCCACATGTAAATTTAGTGTTTATTGAGTGAAATCATGGTAAACTAGTGACGCAATTTATACCAAGTGACATGGTATCTACCAAGTCACTAGTGTAGACCAAGTTTGAGACTACTTTGAGGTGATTAGTATGGACCAAGCTTCTACTTCTATTGAATTCATGATGATGCTGAGTAATGACAGTGGACGTTAAGTATCAGAACTTCACCAAGTCAGTCTTCAAAACTTGAGTGTCTTCATATGGGCTGACTTTTGAATATTGGTGTTAACTTGTATATTGGCCAACTTTGTTATTATGTAAATTGGATTTGTATATATATGTAATGTATTGTATCATATCCAATGTAGTGTGCAAGATAATGAACATGTAAGAATGCAAATGTGATCATGTAGTAGATAAAGTATATACTAAAAATCATATTAGAAAAGTAGTAGCAGAGACATATCCATCAAAAAAGGTGATTAGTACTTCAAAGAATCTCTATTAGCAAATTAGTTGTAAGTTAGAAATCTACTATTTCATTCTAACAGGTGAATCAGTCAAAATCCTTTAACAAGGTAGACTTAATAGTCTTTCTCAAAATCTCTTTATTGAGTGCATACTTTATTGTGTGTTTGTAAATCCTTCAACAAGGTTTACCTAGTAGTCCTAATTGCTCCTATTAGGGTGGATCATGAGAAGTGATCATATAAGCCTTAACAAGCCAACTTTATGTTGTAGTATTGAATTTTTTTGGATATCATCCCCACCCTAGTTTTACTTTCTATTTGGAAGGTTTATGGGTCACCAAACTATTGTGTTCAATTATTATAAATGTTTTATATTTTTAGTTTCTCATGCATTCAATTAGATCAATAAATGATAATTGGTATATTGCTATAAAGTGCTGAATTTGATAAAGTTTTACAGGTTACTAATTCACCCCTTCCCTCTTAGTAACCTAACATAGTCCTGAGTATTTCGAACAATAGGTATCAGAGCTTTGTGGTTCTCAAGAGAAAGTTTAATAGCTTGAGAAAAGATCAAGAATATGGAGATATTCAGACTTGATAAGGCAATTGGAAATGAAAACTTGATCTAGAAATGGCCATTGCACAACTCATGAAAGCTAAGGAGCAACTTTCCAAATACTTGAAAAGAAGGAAGGAACTTGCAAATCAAATGAATGATCATCGATACATTGAAGAAGGAATTGAAGACTTTTTCCCTTCAAGCAGTTCAGATGAAGCAAATGATGCAATCAAAGAACTCCTAGAGAAGAATGGTTCCCTGCAAGAAGAAGTAAGAAAGCTAAAAAGAGAACAAGAATTTTAGTCAGTAAGGCTATGTGAACTCTTCAAACAGAGGAACAAGATGAAAGAAGAAATGGATGGAAGAAAAAATGAAATCGAGAACCAATCCCTTCAGCATGCAATCTCCAATGAAAATAAGAAAATCATGAGCCAAAGACAGATCAATGAAAGATTAAGAAATGATCTAAGTTTGGAAAGACAAATCAATGAAAGAATAAGAAATGACCTGAGATTTGAAAAAAAAATCAGTTCAAGATTGAGAAATGACCTAAACACTAAAAACAAAATAAATGAAAGAATAATAAAATCTCAAGTAGACATGCATCAATTAAATCAACTAAATGAGTAGAATCTCTATAGACAAACGGGTAAAGCAGGAATTGGATATAAAGAAGAAGGTGAATCCTCTGAACAAGGTGCTCAAAGGAATCAAAGACATACTTGTAATCACTATGGTAAGATAGGTCATACATGAAACAAATGTTGGAGTAATGGTAAAGAAAAATTTAATGGAAAATGCTACAATTACAATTAGCATGGTCAAAGGGCTAATTAATGTAAAGAGAAACCAAAATTTGAAGGCAAGGGTCGCAAATGGAATAAACAAGTTCACAAGGAATTGGATTGTAGAACTAAGTCATTCAATCCAACAGAGCAAATTGTGAAAACAATAATTAGTTTCACAACACTTGGTGTAGATGTCATTACTATGGAGAATATGGACACATTGGCATGAATTGTGTTAAACATCACACAAGGAAAAGAGATACCACCATAAAATGTTTTAATTGTACCAAACTTGGTCATCTAGCCAAAAATTGCATGAATATAGGTAGAGTTCAAGATGAATAGAAAGCTAAAGCAGATAACATTTGTAAGTAGATGAGGCAGCAATGGATTTCTAAATCTACCAAGGAAGTTGGTTCAAGTAATGATGGTCATGTCACTCAAGTAGTGAGTGACTCCATCATTTTCAACTAGATTTCCAAAGGATAACTAAAACTATGCTATCATGATCACATTCAAACAATTTTAAAATTTTCAGGTGAAAAAGATCCAAATTAGTATTCAAGATACAAAAGGATCACTGAGGAAGATCAATATCATTTGTCACTAAGTAACCTTCTCTACTGACTAAGGTTGGGTCATAGACTCTAGTGAGCAAGGTTGGCAATAATAAGTCATACATGGTTACCGAGTCATGAATAGTGGATGATAGGCTATCGCACATACTCTCAAGCCTAATGTCAAGCATGATGTCAACCTAGCTAACTTTGTACTAAGCATTAATGGTGAAGTTTTAACAAAAAGCATGAAATTGAATTCATTTTTCATGATGAAATCTAAGTGCTATTGTGAAGATGTGAATTCCAGTGTGAACAAGCGAGTTCAAGCAAATTTTCAGCAAGGTTTTCAAGGATTTTTATAATTTATCAGTTAATCATGGAATAAAGTAGCAACAACAAAGCAAAGAAAGGGTTTGAGATGTTGGTTTGATGAGTCAAGTGGAAAGCACTAGACTTTAGACTTGTGTTTGTGATTGCAGAAACCCTCGACCCAAGTAGAGCTCAATCACAAATCCCACCTAAGGTACTCCTTATTAATGATATTTTAACTCATTTCAAGTGTTCTATTTAGGAAATTGGAACCCTAGAAATGGATGATGCCCGAAGTGAATTATGTGTTAATTGAGTTCTCAAACGTGAACATAAACATTTGGAAGACAAAGGTTTGACCCACATTCTTCACATGCCTCGAGGTTTTCAAATCAAATGGATCAAATACATTCTAAGCCGAGTGCATAATGATCAGCTATGGCTTGAGCAACCAGTTTTAATCACCAAGAAAATGATTCATCACATCACCAACCTCCCCATGCTTACTAAAGAAAAAACTAACAAAACCCTAGGTTGAGCCGAGATAGAAAAGAAAACTCTAGCCAAGTGGGATGACAGAGGCATAAAAATTAGTAGCGTAACTGATGTAAAACTAAAGTTTGGGATACATGTGATAGCTCACAAGATATAAAGTTCGAGCCACCTCAATAGTGTATCATGTAAAGCTATGGACCTAGCTTACAAAGTTGTGAAGAAAAATTTGTCTTATGACTTTATAGACCTATTGTTGAAGAAATTCAAAAAAACCATGGAAAGTATTTGTGTTAGTGTAGTTTTTTATTTTTTTTATTTTGCTAGGTTTTTCTTACACTTTTAATAATCTCGCTTAGGTTAATAAAGTATGTCTTATTAGGTGAATGGTTGTGAGGTGTCACCTTCCTACATGTGAGCATCCATTAGCTATCTTGGGAAGATACTTTGCTATCTTTAGTCCAATAGATGGTTGCTCCTCATTGGTTGGTGTTGCCACCTCCTCCCTCTTCCTAGCCTATATAAGCATGTTACCTGGCTTGTATTTGCATCTCTTGTTTTTGCATCCTCTTAATGCTATTTTGCTTCCAGCATTTGCATTACTCTCTTGGAGACTAACTCTATAATGCTATTTTGATTTTGTATCATTTGCATTCATAGTTTAGATATTTACTCTTTGCACTAGTTTTCTGGGTTGTTAATCTTTTCAGATTCTAACATGGTATCAGAGCTTTTCTATGTGCAAGAGTAGATTTTAGTTTCCTTATTTGAGAGATTCGGGGGGGCAAATAAACTTTATTGTAGTTTTTTGAAAAACGAAGTATGCTCTTCTCTTGCATCTTTGGATGATCCTGCGAATCAGAAAAGTTTTGATAAAAACGGTTTTTCTCTGGGGTTTCAATTTCAAATCTGACAACCAACTTGCATATTTGGAGTTTTCAATCAGTTTTGTAGGTTCCAGCATGCCATTGATGGACTTAGAAAGCTGATCCAACATTTGCATGTCATATTTTTGTTGCTGGGGTCATTTTTTGATTTTTGGAGCCATTTTTTACTGTTAAAGGCATCTAATTTACACTACAGCAACATCTTTTGTACATCAGCAAGAGAAACACTTTTTGGGTTTTGTTCACAGCCCCGAAAAACCATCTGGGTATCTTCTAGATTTTACATGCAAGCTGTATATTTTTCAGAATCGAGCATGCAAAGCTACATCGATACCCGTCTCCATTCGTAGTCACAGATTTGAATGCAGTTTTCAAATGTCTCATTCTTTCTCATATGGACTCTAATTTTGATGATTCTTGTTATGAACCTGGCTATTTTTTTGTGCTCTATCCACTAGTGGAGTTGTTTTTTGGTTTTCATGCATGAATTCTTCAGAAATTGCAGATTCTCAGCCGTGACTATGCACAGTTCTCATTTTGGAAACTTTGGAGGATCATAACTTTCTCATACGACCTCATATCGAGGCAATTCTTTTTTTGAAAGTGCATGATTTTTTGAGTAGATCACATTGGTGCTATTTGTTTCCTTGGTTATTGTTCCCAAGTTTCACTTCTAGCATATGCTCTTCATGAGGGTTTGTAATGCATTGAAATCAAGACCACTAAGTGTTTCTTTCTAGTGGTCGTTGTAAATGCACTAAAATAAAGTGCCAAATCATATTTCTTTGGGGGGGTTCTTTGATTTAGTAAAGAGGGGGGGGGCATTGTCCTGGCTGGGTTCTCTTCTTTCTAGCATTTCTTCTTTGCATTTCTTCATCATGGATCAAACAAATATGCCCATCCTAACTCCATACAATTACTTTGAGTGGAAATCATGCATGACAATTCACTTAAGTAAAGTTGGATTAAATAGGATAACTATGGGACTTGAAACTGAACCTGCTAAAGATGAAGATAAGCCTAAGTGGTTTAACAAATGTGATGAGGCATTTGGAACATTGTGTTTGTCTATTTCTCCTGACTTTCTATTTCACATTGAGTCTTTCGATACACCAAATGAAGTATGGACAAAGCTAGAAACACTATTTGGCACACAAGATTCAATGAGGGGTCATATGTTGGAAAATGAATTAATTAGTTTGAGTCCAGGAAATTTCAACACTATCCAAGATTTCTTCACCAAATTGAAATCACTAAGGCTGCAGTTAAAACAATGTGGAATTGAAAAGAAAGATGAACAACTGATTCTTAGTATTCTCTCTAAGCTAAGTTTAGAATATTCTGTGTTTGTCTCTACCTTCTATGCTACTAAGGGTGCACTTGGTACTCAATTCACCATGCCATCTTTAGATGACTTTTTTGTTAATCTCACTCAAGAACAGGACAAGCTAATCCAGATGGGCATTCTTAATTCCTCTAAGTCACATGCCTTGGCTGCCAACCAAGGCACAAAAGAACAACAAGGAAAAAGTAGTAAAAACAATAGTAAGGACAAGAAACAAAAGAATAGCGAGGAGAAGAAGGATCAGATGCTGGTTTCTTCAAAAGTAACTATTGATACACCATCTTTCAAGGGTGATAAGCCTAAGAAAGAAAAGGTCAAATGTGCCTATTGTAAAATACCTAGTCATGATGAACATAAATGTTTGCAGAAACAACTTGATCACTTAACATACATTCTTGAGAAGAATAATATTAGTGTTCTTGAGTCTATTAAACAAAGTTCTAATGAAGGGTCTAACAAAGAAAAAGAAAATAGCAAGGGGAAAGGAAAGGGCAAGGCCCTTTTTGCAGTTGCTTCCTCACCATCCACTTGTGTTCTTGATTCGGGTGCTTCACACCACATGGCTTCATCTAAGGAAGAACTTACATCCTTGGAGCCGTGTATTATGCCTTCTATTTTGATGGGTGATAACACTCTTGTTGAGGTGTGTCGGAGAGGGTCTGTTGATGTGGGGGATGGCACATTCCATGATGTTCCTTATGTACCCTTATTGTCAACTAATCTCCTATCGATACTCCAGATCACTCACACAGGTTTAGGCAAGCGGGTTGAGTTCACTCCTGATTCAGTGGAGATACATGAGTTACACAATGATTCTACAATTGCAGTTGGGAGAGCAGATCATCAGTCACGACTCTATATGTTTTCTCACTTTGTTCCTGATCCTCCTTTGACTGTTTCACTCACTCACTCTAATGATGTGAGCAGATTATGGCATGAGCGGTTTGACCATCTTAACTTCCACTACTTGCATCAACTTAACTAGCAAAGCATGGTCACAGGGTTGCCTTCTACTTTGACATTGGAGTCACTTGGAATACATGATAGATCTTGTAATGGGTCAGATTCACTTGAGCAGTCTTCTACCTCCACTTCTGATGTAGAGAATGATTCAGAGGACTCACCTCCTTCCTCTCCTAGTCATCATTTATAGGTTGATGATTCTCCTCTAGATTCTCCATCTTCTAGTCCACTTTGGGCTAGACAGACCTTGCAGTTTGCAGGTGATTGGGTTGGGGATCCATCAGACACCAAGCAGACTCGTTCACAATTCCAGGATGCTCTACATATCTTCATTGCTACTACCTCAAATCCACAGTCCTTTCATGAGGCTTCTGGTATTTTTGAATGGGATACAACTATGCAGGAAGAGTATAATTCCTTGATGAGGAACCACACTTGGGATCTTGTCCCTTTTTCTAAGGGAAGAAAAATTGTTCGATGTAAGTGGATCTACTGGACAAAATTTGCAAGCTTTGCTGGAGGTGCGAGATGCTACATCTTTTGGGGGGGCCTCTTCCTCTCACTTGGAGTCCTAATTTTCTTTGGGGAGTCTCTTTTCTCTCTCTTTTGGGGGAATTTTATGTACATGGGTACCTCATCAGGCTTGACTTGCCGGGACCCATTTCTACATCCACCTAAGCTTCGCTTATGGGGGGGTGTTAGTGTAGTTTTTTATTTTTTCTATTTTGCTAGGTTTTTCCTACACTTTTAATAATCTCGCTTAGGTTAATAAAGCATGTCTTATTAGGTGAATGGTTGTGAGGTGTCACCTTCCTACATGTGAGCATCCATTAGCTATCTTCGGAAGATACTTTTCTATCTTTAGTGCAATAGATGGTTGCTCCTTATTGGTTGGTGTTGCCACCTCCTCCCTCTTCCTAGCCTATATAAGCATGCTACCTGGCTTGTATTTGCATCTCTTGTTTTTGCATCCTCTTAATGCTATTTTGCTTCCAGCATTTGCATTACTCTCTTGGAGACTAACTCTATGATGCTATTTTGATTTTGTATCATTTGCATTCATAGTTTAAATATTTACTCTTTGCACTAGTTTTCTGGGTTGTTAATCTTTTTAAATTCTGACAATTTGGACTTCCGAGAATAACCCCTACAAAATTAGCTCTCTATTGACTTGTTTGTTCTTCTATGTTCAAAAGTTCTTCCCATCCAAAGGCATGGTAGTATGGAGGAAAGATGTGCCTATAATATACCAGATTAATGAATACATTGCAAAAACAGGATAGAATTTTGTTAGGATTATGGATAACTACTTTGAAGTTTTCAAGGAGAAATGGAATAACAAATTAAGAATACATAAGAAGCTAGTAGAAGATTCTAAAGATGATTTTTGTTTCATGGTAGACTATGATAGAGTCTACATTCAGGCAATAAAGGCTAGAATTGTATGGGTAAAACCTCTTCCCTATGAGGTAAACATTAATGAAGGAAAGGACATTATGGAAGATCTAATTAATGAAATCGTTGATCCAAAGGCACCACACTTTGGAACATATGATGAAGCAAAGGAAAGGATAAAGTTGGAGATAAAGCTGTCATAGGTGGTTAACAAAGGTAAGAGGAGGATAGCAAAACTAAAATCAAGCACACCTCTTACATTAACCGAGGGCAAAGGAGAAGATATAGATGAAGAAGCACGGGATGAGGATGAGTCAAAAAAGGAAGAAGAACCATTGAAGAAGAAAGGAAAGGTGATCATCACCAAGCCACCTAAGCCATCCATAGCAGTATTCACAAGGAGGTCTAGAAAGAAAGGCAGTGATATTATCATTAGCAAACCTCCTCCCACCTTCTAAGAAAAATTGAAACAAATGGAAGAAGGTGCAAGTATAAAAAACTTCAAATCCTTGAAGTATGAAACTAGGTTAGAGATAGAGAAGAAATAGCTGGAAGAATTGGTGTTAACTAAAATGAGAAAATGGAAGTATTTTCCAGATCAGATAGCCTCCCAAATCTCTAATGAATAATTAGAGAAAATTAAGCCAAGATGGGACTTTGTAATGCAAATAGAAAAAGATATTTATGCACAAACCCTATGGTAGTTGCTACCAAGCATGATAGATGCTAACGTAAAAGAGTCCTTGAAGAAAAATGAAGACAAAATGACTCTTAGATTTAATACTTGTTTAATTTTGATCAAGGATATAGAGCATGTGGTTAAAAATGTCACAAGCATGTGGAAGAATGTTTATCATTTTCATAAACAAAGTGATTTCCTGGTAGATGTTAAGGATGATGATAGTGATGATGAGGAAGAAGAAACTTACACTGAGCCTACACATTTTCACAATGAGGAAGTTGAATAAGATAAAGAAGAGGAAGCTTCTAAGGAAAATAGAGAAGATGATGTGGAGACCGACCCTATGAAGATATTAGCCATAGTCATTGCCTCACTTCCTCACTCTCCAAGCAAACTAGCAGCTACATCACGCTTAGAGACTACTTCAACAAGTTTGATTGTGACAAGTATAGGCACTTCAAATGTCCAATCACTCTTTGTCCTCACACATCTCAGCACATCATTGATAGAAGTTTCTACCACTTCATGTACCAAGTTGCAACCTCTCACTTCTTCAACTCCTGAGTTGCAATCATTAGCAATCGATATAGCGGCTTCTACAACTTTGAGCTCTTTAGTAGTAAGTACTTCAGTTTTGGATACTTTAGTTTTGAATTCTTTAGTTTTGGATTTAGCAAGCATTCCTATTAGTATTCCATCAATTAGTACTATATCAATTTTCACAGCAAGTCCTACTATATCTACAATTGTTTTTATCCCAGATACAAAGGCATTAAGGACAAGGAAATTTGAACCTAAGGCTCAACTGAGTACATGATTTTTGAGTAGAGGTAACAAGATAGATGAGGATACATATTTAGATGAGAAAATAGAAATTCCTAAATGGGAGTTTGATAATCTCAATGCAAATCAAATGCATATATCTGGTGAAATCCTCCAAAAGAAGGCAAAGCAGAAGAAATTGAGAGAAGAAAGAGATAGAGAATATAAAATTATTGATGATGCCAAGAACATTTTATTTGAGGCTATAGTTATTGAGGTTGATACTTCGGAACCTATTTTATTGCAATTAGTATAGGAAGTTGAAAAGTTTAATGAGGACACTAGTGGTCAAGATAAGTTAATTAAGAAAGAAGAAAATATTTTCACAATAAATTGCTTGAGCACATTGCTTAGAAAATTGCCATTGCTTAGAAAGTTGAGCTTTCATCAATTTTGACCAATGTTGAATCATCTTGCATCAATGTGACATCACTTTTTTTGAAGTTATGTGATCTTACCGAGTTCACAGAGGAGATAAAGAGAAAATGGAAAAGGATTGATGAGAACTTCAAAGCCAATGCACATCAATTGCAACTTGACTCTAGTTCAAGCTCTACCCATCATGTGAAGATTATATTTCTAATAGACATGCAGGCAAAGTTGTTGAGAGAAGAAGCAACGATCTGCTCATCATTGATAGATATTCAGAATATGATCCTTCCTATCATGGATATAATATAGAAACATATTGTTTATTCAAAAACCTTGATCCAACTTTTTTATTGTAGATCACATGATAGAACTCTCTGTAGAAGTGCAAATTGCTCTCCATACATGCAAGATTTTACAAGAAAATTGGGATAAAACTCTAGCACTTATTCTTAAGGTACATTCTAAGTTTCTATCTCATTTTGGTGTCTCCATATAAATAAGTTTTGAATAATTATTTGGCATTACTATCAAAAAAGGAGAGAGACTATGTATATTGTATGGGGGAGATTCATAAAAAGAGAAAATGTATATAGCAGAGGAGAATTTTGTAGATATGTTGTATAGTATAGTATATATACTTACAAAGACAAATTAAATCTCAAAATAGTATACCCTTCAGAGCCAGTATCACATGGTGATGTATATAAGTTTTGGCTAATAAGTGTTTCTGTCACTAATGCCAAAGGGGGAGATTATTGACATATCAGTCAAGTTTGTTATTAGTGACAACACTTATTCAGATTTTGTATGGCTACTAAGCTCATTAAATAGTCTATAGTATTTACCATGTAATTCAATAGACACCTAGCTCTACAGTTGCTATCGAGTCTTCTAGACTAATTCCAGTGGCCACCGAGCATTCTAGTGGTTAGAAAGGGAATTTAGTTAGTGTGAAGTGTAGCAATTCAAAAAATGTAGAATTAGGCAGTGTGAAGTCTACCAGTTCAACATGAGCACTTCAGTGGTTACTGAGCTTTGCATTTTATACTAAGCTAGTAGTTCATGGAATGTGAAGGTAGTGTTAACTGAGCCACATGTGAAGCTAGTGTTTACCAAGTGAAGTCATTATAAACTAGTGATTTAGTTTATGCCAAGTAACATAATAGCTGATAAGTAGGAGATGATTTCTACAGCTAGTCAAATTGTGATGTGAATATCAGGATTTAACTGTGTGATTTTTGAGTCAAACTCGATGACCCATGTTTCATGAGTAGCGATTCAACATGAATCCATCTCTCATGAGAATAAATGGAACACTTAGCACTCATTGGATCTAGGTGATGCTCACAGAGGTGAAGCACCGGGACTTCCCGGGAGGTCACCCATCCCAGTACTACTCCAGCCTGAGCGCGCTTAACTACGGAGTTTCCTCCACAGTTAAACCCAAAAAGGGGTTTAACTATGGAGGAAACTCCGTAGTTAAGCGCGCTCAGGCTGGAGTAGTACTGGGATGGGTGACCTCCCGGGAAGTCCCGGTGCTTCACCCCTGTGAGCATCACCTAGATCCAATGAGTGCTAAGTGTTCCATTTATTCTCATGAGAGATGGATTCATGTTGAATCGCTACTCATGAAACATGGGTCATCGAGTTTGACTCAAAAATCACACAGTTAAATCCTGATATTCACATCACAACATAATAGCTACCAAGTCATTAGTGAAAAAGAGGTTTGAGACTACTTTGAGGTGATTAGTATGGACCAAGCTTCTACTTCTACTAAATGCATGATGATGCTAAGTAATGATAGTGGACATTGAGTATTAGAACTTCACCAAGTCATTCTTCAAAACCCAAGAGTCTTCATATGGGCTAACTTTGTAATACTGGTGTTAACTTGTATATTAGTTGACTTTGTTATTATGTAAATTTGATTAGTATATATATGTAATGTATTGTATCATATCCAATGTAGTATGCATGATAATGAACATGTAAGAATGTGAATATGATCAAGTAGTAGATAAATTATATATTGAAGGCCATATCAAAAAAGGAGCAAAAAAGACATATCCATCACAAAAGGTGATCAACACTTCAAAGAATCTCTATTAGCAAATCAGTTGTAAGTCAGAGATCTACTATTTCATTCTAACAGGTGAATAAGTCTAAATCCTTTAACAAGGTAGACTTAATAGTCTCTCTCAAAATCTCTTTACTAAGTGCATACTTTATCGTGTGTTTGCAAATCCTTCAACAAGGTGGACCGAGTAGTCCTAATTGCTCCTAACAGGGAAAATCATTAGAAGTGATCATTATAAGCCTTAATAGGCCAAATTTATGCTGTAGTATTGATATTTGTTGGGCATCATCCCCACCCCAGTTTTACTTTCTATTTGGAAGGTTTCCATGTCACCAAACTATTATATTCAAGTGTTATGAATGTTTTATGATTTTAGTTTCTCGTGCATGCAATTAGATCAATAAATGATAATTGGTATATTGCTATAAAGTGTTGAATTTGATAAAGTTGTAGAGGTTAGTAATTCACCCCTCCCCTCTCAATAACCTAGCATAGTCTTGAATATTTCCAATAGCAACATGTAGTGTTGTATTAAGATTTTTTTTAATAGTATCACTATTAACAAATTTGATAACTAGATTCTCCATATAGTTAGTATAAGGGTTTGGGTCAATGAGATAATTAATTCTAATGTGTCCACATAACCAATTTTATTCATAGTAAAAGGGATAGTGATATATGCAAGCTCTAGGGTAGAAAGAGGCCTAATGTGATGTATAAGGGCTAGATTCAACAAGCTAATAGATTATAAGGTCTCCACCTTAGTACCCTCATTTACAACAAGGGATGATGAAATGTACAGACTTTGGTGTAGATAGATTCCTAGTGTGATGTATAATGGTTTGAAACAATAAGATAATAAATTCTAAGGTTTTTATTTAAACATCCTCCTTCACAATCAAAGGGTTAGTTGTTGGAATGTTCAAAATGGGAAGACTACTTATTTTCTAATCCTTTAAATCAGATAACTAAAAAGTAAATTGCATGCATGTAAGCATATAAATGAACATAAAGTAAATACATGCAATAAAACATAACACCAAATTTGGTAACCCAAAAACCCTCCAAGAATAAGAAGGTAAAACTGGGGTGGGGATGATACCCACAAAAATTACTACAGCAATAAATATTTGACCACTTTTGATGGTGTGCCCTATGAAAGGCCTACTCTGTTAAACGCTTTACATTATATCAATAGTGACCTGGTTAGAGGATTTACAAAAAATTTACATGAGGTGTCACCCTGTTAAAGGATTTACAATATGCTTTTGAAACCACCTAGTATAATAGGACTATCAATTACCTTCTCCAAAGGTTCTCCTACCTATCTATTAAGCTAACCTATCAATATAGGATTTCCAACTTCTAATACGATGGCAAGAAAGTATTAGAACAATGAACCTAATAGAATGAAATTTGTAATTACTAGATTTAGACTCTTGATCTACTCTCTCTGATGTGACCCTTTCTTGATCTGATCTCTATTCTTATTCCTTGTGCTATTTTGATCAGCTGGATGTATAAATGTTGCTTTTTTCCTCTAAGTCTTACTCACTTCTCATTGAATTTTTCTATAATCTCCCCATACACTATTCTCATCCACACATGCAATGGGTTTTCAACCTCTCCTTAAATATTGTGAAGACTTAGGGTTAGGTATGGATCTACAATCTATATTGAATCTTAAGTTCCCACCTATTCCTTGCATTTTTCTCATTGGTTGCATGCCTTCTCGATTTTTCTAATTGGATGCATTCTGATTGCATAAGAAACATAAAAGATTCATTCTTATCCTTTTCCTCTTTCAAAATCTCTCTATGTCAACTCCAAAAATAGTTTACATCTAAGTTTGTTAGGGCACAAACTCATATGTTGATTCTGTGTTACTCAACTCATGCTGGACTACTAGTGCTCAGCACATATACTATCCTAGATTGCTCGACACCTATATGATTCTGGCTCACTTGGCATATGAAGCATTCTAGCTTGCTTGGCATCAACTATGACTCAACACCTATATATCACTCGACACTTATATACTTCTTGGCACTTGAAGTCACTTAGCACCTGTTGGAAATCTAACTTAGCACACAATGTGTCTCAGCATACATAGTCTACTCAGCTTCAGTACAAAAAGTGATTAAGTGTATTAACACTCAAATGTGAAAACTATTTAAGACCAACTATCTCCCCCTTTGATCAAAAACACTTAACTAGACATTTATTCGTCTGTCCTTATGAGTACCCTATCCTCAAAATTTCAAAAAAAATTCAAAATTTGTTCAAAATACCTTAACTCTCGCTGAGCTGATTGTGCCTTGTCTTTTTTGCAATCAAAATTCTATGTTGAATGTGCCTGAAACTCTTTGTCCTTTTTTTTGTGCTGTTCCTAGATTCTATACTTGTATTCTGTATTTGATCTTCCATATTCTTGTCAAAATTTTGTATCTCGCCCTCTTGACCATCAAAATTTATAGGTATTCTCCTTTGCCTGAGTTATGTCTTCATCAAAATATTATATCTCCCTTATGTATCCCCATATATCTCCCCCTTTATTATTTCTCCCCCTTTTTGACACTAATGTAAAAGGGTGTTAAGGAGTAATACCATACTTAGCCAAAAAATTACTATCTACCTCCATTATTGTTTTCAAAGCTCCATCCCAATTCTCCAAAGAAATGTCAAGTAACTTGTGCTAGATGGAAGTCTCTACAACAAGGTGTACAAGTCCATCAAGTGTAGAAAGATTTGGATCTTTCTTTAGGACTATTTCAGCATACACTTGCTCCTTGTGGAGAAATTCTAAATGAGGGGTTATTGAGGACTTAATTTGCATCAATTTTGCCTTAATATTGGCCTCCTCTACTATTAGTACAACTAATTCCCTTTGTGTGTGAAGCAATTATGCAGAATGCTTCTCACTCTGAACTAGATCTCTAGGTAATTACATGCTAGATATTTTCAAGTTCCTTTCCAAGCTCATTATTCTTTGATTAGTTTCTTGTGTGAAATTGGAAAAGTCACATAGCTTTCTATATAATGAAAAAATGTTTTCAAGGACAATTTTGGCCTTATCAATTTTCTTGGCCAACTCAACTTGCTCAAGTGTTATTCCACTTGGTATCTTCTCATTCACTTTTCCTTGAAACTTTCTTTCTGACCATTCCATGAGTTTAATGTTGGTTTCCTGGTCTTCATTTGTCACTTGATCAACTATGTTTGATAGTTACTTAATTATTGGTTTTCCTTCATCTTGTGACTGCAAGCCGAAGGCATCCAAAAAGATGTCCTTGATATCATGAAGTGATTACTTATGTTTGAACTCTTTTCTTAGTATTCCCTACCTCATCCTTCTATCTAATGCATTTTTTATTTTAGTTATTTGTGCCATTTTGATAGTCTTGGAATCATAGGAAGGAATCACAATATCTTCATCTAATTCAGGGTCTCCAAAGTGAAGTACCCTATCCACTCTCATTGAGCTTGAGCTTGGAGTAAAAATTGCAAGGGGATGGCTTTAGTGCTTGGCTTCTGAATGGTCTTAGTAGGAGTACTAGTCTTTTTTTAGTTCTACCAATGTCTAAATGGTGGACTGCTCCTTTTCTTTTTCTATATCCTCTTTTTCATATGATTTTCCTTCTTCTACACTTATCATCTGAATAGTTTCACTTTTTGCACTTGGTGGAGGAGGTGGTGGAAGCATCAGAACCTTACTTCTAGTAGTAGTGTATGTGAAAGGTGGTTCCTTTGGTTTCACCTTTTCATTTTGTGGTGGTGCTACTGCTTTTTGTAACTCATCAACACTCATCAATATAGGGCTTGTGCATAAATGTTCATATAGAGTGGATTAGTGAAGGATCTTGGAGAGATCCTTTGTAGTCAGTGGATTAATCTTCTAAGATGACTTGTCAAGAACATCCTTGATGATTACTATGTCTTTAGGTGTGATGGTTGTGTTGGGAGGGCTAGGAGGTGGCATTTGTGTGTCTTGCACACTTTATTTCTCTTCTTGTTGCTATTCAATTGTTGCCATTTCTTCTCCCTTAGTTGATTCCTCTTTTTCTTTCTCCTTATTCTCTTCCTCTCCTTTGTCTTCCTCGTCTTTCTTTTCTTCTTCTCCTTTCTTTTCTATTTCCTTTACCTCTATCTATCCTTTTGATTCTTCTACTTTCTTTTCCTCTACCTTCTCTTTGGCACTAGTTTCTACCTTATTTGTTTCCTATACTTTATCATCAATAACCTTATAAATTGTTTTCCATAATTGTGTGGATTTATTCACCACATCCTTAACCTTATTTTGAAGGATGTTGAAAGCTCTATACTTTGGTGCAAATTTGCCACCATGTTTCTTGTTTGCCTTTGTTAATTGAGCCTTTGTCATGTCAAGCTTCACTTGAGCTAGGATAGATTCTCTAATCTCCCTTTCCATCATTAGACAATAATGCCACTTATTCTCAACTATTTCATCTAGTTGTTTAGGCATGGTACTGTTAACTCCCTCTACTTTACTCTGCTCTTCCCTAATGAGCTTATTGAAACTAAGAGACCTTTAAATCATTCGAATCTACATTTTTCATTTTATCAAAAATCTTATCAATTGTAGATTTTGGAGGATGGCTTACCACTTTAAACTGGCCGATGTCCTCTAATTTTGTTCTCTCTTCATCATCTATCTCTGGCTGAGCCACATACCTTCTTATTTTCTTGGGCTCTTCAGTAGGCTATGTAGTGGCTTTCTTCTTTTCTTTTGATGCTCCTTTAGCCTTTTGAGTAGGTGCTCTTGTAGTGGCCCTTATTCCTAAAGCTCTTTTTGCTGCTTTTTTAGGCTTGGGCTAAGCTGTAGGTTGAGTTTTTGCCTTTCTCTTCTTTTTCTTGGCTGGTGTAGGTGCTTCCTCAGCTTCTTCTCCCTCGACACTTTCCTCCTTGTCTTCTCTTAGGCCTTGTGTCAGGTCTACTAGATCTTCCCCTTGCTCTACTTCTTCCTCACTATTTCCTTCTACTTCTTCTTCACCTGCTTCTCCTTCAATGTTTTCTCCAAATGTCTTCTTTATCTTCCTTACCATTTTATCTTCCTTCTTAATAATAGAAGTTGTTTTCAATTTAGTTTCAACTTTGGACTTAACAACATCATATGTCCCAAAGTGAGGAGCATTCTTGTCTATCTCTTCTGCTAGCAATGTTGTGATTGTTGCTAAGGCTTCATCGACATCAAGCTCATATCCTAATGGCCTTAGCCATGTTACTCTTAGTATTGTTGCTTGGACATAGGTGTAGTCAATTTCAACCAAGAAGAATATTTCATTGATATGTTTCTCTACCAATGAAACTAGTATCCTAATTCTCTACTTCATGGACTTCTTAAAGTCTTCAAAGTAACTAGTGATCTGAGCCTCAAAGTTATCTCCCATTTGATCAATGAACTCATTAATTTGTGTGACTCTAGACTTGTTGGAATTCTAGTTTGCCTTCCCAATTGAAGGGGATTCTTCCATCACATAAAATAATATGTAGACTAATATTGATCCAAATTTACATTGTGCCCCCTTGGATCTTCTTATAGCTCCCAAATTTTCATTAGTGTGTTGAAGCATTAATTTTGCCAGATCATAGGTATGATCTTTCTTCACCAACTTATAAGCCACATCAATAGCTATGTAGGGTATGTTGTTCAGTCTATTGGATTGACAGAATTTATGTGAAATTATCCTCACAGCAAAGTCAAGTAAGGGTTTAGTTAAAGTGTCAATGGCCACTCCCCTATTGTTCCATTTTGTACCTATATTCTTCTCAATAACCTTGTTTCTATCACTTCTCAAGGTCTTTGGATAGTCTAGGGTTGGGAGTCCTATAACCCTATGAAATATTCTCTTTGTAATCTTGATAGGACCTGTCTCTAGCCATAGATATCCATCATGAATTTGGCTCAAAACAATGTGAATCCATTCTATCTTAAACACCATAGGGAAAACTAGGGTTTTGGTTAGACCCTTCTTCTCAATAATTTGGAGCTCATCTTTCAATATCCCATTGTCACATAGCTTATCATAGGCATGGGAGATTTCTAGATCACCTATGGTGCCAATTTTTCTATTGTAGCACTTTCTACATCTTGAACCATGATTTCTTACATCTTGACCCTTCTTCTCAACAATTTGAAACTCATCTTTCAATATCCCACTATCACATAGCTTATCATAGACATAGAAGATTTCTAGATCACCTATGGCACCAATTTTATAGTTGTAGCACTTTCTTAGGTGGGATAATGGACAATGCGCTAGATGGGTCATTCTTGTAGGCAACTTCAGGGATTGGCCTAAATTCAGGTTGCTTGACCTCATTGCTAACTAGTTGAATCTCATGACTCTCTTTTCCTTTAAGATTTCTTGAGCTAGAAGCAATTTCACCAAACTAGGGTTTTAAATGAATTAAAAATTTAACTCTATGTAGCTTGACACTTGATAAATACCTTTAAATCAATGAGTTTATGTTGAATTGTTATTAAAATCTATGTAAATCATTGTTAGGTTGTTGCTTGATCGCTTCTTCACTCTTCTTGTCTTTGTGTTTGAATAGTGTGAAAATGAACAAAATTCAACCTTATACTTGTCAAAGACCTAGCATTAAATGCTTCATGCATATAGCTATAAACTTAACACTTGAAGGTTTCACCATGACTTGGCTCCCATTGTATTTGATTTGCTTGGCCTCCACTAGACTTCTACTTCACTTAGCTTCAACTATCAGCTAGGTAGCTATTAGAAATTTGGCATCCATTGGAGCTTTTCTCAACATCTATGAGTAACTTGGTAGCTTCTTCAAAAAAATTCTTAGCATCTTTTCTTATGTAGATTTCTTCCTTGTAGTAATCCTTTATTTTTTGGGACTGATGTATGATTTGACTTTGTATATTAGTCCCATACATCTTTCTTTTTCTTAGTTGGATGAAGTGCGATCACTTGACCTCTTGGGTGAAGTGATCTCTCCATATGATGTGCTGCACTCACCTTTCTTTTTCCAAGTCTTGCTCATTTACCCTCTTATTTTTTCAACATCAACCTTGTCTTTTCCTTTGTTGACTTCTATCTTGGGTGCTTTTGACTTTGTTGAGCAATTCCTGTAGATATGACCAATTTTCAAGCAATTGAAACATGTAGTTTGGCTTATCCATCTTTTGTAACTTCCTCTAAAATGTGTCCTTGTGCAATTTTTAGGAATGTCTCCATAATCTAACAATAGTGATAGCTATACCTAGTATTGCAATCTTAGTTGTAGTGATGACCATGGTTGTTTCCTCTTGTAGGTTGATTAAGTGTCACATAGGCTTTGATCTACATTCAAATGCTCTATGTCCATATTTTTTGCAATTGTAGTAGTGGCCTTCAAATCTTGGTGTCCTCATAGCCTTTATTCTACATTCATGTACCTTATGTCCTTTCGTTTTACACTTTTGACAAAAGCTTGCATTTGTGGGCTTATCATGCTAATGACTGTTCTTGTTCCTACACACATTAGAGGTATGTCCCCTTTTACCACAAAAATGACAAGTAGGTTTAGTGTTCTTACCTTTGTTTGTCCTTTCTTCTATATTCTTGGATGATTCTTCTTGTTCAGTGCTAGTGTAACCAAGTCCTAAAGTGTCATTACTAGTCCTTGGTGATTTCAGTAATTGTTCAAAGTACTTGATAGCCTTATTAGGTTTGTTGTAGCTTTCTGCTATCTCCTTCTCTCTTTTCAATTCATTTTGCAATTGTTCATTTTGTATCTTCAAGGTGGATATCTCAATGTCCTACATGTTTAGCTCATGATGAGCATTTATCATCTAACTTAAGGTGTCTAGTTGCATGTTTGAGATTTTTCAAACTCAATTGTCTTCTCCTCTAGTCTATTTGTAAGATTTCTCTTGTCATATTCTATCATGGTCTTGTCATCAATGGCTCTGTACTTTTGTTCAGTCACTTCACAAAGCATTATGGCTTGAGATTCTTGTTCAAGCTTGTGTAATCTGATTTCTTCAGCTTGTGCTCTATTTTTTTTGATTAGTTATGCTATTGCTGCATCAAATTCCTTAGAATCTCCATTGAGAAAAACTTGTGTGGTACCAATCTCCTTGTAGTGTATAGCTATGGGTATCTTCTTCCTTCTTTTTAAGGATTTTCACAATTCTTCTCTAGCCTCTTCCACTTTGTGATGCAAGAGCATCCAGAGGTATAAGGGCAATCCCGTGTCACCCAAAAAAATGTACTTAGACTTAGTTTCTATTTCATGTGTTTTCATTTCTAGATACCTATTTGGGTCAAATAAAGGTTCCAACTCTCATAGTTCCAGTATCAGTGTTCTAGGATAGAGTATTTGAACACCTTGAGATACGTGTAAATGCCAAAAAAATAGGAGCATGTAATTGAGCCATCATTTTGGTGAACTAGGAGGTGTAAATTGACTAGATGAATGTAATTATAATTTAGAGCATTCCAAAAAAGGAATCAGGTCAAAAGGCCTCACGGTTTGAAAGTTATCGCAATTTTTAAGGTTTTGGAGACCTCCTAAGAATGCTTCAAAGTCAAGTTAGGGGCATTAAATAAACTTGAAAAGGGCTGAAAAATGAGGTATGAGAAAAGATGATCCACATGGATATAGGGCACTTTGAAATGGTTCGTCAGAAGTTATGCCTCTCAGAAGTTTGGTTACTATTTTTGGATTCTTCTAGATTTTCACCAACTTCTAACGTGGCTTCTAGAGCCTTCTACTTGGTCGGTGGATGCCTACTAGCACTTTGTAGAATGTATTCCTAGTCCTTAACCCTTTGGGGTCTATTTAAGGACATTTCTAGCATTGTAAAAGGGAGTTCGGATTGGAGTTTGAGAGGAGGTACTAAAAGGAGAAATTATGTCCAGATTTATGTTATTGTAAGCCCATAGGGCATGTTATGAAGTCTATTTTCTCTATGCTAAATGCACTAGATTATTTTAACAATTAATACAATTTTCCTTTTCCTATTGTGTCCATTTTGTGCTTGGGTTTTGTCCCCATCAAGTGGAATTAGAGCTAGTTTTCCTGAGTGTGTAGACAGAGTGTTGACTGTGAGACAGTTTGCACTAGGATTGTGTGGTTGTGGGTTTGAGTTAAGAAGATGCCTCTATGAAGAGAGTGTGGTGGAAGAGCCAGAGCAGTTAATCCTAAGGAGGTTACAACCCTCCAAAGGTAGGTACAAGCATTGCAAGAGGAGCTCCATAGAGGAACAAATGTTGTTGTAGGTGACGACAGTGAGGATGACAATGAAGAAGAAGAAATTAGACCAGAATGGGAATTTGATGGGGAAGTTCTGAATCAGGCAGAGGAAAGCCTTTTTAGGGCCATTACTAAATTTGGAAAAAGACCTACAATTGATGTGGGTGTATTTTCAAGAAATCTGAAACTAGATGATTTGATCGACTGGATCAATGAACTGGAAGAATACTTTGAGTATGAGGATATTAGGGACCTAGATAGGGTTATGTTTACAAATGCCAAACTGAAAGGCCATGCCAAAATCTCATGGCAAGAGGTTCAATCGGAAAGAAACAGAAGAGGAAAGGAGAAGATCACAAGGTGGGATCACATGGTGGACAAATTGAAGAAGCAGTTCATTCTTGTGGACTACGAGCTTGATTTGTTTCAAAAGATCCATGGGCTAAAGCAAGAAGGAAGATCAGTCCAAGAATATACAGTGGAGTTTTATCAAATTTTGATTAGAGTAGGGCATGTAGAAGCAAATAAGGAGAAGGTTGCTCATTATATTAGTGGGTTGCGACCCAGCATCCAACATGAATTAAGTCTGGTAAGAATTAATAGCATTGAAGAGGCATACCAGTTTGCCCTATGAGTTGAAGAGAAGATGAATAAGAGGTTTGAAGGGAGACAAAGAGGGCATGGTGAAGGAGGAAGAGGAAGCAGTAGGTCATTTGGAGGTTAAAATGAAACCCAAAAGAAAAATGAAGATGTGGGTACTAGCAGGAACCAGAGGAATGAGGGTTTCAACTGCTCCCGTGATCGAGACTTTGAAAATAAGAGAGGAAGAGGAAGAGTACATGGAACAGGAAGAGGAGGCTTCTGTGGTACCTATTTCCATTGTAATGAAGAAGTTCATGGTGCCTTTGAATTCCCTCAATGACAAGGAAGGACGGATAGGAGAGCTGAGGGACAAGCTAGGGTTTCTCATGTGGATGAGGATGGAGAAAGAAGAGAGACCTTGGTGAATGAAAGGGTCCTATTAAGTGGTGAGATTGAACAAGGAAAAAGGAGGAGTTTGTTCCATACTAGATGCAAGTGTGAGGATAAATGTTGTGACGTGATCATTGATGGTGGTAGCACTGATAACTTGGTATCAGAAGAGATGGTCTCTAAGCTAAAGCTCAAGAGGGAGAGACATCCTTAGCCCTATCGGATTGCTTGGGTGAAAGATGATCATAAGGTCCTGGTAAGTGAAAAATGTCTCATGAAATTCAAAATTTGTGAGTTACCATGATGAAGTTCTCTATGATGTTATTCCAATGGATGTTTTCCATCTATTGTTGGGTAGACCATGGCAGTTTGATAGACATGCAGTACATGATGGTCATGCAAACACATACTCTCTAACAAAGGATGGAGTTTGCCACAAACTAAACCCCATGAAAAAGGAAGGTGAAAAGGTATGTAGCAGTACTAGGATTTGTCTTGTTGATGGAAGGAAGTTTTTAGATGGAATGAAACATCAATGTATGTGCTATGCTTTGATTCCTAGGAAAGATAAAGAAGGTAGTAGCGAAATACCACTTGAAGTTTCAGATTTACTAGGTGAATTTGGAGATATTATCTCTGATAATGATCCACAAGGATTACCACCAGTAAGGCAAATTTTTCATCAGATAGATCTGATTCCAGGAGCAAGTTTGCCTAACAAGGCTGCTCATAGGATGACTCCTACTGAAACAGAGGAGCTAAACAGATAGGTTAAGGAGTTGTTGAGGAAGGGCTTGATTTAGGAGAGCCTAAGTCCATGTGCAACACCAAAGAAGGAGATGAGTGGAAAATAGCCTTCAAGACCAAGGAGGGTCTTTATGAGTGGTTAGTCATGCTCTTTGGATTGACAAACGCCCCAAGCACCTTCATGTGGCTTATGAATGAGGTACTTAAGAAGTTCTTGGTAAAATTTGTTATTATCTATTTGGATGATATTTTGAATTTTAGAAAGACTTTGGAAGAACATTTATTGCATATTCATAGTGTCCTTGAAAGGTTAAGGGAAGAGAAACTGTTAATTAATTTTAAGAAGTGTATCTTTGCAAAAAGGGAGTTAGTCTATTTGGGGTTTGTTATATCACATGAAGGTCTCAAAATGGATCCTGAGAAGGTAAAAGCCATCTTGGAATGGCCTACTCCAAGGTCTGCTATTGAGGTAAGATCATTTCATGGTTTGGTTAGTTTTTACAAGAAGTTTATTAAGAATTTTAGTGGCATATGTGCACCCCTAACTGACACAATCAGAGGGGATAGAAAAGAGTTCAAATGGACTGCAGCAGCTGCGAGAAGTTTTGAATTGCTGAAGAAGAAGGTGATAGAACAACCTATGTTGGCACTTCGATATTTTAGAAAGGTGTTCTAGGTGGATTGTGATGCTAGTGGCAGTGCTATTGGGGTTGTATTGAGCCAAGAAGGTGAGCCTATTGCATATTTTTTTGAAAAATTGAATGATGAAAAGAAGAAGTATTTTGTTTATAATAAAGAGTTCTATGCAATAGTTCAGGCCTTAAAAAAATGGAGACATTATTTATTGCCAAAGGAATTTGTTTTTTATACTGATATTCAAGCATTACAGTACCTAAATAGCCAAGGTAAATTGAATCAGAGGCACATGAAGTGGGTAGAGTTCTTGCAGAGTTATACATTTGTGTTGAAGCATAGAAGTGGAAAGCCTAACAAGGTTGCAGATGCGCTAAGTAGGAGATAGTTGTTGCTTATAGTAATGCAGGTTGAACTAGCTGGGTTTGATGAACTCAAGAATTTGTACCCTAAGGATCTCAATTTTGTTGAAGCATGGAAAGCTTGTAAAGAGCCTGTTGCTATAGATAGAACCAAGTGGTTAGATTATTTGATTCAGGATGGCATGTTGTTCAAGGGTAGTCAATTGTGCATTCCAAGGAGTTCCATGAGGGAAAACCTGATTAAGGAGAAACATAGCAGAGGGATGGCAGGACATTTTGGTCTAGTTAAGACCATTGCGATTCTTAGAGAACATTATTTTTGGCTTCAGATTTCACAGGATGTTAAAAAGTTTATACAGAGTTGCCAGGGTTGTCAAGTTGCTAAGGGATTTAGTCACAATACTGGACTATATCAGCCATTTCCTATTCCATCAAGGCCATGGGAGGACATAAGTATGGATTTTGTTCTTGGATTACCAAGGACACAATGCGGTAATGACTCAATATTTGTGGTGGTTGATAGGTTCTCCAAAATGGCACATTTCATTCCATGCCACAAAACTCATGATGTTGTCCATATTGCAGACTTGCTTTTCAGAGAGGTGGTGAGACTACATGGTCTTCCAAGGAGTATAGTTTCTGACAGAGATACTAAATTTGTGGGTATTTCTGGAGGAGGTTGTGGAAGAAGTTGAGAATAGATTTGAAATTTAATTCCATGCACCACCCACAGACTGACGGCCAAACAGAAGTTTGGGCAATTTCCTAAGATGTTTAGCTGGAGATAAGCCCAAGGAATGGGATTTGATTCTACCACAAGCAGAGTTTGCTTACAATAACTCTATAAATAGGAGTACTGGAAAATAACCATTCCAAATTATATATGGAAGTAGCCCAAGGACTGCACCAGAATTGAGGAATATAGAGCAAGGGGAGAGGACAAGTGTTGAAGCTAAAGAATTTGCTGAACATATCAAGCATCTACATGAGGAGGTTCAAGCACACATTACCAAGATGAATCAAGAGTATAAAGCTTGGGCTAATCAAAGGAGAAGACATAAGGAATTCTAAGTAGGGGATCTAGTCATGGTGCACTTACAAAAAGAAATATTTCCAACCGGTACTTACAACAAGCTAAAAATGAAGAAATTTGGCCCCTGCAAAATTTTGAAGAAACATGAATCAGGAAATGCATATGAGGTGGAGCTGCCAGATGGTGTTCAAATTTCTCCTATTTTCAACATTGCCGACTTAACAGAGTATCATGATGATGGTGCAGATGAGGAGCTGGTGTTAGAGCAATGTCCAATTCCTGCTTCTAAGAAGGAGGAGATAGAAGACATTCTAGATCATCATGTGGGTAGAAGTACCAGAAACAAGTAGTATGAAGAGTATTTGGTCAAGTGGAAAGGACCACCAATAGAGGACTCAACCTGGATTTCAGCAGCTAAGGTTTCCCTTTTAGGATTTCCTCTACCATTCATAAAGTAATAGGGTCACTTTTCAATCTACCCTGGGTGTCTGATGCAATAGCATCCAGAGGTATAAGGGCAATCCTATGTCACCCAAAAAAATGTACTTAGACTTAGGTTCTATTTCATGTGTTTTCATTTCTAGATATCCATTTGGGTCAAATAAAGGTTCCAACTCTCATAGTTCCACTATCAGTGTTCTAGGATAGTGCATTTGAACACCTTGGGATACGTGTAAATGCTACAAAAATAAGAGTATGTAATTGAGCCATCATTTTGGTTAACTAGGAGGTGCACATTGGCTAGATGAATGTAATTTTAGTTTAGAGCATTCTAGAAAAGGAATCAAGTCAAAAGGCCCCATGGTTTGAAAGTTATCGCAATTTTTTGGGTTTTGGAGACCTTCTAAGAATGCTTTAAAGTCAGGTTAGGGGCATTAAATGAACTTAAAAAGGGCCAAAAAATAGAGGACAAGTAGAGCTGGTCCATAGGGCTATAGAGCACTTCGAGAGCTTTCCAAAAATGTAAACGGTTCATCAATCGGAGCTACGGTTCAAAAGTTATGCCTCCCAGAAGTTCGGTTACCATTTTTGGATTCTTCTAGATGTGCACCAACTTCTAACGTGGCTTCTGGAGACTTCCACTTGGTTAGTGGATGCCTACTAGCACTTTCTAGAATGTATTCCTAGTCCTTAACACTTTGGGGTCTATTTAAGGACATTTCTGACATTGTAAAAGATAGTTCGGAGTGGAGTTTGAGAGGAGGTACTAAAAGGAAAAATCATCTTGAGATTTAATTTTATTGTAAGCCCATAGGGCATGTTATGAAGTCTGTTTTCTCTTTACTAAATGTACTAGCTTATTTTCAAAGTTAGTACAATTTCCCTTTTCCTGTTGTGTCCATTTTGTGCTTGGGTTGTGTCCCCATTAGGTGGTATCAGAGCTAGTTTTCCTGAGTGTGTAGACAGAGCGCAGACTATGAGGCAGTTTGCACTAGGACTGTGTGGTTGTGGGTTTGAGTTAAGAAGATGCCTCCATGAAGAGAGTGTGGTGGAAGGGCCAGAGCTATTAATCATGAGGAGGTTAGAGCCCTCCAAAGGAAGGTACAAGCATTGCAGGAGGATCTCTGTAGAGGAACAAATGTTGTCGCAGGTGACGACAGTGAGGATGACAATGAAGAAGAAGAAATTGGACCAAAAGGGGAATTTGACGGGGAAGTTCTGAATTAGGCAAAGGAAAGGATTTTTAGGGCCATTACTAAATTTGGGAAAAGACCTACAATTGATGTCAGTGTATTTTAAGGAAATCTAAAACCAGATGAGTTTATCGACTGGATCAATGAACTGGAATAATACTTTGAGTATGAGGATATCAAGGACCTAGATAGGGTTAAGTTTGCAAAGGCCAAACTGAAAGGCCATGCAAAAATTTGCTAGCAAGAGGTTCAATTGGAAAGAAATAGAAGAGGAAAGGAGAAGATCACAAGGTGGGATCACATGGTGGACAAATCGACGAAGCAGTTCATTCCTGTGGACTACGAGCTTGATTTGTTTAAGAAGGTGCATTGGCTAAAGAAAGCAGGAAGATTAGTCCAAGAATATACAAAGGAGGTTTATCAAATTTTGATTAGAGTAGGGCATGCAGAATAAAATAAGGAGAAGGTTGCTTGTTATATCAGTGGGTTGCAATCTAGCATCCAGGAGGAATTAAGTCTAGTAAGAATGACCAGCATTGAAGAGGCATACCAGTTTTCCCTATGAGTTGAAGAGAAGTTGAATAAGAGGTTTGAAGGGAGACAAAGAGGGCATGGTGAAGGAGGAAGAGGAAGTGGTAGGTCATCTGGAAGTCAAAATGAAACCCAAAAGAAAAATGAAGATGTGGGTACTAGGAGGAACCAAAGGAATGAGGGTTTGAACTGTTCTCGTGATCAAGAATTTGGAGATCAGAGAGGAAGAGGTAGAGGATGCTTCTATGGTACCTATTTCCATTGTAATGAAGAAGGTCATTATGCCTTTGAATGCCCTCAATGACAAGTAAGTACAGATAGGAGAGCTGAGGGCCAAGCTAGGGTTGCTCATGTGGATGAGGATGCACAATCATCACATTCAAAGGATGCAGAAAGAGGAGAGACCTTGGTGAATGAAAGGGTCCTATAAAGTGGTGAGATTGAACTAGGACAAAGGAGGAGTTTTTTCTATACCAGATGCAAGTGTGAGAAAAAATGTTGTGACGTAATCATTGGTGGTGGTAGCACTGATAACTTGGTATCATAAGAGATGGTCTCTAAGCTGAAGCTCAAGAGGGAGACACATCCTTAGTGCTATCAAATTGCTTGGGTGAAAGATGATCATAAGGTCCTGCTAAGTGAAGAATGTCTTGTGAAATTCAAAATTGGGAGTTACAATGATGAAGTTCTCTGTGATGTTATTTGAATGGATGTTTGCCATCTATTGTTGGGTAGACCATGGCAGTTTGATAGAAATGCAGTACATGATGGTCATGCAAACACATACTCTCTAACAAAGGATGGAGTTTGCCACAAAATAAAGCCCATGAAAAAGGAGGGTGAAAAGGTATATAGTAGTGCTAGGATTTGTCTTTTTGATGGAAGGAAGTTTTTAGATGGAACGAAACATCAGCGTATGTGCTATGCTTTGATTCCTAGGAAAGATAAAGAAGGTAGTAGTGAAATACCACTTGAAGTTTCAGATTTACTAGGTTAATTTGGAGATATTATCTCTAATCATGTTCCAAAAGGATTACCACCAATAAGGCAAATTAGTCATTAGATAGATCTGATTCCAGGAGCAAGTTTTCCTTACAAGGCTACTCACAGGATGACTCCTACTGAAACATAGGAGCTAAACAGATAGGTTCAGGAGCTGTTGAGGAAGGGCTTGATTTGGGAGAGCCTATGTCCATGTGTAGTACTTGTAGTACTCCACCAAAGAAGGATGGAGAGTGGAGGATGTGTACAAATTCTTGAGCTATAAATAAGATAACCATCAAATACCGGTTTCCTTTGCCAAGGATGGATGATCTTATGGATTGCTTGAGTGGAACTTAGTACTTCACAAAGATAGATCTCAAGAGTGGCTATCATTAGATACGGATACGAGAAGTAGATGAGTGTAAAATAGCCTTCAAGACCAAGGAGGGTCTTTATGAGTGGTTAGTCATGCCCTTTGGATTGACAAACGCCCCAAGCACCTTCATGCGACTTATGAATGAGGTACTTAAGAAGTTCTTGGGAAAATTTGTTATTGTCTATTTGGATGATATTTTAATTTTCAGCAAGACTTTGGAATGGCCTACTCCAAGGTCTACTACTGAGGTAAGATCATTTCATGGTCTGGTTAGCTTTTACAGAAAGTCTATTAAGAATTTTAGTGGCATATGTACACCCCTAACTGACACAATCAGAGGGGATAGAAAAGAGTTCAAATGGACTGCAGCAACTGCGAGAAGTTTTGAATTGCTAAAGAAGAAGGTGACAGAACAACCTATGTTGGCACTTCCAGATTTTAGAAAGGTGTTCTATGTGGATTGTGATGCTAGTGGCAATGCTATTGGGGCTGTATTGAGCTAAGAAGGTGAGCCTATTGCATGTTTTATTGAAAAATTGAATGATGCAAAGAAGAAGTATTCTGTTTATGATCAAGAGTTCTATGCAATAGTTCAGGCCTTAAAAAAATGGAGACATTATTTATTGCCAGAGGAATTTGTTTTGTATACTGATCATTAGGCATTACAGTACCTAAATAGCCAAGGTAAATTGAATCAGAGGCACATGAAGTGGGTAGAGTTCTTGCAGAGTTATACATTTTTGTTGAAGCATAGAAGTGGAAAACCTAACAGGGTTGTACATGCACTAAGTAGGAGATAGTTGTTGCTTACAGTAATATAGGTTGAAGTAGTTGGGTTTGATGAACTCAAGAATTTGTACCCTGAGGATCCTGATTTTGCTGAAGCATAGAAAGCTTGTAAAGAGCCTATTTCTATAGATATAACCAAGTGGTTAGACTATTTGATTCAGGATGGCATGTTGTTCAAGGGTAGTCAATTATGTATTCCAAGGAGTTCCATGAGGAAAAATTTGATTAAGGAGAAACATAGCAGAGGGATGGCAGGACATTTTGGTCTAGATAAGACCATTGTGATTCTTAGAGAACATTATTTTTGGCCTCAAATTTCACAAGATGTGAAGAAGTTTGTACAGAGTTGCCAGGTTTATCAAGTTTCCAAGGGATTTAGTCACAATATTGGACTATATCAGCCATTTCCTGTTCCATCAAGGCCATGGGAGGACATAAGTATGGATTTTGTTCTTGGATTTCCAAGGACACAACGTGGTAATGACTCAGTATTTGTGGTGGTTGATAGGTTCTCCAAAATGGCACATTTCATTCCATGCCACAAAACTCATGATGTTGTCCATATTGCAGACTTATTTTTTAGAGAGGTGGTAAGACTACATGGTCTTCCAAGGAGTATAGTTTCTAACAGAGATACTAAATTTTTGGGGTATTTCTGGAGGATGTTGTGGAAGAAGTTGAGAATAGACTTTTAATTTAATTCCACGCACCACCCACAGACTGACGACCAAATAGAAGTGGTAAACAGAAGTTTGTGCAATTTGCTAAGATGTTTAGTTGGGGATAAGCCCAAGGGATGGGATTTGATTCTACCACAAGCAGAGTTTTCTTACAATAACTCTATAAATAGGATTACTAGAAAATCACCATTCCAAATTATATATGGAAGTAGCCCAAGGACTGCACCAGAATTGAGGAATATAGAGCAAGGGGAGAGGACAAGTGTTAAAGCTGAAGAATTTACTGAACATATCAAGTGTCTACATGAGGAGGTTCAAGCACACATTACCAAGATGAATCAAGAGTATAAATCTAGGGCTGATCAGAGGAGAAGACATAAGGAATTCCAAGTAGGGGATCTAGTCATGGTGCACTTACGAAAAGAAAGATTTCCATCCGGTACTTACAACAAGCTAAAAATGAAGAAATTTGGCCCCTGCAAAATTCTAAAGAAACATGACTTAGGAAATGCATATGAGGTGGAGCTACCAGATGGTGTTCACATTTCTCCTATTTTCAACATTGCAGACTTAATAGAGTATCATGATGATGGTGCAGATGAGGAGCTGGTGATAGAGCAATGTCCAATTCTTGCTTCTAAGAAGGAGGAGATAGAAGACATTCTAAATCATTGTGTGGGTAGAAGTACCAAAAATAGGCAGTATGAAGAGTATTTGGTCAAGTGGAAAGGACGGCCAATAGAGGACTCAACCTGGATTTCTGCAGCTAAGGTTTCCCATTTGGGATTTCCTCTACCATTCATAAAGTAACAGGGTCACTTTTCAATCTACCCTGGGTGTCTGATGCAGGACCATCCAGAGGTATAAAGGGCAATCCTCTGTCACCCAAAAAAATGTACTTAGACTTAGTTTATGTTTCATGTTTTTTCATTTATGGATATCCATTTGGGTCAAATAAAGGTTCCAACTCTCACCGTTCCACTATCAGTATTCTAGGATAGAGTATATGAACACCTTGGGATATGTGTAAATGCTTTAAAAAAAGAGTATGTAATTGAGCTATCATTTTGGTGAACTAGGAGGTGTACATTGGCCTGATGAATGTAATTGTAATTTAGAGCATTCCAGAAAAGGAATCAAGTCAAAAGGCCCCACGGTTTGAAAGTTATCACAATTTTTTTGTGTTTTGTAGACCTTCTAAGAATGCTTCAAAGTCAGGTTAGGGGTATTAAATGAACTTAAAAAGGGCCAAAAAATGGGGGACGAGTAGAGTTGGTCGATAGCGCTATAGAGCACTTTGAGAGCTTTCCAAAAATGTAATTGGTTCATCAATCGGAGCTATAGTTCAAAAGTTATGCCTCCCAGAAGTTCGGTTACCATTTTTGGATTCTTCTAGATTTTCACCAACTTCTAACGTGGGTTCTGGAGACTTCCACTTGGTCGGTGGATGCCTACTAGCACTTTCTAGAATGTATTCCTAGTCGTTAACCCTCTAGGGTCTATTTAAGGACATTTCTGGCATTGTAAAAGGCAGTTCGGAGTGGAATTTGAGAGGAGGTACTAAAAGGAAAAATCATCTTCAAATTTATGTTATTGTAAGCCCATAGGGCATGTTATGAAGTCTATTTTCTCTATAATGAATGTACTAGCTTATTTTCAAAGTTAATACAATTTCCCTTTTCCTGTTGTGTCCATTTTATGCTTGGGTTGTGTCCCCATCAAGTGGTATCAAAGCTCATTTTCGTGAGTGTGTAGACAGAGCACCGACTATGAGGTAGTTTGCACCAAGACTGTGTGGTTTTAGGTTTGAGTTAAGAAGATGCCTCCATGAAGAGAGTGTGGTGGAAGGGCCAGAGCTATTAATCCTGAGGAGGTTAGAGCCCTCCAAAGGCAGGTACAAGCATTACAAGAGGATCTCCGTAGAGGAACAAACGTTGTCGCAGGTGACGATAGTGAGGATGACAATGAAGAAGAAGAAATTGGACTAGAAGGGGAATTTGACGAGGAAGTTCTAAATCAGGCAGAGGAAAGGATTTTTAGGGCCATTACTAAATTTGGGAAAAGACCTACAATTGATGTAGGTGTATTTTAAGGAAATCTAAAACTAGATGAGTTTATCGACTGGATCAATGAACTGGAAGAATACTTTGAGTATGAAGATATCAGGGACCCAGATAGGGTTAAGTTTGCAAAGGCCAAACTGAAAGGCCATGCCAAAATATGGTGGCAAGAGGTTCAATTGGAAAGAAATAGAAGAGGAAAGGAGAAGATCACAAGGTGGGATCACATGGTGGACAAATTGACGAAGCAGTTCATTCCTGTGGACTACGAGCTTGATTTGTTTAAGAAGATGCATGGGCTAAAGCAAGCAGGAAGATTAGTCCAAGAATATACAAAGGAGGTTTATCTACTTTTGATTAGAGTAGGGCATGCAAAATAAAATAAGGAGAAGGCTTCTTTTTATATCAGTGGGTTGCAACCTAGCATCCAGGAGGAATTAAGTATGGTAAGAATGACCAGCATTGAAGAGGCATACCAGTTTTCCCTATGAGTTGAAGAGAAGCTGAATAAGAGGTTTGAAGGGAGACAAAGAGGGCTTGGTGAAGGAAGAAGAGGAAGTGGTAGGTCATCTAGAAGTCGAAATGAAACCCAAAAGAAAAATGAACATGTGGGTACTAGGAGGAACCAGAGGAATGATGGTTTCAACTGTTCTCGTCATCAAGAGTTTGGAAATTAGAGAGGAAGAGGTAGAGGATGTGGACAAGGAAGAGGAGGCTTCTATGGTACCTATTTCCATTGTAATGAATAAGGTCATCGTGCCTTTGAATGCCCTCAATGACAAGTAAGGACAGATAGGAGAGCTGAGGGCCAAGCTAGGGTTGTTCATGTGGATGAGGATGCACAATCATGACATTCAAAGGATGTAGAAAGAGGAGAGACCTTGGTGAATGAAAGTGTCCTATTAAGTGGTGAGATTGAACTAGGACAAAGGAGCAGTTTGTTTTGTACCAGATGCAAGTGTGAGAAAAAATGTTGTGACGTAATCATTTATGGTGGTAGCACAGATAACTTGGTATCAGAAGAGATGGTCTCTAAGCTGAAGCTCAAGAGGGAGAGACGTCCTCAGCCCTATTGGATTGCTTGGGTGAAAGATGATCATAAGGTCTTGGTAAGTGAGCAATGTCTCCTGAAATTAAAAATTGGGAGTTATGATGATGAAGTTCTCTGTGATGTTATTTGAATGGATGTTTACCACCTATTGTTGGGTAGATAGTGGCAGTTTGATAGACATGCAATACATGATGGTCATGCAAACACATACTCTCTAACAAAGGATAGAGTTTGCCACAAACTAAAGCCCATGAAAAAGGAAGGTTAAAAGGTATGTATCATTGCTAGGATTTGTCTTGTTGATGGAAGAAAGTTTTTAGATGGAATGAAACATCAGTGTATGTGCTATGCCTTGATACAGAGAAGGTAAAAGCCATCTTGGAATGGCCTACTCCAAGGTCTACTACTAACGTAAGATAATACCATGGTCTAGTTAGTTTTTACAAGAAGTTTATTAATAATTTTAGTGGCATATCTACACCCCTAACTGACACAATCAGAGGGGATAGAAAAGAGTTCAAATGGACTACAACAACTGTGAGAAGTTTTGAATTGCTGAAGAAGAAGGTGACAGAACAACCTGTGTTGGCACTTCCAGATTTTAGAAAGGTGTTCTAGGTGGATTTTGATGCTAGTGGCAGTGCTATTGGAGATGTATTGAGCCAAGAAGGTAAGCCTATTGCATATTTTAGTGAAAAATTTAATGATGCAAAGAAGAAGTATTCTGTTTATGATCAAGAGTTCTATGCAATAGTTTAGGCCTTAAAGAAATGGAGGCATTATTTATTGCCAAAGGAATTTTTTTTTTATATTGATCATCAGGCATTACAGTACCTAAATAGCCAAGGTAAATTGAATCAGAGGCACATGAAGTGGGTAGAGTTCTTGCAGAGTTATACATTTGTGTTGAAGCATAGAAGTGGAAAATCTAACAGGGTTGCAAATGCACTAAGTAGGAGACAGTTTTTGCTTATAGTAATGCAGGTTGAAATAGTTGGGTTTGATGAACTCAAGAATTTTTCCCCTGAGGACCCTGATTTTTTTGAAGCATGGAAAGGTTGTAAAGAGCTTGTTGTTGTAGATAGAACCAAGTGGTTAGACTATTTGATTCAGGATGGCATGTTGTTCAAGGGTAGTCAATTGTGCATTCCAAGGAGTTCCATGAGGGAAAACCTGATTAAGGAGAAACACAACGGAGGGATGGTAGGACATTTCTGTCTAGATAAGACCATTTCCATTCTTAGCGAACATTATTTTTGGCTTCAAATTTCACAAGATGTGAAGAAGTTCGCACAGAGTTGCCAGGTTTGTCAAGTTGCCAAGGGATTTAGTCACAATATTCGACTATATCAGCCATTGCATGTTCCATCAAGGCCATGGGAGGACATAAGTATGGATTTTGTTCTTGGATTGCCAAGGACACAATGCGGTAATGATTTAATATTTGTGGTGGTTGATAGGTTCCCCAACGTCGCATATTTCATTCCATGCCACAAAACTCATGATGCTATCCATATTGTAGACTTGTTTTTCAGAGAGGTGGTAAGACTACATGGTCTTCCAAGGAGTATAGTTTCTGATAGAGATACTAAATTTGTGGGGTCTTTCTAGAGGACGTTGTGGAAGAAGTTGAGAATATACTTGAAATTCAATTCCACACATGACCCACATACTAACGGCCAAAAAAAAGTGGTAAATAGAAGTCTAGGCAATTTGCTAAGATGTTTAGTTGGGGATAAGCCCAAGGGATGGGATTTGATTCTACCACAAGAAGAGTTTGCTTACAATAACTCTATAAATAGGAGTACTAGAAAATCACCATTCCAAATTTTATATGGAAGTAGCCCAAGGACTGCACCAGAATTGAGGAAGATAGAGCAAGGGGAGAGGACAAGTGCTGAAGCTGAAGAATTTGCTGAACATATTAAGCGTCTACATGAGGAGGTTCAAGCACACATTACCAAAATGAATCAAGAGTATAAAGCTTGGGCTGATCAAAGGAGAATACATAAGGAATTCTAAGTAGGGTATCTAGTCATGGTGCACTTACGAAAAGAAAGATTTCCAGCCGGTACTTACAACAAGCTAAAAATGAAGAAATTTGGCCCCTACAAAATTCTAAAGAAACATGACTCAGGAAATGCATATGAGGTGGAGCTGCAAGATGGTGTTCACATTTCTCCTATTTTCAACATTGCAGACTTAACAGAGTATCATGATGATGGTGTACATGAGGAGCTAGTGTTAGAGAAATGTCCAATTCCTACTTCTAAGAAGGACGAGATAGAAGAGATTCTAGATCATTGTGTGGGTACAAGTACCAGAAACAAGAATTATGAAGAGTATTTGGTCAAGTGGAAAGGACGGCCGATAGAGGACTCAACCTAGATTTCAGCAGCAGAGGTTTCCCATTTGGGATTTCCTCTACCATTCATAAAGTGACAGGGTCACTTTTCAATCTACCCTTGGTGTCTGATGCAGGAGCATCCAGAGGTATAAGGGCAATCCTGTGTCACCTAAAAAAATATACTTAGACTTAGTTTCTATTTCATGTTTTTTCATTTCTAGATATCCATTTGGGTCAAATAAAGGTTCCAACTCCCACAGTTCCACTATCAGTGTTCTAGAATAGAGTATTTGAACACCTTGGGATATGTGTAAATGCTGAAAAAAATAAGAGTATGTAATTGAGCCATCATTTTGGTGAACTAGGAAGTGTACATTAGCCAGATAAATGTAATTGTAATTTAGAGCATTCCAGAAAAAGAATTGGGTCAAAAGGCCCCACGGTTTGAAAGTTATCGCAATTTTTCAAGTTTTGGAGACCTTCTAAGAATGCTTCAAAGTTAGGTTAGTGGCATTAAATGAACTCAAAAAGGGCCAAAAAATGGGGACAAGTAGAACTGGTCAATAGGGCTATAGAGGACTTTGAGAGCTTTCTAAAAATGTAAATGGTTTGTCAATTAGAGCTACGGTTCAAAAGTTATGCCTCTCAGAAGTTTGGTTACTATTTTTGGATTCTTCTAGATTTTCACCAACTTCTAACGTGGCTTCTGGAGCCTTCTACTTGGTTGGTGGATGCTTACTAGCACTTTCTAGAATGTATTCGTAGTCCATAACCCTCTGGGGTCTATTTAAGGACATTTTTGGCATTGTAAAAGGTAGTTCGGAGTGGAGTTTGAGAGGAGGTACTAAAAGGAGAAATTATCTCCAGATTTATGTTATTGTAAGCCCATAGGGCATGTTATGAAGTCTATTTTCTCTGTACCGAATGTACTAGCTTATTTTCACAGTTAATACAATTTCCCTTTTCCTGTTGTGTCAATTATGTGCTTGGGTTGTGTCCTCATCACTTTGTGTAGAGCTAGGTGCACATCAATCACCTGATTGTCTATGATCTTCCCAAGATTGAAGACTTCCATCTTCAGACCTTTTCTCTAAGCTATTAAGATTCTCCTTATGAGAATATGAGCTCTAATACCAATTTCTACAATGTTCAAAATGGGAAGAGTACTTTTGAGAGGGGGGGGAAGGGGGAGGGTGGGGGGTGAATTAGAAGTAACAATTTTTTTTAACCTTTTCTAATCCGTTAAATTAGATAATTGAAAAGTAAACTACATGCACGTAAACATATAAATGAACATAAAGTAAATACATGAAATAACACATGACACAAGATTTGGTAACCCAAAAACCCTCCGAGAATAAGAAGGTAATACTAGGGTGGGGATGATATCCACATAAATTACTGTAGCAATAATTATTTGACCACTTCTGATGGTATGCCTTGTGAAAGGCCTGCCCTGTTAAAGGCTTTTCACTATATCAATAGTGACCTTGTTAGAGGATTTACAAACACTTTACATGAGGTGTCACCCTATTAAAGGATTTACAATAGGCTTTTAAACCCACCTAGTACAATAGGATTATCAATCACCTTCTCCTAAGGTTCTCCTACCTAGCTGTTAAGCTAACCTATCAATACAAGATTTCCAACTTCTAATACGATGGCATGAAACTATTAGAACAATGAACCTAACATTATGTAATCTTTAATTTCTGGATTTAGGCTCTTGAACTGCTCTCTCTGGTGTGACCCTTGCTTGATCTGATCTTTGTTCTTATTCTTGTGCTGTTCAGATCAACTGGATGTATAACTGTTGCTCTGTTCCTCTAAGTTTTACTCACTTCTCACTGAATTTTTCTATAATCTTCATATACACTATTCTCATCCATGCATGCAATGGGTTTTCAACCTCTTTTTAAAGATTTTGAGGACTTAGGGTTAGGTATGGATCTACAATCCATGCTGAATCTTAAGTTCCCACCTATTCCTTCCATTTTTCTTATTGGTTGCATGCCTTCTCCATTTTTTTGATTCGTTGCATGTTGATTGGATAGGAAACATAAAAGATTCATTCTTATCCTTTTTATCTTTCAAAATCTCTTTTTTTTAGCTCCAAAAATGGTTTACATCTAAGTTTGTGAGGGCATAAACTCATATGTTGATTCTATGTTACTCAGCACATACTAGACTACTAGTGCTCAACACATATACTATCCTAGATTGCTTGGCACCTATATGATTCTCACTCACTTGGCATCTAAAGCATTATGGCTTGCTCAACATCAACTATGACTGAACACCTGTATATCACTTGGCACTTATATACTACTCAACACTTAAAGTCACTCGGCACCTGTTAGAAATCTGACTCAACACACACTATAGCTCGTCATACATAGTGTACTCGACTTCCATACAAAAAGTGATTAAGTGGTTGATACTCAAATGTCAAAACTATTTAAGACCAACATTAGTAACATGTATAGAATTTTTTCAATGAGAAAGTAGATTGTAAGTTCTCTAGACATAAACACCATCCCTCAGAATAAGGTGGTGTAGAGATACATGCATACTACAATCCATCTAGAGGTCTAGTGAGATGTATAAGTTCCTTATTCAAAGAGTTAATAATTTCAAGGTCTCCATGTAAATACACCGCTTCACAAAATGATGGATAGTATCATGTGTATAATCTATTCTCTCTAGAGGCCTAGTATGATCTATATGGATCTAAGTGAAAGACATAAGGTACTCTATGGTCTTTACCTCAACACCTTTCTTCACAAAAGAAGGGATAGAAGCATGTGTAGAATTTGGTCCAGATAGAGGTCTAGATGGAGAGATTCTTGAATAGGGACATATCTATCAAATTTTAATGTAGAATAATGGAAGAAAAATGGTGAATGTACCATTCATTCCCTATGACCTTTTATTGAAGAATAGATTCAAAAGAGAAACTTCAAAGGTATTTTGGAGTCTATATCTTGTAATTGAATTTACTACAATAGTCTTAAAAGGTCAATTCTAAGAATATCCTAATCTTTTTGTAGGTCTATGTGGGATGTTAAAGGATGCTCACATACTAGGATTTAATACTTATGCATAGTCAATTCAATTATCCTTCATATGAACCTCCTAAAACTTCAATCTATGGTTTCATTGGTTCTTGGTTCTAGTAAAAAGTGTGTACAACTTAGATTTTATTAGCTTCTTTTATTTTTTTTTCTCCAATG
Organism: Cupressus sempervirens; assembly: GCA_028749045.1. Taxonomy (NCBI): domain Eukaryota; kingdom Viridiplantae; phylum Streptophyta; class Pinopsida; order Cupressales; family Cupressaceae; genus Cupressus; species Cupressus sempervirens. Next base: position 127,097,144 of record CM053789.1, on the reverse strand, counting down.
ATATCTTGTCTACATAAAATTATGTTATTCCTTCCCTATTGTTGGATCAACTATTTATTTTCTCATTTATTAATACTATATGAGAGACAATATATTGGTGTGATTTTACTAGGGCATATCTACATGAGTTTTCTGATATTGACTCTTTCATCATTGAAACTAATGTGTCAATTTATATTTACTAATTTTCTATTTGACCTTATATCTTTTCTTCTATTCTTAGGGGATGTTGAATCATTACATGAGGAATGTTCTAATTTTTTTGAAAGATTATCCCAATTGAAGATAAAAGGAAGTATAGATGAATATAAAATTATTGTAAATCTAATGGGTGAGTTCAAAAGGAGAATATTAGTTACCAAACATGCCCCACCTAATAAGATTAACCAAGTGTAGTTTAAATAACGGATATACTATCTTATTAAGCAATTTTATGATCTCAAATACAATCAACTACTACTTTTTGAAAAGTATTCCCACTACTAATCTATTAATTCAAGTATACAATTTTTTTTTCCATGCAAGTAAGGTAATTTTTAAACCAAAATTAACAAGACATGATCAAAAAAAATGTCTCCTCATCTCGATCTCTCTATTTTTGGTAGATTCACATGAAACAATAGGCTCTATTTATTTCCATATAAGTCAATGTCTTCTAAAAATGACAAGCACTAAGTTATTAATTATACCAACAAATATAAATTGATGAATTTGACTCCCTCTATATTTTTGGTGTATTTACATGAATAAGTAGGATATCTCTCTCTCTCTAAAAATGACAAGGACTAAGGTATTAATTATACCAACAAATATAAATTGATGAATTTGACTCCCTCTATATTTTTGGTATATTTACATGAAGAAGTAAGTTATCTCTCTCTCTCTCTCTCTCTCTCTCTCTCTCTCTCTCTCTCTCTCTCTATCTCTCTCTCTCTCTCTCTCTCTCTCTCTCTCTCTCTCTCTCTCTCTCTCTATCTCTATCTCTCTCTCTCTCTCCCTCTCTCTCTCTCTCTCTCTCTCTCTCTCTCTCTCTCTCTCTCTCTCTCTCTCTCTCTCTCTCTCTCTGTGTGTGTGTGTTTGTGTGTGTGTGTGTGTGCGCGTGCGTGCGTGGGTGCGTGCGCGCGCACGCATGCACACAAGCTCATGTGTTTGTGCATATGTGTGTGTGTTTGAATGTGTGCATGTGCATGTGTGTATGCATGCAAGCATTCATGTGTGCATGTGTGTGTGTCTGCGTGCGCGCACGCACACGCGTGTGTGTGCACATGCACGCATGCACACATATGTGCACACATGCAGGTGTGTGTGCATGTACACGTATTTTTGGTAGATGCACATGAAGAAATAACCTCTCCTTGTTTATGTATAATTCATTATCTTCTCATAAGTAAAACCATTAAAGTGTTTAGAATGGTAATTATCACAGCCACTCTCACTCTATTATTTTTTGGTAGGCACAAATGAAACAATAGGATCTACCCATGTTCATATAATTCATATTATCTTTTCAAATAGAAAACTAGTATTCCAAAGATACAAAATTAGATGTAGAGAAAAACTACTTTATATTTTTATATGCCTTTAGTGATTTCTTGTGGTGGATTTGTAGTTATAGAAGGTAAAGAGGTGAGGAATTTTTTAGGTACAACTTTGGTATTATCCCCATAGTAAATATATTAGTGCACCTCAAGTTTTATCCTTGTAGTGATATGTAAAGACTAAATATATTGTTGACATGCTTTGATTTTTCCATATGAATAAAGAGAAGATGTTACTTTCTAGCTAGTTCCTTTTCACATAGAGGAAGAAATTTTAAATCAAAAAACTTATTCTTCTACATTCATAGATAGAAGAGTTCACTTGATGGAGTTGGTGGTCCTTTTCCCAAAATCCCTGTCAATAAAATTCATCAAAGGAAACTAAAATGTTACTTATATCTCTTTAAGATTCATGGGCACTAATTTATCACTATATTTGTCTTCAATTAATCACCAAAAGATAGTAGAATAGTGTTCTAAATCCACAAAAAAGAAATTGTTTTTAAACACTATTTTGAACTATTGTAAAAGATGAAGGGATTCATCCATAAAGATGGAAAATATATTGGAAAGACAATGAAATGAAGTACATTTGGAAGTGGAAAATTTTGAATTTTTTCATATATGTAGATTTAAACTTGGGGAAGAGGGAGACTTGAAGAATGTAAGAGATAAATATCTAGTACTATCCATAGTAAATTTTTTAAAGAACATTATTTTTTAATCTTAAGAATGATGTGTAGACTAAATTTATTCTTGACATGATTTATATTTCAATAAGAAAAAAACAAAATTCATTAGTTTTTGGCCAATTCCTCTTGATGAAGTGGTGTATGCATGAAAATCTAATATGTCAGGATCATGTGTAAACAAGTAAACATTTTCTTTATATGTGCATATAAAAGATTGGAAACAAATTGAAATACAACTAAAATAAGCTTGTCTTTAACAACTTCTATAACAAAAAATTAAAATTCTCATGCAACCTCAAAGTAACTCAACAAGGGGACCCATAAGAGGCCTTTTTGGCATGCTCAAGTGTGAGAGATGTGGATGTGCTCTCCCAAACACAACTATTGAATTCCAACATAATGAAAACCCAATATGGAATATGTGAATCTAGACTAAATGAGTGTAGAATACATTCAAGAAATGGCTATGAGTGAGCCAATCTCAAAGGATTCTAGGACATGAAATAGAAATTCAAAAAGCCAAACTAGTAACAAGAATCTATCATGAAAGATGCAAGCATAAATGCAAGAAATCTAACATTTACCAAAGGGTTAATAGCAATGCATAAAAATCACTATGAAAGCTCTAACTCTAAATTAGCATGATAAAACTGCAAATGAGGGAGATGTAAAATGCATTAGATAATGGTTCTATTATAAGTTTGAGAGAGGCCTTGGGGAGGTGGCATCTATGTGGCATTCACATAGGTGCTACAAGGGAGCAACATGTGCTAAGGAGACAAGCCATGTAAAGGTCAACATATGCCTTTTTAGTGATAGTGATGGCTCAAGGTTTGCTCACACATGTGTAAGAAACCTTGGAGAAAAGAAAGGGGGACAAATGTGTTACAAGAGATGTAATAGGTGTGAATCAAATAAGGTAATGGAAGCTTTATTGGATCTTGATTTGCTCACACATGTGTGAGAAAACACTTAGGAGCTAAAAAGTGTTTAGGATTAGTTAAGTGGGATTAATTAATGGGTGTAGACTAGGTCTTTAGGATGGGATTAGGTTGAAATTAAATAGGATTTAATTTAATAATAGGGTGAAAATACTTAATAAAGTTGAGGGAATTAAATAAATTTAAATGTATTTAAAAGGGGATTTATGGAGCACTATGCATTAAATAAATTTAACACACTAGAGGGGACACATTTAATTTAAATTTAAATACATTACGGAAGCGAACCTATTTAATTAAATAAATTCAATTAAATAAGTAGTGGAACATGAACAATATAATTAACTAATTAATAATTAGTTATAGTGTCAAGGTAGATATTAAATCAATTAATATAGTGTTTAGGAGAATTTTGAGTGTCTACAAGTGGAAGTAATGCTAAATAGAAAACTTACTCTACTTCCCTATTAGAAACAAGGATTAATTTGGTGAAATATAGGTGTTAAAAATTTCAAACTCATTATCAATTAATTTTCTCAAAGGTTTCCAAAATTCTTCTTCCAACTCCTTCAAATCTATGGGCGTAACTTTCTTACACACCCTGACTTTGGGTCCTCATAGTGGAATAGTGTGGTAGTGTTCCAAATTCACACACACAATTGTAGCTAAAAAGCTACTTTAAACTATTGAAAACCATAAATATATTTTCCCATAAAATGGGGAAAATATTAGTCAAATATTAAGACAAATCATATTTTCCAATGGGGATGTTTTGACATCCTCCCTTGGGTGGATTTGTAGTTAGAGGAAAAGGGGAGATGATGTATTTTAAAGGTATCACTCTAGTATTAAGTCCTATTAAAATTTTGAATGTACATCAATTACTAGTTCTAATAACAATGTTAGGATCCTATACCTTTTGTTGAAATAATTTCACTTTATAATGTAAATGAAGATCCTATACCAAATATTTTCATAAAATCTTTTAAGTACTTGGTCTAAGAGATAAAGATACCGTCCTTGTTTTGAACAATTCACAGTCCTAAGAACAATTTCATTTCTCCTATCATGCTTATCTCAAACTCATTCTTCATGTGTTTTGATAATTTGTTACTAGCTTCATGATTTCCACCAAAAATGATGTCATAAAAAAATACAATGATTATTAGAAAATCATCTCCTATTTTCTTCAAGTACAAGTTACTATATGTTGTTCCTTTAGCAAATCCAAGCTTTGCTAAGTATTTTTCTAGCCTTTCATACCAAATTTTTGGTTCTTTCTTTAATTCATACAATGCTTTCTTTAATTTAAAAATAGTATCCTTCTCTTCTATTAAAGGAAAACCCTCTGGTTGTTCAATGTATACTTCTTCTTCAAGTTCTCCATTCAACAATGCTGACTTAACATCCATCTAATATACCTTAAATTTCTTATTTCTTGCATATTCTAGGAACATTCTAGCTACTTCCATCCTTGCTATAGGTGCATATGTTTCTTCATAATCAATTCCTTCTTGCTGAGAGTAGCCTTTGCATACAAGTCTTTCTTTGTTTCTTATCACTTCTCCCTGTTCATTCATTTTATTTATGAATACCCATTTTGTGCCAATCACAATTTTATCCTTAGGTCTAGAAATAATTCCCATGTATCATTTTTTTATTATCTACTAGAGTTATTCCTTCATTGATTTTATCCAATGATCATCTTTGATTGCTTCATCTACACTTCTTGATTCTACTTGAGATATCAAACATAGTGGTTCATTAATTTTTCTCCTCGTCATTACTCCCTATTTTTTACTTCCTATAATATTATCAGAAAGATGGTTTCTTACCAAGTTCCTATTTGGGGTAGGAGTTGTTGTTTCAACTCTTATCTTAGGCATTATGCTCCATTCTTCCCTTCCATCTTCAATATGCACACTGTTCTGCAAATCATTTTTAGTCTTGAGAAATAACTCATTACTTTTGTTAGTCATTACAAAGTAATCATCTCCATCAAAGTTATAATCCTCTATCTTTTCCTTGGTGCCAAACCTTTAATCAATTTTAACATTTGCACACTCTACTATATTTTTTTTTCTATAGTTGAAACATATGTAGGCTTTACTTTTTAATGAGTAGCCAAGAAACATACCTTCATCTCTTCTCGGATAAAACTTACTGATATCATCATCTCTCTTGATGTAACATTTGCTTCCAAATATTTTGAACTATTTGACAGATGATGAGTGACCAAACCATAATTCATAGGGTGTTTTTTTCCAAAAATTTCCTAATCTACACTCTATTTAATAGTGTATATACTACTATATTGATTGCTTCTCTCCAAAAATTCTTTGGTACATCAATCTCAAATAGAATAACTCTTCCTGCTTCAACAATTGATTTATTTCTTCTTTCAACAATCCTATTCAATTCAAATGTATAGGTTGAACATAGTTATCTTCTGATGTTATGCTCTTCATGTAGAAGTTGATGAAAGCCAACTTCATAGCTCCCCAAGATCATGTACATGCAAATTACCTATTGTAGGGAAACCAAAGAAGGAAGAGGTAGGTCTTGGAAAAACTAAATGGATTGAGAGACACGATATTGTAAATAAAGAAAAATGTATTGCTATACAATATGCCTTGAAAATGAGTTATGAAATAGAACGAGAGAGCCTAAATATAAAGGCCTCAAGGAGACTTCTAGAACAACCTAGAAGGATCTAAGAGATAAGGTTGAAAACTAAGAATACATCCACAAAAGGTAGGATATCCTCGATCAAGGTGAGGAGATAAGTATGACTTAGATAGGAACAAACTCCCATATTGTCAACAACCACTAGACTACAACTATTAATTAGGTGAATCAATTTATGAAAACTTAAGTAAAAGTGTAAATAATAGTTATTTACTCTAATACCCCCCCCTTAAGTGCAACTTAGGGGAATGCTTAAGCTTACAATATCTAAGATGAAATGTCAAATGGGTCCCAGCAATAAGGCCATGTTAGGTACCCATGTACAAATACAAAGAAATGCAACCTCTAAAAATGGGGAAAGAGGAAAAACTAGATGGGAAAAACCCTCCCCAAAAAAGAGGTAAGAAAATCTAGCAAAGGACTGAAGAAGCCTCCAACTACAGGAATGTCCCTAAAAATTGAAATAAAGAGAAGATCATGAAGAGAATCATTGAAACATGAAGAAGCTACAAACTCTTTCAAAAAGAAACTACTGATATGAACAACTTCCATGGAAATAAAAGGCACAAACCAAGAGTGTCTATATGGTAGATGATCCATCTCATTGAAATGCATAGGTAGCTAACCAATCCTATTGCCTACTCTATAGAATAAAATATTGAATACATAGTTTACACTAACAAACCATCGAACCAAGGAAGCATTAGAACAACAAAATAACCACCCCTTAATGTAGATGGGGTGAGGTGATACGTAACTAAGAAAGTGGGCCAAAGTCCTCTACAGAAAGAACAAAGAACAATGAGGGAGAGAAAGAGGTACAAACACCTATAAAGGCACGTGTCACTAAAAAAATTATGGGGTTAATGTCATGGAAGGGCCACTCACTTGGAAAAGGAAGAGGGCACAAAAATGACAACAACTAACCTCCCATGGTGCCTTATAAAATAGTGTGAGTATAACTATCTCAAAACAAAATTTATGAACTTGAAATGCAAGAGTGGCACTTTATCTCAATGTGTTTGCATAAAGATGCTTACAAATGATATCAACAATGATAAAAAAGAGAAAAATGCTAATACAAAAGATAGTATGACCCAAAATAAAAGATCCCATGCCGTAAAAACAATCCTCAGACCTGCAACACCCAAGATATCCACCATAGAGAAAAAATGCCAAAAACATGATAGAAGAGCATGGGGTAGAATCTAAAAGAAATGACAACATTTTTGAAAAGATGACAAAACCAACTTTGCAAAATAATAACATTTTCAAAAAATGAAGATGGAACGCAAAACATATGCTTTCCAAAGTGAAAAATAGAACTTCAAATTTAGACTCATCAAAACCAAAAAATACCTATACCAATGTCTTTTCCTTGGAACCAGCTTTCCGGTGCTTCTTTTGGATAGGAAAAATACATCTATATGCTCAAGTTATAGAAAAAAAACTATGAGTAGGTCAAAAAAGGACTTGAAGGAGAGGCAAGAAGGTGCTGATGTAGTGTTAACATCATGCTAACATTAGCAAACCCCTATTTTAAAATTGATAGACAGGGAGCCATCATAGCAAAAGAGTGCCATGCGATAGCCACATGATAGTATGGCTACAGAGCTAGTGACATGGCAGGGGCCACATGGCAGTTGTAGAATGCGCTACATATGAAAAAAATGACATGTGGTAGTGGGGCCATAGGTGGGCTGTAGCTGTTGGTGGTAGTGGTCATAGGAAGATAGCCTTTGGTGGCAATGGCCATAGGCACAGTTGCTGTTGGTGGCACCACAAGCCGTTGTCATAGGTGGGAGGTTTGCCAGTTTTGACCGCATTTGGGTGACACTAAAACCCTAGTGGTACCCAAGCTAAGTGCTAGTTGCATAGGAGGAGGGCCATGGTGGCACAATAGTGGTTGTCGATCAGCTCTACAATTTTTTTTTTCCAAAAATTCATTCATACGGGTTTGTATGACCTCCCAGAAAAAAAATGCCTCTTGAATCAACTGTGTCCAAAATGGACAAATTCTATATGGATCCTAACTATAATGGACCTTCTAAACTTAATGGTAACATTCATTTAGGCCCAAACTGCTCCAAAAAATACTCTTCCTCATGAATTAAGAAAAAATACAAACAAACGAGGATTGGTATCTCCTAATCGTGGCTTAAAAAATCTTTCAGCCAAAAAGAAATAGGGAGGCTCTAATACCATGTAGAATTTTATGAGAGACAACTTCACAACTTTCCAAGATCACTTGCATGCAAATAACTTGTTGAAGAGAAACCAAAGAAGGAAGACGTGGAGGTTGGAAAAATTAAATAGATTGACAGAGAGGATATTGCAAATAAAGAAAAATGCATTGCTATACAATATGCCTTGAAAATGAGTTATTAAATACAATGAGAGAGTCCAAATATAAAGGCCTTAAGGAGGCTTCTAAAAAAAGCTAGAAGGCTCTAGGAGATAAGGTTGACAACTAAGCATACATCGACAAAAGGTAGGATATCCTCGATCAAGTTGAGGAGATAAGTATGAGTTAGATAGGGGAAAACTCCCATGTTTTCAACAATTCCTAGACTAAAACTATTAATGAAATGCATTAACATAAGTAAGCTTAAGTAAAAATATAAATAATAATTATTTACTCTAACACTTCACAATAGATATTGAATTCTCTAAAAGTGAATTCTCCTCGTCTATCTGATCTTAAACTCTTGATTTGACTCCAGATTCATTCTCAACTTTGTTCTTAAATATCTTGAATTTTTCAAATGACTCTAATTTTTATTTAAGAGAATCTACCCACATATTTCTAGTTAAATTGTCAACAAAAATTGTAAAGTACCTTTCTCCATAGAATCCTCTTGTTCTTGTAGGAGCACTCAGATCTGCTTGAACCAATTCCAACTTTTGTGTAGTACAAAACTACTTGCTTGGAAATGAGACTCTCTTATTCTTGGCCAAAATAAATTCCTTACAAAATAGTATTAGTGGGCTTAGTGATCTTAGGTAAATCTCTTACAACAAGTGTATTACTAGACTTCATAATGTTATCAAAGTTAATATGACACAATCTTCTATGCCACAACCAACTATTGTCAATATTTTCTACCAAACATGTTATTTTAGTAGAGTTTAACTAAAATACATTACATTTGGTTTTAGTTCTAGTACCAAGTATTTTTCCTTCCTTTTTCTTGATAATGCATGTGTTATCACCAAACTACAATTGGTATCCTTTGTCCATAAGTTGTCTAATGCTCAACAAGTTATGCTTCAGTCTGTCAACAAATTAAACATCATCTATGTATGTGTTACCATAAAGTGTGATAGATCCAATTCTATTAATATGACAAGCTACATTATTTCCTACTTTGACAATTTATACATCATGGCTTTTGAATTTGACAAACTTTCTCATATCACCAGTCATGTGATGTAAACAACTAATATCAATGATATAATCTTTCTTTCCAACTTGTGAGATTATCACACTTTCTTCTTTGATTCATCTATCAAGATCATCCTCCTTTATAGCTATGAACCCTAATTCATCTTCACTCATGCTTTGATTAGATTCTTCTTCTTCTTCTTCTTCATTAGAATATAAGAAATTTCTAGAAATTCTAGACTTGAACCTTCTCTTAAACTTTCTTTCTCTTTTAGGAAACTTACATGCATAATGACCATCTTTTTCTCTTTCCACAAGAAGAGATAATCCCTCTTGGATCTTTTCTTCAATGGACTTGTTGCTATTGGCAATGTCTCCTTGCACTTTTGTGTTCCTCACTAAACTAGGTTTGATGTTTAGTGCACTGAATTCTGTCTCAACTTTTGCCAATTCTCTAGACTATTTCAGATCAAATTTTGTAGCTTATAATATAGCGAGAAATGTTTCTTTGTTGAAGTTAGTAGTATAGGGTATCATTAGTTGAATCATGTGTGCTACTATCTTAAAAGGTGGTGAGACTTTTCAAAATCTTCCATATCACTTCATCATCAAACTTCTTTCCATTATCGGATGTGATTCACACAATGATCTCAGATATTCTCCCAACATAGCTTCTTATATAGATTCATCTTTCATCACTTTAGCATCTTGGAATGTGCAATAAAAATTTTGCAATCTAACCCATTTTGCATGTGTATCACCCTCATAATCAACTTCTAAAGTTTTCTGAATTTCATAAGATGTTTTGAGTAATTTTACTTGACTGTACTAACTTCCAGGTAATGTTGACAGTATTGCTTCTCTTGGCCTTATGTTGAACATAAACACTTTTCCTTGTTCCTTGGTAAAAGTTTCAAGATTGTCTTCTTCTGGAATGTTCTTTAATGTCTTGGTTACAAGCCAATATGCTAGACCCATGCACTAGAGATTAGTCTTCAATTTATCCTTCTAGCTATCATAGTTTGTTCCATCGAATCTAGGACTCTCCTTCTTAAACAGGCTCACCATGGATCTTCCAAAGCTTTTAAACTTCCCTTCTGTTGGAAATATAAGAGGTGTAACTAAGAGGGGAGGGGTGAATTAGTTACTACTAAAATAAATCTTAGATCCCTTAGATGTCAAATATAAAATTCAGACTAATAAAATTGATTACTCTTGATACTTAGTAAGCATACATAATTTGTTTTAACTCGGTAAATGTAGAATTTGTTTAACTTAGTAGATCTTAAGATAGTTTTAGTAATTTACTTCAAGCATGAACACATATGACACCAAGATTTAACATGGAAACCCAGTTTGAGAAAAACCATTGAATGTAACTAGTTACTATTTTTCACTCTTTTGAAATGATCCCTATTAGGAGCCAACCATATTAAAGGTTAAAAAACACATTGTTAGGTGTGACCCTATTAATGGATTTGATCACCCTATTATGAGTGGCCTTGTAAGAGGTCTTCAAATAATTTAATATAATTTCCACCTTGTTAGAGGATTTACAAATGGCTATTAAACCAACTCTATTAAGAGATTTTAGATCACTGCTACAATGGTTAGAGAGTAACAATGAAATGACCTAATTGAGATGCAACTAAATTGCTGATTATATATCTCTATTCTAGGCTATGCTTGATCCTTATTGATTGAATAACACTTTTTTTCTCCACAAGGATACCTGCTTATCCGTCAAGTTTTCTTCCTCTCTTCTTATCTCCTTCAACTCATTCAACTTCCATGCTTTGAAATCACAAATTGACCTTTTACTTATACCTTCCAATTTTTCAAGTCAGCTCAAATATAAATTAGAATAACCAATATTCATTACCATAATCAGCTGGAATCAATAGGTAAAATAATTAATCTTTACATGCCAAAATAAAAAATCCTTTGATAGCTGACCCAGCTATGTAGAAACTAATTCTGAAGCAATTTCTTGTGTTAACCAATAGGAGCTCAGTTAACATTGAGAACTTAAAAAATTCTTTTGGTAATCAAGTGAACTCAGTCAATACTAGCTCTATTCAATTTTCCTTTGTTAACTGAGTGAGCTCGATTAACACTATTTTCTACATAAATTCCTTCGACGCCCAAGTGAGCTTGGTAGATACTACCTTCTATATAGAGTAGACTTAGGAACATTTAATAGACAAGGAAAATTATTTTCACTGACCAAGTGAGCTTGACATGCACTGACTATAAATTGATATCACATTTGTGTACCATAAAAAACAACACACAATTAATCAATTATATCAAAAACCCTTCAAGGACTTGAAGCTTTGATACCAATTGTTAGAAATAGTAGTTCACCACTATAACTAAGAGAGTGGGGGGGAGAGAGGGGGGTGGGGGCGTTGGGTGAATCAATTATGCATATGAAATATTAAACTTCTTAAACAATTATTAATCATTCAACCAAAACAAATAGCAACCATAAAGAAATGTGCATGCAAAATTACACTAGATATGTTGACTAGGAAAACCCTTGATCAGAGTGAAAACCTCATTAGGAATGATGCCCACAAGATAATGTATTGATCTGAATATTCCTTGTTAGAGGATGGATCCTATTAGGAGTCTATTACAATGCTTAGTACAAAGAGTCCCTATTAGGAGACCTTGAATCCCTATTAGGAGATTCCAACCCTATTAGGAGTTGAAGAAGATGGCTGAATCCACTGTCCAAATAGCTTTAGGATTAGATCAATGAACCCACTGTCCAATTAAACTCAGTACTATTCCTTTCAGAATAATAGATGTGTGATAATCTTTTTCTTCTTCCTTTGTCTAATATGTCAGACTACTTCACCTTTAGATCATGCAATCAGATCTAGAACTATGTATTCATCAATATTAACCCTTGAGGTCACTTACATGCATTAGTAGATTTCTCTACTCCTCTACTTCACAATTTAGAAGTATTCTCTACTTCCCAAACTCAATTATTGTCCCTAAAACTGAGGAAAACATCTATCCTTTATACTGTACTCAATATTAGTTCCTTGAGTTAGCTCCATACTCAATATTAATTCCTTGAGTCAGCTCCATACTTTATAATAAGTTAATTAAATGGAATACACATTTAATTAATGTTGTTGGCTCATAGTTATACACAACCTTCCACATGTTGAACTTTCATACTTGTGCACTTCCTGACATCATTAGTAGTCAGTGTGCTACCTCTAGTTAATTGTGCAAGCATTAATTCCAAAGATAATGTGCTATATCGATCATACAATAGAAACTATTTTTCCAATGCTTTATTTCCCTGTAGTTCTGTATAAATCATGAATATCTTTCGTATGCTATCAATTTAGGTTTTGCACACTTGCCCACATGTCACATACATGTTGTATTGTGTGCTAGTAACTATGCATGGGCAAATATGCAATGTATTTCCCTCAATACAAAAATATTAGTCTATTTCTCTATCATTTTTTTGAAAAATTATTATTATCTTGTCATCAATGATAAACACAATCATAACACTATTCTATAATGCTTCCACATAGTACTAGCATTCATGCCAACATAGCCTTTGCGAACAGTGGGTCTCAAATGTGTTGCAAAGACTAAAATCTTGTCAGTACTTTGTTAGACCTTTATTAGAGTTTCTATAGAATTATTTGAGCACATTTGATTTTTTGGCAATATCATTGGTTGAAACAATGTAGTGGGGTTCCCTTTTGATGTCACATAATTTGGCCATCAATCTTTACAAGATCAATGATCAACACTTCACTACTTCAAAAGGATGTAAGAAATTTAACTAAAGTGGGCAAGTGCCTCATTGATATGTGGTATATGATGATGTCATGGAAGCAATAACTAGAAGGTATGACATAGTTTGTGCTATTGGTAGATTGTGAGACATGTTGGCACAAAAAGGAAGCATTCTACTAGTTTGCCTGACTAACTAGATCTCAAAAGGATGCATTTTTATTACACCATTGATCTTGGTAAGGTCAAGAGCAGGTGCTTACTCACATTATGAAAATTAGTGAACTTTAAGAAAAGTAGAAAAGCACCCGCACACCATGTGGAAATGTCAGACCAGTTGCTAAAAGGGTTTTTGAGTCACACCAAGTTGGAAAAATATAATGAAATAGTGCATTGTAATTTGTAAATTATGACGTGTACTTGCCAGGCTAGAGATGAGCATGCTAGTGGGGTCGCATTCTTGATGGGTCCACTTGAAAAATATGGTCATTTTCCATGACCATTGATCTTTGGGAGATCAATGGTTAGCACTTTACTACATCAAAAATGTGCTCAAGCTTTAAGCAATGTGGGAAAGCCCTTGCTTGATGTGTGGCAAGGATTTCCAACTTTAAAGCAACTTTATTATTTTCAAATAAAGCCCTTGAATGTTGTGTGATCAATAGATGAAATTTAAGCCTAAGGTGCAACATGAAAATTAATGGTTAAAGACATTAATATTGTTTAGGGCCACTTCGTGCGACCTTAATGTTGTGATATAACTTAAAAATTCACCATTATTGAGTCCCACAATTGCAAATTTCTTAGACCACATGGGTTTTTAGAGATAGGACATGAGATTTTATGAGGTTTTCAACAATCTAAAAAGAAATTTATAGAGAAAAAGAAGTAAAAATTAGTTTTTAAGTGGTCTGTAACTCTTGAAAAGTTGAAAAATTATAATTGTGCCAAGTTGAATTAATGATGCCTCCTTGAAAGGAATTTTTAAGCCTGATAGATTACCTAAAAATATCTGTTTAAGAAAATTTTCTTGAACAAATTCCTCTACCTATGAATGAATTGAAAAAAGGTAGATGATTCATCCCTAAAAACCCTAGGTTGCTTGTAGTTGAGGGTTTCTATGACAGGGTCAATTGGGTAAGAGATGCACAAGTTTTAATGGGGGGTCTAGAATTGTTTTAAAAATGGTTTTCAAAATGTAATTTGGACACCCCATTGGGCAATGTATCAGAGTTTAACATTGGTAAATTGGTTGTTCCTAGGTTATTCTTTGATAGTGAATTGCTAATTAATATGGCCAAGAAATATGACCCCATTTCTAGGATTTTAAAAAACCATGCAGGAGAGAACCTTTTTAGGGTCTCACCTTCCTTAATTAGTGAAGTATTTAAGATCTATCCCAATAAAGAAGTCCATGAAAAATTTGACATGTAGGAATTCTAGGAAAGGTATGATGCCATGAGGATATACTTGAGGGTAGGACCATTGCAACAACATATTGTTCAAATTGGGTCACTTCCTTTAGATATACTAGAGCCTTTGATGAAAAAGTACTTTAATCCTAGGGTACAAGCCCTATATTTTATTCTTTGCAAAATATTTGGAATGGATGAGTAGGATTATATTCAAGGCTCCATTGCTCTTATCATAACTTAGACCCTATAGTTTGGAATGAGCTCAATTCTTTGTTTCGCTACCTACCTAGGTGAGCAAATTCATAATGGTTTGATTGGAATAGCTGAAGGTAAGGTGAATAGGTCTTTTTGCTGGTATTATTTTTTGATGTAAATATGTCTTTACAAGGGAGTAACTTTCTTCTCCAAAGAGATGAAGTTGGAACTAGAGAGGGATGGAGAGAAGCTCTTAGTTTGATTATGGAGTGCTGAACATGACATGGGAAGTCTCAAATGCTAGTTATGTTAGATTTGATAGATACTTTGCCTCGATGCTTAGACTAATTTTGAAAGGAGATAGTCCTAGAATCCCATAGCCTTTTTTGGAATTGATAAGACCCAAGGACCATGCAAAGGGGTTGTTGGTAAGTCAGGCTAGTCATAATTGGGGGGATATCATCTCATACCCTATCTCCACTTTGATAAGAGTTTATGGCTTTTTGGGAAAACCCCATGTACTACCTTTTCATGTGGCTCTGAAGATAGGAATTGTAGAGTTACTATGGTAGATTGGGTTAGTTGAGGAAAGGGATATATTGGGAAAGGGTAAAGGCACATTCTTCCCTATTGTTACTGTTATACATGGTTTTGTTTTTGTTAAAAAAGGATGGAGAAATTTGAGCCTATTTTTGGATAGATATCAAATGGATTAATCTCATGCCCACTACATTGACCCAAATGGATTTTATGACCTCATTAGGGAGAGGAATAAAGCTAAGGCTCTTGTACAAATTGATTACTTACCAAAGGATATCATTAGAAATGTATTTTTATTATAGGTTCAAGAGGCTAGAAAAGAAAAATGGGTAGTTTTCAGCAAGGTTTTAGAATTTATCAATTGTTTTGAGCCCAACTATAACCCCTTGGTAGATAAGAAATATTGGGGAGCCAAAAAGAACATGCTAATGAACAATTTTTCTATGATAATGCAAACTTTAAATGAAAAAAATTATATCTTATCTAAAGCATATCTAGATAAATCTTATGAGGTTGAAAGAAGAATAAGTACAAAAATGGTTGTGACTCCAAGCCAGTATACACTACAAAGAAAGGTTGGATATGTTGCAGTTCAAAATGTACAATAGATTCCCCTTTACAAAAGGCCAAGATTAGAGAGCCCACCTAACAAAAATGCTCATAATAGATAGAGGTTAGAACAAGAATTATCCTCTCAAGCAAGAGAGTATTCACCATCTCAGACCCCTCTTAGAGCAGATGATGAAACATCTCTAAGAGAGAAGCTAAGGAAAATTTGAGTGAAGGGAGGCATAATTGTCACTACTACTGATATAGAAAGGGGAGTGCCTAAGGAGCCTCTTATGCCATATTTTGACCTTAGTGTTTCTGATTAGAGAGGTAAGAAGATAGATCCCATCATTATATAACCATCTCAAAAGTTTGTAGATGTTGAAAATTTTGTTTAATCTAGGGCCTGTGCACAATTTTTGTGGAGGAAGAATATAGGCAATTTTGAGGCAAAGTGTAAAACAATAAAAACAAAGCAACCACATAAGTTGGACTCTAAAATTGAGGAAGAGGTAAAAGCCAATTTTTTGGAGGACTTTTCCCATTTAACACTTGAGGTTAGGAGACAGTTGGTTAGAGAATCAGGAGTTTTGGTTCTACCTAAATGTGACATAGCTAATGCTATGATTTTTTATTCCATTATAAAAGAGAAAGATGTGCAGTTTAAAGCTGAAGAAGAAATATTACAAGCACATAGAGGGGTGAAATTCAGCAATGATCACCAAGCTTCGGTGATTTGGTCCATTGAAAATAGAAATAAGACCAAAATACTAGAGATTTCAAATGTTGAGCATATTGGTACACTCACAGTGTACATAGGAGATGAAGTGTATAGTGAGGAAGCCATCAAGATGACTAAAGAAGTGGTGGATTTCAGCTCAATGGTTGTGGGTAAAGAAAAGTGAAAATTCCTAGAACTCAATGCAAAATTTGAAGAAGTATTGAAAGTATATGAGGAAAGGGGAAATAGAATACAACTATTGGAAAATCAGATATCCAAGTTGCATAAACTACTTGGAAAGAGGGAAGTGGGAGAGTCCAGTAAACCAAGGATTATATATCCTCACCCTCTAATTGAACCATTAAAAATCTACCCGAATTGTTGAGTTGCTTGATACACCATAAACTCTTTAGTTTCATACTGCAAAAGAATTTGAAGAAGAAAAGAATAAATTGTAGGAGTTACACGTTGAGCTAAACAATCAATACGAAGAGAAACTTAGGAAGAAAATCTTATACTTATTGGATAAGATTTATTGGTCAACATTATATGACCAGCTGGCAAGAATCCTAGAGATGTGGGATGAAATAAGGAAAGATAAAGATACAATGAATCCCATTGAGTAGAAATGGAAGGAAAGAGATAATATAATTATGTTACTTCTATGTGTATCTCTGTCATCAACTTATCATGTGATCAAATAGAGAATTATTTTGATATAGTTAATGATCTGACAACATTTTATGAAAAAGGGTTTTTGTTCAAAAGAAAATAATGATTTGACTTTCTAAGTATGTAGCAAAGAAGTTTGATCTCTTTCCCAATGAACTTAAAATGTTTGAAAAAATAAAAGAAAAGGAAGAATGGGGAAAGGAATTAGATGATCTATTGTGCCATAGAATGAATAAAGTCATCAATGAAAAGGGGCATGTACTAGGGGCAATGACTAATGAAGAATTTGTCAAAGTAAAATTGTTTTATAATTTTTTTAGAAAAGATTTTGATGAAATAGAACAAATACAAAGCTTTCTAGTAAAAAAGTAGCGAGAGATCTTAACTTTTGATTGGATTAGTGATACTATTTTCAACAAGTGGAAGGAAGAACTTTTGTCTTCAAAATAGGTGGTGACAAAAGAAGAGGATGTTGGCCTCGAAGAAGATCAAATAGATGAAACCTTAGTGATCGAAACTAAACAACCAACTGCACCTATTAGCCTTGAAAACCAAGCTAATGTTGTGGTAGCCAAAGACTTAGATGTAACTATTGCTTTAATAGTTCATGATGATGAAGATGGAGAGCTTTGAGTTGGAGTGAAGATACATGAAATAGAGCTAAATACATCATTAGCAAGCCTGAAACCCACATATTACGAGGAATTAGAATAATGAAAGAGGAAATCATGCAATTTTTAGCATCTAAAAGTGTAACAAAAAATGGGCCCACTAAAAGAATACTTTGATGTAAAGTTTTTCTATTACATAAATTTTTGTTTTTGGTGATAGCAATAAATGTAAGTATCTTTTGTGTAAAAGAAAACTATAAATTTTCTATGCCTAAAGCTTGTTGCATCTCACACTATATAAGTGAGATTCCAAAGTTAGAGAAAGGGTCTGGATTGTTGTATATTTTTAGTTTTTACTAATTTGTTCAGTCTAGTCTATTGATGCAACTTTTGTGATGTATTTTCTCTACCAATATTTGAGAATACATTAATGTTGTATAGGATCTTAATGCTTTTCTTCATTCATTTTAAGTTGTTTCAATTGTATATAATTTTCAAAAGGAAATTAATACAAGGATGAACTATCCCCATATATATTCTTGCTAAGTCTTGTCTCCTTTTTTATTACTTGGTTATTCTCAAGTTGTATTAGCAAAGCTTTTCCAATTGAATATAATTAAATCAAATTGTATGTCAATTAACTAATGCTTTTAATTCAATGAATTAAGTAAATGGCTTAGTGTGATTGATAGGGTTTCCATGGTAATAGGAAGGATATCTATAATAATTAGTTTTAGTAAGAATTGTTGATAATATTTATTGCAATGCAATCAATTAGATTTATAAATTGAATGGAATCTAAATCCCAATGGATGAGACACTAATCTATTGATTCAATATGCATATGAAAGATCATGAGAAAATATCAAGTTTAAATTCAAAATCCATTTTAATTTACTATTTAAATAATATCAATGTTGGTTACACTTTTTTTCATTGAATCTCTAAGCCTTAGCTAGCTACTATTGTTAGAAATACTTGTAAGCCTAAGAAGAAATGTGACCAAATCTTCTCTATACATATGTGTGTCATGGTAAATTATCATGGAATGAACAAAATATGTATATGGTATTATATTGTAAATCTTTCATCCCTTAGGTATACCTACCTTGGTTTTGTAGAGCCTAAAGAGTAGAAAATTTGTTTGATTTTATTGAAGTTGGATCTAGATATAAGACACATAAAATTTTTTATGGGAAGTTGTTGATCCTTTCCTTTCCCATGATCTCACATCTCATCGTAAAGAGTGTTCACCTTCGACTTGGTTCTCCATTGATTGGTTCTTTTATCAATGTTCTCCTTATCATCATATAGTCCCCTTCGTCTAATTCTAAGGGTGCCTTAGAATGCTTGCTACTACTACTAGATTCATCTTGTACATAATTGACCCTTTTTGTGTTTTTGTGGGAAGTTGACCCTTTTTAGGGTACCTATATGCAATGGTAATACTTCATGGTGGAAAAGTAAGAACCTCTTCCTTGATTGCTACTCCTTCCTCTCCAGTTTGTGTTATAGCTTCTATCACTATTGAAACCTCTTCTTCTTGAAGTTTCTTCCTATTCTTCAGTTACTTTATTATCTCCTTATGACCTATAGTATGGTCCTCATCCACCATAGCTTGTACCTCTCCTATTTTTTCCCTTAGCTCTACCTCTAAATTTTGATTCTACTATCCTTTTGTTCTTCTCTTCCACATTGAAAGGAAGTTGGAAGTGTAGACACCTAAAATCCCTTAGAAAATAAATTATTTCTATTTTCTAAAAAGCCCCTAATGACATCATCATTTGTTAAATAATTATTTATTTATTTTTATGCCATTAAATCCCCTTATCTTAATTAAAAATATTTAATTAAGGAATCCCTCCCAAAAATGTTTACATCTTATTTAAACATTATTTTCCTTATTTATTAAATATTTAATTAATAAATTGAACAAAAATCTCAAAATAACTATTTAATTTATTTTTTGCCCAAAACTTGGCCAATTTCCTTAAGACCACTAACCTCTTCCAAAATCTTCTAATCCTTCTTTAATTTCGGTTAAAGGCTAATCCCATCATTTTCTACCCTTAATCCCAACTCAAAATATTTAATTAAGGTTAAATATTAATCCTCATGTTTACTAAAAATGTTTTAATCAATATTTCCTCAACCCAAACACATGAAATAAATAAAACTTTATTTATTTCCTAATAAACCTTTTATCCTCATCCTAGGAAATTCTAGACTCTTCTAGAAGGTCTTCGTCCTCATCCTAAGCCTATCCCTAAACCCCCTTTTTAACCTAATCCACCCCATCCACCCATACTAACTAAGCTTAGCTACTAACTCACCCACCCTCATTGAATGCCATCCACTTGCCCATCTCTAACAAGCTTAATCTAATCCTAAACCATCTCTAATCCTCCCCTAACCTTGTCACATTCCCTAAGCAAGCTTAAGACTTTCCTAAGCCAAGCAAAGTCAAAAATCTCCAAAACATCCCAACCACCCAGCCATGAAAGCTCTTACAAAGCCATAAAGACTCTTACAAACCCATTCATTGTTCTTACAAGCCATTTATGAGGGTCTTTATGGCCTTGAGCCTCCTTTGTTGACTCATCCTTTCCCTTTCCTCCATCCATTGACCCTATGGCATGTGTCAGTCCCTGATTGGTGCTAAACAAGCACAATCCATGTGCTCCCCTTTGAGTGCATCCTAGCCCTCCTTAACCATTTACCCCTCAAATCCTCAAGCCCTTAGCCTATAAATTGGATCCCCTCGCAAGCTATTTCAATCACAACCTTTAAGCTAAAGTTATAATGCCATTTTGAGAGCAAGTTTTATATTAAATCCATCCACCCAAGCCAAAATCCATCAAGAACAACATTGAAGCTAGTTTGAGAACCTTGAGCAAACATCCTGAATCCATATCCAAATTAGACTCATCCTTAAATCAAGTGACCATCTTCATTGGGAGAGCCATTGTATGGCCCATATTCTCATTTGAGGGTTTCACTTTGTCTATCTCATATGTTATGATTTTATGCCAGTTAATGCTCTCTTTTTTTAATTGATTAGTATTACTTGCTAACATATTTCTCATATACATTTTGGCATGCCTATTGGGACCCCACTATGGGTCATTCATTCATCCATTTCAATCCATGTTTTGTTTTTCTAAACTAACAATCTAACATTTTTTGTTGTTTAACTGGTTTTTAGGGTGTTTCTCTTGTTTTTGCAAGTTGAAGGACACATTTGGGAAGACAACATATGCTCTAAAATCCAAAACTAATAAAAAAAATAATTTTTTTTGGAAAAAATTGCGCCCATAAGTTTTGTTCATGTGTAGTGTCATCTCCACAAATTGGCATCTGTGCCTAGTGCACTGTCATCTTTGCTAGATCAATTGTCCTCTCTGCTTGACAAGCTGTCATCTCTATAGTTTGGCATCTCTGCCTGGTCTCCTATTGGCTATGCCGTCACCACATTATTATCTCTAAAACCTTAATTGTCATCTCCATAGTTCAGCACCTCTGCCTAGTTTTTCGTCATCTTCATCACCACCTCTGATCAACTATCATATTCACAATTTAGCGTCTTTGCCTACTTTTCGATTGTCTATGTCGCCAAGCTGAATTGTTGTCTCTGCCTCTTTCTCTATCATCTTTGTAGATTGGCATCCCTACAATTTGGCATCTCCACCTAGTGAACTGTCATCTCCGTCTATTTTTTTTGCCCATCCACACCATCATCATTTCTATTTTGGCAATTTTGTGATTTTTCTTCTAATGAACTTGCATGGTTAACCACCTTTTTCTTTGAATGAATGTTGCTCAAACATAATCTTGAATGCCATGGATTAAAATCAATCTTTCTTGGAATGCATGCTTAAAACAAACAAACTCAATCTTGAATGCAAAGGATCAATTGACCATTGCAATATCTCACACTTCAATTTTTGGGCATAAAAAGAACCTAAATCCACATTTTTGTAATCTTCTAAGTTATAAAAATGCTTTGAGTGAGTTTTTAGTTGGACTCACCCTCTTTAATCACCCATCATTCTAACCATTGGTTGCAATCTCAGCGCCATCTATGGGGAAGGGTCCACCTAAGAGGGTGTTAAGTGCTCCACAAAAATCAAACTCCACTTACTTGGGTTTTTATTAGTTTTTCTAAGTTAGAAAATTCTTTAAATGTCCATTAGTCCCACTAACACTTCATTTGGGCATTAAAAAAATAAAAATTGAACAAATCTTGACACAAAGGGCCTCTAGGTGTGTGCTTGACAATCGAGTTTCACACATCTTTGTTTTGGGCTTAAAATAAAATCACACCAACTCTTGAATGCCTTAAAGGAAATTAATCAATACTTGATGTGGAGGGCCTCCAGGCGCATGGGTTTACTTTCTTGTTGACACTAACTCTTATTCTTGTTCGCATTCTTCAATCAATTTTTCTTTGTTAGTGCATTTCAATGTTGGAATTGAACATTTGCATCTTAAACATGTGTGTTTGCAAAGTCTAGATCAGCACACTTAAGTGTTAGTTAGAAAAGGACAAAAGTGTTTTTTAGTCCAAGGTCATCCAAGTGTTCTCTCCCCTTGTCATCTTTCGAGGCCATCTTGGGTGCATAAGATTAGGATCCAAAACCTTGTTTCTCTTTTCAGGAGGCTTGCTTGGGGATTTCATAATCCCTTGGGATGACCTCAACTCTAGCATTCTGGTGGAGTATAAAGATTAGGAGGGGAATCCAAAGACACCTCTCTTGGAATCAAGATTTTGTCACTTGGGCTAAGCCTCAAGGAACTTTATACCCTTGAGAAGTGAAAGAGGAGAAGTTGGTTACTGCTCCTCTCGACTATGTGACATCTTTTAGTTTTCATCTATGGATTTGGGCCTCACATACCTTGGGTATATCGAGGACTCCCTAGCCAAACCAACTGTCAGCCTTGTAGACAACCATCTAGGATGTTAATGTGTTTGAAGTGACTAATCGAAACATTTGTAAAACATACACACTCCTTAGCGCAAGTATCACACTATGAGAATAAAAAATTTCTATTTGGTTGTTCCTATCTATTGCTTGGTTTTTTTACTTGTTGAATGAATGTTTTCCAAACTTGGTCAATCCTAGCTTAGGGCATATTTACCATAGTCACTGCCTATTCCAAAGGTTGAACAAGTTGAAACAAAACAATCAAGATCTCTCAAAGCCAAGCAAATTTAGGAATTTATGTCAAAACAACCCAAACCCAAATAGATGTTTCACAAAGCCAAACTCAAGCCATCTCAGGCATACCGAGAAATTTCAGCCAAGAAAAAGGAAGTAACACCAAGCCCTCGAATTGCCAAACTCCACAAAGAAAAGGACAAAGCTGACAACGAAGCCCTTCAAGATGCCTGGTTAGACCTCACTATCCAACTTAACCAACATCCAGGAGTTAGCCCTCCTTATGCACTACCAACTAGGCATGATTTTTATGATTAGACCCCCTTGTTTCTCCACATCTTCTTACATAAGTTTCACTTTTGCATTAGAGTCATCTTTGTAGGTAAGCCAACTAGCCATCCTCAGTCATCCCATTAAGCATTTTAGTTCACCATCTCATTTACATCTCTGCCTTAGAATCAAACCAATCCCCTCAAACCTAGCTAGCATCCCAAAAGCTTAAACTTCACATCCAAGCCTTCAATATTGTTTTCACCTTGCCAAAGGTTTTCCATTCCTACCATCTATCCAAATCCACTAGCCTCACCAAGGTTATCCCTTTAACAGAGCTTTGTCTAGGGTAATATAGCTTTGTCACTTTTTATCCCTCATCACCTTGAGCTAAAGGTTGGGATCCACAAGTGGTCAATCTCGTGTTCTTCCTAAAGGATCATTAGTCTATCCTTAAGTTGACACAATCACCACCAAGCATGCACATAGAAAAGCAAACCTTTCATGATTTGGCAACATATCTTTGAAGTTAGAATCCCCAGCCCAATCCTCAAGTTTTTCATATAGCTTTGCCTCAACCTAGGAAATCATTTGCATAGAAAAGCCTTCCCCCTTTGCATCCATCAGCATTGTTGCATCTCATCCCTAGGAACATTCTACATTTTCATGCCACCTCTCACTCGCTTAGCCAAGAAGAAGAAGGAAACAATAGAGCCCTATCATTTGGATCAAATAGCTTCACTCCCCTTGAGTAGTCAACCATCCTTCAGCCTAGAGAACATTATACCATCACCTACTGACATTCAAGCTTTGATGAACCAACTAGGAAATGCAGTATTGGTAAACATCATTATAGACAAGAACAAAGAAACAATCATTGCTAACTTTCGAAGGGACAACATAGGAGTCTTCAACTTTGGAAGATCTGCTCCCTTATCAGAACCATATCACCCATTGTTTGGGAAACTACCACTCCCAATAGGCTCTTATGCTTCAAATTATCCTCAATATGAGCCAAAAGAAAAGCCTCAAGCCAGTCCATATGATCCAATAGACCCAAACATACCATCTTCCACCGAAGTTGAAATCTCCATTCCACAAGCCAATCCAACGACCACCACTCCATCCTTGGTTCATACCTGGCCAATCCAAACTATCTTTGTCCAAAACACCTCACCATTAACTCCCTTCACTATTGCTGCTACTGCTCTCCAACCTAGCCTTCCAAATCCACCCATCTCCCAAATTAGTACTAACATCTTTGGCCAACCTTAGCAATACACAATAGGGATGTCGCCCATGGGGCCAAGTAATCAACCTTTCATCACCCCCAACTTGTTTGCCTCAGCTCAGAGCACAATTCCATTATTTCCACTAGGTCCTTGGAGCTCAGTGTCATCAGCCACAAATCCACAAGCTACTACCCTCACTTCACAAAGCTATCAAACCCCACAAGCTACTACCAATGTTCTGCCAAGCTCTCAAGTGACCCAAGCTCCTACCACCACTCTACCAAAATTTTGAATTTAGCCACCAAGCTATCAAACCCCATTAGTTTTATTGCCAAGCTTTCAATTCCCACCACCTCCACCACCAACTAATCCATTACCTCCTATTACTAATTATTTCTCTATTCCACTTCTAGGAGGAAATCCACCACCAACAACCACCAATTACTTGGCCTCTTTTTCCATGTAGATACCCTCCCAAATGGGAGCACAACCAACATATATTGATCAAACTCCTCAAATCCAAAGTCAGGTTCCACAAGCTCCCCAATCCTTTCCCCAAGCTTCACAATCATCTTATCAATTACCTCCACAAAGCAATCCATTTATCCCATAGCTAGCTTATGTTCCTCAATCCCAACCTCAAATCCAATATCAATAGCAAGCCTCCCAACACATCTAGCAATATGTGCCACCTTCACCTCAGCAACCCATCATCCACCATTCAATTTCCCAAGCCATGTACAATCCCTACCAACCCATACCTCAAAGTCATCCATATTCCATTGCCCCATCTAGCACATACCTACCTCAGGTCACTCCTACATTGGGGGCACCCTAGCCATCACCCATTAATTCAAAATGGGAAGCCATGAAGACAACTTTGAAGAGCATCAAGGAGGGAAATGATCCAAAAACCTTCAAGTTTGAGAATGTGTGTCTTTACCCATTTGATAGAGCCATTACTATGACACCATTTCCCAAACACTTTGAGATACCCAAGTTTGACAAATTCAAAGGAAAAGGAGACCCTATCACACATATCAAAGAATTTTACATGCACTACCAAGAAGTGGCATATGGTGACGTCCTCCTCTTGTGTCTCTTTCCCAAAAGCTTGGCTAGACCAGCTCTTGAATGATTTTATAGAATACCATATGGCACAATTAAAAACTTTGCTAAATTGTTTGAAGCATTTGTAGCCCAATATGCCCATCTTGTTGAAACAGAGCTATCAATAGTTGATCTTGTCCATACTAAGAAAAAAGGAGGAGAAAGTCTTCCTGAATATCTACAAAGATGACAAACCCTTACCACTCGCATATCTTGCACCTTTCCAGAGCACCATTTGGTGAAAATTTTTATTGATAATGCCCATCCTAGCTTGGCTCACCACATGACCATGAACTGTTTGTAGACCTAGAAAGATATCAAAGAAAAAGGAATGATCCTTGAGCAAGGACTCATTAAAGATGGTGTGGTCAAGATTTCCAAGGAAGCCAACCAAAATCAATCACATTCCAATGAAAAGTCTAGGTATTGGAACAAAAACAAGCACATTGCAACAAATGGCATCACTAACACTAGACATGTGAATATTGTTGGTCCTTCCCAAAATCAGTCCAGCCCACCTTATCAACCAAAAAACCAACAAGCTATTAACTACCAATAGCAAAATAACCAAAGCTATCAAAACCACAATCCAAGACCCAACTTTCAAGGGTCTAGCAATCA
Organism: Cupressus sempervirens; assembly: GCA_028749045.1. Lineage (NCBI taxonomy): Eukaryota > Viridiplantae > Streptophyta > Pinopsida > Cupressales > Cupressaceae > Cupressus > Cupressus sempervirens. Next base: position 127,071,028 of record CM053789.1, on the reverse strand, counting down.
AGCTAATGCCATCAATGTAGCTGTAGGGCAAAACCCCAGATTCCAACCTGCACCTAGAAATTATACACCCCTTGGTGAGCCATTGGATGTCATTTTTGAGAAATTGACAAAGGAAAACCTCATCAAATTTCCTCTTGCCCAACAAATTGACCCAGGTCAATCCAAAGTTGCATGGTACAAAGACAATGAGTATTGCAAGTTTTGTAGGGTAAAAGGGGACACCACCCTCAGATGCATGAAGCTGAAAATTATGTGCAAGACCTCATTAATCAGAAAGAAATCACCATTGGTGCCCAAACCTCTCCCAATGTAGGCTTACAGATCTATCAAAATGCTTTTCCTCCTCACAACAACCAAAATCCTAGAAAAGCACCTATCCAAACCAACAACAATAACACCAACAACCGCCAACCAAACCAATGGCATGAGAAGAACAATGACCAAACTTTATCCTATATAGATTATGGTAGCCTCATAGGTTGTATATCTGAGAAAGAGCCTTCTGTCAATGTTATCAATATCCAAGGCCCAAACAATGAGTGTGCAGTCACCACTAGAAGAACATGATTGAACATCACAACCCCATCAGTCCCATCAGCACTATCAACCCCAACAATATCATCAGCTCCATCCAAAGGCCAGTGCAATATCTTGGAACACCTTGGGAACATGCCAGCCCAAATCTCTATTTTAGACCTTCTCTGCACCAGTCCTGTATACAAAAGCATCCTTGATAGTGCTCATAGGATCTTGTGTCCCTTCAGATACCAATGCTACTAATTTTTGTAATCTTGTTGGACACCTATCCTCCTCATGTGTCCTATCATTCAAACCCACCAGCATACCCATGGTCGAGCCAAATCACACCCACTTCACATAGCCATCATGGTATCCAATTTTTTTGTAAAAAGAGTAATGATAGATAATGGATCAGCCTTGAATATTTGCACCCTAAAATTCATAAAACAAGCTGGGTATACTGAGGCAGATATCATCAGTGAGGTTATCACCATCAAAGCTTATGACAACTTGGAAAGAACCATAGAAGGAACTATTTTGCTACCAATCAAGGTTGGGCCAGTCATCCAAGAAACACTTTGCCATGTTATTGATCTGAACCTACCATTTAACATCCTCCTTGGTCACCCATGGATTCATTCCATGAAAGTCATTCCATCCACTTACCATCAATGCATCAAATTTTTGCATCAGGGCACTGAGGTAACCATCCATGCTGATCTAGAACCCTTTTCTTACTGCAATGTAGTCAAAACTTCATATGCAAACCATTACCCTAGAATTGATATCGGCACAGCCATCGCCAGCTCATCCCACACCTGTAATGACCTAGAAACCATCCTCACCTCCACCATGTCTACTGTGAAAATCAATAACAAATTCTATGGAGAGTATAGTCTGTCAGATGCATTTGTTGTCATGGCACTCCCACTTGATTCGCACACCCATGGATGATCAACATATCATAAAGCTAAGGAGATTCCACCTCTTTGATACAAATAGTTTGGCCCAACAACCTTTGTATCCTCAAAAATCCCTCTTCATGAGGAGCTCACTCCAAATATCAACAATTGGTTACATAAGGATGCACCTCCAAGAAATCAAGCACACCTTGACCACTTTAGCCAAAAGTATCCCCAAGAACATGAGCTCATCACTGACAAATGGAACTATCAAGGTGGTGGTCTAGGACTAGAAGAAAGAGGCATGCAGTGCCCTATCAAAGCACACAAGTGGGAAATGAAGTCAGGTCTTGGCTTTGGCATACCCACAACTGGGGGTACTAATGAGAACAGTCACGCTTTTTCGAACATTCACTGCGACCTTGTCAAAATTGAAGACATTCCTAAGGAAGTTGAAAAGAGAGCCTACGACGATATCCCAGACCAAATCTTCTTGGGAGACTTTGTTCTCCAAGAACTATCCATGAATTTCATTGACTTACCACTCGCTCATCCACAACTCATAGATTGGGACCAACCAAGCGTCATACACATTGATGAGTTCACATTTGAGGAAGTTCTTTTGAGATTCATGGGAGCTAAAACACCTCACAAGAAAACAAAGCCAAAATTTTCCTATATCTATAACCTAGATCTCGAGGGGTATTTTGGAGAAAATCCCCAACCTTGTTCCAATACACCCAAAATTGGAACTAAGGTGAATTCGAGACTAGCTAAGGCAGTGAAGAGAACCCGTCAACAAGAAAATCTAGAGTCACAAGCAGAACATGAGGATTTAGCATTGCCTCCTCAAGATAATCGACTAGAGGTGTCTTCTATTCTAATTGAGGATATTAGAGAAGTCAACATCATTTCTTCAGATATCCTTAGACTTGTTCACATTTCTGCATCCCTATCACAAGACCAAGCTAACCTCCTCTTTGAGGTCTTACAAGAGAACATTAGCCAATTTGCATGGTCATATTAGGACATGCCAGGGCTTGATCCAAAGCTTGTAGTTCATCATCTTGTAGTCGATCCAAAGATCAAGCCCATCAAACAAAAGCTTAGAAAAATGCACCCCAAGGTGGCATTACTGGTCAAAGCTGAATTAGAAAGAATGTTAACTGCTAAGGTTATCTGACCTATTGACTACTCAGAGTGGATCTCCAACATGGTCTCTGTCACTAAACCTTCCGATGACATCAAAATATACACTGATTTCAGAGATCTTAACAAAGCTTGTCCAAAAGATGATTTTCCCTTGCCCAACATAGATATGATTGTAGATCTTATTGCTGGACATGAAATTTTGTCCCTTATGGATGGATTTTTTTGGGTACAATAAGATCAAGATTGCAGAAGAGGATCAACATAAGACAACATTCACTACCCCTTGGGGAACCTTTTGTTACAACATGATGCCTTTTGGCCTAAAGAATGTTGGGGTTACTTATTAAAGAGCTACAACAACCATTTTTCATGATCTCATCCATAGCATTTTGGAGGATTATGTGGATGATATCTTGGTCAAATCTCATACCTTCATGGATCATCTTGTTGACCTAGAGAAAGTCTTTGATAGGTTAGCCAAATATCATCTCATGCTGAATCCCAAGAAGTGTGTCTTTGGGGTCACATTTGGCAAGCTTTTAGGCTTTATAGTTTCTAAATGAGGTATAGAGATTGACTCCAAGAAGGTCAAGGCTATCTTAGACATGCCTCCTCCCTAGACACTGTGATAGCTTTGCACTCTTCAAGGAAAACTTCAATCCATCTGATGCTTCATCTCCCAGCTTGCAGATAAGTGTATGCCATTTGCACACTTACTAAAGAAGGATGAAAACTCCAACTGGGATCCTTTATGTCAATGAAACTTTGATTAGCTCAAGCAGTATCTCGCCAATCCCCCTATCTTGGTTCCACCAGTTCCTAATCGTCCCTTGATCTTGTACATATCAGCAATGCCTACTACTCTAGGGGCACTTCTTGCACAACTCGATGACTACGACAGAGAAAGAGTCATCTACTACATTAGTAGAACCCTAGTTGGTTATGAACTCAATTATACTCCTATGGAAAAAGCTATTTTGGTAGTTTTCTTCTCAACTCAAAATCTTTGCCACTACATGCTAAGTCATACCATCCAACTAGTCTCCAAGATCGACCCTCTCAAGTATATGCTCTCCAGAATAACACTTATAGGCTGTTTGGCCAAATGGGTTATGTTCCATAGTGAATTTGACATCCAATATGTGGACAAAAAGGCAATTTAAGGGCAAGCTATAGAAGATCACCTAACTGATGCGCCTCTAGTAGATACATATCCTTTGATCATAGAATTTCTAGATGAGCATATCTGTCCACTTGAAGAACTGCCCCCATGGAAACTTTATTTTGATGGCTCATACACATCTCATGGATTAGGGGCAGGAATATTGTTGGCCACACCTCAGGGAGATTACATTCCAAAAGCCTTCAAGCTACAATTTCCTAGCACCAACAATATAGCAGAATATGAAGCTCTCGTAGGAGGATTAAAGATAGCTATAGAATGTAACATCACTGAGTTAAAAATCTTTGGTGATTCTCAGCTCATCATCAAGCAAGTCCTAAATGAATATCAAACCAAAGATGAAAAGCTATTACCCTAAAAAGAGCTAGTTGATCAGCTAACCCAACATTTTATAAAGCTTCAGTTTAGACAAGTTCCTCGAATGCAAAACAAAGCAGCAGATCTTATGGCTACTATTGGCTCACTCTTGGAAATTCCCCAAGTGGCTATGCAGTATGAGTTCTTAGTCGAGCAACTCCTCACACCCGCCTATGTGAATGAGGATTCAAACCGTGTTTGTATCTTGGTTGGTCCCCAATCCCCTTGGTACCATGAGATTCACACTTACCTTAACAATGGTATCATATCCCCTCACCTCACATGTACCCAATGCTAGAACCTTATCCAAAAATCATCCTGCTACGTTATCATAGCCAATACCCTATATCGTCAGGGTTATCATGATACTCTCTCTAGCTGGTTAGACCAAAATGAGGCCACAATGGCATTAAAGGAAGTGCACTCCGAACTTTGCAGTGACCACATGAGTGGTATTGTCTTAGCATGACAAATCCTTAGAGCATGCTACTATTTTCCTACCATCAAAGAAGACTCCTATAACTTTGTCAAAAAGTGTCTCCCATGTTAGCAGCATGCAAATCTTATGCACGCTCCAGCATAGGATCTACAGCCTATTGAACCACCTTGGCCTTTTGCTTGTTCGAGCCTTGATCTAGTTGCAACTATCACACCTCTCTCATCTGATGGACATAAATGGATAATAACAGCTACAGACTATTTCACTAAGTGGGTGGAAGTAATCCCCCTAGTCTTAGCTACAGGAGTTCAGGTCTCCAAGTTCATCTTGTACCACATATTTTGTCGCTTCAACATCCCATCCACCATCTTCACTGACCACAGAGGTAACTTTGAAAATATCATCATGGAAGAATTATGCACTTTCCTCTACATCCATCACCACTTTTCTACCCCATATTTCCCACAAGGTAATAGCTAGGTAGAGGAAACTAATAAAACCCTCCTCAAAATCCTAAAGAATTTTGTCAATGATTCCGACTGCGATTGGCACCTACAAATAAATCTAGCCCTATGGGCCTATCAAACCTCCTTCTGTACATCTACAGGAACAACTCCATACTACCTAGTCTATGGTACTAAAGCGGTACTACCCATAGAGGTTGAACTTCCCTCCTTGCACATATCTTTGCGAGTGTAAATATTAGATGAAGAATACAAAGTAGCTAGACTCACCCAACTAGATCTCTTAGACAAGAAGTGAAAAAAAGCCTATGATCATCTCACAGTCTATCAAACTTGTCTCAAAAGGAATTTCAACAAGAAGGTGCTTCCATGACACTTTCAGCTGAGCAACATGGTCCTCAAAGAAAACATAAATGTCCAAGCATATCGAGAAAAGAAAGCCAAGTTTGAACCTACCTGGCTTGGTCCTTATGTTGTCACTGCATCCTTTGGCTCCAAAGCCTATCAACTATCTACACTAGAAGGATAATTCTTGAATGATCCTACTAACATCATTCATCTCAAAAAGTTCTATGCTTGAAGATCCTTGGTATACCCAGCTTTTGAAAAATACAAAAAAAAAATAGTAAAGAGAAATAAGCATCCAATGGTGAAAACTTGGCAATTCAAGCACCTTAGATAGGTACCTTGGTGAAAACCTGGTAATTTAGGTGCCTTGTGTACTAAGACTAATCCATTATCTATCACTATCCTATCCCTCATCCATCCACCCACCATTCCATAAAACACATGCTTGTTCCCTTGGTGTTCCAACCAAATATCCAAAATATAATAAAGCTTGTAAATACCTCCTGTACAGCTTGTAAATCTTGTATCATCCCTTGTATCATAGCTTGTATATCCAAATCTTGTCCAACACTTGTACCATATTCTAGCTTGTAAATAAGCTTGTATCCTAGTTTGTATCCTATCACATGCACACAAAGAATCTCATTTTCACTTAAACTTTTCACAAACCATCTACCTATCCACCTATCAACTATTACAGACATCCCACCCTTCACAAACATTTCCATCTCACCGCACCAAAATATGCACAACCTTGTAAATTTGTAACATATCTTGGTTTGACAGCTTGTACATCCCCTTTAGCTTAGTACCACTATAGCTATCCAACTTTTGTGTCAGTTCCTCCTTGATCAACATCTTGCACACATCGCACAACCCTTGGTTAGCTATTCCAATGCATCCTTTAGCTAGATCACCTATCACCAAAGTGTTATCCTTCTTAGTTCAACTTTCCAGATGCATCACTCATCCAGATCCACCAGCTTAGGTGCTCTCTGATAGATCCTTGTAGGATATAGCTTTCCTTATGTTTGATCTTGGTCTGTTAGTACCTTGTCCTACCCATCTCATTGGCAAACGGTTCTCTTTTGGATTTTTTCTTTCTTTTGATTTGGAATCTTCCCTTCTGGGTCTTGAAGTATCTTTTCCAAGCAATCTTTTTGTTCCCTCCTCAAGTTTTCCATGATCTTCCATATCATGGTATGCTGCAAATGGGGCAATCTGAGCATACAATTTTGATCAGGTCTTTTGTTTGTTTTTCTTTTCTGCTTTTTGGTTACCTAGTGTCAATTCCACACTGCTTCCTCTGGGATTCATGTGTGATGCTAGGGAAATCCTTGCATGTTTGTTTCGAGTCAGTCCATCAGTCCTCTAGATGGTTGGTGACAAAGGCCTTGATGTTCTTGGTAACCTTGCCAATTAACCAACAGTCCTGTAGAAAATCTAGTGCTCAACTACATGGGGGTACTTCTCTTTGAAGTATCCCCCCACTCAATAAGCTTCAATGGATTTCCTTCATCTGCATTATCCCCCATCCATATCTAGCATCCATCTCTCCTACCCCAGCTTGTGCAACCGTATCTCTCAGAATCAATCATCAGTCTTAGCTTTAGGGATCCACAAACCTAGTCTTAGGGATCCACTAATCCAATCAATCCAGCAAGCCTCACCTTTTGAGATCCACAATCCTAGTCCTAGGGATCTCCGGAAACCATCTTCCGCCAATCTGACTCTTTGAAATCTTGTTGCATCAACTTTGTAACCCCCTCATCCTTTTCCTATCCTAGTTTCCTTTTTATAGCGCTTCACTCCTTCATCCTCCATTTCCCCTAAAGTCTTAAGCTTGCTCCCTCTTGTGCCTCTGACCTCCCTTTATCATTCTCCCATAGTGAGAGTTTGAGCTAATTAAACCCCTTCTTGTTGCCAATCTAAGTCTCCTTGCTCATCCCAGATTCTTGTACTTTTCAAGAAGCCATCAAGTCTCACTTTCTCTCCCCGCTTCCTTCTTGAGGGGGCATCTCGCAGTCCATTATCTCCTCTTCTGCTCTAGCCTTGGGCATCTTATTTTCTAATGTTTGATGCCATGCCACTTGCGACATCACATCAAAGAGGGGCAAAATATAGACACCTAAAATCTTTTAGAAAATAAAGTATTTTTATTTTTTGAAAATTCCCTGATGACATCAACATTTATTAATTAGTTATTTATTTAATTAATTTATTTATTTTTATGCCATTAAATCCGCTTGTCTTAATTAAAAATATTTAATTAAGGAATCCCTCCCAAAAATGTTTAGATCTTATTTAAACATTATTTTCCTTATTTATTAATTATTTAATTAATAAATTGACCAAAAATCTCAGAATAAATATTTAATTTATTTTTTTCCCAAAACTTGGCCAATTTTCTTAAGACCACTAACCTCTTCCAAAATCTTCTAATCCTTCTTTAATTTCGGTTAAAGGCTAATCCCATCATTTTCTACCCTTAATCCCAACTCAAAATATTTAATTAAGGTTAAATATTAATCCTCATGATTATTAAAAATGTTTTAATGAATATTTCCTCAACCCAAACCCATGAAATAAATAAAACTTTATTTATTTCCTAATAAACCTTTTATCCTGATCCTAGAAAATTCTAGACTCTTCTAGAAGGTCTTCATCCTCATCCTAAGCCTATCCCTAAACCCCCTTTTTAGCCTAATCCACCCCATCCACCCATACTAAATAAGCTTAGCTACTAACTCACCCACACTCATTTAATGCCATCCACTTGCCCATCTCTAACAAGCTTAATCTAATCCTAACCTTGTCACATTCCCCAAGCAAGATTAAGACTTTCCTAAGCCAAGCAAAGTCAACAATCTCCAAAATATCCCAACCACCCAGCCATGAATGCTCTTACAAAGCCATAAAGACTATTACAAACCCATTCATTGCTCTTACAAGCCATTTATGAGGGTCTTTATGGCCTTGAGGCTCCTTTGTTGACTCATCCTTGCCCTTTCTTCCATCCATTGACCCTATAACATGTGTCACTCCCTGATTGGTGCTAAACAAGCACAATCTATGTGCTCCCTTTTGAGTGCATCCTAGCCCTCCTTAACCATTTACCCATCGTTGCATGTTATCCCACAAACCCTCAAGCCCTTAGCCTATAAATTGGATCCCCTCCCAAGCCATTTCTATCACAACCTTCAAGCTAAAGTTATAATGCCATTTTGAGAGCAATTTTTACATCAAATCCATCCACCCAAGCCAAAATCCATCAAGAACACCATTGAAGCTAGTTTGAGAACCTTGAGCACACATCCTAAATCCATATCCAAATTAGACTCATCCTTAAATCAAGTGACCATCCTCATTGGGAGAGACATTCCATGGCTCATATTCTCATTTTAGGGTTTCACTTTGTCTATCTCATATGTTATGATTTTTATGCTAGTTAATGCTCTTGTATTTGAATAGATTAGTATTACTTGCTAACATATTTCTCATATACAGGAAGCATTTATGGACTATTGTTATAAGAGTCCATAAATTGTTTTCTTCTTGTATAATCTATTTCAAAGCCCCTAGATACCTAGATAGCTTGACAACCTCATCTTATTGTACTTTTGATCTTAAACACAACATTTGGAACTTTTCAGTGTAAGTTTCTATATCCATGTCTTTCTACTTCAAGCTTTGTCTCTTATGTAGTTGAACCTGATAGTATTTTGGTAGTTATTTCTCTTTCACTTTTGTTGCCATAGCATTCCAATTTGTAATGGGCTTCTTTTCCACTATTTTCATCTATTCTTGGGGATACTTCCACCATGTTAGGGTTGATCTACTCAGTCTAGATTTGGCTACTTTAACTATATATGCTTCACTCACACCTTCACATTCAAAGTTATTCTCCATTCCTTCCACCTATTTCATCACCCATGGTCCATCTTCCCATTGAATAAAGAAACTCCTTCTAGGGACTTCCCACATAGGGATTTGATAAATTTTAGGAATGGCTCTTTATTTATATGAGGGTTAAGTTCATGGATAAGTTCTTCTTCATCAACCTTTTCTTTAGCCTTACTATTGCTTTCACCTTCTTATTCCTTCTTCTTAGCTCCTTCTCTTCATTTCTTCTAGAGATTACTCAAGTACCCTGTTACTCTTGTTTTTCTCACCCATCTCCTTAGTAAATTTTTCATTGCTCACCATATTAGATTCTGCAACTGATTTTGTAGGTTAGAACATCTACCCACAAACCCCAATTTTCTCATGTTAATACCACTTTGATGTAAAACTAGGTTGAATTGCTTTCATATCCTTACCTTCTAAATTTTTTTTTAGGATTTATAATTGCCTATATTATGATTCATTTGATTCCCTAATCCCTAGAGGACCTCCTTTCTATCCTATATCCACTTCCCATCTAGTTACACCAATTTTTATTACTCTTTCCTTACACAAATACCTTTTCAAAAATGACTTGTTAACCTTATTCCTATGATTTTTTGACCAATTTCCTCAACCATGTAGAGTTAGAGCTCTCTAAGGTAGTTCTCGACATCCCTTGAACTTCTAGACAACAATCTTACTAGTTATCATTAAGTTCCTTGCTCCTAAGCCAAAATTGTCAGAAATAGGGCTATTATGATTAGCCCCCTAACTTGGGTTTTTGGGTTTTAGTTCTAAGTTTATCCAAGGGAGTTGAATTTTTTTTTTAATTTTTGAAAAATCTATTTTTTTTTGGGTCTTAGATCTCTAAGGCATCCATATGCCAAATAACCACATTTTAGCCTATTTTCAAGGGTTTTATACCAATGTCAACTGGTCTAGTTTTCCCCCTTCAAAAAATATCATAGAATATTTCACCTTGGTATATGTGGACCTTACTCAAACGTCTTCATTTTGAATTACTTGGTTTGAAGTATTAGACATCTTTAGACCATGAAACTTCATAAAATATATGATTTTCCTAAACAAGTACAATAGAGTTTCCTAGGGAATCACTTTTAAATTGTTTTCCATGCTTTCTAGGGCCCCATAACTTATATACAATATGTACATAGCCTCTAATCCCATGTCCCCTAAAACCATGAACAACTCATGGTAGGAATTTACGGGAGAGCCATTATTGCTCAAATGGCCAAAACTGAAATAAAACATGACATGCTTAGAAAATAATTTCAAAATATAATTAGATGAGCACTTATAACCTATAAACTTTAAGATAAAATTATTGTACAAACATGAGCACTTCAAATGCAACACCATATTGGATTTCTCAATCCATCTATTTATATAAGAAACTCAAATCCTACAAACTATCTTAATTTGAACTAGAAAAATGTGCATTGACTTGCTCAAGTTTTCTTTTAACAATTCCTAGCCATTGGAATGTGTTGGATTAATGATTTTATGGGTTCCCAAATAGGTCTCATGTTGTTGGCATAACCACAAAAATTTTTGTTGCACTTTGCAACTTTTCTACCAAAACTTCTCAAGTAACTTTTCAACAAGTTGCACAATCTTGACAACTTTTGGCATCCTTGAGAAAAAAATTTCTCCTTCACTTGGTAACCTCCTAACTTGTTTATATTGAACCAAAAATAAAGTATAATTATTATTTTCCCCCTAAGACATTGATATGCATGGTTTAGGCCATTTTTTCTTGCTTCACAACGTTTCCCAAATGTTGCCCAACTTGACATGTTTGTAACATCTATTCACATCCTACTTCCCAAATGACATCATAGGATCCATCACCAATACAAGAGAGTGAAATAACAACATAGATGATAAGGTGGGTTAAAATCACACCTCCTTCAAACTTTTGAAATGATGAAGACACAAACCACAACCAGAATGAATGCAACAAGGGAGAAGGTGAATATTATTATCAATAAAATATGCTATTAAATTTAGTACATGTAAATAGACCCAAAGACATGTCCTATGGGTTTACAATGGTTAGATCTTGGAGAAAAAATCCTCCTCATAGTACCTTCTCTCAACTCCACCAAGAACTACCTTTACAATGCCATAAATGTTCTTAAATAAACCCCAATAAGGTTTACAGTTAGGAATACATTCTAGAATATTCCATTTGGCGTCCACCACAAAACCAAAAGGTTCTAGAAATCACATTAGAAGCTGGTGTAGAAATTAGAAGAATCTAGAAATTGTAGTCCAACTTTTGGGAGGTATAACTTTTGATCTGGGTCTCTGATTGACGAACTTTTTACATTTCCAGAAAGCTCTCAAAGTTCTCTATAGCCGTATGGATCAACTTCACTCATTTCCAATTTTTTAGGCTTGTATGATGCATTTAATGCCTCAAACCTGACTTAGAAGCACTCTTAGGAGGTCTCAAGGTAACTTAAAATTGTAATAACTTTCAAACTGTAAAGCCTTTTGACCTAATTCATTTTCTAGAGTGTTTTAAATTAACAATATAAGCATCCCTCCAACTTACACCCTCTAACTCATCATAATTATGGCTTAATTACAAAATAATCCATATTCTACATTGACACATATTCCAAGGTGCTAAAAAACTCTAACCCAAAAAACAATAGTGGAACTATGAGAGTTGAAATCTTTATTTGACCCAAGTGGGTATCTAGAAATGAAAATAATTTAAATAAAAACTAGCACTAGGCATATTTTTGTGTGATATAGGATTGCCCTTACACCACTGGATGCTCCTTCATTATGAAGGTCCTAAACGTATGCCCCATGACACACCAAAAAATTGACCTCTACAAAGGTCCAAACTCACTCATAGATCTGACTTGGCTAGAGTTAGTACATGCCCAAAACTAAACCAACTAGAACCAAAATTTGAAAAATTTTACTAGGTACTCCTGCACCAATTTTATATATTGATTATAAATACTTACATTATTTGGGAAGTTAGAATAAGTTGGATTAGAGAAATAAGAACTGGGTTGAATACATGTAAAACTTTTCTTTTGTGTTGAAACATAAAAGGGAATAATCAAATAAGGATGCATTGAGAAGAAGTTTATTTTTAATAAAAATGAGAGTTAAAGTACTTTGATTTGAAGATTTCAAGAACTTGTGTGAGACTATCCTTGATTTTGGAAAACCTTAGAGAGTTTATAGGACCCTTGTGATAGATTACTAATTATTTCATTCAAGAAGACATGTTATATAAAAGAGTTGAGTTATGCATACCTAGATGATCTATGAGGCATGTTCTTATCAAAGACAAAAATATTAGTGGACTTCGAAGACATTTTAGGATATATAAGATTAAAATACTTATTTTTAGAAATATATTTTTGGCTATAGATATACTAGGATGTCCAATAGGTGGCAAAGACTGAAAAACATGTCAAGTTGCTAAAGTAACTTGTTAGAATGTTGGGTTATATAGACCTTTTCTTATACCTTTTAGAAATTGGGAAGATATTGGTATGTATTTTTTATTGGGGTTACCTAAAACTAAAAGAGATAATGATTCTATCTTTGTAGTGGTTGATAGATTTTCTAAAATGGCACATTTCATACCTTGCAACAAGACATAAGATGTAGTACATATAGAAAACTTATTTATTAGGAAGATTGTGAGACTTAATTGATTTTCTAAGACTATTGTTTCATATAGAGATACTAGTTTATATATTATTTTTGTAGGACACTTAGAAGAAGATGAATGTTTTTTTAAAATTTTAGTTCTAAATTTCATTCAAAGACTTGTCGATATACAAAATTTATGAATAGAAGTTTGGGTAACCTTTTGAGATGTTTGATTGGAGAAAATCTTTCTAATTGGGATTTGATATTGGTACATTTAGAGTTTTGATATAATAATTTAGTAAATATAAGTACAAAGAATATATATTTTAATATTCAAAATGGAATGACTCCTAGAGGAACTATTGAATTGAGAAAGTAAGATACTAAAGTATAGAAGACTACTAGTGAAGTTGAAGAATATTTGGAGTTTATGAATAAGTTACATGAGAAAGTAAAGAACAATCTACATGGTAGTAGTTAAGGATATAAAAATGGAGAAGATAAAAAGAAGAGACATACAAGTTTTGGAGTTGGTAGTGAGGTAATGATGCACTAGAAAAGGAAAATATTTATATTTGGTGCAAATAGTAAGTTGAAGATGAGGAAGTTTAGATCTTTTAGAATCTTGAAGAAACATGGTAATGATAATGCTTTTGGAGTTTAATTTCCTAAAGATGTGAATATTTCACCTATGTTTAATAGTTTAGACATCTTTGAATATCATGAAGCTAATGTGGTGACAATTGATACATTAGATTATCCCCAGAAGAAGAAAAAAAAAATTAACAATATTTTAGATACCAAAAATAAATAAAAACACTAGATGAGGGGATTAGAATGAATACTTGTTTGAATGATAGAATAAACTCATTGAATATAGTTCATGGATAACAAAATCTGAGTGTGGTGTTTTTGATACTTATTGGAATGTAAGGGTTTCTTGACAAGGACATTAGATCTTTGTCTAAGACATGTGTATGGTGTAGTTGCATCTTGGGTACTTTGGTAATCTTGCAACGTAGAAAATGATACACTTTTCTATTCATGCATGTTGTTTGAGAAATGGTATTTGTTGTTTGAGTTTTCTCTTTCCACATAGTTATCTCCTTAATGTGGTCCTCTCATGGATCCTATACCTAATCTCATAGACTATAACTAAATAATTGGCAGTAGTTATCATTCTCTTTGTTTGACGAGTGTTGGTTTTTTTCCAACTTGAGTAACATGAAGGTTTGAATTTGGTGTGGATTTATTTGGAATCATGGAATTCCATGCACTTGGAAATCCCTTCTTAAAAAATAAGTAGACTTGATTCTTTCCCTGCATTATTTTATTTTCTTTATTGTAAGGTTGTAGAATTCTCCATTATGGTAGGAGATATATTTTTTAATAATATGCCTGAAAGGATGACTTATGGTCTTGATGATTATATAACTATTGATCTAGGATTATAAAAATTATAATTAAGTTAGATAGAAGGAAACTATGTAGTCTTCGCTTCATAAGTTTTAGATCTTAAGTGCCATGATTGAAATTTGATTCTATATGGATCCAACTTGGTAGGACTTATGCCTGACATGTTGAATGGAAATCATCTCATCATTTATACATTGTAATTTCCATAATTTATTGTGGTTTCTCCTATATGAGATTTTGTGTGTATCTTTAGTGAGGGTATCTTGGAAGAAAAGATCTTTCCTTTCCTTGATTGCATTACTATATGTAGTTTTAGGGTTTGTTAGCCTCAACAGTAATAGTTATGTTTAAAACATTCTTAGGTGGTAAAAGAATTTTCTATATAAGAAAGGCATGTATGTTGTTCAGTAGAAAGAAGTGTGATAGTTCAAGGCTCTTGCAAATTATTATAAGGAAGGCACACACATGGGTTTGTATATTATATTTTAAGATTATATAACTCCACATTGTTTGAATATTTAAAATAACTTAGAGGGAATGACTCATTTAACTTAAAAAAATTCGAAAAACCACTTAGTTCATATAGAAACTCTTAAGTGACATAACATATCCAAACATCACTTATCTCTATATTTTGTATGCATCAACTAACACTAAATAAAATAATATAAAATAGCATACATGATACATATAAAATTCAGACAATTTTGACACTAGGATTTAACATGGAAACCCAATTTGGGAAAAAGAATCAAGTAAGATGCTACCACTTTTCACTCTTCTAAAGTGTTTCTGGTTAAGAGCCAACCATGTTAAAAGTTACAAAATGCATTTTTAGGTGTGGACCTATTAATTAATTTAATAACCCTTTTAGGAGTGGCCTTGTTAGGACTTTATATAATTCTATTAGAATGTCACCTTGATTAAAGGATCTATAAAATGACTATTATGTCAACTTTGATAAAAATATTTCACTGCCATAGTGGTTAGAAAGTAACAATAGGTTTGATTTGTAAATATTCAACTCACTTTGAAATTTTATATCTCCTTTTGATTCATTTGTTTCTTCATTCACTATAGTTCATTAACATCGCCATTTGTGATGTGCTACATAACTCTTTAAGAAATCACCAATCTTCTCACCTTTCCTATGCTACTATGTCCATCACAGGTTCTCCATAAAATTTCAAATTAAAAAATGAACCGATCTTAGAAAATATCCTCTATATCTCCTTAAATAAGTAACTTTTATCTTCTTAATCATCACCACAGATCATAGGGTTTGGTTAGATTTAATCAAGCTATCCATGATTTTTTTCTTTCTACTCCTTTCTCGATACTTATAGAAACTTATGGTTAAATCATTACCATGAATCACATAAAAAAATCCATCTATTCATTAAATATGTCATCTCATGAATCCTTATCATCAAAATATTTTGACTAATCCATAAATTCAACTATGTCAACCTCAAATGAGATTCTTCCACAAACTATTATTTTGCTTACATTTGGTCATCATTGTGGTCTTATGCTTGGTTAATGTTAGGTAGCTCAGTCTTTATTCCTTTTTCCTACATAGCCTTCATTGAATTCCTCAGTCTTCAGAATGCTTAATGAATACAACAATTTCCTTCTTTAACTTTCTCATTCGTGACCATCTCTCAACTGATATTGTTTACTCAACTAGATTTTACATTCCCTAATCTTCTACTTTATTAGCCTATTAAAACCCTCACTTGGTCAATCTTATTATTTTGTACTCAATTCCTTGTCTTCTCTTCTAAACATCATATCAAATATATTCTTCACTTCATATAATGATTTAACAATACATCATCTTATCAAAGACCAACTGATCAAGTTGCCCTTGTAATTCCAATTTATTTGGTCCACATTATTCAATAGATATCTCCAACATATTTGTAGTCCATCTAGTTATCTCTCTTTTCAAATAATATTTATCAATAAATAGACATGACACCCTACACCATTAGTGAATCTCTTTGCATTAGTTTTCACATCAAAGACAACACAATAATTATTCCAATTATAGTCTCCAACAATCGGCCACTTTAACCTTGATGACAACACCTCTAGTTACCATGCAAATACAAAAGATATTCACATGACTTCTCATTATCAATTCCCTTCATGATTTTATATAGATCTTCATTAATGTCCTTAGTCTCATTCCAATTCTTATTAATTGACTCTCTTAGACTTCTCCCTTGATGGTACGAATTGTAGATTCAATTTTTATACCAACTATATTGGCTCCCTCTTGCACTAGATGGATAGTAACTATCATATCTCCCTTTTTTGAAAAGATATTGTTTGATATGTGGAACCTATCATGGAACAATAATTATTTTTTCAATGATTTCAAACCTACTACTTGCTTATGAGACAACTATATTTTGATTTGAATGCTATCATTTGTTTGATTGATGAAGAGGATTTGTAAAGATAACATAACAAGACTACCTAGAGAATGGTTGAGTTATTTGGCATATAAAAGAAGCACTAAGAAAAGTAAGACATTGATGATATTATGTATTGCTAATCTACTTAAGCCTAAAGTAAATGGTTACTTACGCTAAGCCTAGGAGAAAATTTATCATAAAAAGTGTCTACTGAGCCTCATTGAGCAAACAATATAAGCCAAGAAAACCTAGTTTAGACCTAGATGAATTCAGTATGTGTGAGCATCAAGTAAATAATAGTAGTACCCAAGAAAGGAAATCTTAAAGATTCCATGAAACTTAGTGTTGGTCGATCATCAAAAGACTATTATTATTGAGTGAATAATTTTGATGTCGAGTGATAGTAAAAGAGTTTAATCAAATATCTAAAGAATCTAAGCCAACAAAGTTGATTTCTTGAATTGTGTGAAGCATGTGGAAGATTTATATAATGAGTTGGTGGCATAGAATTCAAGATAAACTATTTTGAGGTGAATTCAAAGAGGATTATAGAAGAGGTTTCTAGAAGAGACTAAAATGGAAAAGTGGGTAGACTCATTGAATCTTACCTAACCCTAAAACGGATAATTTTGGTCAAGTGGAAAAAGAGCTAAATTCTCAATATATAGAGATAGAATTCTAGAAGTAATAGTTGTCATGTGCAAGAACCTAAGGAAGACAAAAAGCATAGGGTATTGCTTCATATGGTGGCTGAATAGAAGAGTCTTCAATTGACATGTAAAGAAAGAAGGCTTAAGAGGTTGAATTCCTAAAGAAGAACAAGTTGTCATATATGAAGAGTATCAATGCCAAGAAAATGGAGGACTAAAATAGAGATCTATAACCTTGAAGTGAGTTGTGTTTTATTATCAGATCAAGTCCTATTAATTTTTTCTAACAACTGTATCAATCTAGATAAATCCTTTGGATTAAGTTTCACCGAGTAGTCATTTGTATTTATCCTTTAACTAGGTGAAATTCTAATGGAATATTTGATGCAGGAGCATCCAGAGGTATAAGGGAAATCCTGTGTCACCCAAAAAAATTTACTTAGACTTAGTTTTTATTTCATATGTTTTCATTTCTAGATACCCATTTGGGTCAAATAAAGGTTCCATTTCTCACAGTTCCACTATCAGTGTTCTACGATAGAGTATTTGAACACCTTGGGATACATGTAAATGCCAAAAAAATAGGAGTATGTAATTGAGCCATAATTTTGGTGAACTAGGAGGTTTAAATTGGCTAGATGAATGTAATTGTAATTTAGAGCATTCCAAAAAAAGAATTAGGTCAAAAGGCCCCACGGTTTGAAAATTATCGCAATTTTTCGAGTTTTGGAGACCTCTTAAGAATGCTTTAAAGTCAGGTTAGGGGCATTAAATGACATCAAAAAGGGCCAAAAAATGGGGGATGAGTGAAGCTATTCCATAGGGCTATAGAGCACTTTGAGAGCTTTCTAGAAATGTAAATGGTTCGTCAATTGGAGCTACGGTTCAAAAGTTATGCCTCCTAAAAGTTTGATTACTATTTTTGGATTCTTCTAGATTTGTGTCAACTTCTAACGCAGCTTCTGGAGCCTTCTATTTTGTTGGTGGATGCCTACTAGCACTTTCTAGAATGTATTCCTAGTCCTTAACCCTCCAAGGTCTATTTAAGAACATTTCTAGCATTGTAAAAGGCAGTTCAGAGTGGAGTTTGAGAGGAGGTACTGAAAGGAGAAATTATCTCCAGATTTATGCTATTGTAAGCCCTTAGGGCATGTTTTGAAGTCTTTTTTCTCTATAATAAATGTACTAGCTTATTTTCACTATTAATTAAATTTCCCTTTTCCTATTGTGTCCATTCTGTGCTTGGGCTATGTCTCCATCAAGTTGTATCAGAGCTAGTTTTCCTGAGTGTGTAGACAGAGCACCGACTGTGAAGTAGTTTGCACCAGGACTGTGTGATTGTGGGTTTGAGTTAGAAGATGCCTCCATGAAGAGAGCATGGTGGAAGGGCCAAAGCTATTAATCTTGAGGAGGTTAGAGCCCTCTAGAGGTAGGTACAAGCATTGCAGGAGGAGCTTCATAGAGGAACAAATGTGGCCACAGGTGACAAAAGTGAGGATGACAATGAAGAAGAAGAAATTGGACCAGAAGGGGAATTTGATGGGGAAGTTCTGAATTAGGAAAAGGAAAGGCTTTTTAGGGCCATTACTAAGTTTGGGAAAAGACCTACAATTGAAGTGGGTGTATTTTCAAGAAATTTGAAACCAGATGAGTTGATCGATTGGATCAATGAACTAGAAGAATACTTTGAGTATGAGGATATCAGGGACCTAAGTTTTCAAAGGCCAAAGTGAAAGCCCATGCCAAAGTCTAGTGGCAAGAGGTCCAATTGGAAAGAAACAAAAGAGGAAAGGAGAAGATCACAAGGTGGGATCGCAGGGTGGACAAATTGAAGAAGCATTTCATTCCTGTGGACTATGAGCTTGATTTGTTTAAGAAGATGCATGAGTTAAAGCAAGTAGGAAGATCAGTCCAAGAATATACAAAGGAGTTTTATTGACTTTTGATTAGAGTAGGGCATGCAGAAGAAAATAAGGAGAAGGTTTCTCATTATATCAGTGGGTTGCGACCTAGCATCGAGGAGGAATTAAGTCTGGTGAGAATGACCAGCATTGAAGAGGCATTCCATTTTTCCCTATAGGTCAAAGATAAAATGAATAAAAGCTTTGAATAGAGACAAAGAGGGTGTGGTCAAGGAGGAAGGGGAAGCAGGAGGTCATCTAGAGGCTGAAATGAAACTCAAAAGAAAAATGAAGATGTGGGCACTAGCAGGAACCAAACGAATGAGGGTTTTAACCGCTCCCATAATCAAGACTTTGGAAATCAAAGAGGAAGAGGTAGAGGACATGGAAAAGGAAGAGGAGGCTTCCATGGTACCTATTTCCATTGTAATGAAGAAGGTCATCGTGCCTTTGAATGCTCTCAATGATAAGGAAGGGCAAATAGGAGAGCTGAGGGCCAAGCTAGGGTTGCTCATGTGGATGAGGATGCACAATCATCACATTTAGAGGATGTAGAAAGAGGAGAGACCTTGGTAAATGAAAGGGTACTACTAAGTGGTGAGATTGAACTAGGACAAAGGAGGAGTTTATTCCATACCAGGTGCAAATGTTAGGAAAAATGTTGTGATGTGATCATTGATGGTGGTAGCACTGATAACTTGGTATCAAAGGAGATGGTCTTTAAGCTAAAGCTCAAGAGGGAGAAACATCCCCAACCCTATCAGATTGCTTGGGTGAAAGATGATCATAAGGTCCTGGTAAGTGAACAATGTTTAGTGAAATTCAAAATTGGGATTTACCATGATGAAGTTCTCTGTGATGTTATTCCAATGGATGTTTTCCATCTATTGTTGGGTAGACCATGGCAGTTTGATAGACATGTAGTACATGATGGTCATGCAAACACATACTCTCTAAAAAAGGATGGAGTTCGCCACAAACTAAAGCCCATGAAAAAGGAAGGTGAAAAGGTATGTAGCAGTGCTAGGATTTGTCTTGTTGATGGAAGGAAGTTTTTAGATGCCATGAAACATCAGCATATGTGTTGTGCTTTGATTCCTAGGAAAGATAAAGAAGGTAGTAGTGAAATACCACTTGAAGTTTTAGATTTACTAGGTGAGTTTGAAGATATTATCTCTGATAATGTTCTAGAAGGATTGCCACCAGTAAGGCAAATTAGTCATCAGATAGATTTAATCCCAAGAGCTAGTTTTCCTAATAAGGCTACTCACAGGATGACTCCTACTGAAACTAATGAGCTAAACAGATAGGTGCAGGAACTATTGAGGAAGGGCTTGATTCGAGAGAGCCTGAGTCCATGTGCAGTACCTACAGTACTTGCACCTAAGAAGGATGGAGGGTGGAGAATGTGTACAGACTCTCGAGCTATTAATAGGATAACCATCAAGTATTGGTTTCCTTTGCCAAGAATGGATGATCTTATGGACTGCTTGAGTGGAGCTCAGTACTTCACAAAGATAGATCTCAAGAGTGGTTATCACCAGATATAGATTCGACAAGGAGATGAGTGGAAAACAACCTTCAAGACCAAAGAGGGTCTTTATGAGTGGTTAGTCATGTCCTTCAGATTGACGAACGCCCCAAGCACCTTCATGTGGCTTATGAATGAGGTACTTAAGAAGTTCTTAGAAAAATTTATTATTGTCTATTTGGATGATATTTTAATTTCCAGCAAGACTTTGGAAGAACATTTATTGCATATTCGTAGTGTTCTTGAAAGGCTAAGGGAAGAGAAACTATTAATTAATCTGAAGAAGTGTATCTTTGAAAAAAGGGAGTTAGTCTATTTGGGGTTTGTTATATCACCTGAAGGTCTAAAAATGGATCCAGATAAGGTAAAAGCCATCTTGGAATGGCCTACTCCAAGTCTGCTACTAAGGTAAGGTCATTTCATGGTCTGGTTAGTTTTTACAGGAAGTTTATTAAGAATTTCAGTGGCATATGTGCACCCCTAATTGACACAATAAGAGGGGATAGAAAAGAGTTCAAATGGATTGCAACAGCTGTGAGAAGTTTTGAATTGCTGAAGAAGAAGGTGATAGAACAGCCTGTGTTGGCACTTCCATATTTTAGAAAGGTGTTCCAGGTGGATTGTGATGCTAGTGGCAACACTATTGGGGTTGTATTAAGCCAAGAAGGTAAGCCTATTGCATATTTTAGTGAAAAATTGAATGATGCAAAGAAGTATTCTATTTATGATCAAGAGTTCTATGCAATAGTTCAAGCCTTAAAGAAATGGAGGCATTATTTATTGCCAAATGAATTTTTTTTGTATACTGATCATCAGGCATTACTGTACCTAAATAGCCAAGGTAAATTGAATCAGAGGCATACGATGTGGGTAGAGTTCTTGCAGAGCTATACTTTTGTGTTGAAGCATAGAAGTGGAAAATCTAACAGGGTTGCAGATGCACTAAGTAGGAGACAATTGTTGCTTATAGTAATGTAAGTTGAAGTAGTTGGGTTTGATGAACTCAAGAATTTGTACCCTGAGGATCCTAATTGTGCTGAAGCATGGAAAGATTGTAAAGAGCCTATTGCTGTAGATAGAACCAAGTGGTTAGACTATTTGATTCAAGATTGCATGTTGTTCAAGGGTAGTCAATTGTGCATTCCAAGAAGTTCCATGAGGGAAAATCTGATTAAGAAGAAACACAGTGCAGGGATGGCAGGACATATTGATCAAGATAAGACCATTTCCATGCTTAGAAAACATTATTTTTTGCCTCAAATATCACAGGATGTGAAGAAGTTTGTTCAGAGTTGCCAGGTTTGTCAAGTTGCCAAGGGATTTAGTCATAATACTGTACTATATCAACCATTGCCTATTCCATCAAGGCCATGGGAGGACATAAGTATGGATTTTGTTCTTGGATTGTCGAGGACACAACGGGGTAATGACTCAATATTTGTGGTGGATAATAGGTTCTCCAAAATGGCACATTTCATTCCATGCCACAAAACTCATGATGTTGTCCATATTGCAAACTTATTTTTCAGAGATGTGGTAAGACTACATGGTCTCCTAAGGTGTATAGTTTCTGACATAGATACTAAATTTTTGGGGTATTTATGGAGAACATTGTGGAAAAAGTTGAGAAGAAACTTGAAATTCAGTTCCACACATCACCCGCAGACTGACGGCCAAATAGAAGTGGTAAACAGAAGTTTGGGCAATTTGCTGAGATGTTTAGTTGGGGATAAGCCCAAGGGATGGGATTTGATTTTACCACAAGTAGAGTTTTCTTACATTAACTCTGTAAATAGGAGTACTAGAAAATCACCATTCCAAATTGTATATGGAAGAAGCCCAAGGATTACACCAGAATTGAGGAAGATAGAGCAAGGAGAGAGGACAAGTGTTGAAGCTGAAGAATTTGCTGAACATATCAAGCATCTACATGAGGAGGTTCAAGTATACATTACCAAGATGAATGAAAAATATCAAGCTAGGGCTGATCAAAGGAGAAGACATAAGGAATTCCAAGTAGGGGATCTACTCATGGTGCACTTACGAAAAGAAAGATTTCCAGCCGATACTTACAACAAGCTGAAAATGAAGAAATTTGGCCCTTGCAAAATTCTAAAGACTTAACAAAGTATCATGATGATGGTGTAGATGACGAGCTAGTGTTAGAGCCATGTCCATTTCTTGCTTCTAAGAAGGAGGAGATAGAAGACATTCTAGATCATCGTGTGGGTAGGAGTGCCAAAAATAGGTAGTATGAAGAGTATTTGATCAAGTGGAAAGAACAGCCAATAGAGGAATCAACTTGGATTTCAGCAGCTAAGGTTTCTCATTTGGGATTTCCTCTACCATTCATAAAGTGACAGGGTCACTTTTCAAACTACCTTGGGTGTCTAATGCAGGAGCACCTAGAGGTATAAGGGCAATCCTGTGTCACCCAAAAAAATGTACTTAGACTTAGTTTTTGTTTCATGTGTTTTCATTTCTAGATACCCATTTGGGTCAAATAAAGGTTCCAACTCTCACAGTTCCACTATCAGTGTTCTAGGATAGAGTATTTGAACACCTTGGGATATGTGTAAATGTTGAAAAATAAGAGTATGTAATTGAGACATCATTTTGATGAACTAGGAGGTGCAAATTGGCTAGATGAATGTAATTGTAATTTAGAGCATTCCAAAAAAAGAATCAGGTCAAAAGGCCCCATGGTTTGAAAGTTATCGCAGTTTTTTGAGTTTTGGAGACCTCCTAATAATGCTTCAAAGTTAGGTTAGGGGCATTAAATGACCTCAAAGGTGGTCCATAGGGCTATAGAGTGCTTCGAGTGCTTTCCAAAAATGTAAATAGTTTGTCAATCAGAGCTATGGTTCAAAAGTTATGCCTCCCGAAAGTTTGATTACCATTTCTGGATTCTTCTAGATTTCTGTCGACTTCTAACGCAGCTTTTGGAGCCTTCTTTTTGGTCGGTGGATGCCTACTAGGACTTTCTAGAATGTATTTCTAGTCCTTAACCCTTTGGGGTCTATTTAAAGACATTTATAGCATTGTAAAAGGCAGTTCGGAGTGGAGTTTGAGAGGAGGTACTGAAAGGAGAAATTATCTCTAGATTTATGCTATTGTATCCCCTTAGGGCATGTTTTGAAGTCTATTTTCTCTGTACTGAATCTACTAGCTTATTTTCAGAGTTAATACAATTTCCCTTTTCTTGTTGTGTCCATTTTGTGCCTGGGTTGTGTCTCCATCAATATTTTAAATTCCTCTAACAAGGCTTGCTCCTAATAGGGTGATTGAAATTCTTTAACCAAGTTACATTTAACAGTATGTATTGTAACCTTTAATAGGGCATCACTTTAGAAGAGTGAAAATGGGTAGCATGTTTTTGGTGGTTTTTACCAAATTGGGTTTCCATGTAAAATCCTTGTGTCAAAATGTGTGAATAAGTTTGTGGTATTTCATGCTTACATTTCTACAAATTTATTTTGACTAGGATAGTAACCTACTAGGTTAAGGAATTTGATATTCTAATGGATACATGCTTGATATGGTTTAATAGATATGAAATGTAAAGCAATGAAAATTTGAATTTGTAGATTTGGACCTTAGATAACTAATTCACCCCCTTCCCCCATTTATTCTTTAGTATTCCAAAAATTGGTATCAAAGAAACAAGTACTTGTAAGGAAATAGTGTTCTTGGTTGGCATTTTGTCTTCCTTGATTTTTTGGTTTATACCTTGACTCTTAGAGTTCCCAATGGCTAATGGAAAATAAGGAAGCTAACAATAGAATAGGTCAATGTAGTAACCTATGAAAGACCCCTGAATTGAAAGGTACAACTCCATTTTAAATGAAATATTTTCAATGAATTTGTTTTTAAGTTTTTGGGGGTATGCTCTTAACTAAAGAGTAGAAGAGGCAAACAACTAGATTGTTAAACACTTCAAATAGTCTAGGAAATTTTCAGAATGGAGACTAACACTTAATATAAAATATATTCTAACTTGAATGCAAGAATGGAATCATGCAATAGCTACATCAACATGAGAGGGGAAGAAATCACTAAATGGACAATTCCTAGATTGCTGAATTAACTAAGATTTGACAATACCCAAATTGACCTCTTTTTTAGCTACTTCATTAATCAAATTCCATACTTATCATACAATCAACTAAGAAAGCATGAACTAAAATGCACAACACAAGGCAAAAAAGTAATACTTATGATGAAGAAAGTAAAGCTTATAGTCTACTGAGATGAAAGAAATAAAACTAAGTTTACTTGTGATCATTCAGTTTTTAGTTACAACACATTCATCCTAAATATCATATAGTAACTAAATGAAAAATAAAATTAAAATGCAGACCCATAGTCATAGATGATAGTCCCAACAATAGGGTTTTTCCCATAAAATAATTTTACAATGTTATTAACTTCTTAAAAAGTTACATAAATAGGCCTCTTCAAAATGACTAGTTAGATTCAATGATTACATTGGAAAGAATCTTTGAAGGGAAGGAGACAAAAATAAGACTTGACCAAGTCATTATCAATTATAGAGTCTGATCATTTAAAGGAAATGCTAAAAATGACTATGAAAGAGAAATGATAGAGAAGAGAGAGAATGAAAGATGTCTGAGAAAATATCAGAGCATCATGATTTATTTGGAGTCATTTCCTTAGCTCTCTAACACTTCATTGCATCCATTACTTTATCCAATTCATTGACACTTGGGATTATGATGTCAGCTCAAATCATCTAGTAGTCATGCATATCTGTCAATTTGTTCAGTCTGGCAACCTTTAATTGGAACTTTTTTGATGCTTGTAATAGGTTAGAATCCACTGATGAAATCTCATAGATCATTGACATCTAGAAGTTGACTAGATCAATGTTCTCATCAACAAATGCAAGAAATTTGGCTTTCATTTGGTCAATGTCTACCAATTGGCCATTGGTGGATACATATGATTCTGTGTGCAATACTTTTAACTATTCAAAAAGCTTCTCTATGGCCTTCTGTACTACGTTGTGTACATCTTTAAGCTCATTTATAGATATTATAGATCCTTCTACTATGAAATCTAAAGATTGTTTTCAATGAAAAATATCATGGGAGATGTAACATTGGTCTTCATATCAATCACCCCTTGTAATAGTACCAATTTCTCCATCAATATGTCTACTGCATTGTGCATGAAAGTCTGATGACTAGAAACTGCCTCCCTTATCTTGTTAGAATATAATAGTAGATTTCCCATATTCTTGGTGAGTAGGGTGTGTTGTGCCTTCATCTAATTAATATATGATCTACCAATTTCACCGAATTTTCTTTCTTGCTATAGCTTTAAAAGAAATTTTTTGTTCTCTTATGCATTTCAATCAAATGTACTAAATAAAGTGCTTCCAAGTGTAGTTCTAATGTAGTCCATTAGTTCTTTGTTTGAGCCCTTGAGTACCTCTTTCTCTGCCCTTCATTCCTCTATCTTGTCCATTGTCTTTTTGTTGGAAAACTTCTTTATATTAACCATGGATTCATGGATATGAAAACCAATATATATATTGTTCTTATTTTAAAGTCATTAATAGTAATTTCATGTAACTTTCCCTCCTTTTGAGACTCTATTATCTCCATAACCATGTGACTAGTAGAGGGATCAATGGCTAATGCTCCTATGGAATTCTATTTCTTTGTCTTCTTCGGTGGTGGTTGAGAAGAAGTTTCTTATGTGTTGAGGTCTTTGTATGGGTCAATTTCCTCATTTATCCACTTCTTTTGATTGATGGTATCCTTCTAAACATCCCTTGATTGGTATGCATCCAATTCTGGACCATCCATAGGGTTGGTGTCCCCATTAAGATTTATGACTTGGATAGGAGACACAAGCTTAGAAACTAACATCTCTTGCTCCTACTCTTTTTCCTTTTCCTTATCCCTAACATTTCCTATATTGAGAAGAGATCCTACTCCACAAGTACGGATGATATTAAAATTGTTCTATGGAGGTTGATCTTTGCCTTAGCTGATTGACTGGGTTCAGCCAACAGATGTTGAAGTGGAAACATCAGTGGAGGTCATTATTAGGGATAACTTTAAGAAACCCCCTTTGGAAAAATATATAAATTTTTGGCACATAAAACATTAGTTCAGGGGAAAATAATTAATTTCTATTGGCAAGTTAACATTTTTGAGTAGGAAAAAAATTAATTTTATTGGCAATTTTTTTCAACTGTATAAATTTTTTATAAAATACTGGCGAACCTTTTATTATTGGAAAAAATAATACACAAAGGTAAACATACCTAGAAATCATGATTCTATTATTATCATATGGATCCTAATTCATTATCAAAATTGAAGGTTAAATTTATCCCACTTATACCATTATAGTTTCCCTCCAAATTATTGAAAGGTTGTATGGGGGAAACATCCCTATTGTTTATATTCATTCGATGATCCTAAATCAATGTTATAAATCCTATTTTGTGCCTAACTTTTAAAATATTGCCTAGTTTTAAAGAAAGTCTGAAAAGTAAAGACACGTGCTTCAAATCAAATCTATTTTAGGACAAAGTGAGAAAGGATAATTAGTTTAATGGAATATTTTTGGAATAGAGACACATGTGGAATCTACATACTTAACCTACAACCTACCTTAAAATTTTACAAAATATTGGCTAACATGACATTGATTTAGATAAGAATTGGAAATTGTAGGTGAATACGTATAATTTACCATGAGGAAACAAATAGTTTGCACTGGTGAATTCAACACCATAACACTTGCACATTATTATTGGTGCTTGGCCTAAGCATAGGAACCAATTTTTGTGAAGTTTGGGCAACATGGCCACCCCAAAAGTACAAAAAAAAAGCCAAATGAGGGTTCCCTAGTGAGTAAGATTAGCCAATTGGTGAATATTAGCCACTAAAGTTATCCTTGGTCATTATATTTGATTGTATAGCTATAGTAGCCACTCCACTATGGAGCATATTATTCCCATTCATTTCTTCCTTTCTCTAGTCCACTCCACACATTTGTTCATCATCTTAGCAATTCCATGCATTAGGAGGTCCATTATCTCAATGACAGGACCAACATGCGAGGTAGACACAATGGGATTTCCTTTAATCTTCTCCTAAGATGAATGATGCATATAGGATCCACCATCTGTAAGATTAGAAACATCAACAAAGACATTATACAACTTAATTTTGTTAATTGTAAACTTGGACCAATACCCAAAAATATTCAATATCTAGAATATGTCTGTCGGTGTATCCCAACTTCAACTGATCCCCCAAAAATTTCATAGCATCATAGTGGGGCCTGAGAACATCATAATCATTCAACTTGATCTTACTCTTAAAAATTTTAACTAGATTTTGAGCATTAGAATTAGAGGCACATGAATAGGGTCCAACCACTACTGGGAAGGAAATTTTGAAATATTTTGAATAATTGAGAGGGGAAGTGAGTTTTTTATCCAAGGTCTATATGTACCAATAAAAATTTTCATAGCTTAGTGAACCCATATTCATAAAACATATTCATCATACATGCATCCATTAGATCATATAATTACTTAAACTTATAGGTTACTGTCAAAAATACTTTGTAGAAATGTAATCATGAAACATAATAGATTCAATAACACATTTGACAAAATTATTTTACCTAGAAACCCAATTTGAAAGAAACCACCAGTAACATGCTACTCATTTTCACTCTTCTAAAGTGATACCATGTGAAAGGCCAACCCTATTAAAGGTTACAATGCACATTGCTAAATGTGACCTGGTTAGAGAATTTCAATCACCTTGTTAGGAGTGAGCCTTGTTAGAGGACTCTAGATCATTCACTTGGAATGTTACCCAATTAAAGGATTTACAAATGACTATTAGGTCAACCTTAATCCAAAGGATTTACCCTAGTATGGTATAATGATTAGAAAGTAATAGTAAGGCTTGACCTAATAAAAACTTACAACACACTTTGTAGATAACAAATCTCTATTTTGGTCCTCCATTTTTCTAGGCTTTCAAGCACTTCATCTCTATTATCTTGTTCACCCTTCAAGCATCCATACCATTAAGCCTTCTGGCTATGCTTTCCAATAATAGTCTCTTCTCTTTTTTCACTAAATGAAGCAATACCTTAGAATCCTATTCTTAATTAGGTTCTTACACATGACAACCTTTTCTTTTGATGACCCACTTTTATCCTCTATTGCCCATTTTAGGGTTAGGTAGGATTAGGTGGGATTCAATGAATTTAACCATCTTTTCATTTCATTACCTTCTAGAAAGTTCTCTTTCAATTCTCTCTAAATTTTCCTAAAAATAATTTATCTTGAATTATATGCCACCAACTGATTAAGCTTATGTTCCACATAGTTGACACAATCTAAGAAATAAAACATCTTAGCTTAGATTCATTGAATTCATGATATTTCTCATAATATTCACACTTAGAATTAGCTTACTTCTACTCCTTACATTGTTTGAAATGTACTATCAAATCACTTGACATGAACTAAAGATTGCTGGTGTTCAATATCAACTAAAATTTACTTGACTTACATTGTATCACTCAGCATACACAAAAATTTGAGTTTTCTTTGCTCCAACTAATTTTTTACTCAACTTACACTAGCATTGGTCAACACCTACTATGTAGATTGTTAAGATTAGTATAATTAATTCTTTTTACTTTCTTCTAAACTTAATCAATGCATCCATCCTTTCCAACAATAAATAGATAATTAGTGCCCTATAATATCACCATCTTAATTGATGCTTCTACTCTTTTCCTATATCATACCTCAACCTTTCCTATAGGTTCTCTTGTTACCTCATTTCATCAAATCCTCTTCATCAATCAAACAAATGATAGTACTCAAACCATTTAAGCAACTATCTTATCAACAAGTAACATGGTTGACATTAGTGAAAAAGTAATTATCGAAAGAGATTCTCATACTTGTATCAATCTAGTTTCAACAATCTCCCTCTTTGGCATTGATGGAAAAACAAACTTAATTAGTACAACTAACAATAATACCAAAAATAAAATAATTCCTTGCCTTGAAATCTCTCCTTCTATCAACAATTTTCATCTTCTAAATAGGTAACAAAATTCTATTCTAATCAATAGCGAATCAACTCATCTTATGACTCCCTTTTGATCACTTCTTATATCTCCCTCAACACTATCTCCCTCTTACTAGGTATATGTAATCAATAGGTACACTAGCTCCCTCTGAGTAGATATTACATGTTTCTTCTATCTATATCTTCTATAATTCCCCTCACTAGATTGTTGTATTTTTTCCTTAATTTGTCCCTCTTTGACAAAAATGCCAAAGAGTTTTCAACTTATATGCAAATATGAACATTTCTAGTTTCTCCCTTTGTCACCTAGCTTGTGACTAATTTGTAGCTCTATCTCTTTGATTACTTTAGGTAGCTCCTAAAGTAAGATCAACTACATCAATGAGTAATATATGGCAATCATCTTGTTTGATGCAAGGCACTTCTCATGCTTCTTAAATAGCCTTGGATAGGGGTATCAGCCCTAGTTTACCTCTTAGATACCTATGAGAATTGTTAGGCAATGTTTTTGTGAAGATATCAACTATTTTTTCTTTTTTATTAACATATTCCATTTTCACTTTTTTTATCTTGAACTAATCTATCTCCAGTAATGATACTTGATTGCAATGTTCATAGTCTTTGTATGCATCAAATGATTATTTTATATATTTATAACATTTATATTATCATAATAAAGTATCACAAGTTCAGTGATTTCCTCCTTCATAACTTTAATTAGTTATTTGATCGATACAATGTTTGTATAATTTACTATAGTAGCAACATATTCAGCTTCAATAGTACATTGAGACATGTAGTTTTTTTTCTTGCTAGTCCATGTAACAAACCCTTTTCCTAAGAAAAATTCCCCTCCACTAGTGCTCTTTCTATCATCAATATTTCTAGCCCAATCAACATTAGTGTAGGCTCTCAGTTAAAATTTCTCATTTTTCTTGTAGTATAGACCATAGTCTTTTGTTCCTTTTAGATATCTCATTATTCTCTTAACAACCATCAAATCATTCTTGCTAGGATTAGTAGAGAATATTGTAACTATCCAAATAGATAATGCAATATTAGGTCTACTTTGTACTACATATTGTAATTCACCAATCATAGACCTATACAATGTTTGAATCACCTCAATTGAATCATCATTCTTTGAAAATTTATTTCATGTCACCATAGGCATGCTTATTGATTTTGAATCTTCCAATCCAAAAGGTTTTAGTACCTCCTTTACATATTTTGACTGAGTGATGTATATACCATATTTCACTTGATGTACTTGTAAACCCACTAAGAACTTAATATGTCCAAATACACAGACATCTTAAATTCTTTCTTCATTTCATTTACAATTGAAAAAGCTTTACATTAAGTATTTTGACCTCTAGATATGATATCATCAACAAAAATATTAGATACTTAAATGCCTTTTCCATTTTGTATCTTCAAGTACAAATTGTTGTTATCATTAGTCCTCTTGAATCAATTTTTGTCAAAATAATTATCAAGCCTTTCATACCATCCTCTTGGTGCTTGCTTCAAATCATATAAAGCTTTTTTTAGTCTACATACCATGTTTCTATTATTAGCACCAACAAATGCTTTTATCTATTCTATATAAATCTCTTCCTCCAATATTCCATTCAGAAATGCAAATTTAGCATCCATTTGATAATGTTTGAAACCTTTGTATGTGAAGTAAGTGAGCAAAGTTCTTACTCCTTCTAGTCTTTCAATAGGAACACATTTTTCTCCATAGTCTACCCCTTCTTCTTGTGCATATTATTTACAAACTAATATTTCCTTATTCGTTGTGACTTCACCATTTTCATGTAACTTGCTTTTCCACACCCACTAGGTGCAAATCGTATTTTTATCTTCTGGTCTAGGAACTAGAGTCCATGTCATATTTTTCTCAATTTGTTCAATCTCTTCTTTCATGGCATTACTCCAATCTACATATTCAAAGGTATCTTTTACTATTTTAGGTTCATGCATGCTAAGAAAACATGTATCATTTTTCAATTTTTTCATTTTCATTAGTCTTGCATCTTTATGTCCAATGATTTGTGTTGTAGGGTGATGTCTCTTGACATACTCTGACAATCTTGGTTCTGCTCTATTTAACTCATTTGGTTTCTCAACTTCTGAATCACTATGTACATCTCGATTAGGTAGTTCAACATCTCTTTCATGTACACTAAAATCAAAATCAAAATGTTCCTCAACTTCATTCTATAACTTTGCACCTAAATGTAGCTCAGTTCATGAATGAAATTCAAAATTCATAGTATTTGACTCAGTAGTCACTAAAAATTGTTGTTGATTTGCAACTTGATTTACAACATCTCCATCAATAGGCATACCTTCATAACAATATAAAAATGATTTATATTCCTCTAGTTCCCTCATAGATTCAACCTCATGTACTTTCTATATATTTATCAAATTTCACATATTTTCTTTTTACAACCTTGTGAGTGTTAGTATTTAAATAGTTATAAGCTTTACTTCTTGTGGAATAGCCAAGGAATATACCTTCTTCACCTTTTTCATCTAGATTACCAATCCTAAAATCTTTGAGAAGATAACACTTGCTTCCAAATACCTTAAAATATTTACATTAGGTGAGTATACATACCATAGTTCAAAAGGTGTCAAATGAGTACCTTTCTTGAATTGCACATAGTTCAAGGTATAGATAGTTGTACTTATAGCCTCTCTCTATTATTTGAAGGAAATATTTTTGTCCATCATGAGTTTCCTACCACAATCCATTATGGATCTAATCCTCCTTTCAAAAATTCCCTTTTGTGGATGGGTCCTAGGGGTAGATGTCTATCTTTTGATTCCTTTTTCATTACAAAACATCTCAAACTCATTTGATATAAATTGTCCTCCTCTATTGGATCTTAACCATTTCAAACTTTTACATGTTCCCTTCTCAACTCTTGGTAAGTATGACTTAAACATTTGGAAAGTATTAGATTTCTTTCTTAGCAACATAACTATCATCATACTAGAATAATCATCAACAAATAACATAATGTACTTATCATCTTTGTAGCTTTACAGATCAATTGGTCCACACAAGTTAGTATGAACAATCTCCAATATTTCTTTAGAGGTATGATTCTTACTCTTAAAACTTAACTTTGTCATTTTTCCTATTTTACATTGTTTGCAAATTTTATCATTAGGTTTCTTCAACTTTGGAAAACCTCTTACTTTTCTCATTTATTGATACTAACCAATTTATCAAAATTAACGTGATATAACCTCTTTGATGAGGAGCTTCCTTCCACAAAAACTTATCGGCTCCACTGAGGCTGTCTATTGCCTCACAGGGTTCCTTCTTCAACCCTACTCTAGGGAATCACACTATAGGTCACCTTCCTCCAAGAAAACACCCCAAAAATTCAAGTTTACCTTCTCTCCTTCCCATTCTTTCCACTAGGCACATTTAAATCTATAAGGGAAAATCCCATCACACTATTAATTCTAGGTTATAATCAAGCTTAAGCTCCTCTAATGAGTTCATTAACACATTCCCTACCTTTTTGCATCACTCTTTATGGTTCATTACACTCATAACTCCAAATTGCTCAAATTGGCCTTGTAGCATTAAGATCCCCTATTAGCCCTCCTAAAAAAAGGGTTTAGATTTTCCTCCCAAAAAATCTTAATAAGGCCAGTTGGTTTCTAAAGGACTTTGTCTCTTTTGGATCTAGGCTAAAGGATTTTGGTGGTCTTAGGTAATAGTATTGTCCATATAGTATGGTTCCTTAAGACCCCTATTTTGAGGGTTTTTAAGGTAACCGCAAGGTTTCTCTCCTTCTAAGGTTTTCCTCTTTACTTTGTGCCTTCTCCTCTAAATTCAACACTCTTATTGCATACTCTTGTGATACCTTATACAGAATGACTCATACCAATCCCCTATTCACCAATGTACTTCTTTACAAGCATACATTGCACCTTGCCAAGCTTTGCTAGCTTTCCTAGGCCTCACTTTTAGACATGGCCAACTACCTTGCACAAACCCCAACTTCCATATTTACAATTTTTACAAATGCTATTGCCTAATTTCCAAAGGCTATGAGAGTTTGACTATGAAAGTTCAAGCCAGAGCCATCTCTATGCTGACAACTCAAAACTAGATAACAATATTAGACAAACCAAATGATTTTCTAAACCTAAAGAAATGAAACACTTGAATACAAAAAGCTATATACAATTTCAAAATATGGCTCATGGAAGACAAATCAATAAAAATAGTAACACAATCAACTCCTTCGATTCATTAGTTCACAAAAAATGGTTCCAATGCTCATATAGTGTTGCATTACTAGGTGTGGTTCATACATCCAAGTATCCAACCCCTCAAACTAGATTCAGGGACATTTGAATAGTCTTCCCCCTCCTTCCTATACATTGAACCAATCCATAACTACTCCAAGTAGTTCATTTCCAAAAACTACATAAAAATTTGGTAAGCCACTTTGCCAAATTGAAAAGTTGTCAATGATCAACGTTTTGACAACTTTTGTAATTGTTGCAAACCAAGACTCCAACCTTGACCAATTTGGTTCCAAACCTTTCCAATGGTTTGATATCATCAAATGACCAATTCTCACCTACTTTAACCACTCATTGGGTCTTTTCACATTATTTTACTAGTTTAAGCACTTGAGCAACTTTTTACTTCATAGGACCTACTTGACAACTTTTAACTCCTTGAATCAAATCAACCAAACTAACTTTCCTACACTCAAATTGGGACTCTATAAGTAGTCCTTATTGTTTGCATGGTTGGTTAGACCATGTACAAACCAAAATGCCTTTAGGGTTTTACTTTACCCCCAGGTGTTCCCGATCCATTCTCCCCCTGTCAAGAAGAGTTCAAGGTACCTCTGGATTGAAAAGCTCCTTACTAATGCCCCACTTCTTGAATCATTCTCTATAACCCAAGTAGCTTTAGCTTTAGGTTTATCCTTCTATTTCACTACGTTCTCCTTATAAACCTTACTTGTGTTGGAAATATTCAGGATGAAAACTGAGAGGGGAGGGGTGAATCAGTAACATATAAAATTTTATGCATTTCATTCATCATTCATTCATCTAATCTATTTCATAAATGAAAGATCAATCATTCATAACACATAAACACAATGATTTGGTGACCCAGAAACCTTCCAATTAGAAAGTAAAACTAGGGTGAGGATGATGCCCACAAAAATTTGTTACTGAAGTATGACGTTGGCCGGTTAAGCCTTACGATGATCACTTCTGGTGATCTTCCCTGTTAGGAGCAAGTAGGACTGCTAGATCCACCTTGTAAGAGGACTTACAAACATGCAGTGAAGTATGCACTCTGTTAGGAGATTTACAAAAGACTGTTAAGTCTACCTTGTTAAATGATTTAAAAAATTGATTCACCTATCAGGATGAAATAGTGGATCTACTTACAACTTGTTTGCTGATAAGATCCTTTTGCATTGATCACCTGATGTGATAGATATAATTTTTTTACTCCTTATGCTGACCTTGCTATATTCCTTTTGCTCTGTTGCTGATAGCAATACCTTCTTCACATGCGAACAATACTTTATTATTTCATGCAAAAAATATGTTTATATCCCTTTTCATATATGTCAAAAATGATATCATACATTACATATATACTATTCCAATATTTTACAGATATAAGGTCAGCCAAAACACAAGTGAACAAAAAATTACTGAGTTGGCCCATTAGTAAACTTGGGTTCATTGAACTGACTTGGTGACCTTCTGATACTCAGCATCCACTACATTACTCAGCATCATCATGCACTCGGTAGAAGTAGAGACTCAGTTCATACTAGTCACAAAACATTGCTTGGAACTCAGTAGCCATTGGTGACTTGGTAGATATAGTGTTACTCAGTAGAAACTATCTTCTTTGTTTACTTTACTGAGCTCAGTAAACACTAAATCCTTTGTTTACCTTTTTCACTCGATAAACTCTTCTGATCTTTGATTACCTTTTTCACTCGGTAAACACTTCTGATCTTTGATTACGATTTTTTCACTCGGTAAACACTGCTGAACTTCTTTTACCTTTTTCACTCAATATCTTCTGGAATGTTCGGTGAGAACTGTTTTCCTATTGAACTTCTCATTCAGTTGGTATCTTCTGGAATGCTTGGTGAGAACTGTTTACCTATTGAACTTATAAGGTAACCATTGACTGCTCAGTATATACTTGAGACTAAGTGATGAGCAAGATAAGCATTCAGGATAGAATAAGTGTTTGCACTAATGAAAAATATATCATAATTCCAACAGTCTCCCCCTTTGGCATTAGTGAAAAAAACACTTATAAGTAAAAAACTTATGTACAAAATTTGACGTACTGATTTACATGTATCTCCCCCATACAATATGCTCAGGGTATTTACAAATATCTCTATCTTTTCTAACTCTATCTCCCCCTCTAAAATCTATCTCCCCCTTTTTGACAATAATGCCAAATTAAGCAATATATATTTACACAGAGACACCAAAATGGGAGATGAATTCAGAATGTACCTTGAGAATAAGAGCCAAAGTCTTATCCCAATTTTCTTGCAAAATTTTGTAGGAGGAGACTGCTATTTGAACTTATGCTGAAAGTTCAATCATATGATTTGCAACTAAGAAATTGTTGTCATGGATCAATG
This sequence comes from Cupressus sempervirens, assembly GCA_028749045.1. Lineage (NCBI taxonomy): Eukaryota > Viridiplantae > Streptophyta > Pinopsida > Cupressales > Cupressaceae > Cupressus > Cupressus sempervirens. The sequence continues at coordinate 127,034,402 of CM053789.1, read as the reverse complement.
CTTTGGAGTGGACAATGTGTTTCTACATTGTGTCCATGATAGGAAGGATCATGTTCTGGATGTCTATTAAGGTAGACCTGATCCTTGCTTCCTCTCTCAACAATTCTACCTACTTTTCTGACAAAAATTTGATTTAGAGATGATGGGATAAACTTGAATTAGGATCAAGTTGCAATATTTGGGCACTACCCTTCATATCCTCATCAATTTTATTCAATTTTTCTTTGATCTCCTTTGTCTACTTAGTAACATCACAAAGTTTGGCAAAAAGTGAAGTTACATTATTAAAAGAATTTTTAAAATTGGCCAAAATTGTAGACAATTCTACCTATTTTATTGCAATGTGCTGAGCAATGTGCTCAAGCACCTTATTATCAAATTTCATTTCAACCTTCTCAATCAATTTTTCTTGACCAAAGGTGTCCTCATTGAATTTATTTATAGCCTCTTCTAATTGAATCAAAATGTGTTGAGTAGAATCTACTTCAACACCTATAGCCTCTGTAATAATGTTCTTGGCATCCTCTATTATTTTTTATTCCGTATCCCTTTTAGATCTTAACTTCTTCTGCGTAGCCTTCATCTCTATTAATTGACTAGCATACCTCATTTCTTCAGTGGTAGCATTTTCATAGTCAATTTTTGGAATAACTATATCTGTGTCTAAATCAATTTCTTCTAGTATTTCCTTTCTAGTTATCAGAAGTCTTAATGGTTTCTTTTGTTTGACTTCTGTGGCCATTTATTTAATCTTAGGAATAGACACAATAGTAGAGATGGAAGGGCTAGCAGCAAAAACTGGGATAGGACTTGAAGAATGAATGCCAATAGAAGTATTTACCGGATCAAAAATTGGAATACTTCCCAAAAATGATGATATACCCATTATAGCAGTATTTGAACTAGTTATACTTGAAGTAGATGCAAATAATGCTATCAAAATTGTTGGAACTGGAAAAATTGTAGAACTTACTGATGTGTTCCTTGATGATGTTGGAATAGAGGAGGTTGGCTCGGTGACTGAGGAAGAGGGCTACAACTCAATAGATGAAGTGGTAGGTGCAGATGATAAATCTAATGAAAATGCTATCAAACCTGTGGAAGCTAACTCCAACCTTGATGATGTGATAAATTTAGGTGGAGAGTAAGGAAGAGATGCAATTACTAATGCTACTATTTTTACTGGATCATCTTCCTCCTTATTTTCCTCTTCAGCTTCTTCCTCTTTTTCTTCCTTTTCTTCCTCCATTAATGCATGTAGCTCTCCTGGTGAGACTATGATAGATGGAGAGGCAGTTGTATCATCACTATCACTGTTGTCATCATCCTGGATTTCTACTGGGTCTTCACTGGGCTTATGCAGATGATAGATATTTTTTGACATGTTTGTTGCATCACTTACAACATTCTCAATGTCTTTGATTAAAATCAAACAAGTGTGGAATCTGATCATCATTTTTCCTTCATGATTTTTCATTGCAGCCTTTATTTTTTCTCCAGTGAGATTTGGCTGAAGGTTTTTCAGAGATTGCTCATAGATATCTTTCACCATTTTTGTGGTTGTTTCCCATCTTGGTTGCAATCTCTCTAGTAGTTCCTTGGAGATTTGAGAGGCAAGCTAGTCTTGGAAGTATTTCCATTTTCCCATCTTGAAGAGTACCAGTTCCTCTATCTCCATTTTCTCAGCATTTGTTCTTGTTTCAAATTTCAAAGCTTTGAAATCTGTGATGTCTGCCTGTTCTTCCAATTGTTTGAGTCATTCTTCAAATTTGAGTGAAGGTCTGACTAGTACAGGTTCCTTTTTTCCTTTCTTGGTCCTCCTTGAGAATACTACAGTAGGTGTCTTCTTAGGTTTGGTAATGGTTACCTTACCTTTCTTCTTTAGAGGTTCTTCTCCTGCAAATTCTTGTTCTTGTTCTTATCCTCCTCCTCCTTCTTCTTCATAATCTTCTTCATCCTTGCCTTTACCTTTAGTTAGCATAAGAGGACCAGTAGCAGTTTTCATTTTGGCTATCTTCCTCTTGCCTTTTCTTATTGCCTAAGGTAGCTTGATTTCAAGCTCTATTCTAGCCTTTCCTTCATCATAGGTTCCAAAGGCAGGAATGTTGGGGATAGCTGGTTCACTGACCAGTGCCTCAATGGTATCTCTTTCATCATCAATATTTAATTCATAAGGCAATGGTTTTACCCATGCCACTCGGGGTATGACTGCCTGTATGTACACATGATCACAGTCAACCATGAAATAGATATCATCTTTGTAATCCCCAACAAGCTTAGGAGGAATTCTAAACCTGTTATTCATCCTTTCCTTGAAATCTTCAAAATAGTTATCCATGACTTTGTCACAATTTTCACCCATTTCTGCTATGAACTCATTAATCTGATATAAAATTGGAGTTTCTTTCCTACATACTATAGATCCTTTTGATGGTAAAAACTTTTGTACATAAAAGAATAAAAAAATTAACAAAGAACCAAATTTATAGGGGTTATTCTTGGAAGTCCTTATGCTTTCCATATTTTTATTCAGCTGTCTTAACAACAATTCTGACAAATCAAATTCAAGCTTTTTCTTTACAATCTTAAATGCTAAATCCACAGCTTCACATGGTACATTATTCAATCTACTGGAACTGTATAACTTATATGAAATCACATAAATGCAAAATTTGAGTTCCACATTAGATATATTGTTAAGTTTTAGTCCTCTACCATCCCACTCTGCTAGGGTTTTCTTTTGTAACTCATCCTGACTTAGGGTTTTAGTGGTTTTAGCTTGGCTTCGCATAGGCAAACCCGTGATTTTATGAATCATCTTTTTGGTTAACAATACAGGTTGTTCCAACCACAACTGACCATTATGAGCATGGCTCAGAACATATCTAACCCATTTAACCTAGAAACATCTTGGTAGGTGCGGAATATGGGACAAGCCTTTTCTTTCTAAGTGTTTGTGCTTAGGTTTTAGGGCTCCATCAACACATAATTGACCTAGGGCATTATCCATATCTAATGTACCAATTTTTTGAATAGCACATTTGAAATGAGTGCAAATATCATTAACAAGAAGTACCTTAGGATGGAATTTTGATTGAGCTCCGTGAATGTCAAGTGATTCTACAACTGCGGGCACTATCTTGAATTTTGGGGCTTTCCATTCAACTCCTTTTACAAGCATTTTAGAACACTTCTTCACCTTGCTATTACTGGTCATTGATGCTTCATGGATGAAAATATTTTCAAACAATTACTTTGCAAGAATTTTGCTTCAAATCACTTCGCATGCAACTGGAAATCCTTTTGTCTTTGAGAATTTTAAGTTGTAGTGGAAAATGAAATAGAATTCTTCCCTTTTAATGAAATACTATCATTAAGGCTCAGTATAAAGGTAGATGAGATGACCTAGTGCATGTCAGTCTATCATTGAGATACTCAGTAGAAGCTTACAACTTGGTGGACTAATCAAATCTTTGATACTCCTAACCTAGCTCAATAAGGTCTTTAGTCAGCCTTGCTCGGTACATGCAACTCAGTGATTGATATTATTTCTATGATCCATGTATCTAAAATACTATATTAATCATTTGCACCCATTTTTATAATCTGGAACTATTTAAGATGTGGCTAGAAGATGCAGTTCCTGAGTCTTCTCAAGTCTCAATTGGAAATGATGGAGTCACCCACTTGTTGAGTGACATGATCATTATTTGAACTATCTTGATCGATAGATTTAGGAATCCACTATTGTCTAATTTGCTTCCAAATGTTATTAGCTTTTTCTTCCTTTTCATCTTCAATTCTTCTAGTATTCATGCAATTCTTAGCTATATGACCAATTTCAATACATGTGTAACATCTTATGGTTGGGTCCTTTCTTAGGTGATGTCTTTCACAGTTTATCTCGATGTGTCCATATTCTCCACAATAGTGACATTTGTACCAAGTATTGTAGTCCCAACCAAATATTGCTTTGATAATTTAATCTACTAGATTAAATGCCTTTGATTTGCATTGAGATGCCTTGTGACCTAGTTTCTTGCATTTGTGACATTTGCCTTCAATTTTTGGTTTTTCTTTGCATTCATTAGCTTTGTGACCATGCTGATTGCAGTTGAAGCATTTGCCATTGAATTTTTACTTTCCATTACTCCAACATTTGTTAGATGTATGACCTATCTTACCATAGTGATTACAAGTAGGTCTTTGATTTCTTTGTGCACCTTGTTTGGAAGTTTCACCTTCTTCCTTGTAACCAAGTCCAACTTTGCCTTTTTGTCTATGAAGATTTTTCTCACTTAGCTAATTTTATTGAGTCATTGTTGCTTGTGATTTCATCATTCTCTCATTGATTTTCTTTTCAATTTTTAGGTCATTTTCCAAACTTTCATTGATTTTTCTTTCAAATCGCAAGTCACTTTTTAAGCTTTCATTAATTTGTCTTTCAGTGATCAGATCATTCCTCAGGTCTTCATTTTCAAATCTCAAATTCATAATTGCTTCATTTTCATTGGAAAGTTGATTTATAAGATCTTGATGCTAAAGGGATTGACTATTTCTTACCTCTAAGTCTTCATTTTCCTTGTTTCTTTGTTCCAAGACTTCACATAGCCTGATTGATTGGATTTCTTGTTCTCTTTTGCATTTTCTTACTTCTTCCTGCAGAGAACCATTCATTGCCAGGAGTTCCTTGATTGCCTCATTAGCTTCATTTGAACTACTTGAAGGTAAAAGTTCTTCAATCCTTTCTTCAACATACTAATGATCATTCATTTGTCTTGCAAGTTCCTTCCTTCTTTTCAGGGATTGAGAAAGATGCTCCTTAGCTTCTTTGAGTTGAGTCATGATCATTTCCAAATCTAATTTTTCATTTTCAATAGCTTTGTCAAGATTTAATATCTCCATTGTTATTGATCTTTTCTCAAGCTATCAAACTTTGTCTTGAGAACCAAATGCTTTGATAGCAATTGTTGGAAATATTGAAGATGAAATGTTTTACTGAGAGGGGAGGGGTGAATTAGTAACATATAAAATTTTATGAATTTTATTCATCATTCATTCATCTAATCTACTACATAGATGAAAGATCAATGATTCATAACACATGAACACAATGATTTGGTTACCCAAAAAACTTCCAATTAGAAAGTAAAATTGGGGTGGGGATGATGCCCACAAAACTTCATTACTGCAATATGAAGTTGGCTGGTTAAGGCTTACAATGATCACTTCTGGTGATCTGCCCTATTAGGAGCAAGTAGGACTGCTAGATCCACCTTGTTAGAGGATTTACAAACATATAGTGAAGTATGCACTCTATTAGGAGATTTACAAAAGACTGTTACGTCTACCTTGTTAAAGGATTTAAAAAACTGATTCACCTATTAGGATGAAATAGTGGATCTACTTACAACTTGTTTGCTGATAAGATCCTTTTGCATTGATCACCTGATGTGATAGATATAACTTTTCCGCTCCTTATGCTGATCTTGCTGTATTCCTTTTGCTTTGTTGCTGATAGCAATACCTTCTTCACATGTGAACAATACTTTCTTATTTCATGCAAAAAATATGTTCATATCCCTTTTCATATATGTCAAAAATGATATCATACATTACATATATACTATTCCAATATTTTACAGATAGAAGGTTAGCCAAAACACAAGTGAAAAAAACATTACTGAGTTGACCCATTAGTAAACTCAGGTTCACTGAATTGACTCGGTGACCTTCTCATACTTGACATCCACTATGTTACTTGACATCATCATGCACTCAATAGAAGTAGAGACTCGGTTCATACTAGTCACATAACATTGCTTGGAATTCAATAGCCATTAGTGACTCGGTAGATGTAGTGTTACTCGGTAGAAACTAACTTCTTCATTTACTTTTCTTAGCTTGATAAACACTGAATCTTTTGTTTACCTTTTTCACTTGGTAAACTCTACTCATCTTTGATTCCCTTTTTCACTCGTTAAACAATACTGATCTTTGATTACCTTTTTTTCACTCGATAAACACTGCTAAACTTCTTTTACCTTTTTCACTCAGTATCTTCTGGAATGTTCGGTGAGAACTATTTGCCTATTGAACATCTCATTTAGTCGATATCTTCTGGAATGCTTAGTGAGAATTGTTTACCTGTTAAAATTATAAGGTAACCACTAAATGCTCGGTATATACTTGAGACTAAGTGATGAGCAAGATAAGCATTCAAGATAGAATAAGTTTCACTAATGACAAATATATCATAATCCCAACAACTTGTTGTACTTTTCTTTACTCTAGAGTCCAAGATCTTTTCCACCTATGGTGGCTCCCTTTCTTGTACCTACAAGTCTATAACATGATTGTCTAGTTTGTCCTAATAATATCCTTCATCCACCTTAGGCCACATATATGGTATAAGATCTTTCACATTAAATATGGGAGAGATATCCATGTCCTTTGGTAGGTATATCTTATAGGCATTAAGTCAATACTTTTCAGGTACCTTACATGGAAGAATCCTTCTCATTTGCAACTTACTTGGTATTCCCTTGGGTAGTATAGCCTTCTTCAAGTAAACCATTACTAGGTCTCCCACTTTGAATTGTAGCTTCCTTCTCCCCTCATTCTTCTTTTCTTTCAACTTCATATTTTCTTCCATCAACATTTGTTTAACCTAATCATATAACTCTTTCATAGATTGGGACACAATATTCAACATGCCCAATAATGTTTTCATGTGAAGGTAAATTCCTCAACTCCATGATGCCTCTAGGGTGTGTTCCATAAACAATTTTGAAAGGACTTAACCCTATGGTCCTATTTTTCTATCATTGTACATAAATTCTGCTTGAGGTATCACTTGCTCCCAATTTTTCCCATACACTTTAGTCAATCATCTTAAAAGGTTTCATATGACCCTATTTATAACCTTTGTTTGACCATCTATTTGGGGATGCTAGGCAGAGCTATGTGCTAGGTTTGTTCCAAGTCTCTTTCGTAAGGTCTTCCAAAAGTTTCCCATAAACTTCACACCCCTATTTGCCACTATACTTCTTGGTAAGCCATGGATTCTCACCACCTCCTTGAAAAATAGATTAGCAATGTTGCTTCCATCATGTGTTATTTTTTGTCGAATGAAATGGCTCATCTTGTTGAACCTATCCACCACCACAAATACACTATTTAGTCATGTCTTGGTTCTCAGCACCCCCAATATAAAATCCATAATAATACATTGCCAAAGGCCTGTTGGGAATGGGTAGAGGTTGGTAGAGTCCAACATTTTATGAAGTCCCCTTGGATTTTTAACACATGTTTCATTGCTCTACATATATCCTTATGTTTCTCTACATTTTGGGCTAGTAGTAGAACCTATCCACAAGGTCCAAGGATTTACTCAAACCAAAATATTTGCTCATGCTTCCGTTATGTTTTCTTGTAGAATATTTTTTCTCATAGATCCCCTTGGGTTTCAGAAAAATGAATGAAAATGATACTTCTATGGGGGAGTATTGTAGAAACATGGTTAGATAATTATCATAATAATATGTGACATTCATGACTATGTTTGTCATTGATGTCGACATAGAAGTTTTCTACAGTATCTGATAGAAGAAAAAAGGAAAGATCAAGTTGGTATGCATAGATCATTTAGTACTTTCACTAAGAAAGGTCAAAGGGAGATACTTCTAATTGTCTAGTATATGTAGCTCACCTTCGAAGCATAAGACATTAAGTCTAGAAGAAGTTATGCAATTTTTTGGTGATGAATATTTCAGAGATAGAGTTTACAAAAGAATGTTTTGGTAGACTTTTTATATCTCTTAGTAGAGTTGTTATTCTAAGAAGCAAGGTTAAAGACATGTAGAATGAAATCACTAAGCTTGCTCTTCATGATCTAATAGACATCTAGAAAGTTATTCAAGTTACAAGGTGACAGAGTAATGTTATTGGTAAGTGTGACATGTTCTTAATGAGTTCCTATTTTAATTAATTGTGAAGTTGTAATAGCCAACTTAGGGAATTGTTTTATGGATTTGGTATAAAGGAAGGATATTTTACTTTGTTATGTATGAATGATTGCAAGAATCACAAAGAGAAGATTGCAAAGATAAGCATAGCAGAGTGAAGTCAGAGAGAACTTCATTACCAAGGTATTAATGTGAGATGTGAGGTTCATGACATAGTCTACAAGGTCTAAAAGTGATTGGTCCTATTGATAGGGTAGAGAAAACACATTAAAGAATACTACAAATAATTATTCTAAAAGGAATAGTTGAGAGATCAAATAGATAGTGAGTTCAGTGGTCTTGCCCTAGAAGTTTTTTGGATAGTGGGCCCTTCTATCTTCTAAAATTCCTAATAGGGTTGGAATCTCCTAAAACGGGTTCAAAGTCTCCTAACAGAGACTCTTATGTACTAAATGTGTTTATAACCTCTTAATAGGATCCATCCTCTAATATGTGTGTGTGTGTGTGTATACATGTATATATGTATAAATATGTATATGTATATGTATATATATGTATATGTATGTATATATATGTATATATATGTATATATATTATATATATTATATATACATATATATATATATATATATATGTATATATATGTATACATATATATACATATACATATACACACATATATATATACATGTATATATATATGTATATATATACATATATATATATATATACACACACACACACACATATATATACATGTATATATATATAGACACACACACACACACACACACACATATATATATATATATATATATTTGTGGGCATCATTCCCACTGGGATTTTCCCTCTAACAAAAGGTTTCAATAGTTAACAAATTTGGTGAAATTGTGTATGTCCATCTTTTCATGGTTTTTGTTTACTTTGACTGAATGGTTAATAATATATAAGGTTGATAATTGTTTTATTTTGATAACTAATTCACCCCTCATCCATCAGTTATCTGGGTGGACTATTGTTTCTAGCCATTGGTATCAAAGCATCAAGTCCTTGATGGATAAGCTTGACAACTTTAAGAGATTAGTGGTGAGTTATTTTAGAAAGAATGGTCCTAAATTTGATGGAGAAAAATTCAACACCTAGATGATGAAACTTCTTGGTGAGAGATTAGAATTTTGTACAAAATTGAACATTGATTTTCTAGATAGAAGCACAAGTAAAGACAAATCTAGATCTGAAAAAGACATAAAGATCAAGGAAGGTATTGATTTGCTTATGAATAGAGAGAAAGAAGTATGACAATTTTCAGTTTATGGACATTTAATGAGTTTGGTCATTTTTCATCTACATGCTCTATGAGAGTAAGAAAATCTAGAAAGAGGTCACTTTATGATAAAGATGAAGAGGCTAAAGTAGGTATGGAAATATTCTTGAATGATTATGATGATAATTGTGAATTGAAAAAGGAATTATTAAAAGAGACAATTTTGGTAACAATTATTCATGAAAACTTTGGAACTAAAGAGAAGATGGTAGATCATAATTATAATGAAGAAGAGGATAACTCTAAAATTGTTAGACAAGTTTCTGAAGTATTCTTTAAGACTAACAGTGATTTATAGAATGAAGGAGAGCTAAGGTAGGAACAAAGTTCAGAACCTAGAAAAAACTTAGAGTTTAGATAATAGCTCCTATTTATGGTAAGAATATGACAAAGAATAATCCACCCAAGCAAATGATCAGTAATAGAGATAAAGGTATGATGACCAAAAGTAGAATCAATGAAGAATTATGTCTAATATCTCAATTAGAACCAAATAATGTAGATGAGACATGTAAAGATGACTATTGGAAGCAAGCTATAAAAGAAGAATTGGATCAAATAGTGAAGAATGAGACATGGGAATCAGTCTCTAGACTAACAGACAAGAATGTGATAGGAACAAAAAGGGTACTTAGGAATAAGATGAATGAAAAAGGTGAAGTTGTAAGGAGAAAAGAAAGATTGGAATGTAAGGGTTACTCACAAAAAGAAGGAATAAATTATGAAAAAACCTATGCTCTTGTGGCAAGAATAGAAGCAATAAGGTTATTCTTATCCTACATAACACATAAGAAATTTAAAGTGGATCAAATTGATGACAAGTCAATATTTCTAAATGGAGAACTTGGAGAAGAGGTATACATAGAATATCCTTAAGGTTTTCCTTTAAAAAAAGACAAGGACATGGTATGTAGATTGAAGAAAGCATTATATGGCTCAAAAAAAGTAGCTAAAACCTGGTATGCAAGGTTGGAAAATAATTTGACAAAGCTTGGATTTAGCAAAGATATGGTAGATAGTAATCTATACTGGAAAGAGATAGATGATGGATTAATGATTTTGGTAACATTTTTTGATGATAAAATATTTGAAAAAAATCATAAAGAAAGTGATAAGTTTGCAAAAAAAAAGAAGAAGGAATTTGAAATAAGTATGTAGGAGAGATGAAATACTTCTTAGGATTACAGATTGTGCATGATAAAGAAGGAATCTTTATTTCTCAAACTAACTATTCGAAAGATCTATTGAAAAGATTTAGTTTGGAAACATCTAGACCACTTGGAATACCTATGGTAACTAGACACAAGTTGTCTACAAAGGATGAGACACCTATCATTGAGCAAAAGAAGCACAGTTCTATGATTGGAGGATTGAAATATCTAACTCACACAAGGCTAGATATAGAAAATGTAGTTGGAATTGTTGCACTTGATTCCAAGCTGATCCTAGAGAAGCGCATTATGTATCAGTTAAAAGGATATTTAGATATCTAAAGGGAACACCAGAGTTTAGATTTTGGTATGATAGATTTAATGATTTCATTTTATATGCTTATACTAATGTTGATTGGGTAGGCAGTATGGATGACAAAAAGAGCACCAGTGGTGGAGCCTTCTTTCTTGGAGGAAGATTGGTTTATTGGTTAAGTAGGAAGTAGAAGTGTACCTCACAAAGTATAGTAGAGGAAAAATATGTTGCAACAACAAACAATTGTAATCATGTCAATTGGATGAAGTAGGCATTGAAGGATATAAGGATAGAATTCAGTGAACCTGTTGTTATACATTGTGATAACACAAGAACAATGAATATGTCAAAGAATCTAGTATTGCACTCTAAGACTAAGGACATTTCTATCAAATATCACATGTTCAGAGAGAAAGGTGTAGAAGAGGAAATTAGATTGGGGTAGTTAAGCACCAAAGAGTAGATTGTAGATATTTTCATCAAGCCTCTTCCGAAAGAGACTTTTAAGTATTTATGAGGTATGCTAGGGATTATGCCCCTACCTACATCAAAGTAGAAGATGTAAGATAAAATTAGTCATGTTATAGAGAACTATTGTTTGTCTAGAATAAATGTTGATGTTTCCTATATGGAGGAGTATCTGTGATAGATAGAGTCATCTAGGACTCTTGATATATGTTATTTTGAACAATGTCTTAGGACACTTGAGCAAGTTGGAAAGAATTGTTGTAGAGATAGATGGTTGCTGAAAACCATGACATTGATGTCAATGGGGTAGAAATTATAGCATTAAAAATAGTTTGACATAGATTACATTGAAGGGAGTGATTACCACTAATATAGAGTGCATTTAGTTATATAAATGGGAGAGAATGATTAATGAAGAGGATTTGAAAAGAAGGACCAAGAATCTATTAAGGTTGGTATTCTTGGAACTAGATGTTTTTCATCTATGTTGCCATCAATCCTAAATGGGGAGATTGTTGGAAGCATGAATTCTGATGATACCTCTATGGAGGAGGATTGTAAAAACATTATTAGATAATTATCATGATGATATGTTACATTCATGACTATGTTTGTCATTGATGTCAACATAGTATTTTTTGTGGTATTTGAGAGATGAACAACAAAAAGATCAAGTTGGTATGGATGGATCATTGAGTACTTTAAATAAGAGAGGTTAAATGGATATACTAGTAAGTTTCTAGTATATTTAGGTGATGAATATTTTGAGATAGAGTTTACAGTAGCATGTTATGGTATACTTGTCATATCTCTTAGCAAAGTTGTTATTCTAAGAAGCAACATTAAAAGTGTATAGAAGACATGTTTTAGATGACATGGATAAGCTTTCTCATCATGATAGTACACATACATAAATTTATTCAAGTTACAAGGCAATAGATTGATGTTATTACTAAGTGTAATGTGTTCTTAATGATGTCCTATAATAATTAATTGAGAAGTGTAATAGCCAAAAAAGGGAATTATTTTATGGATTTATTATAAAGGAGGGAAATTTTACTTTGTTATGTATCAAAGATTTAAAGAAGCATGAAGAGTGTAATGCAAAGATAAGAAGAGCAAAGTGAAGTTGGAGAGAACTTCATTTTTGAGGTTTTATTATGAGAGTTGAGGTTTCATATTTGGACCTAAGTTTTATGACTTGGTCTACAAGGTTTGATTATGACTGGTCTAGTTGAAAAGATAGAGGAAATAGGCTAAAGAAAAATAAGAAAAATTATTATACAAGGAATAGTTGAGAGATTAATTGAATAGTGAGCTTAGTTGTATTTTCCCAGAAGCTATTTGGATAGTGTGTGCATTTGTCTTCTACAGCTCCTAACAGGGTTGGCACAACTCCAAAATGGGATTCAAAGTCTCCTAATAGGGACTCTTATGTATTGAATGTGTTTATAGACTCCTAATAGGCTCCATCCTCTAACAAGTAATATGTATATCAATATATCTTTGTGGGAATCATTCCCATTGGGATTTCACTCTGATGAAGGATTTCCCTAGTTAACAAAACTAGTGTAATTGTGTATGCACATCTTGTTATGGTTTCTATTTACTTTGATTGAATTGTTAAGATTAATTAAGTTTGATAATTTTTTTAATTGGATAAAATATTCACCCCCTCCCCTCTTAGTCATCTTGGTGAAGTATTGTTTCTAACATTGGGATGCACAACTATGGCCCCTTAAATAGTAACCCAGTCTGCAAGGTATATTCAAAGAATATACTATGAAGATGGTTAGAAAAATATTTACATACCTAGTAGGCTTTTGAGAAATCAATTTGCTCCTCATATAGGTCCTTGAATACCTCCAAAACTATGCTCTATAACTTGACCTCTTGGACTATTAATAATCTCCTACTCAAGGCATCAACTACCTTGTTGTTTTTTCCCTTCTTATATTTGATTGTGAATGTATAAGATTGTAGGAACTACATCAACTTTATGTGTCTTAGAATTAGATTTTCTTGTGATTTAATAAAACCCAGTGCTTGGTTATTTGTGAAGACCACAAAATCCTTTGGAAATAGGTAGTGTCTCCAATTTTTGAGGGCTTGGACAAGTGCATAAAGTTATAGATCATATGAAGAATATATTATCTTAGTTTCATTAGGCATTTCACTAAAAAATGGTACTAGTTTACCCTCTTGGCTCAAGACTACCCCTTCTACTATGTTACTAGCATCACACTCCACCACAAAAGGTTTCTCAAAACTAGGCAAAACCAATATATGTTGTATTACCACTTCATTTTTCATCTTCCCAAAGCTTTCATATACTACTTTGGTCTATGTGAACTTGGTCTTCATGCCCTGTTTAATAGTGTCATTCATTGGTGCAGATATTTCACTGAACCTTGCTACAAAATTCCTATAAAATTGAGCTAGGCCATGAAAAATTCCAACCTTAGTAGAAAATCTAGGTGTATGCTAACTTAAGATTTCCTCCACATTTCTTTTTTCCATCTTTAGGTTGCCTTGGGATGCTACAAACCCCAAGCATACAAGCACTTCCATAAATTAAATCTTCTCCAAGTTGAGTATACACTTCTCTTCTTGTAGCTTCTTCAACACCAATTCAAGGTGCTTCATATGCTCCTACTTTGTTTTGCTAAACATAAGGATTTCATCTAGGTACACTACAACACACACTCCAATGTAGTCCTTCAATAACTTGTTCATGACCCTCGTCAAGGTACTAGGTGCATTGGTAAGGCCAAATGGCATAACCAACCACTTATAGAGACCCTTAGTAGTCTTAAATGTAGACTTCCATTCATCCCCCTCTTTCATCCTAATTTTCTAATAGCCACTTTTGAGGCCAATTTTTAAAAAGTACTAAGCCCCACCCAAACAATCCATTAGGTCCTTTATTATAGGAATAAGGAATCTATATTTAATTGTGATTCTATTAATTGCTCTAGATTTAGTGCATGTTCTCCACTTACCTTCCTTTTTGGGTGTTAGGATTACTGGTATGACACAAGGACTGATGCTCTTTCTAATAAGTCCCTTATCAAGAAATTCTTGCACTTTTCTTGCTATCTCCTTATTCTACTCTAGTGTCATCTTGTGAGAAACTTTATTAGGAAACGATGGCTCTAGTATGAAGTTAATTTTATGGCTTATGGCCCTTTTAGGTGGTAGAGTAGGAAGTGCCCCATCACAAATTATGTCCTTAAACTAATCCAACAAATTATCTACGTCAGGAGTGATAGGTGTCGATAAAGATGTCTCCTCTTTTTTAGGTTTCACCATAATAGCATACCCTACTCCTTAATTCTCCTTCAAGTCCTTGAGAATCTCCTTGCCACTCATCAATAAGGTCTTAGCAACAACCTTCTCTACTTTTCCCTCCTCTACTATGGATTCTATCATTTAGGTGTCCCCATCTTTCTTAAAAGAATATTCATTCTCTTTCCCATTATGTATTGCTTCTTTGTCAAACTTCCAAGGTCTCCCTAGAAACAAGTGACAAGTATCCATAGGGAGTACATCACATATAGGACCCTATCACAATATTTCCCATGGTTCAATGTCTACCCAAACTTGTTCATTAACTAGGATGTTCTATCCTTTATTCAATCAAATAACCCTATATGGACATACATGTGGTATTTTTGTCAATCCAAGTTTTTGTACTACCTCCTCTGACATAACATTATCAGTAGACACTAATTCTATGATTACCTTACATACCTTGTTCATTATATTGAAAGTAGTTGTAAATAGTGCCCTTCCCTACTTCTATTCTTCCTCTACTGGCTTCTTCATTAGAGCCCTTCTTAGCATGAAGTTTTCATCCTTTCCAAGTCAAGATCCACTTCACCTTTTTTCTAATTATCTTCCTCCTACACATAGCATATCTTTTTTTCTCCATAGGACCCCAATTCCTTATCAGGACATCTATAAGTTGGATGCCCTACCTTGTTGCAATTATAGCATTTCATGTTGCTAAAATGTGATCCTTTTTTGTTAACATATCTGCCCCTACCACCATTGTTGGATCCTCTACGTTTTATAGATCATCCACTTTAACTAGTCTTACTGAACTACTCACTTCACTTAGAGTCACCATTGCTTCTTTGTTTAGTACTCCTTCCACTAGAGCCTCCCCTTGAAGCACCTCTAAAGTCCTTACCTCTACCCCTATTCTTAGAGCTCGAGTCCCCTTTCTTACTTAGTTTATCCTCCACCTTCCTAACCATTTGGAAATAACGTTGAAGTATATTGAGGCTAAACAAATTTAGTTCATCCTAAATCGATCATTTAAGTCCATTTAAGTACCTTGCCATGTTGATACTCTCCACTTCTTGCACAATTGACCTTAGTGCCAACTTCTCAAACTCCTCAGTGTAGGTAGCCACATCAAGTTCCTTTGATCTAAGATTTTACCTATGCTTATGGATCTAAATCTCATTTTCCTCTCGTAGATATGTCTATTTGATCTTTTCCAACATTTCCTTCCAATTGGCTATAGGTGTCTTGCACAAATTTCCACCATATCAAGGCTTGACCTTTCAATCTAGACTTTCAAAACCTCAACTTTTGGACCTATGTTGTCCCTTCACACTCAAAGTATTTCTTAATACTTTCCAACCACTCCAAAAATACTTATGCATCCATCTTTCCATGGAATATAGACACATTCTCTAGAATTTTCCCTCCAAATTCTTTGAGGACTTTTAGGAATGGCCCCTAATCACCAATTGGATGATTTGGTTCAAGAACTTAATTTTCCAAACTAAATTTCTCTTTACCCTTGCTATAGTCCCCACCTTCATTAGCTTGGGTTGTATCCTCTATCTCTTTCAACTTGTCTTTGACTTCCTCTAGGGATTCATCTACAACCCTACACTTTTCTTCAAAGAGCTTCTTTTTCTTATCCACCTCTTTGGAAAACTCTGCATTAGTTACCATCTACATTGACCCACTTGACTCAATAGGTTGGAACATCTACCACAAGCCAAAAATATTTGACTCTAATACCACTTTGATGAGGAGCTTCCTTCTATAAGAGCTAACTGGCTCCATTGAGGCTATCTATGGCCTCCTAGTGTTATTTCTTCAATCCCACTCTAGGGAATCACACTCTAGGTCCCCTTCCTCCAAGAAAAATTCCCAAGAATTCAAGTTTAACTTCTCTCCTCTCCATTATTTGCTTTAGGAAGATTTAATCCTATAAGAGAAAATCCCATCACACTATTAATTTTAGCTTCTAATCAAGCTTAGGCTCTCCTAATGGTTTTTCTGACATAGTCCCCACCTTTTGCATCATTATTTTAGGTTCATCACACCAATAACTCCAAATTGTTGAAATTGGCCTTACAGCCCTAAGAGCCCCTATTAGCCCTCTTAAAAATAAGGGTTTAGCATTTCCTCCTAAAAACCCTTAATAAGGCCACTTGGTGTCTAAAGGAAATTTTCTCCTATGGACCTGTGCTAAAGGATTTTGGTGGTCTTAAGTCATAGTACTGTCTATACAATAAAGTTTCTAAAAATGCTTATGTTGAGGGTTTCTAAGAGTAAAGCATGGTTTCTCTCCTTTTAAGTTGCTCCTCTTCACTTCCTTCCTCCTCCTCTGATTAAAAAGCTCTTAGGACCATACCCTTGCCATAGCTTATAGAGATTAACTCATAGCAATCCCCTATTCACCACTACACTTTTTTACAAGCATACATTGTGCTTTGCAAAGCTCTGTTAGCTTGCCCAGGGCTTGCTTGTAGACATGGAAAAATACCTTGCACAGACCCCAACATCCATATTTACAACCTATCCAAGGGATATTTCCTAATTTCCAAAGGCTATGGGAGTTTTACTGTGGAAGTTCAAGCCATAGCCATCTCTATGCTAACAACTCAAAATTATACAACTATATTACACAAACCAAATGATTTTCTAAGTCTAAGGAAATGAAACACTTGAATCCAAAAAACTATATAAAATTTCAAAACATGATCCAAGGAAGCCAAATCAATGAAAATAGTAACATACTCAACTACAATTCATTAGTTCTGTTAGAATTAATAATCTTTCCTTGGTTGTATTTATTTATTTATTGGGATAAACCAAGGTATCCCTTATATATTATTTATTTGTCCTCTAGTCCACATGTAAAGGACATGTCATTCTTATCCTATTGTCCACTTGCGAGGACAACTCATTTTTGTATTTTCTTTAATAAGGAAAATAGATATTCCTCCTTAAGAGGAACTTGACACTTTGCACACAATTTTTATGAATGTGGCATTCATAGAAATGAGAGTTACACATGCAAAGACATGCAACTCCTTTCTCATCTCTTTAAAAGAGGTGCTTCTCTCTCTCATTTTTATCTAGTCTACATTATTCACATCAAATTTTTGATGCTATTGTAAATGAGTTATCTCTCTCTCTCTCTCTCTCTCTCTCTCTCTCTCTCTCTCTCTCTCTCTCTCTCTCTCTCGCTCATTCTTAGGCTTTTGCCTCATTCATAATACTCACAAGGGGTTTTCTTTGCTTTCCCCTTATCAAATCCTTGTCTCTTGTGTTGCTTCCTCTTTGGTATTGCTCCATTGATCTTGTATCATTTGTATGGTAAAACTCTTCTTTCTCTCTTGGATTAAATATATTATTTCATGCTATTTCTTATTATATTTTATCATTTCAATCACTTTTTCTTACATGGTATCAGAGCTTTCTAATCATTGTTTTGAGCTTTTGTGAAGGTTACCATATTGGAGAACTTTGTTGAGAGGAGAAGTGAAGAAAAAAATTCATTCCTATTTTTTTTGTAGGTTTTTTATTCAATCTTCAAATTTTTTTTCTAACCCTCTTTTGAAGGTTTACAGCCAAAGAGTTCTTCATTTTTTGTTTTTTCTAACCTCCTTTGGAAGGCTTGCCACCAAAAGATTCTTTATTTTTAATTTTATTATTATATCTAACCCTATTTTTGTTGTAGGCTTTTTAAGTTTTTGAAATTCAAGTTTTTTTTTCTGT
This sequence comes from Cupressus sempervirens, assembly GCA_028749045.1. Taxonomy (NCBI): domain Eukaryota; kingdom Viridiplantae; phylum Streptophyta; class Pinopsida; order Cupressales; family Cupressaceae; genus Cupressus; species Cupressus sempervirens. Next base: position 127,016,144 of record CM053789.1, on the reverse strand, counting down.
TTTTGTTTTAAAAAGGAAAGTACAGCAGTTCGTATTTTTCTTATATCTCATAATATATGATCTGGATTTGGTTGAAATTTTAACAGCATTTAGAAAACATAAAAATGAAAAAACCCTTTAAATTTCATATGTATCAGAATAGTATTGCAAAAGTTATTGTACTATATGTGCAATATTATTTGTTTTTCAAGTTTTAAGACAACAGTTCGTATTTTTATGATATCTCTCAATCTATGATCTGGGTTTGACTAAAATTTGAACAGCATTTAGAAGACATAAAAGTGAAAGAACCCTTTAAATTTTTTTGAAAATAGATTAAATTAAAAAATTTATCGCTCTTTGTGTGTAGCACATGTTTTCAATTTTTCAAATTTTTATTTTTCCTATTTCTTCAATTTGACCAGTGGTTTTGCAAGGAACATTTTAGTTTTTAATTTTGACTCTCTAAATCTCTTAATAATTATTTAAGATTCTTGTGGATAATAAGTCTCACTTTTTTATTTCAAATCTATTATTTAAATTTTAAATGTAGTTTTTAAATCATGTCAACTTTAATTTCAGAAATCAAGTTAAATAACTCAAACTATCATGCTTGGAAAGCTCATCTTATGTTTATATTTCGTTTTAAGCATATTTTAGATGTTGCTACTGATCCTTCTGTAGTTCCTGGTACCTCGGCTACACAAGATGAAAAAATGCATGGAATACTAAAAATGAGGAAGCCCTTGGCCTCATTAGTATATCTCTTAACCCAGATTTATATGTTCTAATTTCTCATTGCACTAATGCCCACGAAGCTTGAGATATTTTAAAGCAAACATATGACAGGCCATCTGAATCATGCAAGATTCAATTGCAAAACAATTTGGAAGACTTAAGGTATATTTATTTCAAATCCATGGATGAATTTTTACTTAAATTCAAGATTATATTAAAAGTCAACTAATTGGATTAGGCGTTACTCTCACTGATATTAGATTAATTACCATTATTTTAAAGAAATGTCTTCTTAGACAATTTCAACAATTTATTACTAATGTTCATTCTCAACTTGCTATTCCTACTTTGTCTACTCAATTAACTTATAGTATTTTTAAAAATTTGTTGCATCAAGAGGAAGCTAAGTTATTACAATTTGGTACTCTTAGATCTAATGAAAATGCATTTGTGTCTAAAAATCAAAATCAAAATCTTAGATCATCTTATCATGCTCCAAATAATAATCAAAATCAAAATTTTAATACTCACAATTTCAATAATAATCATAAAAATTATAACTTTAATAATCGTCACAATAATAACAACCTATTTAATTTTAGACCTTCTTCTAACAACAATAATAATCAAAATACAAATCGTAATAATAACCATCCTAATCAATATAATAGTCCTAATAAGAAACTTCATTGTACTTATTGTGGGAAAGATGGTTATTTGACTAACAATTGTTTTAAAAAGAAAAATGATAAGCAACCTATCAATAACAATAATAAAAAATCTCATGGTAATCAATCTCGTCATGCTTTTACTATTAGTTACAATGCCTCTAAATGATTAGAATGGATAGTTGATAGTGGTGCTTCTCAACATGTTACATCTCATAAAGAAGTTTTTGATTCTTTGCAACCCGATCTTTCGAATACTCCAATTCAATTAGCTGATAATCATAGTTGTAAAGTTGAAGGATTTGGTGATGTTAATGTTCCAAATGGAAAGTTACATGATGTTCTTTATGTTCCTGACTTGAAAACCAATCTCCTTTCAGTTGCTAAATTATGTCAACATTATAAAGTTGAATTTCATAAAGACATGTGTTCTATTATTGATCCTAGCATTAATGTTGTTGTTGCTAATGCTAAGTTGGGTCATGATAACTTATTCAAGTTTTATGAGTTTACCTCTTCAAGGTACTCTTTGTAAGAAAATATTGATTTTAATTTGTGGCATGAAAGGCTTGGTCATTTGAATTCTAATTATATATCATTGATGCTAAAATCTCATATGGTTGAAGGATTACCTCATATTGTTCCATCTAAGATTACATGCACTGGGTGCATGAGTGGCAAAATGCATCGGCAGCCCTTTCCCCATGGTTCATCATGGAGGGCATCTCATAAGTTACAATTGATTCATAGTGATCTTTTAGGACCTATGGAAAATATCTCCATTCAAGGATCAAGGTATGCTCTTACTCTCATTGATGATTTTACTAGAAGAATTTGGATATATTTTTTACATAATAAAGATCAAGTACTTGATGCATTTTCCAAATTTCATATATTAGTAGAAAGACAATCTGATTCTAGGATAAAGATTCTTCAAACTAATAATGGTACTGAATATGTTAATAATGCCTTTCATTCTTACTTAAGATCATTTGGTATTAAACATCAGCTTACCATTCCTTATACACCACAACAAAATGGTGTAGCAGAAAGGAATAATAGAACTATTATGGAAATGGCTAGATGCATGTTACATGCAAAAAATATGAATTATAAATTTTGGGCTGAAGCTATGTCTTGTGCCACTTATATTCTTAATAGAACTCCTACTCAGGCTTTGAGGGATATAACTCCTGAAGAAGCTTGGTCAGGTAGATAGCCCAATTTACAACACTTAAAGATATTTGGATCTGTTGCTTATGTTCATACACCCAAACAAAAAAGGCATAAATTAGATGCTAAATCTTCTCCATTTATATTTGTTGGGTATGATGAAAATACTAAAGGTTATAGAGTCTATAATCCTCTTACTAACAAAGTTCAAATTGCAAGAGATATTTGTATTGCAGAAAATGAAGTACATGATTGTTCCAAGGTTCAAGATGATGAATTTAGTGGAAGTAATATTGTAGTAGTGGAGAACCAACCTCCTTCTCTAAACCCTACTCCTCAATTATCTTCCTTTATTCCTCCTATTTCTTCTAATTCTAGTAATGATGTTGATACTAATGATGCATTTATAGATCATGACTCTTCTTCTAGTGATAAATCTATTACTAATAAGAGAAGACCTAAATGGGTTCAAAGTTTACTTAATGAAAGAGATGATTATCTTACTAGATTTGGTGGACTTAAACCTAGGAGAATTAATTATTGTAATTATAGTTTGATGACTTCTCTCATGAACTCTAATGATCCTCAAACCTTTGAACAAGCTAAGATTCAACCTCATTGGCAAAAAGCTATGCAAGAGAAATATGATACTTTAATCTCTAATGAAACTTGGGATTTATTCTCTTTGCCTCATGGTAAGAATTTAGTTTCATGCAAGTGGTTATATAAAACCAAACTCAATGCAAATAATGAAATTAGTAAGTTTAATGCTAGACTAGTAGCTAGGGGATTTTCCCAAATTGAAGGTTTAGATTACAATGAAACTTTTGCACCAATTGCTAAAATGCCTACTATAAAAATTGTGCTTTCTTTAGCTTCAAAAATGAATTGGCCTGTTCATCAAATGGATGTTAAATGTGCCTTTTTAAATGGTGATTTACATGAAGAAATTTATATGGCTCAACCACTAGGTTTTATCAAAGAAGGTAATGAGCATTTAGTATGTAAACTAAAAAAATCTATTTGTGGTTTAAAGCAATCTCCAAGAGAGCAGTATTCCAAAATTAATACCTTTTTTATTTCTCAAGGTTTTGATAGAAGTAAAAATGATCCTAACTTATACATTAAACATATTCAAGATGATATTATCATTATTATTCTATATGTTGATGATTTGATTCTTACTTCAAGTTCTAACACCTTGATTTTTGATATTAAGTTTCAACTCAATCAAAAATTTCAAATGACTGATTTAGGAATTTTACATTATTTTTTAGGAATGCAAATATGGAAAACACCTAAGGGCATTTTTCTTTCTCAAATAAAGTATGCTCAAGATCTTTTGGATAGGTTTCAAATGAATGATTCTAACCATGTTTCTATTCCATGTGAATTAGGAACTAAGTTAATGGTTGATACAAACACTCCTTTTGTTGATGCTACCTCTTATAGATAACTTGTAGGAAGTTTAAATTATCTCACCCTTACTAGACTCGATATTGCATATAGTGTTGGTTTAGTTTCAAGATTTACGTCCAAACTTTAACAAACACACTTTAAAGTAGCTAAAAGAATATTAAGATATATCAAAGGAACTCTCAATCTAGCTTTATTTTATGAGGTTAGTTCTACTTTTACTTTACAAGGATTTACTGATTTTGATTTAGGTGGAGATCCCAACGATGGGAAATCTACTTGTGGTTATTGTTACTTTGTTGGTTCAGGTGCTATATCTTGGAAAAGTAAGAAAGACACCTCTGTTTCTCTATGTTCTACCGAAGCTAAATATAAAAGTTGTACTTATGCATCTAAAGAAGCTCTATGGCTTATAAGAATTCTTGAAGATTTGGGTCTACATCAACAAGAACCTACACCTTTGTATTGTGACAATCAAAGTGCAATAGCCTTGGAAAAGAATCCTATCTACCATCCAAAGTCAAAGCATATTTCTCTACACCACCACTTCATTAGAGAACACATTGAATAAAAGAAAGTGTCCCTCATCTATTGCAAGGGTGAAGATCAAGTTGCTGATATTTTGACAAAACCTCTTTCTAGAGAGAAATTTGAATTTCATCATCAGAACTTCGGTTTGGTACCCTTTGATGTAATCTCTCCAAGTAAAGATTAAAGGGGGATGTTAGAATTAATAATATTTTCTTGGTTGTATTTATTTATTTATTGGGATAAACCAAGGTATCCCTTATGTATTATTTATTTGTCCTCTAGTCCACATGTAAAGGACATGTCATTCTTGTCCTATTGTCCACTTATGAGGACAACTCATTTTTGTATTTTCTTTAATAAGAAAAATAGATATTCCTCCTTAAGAGGAACTTGACACTTTGCACACACCTTTTATGAATGTGGCATTCATAGAAATGGGAATTACACATGCAAAGACATGCAACTCCTTTCTCATCTCTTTAAAAGAGGTGCTTCTCTCTCATTTTTATCTAGTCTCCATTATTCACATCAAATTTTTGATTCTATTGTAAATGAGCTATTTTGCTCCATTTCTTCTTCTTCTCTCTCTCTCTCTCTCTCTCTCTCTCTCTCTCTCTCTCTCTCTCTCTCTCTCTCATTCTTAGTCTTTTGCCTCATTCATAATACTCACAAGGGGTTTTCTTTGCTTCCCCCTTATCAAATCCTTGTCTCTTGTGTTGCTTCCTCTTTGGTATTGCTCCATTGATCTTGTATCATTTGTATGGTAAAAATCTTCTTTCTCTCTTGGATTAAATCTATTATTTCATGCTATTTCATTTTATTATATTTTATCATTTCAATCACTTTTTCTTACAAGTTCACAAGAAATGGTTCCAATGCTTGTAGAGTGCTACACTACTAGGTGTTGTCCATACATCCAAATATCCAACCCCTAGAGCTGGATTGAGTGATGTTTAAGTAGTATTCCCCCTCCTTCATGGCCATTGTACCAATACATAACTACTCCAAGTAGCTCATTTCCAAAAACTACATAAAAAGTTGCAAAGCAATTTTCCAAAATTGAAAATTTTTCAATGAGCAACATTTTGAGAACTTTTGTAATTGTTGCAAACCAAGACTCCAACCTTGTCCATTTTAATTCCAAACCTTTACACATTGATTCATATCATTAAATGACCACTTTTAACCTAATTTTACCACTTATTGGGTCTTTTCATATTATTTTTCTCGTTTAGGCAGTTTGCGCAACTTTTGGCTTCTTATGAACTACATGACAATTTTTAACTCCTACACTCAAACCAACCAAATTAACTTTCCTACACTCACCTTGTGACTCTATAAGTAGTCCTTATTGTTTCCATAGCCTTTTGGAACATGTACAAACCAAAATAGCTTTAGGGTTTGGCCTTACCCCTAGGTGCTCCTACACAACTATTGTGTCATAGCCACACATCATCAAATTCTATAATTAGACAAGTAGCATCATCCATATCAAGGTAGAATAGATTACCTCTATTTTTATCACCTTTTCCATTTGTTTTTCCATAAATATCATATGACTTAGCAAGTTTTTTCTCAAAATCAACCTTACAACCCAAACTATTCAATTGTGAGATACTCAACAAATTGTAGTTAAGTCCTTCAACATAATAAGAATTTTCACATAAAATCTTTTCTCTGAGTTTGATAGAACCTTTTCCTTTCATGATATAGGGTTCATCACTACCAAACCTTGCACTATTTCCATCATAATAATTCAAGGTAATGAACTTGCTTTTATATCTAGTCATGTGATGTGAACACCCACTATGAATAATCTATCTATCATTATTGTTCACACAAGACACTAGTGTAATTGCATCCTCCTCATAAGAATCATCCTTCATTTTAATTTTTACATCATCATCGTCATTATAATCAGATCCATCTTTAGTTTCCTCTTTAGCAATGTAGCAAGACTTCTTGCCTTTATCTTCATAATCGTTGTTCTCTTCATTTCTTCTACTTTTGTAAGTTTGTCTCAACCTCTATAATTCTTCTTATTTGGACATCTAGCAAAAATATGACCAACCTCATTGTAATTAAAACAAATTATAGGTAAGATACCTTTTTATTTCCCTTGAACTCTATTGGCTCCTAAATTAAAAAATTTGCAAATAACTAGGAAATCAGATAAATGCATCTAAGGCTAGCAAATTCCTATGATAGATACATCTGACTGCAGTCTTGGGCCAACTATAAGGCATAACTCCTTCTTCACTTCAAGCTCACCAAGACCTAGGTGGGTTAACCTTGAGGCTTTGAGATATGGTATCAGTGCATTTAAAACATAAATTTGAACCTAATTATGCAGATAAAACCCTTATTTCTCCTAATAACTCATGCAATAACACAGATCTATAGTAGCTAAATGCAATTCTATGACATTCATAAGTTGAGTGAGGGCATTCTATTATAGCTCTTCAACATAAAATTTAAAGATGATTTGAATTTGATTTTATTTTATGTGGGTGGGGAAAGTAGATGAAAACCATGTATAGGAAAAAACTTAATGACCCTATAACTAATCAGTGCCTGATCCATTTAGAAAATTCATAAATCTCTCTTATGCATTTTGGATATCTGATACTTATTCATATATTTAGATATCTGATCTATCCATTCACCTTGTAAATAGACATCAATGTTCTATTTAAATCTCGTTCTTACCTTATATCCTTCTCAATAAATCTACAACCCTATTGATTTCTCTAAAGCATTTACATAATTCCTTGAATTAAAAGTAACAACAAAACAACATACAACCTTAAGGGACTGCAACTATGACCTCAAAGATCATAAAACATTACAACTCACTGAGAATGGAGACAATATTTGAACTAAAACTAAACACTTTTTGTTCCTTGTATTGATTTCCTTGAAATAATACATAAAAATACATGAAATTAACTCATAAAGAACCTAATCAACTAGACTCTTCAATGAAAAAATGCTATCATACAATAGAGAAAATGGAAGGAATGAGAAACTAATGGCATGGGAAGCGGGTATCATAGCCAAAGAAAAGCTTCATGGTTTGGAATATGCATATCCCAGGTCTTCCATTTAGAATACATTAATTCCAGGGCTAGTCCTACTAACTATCTTCATACCAGGGAAACTTTCCAATTTTTCCAACCCTTACAAAAGGGAAAAGGAAAGCATAAATAGAAAGGAAATAAAACTCAGATTAAATCTGCAATTAACAAGTGTTCCCTCAAAATTCCTTCCCAAGAAGATGAAAAATCCTCTCTCTACCTTGTCACTATAATTGCAAAATCAAATCCCCATGATTCTGGCTCTCAAGGAAAAAATATATTTTTACCACAATCAGGCTTCAAAAGGTCTTCAAATATGCTCTTTAACAAACTCTAATGCTTAGTGATCAAATTTTCTTGTTCTGCCGCTAATGCCCTAGATTTTACAAATTGGCCTACAGTTTGAACTAGTAAGGACCTATGCAAAAACTAAATTCAGATTTGGAAAGTTCATCTTGTTCTAATTTCAATGGTATATTGGAGTGCCCATCTTGGTTAAAAATTGAGCCTCTGGCAACTGTTTGAAAAATCAGGTCCCCAACTATGAACAGAGCAGTTTGAAAGGATGAAATTGAAATTTTTAAAATATGTCTATAGTGTAAACTATAGAGAGTCATTTTTAATTTTAATTTTTTTAAAAATTCTCAGGTTAAACACTTAAAACTAAAAAAGACATTATTTTCAAATTTATACCCTTATAAATCCCTAACATTTCATGAGACACCACATGTGAAATTTTGATAAGCCCTCTATATCCAAGTAGGTCCCACATTTCTTTTCACAACTTCTACTAGATTCTTGGAATTTTTGGCAAGCTGCCAAGTCCCTTGCTATAATTTCTCAGCATTTCCAGTGGCAACATGGTGACCACCAGATTTCAGTGAGATTATATGGCCATCTCACCTGTCCACATTGGCACCACCTTAGCATCATGTACCAACCAGCTTATTGTGTGACATCATCATTGCTATCTCACCATACTAACTATCATGCATCTTTCCTTTAATGAGATAGCAGCTATCATTGAATCATCCACATGGAGCAATCTGAGCACATCTCAAGATTTGGCACCATGTCATCAAGGTTCCATCTTCATTTAAAGATAAGTTGTCATCATGTTGACATCACCTTTGACTGATCAACCATGCACCCACCCAAGCAGCACTGCCCTTCAAAAAGGGCATTTCTTGAAGACATGAGTATAGTGGTGTGCAAGCTTATTTAAACATTTTAGAAAATTAATTCCCATTGAATGTGGGATCAAATTATTTAAACTCTCTTCACACCCTCCTCTGTTGCATGGGATGGATTTTCTTTGTTGACCTTGAGCTTCAAATGCCTGTGGGTGTGGATATTCTTTCACTTCCCTTCATACATTCTCCTACCACTTGGTCTTTTTTTTCTCTTTATATGCCAGTTGTACTATGGCTTTGATTGTCTGATGTATCATGTATTGTGTGGGCTATTCCTTTTCATGTTTTTTTTAACATGGGGCTCCTATTGTGTAAGACTCTATCTCCTCTCTTAGCCATGTGACTTGATTCTCCTTTGACCTACGTAGACCAATTTGTTGTTGTGGACAATGGAATCTCCCCTATTGCAAGGTGTCACTTATCTACAGGTCCTCTTAGCATGATCCTCTTCCATCTCCCTTTAATTTGTTGCAAGATTGGTAGCTTCCTTTCTCTTGGTTTTTTCTTCCAAGTCCACTGCCACTTTTTTGGCTACTGACGATATTCCTTGAATGTCCTATTCTGCTCCCCTACGGATACTTTGTTGAAGACCTCTTCATTCCCATCTCATCAATCATTTTGGCTTATGAATTTGAGAAGATAATAGAGACAAATTCCTTTGTTGAGTCGTTGTGTTGATATGTGAATCTGAAAATGGAGGCAACAGAATTAGGAGTCTCAGCTTGCAGTTCAATCTCAATTGAATTGCTGGTAGTGGTACCAATATGGCCATTCAGATAGCAATTATCACCTAGACTAAACCTATTTCCATAGATTTCATTATGAGCCATTATATAAGTATCTTCACTCGAACCAATAGTAGTTATTGTAGCCAATTTGTATGTCACAAGCCCTTTCCTTTGTCTTCTCTTTGCCTCTTTACCTCAACCATGTATACTTTCTCTTACTCCTAGTGGTAGCAATGCTACTTTGAAATTTGTTCCCACAACAAAGACAAGAACAATAGGGATTAAGGGTCCCTTCACATTAAATAGCATAAAAGAAATCACAAAACCCCACACAGATGCATGTTATAAACCCCATTCTCAAAACCAAGTAATCAGCCTTTGAAACAAATTTTCCAAACTGTCTAATGAAACACATCATCCAAACAAAGAATTTGTTCTTACTTCAAGAACCTTTTGTATGGTATTCCACAAAGGTAATAGAAACAAATTCTTTTGATGAGTCATTGTGTGGATATGTGAATCTAAATAAGGGGGCTATAGAATCATGAGTCTCAGCTTGTAGTTCAATATCAATTGAATTACTAGTAGTGGTAACAATATGGCCATTCAGATAGCTATTGTCACCCAAACTAAACATATTTCCATAGATTTCATCATGAGTCATTAGAGAAGTATATTCACTCAAACCAATAGTAGTTATTGTAGCCAATTCATTTGTCACAAGGCCTCACCTTTGTCTTCTCTTTGCCTCTTTACCTCAACCATGTATATTTTCTCTTACTCTTGGTGGTAGCAATGCTACTTTGAAATTTTTTTGAACAACAAAGACAAGAAAAATAGGGATAAAGGGTCCCTTCACATTAAATAGCATAAAAGCAATCACAAAACCCCACATAGATGCATGTTATAAACCCCATTCTCAAAGTCAAGTAATCGGCCTTTGAAACAAATTCTCCAAACTGTCTAATGAAACACATCACCCAAACAAAGAATCTGTTCTTACTCCAAGAACCTTCTGTATGGTATTTCACAAAGGTTGACTGCCTTCTCAACGTCAAGGTTCTTGAAAGTTTTATTATATTTTCATGAGTATCTCAATGAAATAAAAAGGTTCATAAAATTAGAGAGTCACCACCACTAACACTTTGTGAAACTCATCACTTTTTATCAATTAAGTGAGATTTAGTCAGGCCCAAAAAGTGGGCCCAGCTAAAAAAAAAATTCATTTTTGGACAACTGAAATGCTAAATTGATCTATTCACTATCCGATACAAACCAAAATCAGATTTGACCAGTAAATCAACATTTAAAACTTAATTTATCTCTTTCTGCAACTAGTCAACTTTGTGCCAAGAGGTCCTTTGACTAGCCTTAAAAACTGATCAAAACACCTGATCGGGCTCTAAAAATTAGCACACTGATACTTTGTTCCACATTCTTACACCATTTCAAATCTTGTCTCATGAAGAATTTGAGGTCAAAAGATATTCACTATCAAAGTCAACCTTCGAGAATTGCTTGCAAGAAAACATGTTAGAAAGCAATAAATAGGGTTCAGAATTGGCTTTGAAAACTAGGTAAACTGACACTTGAGGAAACAAAACTTGAGGAATTGGTTCTCTATCATGAGGAGAGTATGGATCTTCAATTTGGTCTAATGATGAATAACAAGATGCAAATGGTGATCAATCAAAGTGGGCTACTCAGAATTACTGACTAGAAACAATGTCTGAAAAGCGATTTTTGCAAATAGAATTGACCTGGAAAAGTGTGCAAATGGATTTGTCAAGATGTGCAAACTGACACACGCTAAAATATTTTTAGAGGAAAACACAATGGTACAATCCATTCAATCCAACCAATCACAGGTCTCAAGTTATGACATCACAAACAAGGGTACTAATCAATCTGCAAATGTTGACACCAGTAAAAAGTTAGAAATTCCATTTGGAATCACATTTGAAAAATAATCAAATGGATTTTTCATGAGCTGAAACTTGAAACATAACAAGTCTCTGACATCTATAATATAGCACAAAAGGAATTTTAGCATTTTGGTCAACTAGGTCAAAATTATAACTTGTCAAACAGGGCTTCCCAGAATTCTAAACATATTGCATCAACATGACAACATTAAAAGATCATTTTTGAGGGATTCAAAACCTAGTCAAATGGACTTGAAACAAATCAAAATCTGAAACATAGGTTCTTGGATAAGGACACTAAACACTCCCAAAGTGGTGAATCAAAAAAAATTTCTAGGTGTGAGATATTCAGTTGCAAACACAGCCTCTAGTCGTTGTTTGACACTTCGGTGAAAATCCAGATTGGGCAATTTCTCAAAATAGGACTTGACCAAATGACTCAAAATGTCAATTTATCATCATGGAATTCTTAGATTGGTTCAATGGAGGGTGTTAAAAACATTAAACACCTCAGGGGCCTCAAATGTATAGTCAGGTACAATCTCATTTATGGGCATTTAAAAGTGCTGAAATTGATTCAAAATTTCAAAAAGATGCTCAAAATGAGAATGCAATTTTGAGTGCCAATAGTGGCTTTTTCTAGGGATGCATGTCCTTTGCAAGCATGGAAAGATTTCAGATCTCTAGGAGAAGCAGACCACAAACTTGAACTTTAAAAACTCCTCTCGAACAGCTTTATTGAAAGTAATAAATCTACTTCTACTATGTACAAGTGATGGCCCAGGGCCACCAAAAAGTTTCAAAACTCCTTAACTCTATCATAAACTTGATTTTCATTGACATTCTCTTGAGGCAAATTGAAATTCTCACTTACATCAGTTTCACCACATACATTAGATTTTCTTAACAGGTTAGGTGAAACAAAACTGCTATCATTACTTCCATAATGCATATAAAAATCAAACGTACTTTCTTCATCTTGCTCACTATGAAAAAATGAATCAGCACAATCATAACAACTAACATCAAACTAAAACTAATCAATACTGTCTAACCCATGGATTCCTTCAACCAAAAACACAAAATTTTGGTATTCTACTACATTTAACGAGTTACATGGATCAAATTGTAACTCACCTTGTGCCTCCATATATGAAGAGTATGGAAATTTTGATTTCTCCTTAGTTGTAACATTAGTACACCATAAATAAAATTGAATAGATGTTGCATTTTCTTCATATTCCAACAAATGATTAGATCCCAATTCATAAGATTTATCATGAAGTTGCATGTTCACAATATGCTGATCCGTATCAATTTCTTCCTCAAATAACTCACTAGAATGAACTAATTCATTACTATTTATTTCCTCATCACATGAGCAATCTGAATGTATCTTGCCCTTATGAAAACAAGAAAACCATGAACTAGCAATAGACCTTATCTCTACATTTTCAATATCAACATAGAAGTCATCATGTGCATTGATGTATGGATTACCATCACATACACCTCCCAAACTTGATAGAGCATATTCTAAAACTGTATCTTCTTTAGCATCAAATTTAGGGGAAATTACTTCATGATATGCAAATGAAAAATGTGGCAAAGCACAAGCATCCTTGGATAGATTAGCATACCTTTCAAAATTGTGAGCCAACAAATTAGAAATCTCATCAACACTTAACAAGATTTCATCCCTAGTTTCTTCTCCTTGGCTTTGATTATTATCAGGATGGTTTTGCACATTTACAACAGCAAGATTATTAGTAATACAATGCAAAAAATCAGAATTCTAATCATACCATAGATCTTCTTCCTTTGTTAACACCTCAACAACCAGCATCTTAACACAATCACATTCATCACTAGAAGAAAAACTATTACTGTTGTTACACTTTCCATCTTCCTTATACTCATCATTATAAAAAGATGAATCCACATTATGCATGTTATCAGATTGCTGATTACTATCCTCTGATTCATAAAATTGAGACTCTTCATCTTTAACATCTTTTTCAACGAACTTATTGCACTTGTTAACATTAAACTCATTAGCCTTCAAATCACTTTCAACCTCCATAATAAAATCTTGGATTTTATAAATCTTATCTAATCTTATCTTGGCTGGCCAATCAACTGAATATGGCATAAAAACTTCTAAGAGTACCATTGGCCATGAAGACTCCTTAGGTTTGAAAAGCTCATCAAGATTCATAACTATTGATTTGAACTTCATATAAATTTGAAATCCACTAAGACCCTTAATATCACCAATTGTACTTCTTAACATTAAGACAGTCTTATCATGAATCTTTCTTTTCAATCTAGAAATATATGCACGAACACTTTCAAGAGTCAACACATCACTTTTAGACCTAGATTCAGAATCTATCTTATAAACTTTTAAAACTCGTACCTCTTTTTCTTGGTGCTAAAACACTAGATCAAGGCAACCATTTCTACCATTTAACTTTCATGAATGACAAAGACATGAAAACTAAAATACCTTCATGTGTTACTATTTGAAACCTCAAATCTGCTGATTGGCATAGGTGCAAATATGAAATCCTTCACACCATAGAAAAAGTCCTTTGTAGAGCCCCCACCTCCTTGAAGAGGAAAATGAAATCACAGTAGTGATTCACCTTTTGAAATGAATTTCTTCAGCAGATACAAGCAACCACATAAACCATTAATCAAGAAACTTATAATTTCTCTTTCCCAAAAATCTAGATCTATCCAAAAATACTGAAAGCCTTTGATATTAAAAGAAATCATGCATTGGTATAGACATTTACTTCAAAGTTGCCACTCACACTTAGTGAGAAAAGATTTGAAACAATTTTACCATTTGTAGATTCTGAACCAAACTTTCAACATGGAAAACTTGCAGATCACTAACACCTTGGAAAGAAAATACACTTCATAATTTGATTCTTGACTCTAAACTTTTCTCAACATCATAAGAAAAAACTAAACTGATTAAAGATAGACTTATAATAGTCATAGAACACATTTTTCATTCAATTTAACAACATACTACTATCCATAAATAAAGCTCAACTGGGGTGCATAATATTTTGAGTAAGAAGATTGGAAAACACATTAGACAACTTACTGCTACAACATTTATTATGCACTTCTTCTGATGTATTGAATCTCTTCTTTTAAATTCTCAAGGTTTGTGTACTATTTAGATTCAACACATTCCCTGACAGAGTTGCCATCTTGTTGGCTCCTAATTTAACAGTTTTGCAAATAACCAAGAAACCAGATAAATACATCTAAGGCTAGTGAATTGCTATGGTAGATACATCTGACTGCAGTCTTGGACCAACTATAAGGCATAACTCCTTCTTCACTTTAGGCTCTGCAAGACCTAGGCAGTTAACCTTGAGGTTCTGAGATATGGTACCAGTGCATTTAAAACATAAACCTGAACCTAATTATGCAGATAAAAACCTTATTTCTCCTAATAACTCATACAATAACATAGATCTATAGTAGCTAAATGCAAATCTATGACATTCATAAGCTGAGTGAGGGCATTCTATTATAGCTCTTGAACATAAAATGTAAAGATGATTTGAATTTTATTTGATTTTATGTGGGTGGGGAAAGAAGATGAAAATCATGTATAGGAAAAAACTTAATGACCCTATAACTGATTACTGCCTGATCCATTTGGAAAATTCATAAATCTCTCTTATGAATTTTGGTTATTTGATACTTATTCATATATTCAGATATCTAATCTATCCATTCACCTTGTAAATAGACATCAATGTTCAATTTAAATCTTGTTCTTACCTGATATCCTCGTCAATAAATCTGTAACCCTATTGATTTCTCTGAAGAATTTACATAATTCCTTGAATTACAAGCAACAATGAAACAACATACAACCTTAAGGTACTACAACTATGACCTAGGCTCTTTGTTCAAAGATCATAAAACATTACAACTCACTAAGAATGGAGACAAGATTTGAACTGAAACTAAACACTTCATGTTCCTTATATTGATTTCCTTGAAATAATACATAAAAATGCATGAAATTAACTCATAAAGAAGCTAATAAACCAAACTCTTCAATGAACAAATGCTGTCATACAAGAGAGAAAATGGTGAGAATGAGAAATCGATGGGATGGGAAGGGGGTATCATAGCCAAAGAAAAGCTTCATGGTCTGGAACCAGCATATCCCAGGTCTTCCATTTAGAATACATCAATTCTAGGGCTAGTCCTACTAACTATCTTCATACCAGAGAAACTTTCCAAACTTTCCAACCCTTACAAAAGAGAAAAAGAAAGCATAAATAGAAAGGAAATGAAAGTCAGATTAATTTTGCAATTGATAAGTGTACCCTCAGAATTCCTTCCCAAGAAGATGAAAAATGCTCTCTCTACCTTCTCTTTGTAACTACAAATCCAATCCCCATGATTGTAGCTCTCAAGGTAGAAATATCTTTTTACCACAGTCAGGCTTCAAAAGGTCTTCAAATATGCTCTTTAACAAACTCTGGTGCTTAGTGATCAAATTTTCTTGTTCTACCGCCACTTCCTTAGAATTTAAAAATTGGCCTACAATGTGAACTGATGAGGACCTATGCAAAAAATAACTTCAGATTCAAAAATTTCATCTCAATCTAGTTCTGGCGGTATATTGGAGTGCCCATTTTGGTTAAAAATTGAGCCTGTGACAACTATTTGAAAAATCAGGTCCCCAACTATGAATAGAGTAGTTTGAAAGGATGAAATAGAAAAATTCAAAATATTTCTATAGTGTAAACTATAGAGAATAATTTTTTCAAATTCTCAAGTTATATGCTTAAAACTAAAAAAGACATTATTTTAAAATTTATACCCTTATAACTCCCTAACCATTCATGAGATGTCACATGTCAAATTTTGATAAGCCCTCTTTGTCCAAGTGGTCCCCATATTCCTTCTCACAACTTCTATTGGATTTAGAATTTCTAGGAAGTCACCAAGTTGCTTGCCAGAATTTCTCATCTTTTTTAGTGGTGACATGGCGACCACCTAATTTTGGCAAGATTTTTGAGCCATCTCACCTATCCACATTGGCACTACCTAAGAACCACATCATACCCAACTTATTATGCCACATCATTGTCACTGTCTTGCTATACTAACTATCATGCATTTTTCCTTTCGCAAGATAGCTACTATCATTAGATCGTCCATGTGGAGCAATTTCAACACATTTAAGAATTTGGCGCCATGTCATCAGGGTTCCATATTCATTTAAAATTAAGTTGTCATTATGCTAATTTCACCTCTGACTGATCAACCACGATCCCACACAAGCAGCACTGCCCTTCAGAAAGTGCATTTCTTAAAGACATGAGTATAGTGATGTGCAAGTTTATTTAAACATTTTAGGAAACAAATTCCCATTGAATGTGGGATCAAATTATTTAAACTCTCTTCACACCCTCCTCTACTACATGGGATGGATTTTCTTTGTTGACCCTAAGCTTCAAATGCCTGCGGGCGTGGATATTCTTTCACTTCCCTTCATGCATTCCCCTACCACTTGATCTTTTGTTGCTCTTTATATGCTAGTTGTACTGCAGCTTCAACTCTCTGATGTATCTTGTATTGTGTGGGCTATTCCTTTTCATGTGTTTTTTAAAATGGGGACCCTACTATATAAGACTCTATCTCCTCTCTTAGCCATGTGACTTGATCCTCCTTTGACCTATGCAGTCAAATTGCTTGCTGTGGACAATGGTATCTCCCATATTACAAAGCATCACTCATCTATGGCTCCTCTTAGCATGATCTTGTTCCAGCTCCCTTTAATTTGCTACAAGATTGGTGGCTTCCTTTCCCTTGGCTTTTTCTTCCAAGTCCACTGACACTTTTTTTCCTACCAATGATATTCCTTAAATGTCCTATTCTTCTCCCCTATTCCCATCTCATAAATCATTTTGGCTTATGCATTTGAGAAGGTAATAGAGATAAATTCCTTTGCTGAGTCATTGTGTGGCTATGTGAATCTAAAAAAGTGGGCAATAGAATCATGAGTCTCAGCTTGTAGTTCAATCTCAATTGAATTACTCGTAGTGGTATCAATATGGCCATTTGGATAGCTACTATCACCCAGCCTAAACCTATTTCTATAGATTTTATCATGAGTCATTAGATAAGTATCTTCAGTCAAAACTATTGGTCTAATTTTTCATAGTATAGAAAAACTTTGAAAATTTGGGTGAAAAATCATTTAAGTTTTTGAATTAAGTAGGTTAGGGTTTTCATTCCTCATATTTTTGAAAATTTTAGATTGCCCTAGTTGTGCCCTATTTCATGTGTTGTCAAAATCTATTAAATTCTCAAGGTCTGTCCCTTAATGCAGCAATGAAAATACCCTAAGTGTGAAAAACCCTAGGTTTCCTTTCAAATTTTTGAAAAGGATTTGTAAAGTGCTTAAAATTCATCCTTTATAGTCTTACAGTGTAGGGTTTCATGTAAGAGTGGAGTACCTTATTCCTTTTGTTTCCATTGTCACATTTCATAATGTAGTGTAATAGCATAAAGGATTTCATGTTCTACGGGGGTACACTTTTGTTTTTCATAATAGTGGAATGGTGTGTCCAGAGGCTTCCTGATCATATGAATGGTCTTAAAGTGAAGAAGCATAAAAGTTTGTTGCACTTTGAAATATCTTATTATGAGCTTACGAGTGAGTTTTAGTGAAAGAGCAGAGAGTTATTGAGTTATGATTTATATATATATGTTTCAATGGATAGCGTAAGGGCATGATACCTCGACATGGCATAAAGTTTGATTTGAAAGGGTGCATGAAAGGTTTTACAATTCTACGGGTAAAAGGATTCTATAAGAATGAAAGTGAGGTTCAAAAGTGTTTATGTGCATATGTTTTTGAGCTTGCAAACAATCATAAATCCTTGTTCTAGCAATAAAAATGTTGAGTGGGACCTATTGAAGTGTCAGATGGGCCTTGGTGCAAGAAAATTAGATGAAGATATGACATCTATGTTAGATGGGCCCAACTCGTGTGGCATATAACTTAAGTTCTATACTTTTCATGTGTGCAAAATCAATGATGATGTTACTTTTTCATTTTTTAGATCAGATCTGGGTCATTGATAGGTGGAAAAAGAATTTTTGTCATTATGTCCTTACACTTGCGAGGTAAGAATATGATCAAAGGGTTGTTTTATCCTTTCTCCATGGTTACAAGTTCAGTCTTAGCATATAAGCATAAAAGGGTAAATAAAGGAAATAAAGGAAAGGGCTTTAAACTTTCACAAGAAAGGGTAAACGTATAAGCAAGCTATCATTTGAGAAGGCTCTCCAAGCATACGAGGTAAAGGTAACCTGTAAAGGTGTAAAGGATTAGTAAAAGAAAGCTAAAGATATTTTGATGCCATGGGTTAAGATAAGAGTGTATGATCGAAAGATAAATTTTCAAGTCTTATGATGTCCCAGGTAATGAAGTAAGTGGAGCAATGTAGAAGAATTTTTTAGGGTTTTCACTGATACATGTACATGTGAGCATAAAGGGTAAAGAGAAAGTCTTAACAAGAACTTTTTATGCTCATATGAGGAGTGGTTAAATCGTAACAGTGAAGGTGTTGGTTGAGAAGGTTTTTGATGTTGTGGTATAAAGGGTTGCATATAGGTGTAAAAGGTGAAGAAGGCTAAGATAAGGGTTTTATACTTTTACAACGAAAGCCTAAATCATAAAAATAGAAGTATCAAGTGAAAAGGTTTAAGGTCATATGAGGTAAAGGGCATCGTAAGAACATAAAAGAGATTTTGAATACAGTGACAAGACATCATTACATTCTTATGATTAGGGTATGCTGAAGTGTCTCTGAGTGATCATAGAGATTCATCAAGGGCATTTCTAGTGTTACAAAGATTGAAGGTTTGACTCAGTGTAAGAATGGGAGACTAGATTTGGAAAGGAAAGCTACTGATGTGTCATACCAAGTAAGCAAAAAGGATAGAATCGCCATAGCCAAGTAAAATAAAGCATTGAAAAGTACACCTAGATCAAAATTTGCAATTGATATACCTTGCTGACAACTTGCATTAATAGTTATAAATCTCGTGCATGCTGAATTTATTTGAAAACCTAGTAGTTGTATGATTAAAATATCAAAGATTTGATTGAATGTCAGCATATTTTCCACTGTGAAGAAGCTTGTTTTCTGGTCCATTCTGAAATTTGAAAGTTGTAGAGCTTTGTGTGTTTTGTGGTACTGTGAAAGAATTCAAAATATAATTTGAAGAGACCATGGATGACAAAGAAGTTGAAGAGATGCATGAAGAAGAAGTCGAAGCTAAAGACAAGGGTGATGATGTTGTAGAGGTCACACTTGAAGGAGAAGGGAAAAAATTTGCTGCTAAGACTAAGAAGAAGACAAGGATCAAGAAACCAAATAAGCATGCTGAGAATTGGTTGAAAATTCTCCCAAGATCATCGAATACAATTTATGCAAATGACCATATTTTCTAAGACCCATATGTTTTTGTTAGAGATGTTGAATGCCCTAGAGTGACTAGTTATGATCTTTTTATGTATTTTTATGAGAATAGAACAAAAAATGTGCCAGTGTGTAACCCATGGAATAGAAACATGAACATTTTGATAGTTCCAAAAGTATTCATTGATGTTGATTTGTTGAAGGCCCTAATGAATTCCTACAATCCAATAACTAGAACATTCCATAGGCATAATGGGAGTGTATTATGCACATTGGACAAAACTTCTTTTGTTGAAGCCTTTAGGTTAATAGGACAAATGGATGTACCTATTGACATTGCAAATTTGTAGGGAATGTTTGACAGGAATAAAACCTATTTTTTGAACAATTTTATGCTGCCACATATTCCTTACAGGGTAAAAAAGGTAGGGTTACTTCCAAAAAAGGTGGGAGATTTTCTGCCTCTGAGTAGGTTTAAGAATTATTTAAAAAACATAGTGTATGGGTTGCATAGAGTGTTGGGAAGTGATAGTGCAAAAGATTATGTGTATGGTTCTCTTTTTCTAATGGAATGTGATATAAATGACCCTTTTCACCATAAGGAATATGATTATGTGGCCTTCATCATTGATAGTATACAAATGCAGATTTGTGATGCACAAAAGGGAGAGATGAAACACTTCAAGTTCCACCATTATTCACTACTGATGCACCTTATCCTATATAGCAACAATGCATAAATTAGTGGGGACTTCATTGATCAAACTTTTGATGAATTTGGTGAGTTACTTATGCAACTATGGACTCATATTTGGCATAAGGATTTCTATTATTCAAATGCCCTTGTGTTCTTTAATTTGTTCAGTTCTACTATCATGAGGCAATTAGATCATACTTTCTTTAGGGCACCAATTTTTTGAAGACTTCTCTTAGGCCCTCATTCTTAGATGAAAAAACCAAATTAGATCATAACTAGGGAAGTATCTTTTTGTTTAAGGAGTGCACTTTAATCAGAGTGTTTGCATGCCCATAACCTCCTCATCTTCTGCCTAAATATTTGCCCCCTAGATTGGCTACTTATTGAATTCTTCTAGAAATTTTTATTCATGAATAAATAAATGATTCCTCCCCCTTTGCATAAGCCTACTTTTGTCTGTAAAACTTTTAAAATAGGATATTTTGAAATAGGAAAGAATGCATTTGAGGAATTAAGTGAGTATTTAGGCCAATACAAATTTGCTACTAGGCCCTGTAGGATGTATGACCCTAACAATTACATTACCAATGAGGTCAAGGACATTAGGGGATACATTCTACCTCCAAGCAAGCCAATCCCTTTAGAGGACCTAATTCCAATATAGTAGCAATAGGGGAGGAAGATAAGTTGTTAAGGAAATATGAGGAGACAAGGAGAGTAGAGGAGGCTTTGAAGAGGACCAACCTTGATTTTAATGGTTTTTATACAAAGGTTCCATATCTTAATAACTTGAGAAGAATGGTGGATAATTTTGACCACATTATGTCACAAATGCCACATGATCTAGAGGGAGAGGAAGCCATTGTAAATAGAGAATCCCCTAAGCTAGATACATAATTCAAGATTGAGTTAGAAGAGGAGCAACTATTAGCTTCAACTTGGATGCCAAAAGGAAATAAGAGGTAAAAGACAATCCAAATCCCAAAAAAGGTGGTAAGAAGAGCCCTACACGTAATGTCAAGGAGTAGTCAGTATTTTTTTGATATTAAGCAAAATTATTTATAGCAAAGGGCTACAGAAGCAGGGAAGGCATCTACTTATCTTCAAGTTGCAACATCAAGATTGGATGACAGGCTCATTCAATTTGAAAAATTCATGGGAGATGATGATTTCATTAAATCATCAGAGTTTAAAAGTTTTCTTTATAAAATCAAACAAAATGAGCTCACATTGAGCCTCATGCTAGGAGAGGATCCAGAGAAGAATAAGGAATTAGTTGAAAATCTACTGGCTTATGATCTTGAGAGTAAAAAAATGACTACTCCAGAAGCCAAGGAGTTGGTACATAGGAGTGGTATGATTCTAATACCACATTGGGATATTGAGAAGGCCTTTGTTTTGGATCAAATGAGAAGACAAGACAAGGCCATCAGTTATAAAGCCACTAGCATTAAAGGTTTTAAAAGAGGGTCAGGTTTTAATGTAGACACAAAAACCCTAGTAGTATGGAGTGTAGCCCCTGACACTAAGAAGCCCAAAATGATAGATATAGAGGAGATTACGTAGGGTAATATGATTGTGTGGACATTGGAGAGCACTAATAGGAAAGAGATTTCTAGTTTGATTAAACATTTTTCTCTCATGAATGAGGAAAAGGTTAATGAAATTGAGGATAAGTTAGCTACAATGTGAGTGGCTTGACATTAGAAAGATGTATGAAGAAGAGCTCAAAATGAACCATGTATAGAAGCAAAGAATAAAAGAGTTGGAGGAGAAAATTAAAAATCTGGAAACATAAATAATATCCCTCAAAGAACAACTCAAGATAGCAGTAGAGGCAAAACATGCACCAAGGCAAGAGGAAGAAAGAAGGCACAATGTAGAAGCAGAGGCCCAAATAGAAGAAATACCTATAGGGGTAACATTGCTAGTGCCGGTGCTTTTGATTAGTGTGGAAACAACATTTTCCCAATTTGACAATGCCAGCAAGAAAAATGCTTTGATAAATGTATTAAATCATAGAATAAGCATTCTAAAAAGAATATCTCAATATGCTTATAATGAATTCATCAATCTACAATCTGCAGAGCAGGTATGCAAGGATGCAATTAGATGGCTTGAGCCTATTTTTCAACAATGGGGGCCATATATGCAATTCTTTGATAGATTGATACCCTTGCTAGCCAAGAAACCAGATCTCCTAGATAAAGTTATTACTGTGAAGGAAGGTATGGATAAAGTGAAAGACTTATTGCAAATCTTCAGAAGGAAGCTGCTAGTAATTCAAAGCAAGATGAAAGTGCTGACAAATGGTTTCTATTATTTAATTCTTTTTGTTATTAATTCTGATGACAAAATAAAGGATTTTAATGAGTGCTCTAGTTCTTTTGATCACATTATAAACTTGCCACAAGTGGTATCCATTTTCCAAGATGCTATTGGCGAGTTTCTTTTCAATGAACTAATTGATACCCTATTCAAGGTTGAAACTGAAATGAATAGGTTTAGCATAGAAGGAAGGGTGATTAATGATGTCAGGTGGCCAAAAATTGTTGATGAACTAACAATAGTCAAGGAATGTGAATGACCCACCAAAAGAGAAGTATTTGTTTGGGAAGCGATCGCAGAAATCAAATCTTTACCAACAAAGAGCAGTTAGAGAAGAAGACAAAGTTAAAGATTTTATGCTCTAGCTGCCATCTACAATTGTTTCCATTGTTTCTTTTTGAGTTAAGGTGTTTGGATATTTTTTTAAAGGGGTAGTATATTCATTTTTGTAAAAGGACACCTATCAATCACATTTTCCCTTTGCTTGTTGCAACTCATGCCTATATAAGTGATTTTTCAAGGCAATGTGATGGTCCAAAATTGGTAGAATTTTTGTGTTTATCAAGAAAAGTACATTCAGTCAGTCCAGTAGTATGCAATTGTTTTGAGTTAGCTTCCTATTGTACTCTCTGATAACATATTGAAATGACAAAAGAAGCAATATGTTCTGGGATTTCATTTCTATTGGTCATTGTATTAGTCATCTGAAAGGATAATACAAAAGGGTATTTGCATTATATCTGTGTCATCAATTTTTGTCTCCATTTTATGTGTTTATTTTCTTTGAAGTCATTTAAATAAGGTTTAAATTGACTGATTTCAATCTGGATGGGTTGTATACTAATTTCATTGTTGCTTTTAATTCAAGGAATTATAGAAATGCTTCAGTAAATCAATAGGGTTTATGAATTTATGAAAAGGATACTTCATAAGAATGGGAATGGGTGATTGCAATTGATAAATTAATTTACAAGTCATTTGAATTAGATCTCCCACCAATAGTCAATTTTATGCCCAATGAATAGTTATTGTAGCCAATTTGTCTATCACAAGGCCTTGCCTTTGTCTTCTCTTTGCCTCTCTCAACCATTTATATTTTCCCTTACTCTTGGTGGTAGCAATGCTACTTTGAAATTTGTTCCCACAACAAAGACAAAAACAATAGGGATAAAGGGTCCCTTCACATTAAATAGCATAAAAGCAATCACAAAACCCCACACAACTGCATGTTATAAACCCCATTCTCAAAGTCAAGTAATCGACCTCTGAAAAAAATTCTTCGAACTATCTAATGAAACACATCATCCAAACAAAGAATCTATTCTTACTCCAAGAACCTTCTATATGGTATTTCACAAATGTTGACTACCTTCTCAAGGTCAAGGCTCTTAAAAGTTCTTTTAGATTTTCATGAGTATTTCAATGAAATAGAAAGGTTCATAAAATCAGAGAGTCTCCACCACTGACACTTTGTCAAAATCGTCACTTTTTATCAATCAGGTGAGATTTAGTGGGGCCCCAAACGTGGGCAAGGCTTAAAAAAAAAATTCATTTTTGGACAACTGAAATGCTGAATTGATCTATTCACCATCTAATACAAATCAAAATCAGATTTGACCACTGAATCAACATTTCAAACTTAATTTATCTCTTTTTGCAACTAGTCAAATTTGTGCCAGGAGTTCCTTTGACTAGCCTTAAAAACTAATCAAAACACCTAACCAGGCTTTGAAAATTGGCACATTGATACTTTGTTCTCTATTCTTGCACCATGTCAAATTTTGTCTCATTATGAGTTTGAGGTCAAAAGATATTTTTTGTCAAAGTTGACCTCAAAACATAGTTTACCTTTTCCTTCTTCTTCTCATTAGGTTATTTTAATGACAACTTAACTTGGAAAGAAGATTCAACATTATAAAATTTGAAGTTATCAAAATTAGATAGCTCAAAATTAGTGAGCCTAGATAGTAGACCTTCAAAAGTCAAATTAGAAGCTCATATACATCTTAGTTCTTGAATTGCAGAATCTTTAATAGCATAAATGGGAAACATTATTCTCAAATATTTACTTAGTACAGTCTCATCATCTATCTTACCAGTAGCTCCTCTTATTGCATTAAAAATATATCTTATTCCAGAGCAATATAGAGAAACATTCTCACCTTCTTGCATTCTCATATCATCAAGCTTACCTCTAAGAATTTTAGATTTGGGTCTTAGAACATTTGTGACTCCTCCATAAATGGTGTGAAGAGCATCCTACATTTTCTTTGCACTATCACAACCTTTGATATCATCAAACTCAGCATAACTTAGGTTAGAGGCAATCTCCAACATTTTGTAGTTGTGTTCTTTCTTCTTTTTAAGATCTTTAGTAGTTAGGGATCCAATAGGACTCACATGCTCTATAATGATGGTAGATTGTGCATGATAACCAAGGCCTCCTAGATGTAGTTTCATTAGAATTTGGCATGTAGAAAATATATATTTTTTAAGCTTGGGTACCTCTCTTTTTAAAATCTTGATCTTCTGCTTCTAGTACCTTCAAACTAGTCCTCTTAAGAAGATGAATTTAATACTTATTGTTTGAATTTTTTAGAATAATTGAGATGGGGGGTTGATTAGTTATCCTATTAGCATGTATATTGATGCTATGGGGGAGTATTATAGAACACTGACATGATGTATAACTATGTTTTTCATTAATGACAACATAGTAATAAGTTAGTAAAATTAGCAAAGTAGCATACTGTGATTTTTATATTAAGGACAATACATTATGTATCCACTCAAGTGTAGTTACCAGCATATATGAAATGTCCCTTTCTTTGATTTTATATGATATTTCAAGCCTCTAATCATATTTTCAAAATAAAACAACCAATATTACAAAGATCCACCAATTTCTCAATAAACCCCAAATCGGGTATGTCCGTAATAGTGCAAAAAAATTCACAACTTCACATATTATTAATAAATCTGAAAATGGAAATTTTTATAGAAATTTAAGCAGCATAAAAGCCTAAAAAACAAAATTTCTAGATCTATATAGCATTTACACAACAGCTCCCAAATGTAGGACAAAAACCATGCTCATCGGGCTCCTGAAATTAACAAAAAAATGCCCAGAAACAACACAAAAATGCTAATAATCTATCTCATAAGTTTAACCACATCCCAATACATATATTCAGATATATTTTAACATCTTAAAGTCTGAAATACAACAGCAACCCAAAATGATATGAAATACTCAACAGAAAACACCAAACTCTTACAAAAAAACACACCCGAAAACTCACAAATTTGCACTGTTCAGCACAAGGGAAAACTCTGCATGAGCTTGCACATGGAATGGATTCAAACTCCCATCCTTAGCCTTCCTAGAAACCTACAAACTCCCATCCTTGGGTCTCCTTCTCCATAGGTTTGGCAGCCTTTGAAGAACAACAAAGCAATAAGCGAAAATCAAGTTCTAGAATGAGCCCAAAATGCCTCCAAACCCCTTAAAAGAGGGCATAACCCTAACCCACGTCCAAGAGGAGTTAATAAAATATAATTTATTAATAATTTTTATTTATTAGTCCATTGGTTTCAAAAGATTAGCCCATTTTTTTGAAACTTCACCTTTTTGGAGCCTGCCTGCCTTAGCAAAATTTATTATTTTTAATTATTTGAAAAGGGACATGACAAGTCCTCCCCTCCCAAATATTGCTTGTCCTCAAGAAATTAAGGTTGAAATTCTAAAGAATATGTTCTCCTTCCCAAGTTTCATCCTCTAGTGGTAATCCTTTCCATTTGACCAAATGCTCTATGATGCTCTTATTTCTCAATCTTTTCTCTCTTGTATCCAAAATCTCTTCTAGTATCAAAAATAATTTCTCTTCATCATCAAGAGGTGGTAATTCTGTAGATACTATGGTTTTTTGGCCTAGAACCTTCTTCAGGAAAGATACATGGAAAATATTATGTATTTTACTATTTGGTGGGAGCTCCAATTCATAAGCTACCTCTCCTACTTTCTTGATGATCTTATAAGGCCCATAGAACCTTGGCTTGAGTTTCTCTACCCCACTCCTCTTCAAGGTTCTTAGCTTATATGGCTACAACCTAACAAATACCAAATCTCCCATCTCAAAAGATCTTTCAATCCTTTTCCTATAAGCATATAACTTTTGTTGGTTTTGTGCATGTTCTAGATTATCCTTGAGGGACCTTGTTATGTCTTGGCTTTACTTGATGAAATCACTTGCTGCAGGTACTCTGCTATCAAAAAGTATTAGAATAACAAAGGAAAAGGTACCATAAACATAAAGAGCATGAAAAGGAGGCATACCAATATACATGTGATGAGATTTCTTGTAACAATACTCCTCTAGGTGTAACCATTTCACCCAAGCATGTTGTTGATTTGAAACATAGTTCCTCAAATATACCTCTATCCATTTATTAACTATCTCTATTTGTTCATCTGTTTGAGGGTGATAACTAGTACTGGGAGTGAGTTTAGTTCCAGCCAAATGAAAGAGCTCCTTCAAAAAAGATCTGAGGAATCTACTGTCCTGGTCACTAACAATGTTTCTAGGCAAGCCATGTAATCTAAAAATTTCCTTGAATAACAATTCAACCACTTGTGATGCCTTGAAATCAGATGTGATAGGAAAAAAATGTGCATACTCGGTTAGTCTATCTACCACCACATATATGAAATAATTACCTTGAACCTTGGGCAACCTAGTGATGAAGTCCATGGAAATACTTTCCCATTTTTGTTCAAGAATAGGAAGTGGTTGCAACAACCCTGTAGGAAAATTTTGCTCACTCTTACTTTGTTGGGATACCATACATTCCTTAATGTGTTTAAGGACATCCTCCTTCATACCCTTCCATGAAAACTACTCTTGAACTTTCCTGTATGTCTTGAAGTATCCTTGATGACTAGCCAAAGGTGTGTCATGAAAGGCCCTCAATATCCTCTCCTTAGTTTTTTATCCTGGCACTAAGAAGATCCTGTTCTTGTAATAAATCAATTCATGAACAACCTTGTACCTATTATCATCCACTAACTTATCCAAAATCTTGGTGGAAAAGGAATCTTTAGCATACTCTAAAATTGTGGAGACTTTCCAATTAGCAGAGATAGATGTTAAGGAACACACATTGGGCTTTCTTGAGAGAGCATCAACAACCACATTATTCTTTCCTTTCATGTATTCAATATCAAAATCATAAGCTTGCAATTTTCTTACCCATTTTTGTTGATGATCATTCAAATCCCTTTGGTTCAAGAAGAACCTGACACTATTATGGTCTATCTTTATAATGAATCTCCCACATACCAAATATTGTCTAAACTTATGAAGTGCATGCATGATTGCCAACATTTCCTTATCATAGATGGAGTAACCTTTCTTTGATTGATTTAATTTTCTACTCTCAAATGCTATTGGATGTCCCCTTTGAGTTAGGATAGCCCCTATACCTTCTCCAGAAGCATCACATTCAACAACAAAAGGTAAAGAGAAATCTAGAATTGTAAGCACAGGGCATGAACTCATGACCTCCTTAAGCTTATCAAATGTTTTTTGTGCCTCTTCTATCCAAACATAATCTCCTTTCTTCGTCAAATAATTCAAGGGGGATGCAAGCTGATAAAATCCCTTGGAAAATCTCCTATAGTAGCTACACAACCCAAAGAAACCTCTCAACTATGTAAGATTAGTGGGTGGAGGCCAATCCAAAATTGTCTGGATTTTTTGTTGATCAACCTATACTCCTTTAGAACTTATAATATGTCCCAAATATAGGATCTCTATTAAACCAAGCTCACATTTAGATAGCTTAGCATAGAAGGATTGCTACTCCAAGATTTCCAAAACAGTGTCTATGTGCTTTAGATGCTCTTCCCATGTTTTACTATAAATCAAGATATCATCAAAAAATACCAACACAAATTTTTGAAGATGCTGGCTGAATACCTTATTCATACAAGATTGGAATATTGCAGGTGCATTGGTGAGGCCAAATGGCATAACAAGAAATTCAAAGTGCCCATAGTGACATTTGAAAGCAGTCTTTTCCACATCTTCACTCCTCATTCGGATTTGATGGTACCTTGATCTTAAGTCAATTTTTGAGAAGTATACAACACCATGTAACTCATCAATGAGTTCATCTATGTGTGGTATGGGATACCTATTTTTTATAGTCTTCTTTTTTAGAGCCCTGTAGTCTATACACATTCTCATTGTACCATGCTTTTTCTTGACAAGTACCACAGATGATGCAAATGGACTAGAGCTAGGCCTTATGAATCCCATGTCTAGGAGTTATTTAATAGTTTTTTCAATTTCTTCCTTATAACCTCTTGTATGGCGGTATGGGGTTTTTATAACTAGTTTGGCACCCTATTCTAACTCTATAACATGCTCAAAACCTCTATCTAGTGGTAATCCTGGATGCAAGTCATTGAAAACTATACTATGCTTGAATATTTTGAATTTCAAAATGGAAATTACCTTGATTCTTTGGAGAGCTTGTTGGATGGATTATGACTCCTGTTGCCCATGCTACTTGTCCTCTTTGAAAAGTCCTCTCCATCCTCTTTGCAGAGACCACCTTAGGTGCTCCATTCGATAAGCCTCTCAATATGACTTCTTTCCCATTGGAATGAAATTTAAATTCCATAGTTTGATGGTTCATGTAATAGCCTCCAATATAGTGCAACCATTGAACACCCAATACAAGATCTGTCTCCCCAATACCAACCACATATAAGTCATCACATAACTCATAATCTCCTAAGGCCATCTTGAGTTGTTTGACCACCCGTGTGCAAGGCATAGTGAATCCATTAGCTACAATAACATTGAATCCCTCAAAATCTTATACTTTAAGCCCTCTTTTCATGACAAATCCCTCATCAATAAAATTGTAAGTTGCCCCACTATCAAGAAGAACTGTCAACCTTTGCCTTGCTACTACCCCTCGAATTCAAAAGGGATGGTATCTTGGGACTCCTGATAATGTTGTTAAAGTGCCATCCTTGCTAATTTATTTTTCTTTCTCTTCTTCTACCTCCTCCTTAGTGTCATGAAATTTCTCATGCTCATCTGAATCAAATTCTAAAGCAACTTCAATAAAGTGCACTTGACCTTTCCCCAAACATCTGTGTCCTAGAACCCATGGTTCTCTATAAGTAAAACAAAGCTTTTTCCTTCGTAATTCACTTCTAGTCTCTTCATCTACCTTCTTTTTTGCCACATTTATCACATCTTTTGGTGGTAGTGTTGGGAAAGTCTTTTTCTAAAAATTTCCCTTATGTTTTCAAAGATTTGGGGGTTTTTGATTAGTGATTGGTTTCATAGGCATGCAAGTTTCAAGTTGCAAGCTTCTTTTGATAGCTTCCTGTAAGGTTGAGGGTGAGAAAGCCTTAACCAAACCCTTAACAGAATCTTCTAAATCATCAAGAAAAAGATAAAAAATCTTCTTTTCACTCATATTACGTACCATAACATCCACTTTTTGAAACTCTTCTATATACTCATTAACTAATTTGGTTTGCTTCAACTTTGACAATTCTTTAAAGTACTTTTCATCATCCTTGAGGTCAAATCTATCTATCACTCTTTGACTGAAATCATCAAACGTAGTTGCCTGATCATGATCTTGAGTAGTCATTCCATGATACTACCAATCATAGGCTGCATCTTCCAAGTGTAGAGTTGCAATTTGAACAGGATCACTCTCCTTCATGGGGTTAATTGTGAAGAAAGTTTGTAATTTTTGTAGCCATGCTCTAGCTGAAATTTTATTTGTTCCATCAAAAGTAGGTTTTATAAAATTGCTTATTTTATTTTTGAACTCTCTTCCACTTATGTCATGCTCCCTCCTATTATCTTTCTTGGGCATCAAAGTTTTCATCATATCCACATATTCTCTAAAAGAAACCGAACTACGAAAGTCATCATCTAAGCTATTGTAACCACTTCCATAGGATTAAGGGTTGGATTCGGTACTGGTGGCTCATCTATAGGAAAGAAAATAGTTTTGGTTGATTTAGATGGTTTGGATTTTAGATTTCTTGGCTCCTCTAAAGTGCTCCCTTTCTCATTAATAGATGCAACTCCTTGCAATTTTTCTGTCAATATTCGCAAAGCCTCTCTAGTTTCTGCCAAACTATCCACTATTTGCTTCTGAGTATTTTGGATGTCTTGGAAGAATTTCTTTGCCATCTCATGTAGATCAGCCATACTTTTCCCTTCCTTATACTTTGTACTTTTACTTTCAACTGGAAGTTTGATCAAAATTTCTTTATTCTTTTCTCATTGCAAATATCTTTTTTCTCTTTCACTTAGTTAAATGCAAACTTCTACAAACCCTCAGGCTGGCAAGATCATAGCTCTGATACCATTGAAATGTCCCTTTCTCTAGTTTTATATGATATTTCAAGCCTCTAATCAGATTTTCAAAATCCAACAACCAATATTACAAAGATCCACCAATTTCTCAATAAACCCCAAATCAGGTATGTCTGTAATAGTGCCAAAAAATTCACAACTTCACATATTATTAATAAATCTAAAAATGGACATTTTTACAAAAAATTTAGCAGCATAACGGCCCACAAAATGAAATTTTCAGATCTATATAACATTTACACAACAGCTCCCAAATGTAGGACAAAAACCATGCTCATCGAGCTCCCAAAATTAACACAAAAATGCTCGGAAACACCACAAAAATACTAATAATCTATCTCAAAAGTTTAACCACATCCCAATACATATATTCAGATTTATTTTAACATCTTAAAGTCTGAAATACAGTAGCAACCCAAACTAATATGAAATACTCAACCGAAAACACCAAACTCTTACAAAAAAACACACCCGAAAACCCACAAATTTGCACTGTTTAGCATAAGGGAAAACTCTACATGAGCTTGCTCATGGAATGGATTAAAACTCCCATCCTTAGTCTTCTTGAAAACCTACAAACTCCTGTCCTTGTGTCTCCTTCTCCATAGGTTTGGCAGCCTCTGAAGAACAATAAAGCAATAAGCGAAAATCAAGTTCTGGAATGAGCCCTAAATGCTTCCAAACCCCTTAAAAGAGGGCATAAACCTAACTCACGTCCAAGAGGGGTTAATAAAATATAATTTAATAATATTTTTTATTTATTATTCCATTGGTTTCGAAATATTAGCCCCTTTTTCTGAAACTTCACCTTTTTGGAGCCTGCCTGCCTTAGCAAAGTTTATTATTTTTAATTATTTGAAAAGGGGACATGACAATATACTACAACATGTATGTAACATGTAGGAAAGTGCAAAAAACTTGAATCAACTATGTATGGAAGTTATTAATGGTTTACAAAGAACAACAGGTAAACAAAGCAATGAGAAAATAGTTTCTATTGTATGATCCATATAGCACATTATATTTGGAATGAAGGGTTGCATAGTTAACCAGAGGTAGTACATTGACCACTAATGATATTAGTGAGTGTGTAGGTATGAAAGCTACACATATGAAAGTTTTTGTATAACTATGAGCTGACAACATTAATTAAATTTGTATTTCATTTAATTAACTTATAATAAAGTATGGAGTCAACCCAAGTAATTAATATTGAGATTGGTGAACTGACTCAAAGAATTAATATTGAGTTTGGTATAAAGGAAAGATGTTTTCTAAGTTTCAGATATCATATTGGAGATCAAGAAGTAGAGAAGACTTGTGAATTACAAAGTAGAGGAGTAGAGTAATCTACTAATGCATGACATCAAAGGTTATTGTTGATGGGTTCAGAGTTCTAGATCTGATTGCATGATATGAAGGTGAAGAAGCCTAACGTATTTGATAGAGGAAGAAGTGAAAGATTATCTCACATTTGTTATTTTGAAATAAATAGTACTGAGATCAATTAGAGAATAGGTTCATTGATCTGATCCTGAAGCTATTTGGATAGTGGGTTCAGCTATCTTCTATAACTCCTAACAAGGTTGGAATTTGCTATCAAGGATTCAAAGTCTCCTAACATGGACTCTTTGTACTAAATGTTGTAATAAACTCCTAACAAGGTCCATCCTATAACAAGCAATATTCAAATTAGTAAATTATTTTGTGTGCATCATTCCCATTGGGGTTTTCCCTTTGATGAAATTTTTCCCTAGTCAATATATCTGGTGTTATTGTGTATGCGCATTTGTTTATGGTTGTTCTTTGCTTGGTTGAATATTGAAGAATTGCTCAAGACTAAAATATAACTAATTCACACCCCCCACATCCCCCCCCCCCCTTCCAAGTTATATTGGTGATCTATTATTTCTAACATATCCAAGTTCCAGATGTACAAAAAAAACATTTCACAACTTAGTGAACCCATATTCATAAAACATATTCATCATGCTTGCATCCATTAGATCATACAATTACTTAAACTTCTATGTTACTATCAAATAAATTTTATAGAAGTGTAAGGATGAAACATAAAAGATTCAATTACAAATTTGACACAATGATTTTACATGGAAACCAATTTGGGAAAAACCACCAATAACATGCTACTCATTCTCACTCTTCTGAAGTGATGCCATGTGAAAGGTTAATCCTATTAGAGGTTACAATGTGCACTACTAAATGTAACTGGTTAGAGTATTTCAATCACTCTATTAGGAGTGAGTTTTTTTAGAGGACTTTAGATCATTCACTTGGAATGTCACCTAGTTAAAGGATTTATAAATGACTATTAGGTCAACCTTAATCCAAAGGATTTAGGCTAGACTAGTATAATGATTAGAAATTAATAGTAAGGCTCAATTTGATAATAAGTTATAACTCACTTTAAATATAATAGATCTTTTTTTTAGTGCTCCAATCTTCTTGTCTTTCACACACTTCAAATTTGTTAGCTTTTTCACCCTTCAAGTATCCATACCTTTAACGATTCTTACTTTTGTTGCTAGTAATAGTCTCTTTTCTTTGGTCACTAAAAAAGCAATACCTTAGACTCCTAGTCTTCCTTAGGTTCTCACATATGACAACCTTTTCTTTTCACCAACCATCTCTATAAATAGAAAATCTAGATCTTTTGTCATTCATCATCTATAATCCATTTTAGGGTTAGGTAGGATTCAATGAATTTACCAATCTTTTCATTTTATTCCCTTCTAGAAACTTCTCCTTTAATTTTCTTTGAATTTGCATCAAAATGGTTTATCTTGAACTCTATGCCACAAGGTCATCAAGCTCATCTTCTACACGGTTCACACAATCCAAGAAATCAAACTTGTCAGCTCAGATTCATTGAATTCATGATCTTTCTCATAATGCTGACACTTTGCATTGACTTGCTTCTAATGCTTGGTACAAATTGTGTTACACAACATCCACTATAATCCACTATCAAATCACTCTTCATGAAATAAAGTTTATTGGTGGTCAACATCGACGAAAGTCTACTCAGGTTACTCTGTATCACTTGGCATACACTAAAATTTAACTTTTCTCAACTCCAAGTGATTTTCTGCTCGACTTTCACTAACATTGCTTGACACCTATTGTGCAGAATTTTAAGATTGGAAGACTTAATTCCTTTTTCTTATTCTTCTAAACTTAACCAGTGTATCCATTTTTGACGAAGCTGCTCCCCTTAATAGCATAAACCATAATAGAAATAAAGAAACAACAATAAATGTGAGAACAAAATATGGACATCTTATTTACACCACAAATGTGAAATTACATAATTCCCAAGTACAAATTACTAACCCACATGGGTGCCTTCATTATAGTAATCTGCAAGAATAAGCTCTAAATTACACCTAGAGTTGTTCTAGATGATGTTCAGGCCTTTCTAAAATAGGCAATTTTATGCCACTTGGGAAGGTCCTAGATTCTCAAACTTAATATCTAGGGCCAATAGACCCTAGTGATACATATAGAGTTAGCCAAATACATCTTTAAAAAATTATTTTAGAAATTTTGGTAGCCCAGCTTTGAAAGGCCATAACTTTCAATTTTTTTCTTTGATAGGCTATTATAACCATTTTTCAAAAGTGTTATCTCTTGATTTATAGGCTCAGAAATGTGCAAGCACCCTTCCATCAAGTTTTCGAACCTCATCTATGCAATCTAAAGACTCCAATGGTGAACCTAAAGATTTTTTTACAAAAAAATTCATCGAAAATCCACAATAACTTCTCTCATACTAAAGCTAGAGTAATGAGATTTTCATGGTAGGCTTATAAGTCTAAAATGAACGAATGTAAAAAGTGAGAACATTCCAAGCTTGTATGACAAACTTACTAAAAATAGCAAGTTCCCATAAATAGTAACCACCCTATCTACTAGTCCTTATTAAAATAGAAAACATTGAAAACAAAATATTTTTTGGTGTTGCAAGATTGATCTTACACATAGGATACTCTTGCATCAAACACCAAGGTAATTTGAAAAGTGACTCCATCACGTCTCAGGTGGTAAGAGCAAAACCAAGATGGATCACCTCCTCCCTTGTTAGCCATGATGAATCCTCTATAGGCTTGCCTTTCAATTTGACCAATTATTCCTCATAAGTGAACTATTCATTGTACTTTTTCCAACATGGC
The DNA here is from genome assembly GCA_028749045.1 of Cupressus sempervirens. NCBI lineage: Eukaryota > Viridiplantae > Streptophyta > Pinopsida > Cupressales > Cupressaceae > Cupressus > Cupressus sempervirens. Next base: position 126,980,592 of record CM053789.1, on the reverse strand, counting down.
TATCCAATATCTCCTCAATCTCTTTTGTAGCTGAACTAGTTGATAGAATACTCCACTGTGCTTATGCAACTTCATCTCCATCATCTGCTTCATAATATGCTATCAAATTTAAAATATTAAATACTAGTGAAATATTAAATTCAATAGGAAAATCCACTTCATAAGAATTTCTAGAATCATGCCTTTTCACTATCTTACATGGTCCAAAATTCTTGATCTTCAAATTATTATATGTACCCACTAGAAAATGCTCCTTTCTCAAATGAACCGTGACTTCATCCCCAAACTAAAATTCATTTTTTTTCCTTTTCATATCTTCCTTAGCATTATATTGTGTATTCATTTTTATGATGTGATTCCTCACCTCTTCATGGATGTTCTTCAAATGTTCAACAAATTATTCAGCTTTAGCACTACTTATCTCTCTCTTATCAAACTCACACAATTTAGAAGCATTTCTAAGACTAGTCCCATATACAATTTGGAATGGTGATTTACTAGTAATCCTATTGATACAATTATTATATGCAAATTCTACCTATGGAAAAATTATATCCCATCCTTTTGGTTTATCTTAATCCAAACATCTCAACAAGTTTCCTGAACTATGATTCATAACTTCTATTTGTCCATCAGTCTCTAGATGATGTGTTGAACTCATCTTCAACTCCATCTTCAATTTCTTCTAGAATGTATGCCAAATATAGACAAAAAATTTGGTATCTTGATATAGAACTATACTCTTTGGTAGACCATGTGGTCTAACCACTTCTCTAAAAAATAACTCTACCACATGAACAACATCACTAGTCTTCTTGGAAGGAATAAAATTTGTCATTTTTTATAACATTTCAACCACCATAAAATAGAATCATGCCCTCACTACATGCTTAGTAATCCAAGAACGAAATCCATGTTGACATACTCCCATGGCTTCTTTGGTACAGGTAATGTCTAATACAACCCTATATTTTGCTTTACTATTTTTTTCATTTGATCTACTCTAGAACTCTATAATTTTTTTTTGATATCTTGCTACAAATGTGGCTAGTAGTAGTTATTAGTAACTAAAGCTATGGTTTTATCTCTATTGAAATGTCTAGCCAATCCTCCACTATGTTTCTCCTTGATGAGATTATCTCTCATTGAACTTCTTGGAATGCACAACTACCTTTCTTTGAACAACATACTATCATTGACCATGAAATCCAACCACTTTGTCCTATCAAGTGTAATAGGTTTTGTACAAGCCTTCCATGCATCACCAAAATTAGGATCATCTAGATATCAAGTACTAAGTTTCTTGAACCCAACCACCTCTATCTACATTATAGTTAGTAAAAGTTATCTTCTACTAAGAGAATATGAAACTCTATTAGACTTCCCACTCTTGTGTTTCAAAACAAATATCTAACTCTACAAAATATCAACCCACTTCAGAAGCCTCTAGTTCAATTTTCCTTAAATATTCAAATATTGCAAAGTTTGGTAACCAATATACAAAATAAACTCCTTAGGAAAAGGATAGTGTCTCCACTTATTCAATGCTTGAACTGCAACATAAAATTCTTGATCATAAATAGATTCTTTTTTTTTTGGCATCATTCAACTTGTCACTAGAATAACCAATAGGTCTACCTCCTTGGCTAAAAGAAACTCCTATTGCAATACTACTAGCATCACAGTCTAGTTGGAACACCTTGTTAAAAATTGGAGGTGCTAAAATAGGTTGCTCAATAACTTTTTATTTCAACAAATTAAAGCTCTTATCTACTCCTATAGTCCACTTAAATTATTTCATATCCCTTATCATTATTTTCGTCAATTACCCACAAATATTGTTAGAACCTCTTATGCACTTTTTGTAAAAGCTAACTAATCCATAAAAAGATCTTACCTCTATCATACTCTTTGGAGTAGGTCATTCAATGATAGCCTTCACTTTCTTTGATCCATTTTCATACCTTCTACTAAGAATACAAATCTTAGGTACACCAACTCCTGCAAAACTACACTTCTTCAAGTTTATCTACAAATTTTCTTCCCTTTACTTATCAAAAACCTTGCAAATATGGATTAGATGCACCTCTAATGTCTTACTAAAGATCTGTTGGGGCTAAAAATTGCAAGGTCAATTTTGAGTACCATCGAGATTTTGAGCCCCACAAATGCTTTTGATGAGTTTGTACCTGACTATACTTTCAAGGCCTAATAGATGTTCAATTCTCCTAACACCCTCCATTTTATCTATCTAAGCATTTCATGATGATACATTACCATTCTGAGCCATTTCGTGAAGTCTTGTTTTAAGCAAATTATCAAATCTGCATTTTATCCTAAGTGTCAAACAATGACAAGAGGCTATGTTTGCATCTACATATCTTGCACCCAAAATTTTTTCATGACTCGTTGCTTTGGGATTATTTAGTATCCATACCCAAGAGCCTATTTTTTAGATTTCGAGTCATTTTGAGTCCATTTGACTAGGTTTTGAATCACTCAAAGTTGGTTAGTTAATGTTTTCATGCTGATGCATGTTGCACAAAATTATAGGAAGCCCTGTTTGACCTATAATAACTTTTGACGAATTGGGAAAAATACTTAAATTCCTTTTGTGTTACATTATAGGCATCAAAGAAATTTTATGTTTCAATTTTTAGCTCTTGATGAATCTATTTGATTAGTTTTCAAAGGTGATTCCAAAACGCAAATTTTATCTTTTATTGGTGGCAACAAGTGCAGATTATTTGGTACCCCTATTCGAGACATCATATCTTGAGATCCATGATTGGTTGGATTGAATGGATTCTACCCTTATGTTTTTCTCTAAAAATACTCCAAGTGTGTTAATTTGCAAGTCATGATGAATTCATATACACACTTTTCCGGGTCAATTCCATTTGCAAAAATCACTTTTTTGTCATTGTCTCCAATCTACAATTTCGAGTAGCTCACTTTGACCACTCGCCATTCATGCCTTGTTATTTTTCATGAGCCCAAATCCTAGATTCATAATGTCCTCATGACAGAGAACTAACGCCCCAATTTTCATCTTCCCAAGTGTCAGTTTGCCTAGTTTTCAAAGCCAATTCTAAACCCAATTTAGTGTTTTCTTATAGGAAGTTCTAAAAGGTAAACTTTGACAGAAAATATCTTTTGACCTCAAATTTTTCATGAGACAAGATTTGACAAGTTGAAAATATATGGAACAATCAATCAGTGTGCCAGTTTTTAGATCTCGATCAAGTGTTTTAATCAGTTTTTAAAACCAGTCAACAGACCTCTTGATGCAAATTTAATAGTTTGTAGATAAGTGATATAAGAGGTTTTAATTGATGGTTTAGCGATCAAATTGCATTCCAGTCAATTTGAGAAGGTTGAAGGATAAATTTGACAGTTCAGTCATTCAAAAAATTTTTTTTTTTTAGCCAGACCCATTTTGGGGCCCAACTGATTCTATTATATTAATAAGGCATTGGCTTATAGATGATGACTTTCTAAAACACTTTGATTCCATACTGCTCACAACATTTTACCCTGCAAGGTTGTCCAATGCACTATTGAAATGAAGTGTAAAGTCTTTCATACTGGAGTTGAAGAAAATGGTCAAGTAACATTGAGGATAATTCACATGAAGATAGGTACTTTTATGTGGAAAATGTGATAGAGGAATATATAGTGTTGATAGAAAGTAAAATTATGATATTCCTGTCATGATTTATTTGAGTTAATTGGGTCAAAGAACCCACCTCATTAACAAATTGATACTAATGACAAAGAAATGAATGGTTCACCTTGTTCTAAAGTTTTCCTTGCTACTAAATCTAAGGAGATCACTATTGTTGGAGGTAATTGTGAGGTTTGGGTGAAGTGAATTTATTGAGAAGTTAACACCAACATATTACTACATTTGAAGGGCTTGATCTAGTTCTATTTGCTATTGAATTACATCTAGAGAAAATTTGTTTGCAAAAAGGGGCAATGTTCATGCCTAGATGAGTGCACGCTAGAAGCAGGGGACATGCAAGGAACAAGAGATATAGGTTTAAGTGAAGATGCCCACATCTAATAGTTGAAGGCATCCACCAAACTTAAAAGAACAAGCTCCAAGCTGCTACAAATAGAGTAGACACCAAGGAGCAGATGCAACATTAAAATGGAATCCACCCAAGCATGAAGAAGAAAAGTATCCCATGACCTTGAAAGGGAAGATATTTCAAAATATAAGAATGATGCAACATAATTAAGGAAGAATTTCTACACATAAATCCAAGAAAAATCCATGTCACATTATGTCTTTGAAATAATTATAGCTATGATTTATACTATGGAGTCCCACGCTAAGCAAAAAGGAATAGCTCATTCATCAATGGAAATGAGAAGGCAGTGGGTAGAAGAATAGAGCATATCAGTTTTTTTTAAAAATAGCTCACACCTTTTAATAGAAATTCTATGCATGTGAAAAGGAGGAGCCCCACATTGGTAATGAAGCATATGCAGGAAGACCACCATCTCAACCAATAGAGAAGTGCCATAGAAACAAGTAGCCTAATGAAAAAGGAACCCTGACACCAAGGTAGATCACGTAGGGAGGAAAGAAGTAAAGGTTGTGGCAATAAACCCACACAAAGCCACCATTGAAAGGAGAAAACCAAGCAAAAAAGCCAGGTAAGTCACTGGTTGAAGATGCCTAGCATGAAAGAAGCTCATGCTATAAAGAGAGCAGCTAATAGTCATAAGGAGACAAGAGGCAATGCATTGAAAAAAAAATGGTAAACCCACACCAAATGTAGCAATAAGGGAGTTTCCCCATGTTACAGGCATCCCATGTAGTCAAAGAGGTGGGAGAGACCACGTGAGGTAGGGCATTTTAAAAGATTGGAAGCTACAGTTTTTAAAGAAGGAAGCCAACGGTTTGGCGAATGCCATCTGCTAATAAAGAAGTTGCTAACAATAAAGAATGCCAAAATGCAAGTGGAAGAGCTTCACGCATGGAAGGGAGCTATTCCTAGTATGCTAGAGAAAAATTTGAAGCATTCAAAGGCATCTAAAGAAACACACCTCAGGCAAGGGAATGAAATAGCAGACCCATGTTTTTAAAAGAGGGAGATGCTAAATACAAATTGAAAAGCTCTTGAAGACAATGTAGTGCATGTTTATAATGGAGACGGCATGTGAAAGAAGAAGCTGCCCTACAAGGATAGCCCAATGCCAAGATAAATAGGGGAGCACATTAAAAAAGGGTGCCATAATGCATAAGAGCCTATCAGTATTAAAAAAAGTGAAACCTCACACAATGTGGAGGGCATGTGAATGAAGCCGCAAGCATGTAAAAGGAAATCACCAGCAGGGTAAAACATAGCTATAGGAGGAATCCATTAGAAAAGGGGAAGTCAGCTAAGTCAAAGAAGAAGCTAGAGTAGGAGAGTAAGTCACACAGCAAGCCAAGTCACTCATGCCATGGACAGAGTAGTATCAACACACAAAAAGGAAAAAGTGCAGTCAAAGCCAATAAGAGGAACACACTTGCAAAGACCCCACACTGTGAGAACCCATATAAAATGGTTATAAGTGCAGAGAAAATCCATAGAGGAAGGTAGCCAAAGAGATAGTTTGAACCAAATATCCCACATTGCTCGTGGGTAAGACTTGTGAAGTCTTTAAATACTATCATGTGTTATATGCTTAATGTCAACAAGACAAGGCCTTTTGAAGGTAAAGCTCATGCTTGAGGGCCCTAGTCAATAGTTGGAGGTGACGTCAGTGAGACATATAGACTAAATTTTGAATGAAGATGCTCTTGTGGTGAGGTGGCAATGGAGGCTTAGATAATGCCACATGTCTGATCGAACGGTGGGGTCATACCCAAAAAACCAAAATGCACACACGATAAAAAATGTAAGCATGTAGGAATTGGACACATGGTAGCATGGGTCCTAGGCATGATGATGTGGCACAGACAAGAAAATCAAGAGCGATGCACAAGATCTTGACATGTGTCACGATCCAACGGTCAGTACAAACCTACAAAACTAAAATGCTCGAGATTTAAAGAATGTGGAGAAGTGGGGATGCACCACATGGCACTGGGCCTACCTAGTGATTACATTGCACTGCATTCAAGAAGTCGACCAATCATGGAGCACCAAATGGCACCGATCAAATAGAGGGTTGACCATGGATTGGAAGGATAGGGAAAATTGAAAGTAAGAAAAAATAATTATTTTTATTATTTTCTCAAAAGAATGAATGTTGAGTCATTTTAAATTCAAAAAGGATTATTTCTAAAGTTCAAACTTAGGGAATTTTTAAAGTTTTTGCAAGATTTAAAAAATCCAAACCGAAGTTTTAACAGGAGCATTTTTTTTTCAAACTAAGATTTAATGGGTTTCTTAGAGGCAAAATATGTGATGTTATATATCGTTGGAATCGTGAGAAGACAAACTTTTTGATTCTGAGGTCAATTTTTGCACAAAATGTGATTGGTTCAAGATACAGGAGGATTTGTCTCAGGTTCCTATCTTGCAACCAAATTTAGGTATCAAAGTTCAATTATGATTTCTAGCAAGGATATGACTTGAATATGCATAAAAGACAAGGAAAAGGCAATTGGGGTCAAGTTTGGTCACATTCAAATTAGTTGAACCTCAATTCCTCTAGCATTTCATGATGCAGTTCACATTTTTGGTTGCGTAAAGGTTTCATCATTTAGCTGAGATATTTAGAAGTTTGTTACAAAATAATGATGAAATCAAATCAGATCAGATGGAAGAGAGAGATTAGAGAGAGGTGATTCAGTTGCTAGAGAAGGAATTCTGAAGGGACACTTGTTAGTTGCAAATTAATTTTGAGAATTCTTTCCTGTATATTTATTTCATTCTCTCTCATTGTAAGGGTTCTAGTCTTTGGAGAAAAACCAATCACTAGTGAGATACCAGGTTTTGGATCCAGTTTTGATGTGTTCCCATAATATGATACCATATATTTTTTAGCAATTTCTCTTGTATGAACAATTGTAGAAGGTTAATAAAAATAGTTCAGATCTGTTAGGTTGTTTCACATTTTTCATTTCATGCATATGATTGTATAATTTCAAGGAAATAATACAAAGAGCAGAAAAATTTCATTAGTTTCATTCTGATTCTTGTCTCCTATCTTAGTGAATTTTCAATGTTTTATGATCTTTGAACAAAGAGATTAGGTCATAGTTGTAGTACCTTAAGGCTATATGTTGTTTTATTATTTCTTACAACTTAAGGAGTTATGTAAATGCTTCTGGGAATCAATAGGGTTGAAAGTTTATTGAGAAGAATATCATGTAAGAATGAGATTCAGATTGAACATGGATGTCTATTTACAAGTTAAATGGATAGATCAGATATCTGAAGATACAAATAAGTATCAAATATCCATATGTATGTTTTTTATTCATAGATTTTCCCAATGGTTAAGACACTGATAAGTTACAAGATCACTTGTTATACTGCTGCATATTTGAGGTTGTGTTGAATCAACATCATTAATCAAACATTCCCCCTTTCATGTTGAAAGTTATTCAAAGCTTCAGCCTCACTTAGCTTACCCATTTCATGAGTCAGGTCATTAGCTATTTCATGCTTATGAAGTACTAGTTAACAAGTATAGAAGATTTAGGGGTTTTCATCTGCTATTTTGGATTCTGATTATGCTCATTGCATTGGTCACATAATTGGATCCTAAGAGGTTCACCGCCTAGGTTTTGCAGAGCCTGAAGTGAAGAAGGAGTGTAGCCTTATAGTTGGCCTAGGTTCTTGGTGAATTGTGTCCATTATTGGAGATAGCTACCCATAGATGCAATCTTACCTTGTATACTTGGTTGTTTAAACACTATTAAATTAGGAGCCAACAAGATCAGCATATCATCTAGGTAAAAAATGAAAAACTTACGCAAAAACTCATTTAGCACCTCATTCATGAGACTCATGAAAGTGCTTGATGCATTGGCTAGCACAAAAGGCATGACTAACCACTTATACAATCCTTCTTTAGTCCTTAAAGAAGTCTTCCACTCATCACCTTATTTTATACAAATTTGGTGGTATCCACTCTTTAGATCTATCTTTGTGAAATACTTAGCCCCACTCAAATAGTCCATAATATTATTTATCCTTGGAAATGGAAATCTATACTTGATTATGATCTTCTTGTTAGTATGAGAATCTATGCACATACTTCATTCTCCATTCTTCTTTTGTGCTAATATGGCTGGCACAACACATGGAATAAGACTCTCTCGCATCAACCCCCTCTACAATAACTCATGAACTTGTCTTTTCAACTCTTCACTTTATGTTGGTGTCATTTTGTGCACTGCCTTCTTTGGCAAACTGGCTCCTAGATCCAAATTAGTCTACTAACTAATCATCCTCACTGGTGATAATCCATGAAACATATTATCTAATACAATATCATAAAACTCTCCCAACATATCTTCAACTTCTATAGGTACCTCATCTACTTCTTCCTTATGATCTTTTGGAATTATAGAAAAATGCATATGCTCATGCTTCATAGCTTCAAGAAACTCTTTTCCATCAAAAAAATATATACTAGAAACACTACTACATTTTTTTCTTTCTACTTGAATGGCTTCAACTTATATTTCACTCCATCCTAGGTCAGACTGTAGTTACTTTCGTGCCCATTGTGTACATCATGCATGACAAACTATAGTGACCTACCTAGAAACATATGACATATTTCCATATGTATGATATCACAAAGTACTACATCCTAGTAGCTTCTAATCTTTAAATTCACTAAGCACTACTCATTGACCATGACCTTGTGGTCATTTTGTACCCAAGTAATATGGTATACATGTGGGTGATTATTTCTCTTCAAATTTATCTTTGTGACCATCATTTCTAACACTATATGGTGAGTACTTCCACAATCAATGATCACATCACAACACTTATCTTCAAATCTAGACCTCGTGTGAAACAAGCTCTTTCTTTGATTAAGTTCATTCTCACTAGCTACGTAGACTCTTCTACTAACTAGGACTTCTCCTCTTTCAACATCTTCAGAATGTGAGGATCTAACATCTTTATCAACATATGCAACTCTAGCCTAGCCTATTAGAATTATGATATATTTGTCATTAGTGCAAACACTTATTGAATTTTGAATGCTTATCTAGCTCATCACTTAGTCTACAGTGTATACCGAGCACTTAGTGGTTACCTTATAAATTCAATTGGTAAATAGTTCTGAGCAAGCATTCTAGAGGATACCAAGTGAATGAGAAGTTAAGCAGTTTTTACCAAGTGAAAAAGGTAAACAAAGGACTCAGTGTTTACCAAGTAAAAAAGGTAAATGAAGGACTCAGTGTTCATCGAGCAAAGCAAGGTAAACGAAGAAGTTAGTTTCTACCGAGTGACACTATATCTACCGAGTCACCAATGGTTACCAAGTTCTAAGAAATGTTGTGTGGCTAGTATGAACCAAGCCTCTACTCCATGGAGTACATGACGATGCCTAGAAATGTAGTGGACGTTGAGCATCAGAAGGTCACTAAGTTAGCTTGACGAAGCTGAGTTTTCTACTATCTGGCTGACTCAGTAATGTTTTGTTCACTTGTGTTTTGGCTGACCTTGCAATTGTAAATATAGGAATGGTATATATGTAATGTATGATATTATTTTTAGTATAAAAAGAATGGAAATTGAAAGAGATTGATTTTTGCATGTAAAGAAGGTATTGAAAATCAGCAGCAAAGTAAAAGGGATACAACAAGGTTAACATAGGAGCAGAAAAGTTATATCTATCACATCAGGTGATCAATGCAAAATGGATCTTATCAAAAAATAGTTGTAAGAAAATCCACTAATTCATCCTAACACGTGAATCAGTTTATAAATCCTTTAATAGGGTAGACTTAATAGTCTTTTTGTAAATCTCTTAATAGAGTGCATACTTCACTGTATATTTGGAAATCCTCTAACAAGGTGGATCTAGTAGTCTTACTTACTCCTAATAGGGCAGATCACCAGAAGTGATCATTGTAAGCCTTAACAAGCCAACTTTATGCTACAGTATTGAAGTTTTGTGGGCATCATCCCCACCCCAATTTTACTTTCTATGTGGAAGGTTTTTGGGTTGCAAAATCTTTGTGTACATGTGCAATGAATGTTTGTTCTTTCAGTTATGCAGTAGATTAGATGAATGAATGGTTAATGGTTAAAATGTTGAATTGTTTAAAATTTTTATAAGTTATTGATTCACCCCTCCCCTCTCAGTAACCTATCTTATCCTGAATATTTCCAAGATTTGGTATTAGAGCTTTGTGGTTCTCAGGATAAAGTTTGACATCTTGAGCAAAGATCAAAGACAATGGAGATATTTAGACTTGACAAATATATTGAAAATGAAAAGCTAGATCTTGAAATGGCCATGGCTCAACTCAAAAAAGCAAAGGAACATCTTTCTCAATCTCTAAAAAGAAGGAAGTAACTTGCAAGACAAATGAATGATCACTAGTATTTTGAAGAAAAGATTGAAGAAATTTTACCATTAAGTAGTTCAAATGAAGCTAATGAAGCAATCAAGGAACTCCTAGCAAAGAATGGTTCTCTGAAGGAAGAAGTAAGAAAGCTTAAAAGAGAACAAAAAATCCAATCAATCAGGCTATGTGAAGTTTTAGAATAGAGAAACAAGGCAAATGAAGACTTAGAGGCAAGAAATATTCAATCCCTTCAGCATGAAGATCTTGTAGGTCAACTATCTAATGCAAATAAATAAATTTTGAATCTAAGATCTGAGAATGAAAGTTTGAGAAATGATTTAATCACTGAAAGACAAATCAATGCAAGCTTACAAAGTGATCTAAGATCTGAAAGAGAAATCAACGAAAGTTTGGAAAATGACTTGATCACTAAAAGGCAAGTCAATGAAAGAATGATGAAATCTCAAACTGACATGAACCAATTGAATCAACAAAATGAGCAAAATCTTCATAGAAAAAAAGGTAAAACTAGTCTTGGATACAAGGAAGAAGGTGAATCATCCAAACAAGGTGCCCAAAGGAATCAAAGACCCACTTGCAATCATTGTGGCAAGATAGGTCATACATCAAAAAAAATTTGGAATAATGGAAAGAAAAAATTCAATGTAAATGCTTCAACTGCAATCAGCATGGTCACAAAGCTAATGAATGCATAGAGAAACCAAAATTTGAAGGAAAATGTCAGAAATGCAAGAAACAATGAAACAAGGCATCTGAATGTAAATAAAAAATATTCAATCTAGCAAAAAAAATTATCAAAGAAATATTTGGTTGGGACTACAATACTTGGTGCAGGTGTCACTATTATGGAGAGTATGGACACATTGGGATAAACTATGAAAGACATCACCTAAGAAAGAAGGATACAACCATAAGATGTTACACATGTTCTGAACTTGGTCATATAGCCAAGAATTGTATGAATACTAAAAAAATTGAAGATGAAAGTAAAGTTAAAGCTGATAACAGTCGGAAGTAGATGAGACAATAGTGGATTCCTAAATCTATTGAGCAAGACAATTCAAATGATGGTCATGTCACTCAAGAAATGGGTGACTCCACCATTTCTAATTAGATTTAAAAGGAATCAAGAACTACATCTTCTAGCCATATCTTAAGCAGTTCTAGAGTGAAAGAGTGCAAATGATCAAATTAGTATTTCAGATACAAGGACCAAAGAAAAGTTATCATTCACCATGTTGCTTCTATCGAGCAAGGTTGGTTAAAGACCTTACTGAGCTAGGTCAGGAGCACCAAAGATTTTGTTTGACGACCAAGTTGGAAGGTTTTACTAAGTAAATCAATGATAGATTGGCAAGCACTATGTCATCTCATCTACCTTTGTACTAAGCATTAATGATAGTATTTCCATCAAAAGGGAAGAATTCAATTTCATTTTTCACCGTGACTTAAGAATACTTAGAGCTAAAAGATTTCCAGTTGCACTCTAGTGATTCCAAGAAATTTGAAGCAAATTTCCCGCAAAGAATTTTTTTGAAGAATTTATCATCCACTGAGCATAAAATGGCATCCACAAGAACTAGTAGCAGCAAGGTGAAGAGGGGTTTTGAAATGCTTGTAAAAGGAGTCTAATGGAAAGCCCCAAAATTCAAACTAGTGCCCGCAGTTGCAAAATAACTTGACCCACATGGAGCTCAATCACAAGTACCACCTAAGGTACTTCTCATTAATGATATTCACACTCATTTCAAATGCACTATTCAAGAAATTTGTACATTAGATATGGATAATTCCCTAGGTCAATTATGTGTTGATGGAGCCCTAAAACCTAAGCATAAGCACTTAGAAGAAAAAGGCTTGACCGACATTATGCAACTACAAAGGAACTTCCAAGTTAAATGGGTGAGATATATTTTGAGCCATGTACACAATGGTCAGTTGTGGTTGGAACAACCCGTATTGATAACCAAGAAGATGATTCATAAGATCATGGGTTTGCTTATGCTTAGAAAAGCTAAAACCACTAAAACCCTAGGTCGGGATGAGTTGCAGAAGAAAACCCTAGCAGAATGGGATGGTAGAGGACTGAAGCTTAACAATATATCTGACATGGAACTCAGATTTGGCATTTATTTTATTGCATATAAACTATACAATTCTAGCATATTGAATAGTGTACCATGTGAGGCTATGGATTTAGCATTTAAGGTAGTAAAGAAAAATTTGAAATATGACTTGGCAGACTTTCTATTGAAATAGTTAAACAAGAATATGAAAAGTATAAGGACTTCAAAGAATAACTCTTGTAAATTTGGCTCTTTGTTAATTTTTTTGTTCTTTTATGTGCAAAAATTCTTTCCATCAAAAGGAACAGTACTATGGAGAAAAGACATTCTGATTCTATATTAGATTAACGAATTTATAGTAGAAATGGGTGAAAATTTTGACAAAGTCATGGATAACTATTTTGAATACTTCAAGGAAAGGATGAATAATAGGTTTAGAATTCTTCCTAAGCTTGTTGAGTATTATAAAGATGATATATGTTTCATGGTTGACTATGATAAAGTGTACATATAGGCAGTCATACCCCAAGTGGCATGGGTAAAACCATTTCCTTGTGAATTAAATATTGATGAAGCAAGAGACATCATTGAGGCACTGGTGAATGAACTAGCTATTCCTAACATTCTTGCCTTTGGAACTTATGATGAAGCAAAGGCTAGAATTAAGCTTGAAATCAAGCTACCATAGGCCATAAGCAAAGGCAAGAGGAAGATAGCCAAATTGATAATTGCAACCAGTCCTCTCATGCTAATAGAAGTTAAAGGTGAGGATGAGGAAGATGATGAAGAAGAAGGAGAAGAAGAAGAAAAAGAAGAACAAAAATCTGAAGAAAAACCTCCAAAGAAGAAAGGAAAGGTAATAATTACCAAACCTAAGAAGAAGCCTACTACAGTATTCACAAGAAGAACCAAAAAAGGTAAGTAGAAACCTATACTAGTTAGGCCTACACCCACATTTGAGGAAAGGCTTAAACAATTGGAAGAAGGAGCAGGCATTACAAATTTCAAGGCATTGAAATTTGAAACTAGAACATATGCTAAGAAAATGCAGATTGAGGAACTGGTACTCTCCGAGATGGGTAAATGGAAATACTCCCCAGACCAACTTGCCTCTCAAATCTCCAAAGAACTATTGGGGAGATTGCAACCGAGATGGGAGTTAGCCACCTAGATGGTAAAAGACATCTATGAGAAATTTGTGAAGAATATTCAACCAAATCTCACTAGAGTAGAAATAAAGACTGTTATGAAAAACCATGAAGGTAAAATGATGATCAGATTTCACACCTATTTGATTTTAATAAAAGACATTGAGCATGTTGTAAATGATGCAACAAACATGTGGAAAAACATCTATCATCTGCATAATCCCAATTAAGACCCATTAGAAATCAAGGATGATGCCAATAGTGACAGTGACGATCATGGTACTCCATCCATCATAGTCTCACCAGGAGAGTTGCATGCATTAATGGAAGAAGACAAGGAGGAAGAAGCTGAAGAGGAAGATAAGGAGGAAGATGATCTAGTAAAAATTGCAGCAATAGTTATTGCATCCCTTCCTCACTCTCCACCTAAAACTATGACATCATCAAGGTTGGAGTCTACTTCAGCAAGTTTGATAGCATCTACATCAGATTTATCATCTGCACCTACCACATCACAGCTCCAAGTATCATCAATGGAAGTGTCTATCACTTCATCTACTGAGTTGCAACCCTCTTCTTTAGCTACTGAGCTAGCCTCCTCAACTCCATCATCTTTAGTCGGTATAACAGTAAGTTCCACAATTTTGTCAATTCCAATTTGTTCTACAATTTTGTCAACATTATCTACATCTACTTCAAATCTAGTTAGTTCAGATACTACATTATGGAGTGTATCATCATTTTCGAGAAGTATTCCAATTTTTGATCTGGTAAATACTTCTATTGGCACTCAATCCTCAAGTCCTATCCCAATTTTTACTGCTAGTCCTTCCATCTCCACTATTGGTTCTATTCCTAAGGTCAAACCAGTCATCACAGAAGTCAAACAAAAGCATCCATTAAGACTTCTAATAACTAGAAAGGAAATTCTAGAAGATATTGACTTAGAGACAGAGATAGTGATTCTAAAGATTGACTATGAAAATGCTACCATTGAAAAGATGAGGTATGCTAGTCAACTAATAGAGATGAAAGCTATGCAAAAGCAGTTAAGGTCTGAAAGGGATAAGGAATATAGAATAATTGAGAATGCCAAGAATATAATTAAAAATTCTATAGGTGTTGAAGTAGATTCTAATCAACACATTTTGATTCTATTAGAAGAGGTTGTAAATAAATTCAATGAGGACACCTCTGTCAAGAAAAATTGATTGAAAAGGTTGAAAGGAAATTTGATAATATGGTACTTGAGCACATTGCTTAGCACATTGGAATAAAACAAGTAGAATTGTCCAAAATTTTGGCCAATCTTGAAAATTCCTTTAATAATGTAAATTCACCTTTTGCCAAACTTTGTGATGTTACTGAGTACACCAAGGAGATCAAAGAAAAATTGAAAAAAATTGATGAGGATATGAAGGTCAGTGCCCAAATACTGCAACTTGACCCCAATTCAAGTTCATCCCATTATCTCAGAATGAAATTTTTATCAGAAAAGTAGGCAAAATTGTTGAGAGAGGAAGCAAGGATCAGGTCTACCTTGAATGACATTTAGAATATGATCCTTCCTATCATGGACACAATTCATAAACACATCGTCTACTCCAAAGCATTGATCCATGACAAAAAAATTTCAGTTGCAGATCATATGAGTGAACTTTCAGCTGAAGTTCAAATAGCACTCTCCACCTACAAAATTTTGCAAGAAAATTGGGATAAGACTTTGACTCTTATTCTCAAGGTACATTCTGAGTTTATTTCCCATTTTGGTGTCTCTATGTAAAATACATATTTTGTAATTTGGCATTATTGTCAAAAAGGAAGAGATATATGTAAATAAGAAAGCCATGTGTAAAGATAGAGATATTTGTAAATACTCTATGCATATTCTATGGGGGAGATATATGTAAATCAGTACATCAAATTTTTCACATAAGTTTTAGGCTCATAAGTGTTTTTGTCGCTAATGCCAAAGGGGGAGATTGTTGGAATTATGATATATGTGTCATTAGTGCAAACACTTATTCAATTTTGAATTCTTATCTAGATCATCACTTAGTCTACAGTGTATACCAATTATTCAGTGGTTACCTTATAAATTCAGTAGGTAAACATTTCTCACCAAGCATTCCAGAGGATACCAAGTGAATGAGAAGTTTAGCAATGTTTACTAAGTGAAAAAGGTAAACAAAGGACTTAGTGTTTATCGAGTGAAAAAGGTAAAAAAAGGACTCAGTGTTTACCAAGTGAAATAGGTAAATGAAGGACTCAGTGTTCACTGAGAAAAGCAAGGTAAATGAAGAAGTTAGTCTCTATCGAGTGACACTATATCTACCAAGTCACCAATGGTTACTGAGTTCCAAGAAATATTGTGTGGCTAGTATGAACTAAGTCTCTACTCCTACCGAGTGCATGATGATGCCGAGCAATGTAGTGGATGTTGAGTATCATAAGGTCACAAAGTTAGCTTGAGGAACCTGAGTTTTCTACTATCTGGCCAATTTAGTAATGTTTTGTTCGCTTGTGTTTTGGTAGACCTTGCAATTGTAAATATAGGAATGGTATACATGTAATGTATGATATCATTTTTAGTATAAAAAAATGGAAATTGAAAGAGATTGATGTTCACATGTAAAGAAGGTATTGAAAATCAGTAGCAAAGTAAAAGGGGTACAACAAGGTCAACATAGGAGCAAAAAAGTTATATCTATCACATCAGGTGATCAATAGAAAAGTGGATCTTATCAATAAATAGTTGTAAGTAGATCCACTACTTCATCCTAATAGGTGAATTAGTTTATAAATCTTTTAATAGGATAGACTTAATAGTCTTTTTGTAAATCTCTTAATAGAGTGCATACTTCACTGTATGTTTGGAAATCCTCTAACAAGGTGGATCTAGCAGTCCTACTTGCTCCTAACAGGGCAGATCACTAGAAGTGATCATTGTAAGCCTTAATAGGCCAACTTTATGCTATAGTGTTGAAGTTTTGTGGGCATCATTCCCACCCCAATTTTACTTTCTATTTGGAAGGTTTCTAGGTCACTAAATCTCTATGTACATGTGCAATGAATGTTTGTTCTTTTAGTTATGCAGTAGATTAGATGAATGAATGGTAAATGGTTAAAATGTTGAATTGTTTAAAAGTTTTATAAGTTACTGATTCACCCCTCCCCTCTCAGTAACCTATCTTATCTTGAATATTTCCAACATAGCCTTCTATTCTTTGATTTTTCCTTCCTTGGCATTCAGTACATTCAAATGCTCTATGAACTTCTTCTCCACAGTGAAAACATTTCCCATGAAAGCCTCTTCTTCCAAATCCTTGTACTCTACCTCTTCTTCTCTGATCTCTATTATTTTGATCATGGAAATGATTTGAATTGTTTCTACTCTAGTTATAACTACTACTTACATCCTTATCCTTTTTCTTTTGATCATCATTATGTCCTCCATAAGATCATCTACTAGATCTTCCATCATGACCTCTTCTACTATTTTTTTTTTCAAACTTCTTTCTTAGTTTCTCCTAAACTCTTAGGATAAACTAGTATGCCTCCTCAATACTATTCATTCAAACTATAATCAACTCATTCTTAATAATTGGCCTTAACTGATTGAGATAATGGGCCACATTCTCCATATCAACTTCTACATAGCTAGTTCTATTAAGAACTTGATAGAACTCTTTGGTATACTATTGAATAGATTTTCTTGCTTGCTTCAACTCTTGCATTTTCTTCAATAGATCAAGCTCATAATTGACAAGAATAAATTATTGGTTCAATTTATCTATCATCCAATCCCATTTGCTAATGTTTTCCTTTCCCTTTCTATTTCCAACCTAATTTCTTGCCACCAGGGCTTTGAATGTCTCTTCAGTTTCACCTTCGCAAACTTTACCTATTAAGATCCTCAACATCTTCATACTCAAAATATTGCTCCAATTCATTGACCCAATTGATCAGCTCCACTATGTTAATATTTTTTGAAAATTTGGGAACCTCAAACTTACATCTTTTTCCATTCTTTGAGATGGTCCTAAAAAGAGTCTCTTCCTTTGGGTTTAGGACTGCATCTACTTTGGCATTTTCTTCTACTTTTTCCTCATCTTTCTTATGGGAAGATTTATTTCTCTACACATTTATTCTTCCAATGCTTGCATTTGTCCTTGGAGGGCTCTAAAACCCTCATGTGTATCACCTACAACTCTTCTACCATGCTCTCTTCATGGAGGCATTTTTGTGCTTCAATTGAAACCAGAGTGCAAATTGCCTCAAAATTAGTTATTTATCTACATGCTCAACCTCAACCATGGTCTTGGTGTGAACTACCTCACAGTCAAAAATCTATCCACACACTGAAGATCTCTAGCTCTAATACCACTTGATGAAGGGTGCTCCCCTTAATACCATAAACCATAATAGAAATAAAGAAATAATAGAAAATGTGAGAAGAAAATATGGACTTCTTATTTGTGCTACAAATGTGGAATTATAGAATTCACTAGTACAATATGTAGGGATAACTTTAAGAAACCCCTCCTAAGAAAATAATGTAAAATTCTACCAAATTCAACATTAAATATGCAAGAAAATTTTCTGATCGAGGTCAATTTTTTCATTCAAGCCAAGAAATAAATTTATTTTCTATTCACAAAAGTTTGCTTTCCATATAAAAATTTAATAATAACTATGGTAAATTAAATTTTTTTTTTTTGTATGAAAATAAATGTAGGTGATTTGTTTTGTTGGTCAAACATTTTCATAATTCAAGAGACAAATTATTTATTTCATATAACACAAAATATTAATATAGTGGGCTAATATGTCAATATCCAAAGAGAGATTATTTAATTTTTTGGTGAATTTATAGAGTCACAAGTGGTTTATGACCTGCATTCCAAGTGTATATTGTATAGTGTACTTGTAGTATGCCAATCCATTAAGATTCAATTAATATTGTGTTATTTTTTATTGCAAAATTGGTTGTCATCACTTTTAATGTTATCATTTTTATGGTGAAAGGAATTAATTTGGACCATTGATGTAATATAGATCAATGGATTCAGATACATTTCAAGCCTTATTTTAAATGTCATACCATAAAGTCTAAATGTTCCCAAAATTAGGACACCTATCCGAAAGACCAAAATAGTTGGCTAAATGGGGGTAGTCTGAGAAACATGTCAGTAAAATCATAGGTGAGGCTCAACTTGAAGGAAAATATTATTTTCTTTTAAGGGAAAAATAACATTATCCATTAAGAAAACATTAGGGAAAGGCTAGGAATGTTTTCAAAATAATTGTATTCTAAATGTAGATTACGTTGGCAACTGAGTTGGGATTTTGGATTAATTATGTGTAAACTAATGAGGATTAGCATAGGATTTGGACCCAAATTATTTAATATCTAGGCAATGTGGTTTGCCCCATATGTAGGTTTTATTCACCAATTGCAATTTCCCAAAGATCCAGAATAACCAATTAGCAAAGATTCACCACTCAAAAAATCATTGACAATATGCTAATGCATATGGGCACCTTTGTTATAATAATCTGCAATATTAAATGGAAAACTACAACCAGAGTTGTTCTAGTCAATATTTGGGCCTTTCTTAAATAGGAAATTTTATGCTACCTAGGAAGGTCTAGATGGTCAAACTTAATACCTAGGGCTAATAGACCCAAACAATAAATATACAGCCAACCAAATACATCTTTCACCAATTATTTTAGAAATTTTGATAGTGCAACTATGGAAGTCCATAACCCTCAATCTATTGCCTCGATTGGCTATTATGACCATTTTTTGGAAACACCAGCTCCTAATATACTAGCTTAGAACTATGCAACTACCCTTCCATTGAGCTTTTAGACCTCATCTGGGCATTCTAAGGCCTCCAACAATGACCAATAAAGACTTTTCTACAAAGTTTTCCACAAAAATTCTGCAATAACTTCTCTAATACTTAAGCTGGAGCAATGAGATTTTTATCATAGGCTTACAAGTCTAAACCAAACCCTTTTGTAGAAAATGAGAACATATGGAGCACATATGAAAAAATTACTAAGAATAGAAAGTTCCCATAAATAATAACCACCCTATCTACTAGTCCTTATTAAAATAGAAAAGATTGAAAATAAGATATTGTTGGGTGATGTAAGATTGCTTCTATAGCTAGGATGCTCCCACATCAATCCTTTCCAAACATAAGTAGATAATTAATGCACTGTAATATCACCATCTTAATTGATCCTTGTACTCCTTTTCGATATCATAACTCAACCTTTCCTCTAGGTGCTCTTGTTACCTCATTTGATCAAATCCTCTTCATTAATCAAATAGATGATAGTACTCAAATAATTTAAGAAATTTTCATACCAACAAGTAGCATGTTTCACATCAGTGACAAAAAAATGATTGAAACACATTCTCATACTTGTATTAATCTAGTTTCAATAGGAAATCTTGACTATCTTCTTTACATTTAAAGACAAGGGGTACACTTCTAGTATTTGTTGACACAATTTGAAAAGACAAACCTTGTCCTCAAGGAACCTAGTATGTCTTTTAGGAAACCCATCAAAAGCATCGATCCTTAGGTAGGAAAAACTTTGGAATTCGATGAAAGAGCATTTGAGCTAGCTAATAGCCAAAATTTCTTTAGGTGAAAATCTTCACTCGAGGTTGCATTGAAATTACCAACACAATCTCATAGCGAACACATTGTTCACTTTCATGTACTCTTCAGAGATCATCTACAAGTAAAAGTGTGGGTTGAATTCTTACATCGTTGTATTTTCATTGTAGTCTTTGTTGCTAGAAAGACCCAACTATAGGTGATGCATAGCGAAGGTATAGATTAACTATGAACACATGTAAAATTACTTGAATCCCTTAGCTAAATTCAACCATCAAGCAAGCTCATCATGTGTGATATCAGCCTCGTCAATTTGTAGTCCTTTGGCACATATGATTTGCACAAGGAAAAACTTCTGCTTAATGAAATCTAGATTTTTTCCCTTTTCTTTCAATCTTAGCAGCAACACTAGGATATCAAGAATCCCCCTTTTCAAATTGGTTCCAAGAAGAGTTTTTGGCATTTTTCTTTTCTTGGAATAGGATGTTAGGAACCACATTCTCTATATATCCTCTCTGTTGGGACTAGAAATTCAAGCCTTGATTTTGAGTACCATTCAAAAAAAAGTCCTATAAGTGCTTTTTAATGCATGTGTGCCTAACTATCTATTCAAGGTCTAAGAGGTGTTTAATGTTTCTAACACCTTACATTTAGTATATCTGCTCATCCCATAAAGATAAATTGTCATTTTGAGTCATTTTTTGAAGTTCTATTTTGAGCAATGTCCTAATCTAGATTTTTGCATAAGTGTCATATAGTAACAGGTGGCCTTGTTTGTAATTGAATATCTCAGACCCAGTTTAGTAATTTTTCATGACTCATTGCTTTTGGAGTGTTTAGTATCCATAATAGAGAACCTATGCTTTATATTTTGAGTCATTTTGATATTTTATGACTATATTTTGAATCCCTCAAAATCAGTCATTTATTGTTGTCATGCTGATGTAAATTGTTCAGAATTATGGAAGGTCCTATTTGGCTTGTTATAACTCAGAATCTATGATGAGTGAGATCAAATGGATTGTACCACTATTTTATAATCTAATAATTCTTTAAGTGTGCTAGTTTGCAAGTCTTGATGAATCCATGTACACACTTTCCCAAGTCCATTTCATTTGCAAAAAACATTGTTCCACCATTGTTCCCAATTATGAATTTCTAAGTAGCCTACTTTGACCACTTGTTAAATGCATCCAGTCATTCACCATGAGTCCAAGTCATTCAAGTGTCAGTTTGTTCTATTTCTGAAGCCAAATCCAAGCACATTTAATGGTTTTCTGACATGTTTTCTTGTAGGTAGTTCTAGGAAGGCAACTTTGACAGTCAATATCTTTTGACTGAGAATTCACCATGAGATTATATTAAACAAGGTAACAAAATTTTGGGCAAAGAGTTAGTATGTTCGATTTCAAAGCTCGATCAAGTGTTTTTGTCAATTTTTAAGGCTAGTCAAAGGACCCCTTTCCATGTAGTAGATAGTTTGCAGAAAGGGGTGAAAATGATTTTTTTAGTTTGAAGAAATGATGTGGATTATTTCTAGTCAAACTCAAGCACTAGTAGAATTGTGAAAAATAAATGACTACATGGCTAAAACTTTTCGTCACAAGACTAAAACATTTAGTCACATGACTAAAAGTGATCAAATTCTTGTAATATTTTACAATTTATAAGTGACTAAATAAATGACTAATGTGGTCATTGGGGAAAATTGCAATGTAAAACAAATATAAGTGACTAAATAAATGATTAAATAAATGAATAAATTTTAGGTCACTAATAATTAGTCACCCAAAAAGGCTGAGTGTGTAGCCAAGTTGGTGTGAAGGCAAGTTGTGAGGCATATATATTGTTCACCTAATAATAATTTCATGACTTTGTTTTATGATTTTTTCCTCATCCACTCCCCCTCTACCTTTGAAAAGAAATCTTAAATGCATTCCTATAATATGTTATAAGAATTGTGTGGGTTGTTCATCTACCACCACTAGATAAAGTGGCCAATAAAGACCTTATATATTTTCTTGTTTTTTTTCTACTTCCAACTCCAATAGGTTTTGGTTATCAATAAGTGTCACATGTGTATAAATTGACTTCTTACAAAATGACTCCCTTCTATATCTTGTAAAAAAACCACAGTTCACTTATAAAATGTTAGCTATATTGTTCTATGATAAAGTTTGTAATTTTTAAACACATTATTCTAAGGATAAGGTTTGCACTAGAATTTAATTTTCAAAATTTAAATTTATTATTTTAGATTTATTTATTATTTTATTTTCCAAGTTTATTTATTTTTATAGTTAAATTTATTCATTTTTCATTACTTTTGATTTCAATTGTGTACACAGTTTTAGCATCAAAATTTTGAATTATGTGATAATCTATCATCAAGGTATTAGAATAGCCATGGTGGTGACAACTAATAATGATTAAGTGTACATTTCTAAGACAAATATTGATTTTATTAAAACTCTTATTAATGAATTGAATGAATATGATGAAAGATCAAATTGAGCAAGGACAAACTATGGAGCACACTAGAGTTGCATAAAATAACCCTACCTAATGCTTGCGTAACTATTGAGCGAGAGAAACTAATTTTCCAACATTCTTATTATTGGGTAGGCATTAGTATGAATTAAAACACACATCTCTATATAATCATAAATTATTTGTGTTTGAAAATGGCCTAATATGGAATATGGAATGTTATAAATCATTTCTAGAGAACCGTGAGCTCACCCCAAGGAAACCTCAATAGATTAACTTTCAACATTTTGAGTATAGGGAAGAGGTTTGTGTCATTCTTAGCTAGAAGAGTCAGCAACCATTCCTTCTTCTTGTGGTATTGAAGGTTTGAAGTCAAGTTTACCTTGGTTCTATTCTTGGCAGGCAAGATCTGAATCTTTTTACCTATTTTTGTGGCGCTAGGGTTTGGCTTGCGGGGGTAACTTTTCATTCAATGTATTATGGTTAGGGTGTAGAATGTTTATCAATTATAGAATGAGGTGGAACCCTCTCTCCTAGACTCTATTTCTGCTAGTTATTTGAACAATAGCCATTAAGATGAAGCCAAACTTTGTGTTATGCTTTCTCGACTTTCTATCAATTCTACTTTCACTCATAGATAATGTGGAGAATTGAATCCTGATGATTCCTTTTTCATGCCTAGAGGGTCGGTGATTTGAATCACCAAGAAGAATGATTTAGTTTTTATGCCCAACATTTTAGGGTTTTATGGATCTGTAGTTCAAATCTTGCCCTACCTAAACCTAGGGAGAATTCTTTTTGAATGGCAATTCTTCATAATTCCCCTTTGATTTGGCCCTTGCTAGCATGAATTCCAAGCTAAATTATGCATTTTCTACCAAAAATCTATTCCAAATGTTGAGATAATGGGTGTTGCACACATTGCATAATATTTTTATTTAATTATTTTATTTTATTATGTAATATTGCATCTAGATGGATGTGCAACATGCAAAGATTCCCATGGAATTTTCTTGATGAGTTGTGTTGTAACATTGTGATAATATTTTATGTAATTATTTAATATTGGGAAAAAGAATTAAATGCCCAATATAAAATGTGGGGTCAGTGGGTTAGGTAGCACATGGTTTTAGCACATGGTTTATGTAATACCACTTAGTGGTTTCTGTGGGACTTGCTACTATATAAGCAGCCACAAAGGAAGTTGTTGTAGAGAGAAAGAGTGAGAAAGGCAAGAGTCAAGTAGGATAAGGCTTGATAGGTTAGCCAAGGGAGCATTTGTGAAGGTTAGAAGCATGGCATGGGATGTGTGGATTCATGATTGTTCACATAGTTTTCTTGGTTGTGGCTATGGCCATGAAGGCCTCCATGGTTGTATGGCAATGGTATTTTTTCTGAATAATACATGGTGATGGATGTTTTTGGAGGCTGGTTTTTTCCTCAATGAGGGTTTCCCAAGGTATATCTTGTATCACAATCTTGTGGGTATGTCATCTATTCTCTTGCATGTGGATTTTAATTTCATGTTTATTTCAGATCTATTATGGGTTATGTAGAAACAGTTATATTCTTTGTTGCCAAGTTTCCCTACAAGTGGTATCAAAGCTATGGTTTTATTATTGTAACCCTAGATTGAATCCATGGGAATGCATGAGAGGATAAAAGAAAAGGGAAAGATATATGAATGATTTATTGTAGATTTGAGGGTTTTGGATTTGCTGTTATGATGGGATGTTAAAAGATTTGGGCATGTGAAATTGTTGGAGAAAAGAATTTTTTTGGATGTTTCATTTAAATGAGGGTTTTGGGGGGTAGCTTGCATAAATGACCTCCTGGGTAAAAAAAGCCCTCACCATTGGATCTGGGTCGACATTTCCATAAAATTTGATATATAATATGCCCTAGTCTGGCCATGTTCAGAGGAAATGAAAGAGTTTTTTGGTTTTAGTCCATGATGGCCGTCAAATTTAATCCCGTCAAAATTTTTGTCACTGAAAAAAATTAAAAATGAAAAATCGTACTGAAAATGGTAAAAAGATTGTCTTAGTAAAATAGCCATAACTTTCTCTCAGAATATCAGATTTGAGAGCTCTTATAAGCATTGGAAAGCTAATTCAGAGCACTACAACATCGTGTAGGTTTGGTTCTATGATTTTGAAATTTTGTTAGGTTTTAAGAGCCCTAAATTTAGATGTTGTTTATTTTGAGCACAAATTGGGGCATAACTTGGGCATACGGAATCGGATTTTGGACTTCGAGTAGTCAACGGAAAGCTCTTGGAGAGATCTACACATTAGTTTAGATTTGGTGCAAGTTTGGCATGATTTATTTATTGATATATTTATCTGAACAATTTATGGTATATATTTTAACTATGGTAACTTGTGAGTTTATTGCATTAGAGATTTAAGTTTTGATGTCATTGTATACTCAAGTTTGGTCTCATGATGATATGGTTATTAGTGTTTGGTTTGGATATGCATGATGACCTGTTGGATCTACAAGTTGTGTAGTGTTGTAAGCAGTCTATACTTATAGGTTGCATTTATAGCTTGGTTATGGGTTGTCTTTGCCCATTGATCTTTCATTATTGATGCATATTCAGATTGGTGGCTTGAATTTGGGTTGTCTATGACCTAAGTTACATGATTTTATCTGCATGTAGAAGGGATGAGATTTTGTTACTGTAGACACTTAAATTTGATTACACTACTTTGGTAATCTAATTTAGCCATCTCTAAGGGCATCATTAATTAAATTTTTATTTAATTAATCCTTTGCCATCCCTAGTTGATTAATTTAATTAATCATCTATAGTTCTAATTGATAAATCAAATAATCTATTATTTAT
Source organism: Cupressus sempervirens (assembly GCA_028749045.1). Taxonomy (NCBI): domain Eukaryota; kingdom Viridiplantae; phylum Streptophyta; class Pinopsida; order Cupressales; family Cupressaceae; genus Cupressus; species Cupressus sempervirens. The sequence continues at coordinate 126,954,883 of CM053789.1, read as the reverse complement.
CAATTAAATCCTATTCTTCTATCTAATTCCAAAAATCCCCATTTATTAAAATAAATCTATTTGATAAATGAAATCCTCAAATTCAAAAACCCCTAACCTATCCCTAATCCTCCATTTAGCCTAATCCACCCCATCCACCCATACTAACCAAGCTTAGCCACTAACTCACCCACCCTCATTAATGCCATCCACTTGCACATCTCTAACATTCCTAATCTAATCCTAAACCCAAGCCTAATCCACCCCCTAATGTTGTCACATTCCTTAAACAAGTTTAAGACTTTCCTAATCCAAACCAAAGTCTCCCCTCAAAAATCCCAACCACCAAGTCATGAGTGCTCTTAAAAACCATAAAAGACTCTTACAAGCCCACTCATGACTATTACATCCATCTTCCACACTCTTCCATCTTCCACACTCATTCCTCTTACATCCCTCTTACATACTCAACCCCACTCATCATGCCTTTAACCAACCCTTTACCCTACCCTCTCACACTCATCCTCCTTGTGACAAGTGTCACCTTCCCATTGGTGCTAAACAAGCACAATCCATGTACTCCCCTTTGAGTGCATCTTAGCCCTCCTTAACCATCTCCCCATCCTTGCATCTAAGCCCTCCATCCATGAAGCCCTTAGCCTATAAATTGAATCTCATCCCAAGCCATTTCATCAACAATCTTGGAGCTAAAGTTACCATGCTATTTTGAGAACCAAAGCCATACCCATACCCTTATAATGCCAAATTGAGAGCTCACAAAGCTACCAATTTGCTATTATCCATCTCCACCATTGAAGCAACTTTGAGCATTTGAGCATACATCCACATCAAAGGACACATTTACAAAATCAAGGAAGCATGGAGTGTTTCCTTTTTTTGGGTTTGCATTCCTTAATTGTTTCTTTTGTCTAATCTCAATTGTGAATATAGTTTTAGTTTGTGAATGTTTGCTTTAATGTCAATGTTCTTTGCACACTAAGATTCTTGTTCTATAGTTACCAGGTATAGTCATAGTGGAGGATTGTGGTTGACTATGCTAATAGGTTGGACACTTTGAGAGACAGATGCTCGGTTCACGGATTTGATCATGGTGTCATGGATTTTGACATGACATGATTGGATATATAGGTATATCTTTGATGTTCATTAGCTTGGATTTATGATATAGTTATGGTGGTATATATTCTTGGTTGAGGATCATGGTTATTTGATTTCTTTTGAGGAGCTCATGATGTGCACTTTGAGTTCTTTAATGGTTTGATGCCTTGGTTGATTCTCATGGTTAGAGGATAGTTTTTCATCATTGTTGTATAAATAGCTTGGATACATGGTTTAGTGGGAGCTTGTGATAGTGATGGGGTGACAGTGCAGGATTAGTTCTTAGTTTGGTTTATATCTTCTTGGTTTTGAGAGGATGGATTTTATAATGCCATAGGTGACTTGGTACCACGGTTGAGTGGGAGTTTTTGGCATTGATATATTTATTGAGTGTTTGTAGATGTTGGAGGTTTGTCTTAGATCCTGTTGCTGCAGAAGCGTCTTTGACATTTGCATGGTGCACTTATTATCTTCATGGTGTGTGAAGATGGTTATATCTTGAGGACTCATGGAGTTCTTGGTTATCTTCACGGTATGTGGAGATGGTTCTTCCTAGTATGTGGAGATGGTTTTCTTCATGGTGTATGGAGATGGTCACATCTTAACGACTTACAAAGTTCTTGGCAAAGGTGTGGTTTATGGTTTTATTTAGCGTGTTATCCTTGGTATGAGGATGGTTTCATTATTATGTCATGGTATAATCTTGATACGCATTTAGAGTGGTGACATGTTATAGTATGTTCATGTGGAGCATGTTATCTCTTTGAATGAGAAGGTTAGATCATGTTGTCATGCTTATGTTCCTGAGGCCATGGTTGGAACTTTGACATTGATCTTGGTTTAGTTTCTTGGTATTGAGTACATTGATCATAAGCTAGATACTTCATGATATTGCTATGTTGCATTTGGAGTTGGCATGGATTGATTGGTTACAGGTGCTCATGGATACTTAGAGACGGTGGTGATGCTGATTTCTCCTAGATTAGAGAAGTATTTGTTGGGATGACTGATGGTTTCAGCAAGAATTCTGAGGGGCAGTCACCTGATATGGACTTGAGAGGAGATTGTTCTTAGATGAGTCTTGGTTGGAGACTTGGGTATCTCGATGAGCATTCTCATTCCCCACTCTTGGTCTACTCGATGGTTTGCTACTTGAGAGGTATAGCCCATTATTTTTCTCAAGTGCATTATATTTATACTTGTCTTTCATGGATATGGATCTTGAGCTATGGTACATAAGTTAGTTCTGGAGGGTTCATTTGAGAGATAGTTAAGTATTGGTTATCTCCATGTGCATATGTTGTTATGCTGGTTGAATTTGGGAGATGGTTTTATATTGGGCATATTCCTTGGTTTAGGAATGGTTTTATGAGTTTTATCTTTTTGTGAGAGGCTTACATCCATGATTAGTTATATGTTATGGTTTGGGTGTTTTTGAGGCTTCTTGTTGGGGTTTTATGGAGGAGATCATACTTGCATAGTTTACATCTAGAGGTGTGTGTAGAAGGACATGATACCGATTATGATTTACATGGTTTCTTTGGTCTTGGTTATCTTCCTAGATGTTCAGTTTTTCTTATATTGGATTTGAGATTGGTTGGAGATTGTGATCACTAGTTTGTGCTCATGTATGTCATGTGGATGACATGGTTATTACTTTATCTCTTTCCTCTATTAGTTGTGGAGAATTTGGGAGAACATTGGAGACTTGTTACAAGAGTTGTTCTTGCAGGATATCAGTTTATGTATTGTGGATGTCCTTGATACTACATGAATTCACTTCTTTGAGATGTGTTGAGTGGATTGGTTATAGATTTGACATTATCTTTTTCAGTGGGAGCTTCTTGGTATATATGTGGAAGGTATTGCTCTTGAGGCCTATGGATATTTTGACAACTATGGATACATGTGATTACCTTTGGATCAAGTTATTGTGCTTGGAATAGTTGGTACAGGATTTTATGATCTTCTAATGCGACAGGTTGGGTGGCTTTCTCTTTGGATGGCTTCTATGTATGTCCAGTGGTAGTGGCATAATAGGAGGTGAGATCATTCATGTTCGAGATGTTAGATACTTTGATTTTTTTGCGGGTACCAGGATGGAGCACTTGGTGTATTTTGATACATGATGGTGGATGTGCTAGGAGGGATTGTTCCCTTGTTCATTTATGTGGCTACGGATTTACCCTATGCAATGTATTCAACAAGTGGGAGATTGTTGAGATAATGGGTGTTGCACACATTGCATAATACTTTTATTTTATAATTTTATTTTATTATGTAATTTTGCATCTAGATGGACGTGAAACATGTAAAGATTCCTATAGAATTTTCTTGATGAGTTGTATTGTAACATTGTGATAATATTTTATGTAATTATTTAATATTGGGGAAAAGAATTAAATGCCCAATATTAAATGTGGGGTCAGTGGGTTAGGTAGCAAATGGTTTTAGCACATGGTTTATGTAATACCGCTTAGTGCTTTTTGTGGGACTTGCTACTATATAAGCAGCCACAAGGGTAGTTGTTGTAGAGAGAAAGAGTGAGAAAGCCAAGAGTCAAGTGGGACAAGGCTTGACAGGTTATCCAAGGGAGCATTTGTGAAGGTTGGAAGCATGGCATGGGATGTGTGGATTCATTCTTGTTCACATAGTTTGTTCGGTTGTGGCTATGGCCATGAAGGCTTCCATGGTTGTATGGCAATGGTATTTTTGCTAAATAATACATGGTGATAGATGCTTTTGGAGGCTAGGTTTTTCCCTCAATGAGGGTTTCCCAGGGTATATCTTGTGTCACAATCTTGTGGGTATGTCATCTATTCTCTTACATGTAGATTTTAATTCCGTGTTTATTTTAGATCTATTATAAGTTATGTGGAAATGATTATATTGTCTATTTCCAAGTTTCCTTACATCAAAAAATTGAGGTCCTTTTAAAGGAAGATCTTCAGGTATGCAGATCTAAATCACTAGAGTCAAAATGAAGCTTTTGGACAAGATCAAGCTCCAACAGCTCACAAGCTTCATGGAGAAGCCTTAATTACTCTAAAAGCTTGCAAGCTTCAAGGAGAAGCCTTAATTACTCTACCTCGCTCAAGGTTTTAAAGTTTTCAAATTCAATAGCAGTGAGCAATAAAACAAAATATATAGCATATTGGAGCACATTTTCATCTAGTTCTAGCAATAAAAAGTGTCCAAAATGGCTTCAAATTTTAAGCTTTAGTGTAATTAAACCCTCAGGTGGAATGGACATTGAAGAAATACATCTTAGGAAATGTAAGTGGAATGACAGTGGCTTGTATTAGTCTACTCTTAACTAGTTAGTTTCAAGCTATTATGAAGAGGGGTCAACTCTGGTGAAAAGTGAAGCAATTTTAGGGTAGAAATCAAGGTCTGTAAACGAGAATAAGTGGGCCATTGAGGCCCATAGAACCAAGGGCCCTTAGAACCAACAATGAGAAAATCTTAGATTTTCCTACAGCTCCTCAACTAGGACAAACCATAAAGAAGTAAATCCTAAACACATTTAGTGCTTCATAATTTATCTTGTCATTATATAGCTCTAAAATATTGATAATAAGCCAAATTATTTAAAATTATTGCATGTGTTATTGATAGGTTAGTGGTAAAATAGGTAGTTGAAGGGGTTCATCATGTTCTAGGGCTTGTTGAAGCTGGGGTGCATAGCATGAGTGAGGTCTGGGAGGTGTTGCAAACTGGAAGTAGTGCTCAAGTTGTTGGTTCAACTAATGCTAAAGAACATAGTAGTTGCTAACACTGGTATGTGACATCCCTGAATATAATTTATTCAAATTTGTAATGCTTTAACCTATATATTTTGCTTTAGTCTCACTCATAAAAATTAGGTTTTTGATTCCCTAGCACGTAGCTTCTCCAAATTTTTCAATCCTACTCCAATATCTTACAGAAAAATCATTTGAAATTTTTATGTTTTGTTCTATGCATTAGATGTGGATTATATGTTTGATTTTCAATATGTCCTTATTGCAATATCAAACACTTCAATTGGAGCTTCTAAAATTGAACAAAACAAATCTCTTTTCCGCATGCAATCTAGGTAAAGTTTGATTTTTGGACATTTAAGAAACTTTGTTAAGTTAAAATACAAATTTACAAAAATCAATTTGAGTAGTTCCTTGGACTCACCTCTTTTCTAATCACCCGTCAAATATTAACCATTGGTTGCAATCTCAGTGCCATTTATGGGGATGGGTCTACTTGAAAAATGTGTTAAATGTTCCACAATCTAACTCACTCACTTGGTCTTTGAACGTTTGCTTTAACTTTATCAAAATTCTTAAATGGCCAAAAATCTAGATTAAATTGATCACACTTCAAGTTTGGGCACTAAAATTGAACAACAACTGATGTGGAGAGCCTCCGGGCGTGCACTTGAAATTGAATCTCACACACTTTTGTTTTGGGCTTAAAACAAACTCACACTCAATCTTGAATGCCTTAAAGAAAATTAATCCATACTTGACGTGGAGGGCCTACAGACGCACGAGTTTGCTTTTGTTGACCCTAACTCTTCTTATTGTTTGCATTCTTCAATCGATTTACTTTTTTTGGCGCTTCAAGTTGGAATTGAACATTGTCTCTTAAACATGAGTGCTTGCAAAGTCTAGATTAGCACACATAAGAGTCTGTTGGTAAAAGAACAGGTGTGTGTTTTAGCCCAAGGTCATCCAAGTCTTCTCTCCCCTTGTCGTCTTTCGAGGCCATCTTGGGTGCATAAGATTAGGATCCAAAACCTTGTTTCTTTTTAGGAGGCCTACTTGGGGATTTCATCACCCCTTGGATGACCTCAACTCCAGCGTTCCGGTGGAGTATAAGAATTGGGAGGTGAATCGAAAGACACCTCTCTTGGGATCAAGATTTTTTCATTTGGGCTAAGCCTCAAGGAACTTTATACCCTTGAGAAGTGAAAGAGGAGAAGTGGGTTACCGCTCCTCTCAGCTGTGTGACATCATTTTGGTCTCATCTACAGATTTGGGCCTCACGTACCTTGCGTATATCGAGGAATCCCTAGCTAAACCAACTGTCAGCCTTGCATAAAACCATCTAGGATGTTAATGTGTTTGGAGTGACTGATTGAAACATTTGTAGAATATACACACTCCTTAGTGCAGGTATCACATTCTGAGAACCACAAACTTCTATCTGGGTGTTCCTATCTATTGCTTGTTTTTATTTTACTTTTTCAATGTATGTTTGCCAAACTTGGTCAATCCTAGCTTAGGGCACACTTAGCTTAGTCACTCCCTATTTTAGAAGTTGAATAAGTTGAAGCAAAACAACTAGAATCTCTCAAAGCCAAGAAAATTCAAGAATTTATGTCGGAACAACCCAAACCCAAATAGAAGTTTCACAAGGTCAAACTCAAGCCATCTCTAGCATACCAAGAACTTTTAGCCAAGAGAAAAGAAATAACACCAAGCCCACGAATTGCCAAACTCCACAAAGCAGAGGACAAAGCTACTGACGAAGCACTTCATGAGGCCTAGTTAGAGTGCACAATCAAATTTAGCCAACATCCAGGAGTTAATACTACTTATGCCTTACCAACTAGGCATGATTTCTATGATTAGACACCCTTGTTTCTCCACATCTTCTTGGATAAGCTTCACTTTAGAGTCATCTTTGTAGAAAATCCAGCCATATTAGGTTATCCCCTTAAGCATTATTAGCTCATCCATCTCATTTAGAATCAAACCATCTAGCCAACAATCGAAAATCTGCACATCTAAGCTTTCAAAAATTTTGTCACCTTGCTAAAAGTTTTCCATTCCTAAAATCTTCCAAATCCACCAATCTCACCAAGGTTATCCCTTTGACAGAGCTTTGTCTAGGGTAATCTAGCTTTGTCACTTGTCATCCCTCATCACCTTGAGCTAAAGGTTGGGATCTGCAAGTGGTCAATCTCATGTTCTTCCTAAAGGATCATCAGTCTATCCTTAAGTCGACACAATCACCACCAAGCTTGCACATAGGAAAGCAGACATTTTGTGCTTTGACAACATATCTTTGAAGTTAGAATCCCCAACCCAATACTCATTAGGTTTTGTCATATAGCTTTGCCTCAACCTAGGAAATCATTTGCATAGAGAAGCCTTCCCCCTTTTGCATCCATCAGCACTATTGCATCTCATCCCTAGGAGCATTTTTCATGCCACCCGTCACTCGCTTAGCCAAGAAGAAAGAAACAATGGAGCCCTATCATTTGGATCGAACAGCCTCACCCCCCTTGAGCGCTCAGTCATCCTTCAGCCCAGAGAAAGCTATGCCATCACCTACTGACATTGAAGCTTTCATGAACCAACCAAGAAATTCAGTATTGGTAAACGCCATTATAGACAAGAACAAAGAGACAATCATGGCTAATTTTCAAAGGGGCAATGTAGGAACCTTTGACTTTGGAAGACCCCCTCCATTATCAGATCCATCTCACCCATTGTTTGTGCAGCTGCCACCACCCATAGAATCTTATGATCCAAATTATCCTCAATATATGCCAAAAGAAGAGCCTCCAGCCAATCCATATGACCCAACAGACCCAAACATACCATCATCCACCCAAGTTGAAATCTCCATGCCGCAAGCCAACCCAGTCACCACCACTCCATCCTTGGTTCATACCTCTTCGCTCCAAACCCCCTTTACCCAAAACACCTCACCGTTCACCCCCTTCACTATTACTGCTACTCCCCAACCTAGCCTTCCAAATCCACCCATCTCCCAAATTAGTGCTAGCATCTTCGGCCAACCTTAGCAATATACAATAGGGATGCCACCCATGGGGCCAAGTAATCAACCTTTCATTGCCCCCAACTTGTTCACCATAGCCCAAAGCACAATCCCATCATTTCCATCAGGTCTTGGGAGCTCAATACCATCAGCCACAAATCCACAAGCTACTACCCTCACTCCACAAAGCTATCAAATCCCACAAGCTACTACCAATTTTCTACCAAGCTCCCAAGTGACCCCAGCCCCTGCCACCACTCTACCAAGCTTCCAAATCTAGCCACAAAGCTATCAAACCCCATCAGTTCCATTCCCAAGCTTTCAATTCCCATCACCTCCACCACCAACTAATCCATTACCTCCAATTACCAACTACTTTTCAATGCCACTTCTAGGAGGTAATCCACCCCCCCAGGCAACCACCAATTATTTACAGATACCATCCCAAATGGGGGCACAACCCACATATATTGGTCAAACCCCATAAGCCCCCCAATCCTTTCCCCAAGCCTCACAACCATCTTATACCTTACCTCCACAAAGCAATCCATTTATCCCATAGCCAGCTTATGTTCCTCAATCCCAACCTCAAATCCCATATCAACAGCAAGCCTCGCAGCACATGCAGCAATATGCGCCACCTCCCCCTCAGCAACCCATCATCCACCATGTAGCTGCCCAAATAATGTACAATCCCTATCAGCAGATCCCTCATAGCCATCCATATTCAGTGGCCCCTTCCAACACATGCCTACCTGAAGGCACTCCTACATTGGGGGCACCCCAGCCATCACCTATCAATTCAGAATGGGAGCAAATGAAGACAGCTCTGAAAGCCATCCAAGAAGGGAATGATCCAAAGACATTCAAGTTTGAGAATGTGTGTCCTTACCCATTTGACAGAGCCATTACCATGACACCATTTCCCAAACACTTTGAGGTACCCAAATTTGACAAATTCAGAGGAAAAGGAGACCCTGTCACACATATCAAAGAATTTTACATGCATTGCTAGGACGTGGCATACAATGATGTCTTCCTCTTGTGCCTTTTTCCCAAAAGCTTGGCTGGACCAGCTCTCAAATGGTTTTATAGAATCCCCTATGGCACAATTAAAAACTTTGCTGAATTATCTGAGGCATTTGTAGCCCAATATGCCCATCTTGTTGAAACAGAGCTATCAATAGTTGATCTTGTCCACACCAAGCAAAAAGGTGGAGAAAGCCTTGCTAAATACCTACAAAGATGGCAAACCCTTACCACCCGCATATCCTACACCTTGCTAGAATGCCATGTGGTGAAAATGTTTATTGATAATGCACATCCCAACTTGGTTCACCACATGACCATGAACTGTTTGCAAACCTATAAGGATATCAAAGAGAAAGGAATGATCCTTGAGCATGGACTCATCAAAGATGGTGTGGTAAAGATTTACAAAGAGGCCAACCAAAATCAATCACATTTTAATGACAAGTCTAGGTATTGGAACAAAAACAAGCATGTTGCAACAGATGGGGTTACTAACACCAAACATGTGAATATCATTGGTCCTTCCCAAAATTAGTCTAACCCACCATACCAATCAAACAATCAACAAGCTATGAATTACCAACAATGAAATAACCAAGGCTATCAAAACCATAATACAAAACCCAACATTCAAGGGTCTAACAATCAAGCTAATGCCATCAATGTAGTTGCAGGGCAAAAGCCTAGATTCCAACCTGCACCTAGAAACTATACACCCCTTGGTGAGCCATTGGATGTTGTTTTTGAGAAATTGGCTAAGGAAAACCTCATCAAATTTCCTCCTACCTAGCAAATTGATCCAAGCCAATCCAAAGCTGCATGGTACAAGGACAATGAGTATTGCAAGTTCCATAGGGTAAACGGTCACACCACCCTCAGATGCATGAAACTGAAAGACTATGTGCAAGACCTCATTGATCAGAAAGAAATCACTATTGGTGCCCAAACCTCTCCCAATGCAGGCTTACAGATTTATCAAAATGCTTTTCCTCCACACAAAAACCAAAATCCTAGAAAAGCACCGATCCAAAACAACACCAACAACCACCAGCCAAACCAACAGCATGGGAAGAACAATGACCACACTTCATCCTATATAGACTATGGTAGCCTTATAGGTTGTATATCTGAGAAAGAGCCTTTTGTCAATGTTATCAATATCTGAGGACCAGACAATGAGTGTGTAGTCACCACTCGAAGAGCATGATTTAACATCGCAGGCCCACCAGTTTCCTCAGCACCATCAGCTCCATCAAAAAGTTGATACAATATCTTGGAACACCTTGCGAATATGCTAGCCCAAATCTCCATTCTAGACCTTCTTCGCACTAGTCTTATGTACAAAGACATCCTTGATAGTGCTCTGATAGAATCCCGTGTCCCTTCTGATATCAATGCTACTAATTTTGGTAATCTTGTTGGACACCTTTCATCCTCATGTGGCCTATCTTTCAAACCCACCGACATACCTGCAGTTGAGCCAAATCACACCCTTCCACTTCGCATAGCCATCATGGTATCCAATTTTGTCATGAAAAGAGTAATGATAGATAATGGATCAGCCTTGAACATTTGCACCCTAAAATTCATAAAACAAGCTGGGTATACTGACGTAGATATGATCAGTGAAGTTATCACCATCAAAGCTTATGACAACTTGGAAAGAACCACAGAAGGGACTATTTTGCTACCAATCAAGGTTGGGCCAGTCATCCAAGAGACAATTTGCCATGTTATTGATCTAAACCTACCATTTAACATCCTCCTTGGTCGCCCATGGATTCATGCTATGAGGGTCGTTCCATCCACCTACCATCAGTGCATCAAATTTCTACATCAAGGCATTGAGGTAACCATCCATGCCGATCCAGAACCCTTTGCTTACTGCAATGCGGTTGAAGCTTCATACACAAACCATTGCCCTGGAATAGACATCGGCACAACCATCACCAGCTCATCCCACACTTGTAATGATGCAGAAACCATCCTCGCCTCCACCCTATCTACTGTAAAGATCAATAACAAAGGTTGTGGAGAATATAGTCTATTAGATGCATTTGTTGTCGAAGCAATCCCACTTGATCCACATACCCATGGATGGCTGACATATCACAAAGCTAGGGAGATTCCACCTCCTCAATACAAATAGTTTGGCCCAACCACCTTTGTGTCCTCAAAAACCCCTCTTCATGAGGAGCTCACTCAAGATATCAACAATTGGTTACATAAGGATGCACCTCCAAGAAATCAAGCATGCCTTGATCACTTCAGCCAGAAGTATCCCCAACAACATAAGCTCATCACTAAAAAATGGAACTATCAAGGAGGTGGACTAGGACCAGAAGAAAGGGGCATGCAATGTCCCATCAAAGCATATAATTGGGAAACAAAGTTAGATCTTGGCTTTGGCATACCCACAACTAGGGGCACCAATGAGAACGGTCACACTTTTTCAAACATCTACCGTGACCTTGTCAAAATTGAAGACATTCCTAAGGAAGTTGAAAAGAGAGCCTACGACGATATCCTAGACCAAATCTTCCTAGGAGACTCTATTCTCTGAGAACTATCCATCCATCTCATTGACCTACCACTCGCTCATCCACAACTCATAGATTGGGACCAACCAAGTGTCATACATATTGATGAGTTCACATCAGAGGAAGTGCTTCTAAGATTCATGGGAGCTAAAACTCCTCATAACAAGACAAAGCCAGATTCTACCTACATCTACAAGCTAGATCCCAAGGGGTATTTTGGAGAAAATCCCCAACCTAGTTTAGATACACCCAAAACTGGAACTAAGGTAAATCTGGGACTACCTAAGGCAGCGAAGAGAATCCCACAAAAGGAAAGTCCAGAGCCACAAGCAGAACATGAGGATTTAGTATTGCCTCCTCAAGATAATCGACCAGAGGTGTCTTCTATTCTAATAGAGGATACTAGAGACGTCAACATTGGTTCTTTAGAGATCCCTAGACTTGTTCACATTGCTGCATCCCTATCACAAGACCAAGCTGACCTCCTCTTTGAGGTTTTACGAGAGAATATTGGCTAATTTGCATGGTCATATCAGGACATGCCAGGACTTGATCCAAAGCTTGTAGTTCATCATCTTGCAGTCGATCCAAAGATCAAACTTGTCAGACAAAAGCTTAGAAAAATGCACCCCAAGGTGGCATTGCTAGTCAAAGCTGAACTAGAAAGAATGTTAGCTGCTAAGGTTATCTGACCTATCAGCTACTTAGAGTGGATCTCAAACATGGTCCCTGTCACTAAGCCTTCCGGTGACATCAAAATCTGCACTAATTTTAGAGATCTTAACAAAGCTTGTCCAAAGGATGATTTTCCCTTGCCCAACATAGATATGATTGTAGATCTTACAGCTGGACATGAAATTTTGTCCCTTATGGATGGATTTTTCGAGTATAATCAGATCAAGATTGCAGAAGAGGACTAGCATAAGACAACATTCACTACCCCTTGGGAACCTTTTGCTACACCATGATGCCTTTTGGCCTAAAGAATGCTGGGGCTACCTATCAAAGAGCTATGACAACCATTTTCCATGATCTTATCCATAGCATTTTGGAAAATTATGTGGACGATATCCTAGTCAAATCTCACACCTTCATGGATTATCTTGCTGACCTGGAGAAAGTCTTTGATAGGTTGGCCCAATATCATCTCATGCTAAATCCCAAGAACTGTGTCTTTGGGGTCACATCTAGCAAGCTTCTAGGCTTCATAGTTTCTAAACGAGGTATAGAGATCAACCCCAAAAAGGTCAAGGCTTTCTTAGACATGCCTCCTCCCCAGACACTGCGACAGCTTCACTCTCTTCAGGGAAAACTTCAATCTGTTTGGCGCTTCATCTCCTAACTTGCAGATAAGTGTACACCATTTTCACACTTGCTAAAGAAGAATGAGAACTTCAAGTGGGATCTTTTGTGTCAACGCAGCTTCGATCAGCTCAAGCAGTATCTCACCAACCCCCCAATCTTGGTTCCACCAGTTACCGGTCATCCCTTGATCTTGTATATATCAGCAACACCTACTGCTCTAGGGGCACTTCTAGCACAACATGATGATTATAGCAGAGAGAGAGCCATCTACTATATTAGTAGAACCCTAGTTGGTTATGAACTCAATTACACTCCTATGGAAAAAGCTTGTTTGTCAGTTGTTTTCTCAACTCAAAAGCTTTGCCACTACATGCTAAGTCACACCATCCAACTAGTCTCCAAGATTGACCCTCTCAAGTATATGCTCTCCAAAACAGCACTCACAGGTCGGCTAGCAAAGTGGGTTATGCTACTAAGTGAGTTTGACATCCAGTATGTGGACAGAAAGGCAATCAAAGGGCAAGCTATAGTAGATCACCTAGCTGATGCACCTCTAGTAGATGCATATCCTTTGCTCACAAAATTCCCAGATGAGCATATCTGCTTCATTGAAAAACAACCCCCATGGAAGCTTTATTTTGATGGCTCATACACATCTCATGGATCAGGGGTAGGAATATTATTAGTTACACCTCAGGGAGATTATATTCCAAAAGCCTTCAAGCTACAATTCCCTAGCACCAACAATATTGCAGAATATGAAGCTCTTGTAGCAGGGTTAAAGATCATTGCAGAATGTAATATCACTGAGTTAGAAATCTTTGGCAATTCCTAGCTCATCATCAAACAAGTCTTAAATGAATATCAAACCAAAGATGAAAAGCTACTACCCTACAAAGAGCTAGTTGATCAGCTGACCGAGCATTTTACAAAGCTTTAGTTTACACAAGTGCCTCGAATGCAAAATGAGGCAGCAGATGCCATGGCCACTATTGGCTCGCTCTTGGAAATTCCCCAAGAAGCTACGCAGTATGAGTTTTTAGTTGAGCAGCTCTCACACCTACCTATGTGAATGAGGATTCAAACCGTGTTTGTATCTTGGTTGGTCCCCAATCCCCTTGGTATCATGAAATTCACGCTTACCTTAACGATGGTATCATATCCCCTCACCTCACACGCACCCAACACCAGAACCTTATTTGAAAATCATCCCGCTATGTCATCATAGAAAATACCCTATATCGTTGGGGTTATCATGATACCCTCTCTCGATGTTTAGATGAAAATGAGGCCGCGATGGCATTAAAAGAAGTACATTCCAGACTTTGCGGTGCCCACATGAGTGGTATTGTCCTAGTACAACAAATCCTTAGAGCAGGCTACTATTGGCCTACCATTGAACAAGACTCTTGTGACTTTGTCAAAAAGTGTCTCCCATGTCAGCAACATGCAAATCTTGTGCACGCTCCAGCACAAGATCTATGGCCTATTGCACCACCTTGTCCTTTCACTTGTTGGGGCCTTGATCTAGTTGGAACTATCACCCCTCTCTCATCTGATGGAAATAAATGGATAATAATAGCTACAAACTATTTCACTAAGTGGGTGGAAGTAGTCCCCCTATTCTCAGCTACAAGAGTTCAAGTCTCCAAGTTCATCTTGTACCACATTGTTTTCCGCTTTGGCATCCCATCCACCATCTTCACTGACCACAGAGGTAACTTTGAAAATCTCAACATGGAAGAATTATGCACTTCCCTCCACATCCATCACCGCTTTTCTAGCCCATATTTCCCACAAGGTAACGGCCAGGTAGAGGCAACTAATAAAACCCTCCTCAAAATCCTAAAGAAAGTTGTCAATGATTCTAGCCGCAATTGGCACCTACAAATAAATCCAGCCCTATGGGCCTATCAAACTTCCTTCCGTACATCCACAAGAACAACTCCATACTCCCTAGTCTATGGTGCCAAAGTGGTATTACCTATAGGAGTTGAACTTCCCTCACTATGCATATCTTTGCGAGGGAAAATCTCAGATAAAGAATACAGAGTAGCTTGACTCACCTAGCTAGATCTTTTAGACGAGAAGAGACAACAAGCCTATGACCATCTCACAGTCTACCAAACTCATCTCAAAATGAATTTCAACAAGAAGGTTCTCCCACAACACTTTCAGCTAGGTGAGATGGTCCTCAAAGAAAATATGAAAGTCCAAGCAAATCGAGAAAAGAAAGGCAAGTTTGAACCTACATGGCTTGGTCCCTATGTGGTTACTGCCTCCTTTGGCTCTGGAGCCTATCAATTATCTACACTAGAAGGAGAACTCTTGAATGATCCCACTAACATCATTCATCTCAAGAAGTTCTATGCTTGAAGATCTTTGGTATACCCAGCTTTTGAAAAATACAAAAAATAGTAAAGAGAAATAAGCATCCAATGGTGAAAACTTGGCAATTCAGGCACCTTGGATAGGTACTTTGGTGAAAACCTAGTAATTCAGGCACCTTGTGTACTAAGACTCATCCATTATCTATCACTACCCTATCCCTCATCCATCCATTCACCATCACATAAAACACCTGCTTGTTCCCTCGGTGTTTCAATCAAATATCCAAAATCTGATGGAGCTTGTAAATACCTCGTGTACAGCTTGTAAATCTTGTACCAAAGCTTGTATTATACCTTGTAAATCTTGTATTATATCTTGTAAATCTTGTATCATACCTTTTATATCTAAATCTTGTCCAAAGCTTGTACCATATTCCAGCTTGTAAATAATCTTGTATCCTAGGTTGTATCCTATCACATGCACACACAGAATCCCATTTTCCTTAAGCTTTTCACAAACCTTCTACCTATCCACCTATCAACTATTATAGACATCCCATCCTTCACAAACATTTCCATCTCACAAAAAACCAAAACATGAACAAACTTGTACATTTGTAACATATCTTGATCTGTCAGCTTGTACATCCTCTTTAGCTTAGTACCATTGTATCTATCCAGCGTTCGTGTCAGTTTTTCCTTGATCAACATCTTGCACACATCACACACCTTGGTTAGATATTCCAATGCATCCTTTAGCTAGATCTCCTATCACCAAAGTGTTATCCTTCTTAGTTTAGCTTGCCAAATGCATCACTCATCCAGATCCATTAGCTTAGGTCATCTCCTATAGATCCTTGCAGGATATAGCTTTTTTCATGTCTGATCTTGGTCAGTTAGTACCTCATCCTACCCATCTCATTGGCAAACAGTTCTCTTTTGGATTTTCGCTTTCTTTTTATTTGGGATCTTCCCTTTTGGGTCTTGAAATATCTTTTCCAAGCAATCTCCTTGTTCCCTCCTCAAGATTGCCACGATCTTCCATATCATGGTATGCTGCGAATGGGGCAATTAGAGCATAAGGTCTTGATCATGTCTTTTTCTTTTTTTCTTTTTTTGCTTGTAGGTTATCTAGTGTTGTTTCCATGTTGCTTCCTTTGGGATTCATGTGTGATACAGGGGCAATCCTTGTGTGTTTGTTTTGATTCAGTTTGTCAGTCCTCTGAACGGTTGGTGAAAAGGCCTTGATGTTCTTGGTAACATTGGCAATTAACCAACAGTCCTATAGCAAATCTAGTGCTCAACTACATGGTGGTACTTCTCTTTGAAGTATCCCCCTGCTCAAAAAGCTTCAATGGATTCCCTTCATCTCCATTATCCCCCATCCATATCCTGCATCTCTCGCTCCTACCCCAGCTTATGCATCAGTATCTCTTTGAATCATTCCTCACACTTAGCTTTAGGGATCCACAATCCTAGTCTTAGGGATCCACCAATCAAATCAATCCACCAAGCCTCATCTTTTGAGATCCACAATCCTAGTCCTAGGGATCTCCGAACCCATCTTTTGCCAATATGACTCTTTGAAATCCTATTGCATCATCTTTATCATTCTATCTCCCTACCACAGATTCCTTTTATAGCACTCCGCTCCTCCATCCCCCTCCCCCCCCCCCCCCCCAATCTTGGAAAGTCATAAGCTTGCTTTACTATTGTGCCTCTGATTTCTCTTTATCATTCTCCCATAGTGCGAGTTTGAGCTAATTCAACCCCTTCTCTTTGCCAACCTGTGTCTTAGCTCATCTCAATTTCTTGTACTTTCCAAGAAGTCGTCGAGCCTCATTTCTCTCCCCACTGCCTTCTTGAGGGGGCATCATCTAAGTCTAGTCTCTCCTCTTCTTATCCAAGACTGGGCCAACCTTGTTGCTAGAACATCTCCTTCATGTCGTCTTCATTTGAACTTCTTTGAAATAGTGTTGTCTCAACACTATGTCAAAGAGGGGCAAAATCTAGACACCTAAATTTGATTACACTGCTTTGGTAATCTAATTTAGCCATCTCTAAGGGCATCATTAATTAAATTCTTATTTAATTAATCCTTTTCCATCCCTAGTTGATTAATTTAATTAATCATCTATAGTGGGTATGTGCAAGATCATGGTGTACCAAACTATGGCCTTAAGTGGCAGTGAAAAATCAGCAAATCAGGGTTACATCAACTTGACACATAATTTTAAAGTGGTTCTGGACTTTATATCAAAAAGTTGTAAGAAAATAATCTGTAGAAAATTGAATATAGTTTCTAAAATATAAGGCCTTATCTCGAGAAAAAATTATTTGATTGGTCAAAATTTTGGATTTTAATGCAGTACTACAAAAATTTTAGGACGAAAACAAAAAGTAGGTGTATGTCTGACCACCTTAATCATAATCAAATGATAATATTTTTAAATATAATTTTAGATATAAAAATTAGACTCATGCCTGGATGTGACGCATATTTTTGACAATTTTTATTCCAAATAAATAATTAATTATGAATTTTTTACTATATTGTTTTCAGAATTAAAAAACTCTCATGTCTGACCACCTTAACTAGTTCAAAAAAAATCAAAATTAAGTTTTTTTTTTTTCTTATACTAGTTGAAGCATAGAATGTGACACATCTTTTGGATTTCACAAATCTTATATGGTTTGAAAGTTATAGCTATTTTTCAACCAGTATGTTAATCAGCACTTTGTAGCTACCTCCATTAGAAAATAAGTAATAATTACTTGCTGAACTTGTAATTTGATAAAACTTACATTTATGAAAAGCTAAGAACATTATTAAGAAACCCTTTTCATTACATCAAATTTTGGTTTAAAAAAAGTCGTCAGCTACATGCTTGAAGTAAAAAACACATCGAAACATGCTAAAAACACATTTTCGAGATGTTTTAAAGATGACCATATAAGGTTGGTATTGAAAGATATAGTAGGAACTATAAAGGTATTAATTATTTTCATTTAGTATCAGGATGGGTGGGAAAAAAGTGGGAAAAGATTTTGAAATTCTTTGAGGCATTTCAAAACAACATATTTTTCAGATCGCCACTTTTTGGCACACCATGATCCTGCACATACCCTAGTCCTAAATGATAAATCAAATAATCTATTATTTATTAATTAAATCCTATTCTTCTATCTAATTCCAAAAATCCCCATTTATTAAAATAAATCTATTTGATAAATGAAATCCTCAAATTCAAAAACCCCTAACCTATCCCTAATCCTCCATTTAGCCTAATCCACCCCATCCACCCATACTAACCAAGCTTAGCCACTAACTCACGCACCCTCATTAATGCCATCCACTTGCACATCTCTAACATTCCTAATCTAATCCTAAACCCAAGCCTAATCCTACCCACTAATGTTGTCACATTCCTTAAACAAGTTTAAGACTTTCCTAATCCAAACCAAAGTCTCCCCTCAAAAATCCCAACCACCAAGTCATGAGTGCTCTTACAAACCATAAAAGACTCTTACAAGCCCACTCATGACTCTTACATCCATCTTCCACACTCTTCCCTCTTCCACACTCATTCCTCTTACATCCCTCTTACATACTCAACCCCACTCATCATGCCTTTAACCAACCCTTTACCCTACCCTCTCACACTCATCCTCCTTGTGACAAGTGTCACCTTCCCATTGGTACTAAACAAGCACAATCCATGTGCTCCCCTTTGAGTGCATCTTAGCCCTCCTTAACCATCTCCCCATCCTAGCATCTAAGCCCTCCATCTGTCAAGCCCTTAGCCTATAAATTGAATCTCATCCCAAGCCATTTCATCAACAATCTTGGAGCTAAAGTTACCATGCTATTTTGAGAACCAAAGCCATACCCATACCCTTATAATGCCAAATTGAGAGCTCACAAAGCTACCAATTTTCTATTATCCATCTCCACCATTGAAGAAAATTTGAGCAGTTGAGCATACATCCACATCAAAGGACACATCTACAAAATCACGAAAGCATGGAGTGTTTCCTTTTTTTGGGTTTGCATTCCTTAATTGTTTCTTTTGTCTAATCTCAATTGTGAATATAGTTTTAGTTTGTGAATGTTTTCTTTAATGTTAATGTTCTTTGCACACTAAGATTCTTGTTCTACAGTTACCAGGTATAGTCATGGTGGAGGATTGTGGTTGACTATGGTAACAAGTTGGACACTTTGAGAGACAGATGCTCAGTTCATGGATTTGATCATGGTGTCATGGATTTTGACATGACATGATTGGATATATAGGTATATCTTTGATGTTCATTAGCTTGGATATCTGATATAGTTATCGTGGTATATCTTCTTGGTTGAGGATCATGGTTATTTGGTTTCTTTTGAGGAGCTCATGATGTGCACTTTGAGTTCTTTGATGGTTTGATGCCTTGGTTGATTCTCATGGTTAGAGGATAGTTTTTCATCATTGTGTCATGGATAGCTTGGATACATGGTTTAGTGGGAGCTTGTGATAGTGATGGGGTGATAGTGTAGGATTAGTTCTTAGTTTGGTTTTTATTTTCTTAGTTTTGAGAGGATGGATTTTATAATGCCATAAGTGACTTGGTACCACAGTTGAGTGGGAGTTGTTGGCATTGATATATTTATTGAGTGTTTGTAAATGTTGGAGGTTTGTCTTAGATCCTGTTGCTGCAGAAGCGTCTTTGACATTTGCATGGTGCACTTGTTATCTTCATGGTGTGTGAAGATGGTTAGATCTTGAGGACTCATGGAGTTCTTGGTTATCTTCACGGTATGTGGAGATGGTTCGTCCTGGTATGTGGAGATGGTTTTCTTCATGGTGTATGGAGATGGTCACATCTTAAGGACTTACAAAGTTCTTGGAAAAGGTGTGGTTTATGCTTTTATTTAGCATGTTATCCTTGGTATGAGGATGGTTTCATTATTATGTCATGGTATACTCTTGATACGCATTTAGAGTTGTGACATGTTATAGTATGTTCATGTGGAGCATGTTATCTCTTTGATTGAGATGGTTAGATCATGTTGTCATGCTTATGTTCTTGAGGCCATGGTTGGAACTTTGACATTGATCTTGGTTCAGTTTCTTGGTATTGAGTACACTGATCATAAGCTAGATACTTCATGATATTGCTATGTTGCATTTGCAGTTGGCATGGATTGATTGGTTACACGTGCTCATGGATACTTAGAGATGGTGGTGATGCTGATTTCTCTTGGATTAGAGAAGTATTTGTTGGGATGACTGATGGTTTCAGCAGGAAGTTCGAGGGGCAGTCACCTGATATGGACTTGAGAGGAGATTGTTCTTAGATGAGTCTTGGTTGGAGACTTGGGTATCTTGATGAGCATTTTTATTCCCCGCTTTTGGTCTACTCGGCGGTTTGCTACTTGAGAGGTATAGCCCATTATTTTTCTGAAGTGCATTATATTTATGCTTGTCTTTCATGGATATGGATCTTGAGCTATGGTACATAAGTTAGTTCTGGAGGGTTCATTTGAGAGATGGTTAAGTATTGGTTATCTCCATGTGCATATGTTTTTATGCTGGTTGAATTTGGGAGATGGTTTTATATTGGGCATATTCCTTGGTTTAGGAATGGTTTTATGAGTTTGATCTTCTTGTGAGAGGCTTACATCCATGATTAGTTATATGGTATGGTTTGGGTGTTGTTGAGGCTTCTTGTTGGGGTTTTATGGAGGAGATCATACTTGCACAGTTTACATCTAGAGGTGTGTGTAGAAGGACATGATACCGGTTATGATTTACATGGTTTCTTTGGTCTTGGTTATCTTCCTGGATGTTCAGTTTTGCTTACATTGGATTTGAGATTGGTTGGAGATTGTGATCACTAATTTGTGCTCATGTATGTCATGTGACAGATGACATGGTTATTACTTTATCTCTTTCCTCTATTAGTTGTGGAGAATTTGGGAGAACATTGGAGACTTGTTACGAGAGTTGTTCTTGTAGGATATCAGTTTATGTATTGTGGATTTCCTTGATACTACATGAATTCACTTCTTTGAGATGTGTTGAGTGGATTGGTTATAGATTTGACATTATCTTTTGTAGTGGGAGCTTCTTGGTATATATGTGGCAGGTATTGCTCTTGAGGCTTGTGATTGCAGGTTGCAAATTGGATATGTCAATGATATGAGATTCACTTCTTATACCTTTGAGGTATGGATAGTTGGATGGGTTTGGCACTTTGCTGTGGGTGCTATTTTAGCTATGGATATTTTTACAACTATGGATACATGTGATTACCTTTGGATCAGGTTATTGTGCTTGGAATAGTTGGTATAGGATTTTATGATCTTCTAATGTGACAGGTTGGGTGGCTTTCTCTTTGGATGGATTCTATGTATGTCCAGTGGTAGTGGCATAATAGGAGGTGAGATCATTCATGTTCGAGATGTTAGATACTTTGATTTTGTTGCGGGTACCAGGATGGAGCACTTGGTTTATTTTGATCCATGATGGTGGATGTGCTAGGAGGGATTGTTCCCTTGTACATTTATGTGGCTATGGATTTACCCTATGCAATGTATACAACAAGTGGGAGATTTTTGAGATAATGGGTGTTGCACACATTGCATAATACTTTTATTTTATTATTTTATTTTATTATGTAATTTTGCATCTAGATGGACGTGAAACATGTAAAGATTCCCATGGAATTTTCTTGATGAGTTGTATTGTAACATTGTGATAATATTTTATGTAATTATTTAATATTGGGGAAAAGAATTAAATGCCCAATATAAAATGTGGGGTCAGTGGGTTAGGTAGCACATGGTTTTAGCACATGGTTTATGTAATACCACTTAGTGGTTTTTGTGGGACTTACTACTATATAAGCAGCCACAAGGGTAGTTGTTGTGGAGAGAAAGAGTGAGAAAGGCAAGAGTCAAGTGGGACAAGGCTTGACAGGTTAGCCAAGGGAGCATTTGTGAAGGTTGGAAGCATGGCATGGGATGTGTGGATTCATGCTTGTTCACATAGTTTGCTCGGTTGTGGCTATGGCCATGAAGGCTTCCATGGTTGTATGGCAATGGTATTTTTTCTGAATAATACATGGTGATAGATGCTTTTGGAGGCTAGGTTTTTCCCTCAATGAGGGTTTCCTAGGGTATATCTTGTGTCACAATCTTGTGGGTATGTCATCTATTCTCTTGCATGTGGATTTTAATTTTGTGTTTATTTCAGATCTATTATGGGTTATGTGGAAATGATTATATTCTCTGTTGCCAAGTTTCCTTACACCAAAAAATTGAGGTCCTTTTAAAGGAAGATCTTCAGGTATGCAGATCTAAATCACTAGAGTCAAAATGAAGCTTTTGGACAAGATCAAGCTCCAACAGCTTACAAGCTTCACGGAGAAGCCTTAATTACTCTAAAAGCTTGCAAGCTTCAAGGAGAATCCTTAATTACTCTACCTCACTCAAGGGTTTAAAGTTTTCAAATTCAATAGCAGTGAGCAATAAAACAAAATATATATAGCATATTGGAGCACATTTTCATCTAGTTCTAGCAATAAAAAGTGTCCAAAATGGCTTCAAATTCTAAGCTTTAGGGTCATTAAACCCTCACGTGGAATGAACTTTGAAGAAATGCATCTTAGGCTATGTAAGTGGAATGACACTGGCTTGTGTTAGTCTACTCTTAAGTGGCTATTTTTGAGCTATTATGAAGAGGGGTCAACTCTGGTGAAAAGTGAAGCAATTTTAGGGCAGAAATCAAGGTCTGTAAATGAGAATAAGTGGGCCATTGAGGTCCATAGAACCAAGGGCCCTTAGAACCAACAATGAGAAAATCTTAGATTTTCTTGCAGCTCCTCAACTAGGAAAAACTATAAAGAAGTAAATCCTAAACACATTTAGTGCTTCATAATTTATCTTGTCATTATATAGCTCTAAAATATTGATAATAAGCCAAATTATTTGAAATTATTGAATGTGTTATTGATAGGTTAGAGGTAAAATAGGTAGCTGAAGGGCTTCATCATGTTCTAGGGCTTGTTGAAGCTAGGGTGCATAGCATGAGTGAGGTCTGGGAGGTGTTGCAAACTGGAAGTAGTGCTCAAGTTGTTGGTTCAACTAATGCTAAAGAACATAGTAGTTGTTCACACTGGTATGTGACATCCCTGAATATAATTTATTCAAATTTTTAATTCTTTAATCTATATATTTTGCTTTAGTCTCACTCATAAAAATTAGGTTTTTGATGCCCTAGCACGTAGCTTCTCCACATTTTTCAATCCTACTCCAATATGTTACAGAAACATCATTTGAAATTTTTATGTTTTTTTCTATGCATTAGATGTGGATTATATGTTTGATTTTCAATATGTCCTTGTGTATTGGTATTTTTTAGTATACTTTGTGTGATGGTTAGAGGTGAGAATTTGATTAATGGAGAGTACACCAAAAGAAAGCTTT
Source organism: Cupressus sempervirens (assembly GCA_028749045.1). Classification (NCBI taxonomy): domain Eukaryota; kingdom Viridiplantae; phylum Streptophyta; class Pinopsida; order Cupressales; family Cupressaceae; genus Cupressus; species Cupressus sempervirens. The sequence goes on along the minus strand of CM053789.1, from coordinate 126,931,340 downwards.
TTCCCATGGATCTTGTAGGTAGTGATCGAGTTGTTCAAACTAATGTTCAAGGAGAGTGTCTTAAAGAGGCACAAAAAATTTAAAAATCACTCTTTGCAATTGTGTCTCAGCATAGAATACCATATGTTTATACTTCAAAAGCTTAGTTGGATCATAATATACTCTCACTTCTAGATTTGAGTAAACATGGAAACATAAACCAAACCCAAAATATTGCAACCTACTACCCAATCTATACTACTGATTCCAAAAATAACTTAACAAAATTGAACATGGAAAATAGTTAATAGGTAGTCTACACAAGAGATCTAGTGTCACCACTACTTTCTAACATTTTTTTCTAGAAAAGCACAAAAAATTCATAGTGAAGTCTTGAACTAAAGGGAGCTGCTGAATATACAAACAATATAGCAACAAATTCTTTCAAAAAAGGGAGAGATCTAAATTTACTAGTAACGTAATCATGATGAATGGCCTTATTTAGTGCCTATCCAGTAATTTTGGCAATAGTCACAAACATGCAAAAATTCAGTAGCAACAGAAATCCAGCCAAAGATTTTATAACTATTGTACCCATTTTCACAAAACTTTTTTTTTTTTAAGAACACAGCTTCCATAAAAATTGTGTACAAAAAATTAATATGATACTTGAATTATATAACATGGTCTAGAATTAGAATGGTATGCAATGAATGAATCAATCTCCATTTAAGAAGCTCTTAAGAATGGTTGTATCACCTGCTAGAGGAAGTGGCTCACTAGAGAAAAGGTTGAGAAGAAATCCCCATAGGTTTTGTCTATTTTCCAATAAGATGCAATCATCTAGGTTTTAGGGAGAGTTTTTATTTATAAGAATCACTAATTCATATCTTCATATTCATAAATATGTTGTAGGCTCTGATGTTGGTTGTTGTGATACTAGAGCATCAACTTTACACATGGTTCTAAGAGTGAGGAATAATACCTAAGAGATCAAATGAAAGAAGCTGAACCGATTCAACTATGATAATGTTTTCACTTTTTCTTCACATTCTTTAATGAAAATTGTATAAATCTCTAGTATGGTGGCCTAAGGGGGTTTGGCCTCCAATTCTTATGAGTTGTATCATTCATTTTGTGCTTTTCCTCATGGATTCTACATAATCTAGTTGGAAAATTAAATTGTGCTATTATAATTCTAATTGTTGTATCTATGTAGGTGAATTACTTTTCCTTCTATTCTTAAATTAATTTCCATGGTTCATTTCTCATTGTTCATGTGCCTAGACTACCATCCACAAGTGGTAATGTAGACTTTATCTACCCATAATGCATTGGACTTGTTCATTAGAGCATGTTTTTCCTTAGACTACTTTCATGGTGTTACCACAAGTTGCACCAGTCTCCAAATTATACATTTGTATTATATATTCAAAAAAAATAAAATAATAATATGTAGTTTGACAACTCAAATCTCTTGCATAAATCTATAAGGAGAATTCACATCAGTAAGGAGATTCAAGAAGAGATACCAGTCATCATATTAAAGAAAATAAAGATAAATCTCTATCAATGATCTAATCCTTATTCCTTAAAATTTTTTTACTATCATAATTAACAGATTTATATTGTTGAAACCAAAAGGTAATGGATCATTGTCAGCACATTGTTGAGATCAGAAAGTAACAAAACTTGTGACCAGTCTTGCATCAATATCCATCTATGGGGGATATTAGGATGCCCTAGAGAAATAGGGGATGTTCTGGAGGCCCCCCCTTGGGAGGAATTCTTCCCCAGGTGCAAGGGACCATGGATTCCTAGGATGTCCCCAAACTCTACAATAGTCAAGGGATGGGGAGGCAATTTTCCATCTGTCCCCACACCTCAAAATGTCTCAAGTGCCTAGAATAATGGAAAAGCCCTAGGAACCCTAGAGTAAAGAAGCTCCATAACTTTTGAATAGATAAAATATTCTTTTTTGTGCAATGAAATGACATGGTGGCATAAGCAAAGAATGTCAATCTGATAGAAATAGTGATTTTTCATACTATTTTACAATAGACATGTTTTGATGTCTATTGTTGTGAAATGTAAAATCTTTGTCATTGTAATTTACTAACATGACAACATAGTAAAATAATGCAAGTACACTAACATATAGTGGATATTGATTTAGAATGTTGTGGTGAATATAGCTTGGATCTTCAAGAAGATTCTCATGCAGCCTTGGCAATGCTTTTATTTTAATTTACATAAAACATCCAATCTCACATTTATGTATGGTGTACAAATTTGAATTTATAATGATCACCCTATTTTATGTACATTTTAAATTGTTCCTTATCAAAATTCCTTTTCTTTAGATTTTGAGACATGTTTGCAGTTTTTGGATGTGTAACTTAATTGACTGTGACATTTCTTATATTTTGGATATCTGGATGGATTTAGAGATGACTCAATGAGAATTATTAAGGACATTCAAACATATTGAGGTGATGTTTAGGTATGAAAAATTTTTGTCTCCTTTTAAATGAGTACAAGCTAACTTCTTCTGTTGGTAAAGTTGTGCGCTTGCTACCTAGTGTTCTCTGATACCATCAAGTGGCACCTAGAAGTGAATCTAATATTTTTTGCTTTATTTTGAATTTCATATTTCCTATGATATATGAACATAAGCAAACAAATATGATAAGACTTTTTTAACTTTAATAAAAAAATAGATAAAAATAAATAATACTCTTTTCCATCACATATAATGACATGAAGTTGAGTTCAATATTTGATGTTCAAGAGTGGGGAAAATTGGGCGTGTAGAAATTGTGTCAATTTGGTGGATGTAAAATGGTATTAAGTGCACTTAGTTTAACTCACACACTTCCCTTTACATTCACTTTTCCTTTTGTATTTGTTGATTAAATTTTCATTTCCTACCACCTAGTAAAAATTGATGGCAATATTGCTAGAGTTGCAAGCAACCAACAAGAAAGGAATGCAAAAGTTGGTTCAACCATGGATGCTAGTCATACTTCAACCTCTTTATTTATAATGGCTTGGATATTATTTTTTCAGGTTCATAATATTTAAAATTATAGTGGGACATCAAATTGACTAGCAACAATCACAAATGGTGTTGGTTCAATGAACAATATGAAGACACCTTGCATCTTTAATAATATTTTACATTATCATTGTGCGCTTCTTTAATTACTATTCTCTTTTCTATCTTGTTGCATTTTCATTCGGCACATAGCTATTATTTTCTTTATGAACTTGTTGCTGGAAGGTCTTACACATAGAGGAAAAACTAAAGGTAACCAACATCTTGTTTCAAAATAGATGGAATGTTTAACTATGATATGTAGGATGTGATCGAGGGATTTACAGATTTTTCTTTTTATAATTTAATATTTTTAATTATTAATTTTTACCTTAATACAATCAAATAATTATTTATACATTTAATTAATCATTCAAGTGTCAATTTATTTGGAAATTGATAAATTAATAGTAAATTATTATTATGAAATGATGTTATAAGATAAACATGGAAATAATTAATTGATAAGATAGTTTATAAAAGATATTTAATAACTAATTGACCAAAATTATTTAGATACTACACTGTGATAATAAATCATCAATGGTAGGATCTCAATTCCTTACGAGAGAGCTCCTTTATTTATTCTATCAACATTTTTTCATTCTTGGAGTTGAAGCATGTTGGATCAATTTTTTTGGTAGTCTTTTGTTTTTTCCTCACAAAAATTTCCTCCCCAAAAATAGTCTCTTAGGTCATGGTAGGAATTGGCACAGTTCAAGGTGTCCTTTGTACATCCACTATACACAACTTTTGTATGCTATTGACATTGGTATTATTATGGTAATTACATTTCGTCATTGCAACAAGTGGCTCTATTTTTCCAATGTTCACAAGCTAGTCTCAATTATTTTAGAGATTCTGAAAAGAAGAAAAGAGCTAATTTGATGTGATTTTTTTAATGAGGTTTGATGTTCCTATTTAATGCAAAGGTCTATTTTCTTGACATAAATTGCATTATCATTTGTATCCTTTTTCTGAGTAGTACAAGAAACATTACTTGTGTGTGGCTAAAGTGCTCTAAATTATATTTTATAAGAGTCTATCACTGCAATAATTTAGAGGAGTTTATTTGACATGAAATATAATTTTAAAATGCTTGAACAAAAAAATTTAAAATTGTTGAATTGTTATTGATAAAGATTGAGATTATTGTTTTTTCTAATAACTAAAATTTATGTTCTTTGAGAAGAGTATATCATGTTATAGTGATCATGATCATGGTAGATCTAATGTCAGGAAGACAACTTTGTCAATTTTATGCATTATTCTTTAAAGGGTACTAGCTCAATGGAAGAGCAGTTGCTTTATAAGTAGGAGGATGGTGGTTCAATTCCATTGTGCCCTAATATGACTAAATTAATGTTTAAATAAACTACCAAATACATTACCAAATATACTAACATATACTACCAAATAAACTACCAAATACATGATCAAAAATGACCAAATATACTACCAAATCTAGTACCAAATATACTACCAAATCAACTACCAAATAAATTACCAAAATTACCAAATAAACTACCATATAAAATACCAAGTAACAACAATAAATGACTAAATCAATGACCTAATCAATGATTAAAATAGTTTAGTCATAAATTTGGTTGGGAGATAAATGTCTACTAATAAACTACCATTGGTCATGTGATCAAAATTAGTCACATATCTATAATTTTTAGTAGTTTATTTATTAATATATTGTTGTTTTTGTACTAGTGAAGTGTACAATACATCACCTTGAGATGTGAAGTGTTCAAAAATAATTTTTTTTAGCCGATCCCTTTTTGGGCCCTAACTAATTTCATTAAATCGATGAGATGTGAAGGTAGGGAATGCTACAACACTCAAGATTTATAGCGATTTGACAAATTTATCATGTGTGCAAAGTATTTTGAAGTTAGAAGGATGTGTGAATGTTTGCACATGGTGAACAAGAGAAATGTGGATTTAAACATATCTATCAAAGGTGATTGCACATGAACCCTTTTTTTACTTAAATAAATTCAAATAGTTGCTTTCTTAATGCCATTTTAAATGCAAAGAAATTAATAAAAATCTCAATTAGAGATGAGGACCTGGTTATTTTGTTTGAGAATGTTTTTCTACACAACTTTAAAGAGAAGATTCCAAATGAAGAATGGATGTGTTGTCTGGAAAGAGTAAACATTTGGTTTGACCAATTTTTGAGTATAAGTATTCTTACTTATTTGGAAGAGGAACATATCATGCTTTATATATATATATATATATATATATATATATATATATATATATATATATATATATATATATATATATATATATATATATATATATATATATATATATATATATATATATATATATGGGTCATGCCATTGGAATTTTAAATTGGGCAAAAAACTATACATGTTTTCATAATGGTTTTATGCATATAATTGATAGAGAAGACATTTTTGGTTGCTACTAGACTTCTTAGTAACCACTACCCTAATGGACCCAAAACAAAAGAGGTAAAGGGAATGGCTATGAGATTTTAGACATTGTAATATATTTATAGACACAACTTGTTAAGTTTCAACATCATCCATTCTATGGGTCAGTTGGATTTTAGACTTATTTATAGAGCAAGGAGCAAGTTAGTGGGTACAATTTTGGAGCTAAGAGTTAGTTATGCCATTTGAAAAGATGACAAATGAAAAAAGTGGGGATTTCTATGTTCTCGATTTTCACTAAAGAATATATCAATCAAGTGGGCTACTCATAACCAAAGTTAACATTATGAATGTGATGCCAAATAAATGAAAAGAAGGGGTAGGCTTTGTAACTAGTAATTAATGAAATTAATGTGAGTGCATGGAGAAGGTTTCCTCTATATTGCATTAAACTCTAAATACATCATCAATTTTTCCATCAACAAATACATGTATATCCTGCCATATCCTAGTGAGTATCAAATCAATGAAGAGGCAATCATGTTTATGAAGATGTTAGCGGAAAAGTCAGAAATGAATTATAGTTTCAAAGCATAAATCATGCAATAGTAGATGAAATATAGAAGAAAACATTAATCTTGCAAGTAGTTACAAATGTTACCTTGGATTCTACCCATAGCTTTATAAGGAATTGCATGACTGTGGCATTAAAGACTAGCATGTTGAGTGTGAAGAGAAACTAAGTGTTGTGTACTCTAAAGTGGACTCACATAGGGTGCTTCTTGTTCTACCTATGACAAGTAAAAAACTTTAATAAACAACTCATGCCCACATAACATTACTTACGAGCCCACATCAAAGTTAAAGACACTTTTCATTTGGTCATAGATTGGGCAGGGAATACACAGATTCATGAACCAACTATTCTTATAGTATCTTGTGAAGCAAAATCAAGGAGACAATCAAGGGTAAGCTCTGTGGTGAGTGTATGAATCACTAGAACGTATAAGTGGTAGGATGCCAAGACCAAGGTGATATCCACATCAAGAAAATAGAGTAGTGGGGGGTTATACATATTCAAACATCCATCTCAAGCTCCATGGTGTTGTAATGTATAGTCTCTACTAGAGTTGAAGAAGCCATCATTGAAGCTACCAATGGATATAAAAATCACGTAGAGAGAAATATCCTTGTCATCACGAAAGAAATTACAAAGGAACACCTTTGGAGAAGGAAAGCTCATAGATAAAATAAAATAAAAGTCATGAGGGATTAATCCTACATTAAGTAAGTAAGGCCATTTTGTAATGTCTAAATACACTTCCACTCAATTATCATAATGTCTTATAAGACACATGGATTTTTGAAGCTGCAAGTTCATGCAGGCTCTTGACTTGCAAGCTTGAGGTGACTATGAAATTTTTTTAAATGGCCATGCCAATGTCATCTGATAATGTGCAAATCTAAACCAATCAAAAATCAACACATGGCAACCTATGGATGAATCACAATGTGACAAGTAGTGAGCAGACTCTAGCTAGGTGTAGAAAACAAGGTACTAACATGGCATGGGCGACATGTGTCATGAAGGCACATCCATGCATGCATAGTTAATAGCTACTATCTATGACTATGGTTATGCACCTAGCTAACATGTACTAGTAGGCCATGGTCAATGGTGACATAGCAAGTATAGCTAGTGGATGACACGGTGATGATGGAACAATCAGAGGGAAAATCAAATATTGACATGTGATAGTGACTTGTTGACTAGTTAGAAGGTTCCACATGCTACCTAGGTGCATGATGACATGGCAAATGCTAACCAATGGCATTCTACTAGATGGAAAAAATGTCAAACATGTTTGGATCAAATTCATGGGTGAGGGAAAAAAATCAAAATGATTTAAAAATGTTTTTAAAAATATTTTTCTCAAAGATTACGTACAGATTTTTAAAATTTCAAAAGGTAAAAGCTTAAGGTTTAAACTTTAGAATCTTTTAAATTTTTGAAAAATGAATCTTAGACCAAAGATACAATACAAGGGGCATCTTTTTCATAATGGGTTTCTAGGTGTTTCTAGTGAGAAAATATAGTTGGAGCTAGAAGAGAAGGAACTTTCAATTTATATAGTTTATTTTTGCAGAGGAAATCATCTATTTAGCTTATACAAGGTTTTGTCCCAGATTCCATGTTTGCAACCACATTTAGGTATCAAAGTTCAATTTTGATTTCTAGGAGGATGATGAACTAAATGTGCATAAAAGGTAATAAAAATGTAGTTATGGGAAAATTTGTTACCTCCAACTCACTTGAATTCAGATATTATCAACATTTCATGATCTATTTTAGATATTTGGTGACATAGGGGTTTTGCATCATTTATAAGAGATATTTTGGGTTTGTTATAGAATAATGATGAAAACCATACTAGATTTCATAGGTAGAAAGAGGAGAGATGTTTTACAATTGCAAAGAATGAAGATTCAAGTGGACACATGTAACTTCAAGATTAGATCCAAGATTACATTATTTTCTTATATCTCTATCTTTTTTATTTATTGTAAGGGTTCTAATTTTGGAAAAATTTCTCACTATTGTGATACCATGTGTGTTCCAATCTTGACTTTTCTCCAATCTATTAAACCAATGGTTCTAGTTTTGATGTGTTTTCATCACTATGATACCACATTCTTTAGCATATTTTCTCTTGTACGAGTAATAGTAGTGAAGGTAATATAACTAGTTCTAATCTATTTAGTGGTTTTGTGAGTTGTTTTACATGCATCTGAATGTCTAGTTTCAAAGAAATGAATACAAATGAGAAAGAATCTCCTTAGTTTCATTTTGATTCTTTTCTCCTATCTTTATAATTTGCAATCCTATGTGGTTTAGGGACAAAGAACTAAGGGCCATTTTCATCCCCTTAAGGTTGTACGTTTGATATATTTTTCTATTGGAATAAAAGGTCCAAGTAATGCTTGATGTATTTGATAGGGTTGCTAGTTGTTTTGAGAATGATACTTATAAGAATGATGCCCTTATTTAATTTGTCAAATTTTCCAATAGATAAGGCACTAATTAGCTACAAGATCAACTTGTTCTTACTGCTGCATACTTGGGGTCTTGCTGAAATCAACATCATTAATCAAATATTTTTCCCTTTAACATTGAGAAATTGAAAGGATTCCATCACTTAGCTTATCAATTTCTTTGGCCATTTTATTAGCTATTCCATGTCTAAGATCTTAGCATAAGTGTTACAATATTAATGGATTTATTTTCTTTGTTTAGATTTAGTGTATGCTTTTGACAATTGGTACCATATGAAGAATCTATAGGTCCACCCACCTAGGTTTTGCAGTGCTTGAAGTAAAAGAAGGGTCTTGCCTTATAGTTGGCCTAGTGTTTGAAAGGGTATGTTAACGATGGAAAGTAGCGACCCCTAGATGTATCTTGTTCTCATCAGGGTAGTTTGAAACTGTGAAGTTCCAAAACACCAACACTCTCTCCTCAAGGTTTTCTTCTCATTAAACATAGATGCAAAGGACCCAAAATTATTATCACATTATTCATACTTCAGTATCATGCTAAATGTAGACTGCATCAAGGCCTTGTTTTTTGAGAGAAGGATATATTGATTGGGAAGAAAAAATTTCTTTGTCTCTAGATTATATCATTCTATACATTCTCTAACTAGCTCTGGATCCTCTATAGCCATGGGAAATCCAATAGCTACTACCAATCCACTCTCTTTCAATTTCTAGGTAATCAAGTGGATGGACTAAGAATTAAGCCTTCTATGAAGATCACCTAAGTCATAGAAGTTGAATGAAATATTAGTAAGATCCTTTAATTCACTTTTTAAGCATATAAGTTTATCATAACATTCTTCTCTAATTGCCATTGGTTATGATTTCAAGTAGGATGCAATGATCAATAAATAGTCATTTAAAACAAGGAGGAAATAATTTTGAGGCAATGTCGATGAAATAGATGTAGAAATCCAAATGTTCACACCACATAAAGGAAATTAAGCACAACCAAAAATTATACTAGTACGATTTGCAATAAATTTGATAATCAATGGCTATTTAAGACTTTATGTTTCTACACACATAAAGATTCACAAATATGAAAGTCATATCACTAAAAGCTAGTTACCAAAATAAGGGTTTTAGTTTAGTAGAAGTGCCTTATTTTCTTCAAAGATCTATGTTGGTATAAATAAGTATTTACTATTCACACTTTACCTAAGTTTACTTAGGTCAATGCATTATTTTATTATTTCTTAGCTAAGACAGAAAGGATTTTGTGTACTTTTATGAGTTGTCATGTTGACAACACAGAAGTAAGAAACTGTAATTTAGCACATGGTGTCTACAACATTAGAGTTTGCATAATTAATTGAGTTGTCATGTAGACAACATAGTTATCTGCACTCCTATTTTAGCACATGGTGTCTACAGCATAATTTTGTATGCTACACATTTATATGCTTATCCTCTCATCACACATGCTCCTATGCTTAATGGAGGATAATCCACTCTTGGTGGACATGTGTCCGGTTTTAAGACTTATCATGTTGCTAACTCCTATGCATTATAGAGGCCTTTATATAGACACATATAAATCAATACATTGAATTAAATATCATATTATTATTTTGATCATACTCTTTTGGTCTACTATTGTGCTTGTGCTTGAGTTCCTTAGTCTTGGGTGAATTTTTCTCTAAGGCAAATTCTTACATGGTATCAAAGCTTGGGGAGATTCTCTTCACATAACCATTTGAGACCATTCTTGCTTCATAACCTTGACTCCATCTAGAAAATTCACAAATACTAGGAGCATCTAGAGCCAAAGTGGACCTTACCATTATGGCTAGAATGTTGATTCAGTGAAAATTGACTAATTTGCCTATATTGGGCCATAGTCTAATTTGAGGCAAAAAAATTTTGCAAACCAAAACACAGAGGCCCCATTTGCAAAATTGGTATGATCATTTTAGATCTTTGAATTTAAATTTTAGACTTGGATATTTTATCATTTGAATCTCAGTTATTTTTTAAAGATCTACATTATTCTCTAGAAATTTTTTGGCCATCAGGTCACTAGGAGAGATTTTTGCAAGCAAAGATTGGAGCTTTCTAGTGCTAATCATATATTCGCATCATATTCAAAAGATCAAGAAACCCCCAAATTGATTTTTTCTTCATCAAAATTAGACATCTGAAGTTAAATCTAGAGTCAATTAATTTTTGGAGGTGGGCAATAGCGATTCAAGAAAAATAATAATAGAGGTGATTTTCAAATAATGATATCTCCCTCATATAGACTCTTTTTTTGAGAATTTTTTTTTTATTTTGGGGTAGAATTTTGTGATCTACACATTGGTGTAGGTGGTTTGCAATCTCTATTCATGAATTTTTTTGCAATTTCCAAATCCTAATTTTTTCCACTTCAAATTCTTAGAAGGAGTCATCTAGACACATAATCAAGTTCCTTTTTTTTAAAAAGTGAATAATATTTTGTCTATTTTAAAATTTGCAATCAGATTATAGGCTTGTGTGGAAAAAAATACTACTAGCAAAAATAGGCCCTAAATTTCCAAGTGGCTATAAAGTTCTTGAATCATCTATTAGGGGTTGTTTCTTTGATTCTCTCTTGAATTTTGTGTGATGCTAACATTCATTGATCTCATGGAAGAGTATTGTCAGACATGTTGATGAATTAGACCCCTGTTGACAAAAAGGAACTATAAAAAATGGAGTCCTTTAATCATTGATCATCTAAGAAGTGAGCATAAGGAAGCATTTCCTTATTTAAGATCCAATGAATTGATCTCTGACACTGAAGAGAAACCACCTATTAATAGAGTTTTGGATATCATTATACTCAATATCAATTCAGATTGTTGGCCTATCATTAAAAATCTCATTCACCCTTATGATATGTTCCTCCTAATGCTCACACCTCCTAATGCTCTTGATGCTCCTATTGCTACTACTGATCTAGTTCTACTCATAGATGCTTCTAATTTAGTGCAGCAAGAAACACTATGTCTTCCTACTTTAGCTTCATGGGATGACTTCCTTTCAAATATTGCAGGTTTATTTGTGGAGTCTCACATTGAAGGTGTGGGAGACATCACTGATGATATTCATCTTCTATTTGTTGAGGAAAATACTTTATCCATAGCCATAGTGATACATCTAGAATAGCAAGATACACCTTGTCTTCCAGCTCCAGTATCAATGGTTGACTTCTTGATAGATATTTAAGGTTTGTTTGTGAAGTCATACATAATAGATTTGGGAGACATCATTGATGATATACATTTTCTCTTTGATGAATAAGATCACTCTTCAATTATTGTGAGGGATCACTCTAACCCTCTTGTCCATTCTCTACAAGATCAGTCTTTACAGGTTTATGTGATTTTGGATCCCTATGTACAACATTTGTAGGAGGTCTCTTTATCATTTGATGAGATAGTCAGTTCTTTAGGGCATGTTCTACATCCATCCTTTCTCGATCTGCACATTTTCTTTTCTATAATATTGGAAGGGGGACCATCAACATTGACACAGGGATAGTTGAGCAAGTTTTAGAGAACCATTCATCATTGAGATTCTTTCTACACATAGGGGAAGCATCTCATTTGTACCTCTACCATTGTTTCTTCCAAAAGGGAGGAACATTATTCAGTAGTATTGGGTCATCTTCTACATTGGAGGAACTATCATTGATTGACACTCTACATTTAGGGTGCGACTACCTTGTCTCCTTCTCTTTTATGGGAAGGACTTTTTCCTCTTATGGGTTTTTTTCCTTCTTTCCTTTTTTATATACTTGATTTATGTAGTAATGGGGGGGTCTTGATTACTCCATCCATCTATGCATCTTGATTTTTTATCTCTCTTTTTGGTGGAGGGTTCTCCCCATGAGGTTTTTCCTCTTTCTCTACTTTATGAGAGATTGCATTTTATTATGTACATGGGTACCTAACATGGCCTAGTATCCAAGACCCATCATGCATTTCATCCTACCTTTTTTAATCTTAAGTGAATTCCCCTACATTTCACTTAAGGGGGGCTATTGGTGTAAATAAGTATTTACTATTTACACTATACTTAAGTTTACTTCACTAAGGGGAAAGCTAGTCGATTACTCAAAATACAAAGCAAATGAGAATGTTGGTGTAAGATAGAAGTTATTGAAATAGGAATTCACCTCTCATCAAGAATATTCTTAAAACATATTTGAACCAAACCTAAATCACCTAAACCCCAAATGCATTAAAATGAAAAGAAACCTGGATAGAGGGAGAGAGAATGGTAAAGTAAGGGAAGTTTAGAAAAGATGCAAAGTGAGAGTCTTTGAAACTTGATGAGAAGTCACCTAAAGGATATCTTGACAAGAAATCTTTCACAAAATCTTAATGAATACTATGAACTACAAACTAATAGGGGAAAAACTAAAAGTTGGCAATAACTGGCTCTAACTAGGAACTGAGGCATTGCAAATGTCTAAGATGGGGCCTAGAATCTCTGGTTTCAAACAACTAGAATGACAAACTATAGTGGGAAAAATTAAAATAAGAACACAAAGGAAAGGAACAATAACCTAGGGAAGTAGGGAACAAATAAAGGAAGAAAGAAGAAAAAAAAGCCTATCTAGACTAAAACTAACTGTAGGTGCTACCTTCTTTCAATTATGAACTTGATATAGATTTAGATCATTATTATTGTAAGACAATGGAAGAATATCTCTAGTGGGATAGATGGGAATGAAAGAGTTATTCTAATTCACTCACATAATTATGAGAGTGTAGAACCAGAAAATAGGGTAATGTCTAACATACTATGAGCAAATCACAAGCTCAATAAATGCACATCAACACCCTCTAGTCTACCATGAAAGCCAAATTAATAGAAAGGAAGCAACACAATATTAGAAACCTCCTCTTTCATTTGTAGTTCCCATGTCCTTCTTTCTTCTCCATGTGATGTAGCTCCAAATTTCCTATAGTGCACACAATTAGGAAGAAAAAGCCTATGGTAATGATGATGCTATGAGAATACTAGAAAATGTTATTTAAGCTTGAGAGAATAAAAGTCAAAAAATCAAGGACTCAAGGACATAGGAACTAGGGACCCTAGAGGCAAGAAATGAGAGCAAGACTGCTCATTTTGTAATCAAGACAAAAGATTAGAGCATTGGATTTGTCACCTTGGATATGTGACTTGGCAAGAGATTCGTTGGAAAATCCATGATTCATATGACACATGATTCCAAATGTAGGATTGTATGATGCTTAGAAGTCAAACTTTGCTAAAGATGAAGAGGATCTATGATGCATCATATGACACCTCTACCCCACTTAAAGCTAAGAATCTATGACAATGGAAGAAAAATATGGATGTGTATAAGAGAACAAGAATATATGGAGTATGACATATCTTAGCCAAGTGTTAATGGAGAATCCACAAGTTTTCATACCCACGTGTTATGATGATGTCAATATTTTGTGGAATATTTGATTTAAAAATACATTAAAAATTAGTGAAAATGGAATTTGTTTTTGTTTTGAAACATTATAGGCTTCAAATTACCCTCATGAGAATATGACACATTTAGGGGTAGCTAACTCCCATCTTTAACATATCATTTCAAACATCGGGTGAACCATAAGGCTTGACCCTTCTTCTACTTCAAGCTTTGTAAAACCTAGGTGGGTGGACCTCAGATTCAACCAATATGGTACTAGTGCAAAAAAAATATTCCTGAATCTTCTAAGTAGATTTAACCCTTATTTCTCCTAATAACTCATGAAATGACATAGATCTATAGTAGGAAATTGAAAATCTAGGAAATTCACAAGCTGAGTGAGGGTTAGACTTTTCAGCTCTTCAACATGAAAGGGGAAAAGCATTTGATTAATAATTTTTAGTTCAAAAAAACCCCTAATATGCAACAATAATAACTACTGATCCTGTAGCTGATCAGTGCCTTATCTATTGGGCAATTCCATGAATCAATAACATACATATGGGTACCTAAGACATATTCATATCTTTAGATATTTGATCTATCTATTCACATTATAAATAGACATTTGTGTTCAATATAAATCTCATTCTTACCTGATATCCTCATCAATAAACTTGCAACCCTATTGGTTTCCCTAAAGCATTTACATAACTCCTTGAATTATAAGCAACAATTAAACAACATACAACCTTAAGGGACTGCAACTATGACCTAGGCTCTTTGTTCAAAGATCATAAAATATTGAAGCTCACTGAGAAAGGAGATAAAATTTAAAATGAAACTCAATCATCTTTTATTCTTTTTATTGATTTCCTTGAAATAATGCATTCATATGCCTTAAATTGAAACACATAAACACCTAAAAGATTTGAACTATCTATATTCTATTCATTTCTACTAGTCATACAAGAAAAATTTGCTAAAGAATAGTATCTCAAATCTGAGAAAACTCAAGATTGGAACCAACTGGTTTCAAAGTGAAAACTTGAATCTTTACAATGGATGAAAGAAAGAAAGATATAAACCAAGATGAATTCCCATATTTGATCTTAGAATGACATGTGTCCACTTGGAATTCCATCCCCTACAACTAAATAACCTCTCTCTTTTATCATCCCATATGATCTAATATGGTTTTCATCATAATCTTGTAACTAATTTGGAAATATTTTTTTTGAAATGATGAAAAATTTTGTGTGACCAAAAATATGAACTGCATTATGAAATGCTAGTAAAAACTTGGGTTTAAACTGAATAATGGTGACCAAAATTGACCCCAACTACATTCTTACCATGTTTTACCCATATGCAGGTCATTACCTTACTAGAAATCACAACTAGATGTTGATACCTAAATGTGGTTGCAAGTTAAGAATTTGGGACAAAACCTCCTATAGCTTGAAAACTATTTCTTATGCAAAAACTAACCTCAAAATTAGAAAATCCATCTTCTCTTGATTCTGGCAATATATAATATGTCTATATCTGCCTTTGAGAAGCCCCCCTCAATCTCAATTTGAAAAATACCCCCCTTGCATGGATCTATGACTGAACTTGAAATTCAAAAAATTTAAATAATCTCTAAAGTTTCAACTTTAAAATTAAAACTATTTTGAATTTGAAAGACTTTTGTACATGCCCTAATAAAATGATTAAAAAATTTATTTTTTAAAATATCTTTATTCTTGCTTGACCCTTGAATTTTGGGGTCAAAGTAGGTTTGACTACATGTGCCATGTGGTAGCACCCGATAGGTCCACCTCTGTACACCTGCCACCTCATTTTCACATGGCGCTCTCCATCTTACCTGCATTTCTTAACTAGTGAGCAACTTTGTCTTGCGGGGAAGCACCATTTGTCAGATTTCACCACATGGTGAAATCTGATGGCTCCATTTCAAGCTCCTACAGATCTCCATGCTGTCACTTGTCACTTCATGAATCACCCAATAGATTCCACATGGCATGCTTTTATTGGTTGGCCCATCACTTTGACTGGATTGCCACCACATCTCTGAGTGGGGCTTGCTACCATGTAGTGGCAACCTGCATTCCAACTTTTCTTAATGATCAACCAACTTTCTTTTGCAGACATGTGCCCACTACTAGATGAGGACATGTGGCATCATCTTAAGCCTCCATCATTTGATTTACCACATCATCCTATGTGTATCTTTGCCTAAAATTAAGCATACTTGGATGTAGCTATCAATAACTAGATTGGTGGTGGAGTCCTCATGCATAGCTTGCCTTCTTAAAAGCCTCACATCTTTAGAAACAATCTCTATTGAGATATTTGGTATTTGAACCACATAAAGGTCCTCCTACATTGAATGTCGGATATATTTATTTTATGATTTTTTTCCCTATTCTACATTTTCATTGTTGTTGGTTACTCCTTGGCTCCCCTATGGCTTCATTCTTGATTCAAGGTATCTGACTTCCCACCACTTTGGATATTGTGTATCTGCACTAGGTTTCCTAGGCGGTGGTACTCCGAAGGGAAACAACAATCAACTTGCATTCAGAGTGAGAATGTGTGGAATAGGAAAATGACCCTATGCTAGGTGTTAATCACAACATGCTACCCTTCCATACTACCAAAATGAAAATCACTCACAAAATTACCACTCCTTAGAGGATTGTGTATTGGAAATTCACAAGTGAAGAGAATGAGGTTCTTTAGAGGATATCTTCTCTACTACTCATGCATCAGTTTCCCCATCATCATGCCATCCTTGCTCCTATCTTCATCATATACAAATTGTACAGAGCATTATGAGTTGTAAATAGATCCTTTTCATATACATTGTATTGATTGTTTGTCACAAAACTAGACTCGATCCCCTTATCCTGGTTGAAAAGCTTTTAATCGTACATAACTTGATCACCAATGCCAATTCTAGTTGATAATTTTTCCATGATTATAGCTAACTTCACATGGAGTGATCCTTTTGTAAGAAATTTCTTTCCTCCTCCTCTCCTACATAGCCTTTCCATCATAGGCATTGATTGCTACCTTCCTCACTTCATGCTGCATTGATACTTCCTTTCTATTCTTACGACTTCATCCAAGCTATGTAGGCTCTCTCTGTCTACTTGCTAATTGTCCCACAAAAGAAGCCCCTATTCATTGCTTGCAAATTCCACATTGCACATGCCACTTCATCATTAAAAAAAATCCTCTTCAAATCTGTGGGTTTGTTTCCTATGCTGACTCCCAATTGCATGGTGGACTCCCCTACCTCTCCACATGTTTCTTCCTTTACTTTCAAAATTTTATAAGAATCTTCTAGCAAGGAAAATTCCTTGCTACAAGATCTAATTGTCCCTTTAACATATCAGAGTATTCCCTCCATATTAGCACTCTCTCTGCTTGCAATAGAATTTTCATGTAAAAAGTAAGCATGGGATATATATAAACCGTATGTTGACCCTGTGATCATTCTTCTTTTATTGGCATAACCTTAGTCAATTTCTTCCTTTATGACTGTATAGCTAGTTTATATTTGACATTAACTCATTTGGCATTCCTATAATGTTGTCAACATTATGCCATATGAATATTTCAAATTATCATTATTGTGTGTTAGGAACTCGAACCTCAAAACATGACATTAGAGGATTAGATAACAAACTCTTGATATTAACGTTTGGTAATTGTTATTAATTAACTTTAATCATGAGTAAGAGAAGATGAAGGGTTTTGCATCTTCTATATTTGCAACTACTTGATTGAAATCATAATGTGATCACAATGTACATTATGTCACCAATAGAAAAAGTCGCATGCAAAAAACAAACACCTTTAAAGGTGATAAGGAAGCCTATATGAATTGCAATTTTGTGCTTCAAATGATTTTGACACTCCAAATATGACACATGTTTGAGCTTGCACCCATATGAACAAATATAAAAGATTGATAGATAGAGCAACTCACTTTCAAAGGGTATAATAATTGATGGGATCTAGACACCAGTTTGTTAAGTTCCATATTCATATACAAGCCCAAATTTAACTTACCCTCTCATTCCATGACATGATTTAAAGACATGCCATTTCCACTAAATGAGATCATTCCTATCAACTATTTAACTCGAAGAGAATGCAAGGATAGCAGCCAAAATCTCTCCCATATACAAGATTTACTAGGCACTCCTAAGGTTATCATATATATGTATCCACTCAGTCTCAAAAAACTTGTTTCACATATTGAGAGTTTACAATAATTAGAAACATTATGACCATTCTTTCAATATATCTTAAAATCTTATTTGTTATCAAAAATTTGATGAATTTAGCTGAGCCCCAAAGTGGGTCCAGCTAAAAAAAATTTCATTTTCAAACACCTAAATCATCAAATTGATCTATAGAATCATTTGATACTAATTCAAAACAAACTCAACCATTGCACTGTCATTAAAACTCATTTTATCACTTTTTTACAACTTGCCAACTTAGTGTTAGGAGGTCCTTTGACTAACTTTGAAAACTACCAAAAACACTTGACTGAACTCTAAAATTAGACACACTAATTATTTGTTTCACACACTTTTACCCTATCAAATCTCATCTCATGATGAATTCTTAGTGAAAAGATATTTAGTATCGAAGTTTCCCTTTTAGGACTGCTTGCAAACAAACATGTCAGAAAGTAATAAATCGCACTTGGGAATGACTTCAAAAGCTAGGCAAATTGACACTTGAGAAAACAAAATTTGGGAAGTTGGTTCAATATCATGAGGAGAGTATAAATCTATTATTTGGCCTCATGAAAAATAATAGGACACAAATGGTGAGTGGTCAAAGTGAGCTACTCAGATTTTGTAGATTGGAAACAATGGTAGAAAAGTTGTTTTTGCAACTGGAACGCACCTAAAAAATGTGTAGAAAGATTCGTGAGGAGTTGAATGTTGGCACACTTAAACTAATTTTAGAGTAAAACATAGTGTTACAATCCATTCAATCTCACCTATCAGAGATTCTAAGCTACAACACCATGAATAGGGCTTCCGATAAATATGCCTTTCTTGATACTAGTTAAAAGTTAGAAATTGCATTTGGATTCGCATTTAAAAAATGATCAAACAGATTCATCAATAGCTCAAACTTGAAACATAGTAGGTCTCTAACATCTAAAATGCAACAAAAAAGGAATTCTCTCATTTTTTTGAATTGGGTTAAAGTTATAACAAGTCAAACAGGGCTTCCCAAAACTCAAAATAATTCATATCAGCATGATATCAGTAAATGACCAACTTTTAGGGATTCAAAACTTAGTCAAACGTATTCAAAATGACTCAAAATTTGAAATATGGGTTGTTTGGTATGGAAATTAAATACTCCCAAAGTGGCAAGTCATGAAACATTACTAGGTTTGAGATATTCACATGCAAACATGGCCTCTTGTCTTTGTTTGACACAAGCAAAAATGCAGATTTGACAAATGCTCATAATGAGACTTCACGGAATAGCTTGAAATATCAATTTAACTTCATAAAATGAGTGGATATACTAAATGAAAGGTGCTAAAAGCATTAAACACCTCTTGGGGCTTAAAAGTATAGCCAAATACATATGCATTTAAAACCGCTTATGGGGCTTAATTTTTCAATGGTATTCAAAATCAGGAAGGCAATTTTGAGTCCCAATAGTGGCTCTATCTGGGGATGCATGTCCCTTATGGGCATAGAAAGGATTCAAATCTTTGGTAGAGGTAGACCACTCAAGATACAACAAAAACTTCCTTTCGAACAACTTTATTGAAAGCAAGAGACAACTACCTCTACTATTTACAAATGATGACCCTGGGCCACTGAACTTCAACAACACTTTTTAGCTCTCTCATAAATTATATTTTCATCTAAACTCTCATGAGGTAAGCCAAAAACATTACTTCTATCAATTCCACCAGTCATATCCATATTTTAATCAACTCAATTGGCACAACTGAATCTACAACTTCACTTTCATAATGCATATAACAATTAGCTTCATTTTCTACAACTTGCTCACTATGTAAGTTCTGATCAGCATGCTCAAACATATCATATTGAAACTAAAACTCTTCTCTAACAAATAAATCATGCACGCTACTAGTCCTGCATATGAAGGCATGATATTCAACATGGGGAAAGGGATCACACATACCTTGAAAATGTGTATCCTTATTCATAACCAGATGGTACTTGAAGGAGCAATCATATTTATACTCACACATATCATCAATCTCATAGTCTAAAACTAATCCAAATTCCTTCAATGATTCTTCACAATTAGCCAATGGATTAGTTGTCACATTAGAGTATTCATCATAAAACTTGCCACAAGGTGCATGCTTATTTTCAACAATAACTTCATCAAACACCTTATTATCAATCTCATAAGATGTAATCTCATCAATACTTTCATCATCACATCTAGAAGAATATAAATCTGATCTCTTACAATAGTAAGAGAATGTATCATTATTAAAGTCGTCCTTAGCTAAATCTAAACCTTCCATGTCTTCTTCAGACAATGGGTTGATAACTCCATGTAGTGATCATCTTTGAACATTTTGACAAAAAATGAGTTGATCATCATCAAGATTCTCATCATATAAAAGCATTAGTATACACATTAAAACCATTACACATTTCATCTTCATGGAGACTTTCAACATTTGTATCTTCAGATATTTGATCTATCTATTCACCTTGTAAATAGACATCTATGTTCAATCTAAATCTCATTCTTACCTGATATCCTCATCAATAAACTTGTAACCCTGTTGATTTCCCTAACGCATTTACATAACTCCTTGAATTATAAGAAACAATGAAACACGATATAGCCTTAAGGGACTGCAACTATAAACTAGGTTCATTGTTCAATGATCATAAAACATTGAAGCTCATTGAGAAAGGAGACAAGATTTAAAATGAAACTCAATTATCTGCTATTCTTTGTATTGATTTCCTTAAAATAATGCATTCATATGCCTAAAATTGAAACACAAAAACACCTAAAATATCTGAACTATCTATGTTCTATTCATTACTATTGTTTATGCAAGAAAAAATTGTTGAAGAATGGCACCTTTGATTTGAGAAAACTCAAGATTGGAACCAACCGGTTTCATAGTGAAAACTCAAACCCCTACAATGGATGAAAGAAAGAAAGATATAGATCAAGATGAATTCCTATATCTAATCTCAAAATGACATGTGTACACTTGGAATTCCATGTCCTACAACTAAATAACCTCTCTCTTCTTTCTACCCATCTAATCCGATATGGTTTTGATCATCACTCTATAACTGATTTTGAAACATCTCTGCTAAAATGATGAAAACTTTTGTGTCACCAAAAATCTGAATGACATCATGAAATGTTGGTAAAAATTTGGGTTTAAACTAAATAATGGTGACCAAAATTCACCCCAACTACATTCTTACCATGTTTTACCCATATTCAGGTCATTACCTTACTAGAAATCACAATTGAACTTTGATACCTAAATGCAGTTGCAAGTTTAAAATAGGACAAAACCTCATGTATCTTGAACAAACTACTTCCTATGCAAAAAATAACCTCATAATTGGAAATTTCATCTTCTCATGATTCTGGCGATATATAATATGCCTATATTCACCTCTAGAAAGCCCCCTAAATCTCAATTTGAAAAACACCCCCTTGCATGGATCTGTGACTAAAATTGAAATTCAAAAATTTTAAATAATTTCTAAAGTTTCAACTTTAGAATTAAAACCTTTTTGAATTTAAAAGACTTTTGTACATGCCTTGATAAAGTGATTAAAAAAAACTTTTTAAAGAAATATCATTATTCTTTCTTCACCCTTGAATTTCGAGGTCAAAGCAGGTTTGGCTAGATGTGCCATGTGGCAACACCTAATTGTTCCACCTCTACACACCTACCACCTCATTAGCACATGACACTCTCCTACTTACCCACATTTCTTAATAGGTCAGCAACTTTGTCTTGTGGGGAAGCGCCAACCATTAGATCTTGCCATGTAGCAAAATTTGACGACTCCATTTCAAGCTCCTACAGATCTCCATGCTGCCACTTGTCACTTCATGACTCCCTTGAAATATGCCATGTGGTATGCTTTTATTGGTATTCCCATTTCTCTAACTAGATTTCAACCTCATCTCTAAGGAGGGCTTGCTACCATGTGATGGTGGCCTGCATTCTCGCTTCACTTAATGATCAAGCAACTTTCTGTTGCAGGCATGTGCCCACTATTGGATGAGGACATGTGGCATCATCTTAAGCCTCCATAATTTTATTTGCCACATAATCCTATGTGTATCCTCATCTAAAATTAAGCATGGTTGGATCCAGTTGTCGACAACTAGATTGGTGGTGGGGTCATCACACATGGCTTGCCTTCTCAAAAGGCTCATGTCTTTGGACAAAAGATCTATTGAGCTATTTGTAATTAAAAAACACAAAGGAACAACCACATTGAATGTGGGATATATTACTTTTATGATTTTTTGCTCTGTTCTACATTTTCATTATCGTTGGTTACTCCTTGGCTACCCTACGGCTTCATTCTTGATTCACAGTATCTAACTTTCCATCACTTTGCATATTGTGCATCTACACTAGGTTTCCTAGGTAGCGGTACTCTTAAGGGAAAGAAAAATGAACTTGCATTCAGAGTGAGAATGTGTGGAACAAGAAAATGACCCTACACAAGGTGCCAGTCACAAGGCACTACCCTTCCATACTAACAAAATGTAAATCACTCAAGAAATTACTGCTCCTTAGAGGATTGCCTATTGGAAATTCACAGGTGAAGAAAATGAGGTTCTTTAGAAGACATCTTCTCTGCTGCTCATGCATGAATTTCCCTTTATCATGTCATTCCTGCTCCTATCTTTGGCATTTATAGAGTGTATAGAGAATTATGAGTCATAAATGGACCCTTTTCATATACATTGTATTGATTTTCTGTCACAAAACCAAACTCCATCCCCTTCTCTTGGTTAAAAAGCCTTTAATCATACATAACTTGACCACCAATGTCAATTCCAACTGATAATTTTGCCATGATTCTAGCTAACTTTGCATGGAGTGATCCTTTTGTAAGAAATTTATTTCCTTCTCCTCTCTTTCCTAGCCTTTGCATCATAGGCATCGACTACTACCTTCCTCATTTCATGTCGCATTGATACTTCCTATGTTTTCTTGTGGCTTCTTCCAAGTTGTGTGAGCTCTCTTTGTCTACTTGCTACTTGTTCTCCCAAAAAATATACCCCTATTCATTGCTTTCAAATTCCTCCTTGCACATGCTGCTTCATCATTAAAACAACTCATCTTCAAATCTATGGCTTTGTTTCCTATGTTGACTCTTAAACACATGGCCTGAGTGACTTTTTTTTTAGACTTCCCTACCTCTCAATACATTTCTTCATTTTCTTTCTAAATTTTATAATAATCTTCTAGCAAGGAAAATTCCTTGCTACAAGATCTAATTTTCCCTTTAACATATCAGAGTCTTCACTCCATATTAGCACCTACTGTACTTGTAATAGAATTTTCATGTAAAAATTAAGCATGACATATATCTAAACTATATGTTGACCTGATGATCATTCTTCTTTTATTGGCATAGCCTCAGCCCATTTCTACCATTATGACTATATAACTAGCTTCTGTTCGATGTTAACTAGTTTGGCATTCCTAGAATATTGTGAAAATTATGCCATATGAATATTTCAAAGTATCATTATTGTGTGTTAGGAACTCAAACCTCAAAACATGGCATTAGAGGATTATATAATAAACTCTTGATACTAATTTCTTGTAATTTTTATTGATTAGCTTTAATCATGAGTAAGAGATGATGAAGGGTTTTGCATCTTCTATATTTGCAACTACTTTATTGCAATCATGATGTGATCACAATGTACATTATGTCACCAATAGTAAAATTGGCATGTGAAACACAAAAACCTTTGAAGGTGATAAGGAAGCCTGTATGAATTGCAATTGTGTGCTTCAACTGGTAGTGACACTCTAAAGATGAAATAGCTTTGA
This sequence comes from Cupressus sempervirens, assembly GCA_028749045.1. Classification (NCBI taxonomy): domain Eukaryota; kingdom Viridiplantae; phylum Streptophyta; class Pinopsida; order Cupressales; family Cupressaceae; genus Cupressus; species Cupressus sempervirens. The sequence continues at coordinate 126,907,233 of CM053789.1, read as the reverse complement.
GCTTACACCCATATGAATAAATATAAAAGATTAATAGACAAAGCAACTCACTTTTAAACGGTATAATAACTCATGGGATCGAGATACTAGTTTGTTAAGTTCCATATTCATATACAAGCCCAAATTCAATTGACCTTGTCTTTATATGACATGATTTAGAGGCACGCCATTTCTAATGAACGAGATCATTCCTATCAACTGCTTAACTTGAAGCAGATGCAAGGAGAGCAGCCAAAATCTCTCCCATATTTAAGATTTACTAGGCACTCCTAAGGTTCACACTTATATGGATCCATTTAGTCTCAAAAAACTTGTTTCACATGTTGAGAGTTTGTAATAATCAGGAATGTTATGATTATTCTTTCAATATATCTCAAAACCTTATTTGTTGTCACAAATCTGATGAATTTAGCTGGGCCCCAAAGTGGGTCTAGCTAAAAAAATTTCATTTTCAAACACCTAAACTGTCAAATTGATCTATAGAATCATATGATACTGATTCAAAAAAAATTCAACCATTACTCAGTCATTAAAAATCATTTTATCACTTTTTTACAACTTCCCAACTTAGTGTTAGGAGGTTCTTTGACTAACTTTGAAAACTTACAAAAACACTTGACCGAACTCTAAAATTAGACATGCTAATTTTGTGTTCCTCATGTTTTTACCCCATCAAATCTCATCTCATGATGAGTTCTTAGTGAAAAGATATTGACTGTCAAAGTTTCTCTTTTAGGACTACTTGCAAACAAACATGTTAGAAATAAATAAATCACGTTTGGAAACGGCTTCAAAATCTAGGCAAACTCACACTTGAGAAGAAAAAAATTGGAACATTGGTTCACTGTCATGAGGAAAGTATAAATATATAATTTGGGCTAATGATGAATAATAGGTCACAAATGGTGAATGGTCAAAGTGAGCTACTCAAATTTTTTAGATTGGAAACAATGGCATAAAAGTAGTTTTTGCAAATGGAATTGACCTGGAAAAATGTACAAACAATTTCATCAAGACTAGAAAATTGGTACACTTAAACTATTTTTAGAATAAAACATAGTGGTACAATCCTTTTGATCTCACCTATCATGGATTTGAAGTTATGACACCATGAACAGGGGTTCTGACAAATCTGCCTTTCTTGACACCAGTAAAAGTTAGAAATTGCATTTGGAATCATGTTTGAAAATTAATCAAACAAATTCATCATAAACTCAAACTTGAAACATAGTAAGTCTCTAATCTATAAAATTCAATACAAAAGGAATTATCTCATTTTGGTCAACTGGTTCAAAGTTATAACAAGTCAAACAGGGCTTCCTAGAACTCAGAATATTTCATACCAACATGACATCAGTAAATGACCAACTTTGAGAGATTCAAAACCTAGTCAAATGGATTCAAATTTACTTGAAATATGAAACATAGGTTCTCTAGTATGGACACTAAATACTCCCAAAGTGATGAGTCATGAAACATTATTAGGTTTGAGATACTCACATGAAAACATGGCCTCTTGTCAATGTTTGACACTTAAGCCAAAATGTAGAATTGACAAATGCTCAAAATGGGACTTCACGGAATAGCTTAGAATGTCAATTTAACTTCATAAAATGAGTTGATATGCTAAATGCAAGGTGCCAGAAGAATTAAACACCTCTTGGGGCTCAAAAGTATAGCCAGGTACATATGCATTTAAAGTGCTTATGGGGCTTAATTTTTCAATGGTACAAAAAATTGGGAAGGCAATTTTGAGTCCTAATAGAATTAACGGTGGAAAATATGACATAGGAAATTGAGAATTTCCATGGTTCATGAGTAATGAATCAATTAAAAAATTCAATTGATTGAGAAGGTTACTTTATAAGAATAGTTAGTGAAATTATATAGGATTAAATTATGGGTTGTTTAATCCTATAGAGAAAATTAGTAGATGATTGGTCAGTTTGATTAAATAAGTGTGACAATGTCCTTTGATGAAATGTGACAATAAAAAAGATCAACTAAGATGACGATGGATAAAAACACACAACATGAATTAAGGACATGTAACATTTAACAAACATTGTAAAATGCTACAATATCAAGATTGGTTGATAGGGTTGATCATAATAATAGTAATAGACATTGTTAATGTTATTAAATAGTTGAAAATGCTATGATATGCCACTGAGAGACTTGAAAATTTCAAAAATTAGATGATGTGAATGATAGTTTGACCTAGAACTAAGAGCCATGTAGTACCAAGCTCAAATTGATAAGATTTGATAGATTGATAAGTTTTGAAGGCATTGAAAGCTAAAAAAATATCTAGGATTGGACAAATGATGATACATTTGGGATGTTTGACATGTTCCAAGTTGATTAAGACTAATTCCAAGTGATTCTAGGTTGATTATGGATGATTCTGAGTTGATTTGATATGAAATTGATATAAAAGAGGATATGAATGATAACAGACACTGTTGAGATATGATCAAGTTGGCCAAAAGATCAGAGTTAGTGGAATGAGAAAATGGAATGAGTTAGTATGAAAATGTGATGAAACTATAGATGTGAACCATTTTTGAACATCTAGATTTTTTCCCTTTTTGATACAATTTCATTTAGAGCATTGTGTCAAAGAATTCTAACGAGAAGGCCACAACAACATGCCACAGTAGTGATGACGTATATGGGTTTCCCCTTGAGAAACTAACTAACATAGGCATATGATAGGTCAATTTCATCCACAATGAGAAAAAAAAACCATAGCAATTGACAGATCAAAAATCAAAGATAAAACATGAAAGTTATAAGCTTTAGAGTGGAGAATGGGGGTCAATCAGGAGCTTGAGAGTATTTTCAAGGGTCAACACTCAATATAGTGACCAAATAATGAAAATGAAAGCTCATTTTCTTAGAAAACAGATACAAATCCAACACAACTAATGGATTGAAAATCAAAGTTGAAACACAAAAGTTATGGCCTCTAGAGTGCAACATAGGGGCACTAGGAGCAATTCTAGGCATCTTACTACCCCAAGTGTGCCCATAACACACCCAAGTATGCCCAATGCAAACTTGGTAAGCCCAACGGCACTATGAAAATACCAAGTGCACCCTGGGTGCACTTTGGAATCCCAAGTATGTTCTAAACTTGTAGATTGCATCCCAAAAGGCTTCAGGGGCCAAAATCAGCCCGAATTTACATAGAATGACCCAAAACCTTGTACAGGTGCCCATAATGGTGGAAAGAGGTCAAAACATGAGTGAAATTAGTAAAACATGGTTAGATTTGGTTAGAATTGGTCAAAAAAAGGTTAGACTGAGGCTGGACTAGGTGGAAAGCCCTAGAAGGTTGATAGACAATGCATGATGATGTTAGAATGCAAGATGAAGATGATTTGGTGCATCATAACACATGATATTGAAGGTGTATGAAGATATGAATGAAAGAAGAACAAGGAGATGAGATGAGGACCAATTAGAATGAGGTGAAGAGTTTTTCTTTTAGAAAGTGCACTATATGTCAAATGGAGTTTTATTTTGATATGGAAAATGGAATGCAATGCATCATGGCATAAAGGGCTAGAGTGAAAATGCAAACCTTTTGTATAAACAAGCATGACGTAGATAGAAAATGTACTTGTCCTTCATAAGGTGTATATACATTCCCTGGACTCTTGAAGGTACATTATAATATACAAAAAAATAAAAATTACCGTGAACCATCCCAACCTCTCATAGACTAGTTTATATCATCAAGTGGCATAGGAAAATGATTGAAGAAGCAAGCAGCAAAAATAAATCACCCACTAAAAACATGAACCAATAACTACTCTTGTCGATTATTACTTTATTTTAGTGTTTTAAGTCTTCAAAAAGTGTTTGATAAGTTGATCATGTGACAGTTATGTTTATGAGTGTAGTTGATAGGTTTGTAGTGACATGTTGGATTGATTGTTGGTTCACATTGATTAGATAGTGTGATTGTCATGGAAGTAAAGTGTTTTGAGTTTCATTCTATGAAAGTACAAGTTTCTGTGCAAAATGGATGATTATGTGCAAGGATTATTTCAAAATTTTGATGGTTTTTGTGTTTTTTTGGGTTTTTGAGGACATTTTATGATTCTTAGGATTTAGTTTAGGATGTTTTATGATTTTTAGTGATTTTTTTGGGACATTTTATGATTTTTAATGTTTTTTCAAGGACATTTTGTGATTTTCAGTGCTTTTGTTAAGACAATTTACAATTTGTAGTGAATTGTTTTAGGACATTTTATGATTTTTTGAATTTTTTAGGATCATATTTGAATTTTTAGGATATTTTCAAGATCGTATTTAAATTTTAGGATTTTTTTAGGATCATAAAAGTAGATACAAGTGTTAGCTCGAATCGATTATGTGGTAAGTCCAATGGATAAAAAGTGCTTAGGGATATGCCCCTAGTTCAAGTTCAAACTCATGCACCATGTAGGTAATATGCCCCCAGACAAGGCACTAACTATGTATAAAGGCCAATGATAGAGTATGTACAAAATGGTGATACTATAGGTAAGATAAAAATGGATATTAACCAGTTTCTGGGCCATGACAAGGGACCAAGGATGTCTTGCAAGATGAAGGATATGATCAAGGAATGGAAAAAAGGGGGAAAAAATAGATGGAATCCTATTAGATGGAGGAGCAACAATTTATTACACATGTTGGCATAAAGTTATTTGCCATTAGTGACAACACTTTTCTCACAGTATTAACCGAGTAAAGAAGAACTCAGTGTTAACCGAGTTCAGTCGGTTAACATAGAACTTAGTATTAACCGAGTTCAGTCGGTTAACCAAGAACTCAGCATTAACCAAGTTCGGTCGGTTAATTAAGAACTCAATATTAATCGAGTAAAGATGGATGCAGTGTTAACCGAGTTCGGTCGATTAACATAGGACTCAGTGTTAACCGAGCTCAGTCGGTAAACAAAGAAGTTTGTTCTACCGAGTTTGTTTTGCTATTTGGCCGACTCAGTTAAATTTTGTCTACTTTTATTCAGCCGACCATTGCATGTAATTTTAACTTGGATGGTATATATATGTAATGTATTGTATCATTCAAAAAAAAAGAGATATGTGTGATATATGCGAAGTATGTGAAGAATGTGTGCGAAAGCATGTAAGTTGAATTTTGAAGGTTTTCAGCAAGGTCAGCATTGGAGCAGAAATGTTTTATCTGTCATATCAAGGACAATCAGAGCATAGCGAATCTTATCATCAATCAGTTGTATTCAGATCCACTGTTTCATTCTAATAGGTGAATCAGTTTTTATAAATCCTTTAACAGGGTAGACTTAACAGTCTTTGTACTAAATCTCCTAACAGAGTGCATACTTATAAAGTATGTTTCAAATCCTTTAACAAGGTGGATATAACAATCCCTTATGCTCCTAACAGGGCAGATCACCAGAAGTGATCATTGTATGCCTTAACCGGCTAACTTCCTACTGCAGTAAAGAAGATTTGTGGGTTTCATCCCCACCCCAGTTTTACTTTCTATTCTGGAAGGTTTCTGGGTCACCAAAATCTCTGTGCTTATGTGTTATGAATGTTTACATACTGCAGATTAGATGATTAAATATTTTACTGGTTAATATGAATTGATTTAAGATTTTAAGTTTACTGATTCACCCCTCCCCTCTCAGTAAACTGTTATATCTTGAATATTTCCAACAATTGGTATCAGAGCTAACTTGGTTCTCAAGACAAAGCTTGACAGCTTGAGCAAAGATCAAAGTCAATGGAGATATTCAGATTGGAGAAAGTTATAGAAAATGAAAAGTTAGATTTTGAAATGGCCATGGTTCAACTTAAAGAAGCAAAGGAACATCTTTCTCAATCCCTAAAAAGAAGAAAGGATCTTGCAAAACAAATGAATGATCATCAGTATGTTGAAGTGAAGATTGAAGACCTGTTACCATCAAGCAATTCAAAAGAAGCTGACCAAGCAATCAAAGAACTCCTAGAAAAGAATGGATCTCTGCAAGAAGAGGTAAGAAAGCTTAAGAGAGAACAAGAAATACAGTGAATCAGGCTATGTGAAGCTTTGGATCAAAAAAACAAAGCACAAGAAGAACTGGAAGATAGAAGTCATGAAATCCGCAATCAAACTCATCAATATGAAGACCTCATAGACCAACTCACCAATGCAAATGAAGAAATCAGGATTCTCAGAGCACAAAATGAAAGAATAAGGAATGATTTGAACACTGAAAAGCAAATCAATGAAAGTCTACAGAATGACTTGAGATCAGAAAGACAAATCAATGAAAGCTTGGAAAATGACCTAATCTCTGAAAGGCAAGTCAATGAAAGGATGATTAAATCTCAGGTAGATGTAAATCAATTGAATGAGCAGAATCTTCAAAGACAAACAAGCAAAGCTGGTCTTGGATACAAGGAAACTGGTGAATCCTCCAAGCAAGGTGAACAAAGGAATAAAAGATCCACTTGTAATCATTGTGGCAAGATAGGTCATACATCAAACAAATGCTGGAGCAATGGGAAAGAAAAATTCAATGGTAAGTGCTTCAACTGCAATCAGCATGGTCACAAGGCAAATGAGTGTAAAGAAAAACCAAAATTTGAAGGCAATTGTTACAAATGCAAAAAGCATGGTCACAAAGCATTCCAGTGCAAATCCAAATCATTCAATCCAGCTGAACAACTTGTCAAAACCATATTCAGATGGGACTACAACACCTGGTGCAGATGTCACTATTGTGGAGAATATGGACATACTGGCATAAATTGTGTCAAACATCACCTAAGCAAAAAGGACACAACTGTAAGGTGCTATACATGTACAGAACTCGGTCATATAGCCAAAAATTGCATGAATATCAAAAGAATTGAAGATGAAAAAAAAATCAAAGCAGATAACATTCGAAAGCAAATGAAGCAGCAATGGATTCCAAAATCTACCGAACAAGATAAGTCAGATAGGAGTGTCACTCAAGAGATGGGTGACTCTACCATTTCCAATTAGTATTCATATAAGAAACATTGGAACTGCATCTTCCAAGATTTATCCTATGCAGCTCCAAAGGAAGAAGATGAATCAAATCAGTATTATAGATACACTCTGATTCCAGGACGGTTCAATACTTTACCAAGTTTGGTTGGATGTGACAAAGCTTCATTAACCGAGTAGTAGTTACCGAGTTGAGTCGGTAAGAGAATTTGCCGAGTTCGGTCAGTCACAACTAAGTTTCATTAACCATGTTGTGTCAACCGAGCAAGGTCGGTTCGTGACCTAACCGAGTAAGGTCGATACTTCAATATTTTCTTTCGATCGCCGAGTTGATAATATCTACCGAGCTAGTGGATGACAACCTGTCATTTCTTCTGCCATCATACCAAAACATTTATGGCAAATTTGTTATCAAAAGGGGAAAAATTTGATCAAAATTTTTACTGCGAACAAAGAGCTAAGGTATTTTCTGCAATTTCAGAGCAAGCTTAAGACATTTCCGAGCGATTTTTTTTTTTTCAAAAGAGCGAAAGAATCAATTCAAAATTTTTCTACACCTACCAAGTAACAATGGAATCCGGAAGTGGAAGCTCTAAGACTAAGAAAGGCTCAAAAATGCTAGTTAGAGGAGAGGAATGGAAGGCGCCGAACTTCAAATTAGCACCAGCTATTGCAGAATCACTGGACCCTAATGGTGCCCAATCTCAAATTCCTTCAAAGGTACTTCTTGTCAATGATATAAGATTTCATTTTAAATGCTCTATTCAAGAACTTGGAAACCTAGAAATTGATAATGCCCTAGGTGAAATGAGCATAAATGGGAACCTAAAACCCGAACATAAGCATCTTGAAACAAAAGGGTTAACCCACATTTTGCACTTGCCAAGGAAATTTCAAGTTAAATGGGTTAGGTATGTACTCAGTCGAGTTCACAATGGCCAATTGTGGTTAGAGCAACCAGTGCTCATCACAAAGAAAATGATTAACAAAATTACTGGACTCCCCATGCTGAGCAAAGCCAAGGCTACCAAAACCCTAGGTCGGGAGGAATTGCAGAAACTGACCCAAGCAGAATGGGATGGTAGGGGACTTAAGATGAATACTGTAGCTGACGTCGAATTGAGATTTGGCATTCACGTCATTGCTCACAAAATCTATAGTTCAAGCCGTCCAAACAGTGTACCCTGTGAAGCTGTGGATCTGGCGTACAAAATAGTGAAAAAGAATTTAGAATTTGATTTATCAGAATTACTTTTATCCCAATTCAATAAGAATATGGAAAGCATTAGAACCTCCAAGAACAATCCCTGCAAATTCGGTTCGCTTTTGATTTGTTTATTCTTCTATATTCAAAAATCTTTTCCATCAAAGGGATCAGTAGTATGGAGAAAAGATATACCAATTCTTTATCAGATAAACGAGTTCATTGCAGAACTAGGTGAAAATTTTGATATTATTTTGGATAACTATTTTGAAGAATTTAAGGAAAAGATGAATCATAGGTTCCGTATTCCACCCAAACTGGTTGAAGAATACAAGGAAGACATATGCTTCATGGTAGATTGCGACAAGGTATACATTCAGGCAGCCAGGCCTCGAGTAGCATGGGTGAAACCTCTTCCCTATGAGGTAAAAATTGACGAAGCCAGGGATATCATAGAAGCACTGGTGAATGAACCAGTAGACCCAAGGCAACCAATTTTTGGAACATATGATCAAGCTAAGGCCAGAATTGAGCTCCAAATTAAAATCCCTCAAGCCATTAGCAAAGGAAAGAGAAGAATAACCCAACTGATAACAGAAGGCAAAGGAGAAGACGAAGAAGAAGAAGAGGAAACTGAGTTAGACAAGGAAAAGGAACCTCAACAAAAGAAAGGCAAGGTGATCATCACCAAACCTAAAAGGCAAGCCTCTGCAGTCTTCTCCAGGAGAACAAGACAAGGAAAGAAAGAACCTGTGCTTGTTAAGCCTCCACCCACATTTGAGGATAGATTGAAGCAATTAGAAGCAGGTGCTAGCTTCACAAACTTCAAAGCATTGAAATTTGAAACCAGAACAGAACAAGAAAAGATGCAGATTGAGGAACTGGTACTGAACAAGATGGGTAAATGGAAATACTCACCAGACCAGATAGCCTCCCAGATCTCCAAAGAACTATTGGAGAGGTTGCAAATCAGATGGGAAGCTGCAACCAAGACTGTAAAAGACATCTATGAGCAGACACTGAAGAATCTCCTGTCGAGTTTCACTAATGCTGAAGTGAAAGCATCACTGAAAGATCATGAAGGTAATATGATGATTAGATTCCACACCTGTTTGATACTTGTCAAAGACATTGAGCATGTGGTAAATGATGCAACAAACATGTGGAAAAACATCTATCATCTACACAAATCCAGTGATGATACGGTTGAAATCAATGACATTGACAACAGTGATGATGATGAAGATGATGATGATATTGAAGATATTCCAGAGGATCTTCATTCAATCATGTTATAAGTGGAAGAAGAGGCTAAGAAAGAATTAGAGGAAGAAGAAGCTGAAAAAGAAATGGAGGAGAAAGAAGGACAAGCAAGGGTGGAAGAAGATCCAGTACAAATTGCAGCTGAACTCATTGCATCTCCTCCACACTCTCCATCCAAAACAGTTACATCAACTATGTAAATAGCTTCTACTGGTAGGTCCTCTCAGCTCCATGTACCATCTATGCAAGTGCCAATCACTTCATTAACCGAGCTGTAGCCACCTTCATTAACCGAGTCTCCATCAGTCTCTGCAGTAAGTTCATCATGCACATCAACCTCTACTACAGAATGTATAATAAGTGTACCTACTGATACTACAATTTTGACTTCTCTTAATCAAATTTTGGCAACTATTAGCTCTTCCACTCCATCCTGTACAGAAACATCAATTTTTGATACCATTTGCACATCTCTTAGTCTTCCTATACATAGTCCTATTCCAGTCTTATCAGCCAACCCTGCCTCATCAACTATAGTCTCAGTTCACAAGGGTCAAGATGAAGTCTTTGCTGGAAAAGCAAAAAGATACATGTTTTCCAGCAAGACACTGGATGAGGAAATTGATTTGGATAAGGACATTATTCTTCCTAAAATAGATCTTGATACAGCATCAGTTGATGAAATGAGAATGCTCAGTCAGCTATTAGAGCAGAAGGCTAGGCAGAAACAGCTACGGCATGAAAGAGATCTGGAATATAGCATCATTGAGAGTGCTAAAAATATTATAACAGAGGCTATAGGTGTTGAAGTAGATTCTACTCAACACATTTTGATTCAGTTGGAAGAGGCTGTAAACAAATTCAATGAGGATACCTCCGGCCAAGAAAAGTTGATTGAAAAGGCAGAGAAGAAATTTGACAATAAGGTGCTTGAGCACATTGCTCAGCATATTGCATTAAATCAGGTAGAATTGTCTACAATTTTGAATAATTTTGAGAATTCTTTTAATAATGTAACTTCACTTTTTGGAAAACTCTATGATGTTACTAAGTATACCAAGGATATAAAAGAAAAGTTGAATAAAATTGATGAGGATATGAAGGTCAGTGCCCAAGTGCTGCAATCTGACCTCAGTACAAGTTCATCCCATCATCATAAAATAAGATTTTTGTCGGAGAAACAGGCAAAATTGCTGAGAGAGGAAGCAAGAATCAGGTCTACTCTCATAGATATCCAGAATATGATTCTTCCTGTCATGACTTCAATGCAAAAGCATATTGCTCATTCCAGAACATTGATTCATGACAACAATTTCTCAGTTGCAGATCATATGATTGAACTTTCTGCAGAAATTCAAATTGCACTCTCCTCCAACAAAGTTTTGCAAGAAAATTGGGATAAGACTTTGGCTCTTATTCTCAAGGTACATTCAGAATTTCTTTCTCATTTTGAAATCTCAGTGTAAATATATGTTATTTGGCATTATTGTCAAAAAGGGGGAGACAGAACTTCAGAACTTCAGAGCTATCCATGCAAAGATATATGTATTGATCTGTAAATACTGTGCATATTGTATGGGGGAGACATACATCTAATAAGATCTGCAACTTTTTGAAATGTATGTCAATTTCTGTACATAAACTTTGATACATAATTATTTTTGTCACTAATGCCAAAGGGGGAGATTGTTGGCATAAAGTTATTTGCCATTAGTGACAACACTTTTCTCACAGTATTAACCGAGTAAAGAAGAACTCAGTGTTAACCGAGTTCAGTCGGTTAACATAGAACTCAGTGTTAACCGAGTTCAGTCGGTTAACATAGAACTTAGTATTAACCGAGTTCAGTCGGTTAACCAAGAACTCAGCATTAACCAAGTTCGGTCGGTTAATTAAGAACTCAATATTAACCGAGTAAAGACGGATGCAGTGTTAACCGAGTTCGGTCGATTAACATAGGACTCAGTGTTAACCGAGCTCAGTCGGTAAACAAAGAAGTTTGTTCTACCGAGTTTGTTTTGCTATTTGGCCGACTCAGTTAAATTTTGTCTACTTTTATTTAGCTGACCATTGCATGTAATTTTAACTTGGATGGTATATATATGTAATGTATTGTATCATTCAAAAAAAAAGAGATATGTGTGATATATGCGAAGTATGTGAAGAATGTGTGCGAAAGCATGTAAGCTGAATTTTGAAGGTTTTCAGCAAGGTCAGCATTGGAGCAGAAATGTTTTATCTGTCATATCAAGGACAATCAGAGCATAGCGGATCTTATCAGCAATCAGTTGTATTCAGATCCACTGTTTCATTCTAACAGGTGAATCAGTTTTTATAAATCCTTTAACAGGGTAGACTTAACAGTCTTTGTACTAAATCTCCTAACAGAGTGCATACTTATAAAGTATGTTTCAAATCCTTTAACAAGGTGGATATAAAAATCCCTTATGCTCCTAACAGGTCAGATCACCAGAAGTGATCATTGTATGCCTTAACCGGCTAACTTCCTACTGCAGTAAAGAAGATTTGTGGGTTTCATCCCCACCCCAGTTTTACTTTCTATTCTGGAAGGTTTCTGGGTCACCAAAATCTCTGTGCTTATGTGTTATGAATGTTTACATACTGCAAATTAGATGATTAAATATTTTACTGGTTAATATGAATTGATTTAAGATTTTAAGTTTACTGATTCACCCCTCCCCTCTCAGTAAACTGTTATATCTTGAATATTTCCAACAACACATGGTGCTCATTTTCTAGGTTTTCACTTTTAGATAGAGTTTTTCTCTTGACTTAAATTTTCATGCCAAGATGCCTGTTTTCCAAGTTTTCATCAAGTGATACATTTTTTTGTGACTTTTTTCACTATTTTTGATATATCTTTGGTTTCATAGTCATCATTGACTTGGTCGATGACCAATTGGGAATCACCAAAATCTTGTAAATGTTGAATGTTCCATTGGATAGCTATCTTGGGTCCTATGATCATTGTGTTGTACTCCACTATGTTGTGTGTATAATGGAATAGTAGCCTATATGACTTGGGGATTATGTATCCTTGGGAAGTAATAAACATATTGACAACTCTTGAACCATTTCTTGTATGTGATCCATCAAAGTAAAGCTTCCATTCATTAGCTATATCCATGTTAAATATGGCTTGATCTGAAAAGTCTATCAACATGGGATGATCATCTATTATAGGTGTTTCTCCTAACTGATCTGCTATCACTTGCCCTTTGATTGCCTTTTTGTCTACATATTCTATGTCAAATTCACTAAGGATCATGACTCATTTGGGTATGTGTCTTGTGAGAGTAGTCCTGCTTAGGAGATACTTTAGGGGCTCAATCTTAGAGATGACCATTCTCTTTTGATAGAGCACGTAATGTCTCAACTTTTGGGCTGCAAAGACAACAACAAGAAAAGCTCCTTGAATGAGTGAATAATTTACTTCATACCCCACAAGTGTTTTGTTGATGTAGTATGGCTCACTCCCTTCCTTGTTCATCATTTTGTGCTAAGAGAGCTCCTAATGCTACATTTCTAGAAAATATGTATAGAATGAATGATTTTCCTAGAATAGGAGCCATTAAAATTAGTGGATGTAGAAGATAATATTTGAGCTATTGGAAAGATTCTTGACACTAGTTGTTCCATTGAAAGGATAATCCTTTATGTTGTAGGTTTTGAAAGGAGTGACACTTATCTACTAGTTATGCAATGAATCCGTGAATAGACTATAATCTTCCTTGTAGACCTCTTAATGTTTTGAGATTTGTTGGAGGAGGCATATCAAGTATTGCATTTACTTTCTTAGGATCCACTTCAATGCCTCTTTGATAAACAATGTACCCTAGGAGCTTTCAAGAAACAAACTTGAATACACATTTTTTTTGGATTTAGACAGAGCTCATAGCTTCCCATTTTGTTGAATATCTAATCTAGGATGCCCAAATGATCTTTTCTCCTATATGATTTTCAAAGTAAGTCATTGACATAGTCTTCCATGAGGATGTTCATGAAATCATGGAAGATGGTAGTCATTGCTCTTTGATATGTGGCACCAACATTATAAAGACCAAATTCCATAACATTCTAGTAGTATATTCCCCAAGGGCATGTAAAGTCTATTTTGTGTTGATCTTCAGGAGCTATTCTTATCTAATTGTAGTTGGAAAAACCATCCGTTAGTGATAGCATCTCATATCTAGTTTTCATGTCTACATTGATATCTATATTTGGTAAAGGAAAATCATCCTTGGAACATGCCTTGTTAAGATCATGGAAGTCAGTGCATATCTAGATGCCCCTAGAGTGTTGTCTTACTAGGACTAGATTAGCTATCCATTCGGCATAATGAATGGGTTGTATGAAGCTAGTATCCAGTAATTTCTTTAATTCAACTTTAACAAAGAGGGCAACTTGGGGATGCATCTTTCTCAAATTTTTCTTTATTAGTTTGACTCCTTGTTTTAGTGGTAAGTGACAAAGGACTAGTTCAGGATCTAATCCAAGCATGTTTACATAATACTAGGCGAAGTTGATCTACCTCTCTAAAAATAATCTAACAAATTCATCTTTTTCCTCTAGTGATAATGAGGCTACAAAATGTATGACCTTGGGTTGTTAGGGGTTCCCAGATTTATCTCTTCTATCATTTCCACAAGTAATATTGATCTTTCCTTTAATGGGTGTGTGTCCAATCTTCCATCCTTGGGAACCTCAGAGAGGTTTTTGCCCTCATATATGTCCTTTATTTTTATTTTTTCATGGTCTAATAGTGCCTTTTAGTTTTCACTAAGAGACCTACTCTTGTCTTCTTCTCTTTCTTTTTCTCAATTTTATGACTGGAAGATAGAGTTCACTCCCCAAAACATGCCATAATGTTTAGATCAATAGAGAATCTAGACTTGCGATCATGTTGTGGGAAATGTTCATTGAGCTCAAAGAATTTTGCAATGGCATCATCATTTTAAAAGTAGTCAAATGTTGGTGGTCCTTGTTGGTCCCAATCAATAAGTTTAGGGAAAACTAGGGAAATACCATCATTTATGTTGAATAAGCTTTGGTCAAAGGCACATATATGGATATTTGCTTCAGTTATATCATCAAGATCATGTTCAAAAGTAGGAGAGCTTGCATCCCAAGATTTTCCAATTGAAGGTGAAGATTTGGTTTGGGAGATAGGTGGATTTACAAGTTTATCTTCCACAAGTAAGCTATTAGGTTCAACAAAATTATTATCGAGACAAAAGGAGGTATTAGGATCATCAATGTGGGTTTGGGATGGGCATTCTCAGATGCCTTGTTATTGTTTGAAGCATTCACATTCTTAGATGAGGATGACTTGGTATTAGGAAGACCCAAAACAAATAATTTGAATCCAAGGCCAAAGCTACAAGATCATCTTGATGCAGTGATGGGTTGAATAATGCCTTGCTTTTGAGGTACTGGGCCACTACATCTATCATATCCCTTTTTCTACATGATGGTGAATCTAGGTCCATACTTTTTGGAGGATAGAGGAGTAGGTTCTTGCTCTGCTTTAGGCTTTTCAATCCATGTAGAGGTATTTTGATAGACATGTTCTTCATGTAGTCCACCTCCACTAGTGAATGCCACAGAAGGTTTCTTTTGAAATGTGAACTTAGGCTTGTTCTATATAATCTAAGGTTTAAAATATGACTTAGGAGATAAAGGAAGTTTCCCAGTGTGAAGACATGTGACAATGAGTACTCATCACAAACTTGGTCTTCGATTTTGAGCTTTCCTTTGAATGCAAGGGTGAGCATGGAAGGATAAACATACTATTGGTGTTTGAAAATGTTGGAGGGTTTTCAATTATCCCCATGAGAATATGACACGTCTAGGGGCAGCTAACTCCCATTATCAACATATCATTTTAGACACAAGGCCAACTATAAGGCTTGACCCTTCTTCTACTTCAAGCTCTGCTAAACCTAGACAAGTGGACCTGAGATTCAATTGATACCGTACCAATGCAAAAACATATCCCTAAATCTATTAAGCAGCTGAAACCCTTATATCTCCTAGTAACTCATGAAAAGACACAGATTTGTAGTAGCTAAATGCAAATCTAGAATATTCACAAGCTACGTGAGGCTATAACATTTCGATCCTTTAACATAAAATGTAAAGAACGTTTGATTAATAATGTTGATTTCAGCAAAACCTCAGATATGCAAAAATGAGACTTAATGATCCTATAGCTGATCAGTGCCTTTACCATTGGGCAATTCCATGAATCAAATGCATACATATAGATATCTGATATTCGTTTGTATATTCAGACATTAATGCTCAAATTAAATCCCATTCTTACATGATATCCCCATCAGTAAACTTGCAACCATGTTGATTCCCCGAAGGATTTACACAACCTCTTGGGTCATAAGCAACAATGAATAACATACAACCATAAGGGAGTGCAATTACAACCTAAGTTCTATGGAAAAGATTGTAAAACATTGAAAATTAGCTGATAAAGGAGATAGGATTCAATTGAAACTCAATCATCTACTGCTCTTTGTATTATTTCCTTGAAATTATACAATCATATGCATGAAAATGAAAACACAGAAAAACCTAACAGATCTAAACTATCTGTATTTATCTTTCCTATTGTTATTCATTCAAGAAGAATTTGCTAAAGAATGGAGGTGGAATCACAGTTCTAGATCCAAAGAAGTGGTCTCACAGAATGACTGTAAATTTTGCTACCAACAATGATTTCCTAGTCACAAAAAATTGGAACCCCGACAAAAAGGAAAGATAAGAAAGATATAGGAGAAGTTAATTCCCAGATCTGAATCTACAACTAACATCTGTCAACCTAGAAAAACCTTCTCAATAGGTTTAAAACAACTTTCAAATCTTTTCCCTCAAATGCTGAATCAAATCCTTTTTAGTTATGGCTCTACCAGCATCAAATATCTAAAATGTATGATTAGAAACAATAACTAATTTGATGCCTGATCTTTACCCATGGTAAAAGTGAAAATCAATTTAAAATTTGACTTCTAAAAGCCAAGAAAATCTTCTAGAACTGATTTTCTTCACATTCAAACTTTACCAAGCCTTCCAAACTGCTTTGAAACCCACTTTGATGCTCTGTGATTAAATTTTGCCTACTGCACTGAGAATACCCAAAAAATTGCAAAACTGCTTACACACTGAACTAGCAAAGATTTGTGCATAATCTGGCCCCAAATTTGGAAAACTCAGCTTCTCTTGGTTCCAACGATATACTACACTACCCATTTTTAATAAAAATCACCCCTATTATGGCAGTTTGAAATTCAAGGTCCTAAGCCATGATCAGTCATTAAAATTCAAAAATTTAAAAATTTATATAGTTGAACTATATAAACTTTAAATTTATTTCAAATCCTTCATTTTAATGATCTATGCGTTGAATATTTGGACTTTGCTTTTAAAATCATTTCTCTTTCTACCCTCACCACTTGTCAAAATTTGACTAGCTGTGCACTATATGAGATATTTTTAATTAACTAATACTTTAATATTAATTAATATCCTTCATTTTATACCCGTAGCCCCGGAGACCTTTGAAAAATTGACTTTCACTCATATGAAATTCATCCTGAGCATATACACGAAAAACCATCCTCTTTTGACTTACACTTTTATGCTTTTAAATCCCTTTACGCCTTTATGAGCGCATACCACATACCACATACACGGAAAGCCATACTCTTTTGACTTACACTTTTATGCTTTTAAATCCCTTTATGCTTTTATGAGTGCATAATGCATACCACTAGAGATGCTTAGAAATTGCTTTTTGTTCTTATGGGCATATGACTTGACGTATCACCAGAGAACTTGATATTTCCAAACTCTGACCCTACGATGAATCCTTCTCTCTCAGTGTAAGAACGTAACCTTCATATTTTTGCCTCTTGCTCCTACACTTAGGCCTCATTTGGTTGAGAAAGATAAATTTGTGGCATAACCAAGTTATCCTATAACCAAGTTTTTGAAAACTTGGTTTTGTGGTTTGGAAAGAAAATGGTCTGTTTGGTTGACATGGAAGATGAATATACTGTGGACCCCACAATATTATTTAAAAAACTGTTGTAAAATTCAAAACCTAGTTTTAATTTTGAATTCCACCTTTTTATTGGAAGAAACATCTTCCAATTTTTGACCAAAATTAGAAGACGAAATTGAAAATTGGGTTATAATTTTAACCAACCAAATGCCCATGTTTTTCTACAAAACTTGGTTTTACCCCTGATAACCCAATTTTGGCCCTCATCTTCTAGCAACCAAATGGGGCCTTAGCATACCATCGAAGCCCTCATTCTCAACCTTTACGGCTTTACAAAATTCTCTAGACTTTTCCACGTGTCTTGATTTCTTCTTTGCACAGAAGGTCAAAATTCCATGTAGCGTACCATCGAAGCCCTCATTTTCAAACTTACAGCTTTACAAAATTCTCTAAGCCCTCATTTTCAAACTTACAGCTTTACAAAATTCTCTAGACTTCACTATGTGTCTTGATTTCCTCTTTACAAAATTCTCTAAGCCCTCATTTTCAAACTTACAGCTTTACAAAATTCTCTAGACTTCACTATGTGTCTTGATTTCCTCTTTGCACTAAAAGCCAAAATCCTGCTCACATTCCCTATCTAATTAGGGGGATGAGGGACCGAGGCACAAGCCATGCTTGTTTCCAAGCGGTCATTTTTAAAACATCTCAATGCTGAGGTGTCTTGTATTATAAAAAACAAAATATTTTCCCACCTAATGAATGTGGGACATATCATTATAGCCTTTCTCTTCCAATGTTGGTGCCTTCTGTTCTATGTGGACTGTGGAGGTGTTGGAGCAGTTTGATTTTTTTGCGTTCTCCTACTTCACTTGACCTTTATCATAAAACTATGGCTTCCATCCTTAATGCCATTCTATCCTACCCATTTTGTGAGGCCATTCTTTGACTAGCGCTGGAAACTACTTTGCCTAGGGTGCTTTTTCTTTGAAAGGCATCTTTTTCTTTCTCAGATACTGCTTGTGCCTTGGCTGCTCCTCCTATGTTATTGCTTTAGTTCCCATTCGGGAGTGGCCTTTTATGCACACATGCTTACATTCTCCAGCTTGGGTGGCTTCACTTGGCAGATTCTTCAGTTTGGAACCAACAGCTCCCTTCTAACTGTGTTGACGTTGGCTCTTCGTGGCTTCTTTGATTGCATTTTTTTTTACTTACAGCCCTATTATACTTCAACGACATGTTTAAGTGCGGGGCTTCTATTTCTAATGGACGGCTTTCTCTTACTATTTGGTGGCTTTTTAATCCTTTGACAGCAGGAGCCTTTCATTTTGGAGCTTTTATTCGCTAGAACATGGCTGCTCTATCCTTCTTATGCGTTGGGTTTCTCCACATCATTCACCATTTTCAACGCATTTGACATGGTCTTCCTATTGGCTGCTGAAGAATGCAGTAGAGTATAACAAGTTACAAAAGACGTCTCAATTTTAAGCATACTTGCCTATAGTTTGGTCAGATCACATTAATAGCCAATGATCATTTCTTTGTTGGTCATCTGGTGCAGCCCTATCTACCCTAGCCAAAGATTATTGCCTTGTGTTTTTTCTTCACTGTGGCTACCACTTGAAATGTGGTTTTGGAACAACTTCTCATATTTGGTGGCTCTTTGTGTGAGTTCAGGCTTATTATACTTGGAACAATACCATAATCAATCATAAAGAAGCTAGTTTTGTCCATGCCGAGAACAATACCATCCAAGAGTATTAGAGACTTGATGTATGACCACAATTTTTGTCTTCTTGCATATAAGTTTCTTTAATTGTTCTAGATCAGGGACTTCCTCTTGATTTGAATTCACAAATTTTAAAATGGCTCATGTCTTCTCAGCAACAAATTGCCATGAAACTATTACACTCATCTCATTCCTTCATATTTGTAAGACCCCATGAATATGCAACCAAATTGATTTCCTCTGTTGCATTATGAGTAAATACAATTTCCTCAAACTAGATGCATTCATGAAGTTTACCACCTTTCTTTGAGCTAGCTCATATTCATTTGTTGCCTTTTCACTTAGAAAAATGGATGATTCGGTGAACATTTGCATTGTATTTCTTGTAGTATTTGCATACTGTATCTTAGCAGAATAAACAATTTCATGCTTGTTTAATCCATAACCATTTTATGGTGTAGGGATTCCTCCTACATAAGCCATATTGTTTACATTCTTACTCCCAATATCTTATCAATCTGATGGAGATTAGTCGGGCCCCAAAGTGGGTCCGACTAAACAAAAATTTCATTTTCGAACAACTGACTCATAGACTGATCCATTGATCAACCCTTTTGAACTGACTGGAAACCAATTCGATCACAAAATCACCATTAAAAACTCATTTTGAATCACCTCTGTACCACTGTGAAAATTGTGTCAGGAGGCCTGTTGCCTGGCTTTAAAAACTGAGATAAACATCTGGCAAAGCTCTAAAACTTAGGATATATCATCTCTCTGATGCATTCAATGAGCTTACAAAGTCTCATTGCATGACAACATCAAGGTCAAAAGATATCAACCTCTGAAGTTGCCTCTTTAAAATCACCTGCAAATGAACATGTTAGAAAGTAATAAATTGGGTTTAGATTTGGCCTCGAAAACTAGGCAAATGGACACTTGGGAAGACAAAAACTAGGGCATCAGTTCTCTGTCATGAGGTGAGTATGAATATATGATTTGGGCTCATGATGAATAACTGAGCACAAATGGTGAGTGGTCAAATTGGGCTACTTAGATTTCGCAGACTGGAAATACTGACAGAAACTAATTTTGGCAAATAGAAATGACCTGGAAAGTTGTTCAAATGGAATGCTCATGACTTGCAAACTGGAACACTTAAATTATTTTCAATAAAGAACACAAT
Source organism: Cupressus sempervirens (assembly GCA_028749045.1). Taxonomy (NCBI): domain Eukaryota; kingdom Viridiplantae; phylum Streptophyta; class Pinopsida; order Cupressales; family Cupressaceae; genus Cupressus; species Cupressus sempervirens. Next base: position 126,886,814 of record CM053789.1, on the reverse strand, counting down.
GGTACAATTCATTTGATCTCACCAATCACAGATAAAGAGACATCACATCACGAACAGGGCTTCCGAAAAATCTTCAAATACTAATGCTAGTAAAAGATAGAAATTCCATTTGGAATCACATTTGAAAACTGATCAAATGGATTAATCAAAAGCTAAAACTTGAAACATAACCATTCTTTGACGTTTACGATACAACAAAATAGGAATTTTAGCATTTGGGTCAATTGGGTCAAAGTTATAGCACGTCAAATAGGGCTTCCTAGAATTATGTGCAATGTACATCAGCATGAGAAATTTAAATGACCAACTTTGAGGGATTCAAAACCTAGTCAAACAGACTTGAAATGACTCAAAATCTAAAACTTGTGTTCTTAGTTATGGATACTAGACACTCCCAAAGTGGTGAGTCCTAAAACATTTCTGGGTGCAAGTTATTCGATTGCAAACATAGCCTCCTGTCATTGTTTGACACTTAGGTGAAAATGCAAAAATGACACCAGCTCAAAACAAGACTTCGCCAAATGGCTTAGAATGAACTTTAACTTCATGGAACACTTAAATGTACTAAATGAAAGGTGTTAGAAGCATAAAATACCTCATGGGGTTCAAAGGTACAACTGGGTACATAGACATTAAAAAGTATTTATAGGGCTCAATTTTTCAATGGTACTCAAAATTGACCATGCAATTTTTAGCGCCAACACATACTAGGAGGACTTGAGTGGATTTTCTACTTGGATTGTCAAGACCTAGTATGTAGTGGTTCATCTATGATTGGCATAGAATTGGAATGGATCTAGATCCCCGAGGATGGAAACCTCTACATTGTTATAGGAAATTTTTAAGCACTGGTAATATATAGAGGGCATTACTTTCATGGCATGGGTCCATGGTTGGCCTAGTATCATGTTGCAGTTCATTTCTATATCTAGGACTTGGAATAAAGTATTCTCAATAGTTGGACCAACTCTAATAGGTAAGATGATGACCCTTATAGGGAAGTGTTCACCATCATCAGAGGAATTTATTGTGATTCTTCAAGAGGGATCCACATCATCTTCAAAATAACCCAAATCCTTGACTACTTTAAGTGTATAGATATTCAGCCTTACTCCTCCATCTCTCAAGACATGTCTGACCTTAACATTATAGATAAAGACTTCAAGGTGAAGAGGATCATTGTGGTTGGGTCATCTTTAGGAATATCCCAAGGGAAAAGGTGATATGTTGTGATGTAGACAACTTCCCCACAATGGCTTGGAACTAGGCAACATTGATGTTATCTGGGACTACTGACTCTTTAAGGGCTTTATCCAAGATCTTCTAATATTGGGGAGATGCACATAGTAGGTCCAAGATGGATATTTGCATAGTGGTCTTGCTGAGCTATTCAACAAGGCTATAATTAGATGAATTAGGAGCACTTGGTCTACTAGGGGGTAGGTCTAGTAGAGGTAGTAGGTCTAGATGGAGTTCTAGGTAGGGTGATCTTAGTATGGCATGTGATAAAAACACAATGCAGGTCTTCAGCCTTTAAGGTGAATGTGGATATGTGGGAATTTAATTCATTGAAATAATTGATGCTATAGTCATATTGGGTGCATGTGTGATTAACATTACCTTGTGAGTTTGAGTTTGAACTGGAGGGTTTCTCTTTGTCATTATTATCAAAAGTATCTTTGATGATAGTGTGATCAGAGTTGGATGTTAGTAGTGATGGATTGAATATGATTACACCATCATCAATAAGATCTTGTATTGCTTGCTTTAGTTGGAAACATGATGAGTTTTTATGTCCTTTAGTGTTGTGGTAATCACACAATTTTGTTTCATCCAACCAAGAAGCTTTAGTTAGTGGCTTGTCTTTGATTGGAGGTAAGTGTAGGAAGTTATTATTGAGTAATTTTTGAAGTGCAGTTTGAAGAAGTAATTGTCTATCTTTGGTTCTAGGATGTCTTTGAGGTCTATCCTACATGGAAGTCTCAGTTTTTTGTAGCAAAAGTGGTGTTTGATTGGGATTTTGTGAATTTTTAAGGTCAAGCACCTTTCAAAGATAGTTGAGATTGTGCTATTCTAATCATACATGCATCCATGATGCCATCATTGGTCATATTCTTGTTTTTGGAGAAAAAGTTTTCATTGTCATTAGATGAGTTGGTGTTTTTATCCTTCTTGTTCATCTTTAGGATTCCCTTACAGATAAGAGAATTTTCAATACTAGCCCCTCTTTTCATTAGTTTAGAAATGGTGCTTGGACTTTTGATTTTGAGTTCATATATTAGGTCAGGAACTAGGTTTTCAATGCACAAGTTAACTTTTTGTTCTTCAGGAATGTCTAGTGAGCATTGAGTAACTAAACTTCTCCAACATAGTAAGAATGTGATAAATTGTTCTCCTATCTTTTGTTTGGTTGAGAACAAATTAGAAAGTGCCACCTCATTCCTTATGTCAATGGACAAGTGATAGATGGACTTTTTTGCTAGTTCCAACCAAGATTTGATAGTACCAAGAAGTTTTGAGTACTATTCAAGTGCAGGCCCACCTAGAGAATGAAGGTACACCCTCATGAGGTAGGTGGGATCATCTCTATATTTGGTACAAGAAGCACAAAATTCTTAGATGTGATCAATGGGGTTGCCTTATCCTTATTATTTTACAAACCTTGGAGCCTCAAAGTGTTTTGGGAATGGAGCCATATATAGAATTTTATAGAATGGATTAGGAAATAGGTCCCTTTCTATATATAGAGCATATTTCATTTGGACTCCCAATGCCTTGACTTGTATGGAAAGTGCTTTGAAATGTTGTAATAGCTCTTCATTAGGGTTTTGCATTAGAGCCTTCACTTCAAGTCTTTTGTGTCTATTAGTAGACCATTTTCTATGGCAAGAACTATGTCTACTCATTTTAGACATTTCTATGTCCAATGAGTCTGGTGATGTGTCACTAGGTGGTGGAGGTATGTTAGTACCTCAAAGACAAAAGAGTCCTTGTTGTGATAGATGTTGGGATACTTACTGTGGTATTTGATGTGGTACTTGTTGTAGTATTGAATATGATTGATGTAACATGTGTTGTTGTTGTGCTATTTGATGTAGTTGTTTTTGGGATACCTCTATTGGTTGCATGTAAGACCATGTATGTGTCTATTGTTATAGAGGTATCTATTGAGATTTTTGTGGCACATGCTATTGTTGTAACAAATGTTTTTGATATGCCATTTGTTTCTTGAGGCATCTTTGCTATTCAAACTATTGCTTGAGCTGATCTTGTTGTTTAGCAAACATGGCTTGTTGTTGTCAAAAATTATGTTGGTACATTGCATGTAAGTCAAGTGGGTTTACATTGGACTGAGTAGTAGAGATGTTGGATGCTTGCACCACTTGAGGTTGTTGTTATTTTGGTTGATGTTTTTGCAAATTTCTATTGGAAATATTAAGTCCTTGTAATACTACAAGTTGATGTTTTCAAGGTAGCTGGTTATGTCCTTGACAATTGAATATCATGTTGGTATTGCTGCTTTGGTATATTTGTGTGTTAGATGTTTCTCCTTGGGACATCATATTGATTTGATAGTAGTGCACATTCATTTTGGGAATAGGTGTAATGTCAATAAGACATTTCCTTTCTATATCAATAGGAATTTTTGCAATTAATGTTTCACATGGTGTATTCATGGGAGGCTCCATAACATTGGATGTCATAATAGTTGGTAGAGTTAGTAGTAAAGGTGTACTTTGATGATTTTCCTCCAGGAGGTACTTTTGGCATCCCTAGAGTACAAATTCCTTTAGGCACATCTTGTTGTTGAATCATGTGATTGAGATAAAGTCTTAACATTCTCTTGGGATATTTAGGAAGAGTATTCTTTTCCTTCATTGGTTTTGGTTCATCAAACAACAAATTAATGTACTTTGGAGGATTCTAGTGGTTGATTCTTGATGGGACCTTATAGGGGTTATTATTATGTTTGAAAATTGCAAAGGTTGTTTTCCCTTGTCCAAGTCCAAATTGATCATGGGTTGTTTGTTTTAAATTTTTGTATTGGTTAGATGTTTGGACTTAGGTCCCTCCAAGTGTGGATTAAACTTGACAATCTCTTAGGCTACCAAAAGTTTTAAGTTCTTGTGGAAACTTTTTTCTTGACATGCCCTAGCCATTTCTTTGTCAATGATGCCATAATTAATCTTAGAGTCATCAATTAGCTGTACAACACCTTTTTGTGTGTTTGATGTATTAGAGTTCAAGGTACTTATGTTGGGTTTACTGAATTCAAAGGAGTGTTTTTGTTCATCCTTAGGTATGGTTGGTACACTTCCACCTCTAGGTGGTATCAACATGAATATAGGTTCAAAGTTAGGACTGCACTAAACCATCCCATGTGTAGGGGAAGTGTTTGAAGGAAACATCATAGTAGGTGCATTACTTAGGATTTATTGTTTCATCTCTTGATTAAGGTGATCTTGTAGATACATGTTTAGCAGGTCCGCAAGTAATGGTTATGATGCCTTGATTTTGTCTTCATCAATTGTCTGTTGGGTTTTCTTGCTCTTCTTTTGTCTTGGATGAAGTTTTGGTTATGTTGGTGCCTCAAAAAATAAGGGTTGGTAAATTTCTTCAGGTCTTTCAAATGATTGTGTCCTATTCAGTGCTAGCATGATACCCAAGGATGTAGATGTAGTGGAGGAAAACTTGAATGGACTCCCTACCTCCCAAGTGCACACTTAAACTACCAACTACAATCAGATAGTACCAAGTGCACCCTTAGTGCACTTGGGGCCCTAAAGGTCAGTAGTTGGTAAGAAAAAGGTATGCAATTAGAGAACAGAGGTGCTAGGGTGTTTAAAATGAAGAATGTGAATGATTTGAGTGATTTTGAGTGTTTTCTATGGTTTTGAGATGCAATGAAAGCTATGAAAGTGTAGATTAGGGTTCTGGAACATAGGGTGAAATAGCTTATTACCAAGTGCATTTTGAAACTACCAACTACCCACCTAATTTTTTAAGTATTTAGGGATGTTATGCAATGTAGGAAACTATCAAATGAAGTAGGATTTTGATATGCAAGATGCAAATGTCCTAGGAAAACTATGCAAATGTAAATGTGAATGACATTTTGAAGTTTGACTAAAAGAGATGAAAATGACTCTATGGTATGCAGAATGATCATTAGGGTTAGACTTTGGACTTGGAAATGATGCTAGAGGTTGGTGTATGCAAGTTGGAATATGCAAAGGATGGTGTCCTAGGGTTGATAGTGACATTTGGGATATGCAAAATGAGGATAAGTGACCAAGGAGACAAGTTGGTTGATAGACAAGTTCATAAGGTTTAATAGTAAAAATGATGCTAAGGTTTTGAACAATGCAAGATGAAGGGGATATGCCAGGAAGGTAATTCATAATGAGATTTAAGGAGGCTAGGAATAGTATGATGTTAATGATAAGGGTATGTGGAAGGTTTTGAACTTAGGTAAAATCTTTGGAAAGTATTTTGTCTAGGAGTTTAACCTTATGAAGATGGACTTTTGATCTTGACCAAAAAGTGATAAAAGACAAAAAGATCAAGTTAATAAAGATGATAAGTTCAAATATATCAAGATATAGATAGATTTTGACCAAAGGAAATGAGAAAAAGGACAAAAGGACTAGTCAAGATCCATCATCCATCAACATTAGGAGATACTCTAGGACTCATACTTCATTCATATTTTTGACTAAATTAAAAGGTTTTTGGGTTCAAAATGATGTTTAAGGGGCCCCAAATTCTGGTTATGCTGATCAGATATGCAATATGGAAATTTCCTAAGGTGCAAAATGAGATTTTGGGTGCAAGATGTTGTTTTGGGTCAGATGTAGAATGAGGACCTACACAAGCTTCTAAATACAGTTTTAGGGTCCCAAAATGTAGTTTGGAGGCCAAAAATGGTCATGTAAGCACCCAAGTTTTCTATGATAGTACCAAGTGTGCTCCAATAGTACCATGTATGCTTATGGTGTAGTTGGGGCTAGTTTGGGCACAATTGTTAGTTTCATGTCGTAGTTCGTAGACTGGGTTGAATGTTTGCTAATTCTAAGTTGGGTGATTGAAAAGTTGTTCTACCAGGGAGCCAAGATGCTAGGGTTGATGTTATTATGGATTAAGAGATGTATAATTAAGGTTAAAACCTAAGGAATGATGTCCTAAGTGAAGACAATGAAGGTTAGGAGGTGAAGAATGCAATTCAAGGCATGCTAAGATAGGGGGACCTATCTAAGTGCCTAAAGACACCTCTAAAGTCTTTGAATGTTGTCTAGAAGCCAAAAATAGGTTCTTAGACCACCAAGTGCACTCAAATAGTAAAAAATGTGCCTATGGTTTAGTTGGCGTGAGTTTGGGTGAAATTGGTAGTTTCAAGGTGCAGTTGGTAAAGTAGGCTAAAACTAAGGCAATTTTAAGTGCTAGGGTTACAAGATTGATGTTACAGAGAGTCAAATAGTAGAGGACAATGCTAAGACTAGCTTGAATGTGTATAATGAAGGTTAAGACACCCAAAATGATGGTTAAAGTGTGCAAGATGAAATTGGGTACGCAAACATGCAAGCTGGAAGATGCAAAGTGCAAATTTGAGGTTGAAATGCAAAAACTAAGGGATGCCCAATAAACCCTAATGGATGCAATATAAAAGATGGGGGATACTAAGTGATGACTAGAAGATGAAAGATGAAGCCTATATGATGCAATTATGAGGCTCAAACTAGGGTGAATGAAATTGTATTCTATGCAAAGATAAAATCTATTTTATGCCAAGAATGTTTAGGATCACAAGTTGCCATGTTTTCTAAGTCTTGAATGTATTGGACCAAAGTTTTCAAAGTTATGACCAAGCTTGTAATTTTTTGACAGTATGTAATGTTTTGAGAAGGTTTAATTGATATCTAAGGTGTAAATTTTAATTTTAATTTTATATTGATTAATGTTGTACACACATGCAAGACACTTAAGACAAAAGTAGTTGTTGTTAAAAGTGAACAATCACACCACAACCTAGGCTTTGGGACTATATCTACTAAATTCCTTCTTGAACTAAAGTTCAACCACACTTATCCAAAGTAAAAAACTTAGGATCCTTTCACCATAGGCTCCCCCTTATAGTGCACTCACTTCTCAGGGCTACCAAGATCCACTTACCAAGGGGCATAGCTTCCCAAGGTATTGTTGTCTCTACTAAGGACCACAATAATATAGGATGTCTTCACAAGCACGGGTGACCCCTTGAGCTAGTGGATGGATATGATTTTGGACACTAAAACAAGGTTTTTAGTAAGGGCATTTTTTTTGGAAAGTGAATGATAAACTTCTGCAAAAGGTCTCCCAGCCCTGAGAACTAGGGTTTGATTCACCACTAGTGTACTAGAGGAGAGCTATCACACAACAATATCACTGACATGACTTTCACCATAATTGAGTTTTATATAGTCATTGAAATGTTGACCTGGCTTTTGGCCCATTGTTACTATGAAGTTTTCCCCTAGCATAACCAATATCAGATATATCTGTCCAAGGCAGGCTTCATATAAAAGTCACACAAATTTCTCTTACACCAAAGATCCATGAATGGCGAGGGGAGAGGATACATCCATGTAACCGTTAGGGTTTTAAATACCATAGACATACCAAGTAGAAAATAAAAAGTACATTTTATGCACCAAATGAATTGTTATTTAATCTAGGAAATCAACACACATGGTTTTGACAAACACATAAGGTCTTTGACATATATCCTACAAACTAACATTAGTAGTTTTTCAATGATTAATCTTCATCCAATGGTCAACACATGTTGCAAATAGACTATCAATAACACAAAAACATCTAATCTAGATGCTACAAGCAAACAAAAACCCTAGATGCAAATTCTAATTAAAACATGTGCTTTTTGTGAACCAAGTGTGCTTTGATAGAGTAGACTATGCCCTAGAAGGTCGAAATGATCTAGAATGCCCCCAAGTGTGCTCAAAAAATTCTAAAAATTCCCATGGTAGTTTTTGGGTGTAGTTGGGAGACTAGTTGCAAAGTGTGGGGAAATGGGCCTTGAACAATACCTAGAAAGTGAAATTTTGGAATCTACTCTCCCAAGTGCATTCAAATAGTGTATAATATGACCATGGTGTAGTTGGGGCCTAGAAGGGCACAATTGTCCATTTATGAGCATAGTTCATAAGCTAGGAACATCAGCTAAGGGTTATGGTGGCTCCTAAGGTTCTAAAACTGCCTCCTAGGGGTCCCAAGTGTGCCCTAAAAAAGCAAAGTGTAGCCTAGGATAGCAAGCTAATATAATACATAAATGAAAGAATAAAATCATATTACTAGGCCCCCTAATTATACTATGTGTTATAAAGGAGAGAGAATAAGCATTTTACCCCTCCAAGTGAGCTCCTCCATTGCACCTACAAGCACAAACACAAGAAACCCATGTTAGTTAAGCATGTTCATGTTGGGATCACCAATTGTAGGACCAAAATATGGGCTAATGTCTAACATACTATGAGAAAATAAAAAATTCAATAAATGTACATAAGCACTCTCTAGTAGACTACCATGAAAGCCAAATTAATATAAAGGAAGAAACACAAAGTTAGAAACCCCCTCTTTCATTATTAGCTCCCATGTCCTTCTTTCTTCTCCATATAATGTACCTCCAAATTTCCTATAATGCACACAATTAGGAAGAAAAATCCTACTATGAGAATACTAGAAGATGTGATTTAAGCTTGAGAGAATAAAAGGCCAAAAACCAAGGACTCAAGGAATTAGGAATTAGGGAACTTAGAGATAGGAAATGAGAGGAAGAATGCTCATTTTATAATCAACATTAAAGATGAGAGCATTAGATTTGTCACATTAGATATGTGACATTGCAAGATATTCCTTACAGAATATATGATGCATGTGACAAAAGATGCCAAATGTAGGATTGTATGATGCTTGGAAGTCAAACTTGGGTAAAGATGGAAGAGGATCTATGATGCATCATATGACACCTCAAACTCACTTAAACCGAAGAATCTATGACAATGGAAGCCAAATATGGATGTGCATAAGAGAATAAGAATATATGGAGTATGACATATCTTAGCCAAGTTTCAATGGAGAATCCATCAGGTATCATGTCCACGTGTCACGATGATGCCAATAATTTGTTTAATATTTGAATTAAAAATCCATTATTCCACACAAATAAAAATTAGTGAAAATGGAATTAATTATAGAAAATATGACATAGGAAATTGAGAATTTCCCTAGTTCATGGATAATGAATCAATTCAATTTTTTAATTAATTGAGAAGGTTAGTTAAGTATAATAATTAGTGAAATGATATAGGATTAAATTATGGGTTGTTTAATCCTATAGAGGAAATTAGTAGAAGATTGGCCAGTTTGATTAAATAAGTTTCATAGTATCCTTTGATGAAATCTAACAATAATAGAGATTGACTAAGATGATGAAGGATAGACCAAAGACATGGTTAAATTTATCAATTGATGGAAATTGATAACATGCGAAGGACACATGACATGAATTAGGGACACATAATATTTAATGGACATTGTAAAATGCTATAGGATCGAGATTGGTTGATAGTGTTGATCATAAGAACATTGATGGACATTGTCAATGTTATTAAATGGTTGAAAATGCTATGATATGAACTCACAATGAGAGCCATGATAGTACTAAGGTTAGATTGATAATATTTTATAGATTGATAGGTTTTGAAGGCACCAAAAGCTACAAAAATGTCTAGGATTGGACAAATGATGATAGATTTTGGATGTTTGAAATCTTCTAGGTTGATTAAGACTAATTCTAGGTGATTCTAGGTTGATTTTGAGTGATTTTGAGTTGATTTGATATGAAATTGATATTAAAGTGGATACAAATGATAACATACATTGTTGAGATATGATCAAGTTGGCCAAAAGATTAGAGTTAGTGGAATGAGTTAGTATGAAAATGTGATGAAACCGTATATGTCAACCATTTTTAAGCAACTAGAGAGGTCCTTTCTAAAGAGAATAAAAATCATGGCTCATCCCTTTTATCCCAAAGCAGGACCAGATTGCCTTTCATGAATTTCCTTGGCCTGACCTTCTTGTCAAAGAAGTTATTCACAATATTTTGATACTTGATGATATGGTTGACTAATCTTTCACATTCTTGATCTAGATTTGCGAAGTACATGATTCACTTTTCTAAACTATTGTGGAATACAAGATCCTCAATCACTTGTTGCATCTTGCATGTGGATGGATCCAATGGTAGGCGAATGCTAGCTTTGACTTTGTATACTAGCTCAAATGTAGAAATGTTGATTGCCTTCTTAGATGTCACCCTATCTTCCTAGAGAAATTCATGTATTTTTAAATTCCATTTCTTTTGATTATCAAAGACCAACTTCTTCATGATGTTAATCAAGTTTTTATTGCTTGATTCTTCCTAACCATTTCCTTGAGGAAAGTAGTCTAAGAAATGACTAAAGTGGATGTTGTTGTCATAAAAAAACTCTGCAATGTCCATAGTATCAAAATAATTATGATTATCGATGATAAGATTTAGTGGCACACCAAATTTTACCAAGATGTTCTCTTTGACAAACTCATAGACAATTTCAAAGGTCATTCTCTTGGTAATATTTTCTTCCTACATTTTCCACATTTGGCCACCTAGTTATAAGTGTCTTCAAACATACTAAGCTAGTAGTAGCACTACCTTATAATCTTGTAGCATCATTATGGAACATCTAAAGTAATCTCTCTTACTGAGGCTTATCCACACATCTTAAGAAATTTGCACCAATTTCCTATTTATACAATTGATCTTCATAAATAAAAAACTTATTTGATTTAGTTCGAAGCTCTCTTTTCTACTTGTATGCTTTTCCATTAGGGAAATCTCCATAAGTGAGGAAATAAGAAATATTTGAAAACCAATGGTCTTGGAGATTGGTCATTAATACTCTTGAGGATCATTTTTCTTGATCAAAATTCTACTTTTTTGCAATTACTTTGCATAGGCCATTTACTTGTACTAACTTCAGTGGTTTCAACTTGATATCATATTCTTGAACTTTAGCAATCCAAGCTCCTCTAGTAATACATCCAATTTCTTATTGTGTCAAGATACTTTTGACAGTTGTATCGAGTATATGCAAAATAGAATGTGAATACAAGACATAGAACCTAAAATTATTGAGTGCTCTTACCACATCTTATGTGTGATTTTCCTTCTAAGAATATCTAACTCATGTTTTTTAAGAGAGTAATCATGAAAAAAATTAGTTCTTGAATACCTTCCCTTTTTTCCTACATAAATATTGTAGATAATGTGTTGACTAATGCAACAATACAATATGAAGTCTTTGGTATGATTGGGTGAACTAGGATGAGAGATTTGGTATAATCCATTTGAATACTATGCTTCCCTTCATCATTTCAACTATGCACTTGGGAATTTTGGAGAAATTAGGAATAAATCATCTTAAGAAATTTTCATGTCCAAAGAAGGATTTGATTCCATAATTATATGTAGGTAGATTCAACTATTGGATAGCTTTAACATGCTTAGGGTCAATCTTAATACCTTCCTAAGAAACATTGTGACTGAAAGCTTCCTTATGTGACACAAAAGAAAAACTTCTTGGGATTAAGGGAAATACAATATTCCCCAAATCTTGTTAGTATTTTCTCTAGGTCCTTCAAGTGATTTTGTCTTTTTTTTGGAGAAGATTGTTAGATCATCTAGACATATGACAAGGATAACTTTAGTGGCTAATATTTTCCAACTGGCTAATCCCACTCATCTTGGACCCCAAATTTGGCTAATTTTATTACACATTTTGGGTGGTTGAATTGCCTATAATTTACAAAAATTGGGTCCCATGCTTAGGCTAATCACCAATAATAATACATAAGTATTTGTATTTGGGTGATGACTTCATTAATGGAATCTAATTTTTTTATGAGTTAAATTAAATATTTTTTCCTACAATTTCCATGGCTTGTCTTAATCAATGGTCATATTCACCAATATTTGGTAAAAACTTGAGTTAGGTTATAAAGTACATATAGTTGATCTATTATTCTATTCTGCATACATTTCATAAAAAAATTATCATTTTCACTTTGGCCCAAAAACAATTTGATTGGGGAAATGTGTCCTTATTTTATGGACATTCTTTATGTTGAGATAATGGGTGTTGCACACATTGCATAATATTGTTATGTTTTATTATTTTATTTTATTATGTAATGTTGTACATAAATGGACGTGTAAAATGTAAAGATTCCCATGGAATATTCTTGATGAGTTGTATTGTAACATTGTGATAATAATTTTTGTAATTATTTAATGTTGGAGAAAAGAATTAAATGCCCAATATTAAATGTGAGGTTAGTGGGTTAGGTGGCACATGGTTTTAGCACATGGTTTATGTAATACTACTTAGTGGTTTTGTGGGACTTGCTACTATATAAGAAGCCACAAAGGTAATTGTTATAGAGTGAGAGTGAGAAAAGCAAGAGTCAAGTGGGACAAGGCTTGACAGGTTAGCCAAAGGAGCATTTGTGAAGGTTAAAAGCATGGCATGGGATGTGTGGATTCATGCTTGTTCACATAGTTTTCTCGGTTGTGCATATGGCCATGAAGGCTTCCATAGTTCTATTGCAATGGTATTTTTTGCTAAATAATACATGAATATGGATGCTTTTGGAGGCTGGGTTTTTTCCTCAATGAGGGTTTCCCAAGGTATATCTTGGGTCACAATTTTGTGGGTATGTTGTCTATTCTCTTGCATGTGGATTTTAATTCCGTATTTATTTCAGACCTATTATGGGTTATGTGGAAATGGTTATATTCTTTATTGCCAAGTTTCCTTACAAGTGATATTAGACCTATTAGTCCTGCCATCCCATGGAGTTCTTATAGGGAGTTTGGAGCAGTGAGATAAAGGGAAAAGAGTTTAAAAATATGTATACTAGTCCAGATCAAGAAAGTGTAATGTTCAGGATACTAAATACATTATAGGAGGGGGAGTAGATGCAATAGGAGCATAATAGGTGAATGGATAGACAAATGGATATGATGTTGCAGCTTATGGCTAGACAGATGGGCATCAATATTAACAATCTACATGTTGCTCTAGTGTAGAAAGAAGTTGTTTCCTCGGGTGGGATCAAGACACGTATAGAGCCACCTAGCTATGATGCTAGTGATATGGAATCCATTAATGTGGGATTAGAAGAATGCAAGGATACTATCATATTAGTAGCCACTTCTATGTCAGTTGAACCATCCAATGAGGAGTTTGGCAGTATTCATGTTGATGATATTACACTTGTTATTGATAATGAGGTGAGCAATATAGTGATAGAGTCATATTATACTATCGATCAACAAAGTGTTAATGTTCACTCTTGGGATAGTACTATGTTCAACATGGATGCAACATTGTCTTACAACAATTTGATGTTTGAGACTGATGTTGATCATTCACTTGAGTGGAGTTGGGCTTAGTTTTCACCATCTACAAAGATTCAATTTTTTGTTGCAGTAGTTGGGAGGAAGAGGTTTCATAGATCTTCTATGGAGCCACCTTCTAGAGACATCTAGACTTATACTTCATTAGCACAAGTTTTGGGAGCTAACTTGCAGGATATGGGGTTGGTCATAATGATGTTCATTTCTAGTTTGTTTAATGTCCATATGGGTATCACATATTACTTCAATTTTGATCTAGGTGAAGGTTGGAGTTCATTATGTTACTTAATTTCTTGAGGACAAGTAATTTCAAGGAGGGTAGATTTTTAGTGATCCCATCTTTTAGCTCTCACGTTCTCCAAAGTCTAAGTGGAGGATAAGAAGAAATTAAATTAATCTCTTATAAAGTCATTCAATTAAAGATTAAAAGGTGACTTTGTATTTAATTAATTTAATTATTTACAAGGGAGTAGCTTCTAGGGTATGTGTTAATTATTGGAAGGATGGAAGCCTCTCGTGATTTAATTAATAAATGCTAGGGAGGAATTTCTAGAGAACACATTAATTATTGGAAGGAGGAAACTTCTAGCTCTTGCAATTAATTAATGTTTTAGTTCCTTCCAAAAGAATGAAGAAAAGGATAAATAGGGCTGAAAGTCTCATTGCTGATCATTGGATGATTATGACTTGCATTTGATAAGAGCTTAGATGTGTGAATCACACTCCCTTCTTTTGGCAATAGAGGACATTCATTTTCTGTTGTAACATTCTAGACGTCATTCCCTTAGGGTTTGTCCTTTGGAATACATCTCTTTGTAATTGATTGCAGCATTCTCAGCATTAATATAATTTTATTCTTGGTTCAGCTTTTGTGCATTCTTGGGTGTCCATTACAATGGTAATTTGACTCTGTATGCCCCTTGTTATGCCCTAAGTCACATGATTTGCTGATTTTTATTTATTTATTTATTTTTATTTTATTTTTTTTAAAAAATCATGTAGAAGGGATGAGATGTTGTTACTAGGTACAATCATGGTGGAGGATTATGGTTGACTATTTTATGCTGACAGGTTGGACACTTTGAGAGCTAGATGCTCAGTTCATGGATGTGATCATGGTGTCATGGAATATAGAGGATTTTTTTTTCATCATATGTCATGGATAGCTTGGATACATGGTTTAGTGGGAGCTTGTGACAGTGATGAGGTGACAGTGCAGGATTAGTCCCTAGTTTGGTTTTGGATCTTCATGTAGGAGATGGATTTTATGATGCCATAGGTGAGTTGGTACCATGGTTGAGTGGGAGTTGTTGGAATTGATATATTTATTGAGTGTTTGTAGATGTTGGAGGTTTATCTTAGATCGTATTGCTACAGAAGTGTCTTTGACATTTGCATAGTGCACTTGCCATCTTCATGGTGTGTGAAGATGGTTAGATCTTGACGACTCATGGAGTTTTTGGTTATCTTCACGGTGTATGGAGATGGTTCTTCCTAGTATGTGGAGATGGTTTTCTTCATGGTGTGTGGAGATGGTTGCATCTTGAGGACTCATAGGGTTCTTGGAAAAGGTGTGCTTTATACTTTTATTTGGCATGTTATCCTTGCTATGAAGATGGTTTCATTATTATGTCATGGTATACTCTTGATACACATTTAGAGTTGTGACATGTTATGGTGTGTTCATATGGAGCATGTTATCTCTTTGGTTGAGATGGTTAGATCATATTGTCATGTTTATGTTCCTGAGGCCATGGTTGGAAATTTGACATTGATCTTGGTTTAGTTTCTTGGTATTGAGTACACTGATCATAAGTTGGATACTTTATGATATTGCTATGTTGCATTTGGAGTTGGTAGGGATTGATTGGTCATAGGTGCTCATGGATACGTAGAGACTGTGATGATGCTGATTTCTCTTGGATTAGAGAAGTATTTGTTAGGAAGGTTGATGGTTCTAGTATGAAGATCTAGGGGCAGTCACTTGATATGGAATTGAGAGGAGATTTCTTTTAGATGAGTCTTGGTTGGAGACTTGGGTATCTTGATGAGCATTCTCACTCCCCACTCTTGGTCTACTTGGTGGTTTTCTACTTGAGAGGTATAGCCCATTGTTTTTCTCGGGTGCATTATATTTATGCTTGTCTTTCATGGATATGGATCTTGAGCTATGGTACATGAGTTAGTTATGGAGGGTTCATTTGAAAGATGGTTTATCATTGGTTATCTCCATTTTCATTTGTTGTTATGCTGGTTGAGTTTGGGAGATTGTTTTATATTGGGCATATTCCTTGGATTGGGAATGGTTTATTGAGTTTGATCTTCTTGTGAGAGGTTTACATCCATGATTAGTTATATGGTATGGTTTGGGTGTTGTTAAGGCTTCTTGTTGTGGTTTTATGGAGGAGATCATATTTGCACAGTTTACACCTAGAGGTGTGTGTAGAAGGAAACGATACAGGTTATGATTTGCATGGTTTCTCTGGTCTTACTTATCTTCTTGGATGTTCTATTTCACTTATATTGGATTTGAGATTGGTTAGAGATTGTGATCACTAGTTTGTGCTCATGTATGTCATGTGAGAGATGACATGGTTATTCCTTTATCTCATTCCTCTATTGGTTGTGGAGAATTTGGGAGACTGTTGGAGACTTTTTACGAGAGTTGTTCTTGCAGGATATCAATTTATGTATTGTGGATGTCCTTGATACTACATGGATTCACTTCTTTGAGATGTTGTGAATGGATTGGTTATAGATATGAGATTATCTTTTTCAGTTAGAGCTTCTTGGTATATATGTGGTAGATATTGCTCTTGAGGCTTGTGATTGCAAGTTATAGATTGGATATGTTGTTGATATGAGATTCACTTGTTATACCTTTGAGGTATGGATAGTTGGATGGGTTGGCACTTGTTGTGGGTGCTATTTCAGCTATGGATATTTTGACAACTATGGATACATGTGATTACTTTTGGATCAGGTTTTTTGTGCCTAGAATTTTAGTTGGTGTAGGATTTTATGATCTTCTAATGTGACAGGTTGGGTGGCTTTCTCTTTGGATGGCTTCTATGTGTATCCAGTGGTAGTGGCATAATAAGAGGTGAGATCATTCATGTTTGAGATGCTGGGTACTTTTATTTTGTTGTGAGTACTAGGATGGAGCACATGGTGTACTTTGATCCATGCTAGTGGATGTACTGGGAGGGATTATTCCCTTGTTCATTTATGTGGCTACAGATTGACCCTATGCAATGTATACAACAAGTGGGAGATTGTTGAGATAATGGGTGTTGTACACATTGCATAATATTGTTATATTTTATTATTTTATTTTATTATGTAATGTTGTACCTAAGTGGACGTACAACATATAAGTTTCCCATGGAATATTTTTGATGAGTTGTATTGTAACATTGTGATATTATTTTTTGTAATTATTTAATATTGGGGAAAATAATTAAATGCCTGATATTAAATGTGGGGTTAGTGGGTTAGGTGGCACATGGTTTTAGCACATGGTTTATGTAATACCAGTTTTTTTTTGTGGGACTTGCTACTATATAAGCAGCCACAAGGGTAGTTTTTGTAGGTGAGAGTGAGAAAGGCAAGAGTCAAGTGGGACAAGGCTTGAAAGGTTAGCCAAGGGAGCATTTGTGAAGGTTGAAAGCATGCTATGGGATGTGTGGATTCATGCTTGTTCACATAATTTTCTCGGTTGTGGCTATGGCTATGAAGGCTTTCATGGTTGTATTGAAATGGTATCTTTTGTTGAATAATACATGATGATAGATGATTTTGGAGGCTGGGTTTTTCGCTCAATGAGGATTTCCTAGGGTATATCTTGTGTCACAATTTTTTGGATATGTTGTCTATTCTCTTGCATGTGGATTTTAATTCTATATTTATTTCAGATCTATATTTGCAAGTTTCCTTACACTTTAAAACTTGGTATCCTTTTAAAAGTTTGGCTCAAAATAGGATCTAGGCCATTTTGATTTAGGATTATCCAAAGATTATAAATAATAGGATGCTACCTCCAAACCACCATTAAATAATTTGGAGGTAAAGTGTAATGATTAAGGTGGCTAAATTCAACCATAAAGTTTTATAATTAATTAGGCTCCTTATAATAAGAATAAAATCATGTGTAGTCTAGGTATGTGTACTTTTGTCCACATTTTTATTTAATAATGAAAGATTCACCAAGATTTTATGGAATTTTCATATGACTAACAAAAAATTGTCAAATTTATTAATAAGTTCCTACCTAAAAATTACAAATTCACCTATAGAATTTATTTCCCCTTGAACTAATGTTCGATTCACAAAATAATTATATTTTTCTCCAAAGGGGGATTTCTTAAAGTTATCCTTGCTCCTTGGGCTTTTAGGATTTTCACCCCTCTTTGCTTTGTCTTAGTGATACCCAACAAAAATGCTTCATATTCTATAGTTTTATTAGTGTTCTTGAATTGTATCTTATTTGCAAGCTATGTAAGATCTCCATTGGGGGAAATGACCACCACACCTGCTTTAGATCCAGTAATAGTAAAACTACCATGAAACTATAAGGTCCAATTTTTTTTTATCACTAAGAGGATCTAATTGTTCTTCTAGATTGTTGAAGTTAAAGAGCAACATGTAGTTCCAAAATTTCATCTCTTGATATAAAATTTGGGCCTTGGGATCATCAAATTTCATAACATTAAATTTGGCATTCTCCTTAGGTTCAAGCTTAATCTTTTTATTGCCTATAGGAATAATGGCATGAGATCAATCTAGTTTAACTTCCCCTCCCATATCTGTACAAAATCTCCTTCCCAATGGCATACCATAGCTAACCAAAATATCAACTACTAAGATGGTTAATTTTATTTTCTTTGTACGGTACACTGCTAGGGCTACTTATGCATCTTTAACTTGACCTAAAATTGGAACCTTTTTTGTATCCATTGAGTAATAGAATCCAAAGCTCTTGGTTAGACTTAGGTCTAGCATGCAAGAAATAGTAAATGGCATAACATTGTCAGAGGCTTCTAAGTCAATCATATAATTACTTAGTTATTCACCAGTTACGCATATGGATATGTAAAATGGGTAAAGCTTTTGGCTAGGAGAGGTAGCTAAAAATAAGGAGTCTCATTCTTTAATAAAACATCGACAGGATAGGATCTTCATTAGTGAATGAGCCATTACTTAGTTAGGGTTGGTCATTTCTAATAGTAGTATTGACATTGGGGTGAGTTTTATAATTAGCTTCACCTTTCTAGTAACCCACTAGTTTTTCCAATTCCATAGGGTGAGTTCTTAATTAATTAAAGGGAGAAACTTGGATATGAGCATATTTACAATATTGAATGATATCAATTTAGGAATGAGGCATACCAATTGGTTCAAATCTTTCTTTTTCTTTCCTCCAAGAAGAGGAAGTAGATGCATTAATCATAGTTGGTTTAGAGCCAATAGCTATGTTTCAGGTAGGAACTGAGTTCACCAAGTTCTTGTATCTTTGACTCCTCATTACTAAAGTCATTTGTACTCCATCTAGGATGGCAAAGAAGTCACCTCAAACATTTGAACCTAATTCATACTCGATGAAAAATGTTTGGATGCCTAAGTAGAGTTTGAGTTTGAAGGTTTATTTTCTTTGTTTCTGGCCATGACCACATAAAAATGGCTATTTTAACTATTTTCATGACTTTTCCACTTAATTTTTTAACTTCCACATTAGCCGTATAATGTAGAATCTCATGCCAATCCCTACTTTGCAACTCTATTTCTATTTTTACCATGTCGACCTATAGAGTAGCAAAAACTTCATTTGACCCTTTATCGCCTGATTACAATTATTTATTGTTCCATTTCTCTAACCATGGATTAACACCTACAATGGTGCAAAGCTACCTATCTCCACATTGCTTCTTAATTTCTTAACTATCATTTTAAACTTGTGAACTATAAAAATCCTTTGAACTAACCACCTCACAACTTCTCCATGGTTTATAGTTTAACATCTTTATCAACTATGATGCTGTGAAAATCCCAAATTTGACCTTCTTGCCACTTTGCAACTATCAACCATACAATACTTTTAAACGATGCGGTGATGTGATAGTTGCTTTATTTAATTGTTACTTTGTTTTGTTAAGAATAAGGTTTCTAAACCTTGTATAATTCCTATTCTTATTATTTGTTTTGTAAAATGTATTTCTTGCAAATAATGTTGATGTGTCGACATCTTGAATTGTGTGTAAGAAGATGATGACTAAAATGGTTATGAAGGATTCCTATGACATGTAAGAGCTATGTTAGGAAGATTCAATGACAGGCAAATACATGTGGCAACTAAGATATTTGAGTACTATACACTCTACCCCAATAGTGGTAAAACCCTAATACGGTTTACCTTTTGGGAGTAGCCCTAAAGTGAAGCGCATGTTATAAGCATTTTTTAGGGTTGCGAAGAGTTGTGATGCAAAAAAGGTGTATTTTTGGTACTGCGAGTAGCTACTGGAGTCTTCTGTTGTTGATGTTGAACTTGCATTGCAAGTGTATTGTAACCTTGTGTTGAAGATAATACATTGTGCAGGTTCTAAAGGGGTGGGGTTGTTTTACCGAAAGGTTTTTCCCCACCAGAAAATCCTTGTGTTATGTGTTCATTTCTCTATCTATTTTCTATATGCATGTTTGGCTACAATATTGTTTTTTACATGATATTGAATTTGTAAGTGTAGAAGATTTTAATAGGATTTGCATCATACTTTCCTTATGAGATTAGTGTAGGAAGCTATTTCCATAGCTAAGTTTACTTACAAGTGGTATTAGAGCTTGATCAACTTTTGATCCTAGTTGTTGGGTAGGTTTTTTTGAGCTAATCTCAAGTTGAGTGGGAGTCTTTTGTAGAGCATCCTAAATCTTATTTGTAGATTGAGATGGCGAGTTCATCATATGGAAGAATGGATGTAGAGAAATTTAATGGCACTAATTTCAAGTTGTGGAAACTCAAGATGGAAGACATGTTGGAAGATCGTGACCTATGGGAAGTGACTACAAATGCTACAAGCAACTATAGCTCAAGCAGATTGGGATATCAAAGACGATAAAGCTAAGGGTCTCATAAGACTCTATTTAACCGATGCAGTTCTTCTGAATGTTCTAGATGAGAAAATTGCATATATTTTGTGGGAGAGACTTGGGGCCGTGTATCAGGCCAAATATTTGGTGAACAAGTTGTTCCTGAGGAAGAAGTTGTATTCTCTATGAATGGAGGAAGGTGGATCCTTAACTGATCATTTAAATGCATTTAATCTACTAGCTGCATAGTTGACATTAGCTGGTGTCAAGTTAGAGGAGGAGGATCGTTGCTACACACTTTTGTGTTCTTTATCGGATTCATGGGACCATCTTGTGATGGCTCTTGGAAGCACATTAGTCACTTTCAAAATGGATGATATGGTGTCTTTGCTGCTATCAGAGGAGATGTAGAGAAAGGCTTTTTTTTTAGAAAAAGAAGCCCTTGCTGTTCGTGGGAGATCCACGAAAAGAGGAAAGAAAAATGACGATAAGTTTGACAATAAGGGTAGATCCAAATCCTGTGGGAAGTTAAAGACTTCCAATAAGTCCAAGGCAAAATGTTGGAATTGTGATAAGACTGGGATCTTCTGTAAAGATTGTAAAGAGCGTAAGAAGAAGAAGAAAGCCTTAGATTCTAGTTTTGAAAAATCTCAAGAAGATGGTGATGCATTCATCGTAGCTTTGGTAGCCCATGCATCTGATGATGTGTGGTTGGTTGACTCGGGTGCATCTTTTCACATGACCTCTCATTGAAACTGGTTCTCAAGATATGAAGAGTTTGATGGTGGAAACATGTACTTGGGTGATGATTCTCACCTAAAGATAGTTGGACATGGAAGGGTCACTATCAAATTTCCTGATGGATGAGTAAAGGGAATCAATGGAGTTATGCACATTCCAAGTTTGGCATGAAATCTATTATCTATAAATATGCTAAATGATGTAGGTGTGCAAGTTGTTTTTTCTAAAGATGGATGTAAGATGATGAGAGGAGCTATGGTGCTTCCTAAGGGTACTAGGAGATGTACTTTGTTTCAGCTTGATGCACACATTTCTCAGTGTAATAGCTCTTCTGTTTCAAAGAAGAGAGTAGCTATCACTTCATCCCCACCATCTGAACAAGCAGTAAAGAAGACTGTGGTTAGTGGTTCTGATGGTAGTGCAACAAGTGTACCTAAGGGTGCAAACACTTTGGAAGGAAAGCTTCCTGCAGAAAAGACAATGTTGTGACATTTGAGATTTGGTCACATTGGTGAGAAGGGTCTCAGAACCCTGAAAAATAAAAATCTCGTTGAGGGATTAAATGATTGCAATCTTGAGTTTGACTTTTGTGAACATTGTGTATATGGTAAACAAAATCGTGTTTAGTTTTACTCTAGTTCTCACAAATCTTCTACTGTTTTGGATCTTATTTATTTTGATGTATTTGGTCCTATAAAAGTTCCTTCAATCTCAAAGTCTGTATTTTTTGTATCTTTCATAGATGTTTACAGTAGAAGGACATGGATTTATTTCCTTAAAAGTAAGACACAAGTCTTTAGTCAATTTAAGGAATTTAAAGCCCTTGTAGAGAATTAGACTAGTAAGAAGATTAAGTGTGTGAGGACTGACAATGGTGGTGAGTTTTGCTCAGTAGAGTTTGAACAATTTTGTAAAGAACAAGGTATTGAGAGGCATAAGACAACTCTGTATACCCCATAGCAAAATGGAGTTGCAGAGAGAATGAATAGGACACTAATGGAGAAGGCTAGGAGTATGCTTAGTGGAGCTAGTTTAGAACAAAGGTTTTGGGCCGAAGCTGTGGCCACTACTTGTTATCTGGTTAATAGATCTCCTACATCAGCCCTTGTTGGTAAGACACCCATGGAGGTGTGGTCTAGTAAGAAGCCTTCAATTAGAAATCTTCGTGTTTTTGGTTGTGAAGCTTATGCACATGTTCCAATGGAGAAAAGATCTAAGTTGGAAAACAAAGTTGTTAAATGTATTTTCATCAGGTACAGTGCTAGTGTGAAAGGATACAAGCTTTGGGATCTTGTGACTAGTAAGGTGTTGTATAGTAGAAATGTTATTTTTAGAGAGCTAACATCTTCTCCTATTGTGCTACAACTAGATGAAAAAGAAAAGGAAAAAGATGTTGTTTAGTTGCCTCCTACCCCTGAGAAGACTGAATAGAGAGACCATGTTGGGTCTAATGATGAGGAGAGCTCTTGCAGCTCTGATAGTTTAGAAGAAGAGGAAGAACAACCTCAACCTTAGCCCTTGAGGAGATCCATGAGAGAAAGAAAGCAACCAAACAGGTTTGGTTATTCTATGTTAGATTCCAGTTGTGCTTTTTCTTTGATTACTAACACTGATGAGCCTAGATCTGTGAAAGAGGATTTGCGCATCGAAGATGTAGGTTCCTGGATTGAGGCTATGGCTGATGAGATGGCTTCATTAGAGAAAAATAAAACATGGGACCTTGTACCTTTCCCTAAAGGGAGAAAAAATTTTTGTTGTAAATGGGTGTTCAAGAAGAGATTCTGTGCAGATGGCAATGTTGAAAGGTACAAAGCTAGATTGGTTGCAAAGGGGTATTCACAGGTAGAGGGAATAGATTATGGTGAAATATTCTCTCCTATTGTAAAGTTGACATGTTGAGATAATGGGTGTTGCACACATTGCATAATATTATTATTTTATTATTTTATTTTATTATGTAATGTTGTCCCTAGATGGACGTGCAACATGTAAAGATTCCCATGGAATATTCTTGATGAGTTGTATTGTAACATTGTAAAATATTTTATGTAATTATTTAATATTGGGAAAAGAATTAAATGCCCAATATTAAATGTGGGGTCAGTGGGTTAGGTAGCACATGGTTTTAGCACATGGTTTATGTAATACCACTTAGTGGTTTTGTGGGACTTGCTACTATATAAGCAACCACAAGGGTAGTTTTTGTAGAGAGTGAAGAGGAGAAAGGCAAGAGTCGAGTGGGACAAGGCTTGATAGGTTAGCCAAGGGAGCATTTGTGAAGGTTGAAAGCATGGCATGGGATGTGTGGATTCGTGCTTGTTCACATAGTTTTTTCGGTTGTGGCTATGGCCATGAAGGCTTCCATGGTTGTATGGCAATGGTAGTTTTTGCTGAATAATACATGATGATGGATACTTTTGGAGGCTGGGTTTTTCCCTCAATGAGGGTTTCCCTGGGTATATCTTGTGTCACAATTTTGTGGGTATGTTTTCTATTCTCTTGCATGTGGATTTTAATTCCGTGTTTATTTCAGATCTATTATGGGTTATGTGGAAACGGTTATATTCTTTGTTGCCAAGTTTTCTTACAAGTGGTATCAAAGCTATGGTTTTATTATTTGTAACCCTAGATTGAATCCATGGGAATGCATGAGAGGATAAAAGAAAGGGCAAGATATATGAATGATTTATTGCAGATCTGAGGGTTTTGGATTTTTTGTTATGATGGGATGTTAAAAGATTTGGGCATGTGAAATTGTTGGACAAAAAGATTTTTTGGATGTTTCATTTAAATGAGGGTTTTGGGGGGTAGCATGCAAAAATGACCTCCTGGGTAAAAACAGACCTCACCATTGGATCCGAGTCGACATTTCCATAAATTTTGATATATAATATGCCCTAGTTTGGCCATGTTCAAAGGAAATGAAAGAATTTTTTTTTGTTTCAGCCCATGATGGCCATCAAATTTAATCCCGTCGGAATTTTCGTCACTGAAAAAAAATAAAAAATAAAAAATCGTATTGAAAATGGTAAAAAGACTATCTTAGTAAAATGGCCATAACTTTCTCTCAAAATATCAAATTTCAGAGTTCTTACAGGCGTTGGAAAGCTAATTCAGAGCACTACATCATGGCGTAGGTTTGGTTCTATAATTTTGAAATTTTGTCAGGTTTTAAGAGCCCTAAATTTAGATATTATTTATTTTGAGCACGGATTAGGGCATAACTTGGGCATACAGAGTTAGATTTTTGACTTTGAGTAGTCAACGGAAAGCTCTTGAAGAGCTCTACACATTGGTTTAGATTTGGTGCAGGTTTGGCATGATTTATTTGTTGATATATTGATCTGAATAGTTTATAAATATATTTTGACTATGGTAACATTATGAGTTTATGGCATTAGAGATTTAAGTTTTGATGTCATTGTATACTCAAGTTTGGTCTCATGATGATATGGTTATCAATGTTTGGATTTGGATAAGTATGATGACTTGTTGGATCTACAAGTTGTGCAGTGTTGTAAGCGGTCTATACTTACAGGTTGCATTTATAGCTTGGTTATGGGTTGTCTTTGCCCATTGATTTTTCATTATTGATGCATATTCAGATTGGTGGCTTGGATTTGGGTTGTCTATGCCCTAAGTCACATAATTTTATCTTCATGTAGAAGGCATGAGATGTTGTTACCAGGGACAATCATGGTGGAGGATTGTGGTTGACTATTTTATGCTGATAGGTTGGACACTTTGAGAGCCAGATGCTCAGTTCATGGATGTGATCATGGTGTCATGGATTTTGGCATGACATGATTGGATATACAGGTACATCCTTGATGTTCATTAGCTTGGATTTTTTTGATTTGGTTATGGTGGTATATCTTCTTGGTTGAGGATCATGGTTATTTAGTTTCTTTTGAGGAGATCATGATGTGCACTTTGAGTTCTTTGATAGTTTGATACCTTGGTTGATTCTCATGGTTAGAGGATGGATTTTTTCATCATTATGTCATGGATAGCTTGGATACATAGTTTAGTGGGAGCTTGTGACAGTGATGGGGTGACAGTGCAAGATTAGTTCCTGGTTTGGTTTATATCTTCTTGGTTTGGAGAGGATGGATTTTATGATGCGATAGGTGACTTGGTACCACGGTTGAGTGGGAGTTGTTGGCATTGATATATTTATTGAGTGTTTGCAGATGTTGGAAGTTTGTCTTAGATCCTGTTGCTGCAGAAGCATCTTTGACATTTGCATGGTGCACTTTTTATCTTCATGGTGTGTGACGATGGTTAGATCTTGAGGACTCATGGAGTTCTTGGTTATCTTCATGGTATGTGGAGATGGTTCTTCCTAGTATGTGGAGATGGTTTTCTTCATGGTGTGTGGAGATGGTTGCATCTTGATGACTCACAGGGTTCTTGGCAAAGGTGTGGTTTATATTTTTATTTGGCATGTTATCCTTGGTGTGAGGATGGTTTCATTATTATGTCATGGTATACTCTTGATACGTGTTTAGAGTTGTGACATGTTATGGTGTGTTCATATGGAGCATGTTATCTCTTTAGTTGAGATGGTAAGATCATGTTTTCATATTTATGTTCTTGAGGCCATGGTTGGAACTTTGACATTGATCTTGATTTAGTTTCTTGGTATTGAGTACACTAATCATAAGCTGGATATTTCATGATATTGCTATGTTGCATTTGGAGTTGGCATGGATTGATTGGTTACAGGTGCTCATGGATACTTAGAGATGGTGGTGACGCTGATTTCTCTTGGATTAGAGAAGTATTTGTTGGGATGGTTAATGGTTTCAGCAAGAAGTTCGAGGGGCAATCACCTGATATGGACTTGAGAGGAGATTTTTCTTAGATGAGTCTTGGTTGGAGACTTGGATATCTTGATGAGCATTCTCATTCCCCACTCTTGGTCTACTCGGCGGTTTGCTACTTGAGAGGTATAGCCCATTATTTTCTCTCAGTTGCATTATATTTATGCTTATCTTTCATGGATATGGATCTTGAGCTATGGTACATGAGTTAGTTCTGAGGGGTTCATTTGAGAGATGGTTAAGCATTGGTTATCTCCATGTGCATATGTTGTTATGCTGTTTGAGTTTGGGAGATGGTTTTATATTGGGCATTTTCTTTGGATTAGGAATGGTTATTCCTTGGTTTAGGAATGGGTTTATGAGTTTGATCTTCTTGTGAGAGGCTTACATCCATAATGAGTTATATGGTATGGTTTGGGTGTTGTTGAGGCTTCTTGTTGGGGTTTTATGGAGGAGATCATACTTGCACAGTTTACATCTAGAGGTGTGTGTAGAAGGACATGATACAGGTTATGATTTGCATGGTTTCTCTGGTCTTGGTTATATTCCTAGATGTTCAGTTTTGCTTACATTGGGTTTGAGATTGGTTGGAGATTGTGATCACTGGTTTGTGCTCATGTATGTCATCTGAGAGATGACATGATTATTACTTTATCTCTTTCTTCTATTTGGTGTGGAGAATTTGGGAGACCATTGGAGACTTGTTATGAGAGTTGTTCTTGCAAGTTATCAGTTGATGTATTGTGGATGTCCTTGATACTACATGGATTCACTTCTTTGAGATGTGTTGACTGGATTGGTTATAGTTTTGACATTATCTTTTGCAGTTGGAGCTTCTTGGTATATATGTGGTAGGTATTGCTCTTGAGGCTTGTGATTGCAGGTTATAGATTGGATGTGTCAGTGATATGAGATTCACTTGTTATACCTTTGAGGTATGGATAGTTGGATTGATTTGGCACTTTTTGTGGGTGATATTTCAGCTATGGATATTTTGACAACTACGGATACATGTGATTACCTTTGGATCAGGTTATTTGTGCTTGGCATTTCAGTTGGTACAGGATTTTAGGATCTTCTAATGCGGCAGGTTGGGTGGCTTTCTCTTTGGATGGCTTCTATGTATGTCCAATGGGAGTGGCATAATAGGAGGTGAGATCATTCATGTTTGAGATGCTGGATACTTTGATTTTGTCGTGAGTAACAGGATGGAGCACTTGGTTTATTTTGATTCATGATGGTGGATGTGCTAGGAGGGATTGTTCCCTTGTTCATTTTTTATGTGGCTACGGATTGACCCTATGCAATGTATACAACAAGTGGGAGATTGTTGAGATAATGGGTGTTGCACACATTGCATAATATTGTTATTTTATTATTTTATTTTATTATGTAATGTTGTGCCTAGATGGACGTGCAACATGTAAAGATTCCCATGGAATATTCTTGATGAGTTGTATTGTAACATTGTAAAAATATTTTATGTAATTATTTAATATTGGGGAAAAGAATTAAATGCCGAATATTAAATGTGGAGTCAGTGGGTTAGGTAGCACATGGTTTTAGCACATGATTTATGTAATACCACTTAGTGGTTTTGTGGGACTTGCTACTATATAAGCAGCCACAAGGGTAGTTGTTGTAGAGAGTGAAGAGGAGAAAGGCAAGGGTCGAGTGGGACAAGGCTTGACAGGTTAGCCAAGGGAGCATTTATGAAGGTTGAAAGCATGGCATGGGATGTGTGGATTCGTGCTTGTTCACATAGTTTGTTCGGTTGTGGCTATGGTCATGAAGGCTTCCATGGTTGTATGGCAATGGTAGTTTTTGCTGAATAATACATGATGATGGATGCTTTTGGAGGCTGGGTTTTTCCCTCAATGAGGGTTTCCCAGGGTATATCTTGTGTCACAATTTTGTGGGTATGTTTTCTATTCTCTTGCATGTGGATTTTAATTTCGTGTTTATTTCAGATCTATTATGGGTTATGTGGAAACGGTTATATTCTTTGTTGCCATGTTTCCTTACATGACGTCCATTAGATTTCTGTTATCTGTTGCTGCATCATATGATTTAGAGATAGAACAGATGGATGTAAAGACAACTTTCCTTCATGGTGATTTGGAGGAAGAGATTTATATGTCACAGCCTGAGCACTACATTGTTAAAGGTAAAGAATCCTTCATTTGAAGATTAAAGAAATCTCTCTATGGTTTGAAGCAATCTGCTAGGATGTGGTACCTTAAGTTTGATGCCTTTGTGTTATCAATTGGATTTGTAAGATGAAAATCAGATCATTATGTTTATTTCAGAATTGAAAATGATCACCTTTTTATTGTTGCATTATATGTTGATGATATGTTGCTATTTGGGAAGGGTAAGGGTATGATTTCTAATTTTAAATCTTAGTTGTCAGCATAGTTTGAGATGAAAGATCTTGGGGAAGCTAGGTATATCTTGGGTATGGAAATCAGCAGAGACAGGTCTAACAGAAAACCATGGTTGAGTTAGAGTAAGTATGTGAAGTTTGTGTTGGACAGGTTCAACATGGAAAATTGTAGACCACTATGTGTTCCTATTCCTGTGGGAACAAATTTATTTGTAGATGATTGTCCAAAATCTCCTAGTGAGGTGGAGGACATGAGTAGAGTACCTTATGCTAGTATAGTTTGTAGTCTTATGTATGCTATGGTCTGTACTAGACCAGACATTGCCCAAACAGTGGGAGTCCTAAGTCAATTTATGGCTAATCCTGGACGGATACATTGGGATGCAGTTAAGCAAGTATTCAAATATTTGAGGGGTACATTAGATTGCTCCATATGTTATCATGGTAACTCTTTTGGATCTCCAAATTTAGCATGTATTCATGGGTTTGTGGATTCAGATTGGGTAGGTGATATTGACCGTAGGAGATCCACTAGTGATTATCTGTTCACTATGTTTGGTGGTGCCATCAGTTGGATGAGCAAGCGACAACCTGTGGTTAATTTATCCACTACAGAAGGTGAGTACATGGCTGCTACTCATTCTTATAAGGAAGCCATTTTCCTTAAGAGATTGTGTTCTGATGTTGGTGTTGATGCAAAACATATTACTATTTGGTGTGACAGTCAGAGTGCTATTTGCCTTGCAAAGAATCCAACTTTCCATGCCAAAACAAAGCACATTGATGTGCAGTATCATTTTGTGAGAGATATGGTGGAAGATGGAAAGGTAAATTTGGAAGAGGTAGATACTATGAAGAATGTTGCAGATGCATTAATGAAACTAGTGGGCAGTGAGAAGTTCAGATGGTGTTCAGAGTCTATGGGCCTTTTGGCCTATAGAAGTTTGTTCTTGTTATGTTCTTGTTTCTCTTACAAGGTGTTCGACAAGTGGGAGAATGTTAGGAATAAGGTGTCTCAACCTTGTATAATTCCTATTCTTATTCTTTGTTTTGTAAAATGTATTTCTTACAAATAATGTTGATGTGTCGACATCTTGAATTGTGTGTAAGGAGATCATGACTAAAATGGTTATGATAGATTCTTATGACACGTAAGAGCTATGTTAGCAAGATTCAATGATAGGTGAAGACATGTGGCAACTAAGATATTTGAGTACTATACAATCTACCCCAATAGTGGTAAAACCCTAATACAGTTTACCTTTTGGGAGTAGCCCTAAAGTGAAGTGCATGTTATAAGAATTTTTCAGGGTTGCAAAGAGATGCGATACAAAAAAGGTGTATTGTTGGTACTACCAGTAGCTACTAGAGTCTTCTGTTGTTGATGTTGAACTTGCAATGCTGTTGGAAATATTCAAGATATGACAAGTTACTGAGAGGGGAGGGGTGAATCAGTAAATTTTAAAATTTCAAACAATAAAACTGCATACTGATATATTCACCATTCATCCAAGTAACCTACTGTAAGCATGAAACAAAATCATTTGCAACACTTGAACACACAGATTTGGTGACCCAGAAACCTTCCAAATAGAAAGTAAAACTGGGGTGGGGATGAAACCCACAAAGCTTCGTTACTGCAATATGAAGTTGGCCGGTTAAGGCTTACAATGACCACTTCTGGTGATCTGCCCTGTTAGGAGCACAAA
Organism: Cupressus sempervirens; assembly: GCA_028749045.1. Classification (NCBI taxonomy): domain Eukaryota; kingdom Viridiplantae; phylum Streptophyta; class Pinopsida; order Cupressales; family Cupressaceae; genus Cupressus; species Cupressus sempervirens. The sequence continues at coordinate 126,856,556 of CM053789.1, read as the reverse complement.
GGATTGCTAGATCCACCTTGTTAGAGGATTTACAAACATACAATAAAGTATGCACTCTGTTAGGAGATTTACAAAAGACTGTTAAATCTACCTTGTTAAAGGATTTACAAAACCTGATTCACCTGTTAGAATGAAACAGTGGATCTGATTACAACTGATTGCTGATAAGATCCGCTATGCTCTGATTCACCTTGATGTGATAGATAAAACTTTTTTGCTCCAAAACTTGACCTTGCTGAATACCTTCACAACTCAGCACACATACTTTCGCACGCATGTATTTCTTTCACACTTTCACATTTTCATTCATTACCATTACATTTGAATGATACAATACATTGCATATATATACCATCCAAATAAACAATACATGCAAAGTCGAGCAAAAAAACAAGTGCAAATCTCTATACAAAGTCAGCCCAAGGTAAAAATTTGGGTTCACTGAACTGACTCGGTGTCCTTCTGATACTCGACGTCCACTGCGTTACTTGGCATCATCATGCACTCAGTAGAAGTGAAGGCATGGTCCATACTAAACACTTCGAGTAGTTCTGAACTCGGTAACCACTGGAGACTCGGTAGAAGAGATGTCACTCGGTGAACACTTCTATCTGAACTGTAGCTCGATGATCAAAAGAAACACTCGATAGAACCTTGTGACTCGATGATAGTTAGTTTCCTTGATAACCGTCTGATCTCGATAAAATTAATTTCCTTGATAACCTCAGGAGTTTGGTTATCACGAAGTTCTTGGTCAATACTAAGTACATCTTCACTCGGTCAAAATTGATTCCTTTCTTTACCTCAAACACTCGGTAAAAACTGGCTGCTTTGTTCACCTCGATCACTCGGTAAACACTGACTTCTTTGTTCACCTCGATCACTCGGTAAACACTGAGAACTAGGTAAAGCTTGGCTTACAAAGGAATGTCCGGTGAGAGCTCGGTAAGCATTCAGAATCCAATAAGTGTTGTAACTAATGACAAAAATGTATCATAATGCCAACAATCTCCCCCTTTGGCATTAGTGACAAAAACACTTATGAGACAAAATTTATCTGACATGTTGATGACTGATTCTGAATAGACATAGCTTCATTATATACAACTCCCCCATAGAATGTACATACAGTATTTACATGAGTTGTATATCTCTTCCTTTGTAGAATTTTTCCGAAAACACTTATTCACCCATAATATACATATCCAACAATAATCTCCCCCTTTTTGAAAATAATGCCAAAGAATAAAAGAATATATATACTTATCTAGAAACACCAAAATGAGAGATGAACTCTGAATGTACCTAAAGAATAAGCTGGAGAGTCTTATCCCAATTCTCTTGCAAAATTTTGCAGGTGGAAAGAGCTACTTGAACTTCAGCCGAAAGTTCAATCACATGGTCTGCAATGGAGAAGTTATTATCATGGATTAATGTCTTTGAATGTGCAATGTGCTTCTGCATTGAATCCATGATGGGAAGGATCATGTTTTGGATATCTATCAATGTAGATTGGATCCTTGCCTCTTCTCTCAATAGCTCTACCTGCTTCTCTGACAAAAATTTGATCCTGAGGTGATGAGATGAGCTTGAACTGGGGTCAAGCTTCAAGTTCTGTGCGCTCACCTTCAGATCCTCATCAATTTTATTTAGTTTCTCTCTTATTCCCTTAGTGTACTTGGTAACATCACAAAGCTTAGCAAAAAGAGATGTTACATTATTAAAAGAATTTTCCATATCTGCCAAAACTGAGGTTAATGCAACCTAATTTATTGCAATGTTCTGGGCAATGTGGCCCAACACCTTATTATCAAATTTCTTTGCTGCACGCTCAATCAGCTTTTCTTGTCCGGAGGCATCTTCATTGAATTTATTAACTGCCTCTTCCAATTGAATCAAAATGTGTTGAGAAGTATCAACATCAACACCTATAGCCTTAGTAATTATGTTTCGGGCATCCTCAATTATCCTATATTCCTTATCCCTTTCCGATCTTAACTGCATCTGAGTAGCCTTTTTCTCAATAAGTTGACTAGCATACCTCATTTCTTCAATGGTAGCATTATCAAAGTCAATCTTTGGAATTACTATCTCTGTGTCCAAGTCAATGTCTTCAGGAATTTCCTTTCCAGTGATCATAAGTCTTAATGGTTGCTTTTGTTTGACTTCTGAGATGACTGGTTTTACCTTTGGAATAGACACAACAGTAGAGACAAAAGGACTAGCAGTTAAAACTGGGATGCTTGAGGGTTGAGTGCCAATAGGAGTATGTACAGGGTCAAAAATTTGAGTACTGGCCAAAAATGGTGATACACTCGGTAATATAGTATATAAGCTCACTGTGCCTGAAGTAGATGGCGATAAAATTGTAGAACAAATTGGAGTAGTCAAAATTGGAGAACTCATAGCAATACCAATTGATGATGATGGAGTCAAGGAGGCCAACTCAGTAGATGAAGAGGGGTGCAGCTCAGTAGACGAAGTGGTAGTCACTTCCACTGATGATACCTGGAGCTGAGATATGGCAGGTGTAGATGGTAAATCTGGTGTAGATGAACCTGTTGAAGCTGATTCCAACCTTGATGATGTCACAGGTTTAGCTGGGGAGTGAGGAAGGGATGCAATAACTGCTGCTGCAATTTTTATCGGATCATCCTCCTTATCTTCCTCTTCAGCTTCTTCCTCTTTGTCTTCTTCTTCTTTCTCTTCCATCATTGCATGCAACTCTCCTGGTGTAACTGTGATGGATGGAGCGCTATCTGATTCATCACTGCTGCTGCTGCTGTCATCATCCTTTATTTCTACTGGGTCTACACTGGGCTTATGTAGATGATAGATGTTTTTCCACATGTTTGTAGCATCATTTACAACATGCTCTATATCTTTGATCAAAATCAAACAAGTGTGGAATCTGATCATCATTTTACCTTTATAAGTTTTCAATTCAGATTTTACCTCTGCTCCAGTGAGACTAGGTCGAAGATTCTTCAGGGATTGCTCATATATATCTTTTACCGTCTTGGTGGCTAACTCCCATCTTGACTATACTCTCTCCAGTAGTTCTTTAGAGATATGAGGAGCAATCTAGTCTGGGGAGTATTTCCATTTTCCCATTTTGTTAAGTACCAGTTCCTCAATCTGCATTTTCTTTGCATCAGTCCTTGTCTCAAATTTCAATGCCTTGAAATTTGTGATGCCAGCTCCTTCTTCCAATGATTTGAGCCTTTGCTCGAATGTAGGTGCAGGCTTGACCAATACAGGTTCCTGAATATCTTTTCTTGTCCTCCGAGTAAATACTGCAGTAGGCTGCTTCTTGGGCTTGGTAATGATTACCTTGCCTTTCTTCTTTGCTGGTTGCTCTTCTTCTAATTCTTCTTCTCCTTCTTCTTCTTCTTCACTTTCTTTATCTTCACCTTTTCCCTTGGTGAGCATAAGAGGACCCATTGCAGTTTTCAGTTTGGCCACTTTTGATGAAAAATTTGCCATTAATGTTCAGTACGGAGGTAGCTACGATCGACAGACTGTCATCCACTAGCTTGGCTTAAACTTCGCAACTTGGTGACCAAAAGAAAATAGGTTAAACTGACCTTAACTCGGTAAGAGAAGAACCAACCATGCTCGGTAAGTGCAACTTGGTGAAAGAAGCCTTATTGCACCCTACTGAGCTCGGTAAGGTCATGTACCGACCATAATCCTGATGTATCTGAAATACTGATTTGATCATATTTTCATTCTAGGACTACTTAGGATATTGCTTTGTAGATATAGTCCTGGTCTTATCCTAATGAGTCTTAATTGGAAATGGTAGAGTCACTCACTTCTTGAGTGACCATTCCATCTCTTGAATTATCTGGCTCAGTAGACTTAGGAATCCATTTTTGCTTCATTTGCTTCTGAATATTGTCTACTTTGATTTTCTTCTCATCCTCAACTTTCTTTATGTTCATGCAGTTTTTAGATATATGACCAAGTTCTGTACATGTATAACATCTTATAGTGGTATCCCTTTTTCTTAGGTGATGCCTTGCACAGTTTATGCCAGTATGACCATATTCTCCACAATAATGACATCTGCACCAAGTGTTGTAGTCCCAACCAAATATTGCTTTGACAAGTTGTTCAGCTAGATTAAATGATTTGGATTTGCATTGTGATGCCTTATGACCTTGCTTTTGGCATTTGTGACATTTACCTTCAAATTTTGGTTTCTCTTTGCATTCATTGGCTTTGTGTCCATGCTGATTGCAATTGTAGCACTTTCCATTAAATTTGCCTTTTCCATTGCTCCAACATCTGTTAGATGTATGACCTAACTTACCATAGTGGCTGCAAGTAGGTCTTTGATTCTTTTGAGTACCCTGTTTGGAGGATTCACCTTCTTCCTTGTATCCAAGGCCTGCTTTACCATTTTGTTTATGAAAGTTTTCTTCATTTTGCAGATTCAATTGATCCATGTCCTTTTGAGTTTTTACCATTCTCTCATTGACTTGTTTTTCAGAGATTAGATCACTTTGTAAGCTTGCATTGATTTGCCTTTCAGTAATTAAGTCATTTCTCAAATTCTCATTCTTAGATCTTAGATTCATAATTTCTTCATTTGCATTAGATAATTGAGTTACAACATTTTCAAGCTGAGAGGATTGATTATTCCTTACCTCTAAGTCTTCAGCTTCCTTGTTCCTTTGCTCCAAGATTTCACATAGCCTGATGGACTGGATTTCTTGTTCCCTTTTGAGCTTTCTTACTTCTTCCTGCAGAGATCCATTCTTTTCTAAAAGTTCTTTGATTGCTTTGTCAGCTTCATCTGAACCACTTGATGGTGAGAGATATTCAATCTTTTCTTCAACATACTGATGGTCATTCATTTGCCTTGCAAGTTCTTTTCTTCTTTTCAAGGATTGTGAAAGATGCTCTTTTGCTTCATTGAGTTGAGCCATGGCCATTTTCAGATCTAGCTTTTCATTCTCAATAAATTTGTCAAGTCTGAATATCTCCATTGTCCTTGATCTTTGCTCAAGCTGTGAAACTTTTATCTTGAGAACCTTATTGCTCTGATACCAATTGTTGGAAATATTCAAGATATGACAAGTTACTGAGAGGGGAGGGGTGAATCAGTAACTTTTAAAATTTCAAACAATAAAACTGCATACTGATATATTCACCATTCATCCAAGTAACCTACTGTAAGCATGAAACAAAATCATTTGCAACACTTGAACACACAGATTTGGTGACCCAGAAACCTTCCAAATAGAAAGTAAAACTGGGGTGGGGATGAAACCCACAAAGCTTTGTTACTGCAGTATGAAGTTGGCCAGTTAAGGCTTACAATGACCACTTCTGGTGATCTGCCCTGTTAGGAGCACAAAGGATTGCTAGATCCACCTTTTTAGAGGATTTACAAACATACAATAAAGTATGCACTCTGTTAGGAGATTTACAAAAGACTGTTAAGTCTACCTTGTTAAAGGATTTACAAAAACTGATTCACCTATTAGAATGAAATAGTGGATCTGATTACAACTGATTGCTGATAAGATCCGCTATGCTCTAATTCACCTTGATGTGATAGATAAAACTTTTTTGCTCCAAAACTTGACCTTGTTGAATACCTTCACAACTCAGCACACATACTTTCGCACGCATGTATTTCTTTCACACTTTCACATTTTCATTCATTACCATTACATTTGAATGATACAATACATTGCATATATATACCATCCAAATAAACAATACATGCAAGGTTGGCCAAAACAACAAGTGCAAATCTCTATACGAAGTCGGCCCAAGGTAAAAACTCGGGTTCACTGAACTGACTCAGTGTCCTTCTGATACTAGGCATCCACTGCATTACTCAGCATCGTCATGCACTCGGTAGAAGTGAAGGCATGGTCCATACTAAACACTTTGAGTAGTTCTGAACTCGGTAAACACTGGAGACTCAGTAGAAGAGATGTCACTCGGTGAACACTTCTATCTGAACTTTAGCTCGGTGATCAAAGGAAACACTCGATAGAACCTTGTGACTCAGTGATAGTTAGTTTCCTTGATAACCGTCTGAGCTCGATAAAATTAATTTCCTTGATAACCTCAGGAGCTCAGTTATCATGAAGTTCTTTGTCAATACTAAGTACATCTTCAATCGGTCAAAACTGATTCCTTTCTTTACCTCGAACACTCGGTAAACACTGGCTGCTTTGTTCACCTCGATCACTTGGTAAACACTGACTTCTTTGTTCACCTTGATCACTCGGTAAACACTGAGAACTAGGTAAAGCTTGGCTTACAAAGGAATGTCCGGTGAGAGCTTGGTAAGCATTCATAATCTAATAAGTGTTGTAACTAATGACAAAAATGTATCATAATGCCAACAATTGCAAGTGTATTGTAACCTTGTGTTGAAGATAATACATTTTGCAGGTTCTGAAGGGGTGGGGTTGTTTTACCGAAAGGTTTTTCTCCACCGGAAAATCCTTGTGTTATGTGTTCCTTTCTCTGTCTATTTTCTGTATGCATGTTTGGTTGCAATATTGTTTTTTACATGATATTGAATCTATAAGTGTAGAAGATTTTAATAGGATTTGCATCATACTTTCCTTATGATATTAGTGTAGGAAGCTGTTTCCACACTTGAGTTTCCTTACATGTTTCATGGCTTTGTGACCATAAAAATTAACTCATTGTTGAACCTCGTGATGGTGCAATGATAAGTTATCTCTACTTCTCCACTTTAACCTTAGGTCACCTTTCTCTATTTCATCAAGTGGAAAATAAGATGTAATGTCACAATTTTTGACTTATCTCCACTTTGCAACATAAAATTTGAGAGTCTACCTTGGTTCTTGTGATGTTGCGATGACTTCTTTGGAATGAACCATTTTTCTTTTCACTAATTTCATGAACTTAATTCTTAACTCGCCTCTTAACCTCACAAAGTTGTGACAATAAGCTATCTCCACTTCTGTACCATAACCCTAGGTTAGTATTAACTACCTATGAAGTATTGATGGCTTCCAACTCTAAAGGCCATAGTTATGATTCCTTTCATCACAACTTAAAATATCTCAAGCCAAAGACAAGCCATGACCCTATAATATTTAGTTAATCTCCTCTTTGTGGTCCTAAGTTTAAAGTTATCACTAACGCCTACGACAATGCAATGACCATGCAAATGGTTGCTTTTCTACTTCATGGCTACCAAAGTAGTTAAAGGAAAAAATAGAGAGATGAAGTGATTGAAAATATTTCATGATATCACAACTTAGAACATTTAGGGACATGAGTTATAATGTATGAAAATGATAAAGGACATAGGTATATGAAGAATTTAAACATATAACCAAAATTTTAGTGTATCCCTATTTCATATTGAACATCAATTTATAAATAATTCATCAAAACATAAGGTATGACTAATTCTCTATGGTATTTTCTTGAGGAGTGACATAATTATAACAAACCCTATGTAACAACAAAATATTTTCTTCCTAATTTTCAAAAAATATCAATTTTTTAAAAACTGGGTGAAAATTTTGGCCATTACAGTGATCTCTTCCTTCATTCCTTTTAACTATTTCTTGATCCACATAATGCTAGAATATTCTTTTACTATTTCTACATATTCAGCTTCTTTCATAGATTTTGAAATGTAGGTTTTTTTTCTTGTCCATGAAACTAATCTCTTTCCTAGAAGTAAAGCTCAACCACTTGTACTCTTTCTATCATCAACATTTCCCTCCCAATCATCATCTATGTATATGTTTAGTCAAAACTTATTATTCTTTTCTTAATATAAGACATAGTCCTTTGTTCCTTTTAGATATCTTAGTGTTCACTTCACTTCCATCATATGATTATCTTACGATTTGTAGAAAATCTTGCAACAACCCAACAACCAATGCAATTTCATGTCTATTTTGAACAACATGTAGCTTTTTAATCATTGACCTATATAGTGAATTCTTCACATTGGTATAATTATTGTTCTTAGAAATTTTATGTCTAGAAGCCATACACGTGATGATTGGCATTGAATCTTCCATCCTAAAGTTTTTTAGTATCTCCTTGATATATTTGGATTGGGTAATATAGATACCTTTCTTCATCTAATACACTTGTAAACCAACAAAGAATTTGGTTTCCCAAAACTTAGACATTTTAAATTACTTCTACATATCATTAGCAAATGATTTGCAAAATGCATCTTCTCCTCCAAATATGATATCATCTACAAATATTTCAGGTAATAGTATTTGTTTACCACATTTAGGATTTAAGTATAGAATACTATTATCATTAGTTCTTGAAAAACAAATCTTTACCAAATTATTATGCAGCCCTTCATACTATAATCTAGGGGCTTATTTTAGTCCATATAGCTCTCTATGTAGTTTACATACCATGTTCTCCTTTTTGGAATGAATAAATCTTTTTGGTGTTTCAATGCAAAACTCTTCTTCTAGTATTCCATTAAAAAATGAAGATTCATCCACTTGATAAACATTAAATCCTTTATAAGAAGAATATACAAGTAGAGTTCTAACTCCTTCCAATCTTGCAACTATCTCAAATGTTTCCCCATAGTCAATGTCTTCTTCTTGTGCATATCCTTTGCATGCCAATCTAGATTTGATCATTGTGAATTCTATTTTTTCATTTAGTTTTTTCCTTAATGTTGACTTTGTTCCAATAGCTTTCTTGTCCTTCGTCTAGGGACTAGTGACCAAGTTTTGTTATTCTTTATCTATTTAATTTCTTCATTCATTGGCCAAATCCAATCTTCATTTTAAAAAGTATCATTCACTAATTTATGTTGGAAATGAGAAAAAAAACATCTGATACTTCTCAATATTTTCCTTTCCATAACTCCAAAGTCTTTTTATCCAATGGTTTTCTTAGTTGAATGATGTCTTATCACATATTTGTCTACTATGGATTCTTTTCTTCTTTCTACTTCTTCCTGCTCACCTTGAATATTTATTTCAAGTTCATTTTTCATCTCTTCTTATGTTTCTAGTTTCTTGACACTAGCTTTCTAGTGTTTGATAACTTCTTCTTGTATCTCAACATATTCTTGTGAAACTTAGAACATACAATGTATTAGTTGGCAGCCTACTACTATAGCTTGACATTCATAAGTTTTTTCCATTTAGTAGCCCTTTCCTCTAGCTCAGGTAAGTTCATTGACATATATCAATATTTTGTAATCTTCAAGTTCTATATTGTATTCAACTTCATTCTTTTCTATGTATTCATCAAATTTCACATTTGTACTTTCTACAAATTTGTTAGTGTTAGAGTTCAAACACTTATAAGCTTTTCTTTCAGTGAAATGTCCTAGGAATATGCTTGTAGCACTTTGAACATAAAGTTTTCCATTTCTATTGTCCTTTAATATGTATCATTTTCTTCCAAATACTTTATAATATTTCACATTAGGTTTATACCCATACCATAACTCAAACCATGTAATATTTGTACCTTTCTTGAATTGTACTTGATTTAAAGATTAGACTGTTATACTTAAAACTTCTTTTAAATCTTTTTGATACATTTTTCTCCATTATTAGTGTTTGATATATTCCTTCTTTTAGCTATTCCATTTTGGTGAAGGTTCCTAATTGCTAACATCTGTCTTTTGATTCCTCTATCATTACAGAAAATGCTGAATTCATTGGAAATAAATTCTCCCCCTTTGTTAGATCTCAACCATTGACACTTTTAGTTGTTTCATTTTCAACTCTTTCCAAATACCACTAAAAATAATTGAAAAGCATTAGATTTTTCTTTAAGAAAAATCATACTCATCATTCTAGACTATCTCCACAATAGCTTTGTGCTCAAATAGTTCTACAAAGGTTAATTATGGACCAATTCCAAAATATCATTATATGAATAGGTTTTTCTCCTAAAAATAGACTTTGTCAATTTTACCAACAAACATTATTTACACATAGCATTATTATTTTTTCTTAATCTTGGTAACCCTCTTACTCTTTTCATTTTACTGATGCTTACTGAATTGTCAAAGTTCACATGACATAGCCTCTTATGCCATAGCCATATATCATCAAGTTATACAAACAAGAAAATTTCATCATATAAGTCTAGAAAGGCAAAGTTACCTCTTCTCTAATTTGTACTTCTAATTGGTTCACCATTTTTATAAAATATGATGTCCTTCTTGTGATGAAATTAAACTTTGTATCCTAATTTGTTCAACTATGTGACAGTCAAAAGGTTATAGTTAAGTCCTTCAACCCTATAAACATTGTCACATTTCATCTTATCAGACAATTTAATTGATCCTTTAACTTTCTAAATACAGTGTGCATAATTACTAAACTTGACACAACTTCCTTTATGTTATGCTATGGTTTCTACTTACTTTTATCACTAGTCATGTGATGTAAGAAGCTAGTATTAATTATCCATCTATCACCTTTACTCACATATGAAATTAATGTGGTTTTTTTTTCTTTATCATATTTTTTCATAGAAATATAAACAACTTCTTCATCATTACTATTAAACAAATTTTTAGTTTCTTCTTAAGTTTATGTTCAAGATTATGGTCAACCAAACTATGCCCTTAAGTGGAAATGAAAAATCAACAAATTAGGGTTATGTTAACTTGACATGAAATTTTAAAATTGTTATGAAATTTCAACTAAAAATTTGTTAGAAAAGAGTCTATAGGAAATTGAATTTAGTTTTTGAACTACTAGGCCTTATTTGAAGAAAGAAACAATTGATTGTTCTAGATGTTAAGTTATAATGCAATAGTACAAAAATAAGTAGGCATATGTTTGACAACCTTATTCAAAATCAAATGATAATATTTTTGATAAGATTCTAGATATAAGATGTAGACTCATGCTCTTATGGGACACATTTTTTGTGTATTTTTATTCCAAATAAATACCTAGTTATGATTTTTCTCCTATTGTATTTTTGGAATAAAACAATTCCTTTGTTTGACCACCTTAACTAATTCAAAACTTTACAAAATTTAAATTTTCTTTTATTTTCTCTATAGTAGAAGAAATATAAAATGGGAAACATCTTTTGGATTTCAACAATATTATAATGTTTAAAAGAAATATTTACTTTTCAACAAGTGTGTCGATTTACACATTATGTGTAACTCCATTAGAAAATGAATAATAATTACTTTCTAAACTTGTAATTTCAAAAACATTAGATTTATAGTTAGATAATAACACTCTTAATAAACATTTTTCATTTCATCAAATTTGGGTGAAAAAAGTCATCAAACAGATATTTGAAGTAACAAAACACACAAGAGCAAGCCAAACAAATGTTTTAGGGACATTTTTTAAGTTGACCATGTACGGTTGGTATTCAAAGAAATACAAGGCCATATAAAGGAATGAATATTTTATTTTGGTATCAAGATTGGTGGGAAAAATGTCAGAATAGATTTTGAAATACTTTGAGTAATTTCAATACTACATATTTTTTACATCACCACTTTTTGGCACACCATGATCTTGCACATACCCTTCAACAATATAAAAAATATTTCCTACCTTTGTCTTTGTAGTCCTTGTTTCTTCTATTGTCTCTATTATCTCTTCTTCCTTTATACTTTATTCCCTTCCCTTCATCCTCATCTTCTCTATCACAATACATTACAACAATATAATCAACTTTTTTAGATGAAAAAAATATTATAGGAAGTTTACCTTTTAATTATTCTCTTCCTCTTGGAAGTCTTCTAGGTATTAATGCTTCAATATCATCAAGATCATCATCAAAGATATCACTATCAATATTCACATATTTTCCTTTTCCTTTCTTATTAAGAACCAATTGATATTTGAAAGCCAATTCAATAGTAGTAGGATGTAAAATTATCAAAGTTTGACAACTTGAAAGTAGTAATCCTACCAACAAATCCTTTTAAGGTTAGATTGTTACAAGGGGTACATCTGATTTCTTTCTTAAAAAAATCTTTAATAGAATAAATACGAAGTAGGGTTCTCGATATCTTGCTAATCATAGGTTCATGATCATGTTGAAAGTAAATTTTTGAAGTGAAGAAGATTGATGACATCTATCATGGAATAACCATTATTTTTCCATTGATGTCAAACCTACTACTTGTTGGTAAGATAATTACTTACTTTTGTTTAAGTGTTTTCAATTGATTGATTGATGAAGAGGATTTGAAAAGAAATAATAACAAGAGATCCTAGAGAAAGGTTGAGTTATATGATGTATAAAAGGAGCACTAAAACCAAGAATGACATTGATGATATAGTGTATTCTTTATCTACTTAAAACTATAATGAAAGGATAATTGAGCAAAGACTAGAAGAAAGATAAGTAAAGAAATGTGTTTACCAAGCTTGACTGAGAAAAAATTGCAAGCTGAGAAAATTTAGTATAGGCGAAACAAAAAATTAGTTGAAGTTGAGCACTAAGTTGAGTATGAGTCAAGCAAGAGAAATATAGTTTAGTCAAGAACAAAAAAAGTGAAATATTAAAAAACATACAAAAAAAATTGAAAAACAAGAAAAGTGTCACTAATGAAAAGCTGACAAATAGGCATCATGGTAGAAAAAATAGAATCTCTACCAAGAATGTGAAAACATGGTAAATAGGTACCTCTTGTTTCCAACTTTATATCTTTTGGTGCATATTCTTTCTCTTTTATAGTTACTTTCCTACTTTAGTTTGCTACTTTTTCTCATTCATCCATTAATTGAATCTAGTCATAGTATTAGGGACAATACCCTATAGTGTCATAGAAGATATCTTCCAATATAGTCACTAGTTGTTCAAACTACATCTGTCTACTAACACTTTACTATTGAGATTCCTCTCAAAGAAGATCTCTCTCACATCAGTCACCATTTGTTCTAATTGTGTATGTTTATTGTTGCTTACTTTATTATTGAGATTCCTCTCAAAGCATATCTATCTAGCATCAATAACTACTTGTTCTAACTACATCTATCTATTGTTTCTTAGTTTCCTACTTAGATTCTTCTCAATAAATAATTCTCTCTGATGTGTGTCACCAATTTTCCTAACTAAGCCTATTTACTATCATTGTCCTATTGTAGAGATTTCTTACACATATGTTCTAAACACCGACACTTAACATCAATCCTATAAAATTGACACTATTTGACTTATGCTAAGATTTTCTTTTTTTTTTTTCATTTTGCTTTATCATTTCCATTTGAGCAACTTGAGGATGTCTCTTTTGACTAGAGAAGTGAGGATTGGGGGCATGATCTTTTCTTTGCTTTCTACTTGCCGATTTGGTTCCAATGATTTGAAGAATACATATAAAAGTGGTGTCCACTATAAGAGCCTCTATCTCATATTCGATGGTCGTGTCTACCTCCACTCATTTTATATGGATAGTCTAATGAGGTTGTTTCTTCTCCTTGATTGCTCAAGTGAATTCTCTAAGTTATAGTAAACATTGTTACTTGTCCTGCTAAGTGAATGTATGGGTCACTATGAGTATACTTAACACATTTGTGTCTTAGGTTGTGAATGCAAGGGTTATTGCAGGCATAATCTTTACTGAATACTTCACATAAGAAGGATCTCTCATGCTTCTGGTGTGTTTTCATGCAAGAAACATTTTGGCCATCCTAGTGTTTATGCTCTAATGATTATGCTAGCTTGTTACATCAAAATAGTAAAATGTTGTATCCATGTTGGCTTCTTGTGCCTTAATGCTTACATTTAATCCTAACAAAAATAAGACATGCGTCATATTCATATTCTCATTATTACAATGTTTTTGTGAATTGTATGAAATTTTTGGGTCTAAATAAACACTCAATGATAATAAAATTTATGAGTTCAATAACTAGACCTAGGGATACATCTAGCATAGGATTGAATTTCATACTCATTTTCATAAGAGTACATTTTGATCACTACTTTAATTGCATCTTAAGGCATGAGAGATTTTTGGTTTCTTCAAAACTATCATGTTTTCTCTTGACTGCACAGGTTTTTGGCTCCTTGGTTCATCCTTTTGACTTTCATGAGATACCTATCATTAACAACAAACTTAAAACCTACATGAGATGCTAATTCATTCATATTTTGTATTTCATATACATATTTACACATTCATCTCATTTGCACTACATTCATCACAATCACCTCATGTATCAAAAATATAAGAGAAAAAGTGACACATGCAATGGAATTCAAATAAAAATATCTAAATAATAAGTCTGTCCAATGGAGTCAAGTGTAGACTGATACCAAAATTCATGCTACTCGAGCACTATCCATCTTAAAATGAGACTGTATGATGCCGGGACATCCAAAATAAATCCTTGGAAGGTAAGACACAAGAGTGAAAGATACCTATTTCCTTATCCCTCATCCTTAGGTGGTGGAGGAGGAGGAGGAGGAGCATCTACTCTCATTGCTTGACATACACCATCTAGTTCTCTAGCTTTCTTAGAAAATCTAAGCATTTTCTCTATTGCATCAGGCACTGTTGTGATATATCCTACATAGTAATAGGCCACCCTATCACTTCATATTCAAGCCTCATCTTACTATTATTCTAAATCCTCACAAAGCTCATAGATCTCTTGATCTTATTTCACTAATCGTATATTTCTCACTACAACCTAAATCTATAGCTCACTTAGTTGTCATTGTGTCATCCTCACTCTCTCCTCAGATCTCCTCAATTCATCCTTGGTCTGTGGCTCCAAATTAGGTTGGTTGTACATCTCCTCATCACCCACATCCTACTTTGGTTATTATAGAGGCCAGTCATTAACACTCTGCGTCTGTGGCTCTCCTTCATTCAAACCTAAGGTCCCCATGTCACCCTAAGAACATCTATCCTAGTACCACTTCTACCAACATTGAGGTCCAATCTCATTTGATGAGGATAGATATCCACCAGTGATGAACGTTGTCTAGGTCCTTGCTATTGTGGTTGTTGTTGTGGTGCCTTCACTAGCTATATAGGCACTACCATCCCTACTAGGTCTATAAATCAAGGAAAGAGATGACTCACAAAATGGTCCATGTATGTCAAAGTTACCCTAACATCTGCAACTATAGGAATATAGTCTCAACAAGTCATTGTAATGGAGTGCACATCAATCATCAACCATCGAGGGTCTAGTCTAACTAACCACCCTTTCTCCACCTCTATGGTGAACTAGGTGTAGGTGCAACATTCTTGTGAGATGTCTTGTGGCTTGTCATACTATTACCACACATGTGTTAATGGAAATCTCTCAATTACCTAGATTGAGCGACCAATCAATAGCCAAGAGGAAAACATGTATCCAAGCTCCACTCACATATCATCCCATGCCTTTATCTCTCTCCATGGCTGCCATATCATTGACACCATGTCATTTAACTATGATCTCCAAATCTTAGTCTTACCTAGAGCATTTTGGGTCATCTAGCCTTAGTACCTACAAATGTAAGGCTACTTGGGCTATCTCATATCCTCATGGACTGGTCTCATAATTTTTAAGTGCTCCCATGCCAAGACCTATAAAACATAAACACTTGTTGCTATGCTCTTCTTCTCCTTATACACGACCTCATGCATCTTGTGATACATGTGAGCCAACATATACTAACCCCATTGAAAACATCTTGGTTACTCTAGCATCCCTTGAAGCATGTGACTCTAACCACACCTCAATATGTGTTGGTCTCTATCAAGAATCAAAAGGAAACACAATAATACTCCAAGTATAATTGCTAATATATACATATCATAATAGAGCTTAATCATCTCCTTGCAAGGAATGACTCTACCCATAATGATCTCATCCTATAAGATAGCTCTTAGTGCCAATGTACCAAGTCTTGGCTAAATTTCATACTATAACCAAGGTCTATGAAATGGAGTACAAAGTATCCTATAGATTTCATCTGGCATGATGGTCATCTCTTGTAGTAGAAGATGGAATGTTTTAATTTCTTAATGAAAATTTGTAACAAGTGTTTTCAATAATTCATGATTGACTAGTAGATTAGGGATATCACATAGATGCCATAAATCAAGAGTGCCAAGATGTGTCCACTCAACAACATCTAATTTCCTAACAATGCTCCTATAGTTAGATAATGTGATCTCAAATAAATGTCAAGAAACACAACCTATAAACATGTAAACACAATAACATGATCAATATCTGACATCTGAAACATCATACTATTTTTAAATGTGCATAAACATACAACATACATGCAACAAAGACTGACAACAATGTGAAATGATAGCTTAAAAATTATGTTTATGAAAAATTACTCATGAAAACTATGTCATAATCTTCCACCAAATTTCATATTCTCCTGCGAGGCTCTAATTGGTTGTGTAAAGAAATGACTTCCTTGCACAAAGTAATAATGACTTCCTAGTGCATGGAAATACACTGGGTTGTGTGAGAAAACAACATCATGTAAGAAAACTCTTCTTTGAAAGATAAGAAAAACTAAAAGGGTCTCTCACATTAGAGATGGGTACCTCCTACATGAGGAAGCCCTACACACCATGGGAGAAAGTTCCCTAGTGGCCCTTCCTCATGCAAGTTCACCTAGTGGCTCAAGTGAGAAAATGGGGTCTTGCATGAGGACATCAAAAAAAAGAATTAAAACCACATAAAAATATACAAAAAGTTGATCAAAATGTGTAGAAAAATTAATGCAAGGAAGGATTTCTGACTACTCAAAATAGGTCCATAGTCTATTTGCCAGTTATGTCACCTTGACCACTCAAAATGATGACTCTACTCTAGGACCACCATTTTCACCTCAGAGTTCTTTTCTTCACAAAAGAAAAATGCACAAATGAAGTAAAAATGACCTTTTAGGCCCTTATATAGGTTTTTGACCTAATTTTTCAAAGTGCTCCAATTGATGTGCAAATTACCCTATTAATTAATTTGGCTGATCTGAACTCATTTTCAAGATCAAGTTCAAAATCTAACATAATTAATAAACTAAAAGACACACTTTTAAATTTTGGGACCGACATGATTAACACTTGTGTAGTTCGATTTATTGATAATTTGTGACTTGGATAGTATTTTCACATAAAACATTGTTTCATCTTTTAGAATTTTTTGAAAAGTCAACCTTGGTCAAATATGGTCAATCATGGTAAACCAGGTCTTCAAAATGCTTCAAATCAATTTTATTCTAATGTTTCATCTTTCGAATTTGCATTCAATGGGTTAGGATGATTACATCATTGAAAATATTTGAATCTTTCAAATATGACTTAAAAACTAAATATAATGTCCTATTCACTAAGGGCATCTTTGTTCCCTCTACCTAGCATCCTATGTTATTCAATTGATCAATCTTATAATAGTCCTTTTTGTAGTTTGATGGCCAAGTATTGTGGCATTCTAACTTGACTCTTGAGGATTAAGCCTCATTCCATGGATGATTCTATGACTATTGATTATGTATTATTAGCTTTTTATGGACTAGTATTTAGGTGTTCTATCTGGACTCTAGAGAATTAAGATTGATTTTGGAGATAATTTTAAGCTCTTGCTTTCAATCACTATTTAATGGCTAGGTATTGGGGAAATTTAACCTTGACTCCTAAGGATTAAGCCTTGTTTTGGGGATAATTCTAAAAATCATGATTAATCTTGTCATCTTCTAATGGACATGTATCAAGGTAATCTAACCTTTACTCTTGAGAATTGAATCTCATTCTAGGAACAATTCTATGAAGTTTGATAATCTTTGCTCTTTCATATTGGTATCTAGGTGTTCTATCTACATTCCCTAAGGCTAATCATTATTCTAGATATAACCTTAAAAATCTCATCAATTAGTCTCTGTGTTATCAATCTCGAAACCAATCTCAGCTCTTGGTCTTTATTCTCAGACTTCTAATTTCTTTGAATCAACATGTTTCTTGCACATTTAGTCAAAGAGGAGAAAATGTAATACCCCTAAATTGGCACATTGGTATTCTAAACCAATTTTAGTTTATCAATCTTACTTAAGTCCTATGTAGTAGGCAATTATGATTTTAATAATCTCTACTTGACCTAAGTGTAAAATGTATAAAATAATTAATCTATATTAATCACTTACTCTACTTAATTCCTAAATATTAATTGAATTAGATAGATTAAACCTATTAATTAAATTAATTTCATTATAAGTCCAAATTACTTTAATTAAATTAAATCTATCCTGCTAATACACATAAAGAAGGAATTAAAATACCTTGGTTTAATTAAATATATATCATGCTTATTAAAAGTATTTATTTATTTAATTAGAATATTTAATTATGACCACATGTTTGAATGGATCAATACCCTTTCCTATTTCATCTCACATGAAAAAGGAATTAATAATATTGATTAATTCTTCTCATAATTATTGAAACTGATTAATTAATTAATTAAAAAATCTATTTATCAGCACATATTTGAATAGGTTATTGTTGTCTCCTATTTCCTTTCATTCAACTCCATCAAAAATGGAGAACTCAATCTTATCTTCAGCCATGACTATACACTAAAATCAATCTTGACCATTGATCAAATTCTAGGATTCTATATAAGAAACCTTCAACCTCTTATTTTAAGAAGGATGCACATGAATAGTTTTTAACTAATCCAAATTTGATTACTCAAGTTCCTTGCATTTGAATTTTCTCTTGCTCTTATATGCTCATCATTTAGACTAAAATGCATTCACCTAGTTACTATTTTTAATTGTTCTTAGATTGGTCTCAGTTTCATTTAGATTATTCTTTATATATTTGCATTTGAAAAACATCAAAAGCATATATTAGATTGAATTTTCATGCTTTAAATCCTTATTACTAGTTTTATCTCTATTGATCTCTCAATTTTGAGAATGAATAGAAAAACTGCTATGCCCTTAATATTATTGTATATAGGGTTATGAATAGTCAACTTGTGGCTATCTGAATCCTTAATTAAGTCATATTATCATTATTATATTATAATTTACGTAGGTAGGTTGGCCTAGGTGTTATGAAGGGTTGTGTCTATTCAAGCTAAGCATAATTAGGTATATATAGGAGGTTGTGAGTCTTATTTCATGATTGTATTGTGAAGTGTGTTCTCATTGGAGATATTTGGAGGTTGCCCCCTAGAAGTGGCCAATTACTCTTAGCTATTATCAAGTATTTATTTAATATTTCATATTATTTCTTCTAATGTGCAAGTTATTTCATTACAAGTGGTATCATAGCATGATCTTGGCACCATAGAGGCAACAATTTTTCTCAATAGTGGAGTGATTTTGAGAAGAACATAACTTTTAGATATAAGTGAATTTTTAAAATATTTTCAAATTTTTTTTGAAGATAATATTAAAGAATCTGTAATCCAAAATTTAGAGGAACTAGAGGAAATTTGAGGAAATTATTGCAGAATTACTATTTCTACACAATTTTTTGAGATCTTCATATCTCTCACATCCTACTGAATTGGACTATAACTTGCATTGGTTTTTTCAATATATAGTAAAGGAGACTAAATTCAAAGCTTGGAGAAATTGAAAAAAAAAGGCAAGATATTGTAAAACTAGGAAAACTCTCTCTCAAGGTAGAAATTTGCTAATTTTTTTGGGATTTTTCTGAGTAAGGATTTCTTGGCCCAAGTAAGGTATAGTAAAAAAAAAAAAACTCAAAGAATTTAAATTTCATTTGTGTGATTTATTTTGAAAACATTGGTTTCTATTATGATGGGGCCTCCAACAAGAGGCAAAAAGAATTTTACCACATCGGGAAAATCCCCTTATCCAGATTGGGAAGCAACAAAAGATAGTAATCCCAATGAGGAACTTAGAAAGTTCAAGGAAGAGGTTAAGAAGGATATGTGTGAACTAAGAGGAGATATATAAGATACAAAAAGCATGTTAAGAACCTATATGAATGAAACATGGAAGGATCTCTCAAGAAATCAAGGCAAAACCTTCAAGTCGACTGATAATGATACAATTTTTATTAATCCTATGGGATCATGGAATTTTTTTCCAAAGGTGGATATGCACAAATTTGATTGCAAGGATCCTCTAACATGGATAAATCAAATGGAGAATTATTTTGAAGTACATCAAATCGCATATGGACAAAAAGTTATGAAGGCTTCCTTATATATAGAACTAGATCAATTCATTTGGTATCATTGGCTATGTACTCATAGGAGGAAAAAAGGGTCTCACTGTATCATGGTCAATTTTTTGGAAGAACTCTAGGCACAATATAAGAATAGTGTGATAGAAAACATCTTTAGCCAGCTTTCTAAGCTTCAACAAATAGAATAAGTTAAGGATTTTATTCAAAAAAATCCAAAATCTATCCTTAAGCATGGATATAATTATAGAGGATAACTTGAATGATTTATTCTTTGGTGGTCTCAAGGATCACATTCAACATGAGGTACACATGGTTTGTCCTAGTTCAGTAAATGAGTGTTTTATATTGGCATGTAGGGTAGAGGAGAAGTTCTTGATTCCTTGAAAGCAAGGGGCTAATGTGTTAAGAGACAAAGGATATTCAACACCATATCTTCTTCAACCTACTAGGTTGTCTCCATAGAAAATTGAGGAGAAAATATCAAAAGTGTTGTGTTTGAATTGTGATAGAAGATATAGTCAAGGATATAAATGTACTGAAAAGAAATTCTTCTATATTGAAGGTGATAGGGATAGGGATAGGGATTTAGGTGAGGAATCGCATGATTCTCAACCAATCATTTATTTTCATGCACTTTTAGGTTTTAGTGCACCACAAACTCTCAAGGTAGTGGGTTTCTTAAAGAAGAAGAAAGTAACAGTATTGATCAACTTAGGTAGTATTCATAATTTTATTAACAAAAACTTGGCAACTCTTCTAAATTGTTTTGTATATCTAGCCCTAGAGTTTCAGGTTTTGATTGCAGATGGGGGTACAATTAGTTGTTTATGGAAGTGTCATAGCATCAAATTATCCATGGGATATAATCAACTTGATATCCCGATGTATGTGATATCCATGGGTGCAAAAGATATTGTTTTGGGAGTATAAGGGTTTACTACATTGACAATAATTGAGATGAACTTCCAAGAACTATTCATGCAATTTCAATCACAAGGAAAGTTAGTGGAGATAAGGGGATTGAAGGAAAAATCCCTATAGATGGTAACCTCTCATCAAATGCAATTTTTTTAAAGAAAGGTAAAGAAAAATTTGTTGCCCAACTATGTTCATTAGAAGTCTCTCAATCTGATGCTCTTACTCATCCAAATTTACAAGAATTAATTGATCGTCACTCAATGATTATTGGAGATATGCCAAAAGGACTTCCTCCTAAGAGGGATCATGACCATGCCATACAACTAGTTCTAGGAACTTGGCCATTGAACATTAGGCATTATAGGTATCCACATATACAAAAAAGTAAGAGAGAAAATTTTGTTCAAGAAATGCTAGAGATAGGAATTATCAAGCATAACCAAAGTGCTTACTCCTCACCTATTGTGCTAGTGTATAAGAAGGATGAAAGTTGGTGCATGTGTCTAGATTATAGAGTGCTCAAAAAGTACACCATTGAAGATAAGTTCCTATTCTAGTCATTGATGATCTTCTAGATGAATTAAATGAACCTATGTATTTTACCAAGTTAGATCTTAGATTAGGTTATTGCCAAATTTGGATTAAGGAGGAACATAGTTGAAAGACAACATTTCAAACTCATGAAGGTCATCATGAATTTTTTGTGATGCCATTTGGTCTTACCAATGAACTTTCCATTGGCATTATGTTGTATTTGTCATTAGTGACAACACTTGTTTAATTCTGTATGGTTACCAAGCTCATCACTCAGTCTCCAATTTTCACTGAGCAATCCAGTGATAACCAAGCTTCATAGTTCACACTGAGCATTCTTGAAGCTATCGAGTGAATATAGATAGTGTGTAGTCAAATAGTTTTACCAAGCTTGTAGTGTTCACCAAGTAGATATTTTTCACCAAGCTTCATAGTGTCTACCAAGTCATTAGTTTCTGTGATGAGAAGCTAGTGTCTATCAAGTGATGGATGTGTAGTGTTTACCAAGTGAAATCAAGATAAACAAAGGATTCAATATCTACCAGGTGACACTATATCTATTGAGTCTCTAATGGTCATCAAGTTTGAAGCTACATTGAGTGATTAGAATGGAACAAGCCTCTACTTCTACTAAGTGCATGATGATGCTAAGTAATGTAGTGGACATTAAGTATCAAAAGTTCACCAAGTCAGCTTATAGAACCTAAGTTTCTACAATTTGGCCAACTAAGTAGTGTTTTGTTTACTTGTTTTTTAGTCGACCTTGTATTTGTAAATATTGGGATGGTATATATATCTCATGTATTGCATCATACCAATGTATCAAGGAATGTATATGAAATTTTTTGAGAAGAGTAAATTTGAATCAACAATAAAGTAGAGTATTCAACAAGGTTTACAAGGAGCAGTAAAGTTGTATCAATAAACAGAGGTGGTCTATACTTGAAGGATCTAATCAGAAATCAAGTTGTAACTTAGATCCACTATTTCATCCTAATAGGTAATCAATTTTCTAAATCCTTTAATAGGGTAGACTTAATAGTATTTCTTTAAATCTCTTAATAGAGTGCATACTTCATTGTATGTTTGTAAAACCTCTAACAAGGTGGATCTAGCAATCCAAATTGCTCTTAACAAGGAAAATCATTAGAAGTGGTCAATGTAAACCCTAATAGACCAACTTTATATTGCAGCAGTGAATTTTTGTGGGTAACATCCCCACCCTAGTTTTACTTTCTATTTGGAAGGTTTATGGGTCACCAAAATTCTATGTTCATGTGTTATGAATGTTTATCTTTTCTCATGCATGCAATAGATTAGATGAATTAATGATGAATGGATTAAGTGTTGAACTAATTTAAAGTTTTTGAGGTTATTGATTCACTCGTCCCCTCTCAGTAACCTAGCTAGTCTTGATTATTTCCAACACCATCTACATTCCAAAGTTTGATGAATTCCATTTTTAAAAAGTTCTTGAGAAAGTTAGTGTTAGTGTTTTTTTATGATATATTCATTTATAGCAAGATGTGGGAAATAAATTCTCAACATGTAGATCAAGCATTACAATTAGTCAAAAATCATCAACTCTATGCTAAGCCATCCAAGTGTTCTTTTGATCTTAAGGAGGTGGAGTATTTGGGATACACAGTTTCACATGAAGGAGTAAAGGTGGACCCTGTTGGGATGAAAAATTGCATGCTTCATTTTTAGGCCCATTTCAGATTTTGAGTCAAACCAAGTCCTATGAATGCCCTTAATTGCATATGCACCTAGTTGTACCTGCGAGGCCCCTAAGATGTTAAATGCTTCTAGAACCTTTCATTCAGCATGCCTAAGCGTTTCATAATGATAAATTGATATTCCAAGCCATTTTGTGAAGTCTCATTTTGAGCATCCATCAAATCTTCATTTTATCTTAAGTGTCAAAAAGTGATAGGAGCAAGCAACCATGCCCAAGAAGGAAAGCCACCCCATTAAATAAGAACCCATAGGTTACAAGTGCAAGGTCCCAGAGCCATTTTGAAGTTTTGTCCCACATTTAGTGGGTGGAAGGCCTTTTAATGTTTTAAGAAGAACAACACAATAGAATTAATTGTCTCAAGAGACATGTTGAAAGATTGCCTAATGCATGTGAACGGGTCATGTTAGGCCAAAGTTAAAATTTTTTGACTTCCAAAATGCTAATAGATAAGGCCAAGCATATGATCGAAGAGAGGTTTGAAAAGCTCTACAATGTTATGAGCTTGCATATGGTAGGGAGGTAGATTTCAGAGGGTCACGATGCTACAGTTGTCAAAGTAAGAATGTAAAAGCATAAGAGTAGAGGGCTTGAGGTGAAGGCTTCACGGTGCCATGCCCAAGGTCATAAGCCCATAAAGGAATGTATTCCCATATGGGTGTAAGAGGATTTTTGAAGCCTTCCGAGGCTATGGGTGAAGTGTTAGGAAATGCTGATATGCATATGAAACAATTTTTGAAGAATCTCGAGCTTATGTTCACGTACAAGCAAAGGTTAATATATGGAGAGTCTATGGTCTTACGCCTAGCATAAGATCGGAAGTGGTAAGTGCCAAGCTTCCCGACGCTACAAAATTGATGCTTTGCATAAGGTCATAAAATAAGATTTTGATGTCTTCGATGATACGTTGGTGCCTGTATGGGCGTAAAAGGAAAATTTAAAACATTTATGTGAGCGAATGAGCTTAAGTCAAATTTTGAGAAGCTCCAAGATTACACTTAGGCATGAAAGCATAAAGAAACTTCACTGTGTGAGCGTAAAGGTCTAGATCGTGAGAATGTAAGGCTAGTTTGCAAAGCTTCCTGGTGTTATGCTTCAAAGGCAACGTAAAGACAAAAATAGAGATGAGAAAGGGTCTCGGGCTTATGCTGAGGTCATAAAGGTGTAAAGGAGATTCATCCCATAACATCATAAAGAAAAATTTGCATGCCTCTGATGCTATGGGAGATGAATGATTAATTTTAAGGAATTAATTAATGTATTAATTAATTAATTTAAAAAGGGGTTTCAAATGTTGCACAGTCAATAGAAAATTGACACATGGCATTCTCGGATTGAAAGATAGGAATATAAATTGAAATTTTAGAGAGGAACAAGTATAAAGTGAAAAATTTGAAATATTTCAAATTTTTATATAGTTCAAACTATATAAGTTGAAAAAAATTTCATTTTAAATGTTCTGATTCAGTCATGGAGGCCTATTTTTCAAATTGCCATATCAAGGGCATTTTTTATCAAAAATGAGTAGTGCAGCATACCGTTGGAACCAGGAGGAAGTAATTTTTTGAATATGGAGTCAAATTTTGCACAGGTCTACACTAGTTCAGTCTGTAGGCAATTTTTTGAAACCCAGAGCATTCTCAATGTAGTGAACACATTTGATCATAAAGTATCAAAGGTGGTTGTTGTTGGTGTGATTTTTCACAGTATAGAAAAGCTTCTGATATTTGGGTGAAAAATCACTTAAATCTTTGATTCTTGCAGATTAGGGTTTTTATCTTATGAAATCTTGAAAATTGTTAAATTACCCTAGTTGTGCCCTATTCTGTGGGTTGCTCAGTGTTTGTCTGTCAGATTATCCTTGAAAAGGCACTAAGTGTGTAAAAACCCTTATACCATTGTTTTGTGTTGCACTAGTTTTCAAATTTTCAAAAAGTATTGTTTCAAATATTTTGGTAGGGCATTTCATCTTAAAGATTTTTTTGCATTAGAATACCTTTTTTATCATTATGATAAACCTTTATGTGCCTTAATTGTGATATTTTATTTTTAAAAAGGATGCCAAGTTGAAATGTTTGTCAACACCATTGATTTTTTCAAGATCAAGGGTCCTTGCATTCCCGCATTATCAAAATGCAAGGTCTTTAAATAATGCGGGGAAATAGATTTGTGACATGTAGCCCCTGATGGTTTTTGAGATTTAGTGTGTCGAAAAAGGTCTAGTGTGTCAGCATGGGTCAGGACACTTTTTGCAGATTTGTCAGGACACGTTTTATTTTCCTACGCTGTCATTGGTTGTTCAAATCATTGAAAACTTCACCTTATGATCAATATTCATCAACCATGGATCTTGTTTAAATCTACAGTTCCTGCATTCCCGCATTTTCAAAATCTAAGGTCTTTAAATAATGTGGGGAAGCAGGCTTACTTTGCATGGCAATGGTGACATCATGGGCCCACCTTTTGTAGAAAGGTAATAACGGTATGTCCTCCATGGTAGTTTTCAAATGACATGGAACAAAGAGAAAGAATTTCATTGGTCCATTTAGATTGAATGAGTGGACAGTCATCACAAGATTTTGATCACTGTTGATTAAAGCAAGATCAACAGATTTCGCATTCCCACATTATCAAGCTGCTCAATTTTTTAAATAATGGGAGCAAGTGAGCATGGTGGGACCTGGAAAAAGCTTTAAGAAATGCACTAAGTCATGCCACACTGGAAAAGATTAAATGAAACAAAACACGCTCATTGGTGGTGGGTGACAGGTATGCCAAGTTGGAAGTGGCAATATCATGGGCACTGAAACTTTAATTACTATCAGAAGCACATGGACAAAAGGGTACATTTTCATTGGTCAAGTTGATCTAGTGAGCTACCAAATAAAGAAATCTTGTTTTGGCATTGATCAGGGTAAAATTGATGGTGCCTGCATTCTTGCATGATCAAAATACGAAGGTTTTAAATAATGTGGGAAAGTGGGCTTTCGATGCATGTCCAGGGATCCCAAAGTTTTAAAAGGCTTTTTGCTTTTGAAATAAAGTCATCCAATTTATGGGAGATCAATGGGTAGAATTCAAATTCAAGATACAACATGAAAATAGCAGTTGTAGAAATAAATATGATACAAATTTTCCTTCGTGCGACCTAAATACTCTGATATAGCATGTGAATTTGCCATTTTTGAAGCATAGTTATAGATTTTCTCAGTGTGAAAGGATTTCTAGAGCTAGGGCACAGAAGTTTTCAAGGGTTTAAACAAAATTCGCAGAGAAAACTATAGAGAAAGGAGGGCAAATCTGATGGGTAAGTGATTTGTAACCAGTAGAAATAAAAATTTTCTATTATAAATGTTATGAACTCTTAAAGATGCCTCCACGAAAGGATTTTTCCATGCAAACTGAATATTCAAAAAGGGGTGTGCATGATGATTTTTTGGAACAATTTCCTTTGTCAGTACATGAGATAACTAAGGGGAGGGAGTTGATTCCTATAAACCC
The DNA here is from genome assembly GCA_028749045.1 of Cupressus sempervirens. Classification (NCBI taxonomy): domain Eukaryota; kingdom Viridiplantae; phylum Streptophyta; class Pinopsida; order Cupressales; family Cupressaceae; genus Cupressus; species Cupressus sempervirens. The sequence goes on along the minus strand of CM053789.1, from coordinate 126,829,728 downwards.
TAGAGTAGCTATAGCTGAGGGTTTTTATGACAAGGCCAATTGGGTACGAGATGCTCAGGTATCTATGGGAGGTTTGGAATTATTCAGAAAGTGGTTTTTGGAGAAAAAAATGGATACTCCTCTAAGCAATGTTTGGGAGTTTGATATTGGAAAGTTGACAATCCCTACAATTTTCTTCGACAGTGATTTATTAATGCATTTGGCCAAGAAGTATGACCCAATTATAGGGTGGATAAAGAATCATGCTGGAGTAAACCTTTTTAGGGTCTGCCCTGAACTGATTAGTGAAGTTTTCAATCGTAACCCTAACCATGCTCTGCATGAAACCATTGACATGGATAACCTACAAGCAAGGTATGATGCACAAAAAACCTACTTGAAAAGAGTGCCACTACAGGAGCATGCTGGCAAGGTTGATAATTTGTCTGTAATTACTATTAGCACCCCAAAGCCACTATTAAAAAGACATTTTAACATTAGGGCTAAGGAATTATATGTTTCTCTTTGTAATATTTTTGGAATAAATGAGGTAGAAAAAATTCTAGGCTCAATTTTCCTCATCATGGAATGAGCTCTATCTTGGATTTTGCAACATTTATCTCAAGAGAAATTCACAATGGTTTGGTTGGGATAGCAAAAGGAAAAGTGGATAAAGAATTCTATTGGTATTCATCACTTATGCATGTATGCTTGTATAAGGGATTTGCCTTTTTCTCCACAGGTATGAAATTGGAAACAACCAAGGAGGGGGAGAAGAATCCAGTATAGCTGTGGAGTGTAGATATGACGTCAGAAGCCATAGGTTCTAGTTATGTGAGGTTTGATAGGTATTTTGCATCAAAGCTTAGACTACTTTTAAGAGGAGATAGCCCTAGAATCCCATGAGCATTGTTAGAATTCATCAGACCCAAGGACTATGCTAAAGGGCTACTTGTCAGTCATAACTGGGGGGATATAATTCCCTACAATGTTTCAATAGTGATAAGAGTGTATGGTTTTTTGGGAAAACCTCATGTGCTACCATTTCATGTTCCTTTGAAGATAGGAATAGCTGAGATGTTGTGGCATATAGGTACCATAGATGAAAGGGAGTTGACTAGGAAGGGCACATTTTTTCCAATTGCCACTGTGGCGCATGATTTTGTTTTTGTAAGGAAAGGTTGGAAACATCTGAACTTGTTTTTAGAAAAATATAACATGGCAGAATCTCATGCCAGATTTATTGATCCTAAAGGTTTCTATGATGTATTTAGGGAGAGAATAAAAGCTTCTCACATGTTCCAACAAGTCTACTATCCTGAAGATGTGATTAGAAACATTTTCACCTTACAAGAACAAGAATTGAGAAAAGAAAAGTGGACCATGTTTAGAAAAACCCTTGAATTCATTAATTCTTTTGATCCCCACTATGACCCATTGAAAGAAAAGAAATACTGGGGAGCCAAGATGTAGGCCTTGATGAATAATTTTGCTGAGATGACATAGGATATGAATGAAAAAAGGGCTACATATGTTAGGGCATACCCAGAAAAGGCTGCAAAAGTGCAGAAAAGAATTAATAGTAAAAACATAGTAGCTCCTGGCCAATATACCTTGCACAAAAGTTCAAGTTATGTAATGATTCAGAGTGTGCAATAGGGTCCTCTTCATCAAGGAAAAAGACTAGGAAGTCCATCTATAACCAGTGCTCCAAAAAGGCAGAAGTTAGAATAGGGATCTTCTTCTTCTCAGCCAGAACAATACTCCCCGAGCCAATTCCCAATCAGGATAGATGATAAGCATCTTTAGGGGAAAAATTAAGACAAATTGGTGGAGAAGGTGATATAATTGTTACTTCCATAGATCTGGAGACTGGGGAACCACAAGAACCCCCTGCACCTTCCTTGGAGCTTATTGTTGCTGACTATAAAGGTAAGGAAATTGATCCTCTAGCTACCCAAGCCTTTGAGAGGTTTGTAAATGATGAAAATTTTGTGAAATCTAGAGCATTTGCACAATTTTTATGGAGGTTGAATATAGGCAATTTTGAAAATACTTGTAAAAAAATAAAAGTAGAGCAACCAAATAAACCAAACTTTGTTATTAAAGAAGAGGTAAAATCTAAATTTTTGAGTGATTTTTCCCAATTTACACCTGAGGCTGGGAGGCAATTAGTTAAAAAATTAGGAGTCCTTATCTTACTTGAATGGGATATAGTGAATGCTATGGTTTTTATTTAGTAAGAAAACAAGAGGATGTCCAGTTACAAACTAAAGAACAAATACTACAAGCTCATAGAGGAATCAAATTTAGTGATGATCACCAAGCCCTTATGATTTGGTCAATTGAGAAAAGGGATAAAAGTAGGATGCAGGAAATCTCTACTGCAAAACATACTGGTGCTTTAATAGTATATAGGGCTAGTGAGGTTGGTAGTAAATAGATAATGGGAATGGGTTCATAAATGCTAAAATTTGGCAGTGTGGTATCTGACCAGGAAGAAGATAATTTTTCCTAGCTAAATGCTAGGTTTGAAGAAGTGTTGAAGGCATATGAAGAGAGGGGAACACACATACAAAATTTGGAAAATCGGGTGTCTCAAATGGAGAAGATACTTGGGAAGAGAAAGGTGGGAGAATCCAATACATCTAGAATTGCATATCCTCCATAGTCTTTTTTTAGAGCAGCCCCTATTGTTGAAATACCAAACACCCCTAAAAGGCCTCAATTCTATACTACAAAGGACTTTGAAGAAGAAAAAACAAAACTACATGAGTTGCAGGTAGAATTAAAAAATTAATATGATGGAAAATTAAAGTAGGGTGTGATGTATTTAAGGGATAAAATACAATGGTCAACCTTCTTTGATCGGTTGATAAGAATTGCGACCCTCATGGATGAGTTGAACAGAGATGAGGATAAATTGACTCCTCTTGCACGGAAGTGGAGGGAGATAAATAATGATATCACAATCATGGCTATATCTACTATCCAAATACCTTATCATCAAGTAGAAAAAAATTTTGATTTATTAAATAAGCTAGAATATTTTGATGATAAAAGGGATTCTTTGCAAAAAAAGATTAACACATTGTTTTTCCAAGTATATTGCTGAAAATTTCATTTTGTTTCCTTGTGCTTTAGAATCTGTTGACACAATAAAGGAAAAAGAAAAGTGGAAAAAAGAGTTGGATGAAATATTTTATGAAAGGATGAAGAACATCATGAGTGAAATTGGTCACTAGTTTTGGGCAAGGACAAATGAAGAATTGGTAAAGATACAGTTATTTTATAATGCCATCAAAATAGAGCTTGATGATTTAGAGAAATTTGCAGATTCCTTAGTGATTATACAAAGAGAGGCTTTAAAATTTTGATTGGCCAGATGATGCTACTTATAGTGAATGGAAAAATTAGTTTGTAGAACAAATGTCAAAAGATGATGAGGAGGAAGATGCAAATGTAAAAGTTACCCTCATAGTTAGTAATGAAGACATGGAAAATCCCCAGATTAAAGTAAGTTTGCAGGTAATTGAAGATGATACATCACTTTTAAACCTCATGGCCACTTACTCTGACAATGAAGAATAAATAAAGAACCAAATTGTATTTTCTTGTCTCAACAATTGAGAAGTGTAACAGAAATGGACCCACCAAGGAATGTTCGATGTAATAGCTTTTCTGTTATTTTCTTTTGTCTAAAGTGACAAATGTATGTTAGTATCTTTTAGAAGACAACTATCACTTTCTTTTAGCCTGAAGCTTGTTGCATCTCACACTATTTAAGTGAGACTTCAAGGCTAAAGAATGGTCTAAATTCTAATTTTCTAATTAATTTGCTTAGTCTATCTTTGGTCCAAATTTTTGAAAGCAAGATTATGATGTATTCTCTCTGTCAATTCTCTATGAATACATGAATATAGAGTGAGTTGTGCTTCTTTTTGAAGGTCATTTTGAGTCTATTGTAAATGGTATACAATTTTCAAAGAAAATAAATACAAATTGTGAACTGTCCCCATATCATTCCTTTCTAAATCTTGTCTCCTTTTTAGTACTTGGTTATCTTGATATTGTATAAGTAAAGGCTTGTGCAATTGAATGCAATCCAGTTAGGTTGTATATCTGTTTATCACTACTATTAATTCAATGGATTAAATAAAAGCTTTGGTGAATGTGATAAGGTTTCTGTAGTAGTGGAAAGGGTTTTGAATGATAAATTTTGATAAGAATTGCTGATAGAATTTGTTGTAAGGCAACAAATTAGATCTAAGAATTTTCTATAGAATTTGAACCCCAATGGATTAGGCACTGATCAAATTGATTCAACTAAAGGAGAAGTATATCACAAATGGTTATGAAAATGCAACATCAAATCAAATTTTACTTTTATTTCCTATAGATCTTCAAAGGCTAGCCAATACTTGTCTGCATGGAATGTTTTAGCTTCAGTTAGCTACTATTATTGAGAACATCTATAGATCTATAGAAGAATTTTTGGCCATATCTGTTATATGGGATGTATTTAGGAAATTGTCATGAATTATGCATGTATTTGAGGATTTGAGATGAGAATCAGATTGAAACTAAAATAATCCTCATACAGTCTTTCCTAGTTGTGAATCATCCCTGGGTACACCCACCCTGGCTTTATAGAGCCAAAAGAGTAGAAAACCACCCTTGGTTTTGTTGAAGTTGGGCCCAAATGCTTTGCACATACAATTGTTAATAAGAATTAGCTGGTCTTTAGATTGTGTGAGTAATGTCAACTTGCTATTAAGCATTTTGTTGCTTAGTATTTTTAAGTTCAATTTTAAAACACCAACAAAATGGTGACTCTACTGGGGAGTTGTTCCACACATTTGTGAAGAGTACTACAGTTTCTTTGGTCCTACTATGTACCTGTGTGTCATGGTATCCAAATTTTTTCCCATGGTTATAAGAGAATATTTTAGTGACAAACCTTGAAAATTTAAAGAAGATAAAACCCAAGTACCATAGCTACACACTGACGTATTCAACCTATCCAAGTGTCTTATCTAACAAGAAGAGTTGTAGCCTTATAGCATTAGTGATTGATCTATCTATGCTAGATATTTTTGTTTCTACTTGTGTGTTTTTTTCTTTGAGTCAGCATTAAGTGTCATTGTATATTTTCACAAGAATAGGGTGGCGACTCAGTCAAAGTTTTGAAGCTAGTGCTTATTTTAACAAAAGGTGAATATGGTTGACAAGAGAAAGAACACAAGATTTTACATGAGAGCCAATCCTTATGTATCAATGTATACTGATATACCCCAAGGTGGTAGGAAGAACCAAAATAAGAAAAAGACAGATCTAAATCCCACCTAGAAACCTAGAGGCAATGCATCCATCAATTCCTAGTATCAACCAATATTAGGAAGAGAGTCTTCTTCACTTAGTTCTAAATCCAAAACTACAAGACTCTTAGGAGGCATCTTTAGTACCCCATTACCAAATGAGAGAGTCTTTCAGGACAAAGATGTGCCCATGATAGGAATTGCTTCATCAAGGCCAAATCTTGTAGTAGATATGAACTATAGGTTAGGATTTAAGGGTTCATTTGATAATCCTTTTAATCCCAGAGCAACCCCATACATGGAGCCAAATCTTATAGACTTGGACGATCCTACTGATTCAGAAGCTACTTCTATAGATCCTAAAGAAGTTCACTCCGAGATAGAAGTTCTTGAAGAAATGGATCATTGAGGAAGAAGCTAGGCGTATTCATCTTGAAAAGGAGAAAGAGAAAGCCACTTTGGATGTCATAATAGAAAGGGATGCTTTGCTGAGAAGGATGGTTGCTTTGAAGGAGAAAAACAAAAAGTTAGAAGAAAATAACACAACTCTCCATACTGATGTATTTGGAGATGTAGATAATCTAAGAGCTAAAGTTTAGGAACAAGAAAAATGCCTGAATCAAAGGCAAGATCTAGTCATTGCTCAAGTCCAATCCTATAAGCTTGTACAAGTGGACCCTGTAGAGCCCACTGCAAAAGCTCTAGATAAAGGGAAGGGAAAAGCTATAGGAATCCAAATAAATGAGCCTCAAGCTATACCAAGAAAACCCATACAACCCTCCATGTCAAAATTAGATATAGATCTGGAGAAGGCTAGGAAAGAGTGTGAAGATCTTGCAAAAGAACTTGAGAAGGTTGAGAGTGAAGCTCAAGCTATAGAAACTAGGAGAAAAATCCAATTCATAAAATCTAATTTTGCATTAGCTTCATGGAATCCAGGAATTTCTTTCTCTCTATTTATGGTTTCTTCTTCTCTATTGTAGGGGTTGGAATTTTGGAAAGTTTTCTCTGGAATGGAAACATTTTGTAGAACTGGCTTTGGAATTGATGAAGTCTGAGTGGAAGGCATGGGATGTGTTGGTTCCAAACCATGAAGCTTTGCATTGGTTGTGATACCCCCTTCCCATCCCATCAACTTCTCATTCCCACCAATTTCTTTCTTGTATGATAACATTTGTTATTATATAGTTTAGTTTATTAAATAGCTTGTGAGTTAATTTCCTACATTTTCATGCATTATTTCAAGGAAATCAATACAAAGAACAGCAAGAGTTTAGCTTCAGTTTAAATCTTGTCTCCATTCTCAGTTGATCAATACCAATTTCTTTCTTGTATGATAACATTTGTTATTATAGAGTTTAGTTTATTAAATAGCTTGTGAGTTAATTTCCTACATTTTCATGCATTATTTCAAGGAAATCAATACAAAGAACAGCAAGAGTTTAGCTTCAGTTTAAATCTTGTCTCCATTCTCAGTTGATCTATGATGTTTTATGATTTTTGAATGAAGAGCCTAGGTCATAGTTGCAATCCTTTAAGGATGTCTGTTGTTTCATTGTTGATGATAATTCAAAGAGTTGTGTAAATGCTTCATAGATTCAATAGGGTTCCAAATTTACTGAGAAAGAACTTAGGTAAGAATGAGATTTAAGTTGAATATTGATGTCTATTTACAAAGTTGAAAGATGAAGATGTGTTTCCTTATAGTTGGCCCTGTGTTTGAAATGATATGTTGATAATGGTAGTTAGCTACCCCTAGATGTGTCATGTTCTCATGGGGATAATTGAAAACCCTAGTAACATTTTCAAGCACCAACAATATGGAACTATGATAGTTCCACTTCTAAGGAGAAAATTTGCACATTATTGTGAGACCATATTCTAGTTCTAGTATTGATGTGTTTCCTTGACTGTGATACCATACTTTTGCATAATTCTTTCATGTAAATAGTAGTAATGCAGATAATATAGTAAGTTCTGATATGTTAGGTTTTTTCATCTTTTAATCTTATGCATCTGAATGTATAATTTCAAGGAAATGAATATAAGTGAGCTAGAATTTCTTTAGTTTCATTATGATTCTCATCTCCTATCTCAGTAATTTATAGTCTCATGTGGTTTTGGAAGAAAGATCTAAGACCCATTTACATCCCCTTCAAGTTGTATGTTTGATGTATATTGTTGTTGGACCAAAGGGCCAAGTAAATGCTTGATATGTTTAAACAAGGTTATTGGTTACTTGAGAAGGATATCTTGTGAGAATGAGATCCGAATGAACACTGATGTCTGAATCATAAGGTGATTAGATAGATCTAATGTTTGGGTATAGAAAATATGTCCTGATGTCACAGATGTATGTTTTAAAATCATGGGATTAACCAATGGATTAGGCACTGATCAGTTATAGGATCACTTGTTATACTTATGCATATTTGAGGATTTGTTGAAACTCAACATTATTAATCAAACATTTACCCCCCTCCCCCCCCCCCCCTTTATGTTGAAGGACTTAATTGTTTTTTCCTCACTCAGCTTGTGAATATTCTAGATTTGCATTTAGCTACTATAGATCTGTGTCATTTCATGAGTTACTAGGAGATATAAGGGGTTGTATCTGCTTAATAGATTCAGGGATATATTTTGCATTGGTACCATATCAATTGAATCTCTGGTCTACCTGCCTAGGTTTAGCAGAGCCTGAAGTAGAAGAAGGGTCATGCCTTATAGTTGGCCCTGTGTCTGAAATGATATGTTGATCATGGGAGTTAGCTACCCCTAGATGTGTCATATTCTCATGGGGATAATTGAAAACCCTCCAGCATTTTCAAACACCAACAAAATGGCAACTCTGTTGGGGACTGTATTGAATTAAATGTAAGACAAACCTTGGGAATTTAAAAGAAGAGATTCAATATAGCAGAAGAAGTGCATACAAAATTTGTAGTAGTAGGCTATTTGATGTGTTTTTTAGGTCTCTTACTCAAATATCATGCACCCTAGTTGAGCTTTATTCATGGAGAGTAGTGTGTTGTGAAATTGGATGAAAATTGTGTTCTATGACTATCATAAGTCTATCTTCAATCAGTTCAGTCTTTACAAGTGTTGTTGAGAAAGTCCAAAGTCAAAAATTGATTTATAAAGTATATTTTATTTTCAAGGTGTTAATGATCTACAAGTTTCTCCTACATTGAAAATCTGATTCAGATTTGTCAAAGTGACAAATAATGTTTTATTTCTCACAAAGTGTGAGTCGTGACTCTCAAATCTTTGTACCAGTTGTTCCTAGTTTATTTCATTGCAAAATTTTGAAAGACTTTCAGTTGTATGGGTAGATCTAAAACTATTGAAAGATCTTGGAAAAGAAGTTTTAAATTCTTGATAAGTTTTTAAGTGTTGTTTGCAATGTGCTATTATAAAGAATTGAAGTGTAAAAGTAGATCACAACAGTGATTATTTTATTCCTCTTGCAAAGGAGGTGGTGACTCTACAAATTTTGATCAGTGGTGTAAGGAATTTTAGTCTTGCACCTATGCCAAATCAGCAGATCAAAGTTCAGCATCAGCACTTGAGGTATTTTGATTTTCATGTTTCTTTTCATGGAAGTCAAGTGTTTAAAAAGGTTGCCTCTATTCAGTGATTTTTAGCACTAAAAGGAAGCGGTAAAAATTTTGTTCTAAGATAGAGTCAGATCTTAGATCTAAGATTAGTTTGCCAAATTTTGAGAGTTTAGAAACTGTGAATAATAACATTGTTATGTTGAATAGACTGGTCTACAAAAGGATTGTCAGTCTTATAAGAATTGAGGTAGGAAGTACTCAAGGTTTAACTGCTGAACAATGTTATTTAAGGCTTAAATTAGTAATTAGTAAGATGCCTTTTCATTGTAGACCTAAGGAATCTTCCCTACCAAGTGTTTTCCTTGATGTTCTAGTGCCTAATTCAGTTAATTGGCCATCACCTATAAGATTACAAAGGTTTTTTCAAATTGAAAGATTCATTAAGGAGATAGAAGATGATGATTATAAATTTCATGTTATGTCTTCTGATGATAATGAGTGTGTTGAAAGCCAAGGTAGTAACAAATGAAATGAGTCCATAGAGCAAGACAATTTGTCTTCCAAATGTGAAGAGGTGGATTCAATTGTTAATGAATTAGGTAATAGCAATCAGCAAGAAAAAGATGGATATAAAAGAGAAGATAAATTTTGGTACAGTACATATGAAGTTGAAGAAAGTTGTAACAACAGTAGATCTAGTGATTTCCATGATAAGAAAGAATGTTGTAATAATGTTGATTTTCCATATTGTTAAACTAAGGATCTTGCTATTGTAAGTTCTTCATGTTATCCAGATGATAACCACAACCGGGAGAAGATTTGTGAGGCAATCTTCTTGAGCTCCAATGAAATCTCAGAATTGTTGGTTCATGAGTTTGAAAAGCACGTAAGTATTTCTAAGGATCTTCATATTTTCTCTCATAATACTTTCTCATTCAGTCAAATCAATTCCCCAAAGTTTGACATAGAAAAAGATGTAGTTTCAGAACAATCCTTATCAGATTTTGGAGGTGTAGGTGACGGTTCCTCAAATGTCTTTGCAATTGATGATTTGTTGGATGTAGAGAATGTTAATAAAGGGAATTTTAATGTTGTTTCAGATTCTTTTTATGTTGATCTTGCTGAACATTTTTTTGATGTTTCATATGATGAAGAGGAAAACAGTGAATATTGTCAATCAGATTATGGGTTTTCTTTATATGCTAATAAGTCTTGTGAAGATAAGTTCAAGGTGTATTCTGACTTTTAGTTTGATGAAGAAGATAATATTGATCAACATAGTTTAGATCAGCACTTTTAGAATGATTTTTCAATCTTGGTGACTAATCAGTTGTTTGAATATGAAGAGGTTTCAACAAAGGATAAATATGATTCGATGAGTAACATGGTTGCAAGTAGGGAATAATCAGATTTCACATACTCTTCATTTATGGGGGCACAAGGTGAGTTACAATCTACTCCATGTAACTCATTGAATGAAGTTGAATATGAGCACTTTTTGTTTCTAGTTGAAAGAATCCATGATTTAGTCAGTAGTGATCAATTTCAGTTTGATATCAGTTGTTATGGTCATGCTGATCCATATTTTCATAGTGAGCAAGGTGTAGAAAGTTTGTCTGATTTTTATATGCACTATGAAGATGATGATAGTAGTTTTGTTTTTCCTAACGAAGTAATTGAAAGTGTTAATATCTCAGGTGAAAAAATAAGGATAAGAGTTTCAGTTTGTCTCAGGAGGATGCAAATGAAAACTAGGTATTTGATAGAGGTAAAGAGTTCTAAAACTTTTCGATGGCCCAGGGCCATCACTTGTACATAGTAGTTGTAGATTTCCCTGCTTTCCATAAAGCTGTTCAGAAGAGTTTATGTAGTCAGGTGTGTGGTCTACTTCTCCCAGAGATCTAGAATCTTGCCATGCCTACAAGGGGCATGTATCCCTAGACAGAGCCACTATTGGGACAAAAAATTGCATGCTTCATTTTTAGTCCCATTTCAAATTTTGAGTCAAACCAAGTCCTATGAATGCCTTTAATTGCATATGTACTTGGCTGTACTTGTGAGGCCCCTAAGGTGTTCAATGCTTCTAGCACCTTTCATTCAGCATGCCTAAGCATTTCATAATGATAAATTGATATTCTGAGCCATTTACTGAAGTCTCATTTTGAGCATCCATCAAATCTGCATTTTATCCTAAGTGTCAAAAAGTGACAGGAGAAAGCAGCCATGCCCAAGAAGGAAAGCCGCCCCATTAAAGAAGAACCCATAGGTTACAAGTGTAGGGTGGTAGAGCCATTCTGAATTTTTGTCCCACATTTAGTGGGTGGAAGGCCTTTTAATGTTTTAAGAAGAACAACGCAATAGAATTAATTGTCTCAAGAGACATGTTGAAAGACCACCTGATGCATGTGAACAGGTCATGTGGGGCCAAAGTCAAACTTTTTTGACTTGCAAAATGCTAATAGATAAGGTCAAGCGTATGAACAGAGAGAGGTTTGAAAAGCTCTACGGTGTTACGAGCTCACATATGATCGAGAGGTAGATTTTAGAGGGTCACAATGCTACGGTTGTCAATGTAAGAATGTAAAAGCGTAAGAGCAAAGGGCTTGAGTTGAAGGCTTCATGGTGCTACACCCAAGGTCATAAGCTCGTAAAGGAATGTATTCTCGTATGGGCGTAAGAGGATTTTTGAAGCCTTTTGAGACTATGAGTGAAGTGTTAGGAAATGCCCGTATGCACGTGAAACAATTTTTGAAGAATCTTGGGCTTATGTTCATGTAAAAGAGGAGGTTAATTTATGAAGGGTCTATGATCTTACACCCAACATAAGATCAAAAGTGGTAAGTGCCAAGCTTCCTAACGCTATGAAAATAATGCTCCATGTAAGGTCGTAAAACAAGATTTTGATGTCTCCAGTAATACGCTAGTGCCTATATGGGTGTAAAAGGAAAATTTAAAGCATTTATGTGAGCAGAAGAGTGTAAGTCAAATTTTGAGAAGCTCTAGGATTAGGCTTAGGCGTGAAAGCATAAAGGAACTTCATCGTTTGAGTGTAAAAGTCCAGATTGTGAGAATGTAAGGCAAGTTTGCAAAGCTTCCCGATGTTACACTTCAAAGGTAGCATAAAGGCAAAAATAGAGATGAGAAAGGGTCTCAGGCTTACACTGAGGTCATAAAGGCATAAAGGAGATTCATCTCGTAAGAGCATAAAGGAAAATTTGCATGCCTTCAATGCTACGAGAGATGAATGATGAATTTTAAGGAATTAATTAATGTATAATTAATTAATTTAAAAAGGGGTTTCAAATGTTGCACAGTCAATAGTAGATTGACACATGGCATTCTCAAATTGAAAGATAGGAATATAAAATTAAAGTTCAGAGAGGAACAAGTATAAAGTGAAAATTTTGAAATATTTCAAATTTTTATATAGCTCAGACTATATAATTTTTTAAAAAATTCATTTTAAATGTTTTGATTTAGTCATGGAGGCCTATTTTTCAAATTGCCATATCAGGGGCATTTTTTTATCAAAAACAAGCAATGCAACATACTATTGGAATTGGGAGGAAGTAAATTTCTTGAATATGGAGTCAAATTTTGCATAGGTTTGCACTAGTTCAGTCTGTAGGCAGTTTTGTGAAACTTGGGGCATTCTCAATGCAGTGAACATATTTGATCGTAAAGTATCAAAGGTGGTTGTAGGGCAGTTTTGAAGACGTTTTGGAATCTACAGGCCATTTTAAATTGATTTGTTACTTTTACCTTGTGCATTTACTTTAATATCCAAAATTAGTTTCTTTCTCTCATCATCAAATGTCTGAGATTCTTTCTGAATGGAAGAACCAAAATAATGGGATTTGATTTTCAGTTAGAAGGAGAAGTTAGAAAGAAGTTTTTGATCTTCTTAGGAGGGAATTCTGAGGGACACATGTTAGTTGCAAAATGAATTTGGGAATTCCTTTCTCTCTATTTATGCTTTCTTCTTCTCTATTGTAGGGGTTGGAATTCTAGGAAGTCTCTAGAATGGAAACACTTGGCAGTATTGGCCTTGGAATTGATGAATTCTAAATGGAAGACCTGGGATGTGTTGGTTTAAGACCATGAAGCTTTGCTTTGGCTATGATACCCCCTTCCCATCCCATCAGCTTCTCATTCCCACCAATTTCTCTCTTGTATGACATCATTTTTTATTGTACAGTCTGATTTATTAGGTAGCTTGTGAGTTAATTTCCTACATTTTCATGTATTATTTCAAGGAAATCAATACAAAGAACAGAAAATATGAGTTTTAGTTTGAATCTTGTCTCCATTTTCAGTAAGTTGTAATGTTTTATGATCTTTAAACGAAGAGCCCAAGTCATAGTTGCAGTCCTTTAAGGTTGTATGTTGTTTCATTGTTGCTGATAATTCAAAGAGTTGTGTAAATGCTTCATAGATTCAACTAGGTTGTAGATTTACTAAGAAGGATCTTAGGTAAGAATGAGATTTAAGTTGAATATTGATGTCTATTTACAAGGTAAATGGATAGATCGTATATCTAAATATATAAATCAGTATCAGATATCTAAAATGCATGAGGGAGATTCATAAGTTTGCCCAATGGATTGAACACTGATCAGATACAGGGTCATTAAGTTGTTGATTCATACTTGATTTTCATCTACTTTCCTCAACCCACATAAAATCAAATCAAATTCAAATTATCTTTACATTTTATGTTGAAGAGCTAGAATGGTCAAACCCTCACTTAGCTTGTGCATTCCATAGATTTTCATTCAGCTATTGTAGATCTCTATTATTGCATTATGTCATTAGGAGAAATAAGGGTTTCAATCTTCTTATTAGATTCAGGGATATGTTTTGCACTGGTATGGTATCAATTGAATCTGAGGTTTACTTGCCTAGGTTTAGCAGAGCCTGAAGTAGAAGAAGGGTCATGCCTTATAGTTGGCCCTGTGTCTGAAATGATATGTTGATAATGGGAGTTAGCTGTCCCTAGATGTGTCATGTTCTCAAGGGGATAATTGAAAACCCTCCAGTGTTTTCAAACAGCAATAGACCCTAAGAAAATTAAAGCTATCATGAAATGGCCTATTCCAAAAAATATTAATAAGTTGAGAAGTTTCTTGGCAATGATAGGATACTATAGAAAATCTATGAAGAATTATGGCCATATAGTAGCACCTGTTACAACTCTATTGAAGAAGGATTCTTGTCATTGGAATGAATCTACTAATGTATCATTTAAGAAATTGAAGAAGGCTATGGGTACAAATCCAATGCTCGCCACTCCAAACTTCACCAAGGAATTCATTGTGGAATGTAATGCTTCTAGAATTAGGATAGGAGTAGTTCTCATTCAAGATGGTCAACCAATTTCTTTTGAGAGTCATCGAGTAAAATGTAAAAATCAACTCAAACCTAATTATGAGAAGGAAATGTTAGCAACCTTTCATGTAGTTAAAAAATGAAGGCATTATTTAATGGGTCAACACTTCAATGTTAAGAAAAATTGTGATAGCCTAAAATAATTTTTTGAACAAAAGACTATCACCAAAAGAGCAACAAAAATGGGTCACTAAGATGTTGAGATATGACTTTGAAATTCTATGCAAGAAAGGGAAGGAAAATATTGTGCCCAATGTAGTTTCTAGGAAGGATGAAAAAGATGAAGCCTTATGATGTGTTCATTTCAATATTCCAAGAAAATTCGGTGGTAGAAGCCAAAGAAGAGTGAAAAAATGATGTTGCAACGATTAATCTCATCTAATAAATAAAAGTAATCCTAGTAGTTTAGATAATTTTTGTTTAAAAGGGGATATTCTTTGGTATAAAGAGTTCTTTTATCTCTACATGAATTCCACTCTTAAACTCAAGATTCCCAAAGAAATACAAGAGTCTCCAATTGGTGGTCATTTAGGATATTTGAAGACTTATCATCGGGTCAAGCAAGATTTTTTCGGGAAGAGCTAAAGGGTGATGTTCAAAATTTTGTGACTAAATGTTTGGTCTGTCAAAGAAATAAGGGCGGAACAATTAAGACACTAGGTCTCGTTCAGCCTTTATCTATTCCTAGCCAACATTGGGAAGAGGTATCCATGGACTTCATCACAAGGCTCGCTAAATCTAAAGGTCATAATGGCATCATGGTAGTAGTTGATTTCCTCACAAAATATGCACATTTTATTGAATTATCATATCCTTTTACAGCAATTATAGTTGCATAAGTTTTGTTGGAGAATATCCAAAAGCTACATGGTACCCCTAAGGTTATTGTTAGTGATTGTCATCCTATCTATACAAGTCACTTTTGGAAGGATTTATTCTCATGTCTAGGTACTTAATTGGCTCAAATTTCTTCATACCATCCATAATTAGATGGGCAAACTAAGGTGGTTAATAAATGTTTGGAAGGATATCTATGTTGTTTCACTTTAGAAAAATAATCTCAATGTGTAGATTGGATACCACTTTCAAAATGATGGTATAATACTTCATTTCATAGCTCATAAAAAATGTCTCCATTTTTGGTACTTTATGGAAACCATCCTCCTTCCATCACATCATCATTAAAGGTGTGATCAAGATTTTAAGAAGTAGAGGATCACTTGCTTCATCAACAATAGGTACTTTTAGAACTCAAGGAGAATTTAGCTATGGCACAAAATTGAATGAAACAAGTAGGCCAACATCGTAGTGAAAACAATTTTGAAGTTAGGGATCGGGTCTTCTTGAGATTGTAGCCTTATAAAAAAATCTCAATGAAGCAATAGAAAAAGAATAACAAGTTATCTCCAAGATATTATGGACCGTACCAAATCACGCAAAAGATTGGTAGTGTTTCCTACAAGCTTGAGTTGTCACCAACAACAAAAATAAATTCAATTTTTCATGTTTCTTATTTGAAGAAGGAAATTGGGTAGAATATTCCTACTCAAATGGTACTACCAAAACTTGATGAAGAAGGAAGAATAATTTTTGAACTAGAGAACATTCTTCAAACATGCACGAAGAAGCTGAGGAACAAAACCCTAAATCAATATCTCATCCAATGGAAGAATTTACTAGTTGAAGAGGCCACATGGGAGGATGAGGAGTTCATTCAAAAGAATCATCACTTGGTTAGCATTGAGGAAAACACTTCTTTCAAGAGAGGGGGCATGCTACAACCTTAATATTATTGTATGTAGGGTTATGAATAGTCAACTTGTGGCTATCTTAATCCTTAATTAAGTGATGTTATCATTAATATATTATAATTTAGTTAGGTAGGTTCGCCTAGGTGTTATGAAGGGTTGTATCTATTCAACCTAAGAATAATTAGGTATATATAGGAGGTTGTGAGTCTTATTTTGTGATTGTATTGTGAAGTGTGTTATCATTGGAGATATTTGGAGGTTATCCCCTTGAAGTGGGCTATTACTCTTAGCTATTATCAAGTATTTATATAATATTTCATATTATTTCTTCTATTGTGCAAGTTATTTCATTACAAAAACCCCATCAATTTAGAAGGAAATAGATCCCCTTATTCAGTCATACTGAGTGGACAATCACATGTTCATTTTTGGATGTTTTTGACATGTAAAGATCATGTCAAATTGCATGTGGATTTAGCAGGCCATAATTAGCAATCATAGATGTCGAGTGAATGAAGTTAGCATGCGCTTAAGCACTCATATAGACTTAGTGGATGTCAAGCAACCTAGTGTTAGCCGAGCATCAAAAGATAATTTTTGCCAAGAAAATAGAGAGCTACTATCAAGTACCATTAAAATGAGTTACATCAATGATTTAAATGAATCTGAGTTGGCAAATTTGATTTCTTGAATTGTGTAAAGTGTGTGAATGATTACTATTATGAGTTCATGGCACAAAATTCAAGATAAACCATTTTGAGGTGAATTTTAGTGAAAGTTTCTAGAAGGGAATAAAAATTGAAGGATGCGTAGATTCATTTAAACTTACCTAACCCTAGAATGGATTATTTTGATTAAGCAAAAAAAGATATAAGCTCTCTATTTATAGATATAGTAGGGTAGAAGCAATTATTTTCATATGCAAGAACCTAAGGAAGACAAGAAGTCTAGGGTGTTGCTTTATATGGTGTCCAAAAAGAAGAGTTTGTAGTTGGCATACAAAGCAAGAAGGCTTAAGATGATGAAGGCTTCAAAGGTGAATAAGCTATTTGTGATTAATAGAATATATGCCATGCAGAAAGGAGGACTAAATGTGAGATCTATAATCTAGAGTTGAGTTGTTATTATTATCTAATCAAGTCCTATTTTTACTCTCTAACAATTATATTGGTCTAAATAAATCCTTTTGGACTAAGGTTGACCTAATAGTTATTAGTAAATCCTTTAACAAGGTGACATTGTAACAACCAGTATTCCCAGGTGTCAATTAACAACCAACATATCAAAGAAATATAATTATTACTTAATTTCATATGAAGATAGTTATATCAGTTATGTTCATGTGAATGAGATGAATAGTTACAATTACTTAAATAGAAAGCTCATAACTAAAATCTAAAAGCATTATCAATGAATTTACTATGGAAACTAAAATCTACTGAAAAATCAATGTATGGATGCTTTTGTAATCACCTAGATTACTCCACAAATATCACTTAGGATAAATTGATGATTACCATCAAATACCACTATATTGAAATCAAATAAAAATTACCATCACATACCACTATATCAATTAGGGCATCAATTACTATTGGATCCTTTAGGGCTTCAGATACCACTCTATCATTTGGGACATTAATACCACTTTATCATTTAGGTCTTTAGATACCATTATATCATTTAGGGCTTTAGATTCCACTATATCATTTAGGGCATCAATTAGTTTTGGATCATTTAGTGCATTAGATACCACTGTATTGTTTAGGGCATCAGATACCACTATATCACTTAGTGTATCAAATAGCACTATATCATATCCTTTCTTCTCATTACTAACTATGGAAACAACATAAGATTAGAAGATATGATCATAATAATTATTAATATAAATGAAAAGACTGAAATAGAAATCCATTAGATGAATCTATCTCTCACAAATAAATACATTCCATGTTTAGTTAGAAAATCAATCAATCTAACTAGTTGCCAATTACATTAATGATAAGAGTTGATTTTATTTTAAAAAATAATTTTAATGATGATGGAACTCAATTAATCTTACCTTCTACTTAAATATACATCATAAAAATAAAAATATCTTTCTCTGACAAACATTTGAATTCATAGCTTATCTTTATCTGATGCACGTCTAACATCTTGTTTAGAGGGGAAACATTGTCAGGGGCTTAACCACCCAACCTCGGATCAAAAATTATTCCCACAAAATCTCTAATGAGAAAGGCCCTCCCTACTCAAAATTGACATGGAATACCTTATCAGCCATGAGCATCCTAGTATCTAATCACACCACTCAACTTGATAGCAAGAGAAAACAATAAACATGATTATGCATGAGCTATTAAATGATTCCTTTAAAAATAATAAAAATTGTTTTATCACATATGATTTTGTCTCATGTTATTGCAGATTCCTTTCTCTCACCTCTTTACCCTTTTCCTTGGCTATACAGTCGATGAGTCCTAGGTGTTTGAGTCTCAGAGGAAATCATTCTTTCTATTGTTCCTTAATTGGTAAAGGAATATTAAATGTTTCTAGCTTATCAAAAACTATGACTTGAAAGAATATATTCTTTAAACCTAGAAAAAATATCATTGATTCTAATTTCCAAATTGTAGATTTAAATCATGATTTTATTTATTCTTAAATAACACTTTCTCAAGAGGTTCCATCTAATGATTATAACTACAGTTTAGCTATTATGGAAATTTAACAATAGTAACAAATGAAAAGAAGTATAAATCTATGCTTGGAACATGATTGATTACATATCCTGTGACAATCTAGAAAAAAGATATGAGCCTAGGTGGCTGCTATGATTTAGCCCCTCCATAAATTTTCTCTAGGAATAAATTCTAGTGTAAAGATGTATCACTTCTTCTGCAAAGAAGACCATTGCAACGTAGAAAGGGTTAGCAATGCCATGGAGGCAGTGATTTCAAACTGATATTTATAGAATATCAGGTGTAAATGGAAGCCAGGAATGAGAGAAAATTTGGGTGCTTGAAACAAGATGGAAGTTGAGGCTTGGTAAATAATATATATCTCCTCTATCTCTCTCTCCACATCTTAAATAAAAAGGTCATAATCACAAAAGTCGTATGCAAGAATAAGGTAGTTAGGTGTTATAAGAAAAAATAAGAATAAAAAGTTGTCTTTTGTCTCCATCAACTTCAAAAAATATAAAGAGTAATGTGACTCCTTGGCTTCCAAGAAGCCATAAGATAAAGGAGATGTATTGGGTCTTGGACACCAAATAAAAGTGCCAAGTGTTCAATCATTTCCAAACAAGTAAAAGAATAAGAAGGAGATTTGAAGGTTAAAAATAATAAAATATTTTGGTTATATTTATGTATGTACACATAAATATATTTGTGAGGTGGCATCATTATATTATAATGAAAATAATATTATGGTGTCACTTTATATTTATATCTTTGTGTATGTACACAAGTATATATTGTTGTCAATGAACATATATTAAAATAATATGGTAAAAGATCATTCAAAATCCTTTGAGGTATGTATTATATTTTAATTAAGTTAATTAATGTTTTAAATTTTTTATTTTATATCTCATGTGGTTCCATTGATTGTATTGTGATTCTAAAGTTGCTAGGTCCTCAACCAAGGTGATTCATGATTCATACCCATTTGTCTAGTGATAGTGATGCTCATGTGCCTAGTTCTTTTTTGACAATGGTTCCACCCCTTCGATGTGCTCCCTACAAGGAAATTCTCTACAGTTAAATCATATTACCATAATAAGTTATTAATAAAAAATAATCATAATGGCTAGCCACCTTTCCAATTATATGAATTCATGATAAATAATCAACTAACATGTTATCCTCATATGAAAACTAACCATCTTACCATTTCACAAGATTATAAAAAATTTAATTTTTAAATGAATTCATGTGAACCTCAATGGCTATATAAATTTTTTTAATTAGGTCAAAAATTGGGATGTAACAAATATTCTAATGGAATTTTATAAAGTCCTCTAATAAGGGACACTCCTAAGAAGGTGATTGAAATCCTTTGACAAGGTCACATTTAATAGTGTGCATTGTAAACTTTAACAGGGTTTGCTCATTAGAGGGTTCACTTCAGAAGAGTAAAAGTTGGTAGCATGGTACTAGTGGATATTCCCAAATTGGATTTTCACATAAAATCCTTCTGTCAAAATGTGTGATTGATTTTGTGGTATTACATGTTTACATTTTCGCAATGTTATTTTGGCATACAAAAATAATATGCATATGTTTAAGATATTGAATGGTCAATGCATGCATAAGAATAAGTTATAGTACTAAAAAGTTCTATTTGTACATTTGGATATTGGATAAATGATTCACCCCTCCTCTTAGTTGTTCTAAAGTTTTTGAATAATTGGTATCGGAGATCTATGTGCTTAAGAGAAAACTTGGAAGGTACTTAAAGCTAAAGATCAAGATGTTTAGAAAGAAGGTGCCCAAGTTAAACAAGTTAAACTTTCTTGCATGGAGAATTTGATGAAGCTACATCGAGGAGGTCTTGGAGATTATACACAACAAACTATCACTACTAAGTAGATTGATCCAATTGGAGCCCCAACTACTGAACAATTGAAATGGAAGAAGGAACACAATTAGGAAATGTTGGAGATTGCATCTGCCCTATGATACTCATAGTTTGATGAGATCAAAGGATGTGATTCTACTAAGAAGATGTGGGATGCCCTATAGAAGATCTATGGAGGAGATAAGAATGTGGAGAGCTAAATCAGAAAGCCTAAGAGGAAATTTTGATGAAATGAGAATGCAAGATC
This sequence comes from Cupressus sempervirens, assembly GCA_028749045.1. Classification (NCBI taxonomy): domain Eukaryota; kingdom Viridiplantae; phylum Streptophyta; class Pinopsida; order Cupressales; family Cupressaceae; genus Cupressus; species Cupressus sempervirens. The sequence continues at coordinate 126,808,901 of CM053789.1, read as the reverse complement.
TTAAGACTATAGTTCAATATTGTGCAAGGATCAAACGGACATATTGAAGATGAGACTATGATTATAAAATTATTGAGAACCCCACTTCCTATCTATTCTATTAGAGTCTCTGCTATACAAGAACAGAGGTGTACCCCACATAGTAATCTGGCCCTTGAAGGACTAGTTGGTAGACTCACTAATTTTCAACTTCCAAATATGATAATGTCAAATCTTCTTTCAAAGCTTAGCTAAAACTCAAAGAACCTAAAGATAAGAAAAATAAAAAGGTCAAACCCACTGCTAGTGATAGTGATACAAATGATGAAGAGCTAGAAGAATAGGAAGTATTATTTTCTAGGAAATTTCACAAAGGAAAAGGAAAATAAAAAGCTAAGTTACCCATCATGTGCTTTAAATATCATGAGGTTTGTCATATTGTAGCAAGATATCTTGATAAGTCAAACAAAAAGAATGAAGGAAAATTTAGAGGTAGAAAAGATGATAGTAACAAAGGCTACAGGGAAAAGGGAAATAAGGCTCATTACATTGTTAAAGAGTAATGCAATGATGAATCTAAAGATCATGACAATGAAGTTGTCTATATTTTTATGAAGGATGATTCTAATGAAGATGAGGCAACTACATTGACATGTCTGGAATCAAAAGTGAGTTCATTAACCTTAAGTATTACAATTGAAATAGTATAGATTTGGTAATGATGCACCCTATCTAGTTAAAAGAAAAGGATCAATAAGATTGATAGATCAGATCATGTGTGACAATTCTTAATATGTTGAAGGACTTAACGATAATCTATTGAGTGTGTCACAATTGAATAGTTTAAATTGTAAAGTTGAATTTGATAACAAAACTTAACTAAGATGTATGGCACCAATGGAAAACTAATTGGAAGTGGAGATCAAACTAGAGGTAATCTATTTTACCTTAATATGAATGATGCTACTTTTCTTATTATATAATTTGATGATGTGTGGCTATGGTACAAGAGGTTATGTCATGTAAATTTTGACAATTTATTTAATATTAGTAAGATGAACAGAGTCTAAGGTTTGTTAAACTAAAGAAACTTGATAATGTGATTTGCAATCAATGTCAGCTAGCCAAGACAAATAATTCTAGTTGTAAAAGTAAGACTCATACTTCAAAAGAAATTCTTGAATTAGTCCATATTGATTTATGTGAACCAATTATTGTGCAATAATAAAAAGATGATAAGTACATTATCCTATTTGTTGATAATTACTCAAGAATAATGATAGTAATGTTTTAAAAAGAAAAATTAATGCTTTTCAAATGTTTAAGTGGCATCTGGAAATAGTTGAAAAGGAAACTGGTAAAATCTTGAAATGTTTGAAATCTGATAGAGGTGGAGAGTTTACACCAAATTATAGAGGAATCAAGAGACAAACTTCTACACCTAGGACTCCTCAACAAAATGGGATTTTTGAAATATGGAATAGATCCCTAATGGATTTTGCTAGAACACTAACGAAGGAGAAGAATGTTGCTTTGAAATACTGGAGAGATGTTTTCAATATAGCTATCTATACCTTGAACCAAGTACAAGTCAATAAAAATAAAAATTTCATACCTTTTGAATTATGCTATGGATACTCATGCAATGTCAAATGTTTTAAATTTTTTGGAAGAAAGTGTTACATTCTTAAGGATAATAGAAATGGTAAACTTGATGCAAGAAGTGATGAAGGTATAATCGTAGGCTATTCCACAAGAATTAAATCTTATAAATGTTTAAATACTAGCATTAATAAAGTTGTGGAAAGTGTAAATGTAAAGTTTAATGAATATTAGGGAGTGCCTGAGGATGAACCAAATAAGGAACCTAAAAATTACCAAACCTTTATGTACTACTATGAGGCAAGTCTAGTGATGATGATAATTTTGCAAATCAAGCTGCTAATCAACAAGAATCAGTGATTGTTGATTCGCATACAATAGATGTTCACTTGTAGTTAGGAGCCAAGTTGGAATCAAAAGTTAAGGTACATTATGATACTGAGATCAATTTACATGAAAGGAATGTTGAGTTACATTATACGGAAGTGCACAGTGAATCTAAAATTGAAAGACCCATTTTAGGAAGAAGAGTTAGTCCAAGGTTGTCAAACTATGTCAGCAGACATCACCCTACTAAACATTTTTTTTAAAGATAAAGAAGATAGCCCGATGAAAAGGAATAGGTTGAGAAATGAAACATTTTTGTTAAGTATCCATGAGTCTAAGTTGGTAAAGAATGAATTAGAAAATGGAGATTGGATTAAATCCATGAAAGAAGAGATTGATCAAATTCAGAAGAAAAAAAACATGGACTCTACTTTCTAGACTAGAGAATAAGAATTTTATTGGAACCAAGTGGGTGTACTGAAAGAAAATGAATGAGAATGGTGAATTTACAAGAAATAAGGAAAGATTAGTTTGCAAAGGATATGCACAAGAAGAAGGAATTGACCATGGACAGAAATTTTCACTAGTTGCAAGATAGGAAGGAGTAAGAACTCTACTTGCTTACTATATATTAAAAATATTTAAAGTTTATCAAATGGATTTTAAGTCAACATTTCTAAATGGTATACTAGAAGAGGAGGTTTACATAGAACAACTTACAAGATTTTTTGATCCAAACAACAAGAAAATGGTGTGTAGATTACACAAAGCTTTATATGGTTTGAAGCAAGCTCCTAGAGCATGGTATGAAAGGCTTCACAAATATCCTGCAAAGATTGGTTTTGAGAAGATTGATGATAACAAAAATCTATACTTGAAGTGACAATTGACAAAAACAACTATTTAGTATTTAGTAATGTCTCTTTTGGATTAAGGTTGACCTAATAGTCATTTATAAATCCTTTAACTAGGTGACATTCTAATGGAATATTCTAAAGTCCTTTAACAAGGCTCACTCCTAGTAGGGTGATTGAAATCATTTAATATAGTCACATTTAATAGTGTGTATTATAAACTTTAATAGGGTTTCCCTTTAACAGGTCATCACTTCAAAAGAGTGAAATTGGGTAGCATGTTACTAGTGGTTGTTTTCCAAATTTTTTTTCCACGTAAAATATTTGTGTCAAATTGTGTAAATGAGTTTGTATCTTTTCATGTGTATATTTCTACAAAGTTATTTTGACCTAGGATAGTGGCCTACTAAGTTAAGGTATTGTGTGATCTAATGTATGCATGCATGTTGTGGTTTTATGGATATGAATTTGTTAAGTACTAACAAATTTTATTTGTACATTTGGACCTTGGATAACTAATTCACCCACCCACACCCCCACTTGCTGCCTCTTAGTTATTCTAAATAATTCCAACAAAAGAACCATGTGATACATATAAAGACAAAGCACATTGCAATAAAGTATCATTACTTGAGATAATTGGTTCAAGACAAAAAAGTGACAATGGAATATGTAAATACAATAGAGCATATAGCTAATATATTCACAAAGGCTTTACCTAAGGATGCACATGAATATCTTAGAGGTAAACTAGGGGTGATGGCCCTATCCAAAGCTACTTAAGAAGCAAGATTAATGGCCTAAATTAATTGAGCTGAATGACATATTTTACAGATTAATGCAATGGATCTTCCTTTAGTACCCACCTAAAATAAAAAGGAGCTAAAAACAAAAGATTATAGTCACATGCAAGGTGAGAAAGGGAGAACCTAAATTGATTATATTTGCATGTATAGATGACAAGTCTTTGACATTGTTATTAAGGAGGGAAAATATATAGAGTTGTACCTGAAGCATATATTGAGAGAGATGGAGATATCAGAATGATAGAAATATCAAAGAAATCTAAGATGAAAGGAGAAACATTGTCAAAGAGGAAAAATACTAGATGAGGGATAAATCAGAGGAAGAGATAAGATTATATAGAGGAAGGCTCATATACTGATAAAGGGAGAGATTTCAATAAAAGGTATTAAGTTTCTTTTCATATTGTTGTTGGGATTAGTTTTTTGTCAATGCCAAAGAGGGAGACTGTTGAAAGGATATTGTTGAAGTGAAGAAGATTGATGAAATCTATCATGGAACAATCATTATTTTGTAACTAATGTCAAACCTATTACTTATTGGTAACACAATTTATTAGTTTAGTCTGAATGTTAAAAATTGATTGATTGATGAAGAGGATTTGAAAAGTAAGGATAACAAGAGAACCTAGAAAAATGTTGAGTTATAAGGTGTATAAAAAGATCACTAATGAAGCAAGACATTGATGATAAAGTGTATTGTTTATCTAATTAAGGCTATAATGAAAGGATACTTGAGCAAAGACTAGGATAAGGATAAGTAAAGAAATGTGTCTACCAAGCTTGACTGATAAAATAGTTCAAGCCAAGAAAAGTTAGTAAAAGATGAACAAAAAATTAGTTGAAGCCAAGCAATAAGTTTAGTATGGTTTGAGCAAGAGAAATATACTTGGTTTTAACTAAAGAAATCTAGTATATTCTAAGCTCTAGCATAGACTTAGTAGATGCTAAGAAACCTAGTATTGGCTAAGCATTAGAAGACATTTTTTTTGAGCAAGCAGAGTGTTACTATCAAGTGCAAGTAAAATGAGTTAAATCAAATATTTCATGAATATGAGCCAACAAAGTTAATTTATTGAATTTTGTAAAGCATGTGAGAGATTACTATGATGTGCTAGTGGCACAAAATTAAAGATAAATAGTTTTAAAGGTAAATTCAAAAGGTGATTGTGGAGAAATTTTCTAGAAGGGAATAAAATTGACATATGCATAGATTCACTGAATCTTACCTAACCCTAGAATGGATGGTTATGGTTAAGTAGCAATTTTTGTCATGTGCAGAAACCTAAGGAAAACAAGAGGTCTAGGGTGTTTCTTTATATGGTGGTCAAATATAAGAGTCTATTGTTGGCATACAAAGCAAAATGGGTTCAACTAATGAATTCTTGAAGGGTGATCAAGATTTTAGAGACAAAGAAGATGAATCCCATGTAGAATGGGTGACTGAATGTGAGATCTATAATCTACAAGTGATTTGTTATTTTTATTAGATCAAGTCATGTTGTTACTCTCTAACTATTGTATCAATATGGATAAATTCTTTGGACTAAGGTTAACCTAATAGTCATTAGTAAATCCTTTAACAACTTGACATTCTAATGGAGTGTTCTAAAGTCATCTAATAAGGCTCACTCCTAAGAGGGTGATTAAAATCCTTTAACTAGGTCATATTTAACAATGTGCATTGTAATATTTAATGGGGTTGGCTCCTGGCAAGGCTCTCTTTAGAAGAGTGAAGATTGGTAGCATGTTTCTAGTGATTTTCACCAAATTGGGTTTCCATGTAAAATGCATGTGTCAAAATGTGTGATTGATTTTGTGGTATTGCATGTTTATATTTCTATGAAGTTATTTTGGTGTAGGACAACAATATGTATATGTTTAAGATATTGAATAAGAATAAGTTGCAATATGAGAAAGATTTATTTTTTATATTTGGACCTTGGATAATTGATTCATCCCCTTCCTAGTTATTCTAAATTATTCCAGCACATCAACATTTCCATTGGATCCTCTACTAGCACTTACCACCTCTTTGACTTATCCATAGTATTGAGAAATGGTTTCACCTTCTATCATTCTCATTTCATCAAATTTTTCTCTCAAGCTTTCAGATTTTTCTCTCAAACTGTCTGTGTTTCCTCCATAGTAGTTTGTATTGTATCTCACACTTTCTTAGTAGTAGTACCCTCTTTTATGTCACCAAACTTGGTATAGATTAGGGATGATGAAATATACAACAATGCATGATTGTGTTCTTGCATCTCTTTCATCTACTGAGATGTTAGAGGTTTTGGTATCTCTTCATGTGCATGTTCTACATAGTATCTCTCACCTTCTCCAATTCTTTCTAGATGCAACTTCATTAGAATATTCCATGCAAGTATGTTCTCCTTCCTCAATCTTGGTACCTCCCTTTTTTACATTTTGATCTTTACGTTAAAGTACCTTCAAACTTTTCTCTACAAGAACCAATTCTCTAATACCAATTGTTAGAATGTTTTAGAATAATTGAGGTGGGGTTGAATCACTTATCCTTAGTTCTAAATGTACCAATTAATATTCTAATCACTTTAACTACTTTGTTTCTAAAAAATTATTAGACTCTTCCATACACGGAAGTTCTTGTTGTTCAATCTTGGTACCTTCTTTTTATAGATCTTGATATTTAGATTCAAGCACCTTCAAATATTTCTCTACAAGAAACATTTCTCTGATACCAATTATTATAACTTTTTTAGAATAACTAAGAGCAGGGGTGATGGGGTGAATCATTTATCCTTAGGTCTATATACTAAGTTAAATTTTAATAACTTTAGATACTTTAGAACTAAGCATTTAGTAGCTTGGTGTCTCTAGAAAATAATCAGAAACTTAAAAGATTTAGCTCCTTATCCTAGTAGTAACTATTGATCTTAGATTGGTTTTGACAATTGAGTGTCGACACACTTAAAAAAAATTCTAAGTTGATGCCGAGTATAATATAGATGTTGAGTTACAATATGTGCTGAGCTAGAAATTCATTAAGTGTCGAGTCATTCAAATGTTGAGAAAATAGAGAGTGTTGAGCAAGTTTCAAATGCCGAGTGACTAATAGATGTTCAGAAAAGTTCAAGTGTTGAGCGAGATAGAATTTATTATGAGCCGAGCATTAGTAACTAGTAAGTGCCAAGTAACACAAAATCAACATAAGAGTTTGTGCCCTCACAAACTAAGATGTAAAACATTTTTGAGCTGACATATGGATATATCTTGAAGGATTGAAAGATGAGATTGAATCTATATGATTTCCTATGCAACCAACATGCAACCAATCAGAAAAATGGAAATATTTGAGCTGAAAAGATGGATGAATCTCAATAGTAGATTCATACCTAACCCTAAGTCATGAAACTTTTTTAAGGAGGTCAAAGTCCCATAATTCAGTAATGTATGAGATAGTATGTGAGAAGATAATGCATGCAAGGAGAGAATACTAGCGAAGTTTGAAGGAAGTGAAAGGGGAGAATTGACTTAGAAGAAGGATAGCGTTTTAGTATTAGTTAGTACAATAGTGAATCGAGATCATAGTAGTTTCATACAAGATCAATGAGGATCAGATTGGATAGAACAAGGATCTAAAATCACCAATAAAAAATTGCAAGTAATCAAGTCAAACATTATACAATACTTTCTAACAATTGTATTAAAAAATGAAATCCTATGGAGATAGGTTGGTTTAATAGCCATTATATAAATCTTTTAATAGGTTGACATTCCAAGTGAATGTTTTGTAAATCCTTTAGCCACATAGACTTCTAATAGAGTGGTAAAATTCTTTAATATGTTAGGATCTAAAAATCCTCGTAAGCTTTTAATAGAGTAGGTATTTCACAAGGTAGATCATGAGAATGGTCAAAAAATATGTAACTTTAATAGGTGAATTTTATTGTTGTAGTAGTGAAGAGTTGTGGGTGTCATCCCCACCCCAATTTTACCTTCTCATTAGAGGGTATTTAAGTAACCATATCTTGTGTTAGGTATTTATATCAATGCATTTACTTTACATGTTACTTTTATATGTTCATACATGAAATTTTTTATATTGGTCAAAGTTTAATACTTTTGATTAACCCCCCCAGACAAGTACAAATATCATTTGTTAATTCCCAATAATTGGTATTAGAGCCTAGTTCTCATCAGGAGAAGCCTTACAACTTGGAGAAAAGATCTTGAGATGGAAGTCTACAAGTTTGGAAAAAAACATTTAGAATCAAGAGACTGAGATACACCTCCTACTGCAACAATTGGATGAAGCTAGAAATTCCTTGAGGAGTTCACTAAAGAGAAGGAAAGAGATTTCCATAGTTGAGAGTGACACTCAATACACAAAGATTGACACCAAAATGTTATTTTTAGATCTCATGGATAACAATAGAGTACAAGCTGAAGAGATTAGAAATCTCAAGTTAGAGCAATAATCATAGGGAATATTGCTATGTAAAGTAACTAAACAAAAGAAGAAAGCCATTGAGGATAAGGGCATAATTGAAGAAGACAAAATAATTTTGTCAAACAGATTGGAAGAAAAGTTAGTAGAGTTGTCTAGGATCTCAAACATGAAATTGGATACCTTGAGCCAAATGATGAATCCTCATCATGAATTGAATGTCAAGGACATTGAAATAACCACATTTAAGTTACAAAATGAGAAGCTACAAAATAACGTAAAAAGAGAGAAGGAATTCACTAAATCCTTCAACGAGCCAAATGAATCCATCAAGTACTTTGAGAAACTACTAAAATCCCCTAGATCTAGTAAAGACACATTAGGTTTGGGCTATATAAGTACTAAGGAAGGTGATTCATTGAAAATTGCTGAACAAAGGAATGATAAAGGGAAGAAGTCCAAACCTACTTGTCATTTTTGTGGTAAGAAAGGACATACAACTAATGTTTGTAGGAATGGGAATGGTAGTTATAATGCTAAGCCAAAGAATATGACACATAGTTACAAGTACAACAACCAAGGTCATTAGGCATATGAATGCAAAACAAGGATAGTGCATGCACCAAGATTTGAAGGACATTGCTACAATTGTCAGAACAATGGGCATAAAGCTTTTGAATGCATATCCAAGCCCACATGGTCATCAAACAAGGGAAGAAGCCATGAAAGTTTCTATAATTGGGATTACAAAACAAGACATAGTTATCATTGCTATCAAGAGAATGGACACATCCTTAAAAATTACATAAGAACACATTTTAGTGGAAGCTACAATAGATGGTTGAGCCAAACTACATGCTTTACTTGTTTGAAGATTGGTCACATTAGCAAGCACTACCCGAAAAGGAAAAAGGCACCTAACTCTAACTCAAACAAATCAAAAGGTAAGGTAGATGTTGAGTAATTTAGAGGAGAGATGAATAAAACATGGAAGATGAAAGATGGATGCAACAGATCAAAAAAATAGATCGCTTCACCTAAAGGGTTAAGTGGTCATATTTCATCAAACTAAGAAAGAAGCTATGTGGGATTGATATTTAAATGCTTTATCATACATTAGTTCCTAGAATGAGTTAGCACTAAAAATGTTAGATGAGCATGAATAAAGATACAAGGTTAAGACTTCAAAAGTTTTCACAATGCTGCCAAGTAAGGAAAGTTGCCCTCTAATGTCGAGTAAAATCCTAGTGTATGCCATGTTGTCTACCAAAGTTAGTATGAGTTGAATGTGTAGTGGTTACCAAGTAAAAGAAAAATTCTTATTGAAGCCAAGGGAAACTCAAGTGGGTATCAAGTGTTGGAAAATCAATGGAGGCCAAGTAAAGTATAATTGCATTAGAAGCCAAGTGGATAGTAGTATATGCACTAGCCATTAAATGTTATGAAACAACAGGTATAAGGTATTGTTTTCAATAATTTCTCGTCATTGAAAACATAGAATAAGAGTGAGAAGAGCATAGAAATGATTTCAAAGAAAAGATTGACAATTTTTTAAAGATTCTAGCAAAGATTCAACATTTTTTCAATGATTGATGGGGACAGAACCCAAGAACAGAATGGACACAACAAAAAAGGGAAATTGTATTAACTGAAAAATAAGCTAGTACATTCAGTATAGAGAAAATAAACTTCAAAACATGCCCTAAGGGCTTACAATAGCATAAATGTGGAGATAATTTCTCCTTTCAATACCTCCTCTCAAACTCCACTCTGAACTGCCTTTCACAATGCCAGAAATCTCCTTAAATAGACCTCAGAGGGTTAAGGACTAGGAGTACATTCTAGAAAGTGCTAGTAGGCATCCACCGACAAAAAAAAAGGTTCCAAAAGTTGCATTAGAAGTTGGCACAAATCTAGAAGAATCCAAAAATGGTCACCAAACTTTCGTGAGGCATAACTTTTGAACCGTACCTCCGATTGACGAACCGTTTACATTTTTGAAAAGCTCTCAAAGTTCTTTATAGCCCTATGGACAGCTTTGCTCATCCCCCATTTTTTGGCCCTTTTTGAGGTCATTTAATGCCCCTAACTTGACTTTGAAGCATTCTTAGGAGGTCTCCAAAACTCAAAAAACTACAATAACTTTCAAACCGTGGGGCCTTTTGACCTAATTCTTTTTCTGAAATGTTCTAAATCACAATTACATTCATATAGCCAATTCACACCTTCTAGTTTACCAAAATGATGGCCCAATTACATGCTCCTATTTTTTCAAGATTTTCTAGCACACTGATAGTGGAACTGTAAGAGTTGGAACCTTTATGTCACCCAAATGGGTGTCCAAAAATTAAAACACATGAAACAGAAACTAAGTCTAAGTACATTTTTTTTTTGGGTGACATAAGATTGCCCTTATACCTTTGGATGCTCTTGCATCAGACACTCAGGGTAGATTGAAAAGTGACCCTGTCACTTTGTGAATGGTAGAGGAAATCCCAAATGGGAAACGTCAACTGTTGAAATCCAAGTTGAGTCCTTGATCGGTCATCCTTTCCATTTGACCAAATACTCTTCATACTGCCTATTTCTAGTACTCCTACCCATATGATGATCTAGAATGTCTTCTATCTCCTCCTTCTTAAAAGAAGGAATTGGACATGGCTCTAACACCAGCTCCTCATCTGCATCATCATCATGATACTCTGTTAAATCTACAATGTTGAAAATGGGAGAAATGTGAATACCATCTGGCAGCTCCACTTCGTATGCATTTCCTGAGTCATGTTTCTTCAAAATTTTGCAGGGGCCAAATTTCTTAATTTTCAGCTTGTTGTAAGTACCGGCTGGAAATATTTCTTCTCATAAGTGCACCATGACTAGATCCCCTACTTGGAATTCCTTATGTCTTCTCCTTTGATCAGCCCTAGCTTTATACTCTTGATTCATCTTGGTAATGTGTGCCTGAACCTCCTCATGTAGATGCTTGATATGTTCAGCAAATTCTTCTGCTTTAGCACTTGTCCTCTCCCCTTGCTCTATCTTCCTCAATTCTGGTGTAGTCCTTGGGCTATTCCCATATACAATTTGGAATGGTTATTTTCTAGTACTCCTATTTATAGAGTTATTGTAAGCAAAATTTGCCTATGGTAGAATCAAATCCCATCCCTTGGGCTTATCCCCAACCAAACATCTCAACAAATTGCCTAGACTTTTATTTACCACTTTTGTTTGGCCCTCAGTTTGTGGGTGATGCGTGGAACTGAATTTCAAGTCTATTCTCAACTTTTTCCACAATGTCCTCCAGAAATACCCCACAAATTTTGTATCTCTGTCACAAACTATACTCCTTGGAAGACCATGTAGTCTTACCACCTTTTTGAAAAACAAGTCTGCAATATGGACAACATCATGAGTTTTGTGGCATGGAATGAAATGTGCCATTTTGGAGAACCTATCAACCACCACGAATACTGAGTCATTACCCCTTTGTGTCCTTGGCAATCCAAGAACAAAATCCATACTTATGTCCTCCCATGGCCTTGATGGAACAGGCAATGGCTGATATAGGCCAGTATTGTGACTAAACCCCTTGGCAACTTGACAAACCTGGCAACTCTGTACAAACTTCTTCACATCCTGTGAAATTTGAGGCCAAAAATAATGTTCTCTAAGAATGGCAATGGTCTTATCTCGACAAAAATGTCCTGCCATCCCTCCACTGTGTTTCTCCTTAATCAAATTTTCCCTCATGGAACTCCTTGGAATGCACAACTGACTACCTTTGAACAATATGCCATCCTGAATCAAATAGTCTAACCACTTGGTTCTATCTATAATAGGTTCTTTACAAGCTTTCCATGCTTCAGCAAAATCAGGATCCTCGGGGCACAAATTCTTGAGTTCATCAAACCCAACTACTTCAACCTACATTATTGTAAGCAACAACTATCTCCTACTTAGTGCATCTACAACCCTATTAGATTACATATAGTGCGTACGCACTATGTGAAAACACATCACTCCCCATCCTCCCTACTCTCTATCCTCCCTACTCTCTCTCTCTCTCTCTCTCTCTCTCTCTCTCTCTCTCTCCTCTCCTATCCCCTACTCTCTCTCTCTCTCTCTCCCTACTCTCTCTCCCATCCCCTACACTCTCTCTCCGCCCTCTCCCATCCCATACTCTCTCTCTCTCACTCTTCTTCTCGCACTACCTACTCCGTCTACCTCTCTCACCATCTCTCCTCTCCCATCCCCTATTCTTTAGATATCACACACACACTCCCATCCTCCCTCTCCAACTTTCTACTATCTCTCTCTCAATCTATCTCCCATCCCCCTACTCTCTCTCATCCCCTACTCTCTCTCATACTCTCATACATATGCTACTATCTCTCTCTCCCCCCTCTCCCCTCCCCTAAACTCTCTCTTTTATGGATACACAATCCCATCCCCCCTCTCTCTTCCACTCTCCCACTCCCTCTCCCACTGCCTACTATCTCCCTCTCAAGTTCTCTCTCTCCCTTACTACTCTCTCTAATCCCCAAGTCTCTCAGAATCTCTCCCATCCCCTACTCTCTCACTCTCTCTCATCCTTTCACTTTGTCTCTCTCAGTCCATACTCTCTCTCTACCACCTCCTACTATTTCTCACACTCTTTCCCATCTTTTTACTCTATCTCTCCCATCTCATACTCTCTCTCTACCACCCCTGCTCTCTATCACACTCTCTCCCATCCCCTATTCTTTTTCTTTCATAGACATACTCACACACACACACACACTACCATCCCCCCTCTCTCTTCTCTCCCATCCCCTACTCTCTAGATTTGTCACACACATTCCCATCCCCCTCTCTCTATCTCCCTCTCCCTACTCTCTCTCACACTCTCTCCCATCCCCTACTCTCTCTTACACACACTCCCATCTGCCCTTCTCTCCCTCTCCCACCACCTACTCTCTCTCTCTCTCTCTCTCTCTATCTCTCTCTCTCTCTCTCTCTCTCTCTCTCATCCCCTAAACTCTCTCTTTTTCAAAAACACACTCTCATCCCCCTCTCTCTCTCCCCTCTCCCATCCCTTACTCTCTAGATCTCTCACATGCACTCCCATCCCCTCTCTCTCCTCCTCTCCCACTCCCTCTCCCACCACCTACTATCCATCTCTCTCAAGTTCTATCTCTCCCTCTCTACTCTCTCTCTCTCTCATCCCCTAGTCTTACTCTCTCTCTCCCATTCCCAACTCTCTCTCAAACTCTCTCCCATCGGCTACTCTCTCTCACACTCTCTCTCCCATCTCATACTCTCTCTCTCTCTGCCACCCCCTACTCTCTCTCTCACTCTCTCCCATCCTTTCACTCTATCTCTCCCATTCCATACTCTCTCTACCAACCCCTACTCTCTCTCACACTGTCACACTCTCTCTCTCTCTCTCTCTTTCACAGACACACACACACTCCCATTCCCTCTCTCTCTCTTTTCTCTCCCATCCCCTACTCTCTAGATTAGTCACACACACTCCCATCCCCCTCTTTCTATCTCCCTCTCCCTACTCTCTCACACTCTCTCATGTCTCCTACTCTCTCTCACACACTCTCCCATCCTTTACTCTCTCTCTCTCATCTCCCATCCCCTACTCTCTCTCTTTCATAGACACACAGACTCTTATCCCCCCACTCTCTTCTCTCTAATCCCCTATTCTCTATATTTGTCACACACACTCCCATCCCCCCTATCTCTCTCCCTCTCCCCTTCCCACTCCCTCTCCTACTACCTACTATATATCTCTCTCTCAAGTTCTCTACCTCCCTCTCTACTCTCTCTCTCTCCCATCCCTTACTCTCACTCTCTCTCCCATCCCCTACTCTCTCTCACACTCTCCCATCCCATACGAGCTCTCTTTTCCACCACATACTCTCTCTCACACTCTAATACTCTCTCCCATCCCCTACTTTATCTCTCTTACACACATTATCATTCCCCCTCTCTCTCCCTCTCCCACTCCCTCTCCCACTACCTACTCTCTCTCCCCTCTCACATCCCCTACTCTCTCTCTTTCATAGACACACACACTCCCATCCCCCCCTCTCTCTCCTCTCTCATCCCCTACTCTCTAGATTTGTCACACACACTCCCATCCCCCCTCTTTCTCCCTCCCCCACTCCCTCTTGCACTACCTACTATTTCTCTCTCTCAAGCACTCTCTCCCTCTCTATTTTATCTCTCCCATTTTCTACTCTCACTCTCTCTTCCATCCCCTACTCTCTCTCTCTCTCTCTCTCTCTCTCTCTCTCTCACACACACACACACACACACACACACCCACCCATCCTGTATGAGCTCTCTCTGCCACCCCCTACTCTCTCTCAAAATCACACTCTCTCCCATCCCCTACTCTATCTCTCCTGTACACATTCCCATTCCCCCTTCTCTCTCTCTTGCACTCCCTCTCCCACTTCCTACTCTCTCCCATCTCCTACTCTATCTCTCTTACACACTTCCATTCCCCCTCTCTCTCCCTCCCACTCCCTCTCCCACTACCTAATCTCTCTCTCTCTCACTGACCCTCTCCCTCTCTCTCCCATCCCCTACTCTCACTCTCTTTCTACCACCCCTACTCTCTCTCACACTCTCACACTCTCTCCCATCCCCTACTTTCTCTCTTACACACACTCTCATCCCCTCTCTCTCTCCCTCTCCCACTCCTCTATCATTACCTACTCTCTTTCTCTTCCATCCCCTAATCTCTCTATCTCTCTGTCCCCTCTCTCATTCCCTACTCTCTCTCTTTCACACACACACCCATCCCCCCTCTCTTCTCTCCCATACCCTACTTTGTCTCTTAATCTCTCTCCCTCTACCACTAGCTACTCTCTCTCTCTCTCTCTCTCTCTCTCTCTCTCTCAATCTCACTCTCACTCTCACACACTCTCTCTCACTCTCACTCTCTCCCTCTCTACTCTCTCTCTACTATTGCCTACTCTCTCTCACATTTTCAAACTCTCTCCTATCCCCTACTCTCTCTCTCTCACACACACACACACACACATATTTCCATCCCCCCTCTTTCTCCCTCCCCCACTCCCTCTTGCACTACCTACTATTTCTCTCTCTCAAGCACTCTCTCCCTCTCTATTTTATCTCTCCCATTTTCTACTCTCACTCTCTCTTCCATCCCCTACTCTCTCTCTCTCTCTCTCTCTCTCTCTCTCTCTCTCACACACACACACACACACACACACCCACCCATCCTGTATGAGCTCTCTCTGCCACCCCCTACTCTCTCTCAAAATCACACTCTCTCCCATCCCCTACTCTATCTCTCCTGTACACATTCCCATTCCCCCTTCTCTCTCTCTTGCACTCCCTCTCCCACTTCCTACTCTCTCCCATCTCCTACTCTATCTCTCTTACACACTTCCATTCCCCCTCTCTCTCCCTCCCACTCCCTCTCCCACTACCTAATCTCTCTCTCTCTCACTGACCCTCTCCCTCTCTCTCCCATCCCCTACTCTCACTCTCTTTCTACCACCCCTACTCTCTCTCACACTCTCACACTCTCTCCCATCCCCTACTTTCTCTCTTACACACACTCTCATCCCCTCTCTCTCTCCCTCTCCCACTCCTCTATCATTACCTACTCTCTTTCTCTTCCATCCCCTAATCTCTCTATCTCTCTGTCCCCTCTCTCATTCCCTACTCTCTCTCTTTCACACACACACCCATCCCCCCTCTCTTCTCTCCCATACCCTACTTTGTCTCTTAATCTCTCTCCCTCTACCACTAGCTACTCTCTCTCTCTCTCTCTCTCTCTCTCTCTCTCTCAATCTCACTCTCACTCTCACACACTCTCTCTCACTCTCACTCTCTCCCTCTCTACTCTCTCTCTACTATTGCCTACTCTCTCTCACATTTTCAAACTCTCTCCTATCCCCTACTCTCTCTCTCTCACACACACACACACACACATATTTCCATCCCCCCTCTCTCTCCCTCTCCCATCACCTACTCTCTCTTCCATCTCCTACTCTCTCTTGAGCTACTCTATCTTCCCCCTTTCCCATTCCCTACTCTCACTATTTCACACACATGCACTCCCATCATCCTTTCTCTCACTCTTCCTCTCCCACTCTATCTCCCACCACCTACTCTCTCTCTCCCCCACCACGTACTCTCTATCTCTCTCTCCCAACCTATACTCCCTCTCACACTTCCTCTCTCTCCCATCCCCTAATTTCAATCTTTCTCCCCAATCCCATACTCTATCTTTCCCACTCCTACTCTCTCACACACTTCATCTCTCTTGCATCTTTTACTCTCTATGCCACCCCTAATCTCCCATCCTATACTCTCTCCCCTCTCCCATCCCCCACTTTCTCACTTCCTCTCTCCCATCCTATACTCTCTCCCCTCTCCCATCCCCTACTTTCTCTCTATTTCTTTCTCTCTCTCACACACACATAGCCATTCCCTTTCCCCCTCGCCACCCCACCCCACCCCCCACCTAGCTCTCTCTTGCTCTTGGGTTGCAATTTTGGTCTCAATAGTCCATGCGCACTATAGCACGCATGTGCTATTGAGAATTTAAATGCTTCTAATAGCATGTGCATGCTATAGGACACATGCACTATTGAAAGCTTTTTATTAAAACCAAGCCTATGGCTTGGTTTTTCCTTGGATATCCAACCCAAAGCTTTAGAGTTTATAAATAGGTCTGAGACATGTTTTCCAGCAAACATACAAAAAATGATTGATTTTTCTTGTGTGCTTCCCATCAAGATTTTTTGTGGTTAGGTATCGATAAGATTAGGTTACATAGCATTATAAGTCTTTGTGTTTTCTATCTAACCATATAATTTATTTTCAATTTGAAAATTTTCAAGCCTTTCATCTATAATTTCTTTTGAATGTGTGTTCATTTTTTGTCAAAAACCACCATGTACTAATTGGGCTATAGATTTTAGCTCACTCATCAAATTTTGCAACAACTTAGTTTTTTAGAAACTAGACTCCATTCTACACACTTTGAAAAAAAAAAAGTTTTGATTTTAGATTAGTTTTCAACTATTTCTACGGGAAGCACACAAATATTTCCCATTTTTGGGATGTGTCTAGTTAAAAAATTCATTAAAAAAATTACACATTATAAAATTACCAGAAAAATCTGGGATAAACTACATATTGCTAAGTAACTTTTTACCATAGCAATTAAATAATTTCAAAAAAAAGTTTAAATTTTAGGGGGGCCACACTTTGTACTATGTTATGTTTCTTTGGAATAAACAGTACCCCTTTTTGTGGTCCCATTTTTTGAGGACCTCAAACTAAACCATTTTGAAAAAAATTAGTAGTTTAGACACTAGATTCAAAGGACTACAACTTTTGTTTTTGTCATATCTTAAAATTTTGAGTCTAACTATCTTCACATTCTTGTTGAAGTTCAAAATTTGTAGATTTCAGGAAAAAGGTGTCCACTTATAGCCCCCTTTTGGCATCACAACTTTGTGCACTTGCCTAGAGGCTGCCCAAAAGAGAGGAGTGCATCTTAATAATGTGAGTGATAATAAAGTAGTAGTACTAAACCCTAATCCAAAACCTAAAGTAGATCAAGATGAGGCAAAATTGCTGAGGGTATTGTCTAGGGATAAGAAAAAAGAATGTTGTAGAAGTTGTTCCTTATGGTGGAAAATTGGATAACAATGTCATGTTAGATTGGATCCCTGAAATGGAGAAGTTTTTTTACTATGAGAACACTCTTGATAATAGGAAGGTAAATATTATAGTTACTAGGTTGAAAGGACATGTCTCACTATGGTGGGAGAATTTGCAAACTGATAGAAAAAGGAGAGGAAAGGAGAAGATCAGAACTTGGGTGAAAATTGTAAACAAGGTAATGAAAAATTCCTTCCTATTGATTACCAAGTTAGCTTTTTGAGAAAGATGAAAAATTTGAGATAGAGAGAGATGACTATGAAGGAGTGTATTAATGAATTCTCTATATTGAACATTAGATCTAGACATATGAAAGATGATGTTGAGAAAATTAAAATGTACATAAATGGATTGAGATCTAGAATTCAAGATAAAATAAGTTTTTTAAAATTGGAAAGTGTAGAGGAAGTATACCAATATTCCTTGAAAGATGAGGAGATCTTGACAAAGAAACATGAACAAAGACAAAGAGGTAGAGGTTAGATTTTAGAGAGACAGAGGCAAATCTAACATTTCTATGCAAGATAAGGGAAAATTAAAATGGAAGAATTATGAGAAAAGAAATACTAAGTAGAAAGGTTGTGATTCTTACCAAGGAGGAACTAGTTATTACAAAGGATGAGTTAATTCTTATTCTAGAGGTGAATTTCATGGTAATTGGTTTAGATGTGGTAAAGAAGTGCATAGATCCTTTGAGTGTAGATCCTATGAAAGTAGGAAAGGTAACATAAATTATGTGATTCAAGGGGAAACTGAGGGTTCATCAATTAGACCTAGAGCTAGAGAAAATCTAATGGTGAGAAGAACCTTATGGAATAAGGGAAGCAATGAGGAACTTGTGCTAAGGAGAAGTCTTTTCAAAAAAAGATGTAAGATGTGTAGAAATTTTTTCTAGGTAATCACTCACATTAGAAGTTCTAGAAATTTGGTATCAAAAGAGTTTTTTACAAAGTTTCTATTGTAGAGGCTATAACATCCTAAATCCTATCATGTTTTGTGGATGAAGGATGAGCATAAGATATTGGTAAGCAAACAATGTATTATGAAGTTCAAGATTGGATGTTACTTTGATGAAGTTTTATGGGATATTATGCCTATAAATTGTTGTCATATTTTGTTGGGTAGACCTTAGCAATATGATAGATATGCTATACATGATGGAAGATTGAATCAATATTCTCTTTAGGTGAATGGGAAGAAGAAAATATTACTACCTTTGACTGAAAGTCCAAATGAGGTTAATCATACTACTATGAAAATTTGTATCATCAATTGGAAACAATTTGAAAAAGAAATGAAATGAAACCAAGTTTATTTTCCTATAATTCCTAGAGGATTGAGTTTTGGTAGTAGTGACCAAGTGATGGAAAAAGTTGGTAATGACCGAGTGATAGTAGAAACTGGTAGAGGCTTAGTATGTGTAGAAATTAGAAACTTGTCGAATGTGTATAAAGAGATTGTTTTAGAGGATATACTTGATTATTTACCACTAGTAAGGATTATAGGTCATTGTATGGATCTAACTCCTGGAGCTAGTTTTCCAAATAAAGAACCATATAGATTGACACATACAGAGAATAAAGAACTTAATAGACAAGTGCATGAGTTGATACAAAAATTTTTGATTAGAGAAAGTTTGAGTCCATGTGTTGTACCTATTGTATTAGCAACTAGAAATAATTGAGAATTGATAATTGAGAATGTTAACTAATTCTAAAGCTATGAACAAGATCACAGTGGAGTATAGGTTTCCTATTCCAAGGATAGATGACATAGTTGATTTTTTTGAAGAGTGGTTATCATCATATCTGATTTAGAGAAGGCAATGAATGGAAGACTTATTTCAAGACAAAATATGGTTGGTGTGAATGGTTGGTTATGACTTTTGGTTTGACTAATGCACCTAGTACTTTGATGACGTTGATGAATGAAGTTCCAAAAATATTTTTTGGTAAGTTTGTGATTTTTCTTTTAATGAAATTTTGATATTCAGTAAGACTAAAAAAAATATCTTGAGCATGTTAGACAAGTATTGCAAAGATTGAAGTAGGAGAAGTTGATGATTAACTTGAAGAAGTATTCTTTTATGCAAGAGGAGATTATGCATTTGGGATTTTTGATTTCAGATGATGGTTCGAAGATAGATCTCAAGAAACTAAAACAAAATTTTGGAATGGCCTACACTTAAGAATGTGGGTGATTTAGGATCATTTCATGAGTTGGCTAGTTTTTACAGGAAGTTTATAAGGAATTTTAGTTTTGTTTGTAATTATATGACCATGACAATGAGAGAAGATAAAAAAAAACCAAGTGGACACAAGGAGTTGATAATAATTTTGAGACTTTGAAAGAAAATTTTATTGAGATTCCACTATTGGCTTTACCTCATTTCAATAACGTATTTCAAGTTGAATATGATGCAAGTGATAGTGCAATAGGAGTTATGTTGAGTTCAGAAGGTAAACCTATTGATTTATTTAGTAAGAACTTAAATGATACTAAAAGGAAATATTTTTTGTATGATCAATAGTTTTAGGCTACTATTCAAGCCTTGAAGAAGTGGAGACATTATTTGATTCATAAGGAGTTTGTGTTACATATACTAATCATAAAGCTTTATTGTACTTGGGAAGTCAATATAAACTAAATTAGAGACATATGAATTGGGTTGAGTACTTATAGAGTTGCATGTTTGTTATAAACCATAAGAGTGGAGTTATTAACATATCTAATGAATTGAGAATAATACATTCTTTATTGAATGAGATGAATGTTGTAGTCCTTGGTTTTGATGACATGAAAGAGTTGTATGATACTAACCCTAATTTTTCTGACGCATGGAGAGACTACAAAGAACCAAATCTTATAGATCATATAAGTATGATGAGTATTTTATTCTAGAAGGTATTTTGTTCAAAGCTATTCATTTGTGTATCCCTAGAAGTTATATGAGGTTAAATTTGATTTAGGAAGAGCATAATGGAGGATTGTATAGACATTTTGGAATTGATAAGACATCAAGTTTGCTAAAGGATAGGTATTGATTGCCATAAATATATAAGAATGTTTAGAAATTTTTGAGGAGTTGTGGAGTTTGTCAAATTGCAAAAGAAGTCAGAATACTAAATTGTATACACCTATTTTTGATCCTAAGAAACCTTGTGGTGACACTAGTAAGGAATATGAGGATTGCCTAAAATAGTAAAGGGGTATGATTTGATATTTATTGTTGTGGATAGATTTCCTTAGATGGTTAAGTTCATACCATGTAAGAAGACATCATATGCTAAGCATGTTTCTGAACTTTTCTTTAAAGAGCTTTTCAAATTTCATAGATTGCTAAGAAATATTATTTCTAATAGAGATAGTGATGGAGACACAACCCAAGCACATAATGGACACAACAGGAAAGGTAAAATTTTATTAATTGCAAAACTATGCTAGTACACTTAGTGTAGAGAAACAGACTCCAAAATAGGCCCTATGGGCTTACAATAGCGTAAAACTGGACATAATTCTTCTCCCAGTACCTTCTCTCAAACTCCACTCCTAACTACCTTTTACAATGCCAAAAATGTTCTTAAATACACCCCGAAGGGTTAAGGATTAGGAATACATTCTAGAAAGTGCTAGTAGGCATCCACTGACCAAATAGAAGGCTCTAGAAGCTGCATTAGAAGTTGGCACAAAATTAGAAGAATCCAAAAATGGTGATGAAACTTTTGGGAGGCATAACTTTTGAGTCGTAGCTCCGATTGATGAACTGTTTACATTTTTGAAAAGCTCTCGAAGTGCTCTATAGCCCTATGGATAGCTTTGCTCATCCCCCATTTTTTGGCCCTATTTGAGGTCATTTAATTCCCCTAACCTAAATTTGAAGCATTCTTAAGATGTCTCCAGAAACCAAAAAATTGTGACAACTTTTAAAGCGTGGGGCCTTTTGACCTAATTCATTTTTTGGAATGGTCTAAATTACAATGACAATATTTCGACCAATTTACACCTTCTAGTTCATCAAAATGATGGATCAATTACATACTCCTATTTTTTTAACATTTACACGTATCCCAAGGTGTTTAAAGACTCTATCCTAGAACACTGATAGTGGAACTATGAGAATTGGAACCTTTATTTGACCCAAATGGGTATCCAAAAATGAAAACACATGAAATAGAAACTAAGTCTAAGAACATTTTTTTGGTTGACATAGGATTGCCCTTATACCTCTGGATGCTTTTGCATCAAATAGTAAGTTTTTTGGTTATTTTTGGAAGACTTTGTGGAAGAATATGGGTAATGATTTGAAGTTTAGTTCTACATTCCATCTATAGATAGATGGACATATATGGGTTGTGAATAAAGCTTGGGTAATTTTTTGAGATGTTTAGTTGGAGATAATCCAAGTAATGGGGAGATGGTATTGGCACAAGCTAAGTTTGCATGTAATAATTTTATGCATATGAGTATAGGGAAAACACCTTTTTAAGATTGTTATAGGAATCCAACCTAGAGGAGTATTAGATTTGAGGGATGTTGTTGGTTAAGAAAAGAGAATTTTTGTAGGTGAAAAAATTGTTGATTTCATGGAGCCTTTGATGAGGGAGTAAAATTGAGGATGGAATAAAGTAATCAAAACTATAAGGAGAATGCTGATAAGTCTAGAAGACATCATATTTTTGAAGTTGGTGATGAGGTGATGGTTCATTTGAAGAAACAAAGATTTCCTATTAGAATATATAGTAAGCTAAAGATGAAGATGTGTGGACCTAGTAAGATCTTGAGGAAGTTTGGTAGTGGTATTGCTTATGAAGTTGAGTTACCTAATGACATAGATATATCTCCTATATTCAATGTTTCTTCTTTGTCTAAGTATCATGAGTTAGATAATGAAGTTTTTCTATTAGATTATTATCTTAAGAAAAAGATTGAATAAGTTGAATAGGTATTAGATCAAAGATTTGGTAAAAGCACAAGAGGAAAAGATTGCTATGAGTATTTGGTAAAGTCAAAAATAGACTAGTTGAGATGGTACATGGATTTCTCAATATGAGTTGGATTCAGTCTAGGTTGTGAAACTTGCATGATTTAGGACAATCATTTCTTTCAACCCTGGTTGTCTAATGTGGGAGCATCCTTGGTTTCCTTATAATCTTGCACTTTTTTTCTCATTTTGCAAGTTATTGTCTAGTTTTAGTTACTACCAAGTTTTAGTTACTATCAAGTTCCAATTGCTACCGAGTTCAAGTTGTTGTCTAGTTCTAGTTAGTGTCAAGTTTCAATTGTTGTCAAGTTCTAGTTACTACCAAGTTCTAGTTATTGCCAAGTTCCAATTATTGTAGAGTTCCAGTTGCTTCTATGTTCTAGTTGCTACCAAGTTCCATTTTCTATTGAGTTTTAGTTGCTATAGAGTTGTAGTTGCTACCAAGTTCTAGTTACAACCAAGTTCCAATTATTGCCAAGTTATCCAATGTTGGCAAAGTTTTCCTTCATGTGCTATGTGAACTTGATATTTTCTAATTCTCAAGTCCTTCTTTGACTATGTTGTCTATATTTTGGCTCTTAGTTGGAGCCAAATTTCATATTTAATTTAGTTCATGAATTTAATCATAAGATCTTTTCGAGGGATGAGTGTTGATCATTTTGAAGTTTCATTTTTTTGATGTAATGTTTTAGAATCTTTTTAAAGTCATTTTCGCAAGTATAAATAGAGTTCTTAGGCTTAGAGGGTTCCATAAGTGGAATGCATATGTTTATGGAAATGTGAATTTGAAGCTAGATCATGGGTCTTGAATGTATTTTGTATATGTTTGTAACCTAGAAGGCCTTACAATTGGGTATGAATGTTGATTACTTGATGAATAAATAAAATATTTTATTCTCTCTCTCTTTAGTGTAGTTCTTTATTGTTTTCTTTCATTGTGTTAACTCTACAAGGTGGTTTGGATAGAGAGTGTACCCATGGGCCTAGTTATTTATTTTCCTCCTTGAACCAATTCCACAATTCAACTTGAGTTTCAACCATTGTTACCAAAGTCATAGTCTAAAGGAATTGAGTTGTCATAAGAAGGACCCATGTTTTAGCAAGTGCAAATCAAGTCATCTAATGGACCTAATGCACAAACAATGGGACCAAAGCATGATTCAGAAGTTCATGGTGAACCTAGTGAATTTAGAAAGGAGCCCAAACTTGCTAGATATGTTAGAAGGCATCAAACACTTAAGAAAATCATTGGAAATTAGTCAATTGGTACAATGATAAGGAAAAAATTAAAAGGTTCATGTTTTCTTACTAAATTTGAACCTAGATCTATCAAAGATGCCTTAGAAAATGAAAGTTAGATAGAAGAAATGAATGAAGATATTGATTAGATGGAAAGGAACAAAACTTGGACTCTTGTTCCTAGACCCAACGACAAGAATGTAGTTGGCACAAAATGGGTATTCAGAAATAAGTTGAATGAGAATGGAAAAGTTTCATGAAACAAAGAAAGATTAGTTTACAAGGGTTATGCTCAAGAGGCAAGTATGACTATGGAGAAAATTTTGGTCCTATTTTTAGACTTGAATGTGTGAGAACACTCCTTGCAAATGCAACACATAAAGAATTCAAAGTATATCAGATGGATGTGAAATCAATATTCTTGAATAGAATCATAGAAGAGGAATTTTGCATAGAGAAAGTGGAAGGTTTCATCAGTCCTAGCAAAAAGAACATGGTTTTCAAACTACACAAAGATTTTAATAGTCTTAAACAAGCCCCCAAAGCATGGTATTAAAAGTTATATAATTATCTCTTAAAGAATTTTTTTCAAAGAACTAATGATAATAGTAAACTATACATCAAAGAATGGCCAAATAAGAAGATTTTCGTGGTAGAAATATTTGTGGATGATACATTATTTATTAGAAATGATGATTTTTGCAAATCTTTTTCTATGGAAATGAGTAAGGAATTTAAAATGTCAATTTTTGGAGAGATCAAAGTATTTAATGGTTTCTAGATTCAATCAATGAAGGATGATATCTATAGTACTCAATCAAAATACATCAAGAAGATACTGAATAAATTTGGAATGGAAGATTTTAGATTAGTGGTAGATTAGACTTCCCAATGATGATGATTCAAATGAAGTAGATTAATGATGGGGACACAACCCAACAACAGAATGGACACAATAGAAAAGGGAAATTATATTAACTAAGAAAATAGCTAGTACAAACAGTGCAAAGAAAATAAACTTCAAAACATGCCCTACGGGCTTACAATAGCATAAATCTGGAGAATATTTCTCCTTTTAGAACCTCCTCTCAAGCTCCAATATTATCAAGTATTTATATAATATTTCATATTATTTCTTCTATTGTGCAAGTTATTTCATTACAAAAACCCCATCAATTTAGAAGGAAATAGATCCCCTTATTCAGTCATACTGAGTGGACAATCACATGTTCATTTTTGGATGTTTTTGACATGTAAAGATCATGTCAAATTGCATGTGGATTTAGCAGGCCATAATTAGCAATCATAGATGTCGAGTGAATGAAGTTAGCATGCGCTTAAGCACTCATATAGACTTAGTGGATGTCAAGCAACCTAGTGTTAGCCGAGCATCAAAAGATAATTTTTGCCAAGAAAATAGAGAGCTACTATCAAGTACCATTAAAATGAGTTACATCAATGATTTAAATGAATCTGAGTTGGCAAATTTGATTTCTTGAATTGTGTAAAGTGTGTGAATGATTACTATTATGAGTTCATGGCACAAAATTCAAGATAAACCATTTTGAGGTGAATTTTAGTGAAAGTTTCTAGAAGGGAATAAAAATTGAAGGATGCGTAGATTCATTTAAACTTACCTAACCCTAGAATGGATTATTTTGATTAAGCAAAAAAAGATATAAGCTCTCTATTTATAGATATAGTAGGGTAGAAGCAATTATTTTCATATGCAAGAACCTAAGGAAGACAAGAAGTCTAGGGTGTTGCTTTATATGGTGTCCAAAAAGAAGAGTTTGTAGTTGGCATACAAAGCAAGAAGGCTTAAGATGATGAAGGCTTCAAAGGTGAATAAGCTATTTGTGATTAATAGAATATATGCCATGCAGAAAGGAGGACTAAATGTGAGATCTATAATCTAGAGTTGAGTTGTTATTATTATCTAATCAAGTCCTATTTTTACTCTCTAACAATTATATTGGTCTAAATAAATCCTTTTGGACTAAGGTTGACCTAATAGTTATTAGTAAATCCTTTAACAAGGTGACATTGTAACAACCAGTATTCCCAGGTGTCAATTAACAACCAACATATCAAAGAAATATAATTATTACTTAATTTCATATGAAGATAGTTATATCAGTTATGTTCATGTGAATGAGATGAATAGTTACAATTACTTAAATAGAAAGCTCATAACTAAAATCTAAAAGCATTATCAATGAATTTACTATGGAAACTAAAATCTACTGAAAAATCAATGTATGGATGCTTTTGTAATCACCTAGATTACTCCACAAATATCACTTAGGATAAATTGATGATTACCATCAAATACCACTATATTGAAATCAAATAAAAATTACCATCACATACCACTATATCAATTAGGGCATCAATTACTATTGGATCCTTTAGGGCTTCAGATACCACTCTATCATTTGGGACATTAATACCACTTTATCATTTAGGTCTTTAGATACCATTATATCATTTAGGGCTTTAGATTCCACTATATCATTTAGGGCATCAATTAGTTTTGGATCATTTAGTGCATTAGATACCACTGTATTGTTTAGGGCATCAGATACCACTATATCACTTAGTGTATCAAATAGCACTATATCATATCCTTTCTTCTCATTACTAACTATGGAAACAACATAAGATTAGAAGATATGATCATAATAATTATTAATATAAATGAAAAGACTGAAATAGAAATCCATTAGATGAATCTATCTCTCACAAATAAATACATTCCATGTTTAGTTAGAAAATCAATCAATCTAACTAGTTGCCAATTACATTAATGATAAGAGTTGATTTTATTTTAAAAAATAATTTTAATGATGATGGAACTCAATTAATCTTACCTTCTACTTAAATATACATCATAAAAATAAAAATATCTTTCTCTGACAAACATTTGAATTCATAGCTTATCTTTATCTGATGCACGTCTAACATCTTGTTTAGAGGGGAAACATTGTCAGGGGCTTAACCACCCAACCTCGGATCAAAAATTATTCCCACAAAATCTCTAATGAGAAAGGCCCTCCCTACTCAAAATTGACATGGAATACCTTATCAGCCATGAGCATCCTAGTATCTAATCACACCACTCAACTTGATAGCAAGAGAAAACAATAAACATGATTATGCATGAGCTATTAAATGATTCCTTTAAAAATAATAAAAATTGTTTTATCACATATGATTTTGTCTCATGTTATTGCAGATTCCTTTCTCTCACCTCTTTACCCTTTTCCTTGGCTATACAGTCGATGAGTCCTAGGTGTTTGAGTCTCAGAGGAAATCATTCTTTCTATTGTTCCTTAATTGGTAAAGGAATATTAAATGTTTCTAGCTTATCAAAAACTATGACTTGAAAGAATATATTCTTTAAACCTAGAAAAAATATCATTGATTCTAATTTCCAAATTGTAGATTTAAATCATGATTTTATTTATTCTTAAATAACACTTTCTCAAGAGGTTCCATCTAATGATTATAACTACAGTTTAGCTATTATGGAAATTTAACAATAGTAACAAATGAAAAGAAGTATAAATCTATGCTTGGAACATGATTGATTACATATCCTGTGACAATCTAGAAAAAAGATATGAGCCTAGGTGGCTGCTATGATTTAGCCCCTCCATAAATTTTCTCTAGGAATAAATTCTAGTGTAAAGATGTATCACTTCTTCTGCAAAGAAGACCATTGCAACGTAGAAAGGGTTAGCAATGCCATGGAGGCAGTGATTTCAAACTGATATTTATAGAATATCAGGTGTAAATGGAAGCCAGGAATGAGAGAAAATTTGGGTGCTTGAAACAAGATGGAAGTTGAGGCTTGGTAAATAATATATATCTCCTCTATCTCTCTCTCCACATCTTAAATAAAAAGGTCATAATCACAAAAGTCGTATGCAAGAATAAGGTAGTTAGGTGTTATAAGAAAAAATAAGAATAAAAAGTTGTCTTTTGTCTCCATCAACTTCAAAAAATATAAAGAGTAATGTGACTCCTTGGCTTCCAAGAAGCCATAAGATAAAGGAGATGTATTGGGTCTTGGACACCAAATAAAAGTGCCAAGTGTTCAATCATTTCCAAACAAGTAAAAGAATAAGAAGGAGATTTGAAGGTTAAAAATAATAAAATATTTTGGTTATATTTATGTATGTACACATAAATATATTTGTGAGGTGGCATCATTATATTATAATGAAAATAATATTATGGTGTCACTTTATATTTATATCTTTGTGTATGTACACAAGTATATATTGTTGTCAATGAACATATATTAAAATAATATGGTAAAAGATCATTCAAAATCCTTTGAGGTATGTATTATATTTTAATTAAGTTAATTAATGTTTTAAATTTTTTATTTTATATCTCATGTGGTTCCATTGATTGTATTGTGATTCTAAAGTTGCTAGGTCCTCAACCAAGGTGATTCATGATTCATACCCATTTGTCTAGTGATAGTGATGCTCATGTGCCTAGTTCTTTTTTGACAATGGTTCCACCCCTTCGATGTGCTCCCTACAAGGAAATTCTCTACAGTTAAATCATATTACCATAATAAGTTATTAATAAAAAATAATCATAATGGCTAGCCACCTTTCCAATTATATGAATTCATGATAAATAATCAACTAACATGTTATCCTCATATGAAAACTAACCATCTTACCATTTCACAAGATTATAAAAAATTTAATTTTTAAATGAATTCATGTGAACCTCAATGGCTATATAAATTTTTTTAATTAGGTCAAAAATTGGGATGTAACAAATATTCTAATGGAATTTTATAAAGTCCTCTAATAAGGGACACTCCTAAGAAGGTGATTGAAATCCTTTGACAAGGTCACATTTAATAGTGTGCATTGTAAACTTTAACAGGGTTTGCTCATTAGAGGGTTCACTTCAGAAGAGTAAAAGTTGGTAGCATGGTACTAGTGGATATTCCCAAATTGGATTTTCACATAAAATCCTTCTGTCAAAATGTGTGATTGATTTTGTGGTATTACATGTTTACATTTTCGCAATGTTATTTTGGCATACAAAAATAATATGCATATGTTTAAGATATTGAATGGTCAATGCATGCATAAGAATAAGTTATAGTACTAAAAAGTTCTATTTGTACATTTGGATATTGGATAAATGATTCACCCCTCCTCTTAGTTGTTCTAAAGTTTTTGAATAATTGGTATCGGAGATCTATGTGCTTAAGAGAAAACTTGGAAGGTACTTAAAGCTAAAGATCAAGATGTTTAGAAAGAAGGTGCCCAAGTTAAACAAGTTAAACTTTCTTGCATGGAGAATTTGATGAAGCTACATCGAGGAGGTCTTGGAGATTATACACAACAAACTATCACTACTAAGTAGATTGATCCAATTGGAGCCCCAACTACTGAACAATTGAAATGGAAGAAGGAACACAATTAGGAAATGTTGGAGATTGCATCTGCCCTATGATACTCATAGTTTGATGAGATCAAAGGATGTGATTCTACTAAGAAGATGTGGGATGCCCTATAGAAGATCTATGGAGGAGATAAGAATGTGGAGAGCTAAATCAGAAAGCCTAAGAGGAAATTTTGATGAAATGAGAATGCAAGATCTTAAGACTATAGTTCAATATTGTGCAAGGATCAAACGGACATATTGAAGATGAGACTATGATTATAAAATTATTGAGAACCCCACTTCCTATCTATTCTATTAGAGTCTCTGCTATACAAGAACAGAGGTGTACCCCACATAGTAATCTGGCCCTTGAAGGACTAGTTGGTAGACTCACTAATTTTCAACTTCCAAATATGATAATGTCAAATCTTCTTTCAAAGCTTAGCTAAAACTCAAAGAACCTAAAGATAAGAAAAATAAAAAGGTCAAACCCACTGCTAGTGATAGTGATACAAATGATGAAGAGCTAGAAGAATAGGAAGTATTATTTTCTAGGAAATTTCACAAAGGAAAAGGAAAATAAAAAGCTAAGTTACCCATCATGTGCTTTAAATATCATGAGGTTTGTCATATTGTAGCAAGATATCTTGATAAGTCAAACAACAAGAATGAAGGAAAATTTAGAGGTAGAAAAGATGATAGTAACAAAGGCTACAGGGAAAAGGGAAATAAGGCTCATTACATTGTTAAAGAGTAATGCAATGATGAATCTAAAGATCATGACAATGAAGTTGTCTATATTTTTATGAAGGATGATTCTAATGAAGATGAGGCAACTACATTGACATGTCTGGAATCAAAAGTGAGTTCATTAACCTTAAGTATTACAATTGAAATAGTATAGATTTGGTAATGATGCACCCTATCTAGTTAAAAGAAAAGGATCAATAAGATTGATAGATCAGATCATGTGTGACAATTCTTAATATGTTGAAGGACTTAACGATAATCTATTGAGTGTGTCACAATTGAATAGTTTAAATTGTAAAGTTGAATTTGATAACAAAACTTAACTAAGATGTATGGCACCAATGGAAAACTAATTGGAAGTGGAGATCAAACTAGAGGTAATCTATTTTACCTTAATATGAATGATGCTACTTTTCTTATTATATAATTTGATGATGTGTGGCTATGGTACAAGAGGTTATGTCATGTAAATTTTGACAATTTATTTAATATTAGTAAGATGAACAGAGTCTAAGGTTTGTTAAACTAAAGAAACTTGATAATGTGATTTGCAATCAATGTCAGCTAGCCAAGACAAATAATTCTAGTTGTAAAAGTAAGACTCATACTTCAAAAGAAATTCTTGAATTAGTCCATATTGATTTATGTGAACCAATTATTGTGCAATAATAAAAAGATGATAAGTACATTATCCTATTTGTTGATAATTACTCAAGAATAATGATAGTAATGTTTTAAAAAGAAAAATTAATGCTTTTCAAATGTTTAAGTGGCATCTGGAAATAGTTGAAAAGGAAACTGGTAAAATCTTGAAATGTTTGAAATCTGATAGAGGTGGAGAGTTTACACCAAATTATAGAGGAATCAAGAGACAAACTTCTACACCTAGGACTCCTCAACAAAATGGGATTTTTGAAATATGGAATAGATCCCTAATGGATTTTGCTAGAACACTAACGAAGGAGAAGAATGTTGCTTTGAAATACTGGAGAGATGTTTTCAATATAGCTATCTATACCTTGAACCAAGTACAAGTCAATAAAAATAAAAATTTCATACCTTTTGAATTATGCTATGGATACTCATGCAATGTCAAATGTTTTAAATTTTTTGGAAGAAAGTGTTACATTCTTAAGGATAATAGAAATGGTAAACTTGATGCAAGAAGTGATGAAGGTATAATCGTAGGCTATTCCACAAGAATTAAATCTTATAAATGTTTAAATACTAGCATTAATAAAGTTGTGGAAAGTGTAAATGTAAAGTTTAATGAATATTAGGGAGTGCCTGAGGATGAACCAAATAAGGAACCTAAAAATTACCAAACCTTTATGTACTACTATGAGGCATGTCTAGTGATGATGATAATTTTGCAAATCAAGCTGCTAATCAACAAGAATCAGTGATTGTTGATTCGCATACAATAGATGTTCACTTGTAGTTAGGAGCCAAGTTGGAATCAAAAGTTAAGGTACATTATGATACTGAGATCAATTTACATGAAAGGAATGTTGAGTTACATTATACGGAAGTGCACAGTGAATCTAAAATTGAAAGACCCATTTTAGGAAGAAGAGTTAGTCCAAGGTTGTCAAACTATGTCAGCAGACATCACCCTACTAAACATTTTTTTTAAAGATAAAGAAGATAGCCCGATGAAAAGGAATAGGTTGAGAAATGAAACATTTTTGTTAAGTATCCATGAGTCTAAGTTGGTAAAGAATGAATTAGAAAATGGAGATTGGATTAAATCCATGAAAGAAGAGATTGATCAAATTCAGAAGAAAAAAAACATGGACTCTACTTTCTAGACTAGAGAATAAGAATTTTATTGGAACCAAGTGGGTGTACTGAAAGAAAATGAATGAGAATGGTGAATTTACAAGAAATAAGGAAAGATTAGTTTGCAAAGGATATGCACAAGAAGAAGGAATTGACCATGGACAGAAATTTTCACTAGTTGCAAGATAGGAAGGAGTAAGAACTCTACTTGCTTACTATATATTAAAAATATTTAAAGTTTATCAAATGGATTTTAAGTCAACATTTCTAAATGGTATACTAGAAGAGGAGGTTTACATAGAACAACTTACAAGATTTTTTGATCCAAACAACAAGAAAATGGTGTGTAGATTACACAAAGCTTTATATGGTTTGAAGCAAGCTCCTAGAGCATGGTATGAAAGGCTTCACAAATATCCTGCAAAGATTGGTTTTGAGAAGATTGATGATAACAAAAATCTATACTTGAAGTGACAATTGACAAAAACAACTATTTAGTATTTAGTAATGTCTCTTTTGGATTAAGGTTGACCTAATAGTCATTTATAAATCCTTTAACTAGGTGACATTCTAATGGAATATTCTAAAGTCCTTTAACAAGGCTCACTCCTAGTAGGGTGATTGAAATCATTTAATATAGTCACATTTAATAGTGTGTATTATAAACTTTAATAGGGTTTCCCTTTAACAGGTCATCACTTCAAAAGAGTGAAATTGGGTAGCATGTTACTAGTGGTTGTTTTCCAAATTTTTTTTCCACGTAAAATATTTGTGTCAAATTGTGTAAATGAGTTTGTATCTTTTCATGTGTATATTTCTACAAAGTTATTTTGACCTAGGATAGTGGCCTACTAAGTTAAGGTATTGTGTGATCTAATGTATGCATGCATGTTGTGGTTTTATGGATATGAATTTGTTAAGTACTAACAAATTTTATTTGTACATTTGGACCTTGGATAACTAATTCACCCACCCACACCCCCACTTGCTGCCTCTTAGTTATTCTAAATAATTCCAACAAAAGAACCATGTGATACATATAAAGACAAAGCACATTGCAATAAAGTATCATTACTTGAGATAATTGGTTCAAGACAAAAAAGTGACAATGGAATATGTAAATACAATAGAGCATATAGCTAATATATTCACAAAGGCTTTACCTAAGGATGCACATGAATATCTTAGAGGTAAACTAGGGGTGATGGCCCTATCCAAAGCTACTTAAGAAGCAAGATTAATGGCCTAAATTAATTGAGCTGAATGACATATTTTACAGATTAATGCAATGGATCTTCCTTTAGTACCCACCTAAAATAAAAAGGAGCTAAAAACAAAAGATTATAGTCACATGCAAGGTGAGAAAGGGAGAACCTAAATTGATTATATTTGCATGTATAGATGACAAGTCTTTGACATTGTTATTAAGGAGGGAAAATATATAGAGTTGTACCTGAAGCATATATTGAGAGAGATGGAGATATCAGAATGATAGAAATATCAAAGAAATCTAAGATGAAAGGAGAAACATTGTCAAAGAGGAAAAATACTAGATGAGGGATAAATCAGAGGAAGAGATAAGATTATATAGAGGAAGGCTCATATACTGATAAAGGGAGAGATTTCAATAAAAGGTATTAAGTTTCTTTTCATATTGTTGTTGGGATTAGTTTTTTGTCAATGCCAAAGAGGGAGACTGTTGAAAGGATATTGTTGAAGTGAAGAAGATTGATGAAATCTATCATGGAACAATCATTATTTTGTAACTAATGTCAAACCTATTACTTATTGGTAACACAATTTATTAGTTTAGTCTGAATGTTAAAAATTGATTGATTGATGAAGAGGATTTGAAAAGTAAGGATAACAAGAGAACCTAGAAAAATGTTGAGTTATAAGGTGTATAAAAAGATCACTAATGAAGCAAGACATTGATGATAAAGTGTATTGTTTATCTAATTAAGGCTATAATGAAAGGATACTTGAGCAAAGACTAGGATAAGGATAAGTAAAGAAATGTGTCTACCAAGCTTGACTGATAAAATAGTTCAAGCCAAGAAAAGTTAGTAAAAGATGAACAAAAAATTAGTTGAAGCCAAGCAATAAGTTTAGTATGGTTTGAGCAAGAGAAATATACTTGGTTTTAACTAAAGAAATCTAGTATATTCTAAGCTCTAGCATAGACTTAGTAGATGCTAAGAAACCTAGTATTGGCTAAGCATTAGAAGACATTTTTTTTGAGCAAGCAGAGTGTTACTATCAAGTGCAAGTAAAATGAGTTAAATCAAATATTTCATGAATATGAGCCAACAAAGTTAATTTATTGAATTTTGTAAAGCATGTGAGAGATTACTATGATGTGCTAGTGGCACAAAATTAAAGATAAATAGTTTTAAAGGTAAATTCAAAAGGTGATTGTGGAGAAATTTTCTAGAAGGGAATAAAATTGACATATGCATAGATTCACTGAATCTTACCTAACCCTAGAATGGATGGTTATGGTTAAGTAGCAATTTTTGTCATGTGCAGAAACCTAAGGAAAACAAGAGGTCTAGGGTGTTTCTTTATATGGTGGTCAAATATAAGAGTCTATTGTTGGCATACAAAGCAAAATGGGTTCAACTAATGAATTCTTGAAGGGTGATCAAGATTTTAGAGACAAAGAAGATGAATCCCATGTAGAATGGGTGACTGAATGTGAGATCTATAATCTACAAGTGATTTGTTATTTTTATTAGATCAAGTCATGTTGTTACTCTCTAACTATTGTATCAATATGGATAAATTCTTTGGACTAAGGTTAACCTAATAGTCATTAGTAAATCCTTTAACAACTTGACATTCTAATGGAGTGTTCTAAAGTCATCTAATAAGGCTCACTCCTAAGAGGGTGATTAAAATCCTTTAACTAGGTCATATTTAACAATGTGCATTGTAATATTTAATGGGGTTGGCTCCTGGCAAGGCTCTCTTTAGAAGAGTGAAGATTGGTAGCATGTTTCTAGTGATTTTCACCAAATTGGGTTTCCATGTAAAATGCATGTGTCAAAATGTGTGATTGATTTTGTGGTATTGCATGTTTATATTTCTATGAAGTTATTTTGGTGTAGGACAACAATATGTATATGTTTAAGATATTGAATAAGAATAAGTTGCAATATGAGAAAGATTTATTTTTTATATTTGGACCTTGGATAATTGATTCATCCCCTTCCTAGTTATTCTAAATTATTCCAGCACATCAACATTTCCATTGGATCCTCTACTAGCACTTACCACCTCTTTGACTTATCCATAGTATTGAGAAATGGTTTCACCTTCTATCATTCTCATTTCATCAAATTTTTCTCTCAAGCTTTCAGATTTTTCTCTCAAACTGTCTGTGTTTCCTCCATAGTAGTTTGTATTGTATCTCACACTTTCTTAGTAGTAGTACCCTCTTTTATGTCACCAAACTTGGTATAGATTAGGGATGATGAAATATACAACAATGCATGATTGTGTTCTTGCATCTCTTTCATCTACTGAGATGTTAGAGGTTTTGGTATCTCTTCATGTGCATGTTCTACATAGTATCTCTCACCTTCTCCAATTCTTTCTAGATGCAACTTCATTAGAATATTCCATGCAAGTATGTTCTCCTTCCTCAATCTTGGTACCTCCCTTTTTTACATTTTGATCTTTACGTTAAAGTACCTTCAAACTTTTCTCTACAAGAACCAATTCTCTAATACCAATTGTTAGAATGTTTTAGAATAATTGAGGTGGGGTTGAATCACTTATCCTTAGTTCTAAATGTACCAATTAATATTCTAATCACTTTAACTACTTTGTTTCTAAAAAATTATTAGACTCTTCCATACACGGAAGTTCTTGTTGTTCAATCTTGGTACCTTCTTTTTATAGATCTTGATATTTAGATTCAAGCACCTTCAAATATTTCTCTACAAGAAACATTTCTCTGATACCAATTATTATAACTTTTTTAGAATAACTAAGAGCAGGGGTGATGGGGTGAATCATTTATCCTTAGGTCTATATACTAAGTTAAATTTTAATAACTTTAGATACTTTAGAACTAAGCATTTAGTAGCTTGGTGTCTCTAGAAAATAATCAGAAACTTAAAAGATTTAGCTCCTTATCCTAGTAGTAACTATTGATCTTAGATTGGTTTTGACAATTGAGTGTCGACACACTTAAAAAAAATTCTAAGTTGATGCCGAGTATAATATAGATGTTGAGTTACAATATGTGCTGAGCTAGAAATTCATTAAGTGTCGAGTCATTCAAATGTTGAGAAAATAGAGAGTGTTGAGCAAGTTTCAAATGCCGAGTGACTAATAGATGTTCAGAAAAGTTCAAGTGTTGAGCGAGATAGAATTTATTATGAGCCGAGCATTAGTAACTAGTAAGTGCCAAGTAACACAAAATCAACATAAGAGTTTGTGCCCTCACAAACTAAGATGTAAAACATTTTTGAGCTGACATATGGATATATCTTGAAGGATTGAAAGATGAGATTGAATCTATATGATTTCCTATGCAACCAACATGCAACCAATCAGAAAAATGGAAATATTTGAGCTGAAAAGATGGATGAATCTCAATAGTAGATTCATACCTAACCCTAAGTCATGAAACTTTTTTAAGGAGGTCAAAGTCCCATAATTCAGTAATGTATGAGATAGTATGTGAGAAGATAATGCATGCAAGGAGAGAATACTAGCGAAGTTTGAAGGAAGTGAAAGGGGAGAATTGACTTAGAAGAAGGATAGCGTTTTAGTATTAGTTAGTACAATAGTGAATCGAGATCATAGTAGTTTCATACAAGATCAATGAGGATCAGATTGGATAGAACAAGGATCTAAAATCACCAATAAAAAATTGCAAGTAATCAAGTCAAACATTATACAATACTTTCTAACAATTGTATTAAAAAATGAAATCCTATGGAGATAGGTTGGTTTAATAGCCATTATATAAATCTTTTAATAGGTTGACATTCCAAGTGAATGTTTTGTAAATCCTTTAGCCACATAGACTTCTAATAGAGTGGTAAAATTCTTTAATATGTTAGGATCTAAAAATCCTCGTAAGCTTTTAATAGAGTAGGTATTTCACAAGGTAGATCATGAGAATGGTCAAAAAATATGTAACTTTAATAGGTGAATTTTATTGTTGTAGTAGTGAAGAGTTGTGGGTGTCATCCCCACCCCAATTTTACCTTCTCATTAGAGGGTATTTAAGTAACCATATCTTGTGTTAGGTATTTATATCAATGCATTTACTTTACATGTTACTTTTATATGTTCATACATGAAATTTTTTATATTGGTCAAAGTTTAATACTTTTGATTAACCCCCCCAGACAAGTACAAATATCATTTGTTAATTCCCAATAATTGGTATTAGAGCCTAGTTCTCATCAGGAGAAGCCTTACAACTTGGAGAAAAGATCTTGAGATGGAAGTCTACAAGTTTGGAAAAAAACATTTAGAATCAAGAGACTGAGATACACCTCCTACTGCAACAATTGGATGAAGCTAGAAATTCCTTGAGGAGTTCACTAAAGAGAAGGAAAGAGATTTCCATAGTTGAGAGTGACACTCAATACACAAAGATTGACACCAAAATGTTATTTTTAGATCTCATGGATAACAATAGAGTACAAGCTGAAGAGATTAGAAATCTCAAGTTAGAGCAATAATCATAGGGAATATTGCTATGTAAAGTAACTAAACAAAAGAAGAAAGCCATTGAGGATAAGGGCATAATTGAAGAAGACAAAATAATTTTGTCAAACAGATTGGAAGAAAAGTTAGTAGAGTTGTCTAGGATCTCAAACATGAAATTGGATACCTTGAGCCAAATGATGAATCCTCATCATGAATTGAATGTCAAGGACATTGAAATAACCACATTTAAGTTACAAAATGAGAAGCTACAAAATAACGTAAAAAGAGAGAAGGAATTCACTAAATCCTTCAACGAGCCAAATGAATCCATCAAGTACTTTGAGAAACTACTAAAATCCCCTAGATCTAGTAAAGACACATTAGGTTTGGGCTATATAAGTACTAAGGAAGGTGATTCATTGAAAATTGCTGAACAAAGGAATGATAAAGGGAAGAAGTCCAAACCTACTTGTCATTTTTGTGGTAAGAAAGGACATACAACTAATGTTTGTAGGAATGGGAATGGT
The DNA here is from genome assembly GCA_028749045.1 of Cupressus sempervirens. NCBI lineage: Eukaryota > Viridiplantae > Streptophyta > Pinopsida > Cupressales > Cupressaceae > Cupressus > Cupressus sempervirens. The sequence continues at coordinate 126,770,820 of CM053789.1, read as the reverse complement.
AGTTATAATGCTAAGCCAAAGAATATGACACATAGTTACAAGTACAACAACCAAGGTCATTAGGCATATGAATGCAAAACAAGGATAGTGCATGCACCAAGATTTGAAGGACATTGCTACAATTGTCAGAACAATGGGCATAAAGCTTTTGAATGCATATCCAAGCCCACATGGTCATCAAACAAGGGAAGAAGCCATGAAAGTTTCTATAATTGGGATTACAAAACAAGACATAGTTATCATTGCTATCAAGAGAATGGACACATCCTTAAAAATTACATAAGAACACATTTTAGTGGAAGCTACAATAGATGGTTGAGCCAAACTACATGCTTTACTTGTTTGAAGATTGGTCACATTAGCAAGCACTACCCGAAAAGGAAAAAGGCACCTAACTCTAACTCAAACAAATCAAAAGGTAAGGTAGATGTTGAGTAATTTAGAGGAGAGATGAATAAAACATGGAAGATGAAAGATGGATGCAACAGATCAAAAAAATAGATCGCTTCACCTAAAGGGTTAAGTGGTCATATTTCATCAAACTAAGAAAGAAGCTATGTGGGATTGATATTTAAATGCTTTATCATACATTAGTTCCTAGAATGAGTTAGCACTAAAAATGTTAGATGAGCATGAATAAAGATACAAGGTTAAGACTTCAAAAGTTTTCACAATGCTGCCAAGTAAGGAAAGTTGCCCTCTAATGTCGAGTAAAATCCTAGTGTATGCCATGTTGTCTACCAAAGTTAGTATGAGTTGAATGTGTAGTGGTTACCAAGTAAAAGAAAAATTCTTATTGAAGCCAAGGGAAACTCAAGTGGGTATCAAGTGTTGGAAAATCAATGGAGGCCAAGTAAAGTATAATTGCATTAGAAGCCAAGTGGATAGTAGTATATGCACTAGCCATTAAATGTTATGAAACAACAGGTATAAGGTATTGTTTTCAATAATTTCTCGTCATTGAAAACATAGAATAAGAGTGAGAAGAGCATAGAAATGATTTCAAAGAAAAGATTGACAATTTTTTAAAGATTCTAGCAAAGATTCAACATTTTTTCAATGATTGATGGGGACAGAACCCAAGAACAGAATGGACACAACAAAAAAGGGAAATTGTATTAACTGAAAAATAAGCTAGTACATTCAGTATAGAGAAAATAAACTTCAAAACATGCCCTAAGGGCTTACAATAGCATAAATGTGGAGATAATTTCTCCTTTCAATACCTCCTCTCAAACTCCACTCTGAACTGCCTTTCACAATGCCAGAAATCTCCTTAAATAGACCTCAGAGGGTTAAGGACTAGGAGTACATTCTAGAAAGTGCTAGTAGGCATCCACCGACAAAAAAAAAGGTTCCAAAAGTTGCATTAGAAGTTGGCACAAATCTAGAAGAATCCAAAAATGGTCACCAAACTTTCGTGAGGCATAACTTTTGAACCGTACCTCCGATTGACGAACCGTTTACATTTTTGAAAAGCTCTCAAAGTTCTTTATAGCCCTATGGACAGCTTTGCTCATCCCCCATTTTTTGGCCCTTTTTGAGGTCATTTAATGCCCCTAACTTGACTTTGAAGCATTCTTAGGAGGTCTCCAAAACTCAAAAAACTACAATAACTTTCAAACCGTGGGGCCTTTTGACCTAATTCTTTTTCTGAAATGTTCTAAATCACAATTACATTCATATAGCCAATTCACACCTTCTAGTTTACCAAAATGATGGCCCAATTACATGCTCCTATTTTTTCAAGATTTTCTAGCACACTGATAGTGGAACTGTAAGAGTTGGAACCTTTATGTCACCCAAATGGGTGTCCAAAAATTAAAACACATGAAACAGAAACTAAGTCTAAGTACATTTTTTTTTTGGGTGACATAAGATTGCCCTTATACCTTTGGATGCTCTTGCATCAGACACTCAGGGTAGATTGAAAAGTGACCCTGTCACTTTGTGAATGGTAGAGGAAATCCCAAATGGGAAACGTCAACTGTTGAAATCCAAGTTGAGTCCTTGATCGGTCATCCTTTCCATTTGACCAAATACTCTTCATACTGCCTATTTCTAGTACTCCTACCCATATGATGATCTAGAATGTCTTCTATCTCCTCCTTCTTAAAAGAAGGAATTGGACATGGCTCTAACACCAGCTCCTCATCTGCATCATCATCATGATACTCTGTTAAATCTACAATGTTGAAAATGGGAGAAATGTGAATACCATCTGGCAGCTCCACTTCGTATGCATTTCCTGAGTCATGTTTCTTCAAAATTTTGCAGGGGCCAAATTTCTTAATTTTCAGCTTGTTGTAAGTACCGGCTGGAAATATTTCTTCTCATAAGTGCACCATGACTAGATCCCCTACTTGGAATTCCTTATGTCTTCTCCTTTGATCAGCCCTAGCTTTATACTCTTGATTCATCTTGGTAATGTGTGCCTGAACCTCCTCATGTAGATGCTTGATATGTTCAGCAAATTCTTCTGCTTTAGCACTTGTCCTCTCCCCTTGCTCTATCTTCCTCAATTCTGGTGTAGTCCTTGGGCTATTCCCATATACAATTTGGAATGGTTATTTTCTAGTACTCCTATTTATAGAGTTATTGTAAGCAAAATTTGCCTATGGTAGAATCAAATCCCATCCCTTGGGCTTATCCCCAACCAAACATCTCAACAAATTGCCTAGACTTTTATTTACCACTTTTGTTTGGCCCTCAGTTTGTGGGTGATGCGTGGAACTGAATTTCAAGTCTATTCTCAACTTTTTCCACAATGTCCTCCAGAAATACCCCACAAATTTTGTATCTCTGTCACAAACTATACTCCTTGGAAGACCATGTAGTCTTACCACCTTTTTGAAAAACAAGTCTGCAATATGGACAACATCATGAGTTTTGTGGCATGGAATGAAATGTGCCATTTTGGAGAACCTATCAACCACCACGAATACTGAGTCATTACCCCTTTGTGTCCTTGGCAATCCAAGAACAAAATCCATACTTATGTCCTCCCATGGCCTTGATGGAACAGGCAATGGCTGATATAGGCCAGTATTGTGACTAAACCCCTTGGCAACTTGACAAACCTGGCAACTCTGTACAAACTTCTTCACATCCTGTGAAATTTGAGGCCAAAAATAATGTTCTCTAAGAATGGCAATGGTCTTATCTCGACAAAAATGTCCTGCCATCCCTCCACTGTGTTTCTCCTTAATCAAATTTTCCCTCATGGAACTCCTTGGAATGCACAACTGACTACCTTTGAACAATATGCCATCCTGAATCAAATAGTCTAACCACTTGGTTCTATCTATAATAGGTTCTTTACAAGCTTTCCATGCTTCAGCAAAATCAGGATCCTCGGGGCACAAATTCTTGAGTTCATCAAACCCAACTACTTCAACCTACATTATTGTAAGCAACAACTATCTCCTACTTAGTGCATCTACAACCCTATTAGATTACATATAGTGCGTACGCACTATGTGAAAACACATCACTCCCCATCCTCCCTACTCTCTATCCTCCCTACTCTCTCTCTCTCTCTCTCTCTCTCTCTCTCTCTCTCTCTCCTCTCCTATCCCCTACTCTCTCTCTCTCTCTCTCCCTACTCTCTCTCCCATCCCCTACACTCTCTCTCCGCCCTCTCCCATCCCATACTCTCTCTCTCTCACTCTTCTTCTCGCACTACCTACTCCGTCTACCTCTCTCACCATCTCTCCTCTCCCATCCCCTATTCTTTAGATATCACACACACACTCCCATCCTCCCTCTCCAACTTTCTACTATCTCTCTCTCAATCTATCTCCCATCCCCCTACTCTCTCTCATCCCCTACTCTCTCTCATACTCTCATACATATGCTACTATCTCTCTCTCCCCCCTCTCCCCTCCCCTAAACTCTCTCTTTTATGGATACACAATCCCATCCCCCCTCTCTCTTCCACTCTCCCACTCCCTCTCCCACTGCCTACTATCTCCCTCTCAAGTTCTCTCTCTCCCTTACTACTCTCTCTAATCCCCAAGTCTCTCAGAATCTCTCCCATCCCCTACTCTCTCACTCTCTCTCATCCTTTCACTTTGTCTCTCTCAGTCCATACTCTCTCTCTACCACCTCCTACTATTTCTCACACTCTTTCCCATCTTTTTACTCTATCTCTCCCATCTCATACTCTCTCTCTACCACCCCTGCTCTCTATCACACTCTCTCCCATCCCCTATTCTTTTTCTTTCATAGACATACTCACACACACACACACACTACCATCCCCCCTCTCTCTTCTCTCCCATCCCCTACTCTCTAGATTTGTCACACACATTCCCATCCCCCTCTCTCTATCTCCCTCTCCCTACTCTCTCTCACACTCTCTCCCATCCCCTACTCTCTCTTACACACACTCCCATCTGCCCTTCTCTCCCTCTCCCACCACCTACTCTCTCTCTCTCTCTCTCTCTCTATCTCTCTCTCTCTCTCTCTCTCTCTCTCTCATCCCCTAAACTCTCTCTTTTTCAAAAACACACTCTCATCCCCCTCTCTCTCTCCCCTCTCCCATCCCTTACTCTCTAGATCTCTCACATGCACTCCCATCCCCTCTCTCTCCTCCTCTCCCACTCCCTCTCCCACCACCTACTATCCATCTCTCTCAAGTTCTATCTCTCCCTCTCTACTCTCTCTCTCTCTCATCCCCTAGTCTTACTCTCTCTCTCCCATTCCCAACTCTCTCTCAAACTCTCTCCCATCGGCTACTCTCTCTCACACTCTCTCTCCCATCTCATACTCTCTCTCTCTCTGCCACCCCCTACTCTCTCTCTCACTCTCTCCCATCCTTTCACTCTATCTCTCCCATTCCATACTCTCTCTACCAACCCCTACTCTCTCTCACACTGTCACACTCTCTCTCTCTCTCTCTCTTTCACAGACACACACACACTCCCATTCCCTCTCTCTCTCTTTTCTCTCCCATCCCCTACTCTCTAGATTAGTCACACACACTCCCATCCCCCTCTTTCTATCTCCCTCTCCCTACTCTCTCACACTCTCTCATGTCTCCTACTCTCTCTCACACACTCTCCCATCCTTTACTCTCTCTCTCTCATCTCCCATCCCCTACTCTCTCTCTTTCATAGACACACAGACTCTTATCCCCCCACTCTCTTCTCTCTAATCCCCTATTCTCTATATTTGTCACACACACTCCCATCCCCCCTATCTCTCTCCCTCTCCCCTTCCCACTCCCTCTCCTACTACCTACTATATATCTCTCTCTCAAGTTCTCTACCTCCCTCTCTACTCTCTCTCTCTCCCATCCCTTACTCTCACTCTCTCTCCCATCCCCTACTCTCTCTCACACTCTCCCATCCCATACGAGCTCTCTTTTCCACCACATACTCTCTCTCACACTCTAATACTCTCTCCCATCCCCTACTTTATCTCTCTTACACACATTATCATTCCCCCTCTCTCTCCCTCTCCCACTCCCTCTCCCACTACCTACTCTCTCTCCCCTCTCACATCCCCTACTCTCTCTCTTTCATAGACACACACACTCCCATCCCCCCCTCTCTCTCCTCTCTCATCCCCTACTCTCTAGATTTGTCACACACACTCCCATCCCCCCTCTTTCTCCCTCCCCCACTCCCTCTTGCACTACCTACTATTTCTCTCTCTCAAGCACTCTCTCCCTCTCTATTTTATCTCTCCCATTTTCTACTCTCACTCTCTCTTCCATCCCCTACTCTCTCTCTCTCTCTCTCTCTCTCTCTCTCTCTCACACACACACACACACACACACACACCCACCCATCCTGTATGAGCTCTCTCTGCCACCCCCTACTCTCTCTCAAAATCACACTCTCTCCCATCCCCTACTCTATCTCTCCTGTACACATTCCCATTCCCCCTTCTCTCTCTCTTGCACTCCCTCTCCCACTTCCTACTCTCTCCCATCTCCTACTCTATCTCTCTTACACACTTCCATTCCCCCTCTCTCTCCCTCCCACTCCCTCTCCCACTACCTAATCTCTCTCTCTCTCACTGACCCTCTCCCTCTCTCTCCCATCCCCTACTCTCACTCTCTTTCTACCACCCCTACTCTCTCTCACACTCTCACACTCTCTCCCATCCCCTACTTTCTCTCTTACACACACTCTCATCCCCTCTCTCTCTCCCTCTCCCACTCCTCTATCATTACCTACTCTCTTTCTCTTCCATCCCCTAATCTCTCTATCTCTCTGTCCCCTCTCTCATTCCCTACTCTCTCTCTTTCACACACACACCCATCCCCCCTCTCTTCTCTCCCATACCCTACTTTGTCTCTTAATCTCTCTCCCTCTACCACTAGCTACTCTCTCTCTCTCTCTCTCTCTCTCTCTCTCTCTCAATCTCACTCTCACTCTCACACACTCTCTCTCACTCTCACTCTCTCCCTCTCTACTCTCTCTCTACTATTGCCTACTCTCTCTCACATTTTCAAACTCTCTCCTATCCCCTACTCTCTCTCTCTCACACACACACACACACACATATTTCCATCCCCCCTCTCTCTCCCTCTCCCATCACCTACTCTCTCTTCCATCTCCTACTCTCTCTTGAGCTACTCTATCTTCCCCCTTTCCCATTCCCTACTCTCACTATTTCACACACATGCACTCCCATCATCCTTTCTCTCACTCTTCCTCTCCCACTCTATCTCCCACCACCTACTCTCTCTCTCCCCCACCACGTACTCTCTATCTCTCTCTCCCAACCTATACTCCCTCTCACACTTCCTCTCTCTCCCATCCCCTAATTTCAATCTTTCTCCCCAATCCCATACTCTATCTTTCCCACTCCTACTCTCTCACACACTTCATCTCTCTTGCATCTTTTACTCTCTATGCCACCCCTAATCTCCCATCCTATACTCTCTCCCCTCTCCCATCCCCCACTTTCTCACTTCCTCTCTCCCATCCTATACTCTCTCCCCTCTCCCATCCCCTACTTTCTCTCTATTTCTTTCTCTCTCTCACACACACATAGCCATTCCCTTTCCCCCTCGCCACCCCACCCCACCCCCCACCTAGCTCTCTCTTGCTCTTGGGTTGCAATTTTGGTCTCAATAGTGCATGCGCACTATAGCACGCATGTGCTATTGAGAATTTAAATGCTTCTAATAGCATGTGCATGCTATAGGACACATGCACTATTGAAAGCTTTTTATTAAAACCAAGCCTATGGCTTGGTTTTTCCTTGGATATCCAACCCAAAGCTTTAGAGTTTATAAATAGGTCTGAGACATGTTTTCCAGCAAACATACAAAAAATGATTGATTTTTCTTGTGTGCTTCCCATCAAGATTTTTTGTGGTTAGGTATCGATAAGATTAGGTTACATAGCATTATAAGTCTTTGTGTTTTCTATCTAACCATATAATTTATTTTCAATTTGAAAATTTTCAAGCCTTTCATCTATAATTTCTTTTGAATGTGTGTTCATTTTTTGTCAAAAACCACCATGTACTAATTGGGCTATAGATTTTAGCTCACTCATCAAATTTTGCAACAACTTAGTTTTTTAGAAACTAGACTCCATTCTACACACTTTGAAAAAAAAAAAGTTTTGATTTTAGATTAGTTTTCAACTATTTCTACGGGAAGCACACAAATATTTCCCATTTTTGGGATGTGTCTAGTTAAAAAATTCATTAAAAAAATTACACATTATAAAATTACCAGAAAAATCTGGGATAAACTACATATTGCTAAGTAACTTTTTACCATAGCAATTAAATAATTTCAAAAAAAAGTTTAAATTTTAGGGGGGCCACACTTTGTACTATGTTATGTTTCTTTGGAATAAACAGTACCCCTTTTTGTGGTCCCATTTTTTGAGGACCTCAAACTAAACCATTTTGAAAAAAATTAGTAGTTTAGACACTAGATTCAAAGGACTACAACTTTTGTTTTTGTCATATCTTAAAATTTTGAGTCTAACTATCTTCACATTCTTGTTGAAGTTCAAAATTTGTAGATTTCAGGAAAAAGGTGTCCACTTATAGCCCCCTTTTGGCATCACAACTTTGTGCACTTGCCTAGAGGCTGCCCAAAAGAGAGGAGTGCATCTTAATAATGTGAGTGATAATAAAGTAGTAGTACTAAACCCTAATCCAAAACCTAAAGTAGATCAAGATGAGGCAAAATTGTTGAGGGTATTGTCTAGGGATAAGAAAAAAGAATGTTGTAGAAGTTGTTCCTTATGGTGGAAAATTGGATAACAATGTCATGTTAGATTGGATCCCTGAAATGGAGAAGTTTTTTTACTATGAGAACACTCTTGATAATAGGAAGGTAAATATTATAGTTACTAGGTTGAAAGGACATGTCTCACTATGGTGGGAGAATTTGCAAACTGATAGAAAAAGGAGAGGAAAGGAGAAGATCAGAACTTGGGTGAAAATTGTAAACAAGGTAATGAAAAATTCCTTCCTATTGATTACCAAGTTAGCTTTTTGAGAAAGATGAAAAATTTGAGATAGAGAGAGATGACTATGAAGGAGTGTATTAATGAATTCTCTATATTGAACATTAGATCTAGACATATGAAAGATGATGTTGAGAAAATTAAAATGTACATAAATGGATTGAGATCTAGAATTCAAGATAAAATAAGTTTTTTAAAATTGGAAAGTGTAGAGGAAGTATACCAATATTCCTTGAAAGATGAGGAGATCTTGACAAAGAAACATGAACAAAGACAAAGAGGTAGAGGTTAGATTTTAGAGAGACAGAGGCAAATCTAACATTTCTATGCAAGATAAGGGAAAATTAAAATGGAAGAATTATGAGAAAAGAAATACTAAGTAGAAAGGTTGTGATTCTTACCAAGGAGGAACTAGTTATTACAAAGGATGAGTTAATTCTTATTCTAGAGGTGAATTTCATGGTAATTGGTTTAGATGTGGTAAAGAAGTGCATAGATCCTTTGAGTGTAGATCCTATGAAAGTAGGAAAGGTAACATAAATTATGTGATTCAAGGGGAAACTGAGGGTTCATCAATTAGACCTAGAGCTAGAGAAAATCTAATGGTGAGAAGAACCTTATGGAATAAGGGAAGCAATGAGGAACTTGTGCTAAGGAGAAGTCTTTTCAAAAAAAGATGTAAGATGTGTAGAAATTTTTTCTAGGTAATCACTCACATTAGAAGTTCTAGAAATTTGGTATCAAAAGAGTTTTTTACAAAGTTTCTATTGTAGAGGCTATAACATCCTAAATCCTATCATGTTTTGTGGATGAAGGATGAGCATAAGATATTGGTAAGCAAACAATGTATTATGAAGTTCAAGATTGGATGTTACTTTGATGAAGTTTTATGGGATATTATGCCTATAAATTGTTGTCATATTTTGTTGGGTAGACCTTAGCAATATGATAGATATGCTATACATGATGGAAGATTGAATCAATATTCTCTTTAGGTGAATGGGAAGAAGAAAATATTACTACCTTTGACTGAAAGTCCAAATGAGGTTAATCATACTACTATGAAAATTTGTATCATCAATTGGAAACAATTTGAAAAAGAAATGAAATGAAACCAAGTTTATTTTCCTATAATTCCTAGAGGATTGAGTTTTGGTAGTAGTGACCAAGTGATGGAAAAAGTTGGTAATGACCGAGTGATAGTAGAAACTGGTAGAGGCTTAGTATGTGTAGAAATTAGAAACTTGTCGAATGTGTATAAAGAGATTGTTTTAGAGGATATACTTGATTATTTACCACTAGTAAGGATTATAGGTCATTGTATGGATCTAACTCCTGGAGCTAGTTTTCCAAATAAAGAACCATATAGATTGACACATACAGAGAATAAAGAACTTAATAGACAAGTGCATGAGTTGATACAAAAATTTTTGATTAGAGAAAGTTTGAGTCCATGTGTTGTACCTATTGTATTAGCAACTAGAAATAATTGAGAATTGATAATTGAGAATGTTAACTAATTCTAAAGCTATGAACAAGATCACAGTGGAGTATAGGTTTCCTATTCCAAGGATAGATGACATAGTTGATTTTTTTGAAGAGTGGTTATCATCATATCTGATTTAGAGAAGGCAATGAATGGAAGACTTATTTCAAGACAAAATATGGTTGGTGTGAATGGTTGGTTATGACTTTTGGTTTGACTAATGCACCTAGTACTTTGATGACGTTGATGAATGAAGTTCCAAAAATATTTTTTGGTAAGTTTGTGATTTTTCTTTTAATGAAATTTTGATATTCAGTAAGACTAAAAAAAATATCTTGAGCATGTTAGACAAGTATTGCAAAGATTGAAGTAGGAGAAGTTGATGATTAACTTGAAGAAGTATTCTTTTATGCAAGAGGAGATTATGCATTTGGGATTTTTGATTTCAGATGATGGTTCGAAGATAGATCTCAAGAAACTAAAACAAAATTTTGGAATGGCCTACACTTAAGAATGTGGGTGATTTAGGATCATTTCATGAGTTGGCTAGTTTTTACAGGAAGTTTATAAGGAATTTTAGTTTTGTTTGTAATTATATGACCATGACAATGAGAGAAGATAAAAAAAAACCAAGTGGACACAAGGAGTTGATAATAATTTTGAGACTTTGAAAGAAAATTTTATTGAGATTCCACTATTGGCTTTACCTCATTTCAATAACGTATTTCAAGTTGAATATGATGCAAGTGATAGTGCAATAGGAGTTATGTTGAGTTCAGAAGGTAAACCTATTGATTTATTTAGTAAGAACTTAAATGATACTAAAAGGAAATATTTTTTGTATGATCAATAGTTTTAGGCTACTATTCAAGCCTTGAAGAAGTGGAGACATTATTTGATTCATAAGGAGTTTGTGTTACATATACTAATCATAAAGCTTTATTGTACTTGGGAAGTCAATATAAACTAAATTAGAGACATATGAATTGGGTTGAGTACTTATAGAGTTGCATGTTTGTTATAAACCATAAGAGTGGAGTTATTAACATATCTAATGAATTGAGAATAATACATTCTTTATTGAATGAGATGAATGTTGTAGTCCTTGGTTTTGATGACATGAAAGAGTTGTATGATACTAACCCTAATTTTTCTGACGCATGGAGAGACTACAAAGAACCAAATCTTATAGATCATATAAGTATGATGAGTATTTTATTCTAGAAGGTATTTTGTTCAAAGCTATTCATTTGTGTATCCCTAGAAGTTATATGAGGTTAAATTTGATTTAGGAAGAGCATAATGGAGGATTGTATAGACATTTTGGAATTGATAAGACATCAAGTTTGCTAAAGGATAGGTATTGATTGCCATAAATATATAAGAATGTTTAGAAATTTTTGAGGAGTTGTGGAGTTTGTCAAATTGCAAAAGAAGTCAGAATACTAAATTGTATACACCTATTTTTGATCCTAAGAAACCTTGTGGTGACACTAGTAAGGAATATGAGGATTGCCTAAAATAGTAAAGGGGTATGATTTGATATTTATTGTTGTGGATAGATTTCCTTAGATGGTTAAGTTCATACCATGTAAGAAGACATCATATGCTAAGCATGTTTCTGAACTTTTCTTTAAAGAGCTTTTCAAATTTCATAGATTGCTAAGAAATATTATTTCTAATAGAGATAGTGATGGAGACACAACCCAAGCACATAATGGACACAACAGGAAAGGTAAAATTTTATTAATTGCAAAACTATGCTAGTACACTTAGTGTAGAGAAACAGACTCCAAAATAGGCCCTATGGGCTTACAATAGCGTAAAACTGGACATAATTCTTCTCCCAGTACCTTCTCTCAAACTCCACTCCTAACTACCTTTTACAATGCCAAAAATGTTCTTAAATACACCCCGAAGGGTTAAGGATTAGGAATACATTCTAGAAAGTGCTAGTAGGCATCCACTGACCAAATAGAAGGCTCTAGAAGCTGCATTAGAAGTTGGCACAAAATTAGAAGAATCCAAAAATGGTGATGAAACTTTTGGGAGGCATAACTTTTGAGTCGTAGCTCCGATTGATGAACTGTTTACATTTTTGAAAAGCTCTCGAAGTGCTCTATAGCCCTATGGATAGCTTTGCTCATCCCCCATTTTTTGGCCCTATTTGAGGTCATTTAATTCCCCTAACCTAAATTTGAAGCATTCTTAAGATGTCTCCAGAAACCAAAAAATTGTGACAACTTTTAAAGCGTGGGGCCTTTTGACCTAATTCATTTTTTGGAATGGTCTAAATTACAATGACAATATTTCGACCAATTTACACCTTCTAGTTCATCAAAATGATGGATCAATTACATACTCCTATTTTTTTAACATTTACACGTATCCCAAGGTGTTTAAAGACTCTATCCTAGAACACTGATAGTGGAACTATGAGAATTGGAACCTTTATTTGACCCAAATGGGTATCCAAAAATGAAAACACATGAAATAGAAACTAAGTCTAAGAACATTTTTTTGGTTGACATAGGATTGCCCTTATACCTCTGGATGCTTTTGCATCAAATAGTAAGTTTTTTGGTTATTTTTGGAAGACTTTGTGGAAGAATATGGGTAATGATTTGAAGTTTAGTTCTACATTCCATCTATAGATAGATGGACATATATGGGTTGTGAATAAAGCTTGGGTAATTTTTTGAGATGTTTAGTTGGAGATAATCCAAGTAATGGGGAGATGGTATTGGCACAAGCTAAGTTTGCATGTAATAATTTTATGCATATGAGTATAGGGAAAACACCTTTTTAAGATTGTTATAGGAATCCAACCTAGAGGAGTATTAGATTTGAGGGATGTTGTTGGTTAAGAAAAGAGAATTTTTGTAGGTGAAAAAATTGTTGATTTCATGGAGCCTTTGATGAGGGAGTAAAATTGAGGATGGAATAAAGTAATCAAAACTATAAGGAGAATGCTGATAAGTCTAGAAGACATCATATTTTTGAAGTTGGTGATGAGGTGATGGTTCATTTGAAGAAACAAAGATTTCCTATTAGAATATATAGTAAGCTAAAGATGAAGATGTGTGGACCTAGTAAGATCTTGAGGAAGTTTGGTAGTGGTATTGCTTATGAAGTTGAGTTACCTAATGACATAGATATATCTCCTATATTCAATGTTTCTTCTTTGTCTAAGTATCATGAGTTAGATAATGAAGTTTTTCTATTAGATTATTATCTTAAGAAAAAGATTGAATAAGTTGAATAGGTATTAGATCAAAGATTTGGTAAAAGCACAAGAGGAAAAGATTGCTATGAGTATTTGGTAAAGTCAAAAATAGACTAGTTGAGATGGTACATGGATTTCTCAATATGAGTTGGATTCAGTCTAGGTTGTGAAACTTGCATGATTTAGGACAATCATTTCTTTCAACCCTGGTTGTCTAATGTGGGAGCATCCTTGGTTTCCTTATAATCTTGCACTTTTTTTCTCATTTTGCAAGTTATTGTCTAGTTTTAGTTACTACCAAGTTTTAGTTACTATCAAGTTCCAATTGCTACCGAGTTCAAGTTGTTGTCTAGTTCTAGTTAGTGTCAAGTTTCAATTGTTGTCAAGTTCTAGTTACTACCAAGTTCTAGTTATTGCCAAGTTCCAATTATTGTAGAGTTCCAGTTGCTTCTATGTTCTAGTTGCTACCAAGTTCCATTTTCTATTGAGTTTTAGTTGCTATAGAGTTGTAGTTGCTACCAAGTTCTAGTTACAACCAAGTTCCAATTATTGCCAAGTTATCCAATGTTGGCAAAGTTTTCCTTCATGTGCTATGTGAACTTGATATTTTCTAATTCTCAAGTCCTTCTTTGACTATGTTGTCTATATTTTGGCTCTTAGTTGGAGCCAAATTTCATATTTAATTTAGTTCATGAATTTAATCATAAGATCTTTTCGAGGGATGAGTGTTGATCATTTTGAAGTTTCATTTTTTTGATGTAATGTTTTAGAATCTTTTTAAAGTCATTTTCGCAAGTATAAATAGAGTTCTTAGGCTTAGAGGGTTCCATAAGTGGAATGCATATGTTTATGGAAATGTGAATTTGAAGCTAGATCATGGGTCTTGAATGTATTTTGTATATGTTTGTAACCTAGAAGGCCTTACAATTGGGTATGAATGTTGATTACTTGATGAATAAATAAAATATTTTATTCTCTCTCTCTTTAGTGTAGTTCTTTATTGTTTTCTTTCATTGTGTTAACTCTACAAGGTGGTTTGGATAGAGAGTGTACCCATGGGCCTAGTTATTTATTTTCCTCCTTGAACCAATTCCACAATTCAACTTGAGTTTCAACCATTGTTACCAAAGTCATAGTCTAAAGGAATTGAGTTGTCATAAGAAGGACCCATGTTTTAGCAAGTGCAAATCAAGTCATCTAATGGACCTAATGCACAAACAATGGGACCAAAGCATGATTCAGAAGTTCATGGTGAACCTAGTGAATTTAGAAAGGAGCCCAAACTTGCTAGATATGTTAGAAGGCATCAAACACTTAAGAAAATCATTGGAAATTAGTCAATTGGTACAATGATAAGGAAAAAATTAAAAGGTTCATGTTTTCTTACTAAATTTGAACCTAGATCTATCAAAGATGCCTTAGAAAATGAAAGTTAGATAGAAGAAATGAATGAAGATATTGATTAGATGGAAAGGAACAAAACTTGGACTCTTGTTCCTAGACCCAACGACAAGAATGTAGTTGGCACAAAATGGGTATTCAGAAATAAGTTGAATGAGAATGGAAAAGTTTCATGAAACAAAGAAAGATTAGTTTACAAGGGTTATGCTCAAGAGGCAAGTATGACTATGGAGAAAATTTTGGTCCTATTTTTAGACTTGAATGTGTGAGAACACTCCTTGCAAATGCAACACATAAAGAATTCAAAGTATATCAGATGGATGTGAAATCAATATTCTTGAATAGAATCATAGAAGAGGAATTTTGCATAGAGAAAGTGGAAGGTTTCATCAGTCCTAGCAAAAAGAACATGGTTTTCAAACTACACAAAGATTTTAATAGTCTTAAACAAGCCCCCAAAGCATGGTATTAAAAGTTATATAATTATCTCTTAAAGAATTTTTTTCAAAGAACTAATGATAATAGTAAACTATACATCAAAGAATGGCCAAATAAGAAGATTTTCGTGGTAGAAATATTTGTGGATGATACATTATTTATTAGAAATGATGATTTTTGCAAATCTTTTTCTATGGAAATGAGTAAGGAATTTAAAATGTCAATTTTTGGAGAGATCAAAGTATTTAATGGTTTCTAGATTCAATCAATGAAGGATGATATCTATAGTACTCAATCAAAATACATCAAGAAGATACTGAATAAATTTGGAATGGAAGATTTTAGATTAGTGGTAGATTAGACTTCCCAATGATGATGATTCAAATGAAGTAGATTAATGATGGGGACACAACCCAACAACAGAATGGACACAATAGAAAAGGGAAATTATATTAACTAAGAAAATAGCTAGTACAAACAGTGCAAAGAAAATAAACTTCAAAACATGCCCTACGGGCTTACAATAGCATAAATCTGGAGAATATTTCTCCTTTTAGAACCTCCTCTCAAGCTCCAATCCGAACTGCCTTTTACAATGCCAAAAATCTCCTTAAATAGACCTAGAAGGGTTAAGGGCTAGGAGTACATTCTAGAAAGTGCTAGTAGGCATCCACCGACAAAATAGAAGGTTCCAGAAGCTGTGTTAGAAGTTGGTGCAAGTCTAGAAGAATCCAGAAACGGTAGCCAAACTTCCAAAAGGCATAACTTTTGAACCGTAGCTCCGATTGACAAACCGTTTACATTTTCAGAAAGCTCTCAAAGTGCTTTATAGACCTACGGACCAGCTTCACTCGTCCCCCATTTTTGGACACTTTTTGAGGTCATTTAATGCCCCAAACCTGACTTTGAAGCATTCTTAGGAGGTCTCCAAAACCTGAAAAATTGCAATAACTTTCAAACCGTGGGGCCTATTGACCTGATTCTTTTTTTGGAATTCTCTAAATCATGATTACATTCATCTGGCCAATTCACACCTTCTAGTTTACCAAAATGATGGCCCAAATACATGCTCCTATTTTTTCAAGATTTTCAAATGCACTAATAGTTGAACTATGAGAGCTGGAATCTTTATTTGAGCCAAATGGGTATCCAAAAATGTAAAGACATGAAATAGAAACTAAGTCTATGTACATTTTTTTTTGGGTGACACAGGATTGCCCTTATACCTCTGGATGCTCCTGCATCAGAAATCCAGGGTAGACTGAAAAGTGACCCTGTCACTTTATGGATGGTAGAGGAAATCCCAAATGGGAAACCTCAGCTGCTGAAATCCAAGTTGAGTCCTCAATCGGTCGTCCTTTCCATTTGACCAAATACTCTTCATACTGCCTATTTTTGGTACTCCTACCCACACGATGATCTAGAATGTCTTCTATCTCCTCCTTCTTAGAAGCAAGAATTGGACATGGCTCTAAAACCAGCTCCTCATCTGTACCATCATCATGATACTCTATTAAATCTGCAATGTTGAAAATGGGAGAAATGTGAATACCATCTGGCAGCTCCACCTCATATGCATTTCCTGAGTCATGTTTCTTCAAAACTTTGCAGGGGCCAAATTTCTTCATTTTCAGCTTGTTGTAAGTACCAACTGGAAATCTTGGAATTCCTTATGTCTTCTCCTTTGATCAGCCCTAGCTTTATACTCTTGATTCATCTTGATAATGTGTGCTTGAACCTCCTCATGTAGACGCTTAATGTGTTCAAAAAATTCCTCAGCTTCAGCACTTGTCCTCTCCCCTTATTCTATCTTCCTCAATTCTGGTGCAGTCCTTGGGCTATTCCCATATACAATTTGAAAGGGTGATTTTCCAGTACTCCTATTTACAGAGTTATTATAAGCAAACTCTGCCTATGGTAGAATCAAATCTCATCCCTTGGGCTTATCTCCAACTAAGCATCTCAGCAAATTGCCCAAACTTCTATTTACCACTTTTGTTTGACCATCAGTCTGCGGGTGATGTGTGGAACTAAATTTTAAGTCTGTTCTCAACTTCTTCCATAATGTCCTCCAAAAATACCCCACAAATTTAGTATCTCTGTTAGAAACTATACTCCTTGGAAGACCATGTAGTCTTACCACCTCTTTGAAAAACAAGTCTACAATATGGACAGCATCATGAGTTTTGTGGCATGGAATGAAATGTGCCATTTTGCAGAACCTATCAACCACCACGAATACTGAGTCATTACCCCTTTGTGTCCTTGGCAATCCAAGAACAAAATCCATACTTATGTCCTCCCCTGGCCTTGATGGAATAGGCAATGGCTGATATAGGCCTGTATTTTGACTAAACCCCTTGGTAACTTGACAAACCTGGCAACTCTGTACAAACTTCTTCACATCCTGTGAAATTTGAGGTCAAAAATAATGTTCTCTAAGAATGGAAATGGTCTTATCTTGACCAAAATATCATGCCATCCCTCCACTGTGTTTCTCCTTAATCAAATTTTCCCTCATGGAACTCCTTGGAATGCACAATTGACTACCTTTGAACAACATGCCATCCTGAATCAAATAATCTAACCACTTGGTTCTATCTACAGCAACGGGTTCTTTACAAGCTTTCCATGCTTCAGCAAAATCAGGATCCTCGAGGTACAAATTCTTGAGTTCATCAAACCCAACTACTTCAACCTGCATTACTGTAAGCAGTGACTGTCTCCTACTTAGTGCATCTGCAACCCTGTTAGATTTTCCACTTCTATGCTTCAACACGAATGTATAACTCTGCAAGAATTCTACCCACTTCATATGCCTTTGATTCAATTTACCTTGGCTATTTAGGTACTGTAATGCCTGATGATCAGTATACAAAACAAATTCCTTTGGCAATAAATAATGCCTCCATTTTTTTAAGGCTTGAACTATTGCATAGAACTCTTGATCATAAACAGAATACTTCTTCTTTGCATCATTCAATTTTTCACTAAAATATGCAATAGGCTTACATTCTTGGCTTAATACAGCCCCAATAGCGCTACTACTAGCATCACAATCCACCTGGAATACTTTTCTAAAATCTGGAAGTGCCAATACAGGCTGTTCAGTCACCTTCTTCTTCAGCAATTCAAAACTTCTCACAGCTGCTGCAGTCCATTTGAACTCTTTTCTATCCCCTCTTATTGTGGCAGTTAGAGGTGCACATATGCCACTAAAATTCTTAATAAACTTCCTGTAAAAACTAACCAGACCATCAAATGATCTTACCTTAGTAGTAGACCTTGGAGTAGGCCATTCCAAGATGGCTTTTACCTTCTCTGGATCCATTTTGAGACCTTTAGGTGATATAACAAATCCCAAATAGACTAACTCCCTTTTTGCAAAGACACACTTCTTTAGATTAATTAACAGTTTCTCTTCCCTTAGCCTTTCAAGGACACTACGAATATGTAGTAAATGTTCTTCCAAAGTCTTGCTGAAAATTAAAATATCATCCAAATAGACAATAACAAATTTTCCCAAGAACTTCTTAAGTACCTCATTCATGAGCCGCATGAAGGTGCTTGGGGCATTCGTCAATCCAAAGGGCATGACTAACCACTCATAAAGACCCTCCTTGGTCTTGAAGGCTGCTTTCCACTCATCTCCTTCTCGAATCAATATTTGATGATAGCCACTCTTCAGATCTATCTTTGTGAAGTACTGAGCTCCACTCAAGCAGTCCATAAGATCATCCATCCTTGGTAAAGGAAACTGGTACTTGATGGTTATCCTATTTATAGCTTGAGAATCTGTACACATCCTCCACTCTCCATCCTTCTTTGGTGCAAGTACTGCAGGTACTACACATGGACTCAGGCTCTCTCGAATCAAGCCCTTCCTCAACAGCTCCTGAACCTGTCTATTTAGGTCCTTTGTTTCAGTAGGAGTCATCCTGTGAGCAGCCTTGTTAGGCAAACTAGCTCCTGGAATCAAATCTATCTGATGACTGATTTTCCTTACTGGTGGCAATCCATCTCGAACATTATCAGAGATAATATCTCCAAATTCCCCTAGTAAATCTGAAACTTCAAATGGTATTTCACTACTACCTTCTTTATCTTTCCTAGGAATCAAAGCATAGCACATACGCTGATGTTTCATGCCATCTAAAAACTTCCTTCCATCAACAAGACAAATTCTAGCACTGCTACATACCTTTTCACCTTCCTTTTTCATGGGCTTCAATTTGTGGCGAACTCCATCCTTTGTTAGAGAGTATGTGTTTGCATGTCCATCACGTATTGCATGTCTATCAAACTACCATGGTCTACCCAACAATAGATGGCAAACATCCATCGAAATAACATCAAAAAGAACTTCATCATGGTAACTCCCAATTTTGAATTTTACTAAACATTGCTCACTTACCAGGACCTTATAATCATCTTTTACCCAAGAAATCCGATAGGGCTAGGGATGTTTCTCCCTCTTGAGCTTCAGCTTAGAGACCATCTCTTCGGATACCAAGTTATCAGTGCTACCACCATCAATGATCACATCACAACATTTATCCTCACACTTGCATCTGGTATGGAACAAACTCCTCCGTTGTCCTAGTTCATTCTCACCACTTAGTAGGACTCTTTCATTTACCAAGGTCTCTCCTCTTTCTGCATCCTCTAAATGTGATGATTGTGCATCCTCATCCACATGAGCAACCCTAGCTTGGCCCTCAACTCTCCTATTTGTCCTTCCTTGTTGTTGAGGGCATTCAAAGGCATGATGACCTTCTTCACTGCAATGAAAATAGGTACCACGAAAACCTCCTCTTCCTTGTCCACATCCTCTACCTCTTCCTCTTTGATTTCCAAAGTCTTGATCACGGGAGTGGTTGAAACCCTCATTCCTCTGGTTCCTGCTAGTACCCTCATCTTCATTTTTGTTTTGAGTTTCATTGCAGCCTCCAGATGATCTACCGCTTCCCCTTCCTCCTTGACCATGCCCTCTTTGTTTTCCTTCAAACCTTTTACTCAGCTTCTCCTCAACTCGTAGGGAAAACTGGTATGCTTCTTCAATGCTTGTCATTCTTACCAGACTTAATTCCTCCTGGATGCTAGGTCGTAACCCACTGATATAATGAGAAACCTTCTCCTTATTTGCTTCTGCATGCCCCGCTCTAATCAGGAGTCGGTAAAACTCCTCTATATATTCTTGGACTGATCTTCCTGCTTGCTTTAACCCATGCATCTTCTTAAACAGATCAAGCTCGTAGTCCACAGGAATGAACTGCTTCTTCAATTTGTCCACCATGTGATCCCATCTTGTGATCTTCTCCTTTCCTCTTCTAAGTCTTTCCAATTGAATCTCTTGCCACCAAATTTTGGCATGGCCTTTCAGTTTGGCCTTTGCAAACTTAACCCTATCTGGGTCCCTTATATCCTCATACTCAAAGTATTCTTCCAGTTCATTGATCCAATCGATCAACTCATCTGGTTTCAAATTTCCTGAAAATATACCCACTTCAATTGTAGGTCTTTTCCCAAACTTAGTAATGGCCCTAAAAAGCCTTTCCTCTACAGGATTCAGAACTTCCCTGTCAACTTCCATTACTTCCTCTTCATTGTCATCCTCACTATTTTCATCTGAGGCAACATTTGCTCCTCTATGAAGCTCCTCTTGCAATGCTTGTACTTGTCTCTGGAGGGCTCTAACCTCCTTAGGATCAATAGCTCTGGCCCTTCCGCCATGCTCTCTTCGTGGAGGCATCTTCTAACTTGAACCCACAACCACACAGTCCTGGTGCAAATTGCCTCCCAGTCGGCACTCTGTCTACACACTCAGGAAAACCCACTCTGATACCACTTGATGGGGACACAACCCAAAAATAGAATGGACACAGTAGAAAAGGGAAATTATATGAACTAAGAAAATAGCTAGTACAAATAGTGTAGAGAAAATAAACTTCAAAACATGCCCTACGGGCTTACAATAACATAAATCTGGAGAATATTTCTCCTTTTAGCACCTCCTCTCAAGCTCCAATCCGACCTGCCTTTTACAATGCCAAAAATCTCCTTAAATAGACCCCGAAGGGTTAAGGGCTAGGAGTAAATTCTAGAAAGTTCTAGTAGGCATCCACGGACAAAATAGAAGCTTCTAGAAGCTGTGTTAGAAGTCAGTGCAAATCTAGAAGAATCCAGAAACGGTAGCCGAACTTCCGGGAGGCATAACTTTTGAACCATAGCTCCGATTGATGAACCATTTACATTTTCAAAAAGCTCTTGAAGCGCTCTATACCTAACTCTGAAAGCTTGTCCCCCATTTTTGGACCCTTTTCGAGGTCATTTAATGCCCCAAACCTGACTTTGAAGCATTCTTAGGAGGTCTCCAAAACCCAAAAAATTGTAATAACTTTCAAACCGTGGGGCCTATTGACCTGATTCTTTTTCTGGAATTCTCTAAATCATGATTACATTCATCTGGCCAATTCACACCTTCTAGTTTACCGAAATGATGGCCCAAATACATGCTCCTATTTTTTCGGGATTTTCAAATGCACGGATAGTTGAACTATGAGAGTTGGAACCTTTATTTGAGCCAAATGGGTATCCAAAAATGTAAAGACATGAAACAGAAACTAAGTCTAAGTATTTTTTTTTTTTGGGTGACACAAGATTGCCCTTATACCTCTGGATGCTCCTACATCAATTAAACTACATATAGATCAATGATTAGATAATTTCATTATGTGGTATACAAAAGAATTGATATAACACTAGTAGTTGGTGTGGTGGCTAGATCCTCTACTACTTCTAAAGAAAATCATATCATGAAATTCAAAAGACTCATGAGGTATCTGAACGAAATTGATGAGTTTAGTTTGTGGTATAAGAAAGGAGGATCCAGTTGTTATCTTTTGTGATAACATTAGTTTAATCAACATATCCAACAATTCAGTGATGCATACCAAGACCAAGCCTATTGCAATAAAATATCATTTCTTGAGAGAAATGGTGTAAGAAAAGGAGTTGAGGTTGGAATATATGAATACAAAAGAAAAAATTGTAGACATATTCACCAAGATATTTCCTAAGAATGCATTTTTGTATCTAAGTGGTAAGCTAGGGGTTATTCCCCTATGTCAAGCTGACTAATTAGATTTTAATGATATTAACAACCAAGAATGTTGAAGATTAGACAAGTTGATGCAGACTTGTCGCAGTAGATTGCATATGAATTTGTATGTCAAGGTACTTGGAAACTACATTGATTGTTGTATTTGGAATAAGATGTCAAAGAGGGAGAGTTTTATTTCATACATTAGAGAAATTTTATTTTGAGAAATATTATGTCTGATATGGAGAGTTTTGTATTATATATCAGAATTTTTTTTTATACATGCCAGAAATGTCAAAGAGGGGGAATAAACTTGATTTTATATCAAAGAAGGAGAGTTTGATATTTTAGTCATTGCAATTAGAGATTGATGACAAAGGGAGTTCACACTGATAGAGGGAGTCCTCATGGATGAGAATTAGAATGAAACTAAAGCTATTATCCTTACTTCTATTTTTCTTTGAAATTTCTATGTATTATGACATATTGTGTTTCCATCAATGCCAAAGAGGGAGATTATTGGATACAATAATTTAACTATATGTTGTCCTTGATGTTACACAAATGTCAAGTATATAATAAAAAATTACTGTATGCCAAGATCACTCAGGAGTCAAAGTAAGTTTTAGTGTATGATAAGTGTCTCAGCGCTAACCAAGTTTGAAGTGATTGTAAATTGAGCTCACTCAGCTAGCAAAGGTAGTTTGCGGGAAGACAATGTCTACCAAGTTCGCTCAATAGCCAAATAAAAGTTGGAATGGAACTAGTGTTAACTGAGCTCACTCAATTACCAAAGGAATTTTGAAAGAAAATCATTTATGAGTTAGTGTTGACTAGGTTAGGTCAGTTAATGAAGGATTTTTCTATATCAGTTTTGTTTGTTAGCTCTAGCCAACTAATGGGATGAATTTCATTTCTTTGAAATTTTATTCAAGCTAACTTCACAAGGTAAAAGGTATAAGTATAAGGTCAATTTGAGGATTGAATTTCAAGTAGGAAGAGAATAAGCATGGGATTAAAAAGATAAATCAAGAAAGTGAATTGACTATAATGCTAAAACATTTTGATCAAGGAGGATCAAGTATTCGAGCAAGATCAATGATCTAAAATTAGAAAATGTAGTTTACATTAGCAATCAAGTCATATCAATGTTACTCTCTAATAATTATAGCAAGGAATCAAATCTCTTAAGAGAATTATCTTAACAACTATTTTCAAAATCCTCTAACAAGGTGGAATTGCTAAATTGAAGTGTCTAAAGACCTCTGAAAAGGCCACTTCTAATAGGGTGAAATAAATCCTTTAATAGGATCACACCTAATATTATGCTTTGTAATCTTTAATATGGTTGGCTCCTAACATGGCCCACTTTAGAAGACTTAAAAATAGTAACTAGTTGCAATTGGTGGTTTTTTCCAAGTTAAATCCTGGTGTCTCTAGTGTTCATGTTAGTTTCTTTATGATTTTGCAAATAAGTTAATTAAGGTTAGTCACACTTAATATCGTAAGATCTTCTTACTCAATGTTAACAAAGTAATAGTGCATATATTCAGTATTAACCAAGTGTTTATTGAGTGACAATGATTGTTAGTGTAAATCAAGTGTTTTAGTGCTAACTAAGTCACAATAGTATTTTAGTCTTAGCAAAGTTTTTATTTTCTATTGACATCTCAAGGAATCTAGGATTTTTTTTTTTGGTGATTTATCCAACCCTCCCCTCTTAGTTACTCCTCTTAAATTTATATCAATTAACTTTATTATTGCAATAATTAAGATTTGTGGGTTTCATCCCTAGCCTAGTTTTACCTTTATCTTGAACTATTTTTAGCTTACCAAATTATTCTATTATGTGTTGACATATTTGTTCATGTGATGTATTTCATTTATGTCTCATCTTTATAGTTTTAAATGATGGATCTAATAAATGTGATGATTTGGATATGAATTTGTGAAATTGGTTTTGAAAATTTAAATTAGAAAATAGCCATATTTTGAAACTAAACTTGTGATAGAATATTGTAAACATATACATCATATGTTATTATATTATAAAATATTCCATATATTGTGTGAATTTAACTATGTGGTGGATAGTGTTGGAAGATTGGGGAGATTGGTTTGATGATAATATGCTACATTCATGATGGATTTTTTAATTGATGTCAACATAGCATGTTTAATGTCTTCTATGGTATCTAATAGAAGAACAATGGAAAGATCAACTTGTTGAAAATATTCAAGACTAGCTAGGTTACTCAAAGGGGAGGGGTGAATCAGTAACCTTAAAAACTTTATCTTATTCAGATCTTAATTGCAATAATCCAATGACCATTTAATTCATTAAATCTGATCTAACTGTATGCATAAGAAACTAAAAAAATAAAACATTCATAATTTTTTAACACAATAATTCAAATGGTTACCCAGAAACCTTCCAAATAGAAAGTAAAATTGGGGTGGGGATGATACCCACAAAACTTCAATACTGTAGCATAAATTTGGCCTGTTAAGGCTTAGAATGATAACTTCTAATGATCTACCCTATTAGGAGCAATTTGGATGGATAGGTCCACCTTGTTAGAGGTTTTACAAACATACATTGAAGTATGAAATTAGTAAAGAGATTTGAGAAAAGACTCTTAAGTCTACCTTGTTAAAGGATTTGGATTGGTTCACCTATTACGATGAAATTGTAAATCTCTGAGTTACAATTGATTTTTTGATAGAGATTCTTTGAATTACTTATCACCTTACTATGATAGATATGACTATGTTTCTCCTTTACTGATATAGCCTTATAGTAAACTTTGTCTAATGTTGATTCACATTCCCATGCTTCCATATCACATTACTTACAGACTTGGATATGATACAATTCATTACATATACATCAATCCAATTTACAACATTACATAGTTTGCCAATATACAAGTTAACACCAATATTTATACAAAATCAATCGACATGTAGATACTGAGGTTCTGAAGACCGACTTGGTGAAGTTCTAATACTGAGCATCCACTGTCATTACTCAACATTTTCATGCATTCACTAGAAGTAGAAGCTTAGTCCATACTAATCATTTCAATGTAATCTTGAACTTGGTCTACACTGGTGACTTGGTAAATACTATGTAACTCAGTATAAACTGAATTAGTTGTTTAACATGATTGCACTCAGTAAACACTAATCATCATATAGATTGGTTAACACTAACTTAGCTTTACATGAACTGCTAGCTTGGTAGAAACTACAAAGCTTGGTGACCATTGAAATGCTCAGGTTGAACTACTAGACTTCACATTGTCTAATTCTACTCCATTTGAACTATTGCACTTCACACTAATTGAATTCCCTTAGTAACCACTAAAATGCTTGGTAGGAACTATAATGCTTGGTGGCTAATGAATTACATGGAAAACACTATAGACTATTCAATAAACTTAGTAGCCATACATAATTTGAATAAGTGTTTTCACTAATAAAAAACTTGACTGAATGTTAACAATCTCCCCCTTTGGCATTAGTGACAAAAACACTTATTAGCCAAAACTTATGTACATCACCATGTGGTACTAGCTCAGTATGGTATACTATTTTTGAGATTTTTCAAAATTTGTCTTTATAAGTATATACAATATACTATATCTACAAATTCTTTTCTCTATACACTTTTCTCCCTTTGCTTGATGTTGCCCCATATAGTATACATAGTATAACAAGTATCTCTCTATATATTAAGTGTCTCTCCCCATATATAAATTCTAGGTGTCTCCCCCCTTCTTGATAGTAATGCAAAAGATTTATTCAAAACTTATTTACATGAAGACACCAATATGAGAGAGAAAATTAGAATGTATCTTGAGAATAAGTGCTAGAGTCTTATCCTAGTTCTATTGTAAAACTTTGCACGTATGTAGAGCAATTTGCACTTCTTTAGAGAGTTCTCTCATGCGATCTTCAATGGAGAAGTCATTGTCATGGATCAATGTTTTTGAATAAGCAATATGCTTTTACATTGTATCCCTGATGGGAAGGATCATATTCTGAATATCTAGTAGTGTAGACTAGATCCTTGCTTCTTCTCTCAATAACTTTGCCTATATATCCGACAAGAATCTGATCTTCATATGATGTGCAGAGCTTGAACTAAGGTCAAGTTACAATTGTTGTGCACTAGCCTTTATATTTTCATCAATCTTTGTTAGTTTTCCCTTTATCTACTTTTTAAACTTGGTAACATCACATAACTTCCCAAAAAGTGATGTTACATTGGTGCAAGAGGTTTCAAGATTGGTCAAAATTGATGAAAGCTCCACTTGCTAGATAGCTATTTGTTGAGAAATGTGCTCAAGCACTTTATTATCAAATTTATTTTCTACTTTCTCAATCATTTTTTCTTGACCATTAGAGTCCTCATTAAACTTTTTTACTACCTCTTCTAATTGGAACAAAATGTGTTGAGAAGTATCAACTTCAACACCTATCACTTTTGTCAAAATATTCTTTGCATCATCAATTATTTTATATTCTCTATCTCTCTCCTCTCTCAATTTCTTCTTCTTGGCCTTCTTTTGGAGGAGTTGATCACCAACTATATGCATTTAATCCATAGTGATATTATCAAAATTCCATTTTGGAAATCTCAATCTCTTCATCTAGGTCTATATCTTCCTCTATCTCCTATCCTCTACTCAAAAATCTTGTCTTGGTTGAGCCTTAGGTTCAACTATCCTTGTACATAATGCCTATGAATCTATTGTAGAAATAATAGTAGAGATAATAGGAATAGCAATGAAAATTGATATAGTGCCAAAAAATGGACTACTGACCGGGATGCTTACTGAATCCAAAACTGGAGTATTTACAAAAGTATCCAAAACTATAGAAGACAAAACTATAGAATCCAAAATTGTAGTACTCAAAAGTATAATTACTGCACAAGAGCACAAAATTGTAGAACACACTATAATCATTACTCATGATGATGACTTAGGAGCTAAAGAAGAGGGAGTTTTTATCTTAGTAGATGAAGTGGTAGATAGTTCTATCAATGATGTACTGAGTTGTGATGGAGCAAAGAGTGATTGGACATTTTATGTATTTATTATGGTCACAATCAAACTTACTAAACCTATCTCTGAGCTTGATATGGTTGCTAGTTTTCTTAGAGAGTGAGGAAGTGAGGCAATGACTATGGCTGCTATCTTTATAGGACCAATCTCCTCATATTCTTCTTTGTCTTCCTTGGTAGCTTCTTCCTCTTTGTCTTCTTTGACTTCTTCATTGTCAAAATGTGTGAGTTTAGTGTATGTTTCTTCTTCCTCATCATCACTTTCATCATCCTTAACCTCTATAGGGAAGTCACTTTTTTTATGTAGGTGATACACATTCTTCCATATAATTGTGGCATTCTTAACCACATTCTCTATATCCTTTATCTAAATTTAAAAAGTATTAAATCTACGATTCATCTTATCTTCATTTTTCTTTATGGACTTTTTTACCTGAGCATTGTTTATGCTCGATAGCAATTGCCTCATGGTTTGTGCATAGATATCTTTTTTTTTTTTTTCATTGAAAAGTCCCATCTTGTCTTTATTTTCACTATTAATTCATTAGAGATTTTGGAGGCTATCTAGGTTGGCAAGTATTTCCATTTTCCCATCTTAGTTAACACTAGTTGTTCAACCTATTTCTTTTCAACCTCTCTCCTAGTTTCATACTTCAATGATTTGAATTTTTTTCTACTTGAACCTTCTTCCTATTGTTTCAATTTTTCTTGGAAGGTGGGAGGAGGTTTGCTAGAGACAACTTCATTACCTTTCTTCCTTGATCTTTTGGTGAACACTGCAGTGGATGGATTGGGTGGCTTGGTGATGATCTCCTTGCCTTTCTTCTTCACCAATTCTTCTTCCTTTTCTAACTCCTTTTCATCCTCTTCTTCTTCCACATATTTTCATTTTCCCTTGGTTAACATAAGAGGTGTTCTTTTTTTAAGTTTTTCTATCCTCCTCTTTCCTTTGTTAACTCTCTGTCGAAGCTTGATTTCAAGCTCTATTCTTACCTTGACCTCATCATATGTTCCAAAGTGTGGTGTTTCTAGTTCAAAATGTTCACCTATCAAGGATTCAATAATTTATTTTGATTCATCTATGTTTACCTCATAGGGAAGAGGTTTTACCCATACAACTCTAGGTTTCACTACCTAGATATAGACTATGTCACAGTCTACCATGAAGAAAACATCATGTTTATAATCTGCCAACAATTTCTTGGGAATCCTGAATCATTATTTATTTCTCCTTGAAGACATAAAAATAATTATCTATTATACTAACAAAATTCTCACCCATTTCTACAAGATACTTATTAATCTAGTATAAAACTTGCATATCGTTTCTCCATACTACTGTGCCTTTTGAAGGGAAAAACTTTTGAATATAGAAAAATAAGAATGTCAATAGAGAACTAAATTTAGAAGGATTATTTTTGGATTTTCTAATACTTTTCATATTTTTGTTAAACTACTTTAACAACAAATCTACAAGATCATATGATAGATTTTTCTTCACAACCTTGTATGCCAAGTCTACTACTTCACATGACACACTGTTGAGATGGATAGAACTATATATCTTGTGAGCTATCACATTTATATAAAATTTAAATTTTGTATCAGTTACACTACGAAACTTCATACCTTTGTCATCCCACTCGACTAGGATTTTCTTTTCAAACTCCACCCAACCTAGGGTTTTAGTGGTTTTGGCCTTGGAGACATGGCAATGCCGATGATGTGATGAATCATCTTCTTAGTGATCAAAAATAGTTGAACAAGCCATAACTGACCATTGTGAACTTGGCTTAGGATGTATCTAATCCATTTGATTTGGAAATTTTGGGATAGGTAGGGAATGTGGGTTAAAACCTTATCTTCTAAATGCTTATGTTCAAGTTTAAGGACACCATTAACACATAATCCACCTAGGGCATCATCCATCTCTAGGGCTTTGATTTCCTAAATTGCACACTTAAAATGAGTTTGAATGTTAGTAATGAGTAGTACTTTAGGAGGGATCTGTTATTGTGCTCCATTTGGATCGGGGGTTTCAGCAATCACCAACACAAGTTTGAAATCTAGAACTTTCCATTTTACTCATTGGATCAACATCTCTAACCCTTTCCTTGCTTTGCTACTATTGATTGATACTACCATGGATACTCTGTAAGCTATGAAAATCGTTGAAATAACTTTACTGCAAATTTTTCTTGAAGTCACTTGATTGCTCTGCAATTCACTTGATCGCAATAACACTTAGAATTCTCAATGAAAATGAATTTGATTACCTAGTTTTTGTGAAGACTTCATCATTAATGCTTAGTACAAAGGTAGCTATGATGACATTATTATGTGCAATAGGCTATCATCCACTATCTATTCATATTTCTCGGTGAAGGCTTCATAACTCAACAACCATGTGTGACTTGTTACTCCCAAGCTTGCTCGGTAGAATCCATGACCTAACCTTACTCGGTAGAGAAATCAACTTAGTGATAACTAATACCAATCTCACTTGATGATCCTTTCATATCTTTAATACTGATTTGGATATTTGCTTCCTTTCAATTGGAACTATTTGAATGTGATCATGATAGCACAATTCCAGTTCTTTCTTAATAACTTAGTTGAAAATGGTTGAGTCACCCACTTCTTGAGTGTAGTGACTATCATTGCTTGAAGTACCTTCTTTGATAGATTCAAGAATCCATTGCTGCCTCATTTTTTCTTTGATGTTATCTACTTTTTCTTTCTTTTCATGTTTAATTTTGCATGTGTTCATGCAATTCTTGGCTATATGACCATGTTCAGTACAAGTGAAACATATTATGGTGGTGTCTCTCTTCCTTGTGTGATTTTTGACACAATTCATGCCAATGTTTCCATATTCTCATGTAATGACATCTACACCAAGTGTTGTAGTTCGAACTAAATATTTCTTTCACAATATGCTCTACTAGATTGAATGAGTTGGTTCTATAATCTGATACCTTGTGACCTTGTTTCTTGTATCTGTGACACTTGCCTTTAAATTTTGTTTTCTCTTTGCATTCATTAGCCTTATGACCATGCTAACTACAATTGTAACATTTTTCTTTGACCAATATCTATTTGATGTATGACCTATCATACCATAGTGATTGCAAGTAGGTCTTTTATTCCTTTTATCACCTTGTTTGGAGGATTCACCTTCTTCTTTGTATCCAACTCCTACTTTACCTTTTTGTCTATACAGATTCTACTCATTCAACTGATTCAATTGATTCATGTTTGCTTGGGATTTCATCATTCTTTCATTGATTTGTTTTTTAGTTTTTATACCATTTTTCAATCTTTCACTAATTTAATTTTCAAATCTCAACTCATTTCCTATTCTTTCATTGATTTATCTTTCCAAATTTAGATCATTTATTAATTTTGCATTGATTTGTCTTTGGCTCATGATTTCCTCATTTGCATTGGAGATTTGATCCATAAGATTTGCATGCTGAAAGGATTGGTTCTAGATTTCATTGTTTCTTCCATCCATTTCTTCTTTCATCTTGTTCCTTTGTTCCATGATTTCACATAGCCTTATTGATTGAATTTCTTGTTCTCTTTTGAGCTTTCTTACTTCTTGTTGGAGGGAACCATTCTTCTCTAAGAGTTCTTTGATTGCATTATTTACTTCATCTGAATTACTGGAAGGAAAAAAGTCTTCAATTCTTTCTTCAATATACTAATGACCATTCATTTGATTTGTAAGTTCCCTCCTTTTTAGGGATTGGGAAAGAAACTACTTAGCTTTCTTGAGTTGTGCAATGGTCATCTCTAGATCTAGCTTTTCATTGTCAATGGCTTTGTCAAGTCAGAATATCTCCATTATCCTTGATCTTTACTCAAGTTGTCAAACTTTATCCTAAGAACCACAATTCTTAGATACTAGTTGTTGAAAATATTTAAGACTAGCTAGGTTACTAAGAGGGGAGGGGTGAATCAATAACCTTAAAAAATTTATCCTATTTAGATCTTAATTACAATAATCCAATTACAATTTAATTCATTAAACCAAATCTAACTGTATGCATAAGAAACATAAAACATAAAAGATTCATAAGACTTGAACACAATAATTTGGTGACCTAGAAACCTTCCAAATAGAAAGTAAAACTAAGGTGGGGTTGATACCCACAAAACTTCAATAATGTAGCATAAAGTTGGCTTGTTAAGGTTTACAATGATCACTTTTGATGATCTATCTTGTTAGGAGCAATTAGGACTACTAGGTCCACCTTGTTAGAGGTTTTACAAACATACAATAAATTATCCACTCAGTAAAGATATTTGAGAAAAGATTGTTAAGTCTAACTTGATAAAGGGTTTGAATTGGTTCACCTATTAGGATGAAATAGTAGATCTCTGACTTACAACTAATTTGTTGATACATATTCTTTGAAGTATTGATCACCTTTCTGTGATAGATATGACTCTGTTGCTCCTTTACTAATATGGCCTTACAATACACTTTGTCTACTACTGATTAACATTTGAATGCTTCTATATCACATTACTTACAAATTTGGATATGATACAGTTCATTACATATATATATCAATCCAATTTACAACATTACAAAGTTGGCCAATATACATTTCAGCTTCAATATTAAAAAGTTGGCCCACATGTAGATACTCAGGTTCTAAATATTGACTTTGTGAAGTTCTAATACTTGACATCCACTATCATTACTTGACATCATCATGCATTTAGTAGAAGCATAAGCTCAATCCATACTAATCACTTCGATGTAGTCTTGAAATTAGTTAGCACTGGTGACTCGGTAACTACTGTGTAACTCTGTATAAACTAAATTACTCATTTACCATGGCTAGTCTAAGTAAACATTAATCATCATACAGCTTGGTTAACACTAACTTTAACTTTACATGAACTACTGGCTCAGTAGAAACTGCCAAGCTTGGTGACCACTGCAATGCTTGGGTTGAACTACTAGACTTCACAGTGCTTAATTCTTCTTAGTTTGAACTATTACACACTAACTAAATTCCCTTGGTAACCACTAAAATTCTTAGTAGGAACTATAATGCTCAGTGGCTACTAAATTACATGACAAACACTATAGATTGTTCAATGGGCTTGGCAACCATACATAATCTGAATAAGTGTTGTCACTAATAACAAGCTTGAGTGAATGATAATACAAGTTGGTATGGACAACTAGTTGAGCATGATAACCTCCCAAGGTTATGGGAGATAATTTTTAGTATCTAGTATATGCAGTTAACATCATAAGCATAATGAATAAGTTTAGAAGAAGTTATGCAAGTTTTGGCTATGTCTTTTGTAAGATAGAGTTTACATAGGCATGTTCTAGTAAACTTGTTATATCATTTAGCTATTTTGATATCTTAAGGATCAAGTTTAAGGACATGGAGAAGAAATGTTGAGGATGACATCACTAAACTCACTCATCGTAATATTGCATGTATGGAAATTTATTCATGTTGCAAGGTAGATGATTTGTGTAATATGTTCTTAATAAGGTCCTATAATAATTAATTGAGAAGGACTAACAGTCCATTCAAGGAATTTTTTTATGGACTCGATATAAAGGAAGGACATTTTCCTTCATCATTATAAGGATGAACATGAATTGTGAACTTTTGATAAGAAACAGAGAGTGTAGAATGTGAAGTTGAGAAAACTAGTGTGAAAGTGTAGGAAACTTCATTGCCTGGGATTTTCTAAGTGATTTGAGGTTTGCTATTTGGATCTAATATTTTTAACCAAGTCTAAAAGTTCTAGCAATCATTGGTCTAATTGGAAAGATAGAGGAAAGAAGAAGATAATAGTAAATTACTTGTTTGAGCATGAGCTCTACTTGTAGTTGAAATTGCATGTTTGAGCAGTGGGTTATTCTTGCATACATTATACCACAACTCCTAACAGGGCTGACACAACTCTTGACAGGGTTGGAATCTCCTAACACACATTCAAAGTCTCCTAATAGGGACTCATTGTACTAAATGTTGTAGTAGACTCCTAACAGGGTCCATCCTCTAACAAGGAATATTTATATTACCACATCATCTTGTGGGCTTTTGGATACAATTTTTCAATTATGTGTTGTCTTTAATGTTACAAAAATGTCATATCAGTCATCAGATAGAGTCTACCAAGCTCAGTTGGTCAACAAAGCAAATTATAGAGTCTACTGAGAATTCTTGAAAGTTACTCCATGGAAATAGTTTCTACTGAGCTCACTCGGGCATCCAAGGTTTCGATGGAAGAAGTTAGTTTCTACTGAGCTCACAAGGTCACCAAAGGAAATTTAGTGTTTACTGAGTTCACTTAGTCTCCAAATTATTTTTTATATTTTTTAGTGTTTACCAAGCTTCAGTTGGTCAACACTAGAACTCATTTCTAGAATAGTGTCTACCAAGCAGGGTCAGCCAATGAGGGATTTCATTATTTTGGGAAATAAAGTTTAATTATTTCATGTAATGAATGTATCCAATTGATGTAATGATTATTGGTAATCATAACTTGTAAATGAGCTAATTGGACAATTTGTAAGGTATAAATAAAAGGTCAAGTTGTGAATTCAAAAGTATGGATGAATGAGCAAGCATGCAAGTGTATTGATTGTGAAGAGGAAAGTGTAAGAAAATTTTGAAGAAGGATTAGATATCCTTGAGGAGTAGAAAAGATTTATTCAATCAGAAAGGATCTAGTAAACAAAAATAGAGATCTATATCAACAAAGTTTAGTTGCAATTCATTCAGGTCAACTCATTGTTACTTTCTCACAATTGTAGTACTAATTTTCTAAATATTTTAACAAAGTTGGTTTAACAACCATTTTTGTAAATCCTTGAACAAGGTGAAAAGTTCTATTGGATTGTTCTAAAGTCCTCTAGCAAGGCCACTCCTAGCAAGGTGATTAAATCCTTTAATGAGGTCACACCTCACAATATGTTCTATAACCTTTAATAGGTTTGGCTCCTAACATGGCTCACTTCAGAAGAGTGAAAATTGGTAGCTAGTTACCTGGTGGTTTTTCCCATATTGGGTTTCCATGTTAAATCTAGATTCTCTTGTGTGTATGTTTTTTTTTAATGCATACATGTCAAATCTTTGTGAATGCTTAAAGATTAGTAATAACTTATAGTACATCTAACGAGTTATAGCATTTTTTTGTGTGGCTACTGAGTGACAACTGTAATTAGTTTTTAAGACATCTAAGGGATCTATGGACTTGTTTTTGTGGTAACTGATTCTCTCTCCCCCTCCTCCCTCAGTTACTCCATCTATATTTTGAATAGTGGGCATCATTCCCACTGGGGTTTTCCCTCTAATAAAGGTTTTCCCTAGTCAACATATTTGGTTTAGTTATCTATGTGCATCATTGTATGGTTACTAAATTTATTTTGGTTGAATGGTTAAGTTTTTTTAAACAAGATAAATGTTTTAATTGTTGGATAATTGATTCACCCCTCCTCTAACTTATCTTGGCGGACTATTATTTCTAATAATTGGTATCAGAACATCATGTCCGTGAAGAAAGATAGTCCAAAGTTTGATGGAACAAACTATGATAGCTGGAAGTAAGAGATGAAGACACATTTGACGTGTATGGGTCTGAGATATTTGATCTTGAAAAAATCAAAGAAGGCAATCATTGAAGAAAAGGAGTTCAAGAGTTGCTCGAAAGTAGAAAGAGATCTTTTCAAGTGTGAAATGAGAGCTAGAGAAGAACTATTGGTCGCACTTACATTTGATTTGGAAAGCTTTGGAAAATAGTTTTGAAGGTGATGGACATCTAAAAATTTGATGCTACAATGTTGGATTTTTGTGTTTCAAGATGCTAAGATGATGGAAGATGAATCTGTAATAACATATATAGGCAAGATATTAGAAATTAATGCAAGTATTAAAGGCCAAGGAGTAACTAAATAAGATGAATAGGTTATATGGAAGATATTGAAGACTCTAACAACAACATTTAAGTTAGTAGTGTAGTTGGTTATTTTCAACTATCAAGAAACAAAATAGTCAATACCAAGACAATAAAATAACAAATAATCTGAGTATTAGCTACTTCCTATAAATAATTATGTGTGTTTTATATCTAGACTCAATTTCAACAAAAATAAAATAGATTTTTTACACTCTAGGCTCTACAGAACCAAGTTGGGTATACCTGAGGGATGGAAGATTTTCAATCTAATATCATATACATGTTTGGTTCATTCCATGAAACTTTACCACAATACACATCCCTTAAAGTAGATTTGGTCATAATTCTTCTTACGTTTACAAGTACTTCTGGCAATAGTAACTAACTAAGATTTAGGGATTAAATGCAAACAAGTACAAACCAACATTGATATTCTTCAAAAAGTAAAGTAAAATTGATTTTTAACTTAAGCGTCATGATTTTTCATGATTTTTCAAACCAAATCAATAGATTAGTTCCTCATCCATTGGAACTTAGAGTTCATTCAATTTCTAGATCTAATTGATTGCATCAAAATCAATATCATCAGCAACTGTCATTGAAACTCATTCTTACAGACATCTTTCCTATTACCCTAAAAGTTCTATCAATTTGACTTGTTATCTAAGGTTTTGCAACCCTAAATTTTTCTCTCAAGTCAACTATGTCACAATTTAAAAAAATGGTAAGCTTTTAAAGGTTATCATTTATAACTTATTTTGCATTTTATAATATTTAATTCTTTAAAAGATTAAATATTATCATTTTCAAATGCAAAATAATTGATTAATCTCTCACATAATAATCACAAAGTTGATAAATATACATATATTAATTCTTTAAGAATTAATATTATTGTAAAGTGTAAAATGAATATTACACTTATCATGGGAGTAAAAGTGATGGAAGGCAATAGAAGTTTGGTAAGAAGTAAGTTAGGGCAGTTGCCCAACTTCTTGACAAAATTTATATAATGGGAGAAAACTATTGTAAAAGGGGTTCTTCTTTTCCAGTCGAGAAGTTCTACAGTTGGTATAATAGGGGAGAAGACTTTTGGCTTTAGAATAAGGGAACACTATGCTGAAATTTTGATAAGAGATAAATTTTGGAAAGTATGTACAGTTTTGGTCTCTAAAATCAAAAATCTTAATCATGTTCTTGGTGCAAGGAAATGAAATGAGATAAGCTTTTGGTTTCTTATTCTAAAATAAACTATTGATTCTTTCATAGTAAGCATTCTTATGGTATTGTGTGAATGTTTATGAATGATGAATTTGCATGGTAATACTGGTTACTTTCAAGTGTAGTCCTTGATCACCTTTGTTATCATCCTTATTTACTCAAGAAAGTTGCAAGGTTGTATGGTACATTCATCCTAAATAGCTTTCTGTCAATCTTTGAAGTTTTAGATTCTTTATTTAAAAAAACCTTTAAAAATCACATCATACGAGGGAGTTGCCCCTCTAAATGCAGAGGAAGGCCACATACCAAGGGCCTATCTGACTGTTGTGAATGATTTACCACAGAGTCTGTTAGAAAAATTCTACTGTGACAAATTCATTTACCAACATGACTAAAGCATTTACTTAATTCATTGAATTAAAAGAAATCGTGAATTGACATACAATTTGTTTTAATTAAATTTATTTGAATAATTCTTGCTTATACAACATCAACACAACCAGATAATAAAATGGAGACAAGATTCAACAAGAACAAATATGAGGATAGTTCATCTTTGTATTAGTTTCTTTTGAAAATTGTATACAATTGAACAAGACTAAGAATGCCTCAACATAAAACATCCAACTAATACTAAGTGAAAGTATTCTCATAAAATTTGCAGAGAAAACATATCAAAAAGTACACATCAAGAAAACTTGGCCGAACAAGTTTAGTAAAAGACTAAAATATGCAAATAACTTAGTCCCCTTCTTTAGAACTACCATCTCACTTATATAATATGAGATGCAACAAACTTCAAGTATAAAGAATTGATAGTTGTCCTTTAGACAAAGATATTTTAATTTTTTGCTATCTTAAAAAAAAAAAAAAAATTATGCAATGGACAAAACTTTATATCAAAGTATTCTTCTTGGTGGGCCCTTTTTCTATTACATATATTTAAATGCTATGAATTTCATGATTGGCTTTTGTGCTATTCTAAATCCTTGGAATATGCAACCATCAGGTTTGCCAATGATTTATCTAGTTTTGATGATTGCAAGTTTACTTCAACTAAGGAATCTCCACTGGCATCATCATGAACTGTTAGGATAATAGTTATTTCTAAGTCTTTAGCTACCACATCAGTAATTTGGTCCTATGGACTAGAAATTATAATTGGTTGTTCTATTTCTATTGTTGAGTGTGATTGTTTTGCTTTACTTTCTTCTTTTGAGATATCAATTATTTGATCCCCTTCCTGGCCACACCCTCTTCTTCTATTGCCACCTATTTCAAAGACAAAACTTCTTCCTTCTACTTGTTGAAAACAATATCACTAGGCCAATCAAAATTTAGGATCTCCTGTTGCTTTTTAATTACAAAGAATCATATTTTCTCTATTTCAAAAAAATCTTTTCTAATAGTATTATAAAACAATTGCAATTTGAAAAATTGTTCATTAGTCATTGCCCATAGTGCATGCCCCTTTTCATTTATGACCTTGTTCATTATATGGAACAACAAATAATCTAATTCCTTTCCCCATTCATCCTTTTCTTTTATTTTTTCAATCTTTTTAAGTGCACTAGGAAAGAAATCAAACTTTTTTGCTATGTATTAAGAAAGATAAATCATGATTCTTTTTTGAACAGAAAACCTTTTTTCGTCAAATTCTGTTAGATCATTAACTATATCAAACGATTTCACTATTTGATCACATGAAAAATTGATGACAAAGATACACATAGAATTAAGATCATTATCCCTTTCCTTCCATTTCTACACTAAGGGCTTCAACGTATCTTCATCTCTCCTTACTTCATCCCACATCTCTAAGATTCTTGCCATCTGATAGTAGAAAATTGGCTAGTCAATATTTTCTACTATGTACAAAATTATTTTCTTGAATTTTTCTTCATATTTATTATTCAATTTAACATGCATTTTCCATAGTTTATTTTTCTCTTCTTCAAATTCTTCTACAGTGTAGAATTCAAGTCTCTGCAAGGTATCAAGCAATTCAACAATTGGGGTAGATGTGAATAGCTCAATTGGGTTGTGAGGATATACAATCCTTGGTCTATTGGGATCTCAAACTTTCCCCTTTCTAAGTTGTTTACTCATTTGGGATATTTTATTTTCCAAAAATTGTATCATTTTTCCTCTTTCCTCATATACCTTAAGTTCTTTTTCAAACTTGGCACTGAGCTCTAGGAATTTACTCTTTTCTTTCCTACCTACCACACTCCCAAAAGGGGCAGGAGATATAGTTGTCACTAATACTGATATAGAAAGGGGAGTGGCTGAGGAGCCTCCTATGCCATCCCTTGACCTCACTATTTCTGATTATAGAGGTAAGGAGATAGAGCCATTTTAGTGACCTCTTCACTATCAACTTCATATGCACTGTACACTGTCAATCTACCAGTATGCTTAGCACTTGAAATCTCTTGAATTTTGGTCTTATTTCTCTTTCCAATGGACTAGATCACCAAATCTTGGTGATCATTGTTGAATTTCACCCCTCAATGTGCTTGTAATATTTCTTCTCTAGGTTTATACTACACATCTTTCTCCTTTCTATTGGAATAAAAAATCATATCATTACCTATGTCCCATTTTGGCAGAACCAAAGCTCTTAATTTATTGACCAACTATCTCCCTACCTAAGGTGTTGGATGGGAAAAGTCCTCCAAATATTTGGCTTTTGCCTCTTCCTCAATTTTAGAGTCCAATTTGTTTGGTTTCTCTATTTTATTGTTTTACACTTTTCCTAAAAATTGCCTATATTTTTCCTCCACAAAATTTCCACAAAGGTCCTAGATCTAACAAAATTTTCATCATCTATAAACTTTTGAGGTGCTTGTGCAATGATGGGATCTATCTCCTTACCTCTATAATCAGCAATAGTGAGGTCAAGGGATGGCACAGGAGGCTCCTCAGGCACTTCCCTTTCTATATCAGTAATAGTGACAACTATATGTCCCTCTTGTCTAATTTGCCTCAACTACTCTCTTATGAATGCTTCATCATCTATTTTGAGTGGGGTTTGGGATGGTGAATACTCTCCTGCTTGAGAGGAGGATCCCTATTCGAATCTTTGTCTCTTAGGGGCACTTATGTTAGGTGGACTCTCTGATCTTGGCCTTTTGTAGTGGGGAGTGTGTTGTATATTTTGTGCTACAATGTACCTAACCCTCCTCTATAGTGTATACTAGCCTAGAGTCACCACCATTCTACTATTTATTTTTCTTTCCAGTTTAGTAGATTTTTTTGTATATGCTTTCATTAAGATACCATTCTTCTCATTCAAAGTTTGCATTATCATAGAAAAATTATTCATCAGAGCATTCATTTTGGCTTCCCAATATTCCTTATCTGCTAGGGGATTATAGTCGAGTTCAAAAGAATTAATAAATTCCAAAACTTTACTAAAAAGTACACATTTTTATTTTCTAACCTCTTGTTCTTGTAGTGAAAATACATTTCTAATAATATCTTTTGGGAAATACACAGTTTGTACAAGAACCTTAGCTTTCATTCTATCCCTAAAGAGGTTGTAAAATCCCTCTGGATCAATGTATCTAGCATGCAATTGGTCCATTTGATATTTATGCAAAAATAGGTTAAAATTTCTCCATCCCTTTTTAACAAAATTAAAATCATGTATAACAGTAATAATAGGGAAGAACGTGCCTTTACCTTGTCCCAATATATCCCTTTCTTCAATAAACCCAATCTTCCATAGTAACTCTATATTTCGTATTTTCAAAGGCACATGAAAAGGTAATACATGGGGTTTTTTGAAAAATCCATAAACTCTGATCACTGTGGAAATAGGGTACGCAATTATATCCCCCCAATTATTACTAACCAACAACCTTTTGGCATAATCCTTGTGTTTTATCAATTATAATAGAGGCTATGGAATTTTGTGACTATCCCCTTTCAAAATTAATCTAAGCCTTGAAGTAATGTATCTATCAAATCTAACATAACTAGCATCTATGACTTCCCAACTCATATGAGTGCTCCATAATTGCACTGGGAGCCTCTCTCCATCTCTCTCTAGTTCCAATTTGATTTATTTGGAGAAGAAAGTAGCTACTTTATAAAAACATATGTACATCAAAAAATAATACTAGTAGAAAGGCCTATTTACCTTACCTTGAGCTATACCAATTAAACCATTATGAATTTCCTTAGCTAGATAGGTGGGAAAATCAAGCATTGTGGTCATTCAAAACTAAAGGGTATGAGTTATGATGAGGAAAATGGAGCCTTGAATATATTCTTGCTCATCCATTCCAAATAACTTGTGGAGAGAGAAATACAAACATTGAGCCTTGGGATTAAAGTATT
The DNA here is from genome assembly GCA_028749045.1 of Cupressus sempervirens. Classification (NCBI taxonomy): domain Eukaryota; kingdom Viridiplantae; phylum Streptophyta; class Pinopsida; order Cupressales; family Cupressaceae; genus Cupressus; species Cupressus sempervirens. The sequence continues at coordinate 126,730,128 of CM053789.1, read as the reverse complement.
TTTTCATCAGAGGCTCTGGGTTGTTTTGTGTAACCAGAGGAAGTGACCCAATTTTAACAATATGGTGCTAAAATGGTCATACCCTCACGTATACCCTTTGTGCATCATACCTTTCCTGAAACTCTTCCATATCAATTTTCACATGGACTACCTTGTTGGGGTTGAGCATAAATAATTCACTAATTATGGCTAGTGAAACCTTAAAGACGTTGTCTCTTGCATGGTTTTTTAAAATTCTAGTAATGGGGTCATATTTCTTGGCCATCTCAATTAAAAAATCACTATCAAAGAATACCGTAGGAACAACTAGTTTTCCAATGTAAAATTCCCATACATTTCTCAACAAGGTGCCTAAATTGCATTCTGCAAACAAGTTTTTGAACAATTCTAAACTCCCCACTAAAACTTGTGCATCTCTTACCCAATTTTCCTTGTCATAGAAACCCTCACCTACAACCAACCTAGGGATTTTAGGGATGAGTTCTCTACCCTTTGTTAAGTCATTCATAGACAGAGGCATTTGTTCAAGAAAATTGTCATGAACGTATATTTTTAGGTAATCTATCTAGCCAGAAAATTCCTTTTGGGAGGCATCTTCAATTCAACTTAGCACAATTATAATCTTTCAACTTTTCAAGCATTAGAAACCATTTACCTATTGATTTCAACTTCCTTTTCTCTATGAATTACATTTCAAATCACTAAAAACATCATAGAATCTCATGCCCTAGCTTTGGAAACCCTTGTGCTCTAAACAATTGTGATTGTGTGGCTTAGTAATGGTGAATTTGCAAGTTATAACAGAACGTTAAGGTAGCATGAAGTAACCCTGAAAAACATTAATATTTCTAACCATTAATTTTCCTATTGCACCTTATATTTTAATTTCATCCATTAACTACATAGCATTGAGTGACCTTATTTGAAAATAAAAAACAACTTTAAAGTTTTAAAGTCCTTGCCACATGTCAAGCAGGCACTTTCCTGCCTTGCTTAAAGTTCATGCATCTTCACAACACAATGAAGCACCAATCATTGATCTTCCAAAGATTGATGATCACAATACTTGGTGAATAAGACCCTTTAAAAAGTGACTCCATAGGCACATTCATCACCAACTTGGCAAAAACCTATTTAGTCCGCCAATTACTCAACCCCATGTCATTACCTTTTCTACCCTAGTATGACTCAACAACTCTTCTTTACAACATATCTGACATTTCCACATGGTGGAAGGAAACTTCCCCAATTTATTTAAATGCTGAGCACTTTCTTATTTTGGTAATGCACTACCCATTGATTTTGAAAAGTTCAACAATATAAAACTTATGTCTTTTGAACTACATGAAATACTCATTTGTGATGTCATCTAGGATAGGTGTCACCAAGGCACTTTCCTTCTTTGGTTAAAATCCTTGCATCTTGGTATTTTGGGTAAGCACAATTTTTTGATCCATACAAGATCAATGGTGCAACACATTTATAACTTTTAGCATTAAGTCAGTCACACCAACCAATGAATGCATTACATTTGTGACAAGCATATCTAACAATTGTTAGCAGTACAGATGACATAATGCCTTTAAGAGACTACTACCATGACATCATCCTATGCTATATGTCAACAAGGTGCTTACCTTCATTATTTAAACACCATTCACTATTATCTTGTAGGAAACTGCCATCTGTTGATCTCATCAAGATCAATGACATACAATCTACACTTTTTTGAACTATGTGTAACATACTTTATGGTTTCATCTTGGACAAGTGTTACCATGATGCTTTCCTACTTTATTTAAAATCATTGTATATTCATCAAGTAGGTAAGTGCCATCCATTGATCTATCAAAGATAAATGGGTCAACAAATTTGAAAGCAAAACCCACACCACCAAAATGAGCCAACTGATAAGATTAATTAAAATGGAACATGCACTATAGGTACTAACAATTCTTAAAATGTCTAATGAAGTATTGATAAACTTAGACAAGCTTTAGTGTTTGTGGCCTAGTCTAGACCCTCTATCAAAAAGTGCTACATGGCACAAAGGCCCTTGCTTGCTTCACTTAGAAACCATGCATCTTCATATTGTTGGCATGTTCTCACTGTCAATCTTAGAGAGATCCAAGGTCAATCAAAACAAACCATCAAAGTCAAGATACTTCATAAAATGCTTTAATAAATATAACCATTGTTAGGGCAAGCTTAAAAAGGTTTACTTCATGGAAAATAAATTAATGTAATTTTAGTGAAGAGAAAACTTAAGGTAAGAATTTCCCATTCAATTTGAATTTGCAAAGTATATTTAATTATCTTTTTTGAATGCTAGGAAAGACAAACGAGGGTTTGTAAGACTTTGAAAAATTTGAACTAGGGTTTTAACAGAGATTCACCAATTTTGGACTATCCCTAGGGTTTTCATTGTAAGGAACAAAATATCATAATGGGTGAAAAACAAGGCCAATGGTGGCTCTATCTAGGGACAATAAATAGATAAGAGTTCATATAAGCACTCAAAACCCCTAGGATGAGTAGACCATAAACTTGACCATCCTTCTAACTTGATAACTCTAAGAGAGAAACAACACTAGGAAAGTAATATAAAAGAACTACACAAAAGACACAAAGGATATACAAATTTACAAAAACCCTAAAACTACTATTCATGGAAGAAACAAGTATTTTAGCAAAACTACCTCTTGAAGAACTATCCATGAACTAATAGTTCAACAATGTTGCTTGATAGATCCTTTAGAACATAGGAGTCCTCTCCCCATGAGGCTTCAATTAGATAAGGGCCTAACCATATAGGATGAAATTTTACATGCTTTACTTTATCCTTAATCCTAGCATTCCACATGAGGACTAAATCTTTAAGTTCAAATTTCTTTCTCACTATTTTTTTATCATAAAGTGTTTTGACTTTTAGTTACAACTTCTAATTTCTGGCAGATGCTTATTTCCTCATCTCAATCAACCCTACCAACTCATCTAATCTTTCCTGCATCAATAATGTCTTCATCATTCACTTGGATGTACATATAGAGTCCCACTAGGTTGTTCTTAGGCATCCTTGCCTAAATTCCATATACAATTTCAAAAGGTGCTACATCTATGGCTTTTTTCATAGTCACCTTGTCAACCCATATTGCTAATTGTAATTTAGAATTTGAGGCCTTCTTGTTATCATTCGATCTTCTTTTATTACTTTTAACAAGCTTTTATTTGTGAATTTAGCATGCCCATTACCTTGTAGATGATAGGGAGATGATGTTGATCTTTTTATTCTATATTTATCACATAATTTTATAAATTCCTCAGACCTAAAACACATTGCATTGTCTATCACAACCTGTTGGGACAACCAAATTTTCAAATGATATAGTTTAGCAAAAAATTGTTAACAACCTTACTAGTTTCATATCTTGTTGGGGTTGCTTCCACCCACTTTGTGAAGTAATCAGTAGCAACCAATATCCATGAATAATTAGTGCTAGATTTAGGAGAAATTTCACCTATAAAATCCATCCCCCATTATTGGAATGGTGCTTGAACTTCCACTAGCTTTAATGGAGTGTTACCTAAATTTTTTAGTTTACTAGAAAATCTTTGATAGGCATCACACTTCTTGACCATTATATGAGCATCTTTGAAAAGTTAAGGCCACCAAAATCTAGCTCTCATCACTTTGTGTGTAATGGTCTTGGCCATGAAATGTCCTCCATAGATCCTAGAATGATTTCCTTTAGTATTTCTTTTTATTTCTCTTGATCAACACATTTTAGTAGCACTCCTTCAAAGTTTCACCACCATAAGTTTTTCTAAACAATAATATATTTGATGGCTTGTAATTTTGTGCTTCGTTTCTCATTTTTAGTCAAATGCGAAGGAGCTTCCATATGTTGTAAGTAATGAATAACATTAGTCTACCATTCACAATGATTGATATCACATAGATATGATCTCAGGTCATCTATTACCAAATTTATTTGATTAGTATCCAAGTTGGAATGAGCCATAACATTAGCTAACCGTTGACCCCTTACCAATTTTGTAATTTGAAATTCAATATCAAATTCTTGGATCCTATTGATCCATCTGCATCTTCTTCCTAATACCTCCTACTAAGAAAATATATCCTTGATAGCTACATTGGGTACAAATGCAATGATAATGGCAGCTACCAAATAGCATCTAAAATCTTTAATATCTTTCACCAGAGCATAGGCTTGTTTCTCATTTATTTCATATTTCAATTCAATAGACTGCAAGGATTTTCTAAAAAATGCAATAGGCTCCTGATATCCTTCCTCTTTCTGATGTAATAAGACTGTAGCTATAGAGTGAAAGGATGCAAAAGAGAATATGTGCATTAGCTTATTATAATCTTGGGTTCTAAGAATTGGAGAATTTTTTATGGTGGTCTTAATATGTTAAAAGTCTTGTGAAATTTATCCATCCCAATAAATAGTAGCTCCTTTCTTGAGATTTTTTTAATAGGCCTGCTAATGTTAGAAAAATTCGTAACAAATCTTCTTAGAAAATTAACTTTTGCAAAGAAAGATTTTATTCCCTTCACATTTTTTTGCTTGGGGACCTTGTCAATGGCTGCCACTCTCTCAAGATCTATCCTTACTCCATCCTTTTAAACTATATGTCCTAGTAATCTATAATCAGTTACCCCAAATGTACATCTCCTGGGGTTTAAGGACACCCCATATTCCAAGGCTTTGATAAAGATCCTTTCCAAGTGTCTACACTGGTCTTGAACCTTCTTGGAGTAAGTTGTAAGGTCATCTTGGTATACTACCATAAATTTATTGAGGTAATAATGAAAGGCTACATCCATAGCCCTTTGAAAAGTTTCTTCTACATTAATCAAACCAAATAGCATTCTAACATATACATATGTACCCCATGGAGTTGTGAAAGCTATATGTATTTTTTCATATTCTTTCATCGGGACTTGGTTGTATCTTGAGAATCCATCCATCACAGACATCAACTCAAAGCTAGTTACCTATTACAACATAGCCTCCATGTTTGGCAACCCATAATTTTCCTTTAGAGAAGCTATGTTCAAGTTCCTAAAATATACCAAGTTTGAAAACACAAGTAGAATGCCTAATTGCTTTGATTATCCCTCCATCCCTTAGCCTCCTTCACTCTTCCTACATTTTGGGGGCTAAGGTGGGATTTATAGGTCTTTGCCTTTATGTAAAGGGTTCAACATTATCTTTTAGTGGGATAACATGCTAGAATAGGTCCTCTATATAGGCCTTAAGATCATCATAGGACCATGAAAATACATGTCTATATTTTCTCAAAAAATCAATCAAAGGTCTTCTAATTTAAGCTAACAAATTTTGACCAATGTAAACTTTCTTTGCAGCCTTAGTAGTACCTAGGTTTATCTCTTCATGTTCTTGAGGCTTGTAATCTCTAATTCTAAGCTTTATCCTATCTTGGTTGTCCTAGAATAACAAACCATTTATGCACTTTATTAGTTTTCAACAATATGATCTCTTGACAAAAAATGCTTTCCTTACCATCTGTGGTTTCAATTAGATCACTGTAATCTAATTCTTATCATGATACTTGTTTTCACTTAGCATGAAATTTAAAATATCCTTATCATCCTCAAAGACTTTTCAATGTTCAATATTATCTACTATTGAAGTCCTATTCTGAACCTCAATCTATGAAATTCCTACAAATGACATATCCTTAGGCTTAATTGCTACATTTTCCAATAGGTCAGCCATTTTTTTTTGACTTCTATCCTTCCAAGAGATACCAAATGCATCAAAAAATTCAATATGATCCCAAATAGTATTTCTATATTGTTTCAACCTTTTATTTCTTGAGGCATAAGTTTCCTTTATTTGTGAAATAACCATTTTAGTATCACCTATGACATGTAATCTTTTAATTCCATGAAGGGTGGCAACTTTCAATCCTAACAGAAGAGCTTCATACTCTGCTATATTGTTGGTACAAGAAAAATTCAAGGTGAATAAATATCTAAAGGTATTCTTTTTAGGAGAAAGAAAGACTACTCCTACCCCTGAACCTTCTTTAGAGGTGGGCCCATCAATGTACATGGTCCACAAGACTAGTGAATCCATACAACATTCAACTTCATGCTTAATTGTATTAGGCAATTTCTCAACTCCTTGAATATTCAGCTTTTCCCTAAATGCATTCACACCAGTATCTAAGAAACAAGTAGTATCTTTGTCAATTTCTTCCCCAAATATCTGACTGGCCCTTGGATCTCTATCTAGTTTAATAACTTTATCTTCTATATGAAAATTTGCATAGGATAGATCACATTGTAGGCTACCTCCCATAGCAGTACTCCATTTTCTAGAGAGCAACATTCCATAATGTGGAGGAATATCAACTACAAGGACTAACATAGTTGATTCTACCTCAAGGTAATCATCTAGCTTAAATGGTTATACCTTGATAGTACCAATGACTTGTACTTCCCTAGCATCCATACCTCTACATTTTCCCTACTTAGTATCTACTTTCAATACTAAGGCTTCCATTACTTTGAAGGACATAATGGTATTAGAGGATCTTGAGTCTATCATGCAATTTTTAGAGGTTTTTCCTTTTATAATCAAACTCAAAAAGAATGGGTCCATAACTTCTATATAAGCTACTAATGAATCATCAAAAATATTTGAGGAATTTGGGATATAATACCATTATCTTCTACCAACACTAGGCTTTACTAAATGACACTTTGCTCAACAATATTGCTACTATTTCCTATCCCACCCAACTATGACAAGGCTTTACTCTTATGCTCATTGATTCTAAACAATTCAGACAAAGACACATTCATAGTTATGTATGACAACATAGTAATCATATCAATAGGTTTAGATATAATGGGCTTTACAATAATACCTGGACTAGAAGTCTTTTTGATAACAAGCACTATCACTTGCTTGAAATTATTAGATTCTAGATTATTCTCTTGCACAATTTCTTTTACTATCTCATTTGTGTGGAGTTGAACTTTCTTTTTGGGTTCCCACTTCGTGGTTTTTTTGTCTTTAACCTTATCTATCTCTACATTAGTCTTCTTATTATTATCTTTCATTTTATGTTTAATGTCCTTTATGAATATACCAAAAGGTTTACTAGCATCATTTTTAATTGTTCTATTTCTCAAATTATAATTACTATGAACTTGAGAAATCATCATTGTAGTAATTTTATCAATTTCCTCTTTAGAAGACATTCTTAAATTTACATGGTCAATTTTAGAAGATGAACACATACCTAATATTCATCACAACCTTTATTATCTAAGGACACTTGTTGATGATGTAACTGGTAGGCAATTCTCTAGCTTTTAATATCGTTTTCATGTTCCTCCAAATCAAAATCTACACAACCATCACACATTCTAACCATATTATAGCTTACATCATCATGACTTTTTTCTTCTTCTTCTTTCTCATTTTGTGCATTTTGATCTGAAAAAAATGACTAAGCAACCACACAATAATATGAAGAGTGGGGTGATTGATATATAATGCACCATGGTACATCATCATTCATATTAACAAAACTCCTTTGTAGAGGATTTGGTGTACCCTTATGTTTTATAATTTGGGTTTGGATAGGAATTGGCTTACCATCTTTCCACTAAGTAGTATATGGGTAATTATGCATTCTTGGTTGTCTATTAAAATGTTTATTATTCACTAGGGCCTTTTAACCAACATTATGTTTTTGTTTGTTGAAAATTTTTGGGTTCATCTTGACCTATTGTGGTTCTTTAGGCTTCTTACCTATAGGATTTTTATCATTTTCTTTCCTATTGTTCTTAAGATTAAACAACTTTAAATCATCTCTCTTGCCTAGCTTACTAGATTCTTTTCTATTATTCTCAATATTTATTACAAAATTGAAACCATCTCTTAGAGGTTTAAGCTCTTTATCCCTAAACTGATAGCCATCTTTCTATCAAAAGCATTAAAGTATATTGTAGGGCATACATCTTCATTCAATTTCATCACTTGGAATAATTTGTACATTCCCTTTTGAAATCTTATATTAAAATAAAATGTAGATTCATTAGGATTCTTCTTGATATTATTAAAATCATTCAACATAAAAATAAAATTAGTATTGTCTACTTATTGTCCTTTGAAAAACTTCTCCAAATCATTACAAGAACTAAAATAGTCATCTAGCAACCTCTTAAACCAATCCCTAGCATCCTCAATCAACAAATGTACAAACAATTTTATCACTACATCCTCATCTTTGACTTCAAAATCGTTCAACATATCTATAAAAACTCTAAAGTGATCCTCACTAGTAATAACATTATTTATAGAGAACTTGACAATTTTTTTCTTTTAGATCAAAAGATATGGGATGAGGAAAACTAGGAATCCCTACAAATGATATTTCTCTATATTTTTCCATATATAGGTTTCTTCTGAAAACCAACAACATTGGATGTGTGTGCTATATTGGCTTGATTACAAGCAACAATTTGGGATTTTTGTATTTGGACATTAGGGATCTAAATATGAGTAGTGGATAATAATACAAGGGCAAATTGAGACACAGCCTGACTAGAGATCATTGGTCCACAAGCAAGTGTAGAAGTTGTAGCTTGGGTGGACAAACTAGCCCATGAAACTAAGGTAGAATTGGACTTGTTGAAATGAATCTTTCTTCTAGTTTCCATAGCTTGAGCCTAATTTTTAACCTTCTCAAGTTCTTTTCCAAATCCTCTTTCTCTTTTCTAGCCTTCTCTAGATCAAGATCTGTTGGAAATATTAAGGACTAGCTAGGTTACTGAGAGGGGAGGGGTGAATACGTAACCTCAAAACCTTTTAATAAATTCAGAACTTAATTCCATTAATATTAATAAATGTAATCTACTACATGCATAAGAAAATTGAGAAACATAAGACACCACGAACACAATATATGGTGACCCAAAATCCTTCCAAATAGAAAGTAAAACTAGGGTGGGGATGATACCCACAAAACATCAATACTGCAACATAAAGTTGGCCGGTTAAGGCTTACATTGATCACTTCTAATGATTTTCCTTGTTAGGAGAGCAATTAGGACTACTAGGTCCACCTTGTTAGAGGTTTTACAAACATACAATGAAGTATGCACTTGGTAAAGAGATTTAAGAAAAGACTATTAAGTCTACCTTGTGAAAGGATTTCAAGTTGATTCACTTGTTAGGATGAAACATTAGATCTATGACTTAGAACTGAATTTCTAATTGAAATCCTTTGAAATACTAATCATCTCTATGTGATAAATATAACTCTACTGCTCCTAATATGGGCTTACAATATACTTTACTCTGCTGCTAATTCACATTTGTGTGCTTACATTCCATTCACATTCCACTATCATTACTTGGCATCATCATGCATTCGGTAGAAGTAGAAGCTCAATCCATAATAATCAACTTTTCTTTGCATGATTCTCCCCCACATAATGTACATATCATGTCAAGCATATTGACATATTAAGTGTATCTCCTAGTATGGTATCTTTTTCTCTTGCTATTTACAAATATCTCTTCCCCTTTATTATATATAAATATCTCCCCCTTTTTGACAATAATGCCAAAGATTTATTAAAAATCTATTCATACAAAGACACCAAAATGTGATAGTAAATTAGAATGTACCTTAAGAATGAGAGTGAAGGTCTTATCCTAGTTGTCTTGCAAAACTTTGCACATCTATAGAGCAACTTGAACTTCTACAAAGAGTTCGATCATGTGATCTACAATTGAGAAATTATTGTCATGGATCAATGTTTTGGAATAGGCAATGTGCTTCTACATTGTATCCATGATCGGAAGGATCATATTCTAAATATTTATGAGTGTAGACCAGATCCTTGCTTCCTCTCTCAAAAATTCTACCTACATATCTAATAAGAATATGATCTTCATATGATGTCCAGAGCCTGAATTGGGGTCATGTTGCAACTCCTTTTCACTAGCCATTCAATCTTCATCAATTTTATTCAATTTGGTCTTTATTTCCTTAGTATGTTTGGTAATATCACATAACTTTACAAAAAGTGATGTTACATTTGTGCAAGAGGTTTCAAGACTTGTCAAAATTGAAGAATGCTCTACCTATTGGATAGCTATTTGTTAAGCAATGTGCTCAAACACTTTGTTATCAAATTTCTTTTCTGCTTTCTCAATCAAGTTATCTTGACCACTAAAATCTTCATTGAATTTATCGAATACCTCTTCTAATTGTAACAAAATATGTTGAGAAGTATCAACTTCAACACCTATAGCTTTAGTCAAAATGTTCTTTGTATCCTCAATAATCTTATAATCTTTGTCTCTCTCTTCTCTGAGTTTCTTTTGCTTTGCCTTCTTTTGGAAAAGATGACCAACTATGTGCATTTGATCCACAAAGATATTATCAAAGTCCCATTTGGGAATTTCAATTTCCTAAACCAGATCTATATCTTTATCTATTTTCTTTCCACAAATAAAAATTCTTGGTTTAATCTTTGGTTCAACTATCTTTGAAGTTGATGCTTTAGAATTTAGAATAGAAACAATAGTGGAAATGGTAGGACTAGTAGTGAAAATTTGTATAGTGCCTACTGGTGGAATACTGACTAGAATACTTGCAAAATCCATAACTAATTTTTTCACCAAACTTTTCAAAACTAAAGTATTTGCAAGTGAAGTACTAATAGAAGTATTTGCAATTGAAGCACTTATAGCATTATGCACAACTGAGGGTGCCAAAATTGTAGAATCCAAAACTGTACTTACTACTAAGAGTAGACACCTAAAAATCTTTTAGAAAATAAGGTATTTTTATTTTCTAAAAAGGTCCCCGATGACATCATCATTAATTAATTAATTAATTAATTAATTAATTTATTTATTTTTATGCCATTAAATCCCTTTATCTTTATTTAAAATATTTAATTAAGGAATCCCTCCCAAAAATGTTTAAATCTTATTTAAACATTATTTTCTTATTTATTAAATATTTAATTATTAAATTGACCAAAAATCCCAAAATAAATAATTAATTTACATTTTGCCCAAAATTTGGCCAATTTCCTTAAGACCACTAACCTCTTCCAAAATCTTCTAATCCTTCTTTAATTCCGATTAATGGCTAATCCCATCATTTCCTACCCCTAATCCCAACTCAAAATATTTAATTAAGATTAAATATTAATCCTCATGTTTATTAAAAATACTTTAATAAATATCTCCTCAACCCAAACCCTTGAAATAAATAAAACTTTATTTATTTCCTAAAAACCTTATTTATCCTCATCCTAGGAAGTTCTAGACTGTTCTAAAAAGTCTTCATCCTCATCCAAAGCCTAGACTCTTCTAGAAGATGTCAATCCTTATTTTTTTACCCTAATCCTAATCCCCCCCCTAACCTTGTCACATTCCCTAAACATGGGTTAAGACTTGCTAACCCAAGCCAAAGCCAACAAATATCTCCTCCTTCACCCAACCTCATTAAATGTCGTCCACTTGCCCATCTCTAACAAGCCTAATCTAATCTTAATCCAAGCCTAATCCTAGCCTTAATCATTTGCACATTCCTAAGTCAAGCTTAAGACTTTCTTAATCCAACCCAAGTCAAAATATCTCAACTCTCTCACAAATATCCCAACCATAAAACTTTATGAAGCCCACAAAGCCATAAATGACTCTTACAAGCCCATTCATTGCTCTTACAAGCCATTATGAGAGTCTTTATGGGTTTTGAGCCTCCTTTGTTGATACCTCAACCCCTCTTGCTCTAACCAATGACCTTGTGGCATGTGTCACTCCCTGATTGGTTGTAAGGAAGCACAATCCATGTGCTCTCCTCTCATTCAATCTAAACCTTCCATAAGCTTTCTCCCATCCTTTCATCCTAGCCCTTGATCCCTCAAGCCCTTTGCCTATTTAAGGAATCCTCTCCCAAGCCATTTTAACACAATCTAAAAAGTAAAACCATAATGCCATTTTGAGAAGCCATTTTTACATCAAATCCATTCACCAATATCTATCAAAAATCCTCCATTCAAGCCCATTTGAGAATTTGAGCATACATACATAATCAAGTCATCTTAGCTATTAGACACACCTCTACATCAAGTGATCATCCTCATTGAGGGAGCCTATCCATGGCTCATATTCTCATTTGAGGACTTCACTTTGTCTCTCATGAAGTTATGTTAAATGAGTATGCAAATTGTTTTTGATTGTTTTAATTTAGTGTTTCTAATATACTAAAGTAGCATATACACTAAGGACCTTAAAATTGTAGAATATTTAGTATCCATTATTGATGTTGACTCGGTACCTAAAGGATGCTACAGCTTAATAGATTAAGTGGTAGACACTTCTATCACTGATGTGCTGAGCTGAGAAGTAGAAGGGAGTGATTAAAAATTTGATGTATCAATGGTTGTTACAATCAAATCTACTAAAGCTATCTCTAAGCTTGATGATGTTCCAAGTTTTTTTTAGAGAGTGACGAAGTGAGGCTATGACAGTCACATCTATCTTGACTAGGTCGATCTCTTCTTCTTTTTCTTTGCTTCTTCTGTAGCTTCTTCCTTCTTTTCTTCTTCATCATCCTTCATTAGATCCTAATATTCATTTGCATCAATTGTGACAAATTGAGTAGAGTCTTCATCATTGTTTTCATCCTTGTCACTATCTTCACTTTCATCTTTGATTTCAACCAGATATTCACTTGGTAAAGATGGAATCCATGTTTCCATAGTGTTGTAGCATTCTTCACAACATGCTCTACATCTTTCATCAAAACTAGACAAGTGTTGAATTTTAAAGTCATTTTGTTCTTATTGTCTTTTAATGTCTTATTTACCTCTGCATCAGTCAAGTTGGGTACCAACTATTTTAAGGTTTGTGAAAAAATGTCTTTGATAGTCTGTTTGGTGTTCTCTCATCTAACTTTGATCTTATATAACAAAATTGTAGGGACCTGTGATGCTAGCTAGTCTGGAGAGAATTTCAATCTGCCCAACTTGTCCATGATCAAATCTTCAACTTCTTTCTACTCTACTGGACTTCTTATCTCATACGTGAGTGCTTTAAAATTTTTTATTTGAGCACCTTCTCTTAGTATCTTTAGCCTTTCTTGAAATTTAAGAGGAGGTTAGTTGAATATTACATCACTACTTTCTTTTCCTACTTTCTTCTTGGATTTCCTTGTAAATATTGTAGTGGATGGCTTTGGTGGCTTGGTGATAATCACCATACCTTTCTTCCTTACTAGCTCTTCATCCTTTTCTAATTCCTCCTTATTCTTTGATTATTTGACATCATCTCCTTTACCTTTTGTTAAGGTAAGAGGGATGCTTGTTGTTCTCAATTTTGTTATCCTCATCATGCCTTTGTTTACTGCCTGTGGAAGCTTGATTTCAAGTTCAATTCTTTCTTTTTCCGCATCATAAGTTCCAAAGTAAGATGCCTTTGGTTCTACATTTTCATTTACCAAGACTTCAATGATTTCCTTAGCTTCATCAATGTTAACCTCATATGGAAGAGGTTTTACCCACACATCTATGGGCCTTACTGCTTGGATGTAGACTCTGTCACTATCTATGATAAATAAAACATCATCCTTATAATCTTTGACTAACTTATTTTGTATCCTAAATCTATTATTCATGTTTTATTTGAAGGTTTCAAAATAGCTATCCATGATAATAATGACACTTTCATCCACTTCCGTGATATATTTATTAATCTAATATAAAACTAGCATATCTTTTCTCCATACAATCATGCCTTTAGAAGGGAAAAACTTTTGGACATAGAAAAATAAACATGTCAATAATGAACCAAATTTGCATGGGTTATTATTTGAAGTTCTAATGCTTTCCATGTGTTTTTTCAATGTCTTCAACAACAAATCTACTATTTCATATGATAGATTCTTCTTCACGACCTTAAAAGCTAAGTCAACTACTTCGCATGACACTCTATTGAGTCAGCTCAAAATATAAATCTTGTGTGCTATCAAATGGATGCCAAATTTGAGTTCTATATTAGTTATATTACTAATAATTCATTACTTTTTCATCCCATTCAGCTAGGGTTTTCTTTTGCGAGTTATCTTAGCCTAGAGTTTTAGTGGTTTTAGCTTTGGTGAGCATGGGGATACTAGTAATGTGATGTATCATTTTCTTGGCGATCAAAATTGGTTGCTCTAACCATAGTTGATAGTTACGAACTTAGCTTAGGATATACCTAACCCATTTGATTTGAAAGTTTTGAGGTGGGTGAGGAATATGAGTTAAACCTTTCTCTTCCAAATGTTTGTGCTTAGGTTTCAGAATTTCATTCACACAACTTTCACTTAGTGCATTACCAATTTCAAGGGTTCCTATTTCCTAAATTGCACATTTAAAATGTGTTCAGATATCATTTATGAGAAGTACCTTAGGTGAGATCTATGACTGAGCTCCATTCAAGTTGAGTGTTTCGGTGATCGTTGGCACAAGTTTAAATTTAGGGGCTTTCCATTCAACACCTCACACCAACATTTTAGAATCTTTCTTTGCCTTGCTACTATTAAAAGATTCCATGATAACTCGATAAGATGGGAAAATTTTTGAATGAACTTCATTGTAAATTCTACTTAAAGTCACTTGGATGCACTACAAATCGCTTTGTTCAAAATATTTGAATTCTTGGTGAAAATGAAGTTGATTTCCTAACTTTTTGATAAAACTTCCCATTAATTCTCGGTATGATGGGAGTCATGATTACATCATGTGTGACAACCTATCATCCATTATTTCTATGGATTTCTCAGTGAAAGATTGTAACTCGGCAACCAAACATAACCATGTTAGTCTTGACTTTGTTTAGTAGAGAAGTCAATTCAGTGTTAACTATTACTGATCTTACTAATGATCCTTCTATATCTTGAATAACAATATGAATCTTTACTTCCTTTCAATTGGAACTATTTAAGATGTGACCTTGAAAACATAGTTCTAGTTCTTCCTTAAGAACTTAATTGGAAATGGTTGAGTCACCCACTTCTTGTGTGACATGACTATCATTTCTTGAACTAGCATGCTCAATAGATTTAGAAATCCATTTTTGTCTTATCTACTTCCTAATGCTATCTACTTTTGCTTTCTTTTCATCTTCAATTCTACCTGTATTCATCCAATTATTAGCTATATGACCAAGTTTGGTACATGTATAACATCTTATGGTGGTATCTACACCAAGTGTTGTAGTCCCAACTAAATGTTGCCTTTACAAATAGTTCAATTGGATTGAATAACTTAGATCTACATTCAGATGCCTTGTGACTTTGTTTCTTACATTTGTGACACTTTCCCTAAGACTTTGGTTTTTCCTTGTATTCATTAGCTTTATGACCATGCTGACTACAATTGTAACATTTTCCATTGAATTTTTCTTTTCAATTATTCCAACATTTTTTTTTTATGTATGACCTATCTTACCATAGTGATTACAGGGAGGTTTTTGTTTCTTTTAGCCACCTTGTTTGAAGGACTCACCTTCTTCTTTGTATCCAATTCCTACCTTACCCTTTTGCCTATAAAGATTCTACTCATTTTTCTGATTGAATTGATCAATGTCTACTTAGGATTTCATTATTCTTTCATTGAGTTTCTTTTTAGAATTTAGATCAATTTTCACCCTTTCATTGATTTTCCTTTCAGAGTTTATATCATTCCTTAACCTTTCATTGATTTTTCTTTTAGAGTTCAGATCATTCCTTATTCTTTCATTTTTAGATCTTAGACTCATGATTTCTTCATTTGCATTAGAGAGTTGATCAATAAAATTTTCTTGCTAAAGGGATTGATTTTCAATTTCATTGTTCCTTACATCCAAGTCTTCTTTTTCCTTATTTCTCAATTCCAAGTTTTCACACAATCTTATTGACTAAATTTCTTGTTCTCTTTTCATTTTTCTTACTTCTTCTTGTAGGGAACCATTCTTTTCTAGGAGTTCTTTGATTGCATCATTTACTTCATCTAAACTTCTTGAAGGGAGAAATTCTTCAATCTTTTCTTCAACATACTAGTGGCCATTCATCTGATTTGCAAGTTCCTTCCTTCTTTTTAGAGATTGGGAAAGATGTGTCTTTTCTTTCTTGAGTTGAGCTATGGCCATCTCTAGATTTATCTTTTCATTGTCAATAGCTTTGTCAAGTCTAAATATCTCCATTGTCCTTGATCTTTGCTCAAGCTATCAAACTTTATCCTAAGAACCACAATATGTTGATATCAATTGTTGGAAATATTTAGAACTCTCTATGTTACTTAGAGGGGAGGGTTGAATTAGTAACCTCAAAACCTTTTAAAAAATTCAAAACTTAATTGCATTAATATTAATAAATCTAATCTACTACATGCATGAGAAAATTGAGAAATATAAGACACTAAGAACACAATATTTGGTGACCCAGAAACCTTCCAAATAGAAAGTAAAACTAGGGTGGGGATGATACCCAAAAAACTTCAATACTGTAACATAAAGTTGGTTGGTTAAGGCTTACATTGATCACTTCTAATGATTTTCCCTATTAGGAACAATTAGGACTACTAGGTCCACCTTGTTAGAAGATTTAGAAACATACAATGAAGTATGCACTTGGTAAAGAGATTTTAAAAAAGACTATTAAGTCTACCTTGTAAAAGGATTTGAAGATGATTCACCTATTATGATGAAACAATAGATCTCTAACTTACAATTGAAGTACTAATTGAGATTCTTTGAAATACTAATCACCTCTATGTGATAAATATAACTTTGCTACTCCTAATATGGCCTTACACTATACTTTACTCTATCGCTGATTCACATTCACGTGCTTACATTCCATTCACGTTATCTCATATGTGTCATATAAATAAATTATATATATATATCCAATTACAAAGTCAGCCATTACACAAGTTAACACCAATATTACAAAGTTAGCCCAAATGTAGATACTCAGGTTCTAAAAACTAACTTGGTGAAGTTCTAATAGACAATGTCCAATGTCATCACTTAGCATCATCATGCATTCGATAGAAGTAGAAGCTCAGTCCATACTAATCACTTCAACATAGATTCAAACTCAGTTTTCACTGCTGACTTAGTAGATACTATGTAACTCAATAAAAACTACATTCCCTATTTACCACAACTGTACTTGATAGACACTATTCTCAATTCAACTCAATTAACACTGGCTTCACTTGACATAAGCTATTAAATTAGTAGAAACTATAAAGCTTTTCAAACACTGAATTTCTTGATCTAAACTATAGTACTTGGCAAACACTAAACTGCTTAGTCTGAATTGTAGTGCTTGGCAAACACTATATACAAAATCTGAATAAGTGTTGTCATTAGTAACAATCTTGAATGAATGTCAACAAGATCTAGTTTAAACATGGGAGGATTTATAGATCTACTTGGTATAACTTAGGGCTCATTTATTTGGATTCCTATAGCTTTTCCCTTTCCTTTATTTGTGTATTTCATAGTATGTTCTACAAGGTCTACTGGGACAGGCTTGTATGCTTGGACTTGAGCAATGATGGGTTATTTCCTCTAGCTCATGAGCTCTTCTAATTCTATAACCTTAGATCTCAAACTATCTATATCCCCAAACACATCATCATGAAGGACTGAGGTCCTTTCTTCTAACTTCTTGTTTTGTTCCTTTAAAGAAACCATCCTCCTAAGCAAGTTATCTCTTTCAACAATAGCGTTCAGGGTGGCTTGCTCTCTTTTTATTTCTAAACAAGAATGTTTAGCTTCTTCTTCTATAGCCTATTTCTTTAAAACATTTATTTCTAAGTGTACTTCTATTGGATCTATAGAAGTGGCCTCTGAATTAGCAAGATCATCTAGATCTATAAGGTTTATTTCCTCATATGGAACTACTCTAGGATTAAAAGGATTCTCCATTGCACTATTATATCTTAAGCTATGATTCATTTCATCTACCACATCTATTCTATGGAATGCACCTTCCATTAGAGACATATTATTATCCTGATAAGCCCCTTCATCTTGCAATGAGGTACTAAATACTCCTAAGAATCTAGTGCTTTTTGATTCAGATCTTAATGAAGAAAATTCTCTCCCTACCACTAGTTGATATTGAGAGTTTACCGAAGTACTACCCCTTGGTTTCCAAGTGGGATTTACATCTATTTTATTTTTGTTCTGGTTCCTTCTACCAGATTGGGGTAGATTAGTGCACAATGGTATATTAGGATTGGCTCCTGGATAGGCTTATATATTTGTCATCTTGTTCACAATTGTTTATTGCTTATCAAATAAGCAGTAGCTTCAAAACATTGAGCAAGATGCCACCCTATTTTAGGGAAAATATAACAATAAAATGGCTTTTGACTTCAAGGGTAAAATATATGAAAATATTAAATAACTTGAAATACAGAGGAACCAATCACAAAAGACTCATATTACTACAAATCTAGCTTGACAGATAACATACTTTATAAGAGTTGTATACATCATTGTATGTCTGTGGTACTTGGTTTCTTTTTTCTCTTTCTTTTCAAATTCTCAATGTTTTTCACTAAAATAATCCACTTTAACCACTAGTAGTACTAAACAGATCTGACAATCACATATACACTAGGACCAAAGAAACGACTGTACTTTTTACACACAAGCATGTGTTGAGAAACTCCCCAGTAGACTCAACATTTTTTTGGTTTTTTTCAACTATCAAGCAGAAAAATACTCAATACCAAGACAATAAAATAAAAAATAATCAAAAGGTTAGTTGCTTCCTATAAACAATTACATGTGTTCTATATCTGGACCCAACTTCAAAAAATTCAAACAAATTTTATGCTCTTTAGGCTCTACAGAACCAAGGTGGGTATACCTGAGGGATGGAAAATTTTCAATCTAATATCATATAAATATTTGGTTCATTCCATGACATCTTTCCATAACACACATCCCTTGAAGTAGAATTGGTCACAATTCTTCTTAGATTTATAAGTACTTCTAGCAATAGTAGCTAACTAAGACTTTGGGATTAAATGCCAACAAGTGTTGACCAACATTAATATTCTTCAAATACTAAAGTAAAATTTATTTTGAACTTAAGCTTGATGCTTGTTCATGATCTTTCATATGCAAACCAAATCAATAGATTGGTGCCTCATCCATTGGCACTCAGAGTTTATTCAATTTCTATATCTAATTGATTACATTACAATCAATATCATCAACAATTCTCATTGAAACTCATTCTTGTAGACACCCTTCCTATTACCACATAAATCCTATCAATCTCACTAAAGAATTTACTTAATTCAATGAACTAAAAGCAATAGTGAATTGACATACAATTTGTTTCAATTGCATTCAATTGAATAAGTCTTGCTCATACAACATCAACATAATCGGGTAATAAAATGGAGATAAGATTTAACAAGAATAGATATGGGGACAATTCATCTTTGTATTAATTTATTTTGAAAATTGTATACAATTGAAAAAGACTGATAATGACTAGAAGATAAAACATCTAAATCCTACAAAGTTAAAGTATTTCCTGGAAATGATTGAAAAGATCATGAATGAAGAGTAATGGAATTGGTAAAGAATGTTTTCAATCATTGTTTTGTGATTGATGTCAAACTTGCTACTTGCAGGAATGACAATTTTCTTTAGTGATCCAAATATTATAAGCTGGTTGATTGACAAGGAGGTGGCAATCAATAAGATGTAACTAGAGTACTTAGACAAAGGTTGAAGTTATGATGTTGTAATGAAGTATAAGGATCAGCTAAGCCATTGATGAAATAGTGTATTGATGGCATACTCTAAGACACAGAGGATAGACACAAAGTCATTTGTATAGCCTAACTAAGATCATAAGAGAGTGTCAAGTAAGCTAGTTAGTGCTAGACAGATTCTTAGTTGAAGCCAAGCAAGTTAACCTTTAGAGTATGCTGAGTGATATTCAAGTGTCAAGTAAATACCAAGTACTAAGTGATCTTCAAGTTCTGATTAAATGTCAAGTGCCAAGTGATCTTCAAGTGCTGGGTAAATATCAAGTGCCGAGCAAAGATTAGATGCTGAGCAGAATATAGTAGCTAAGTAATACAGAGGGTGTTGAGCATCAGTAAACCAATAGTGCCAAGGTGCTGCATTATTTTGAAAATCAAAGATTTGCTAGATCTTAGCCGACATGGTAGTTATCTAGAATTTTGTGAACCAGATAGAAGATAAGAATGACGAGTTGGTGGCACAAAACACTATCTAAACTATTTTTGGCAAATACAATTGGATTCTAGACAAAGTTTCTAGTTAAGAGAAAAATATGGGATAGATACATTGTATCTTAGCTAATCTATTGGAACCCTAAAGTTGGAAAGGGAGAATTGAGTGAGAAAGGTATTTTAGATTTCTATTTAATTCATGAAGCAAATAGTGGTGTGGTGGTCAAGCATGAAATTATGAAATGCTAAAGAAAGTGTTAAGGTGGAAGAGAGCACAGATACTCTGCTTCGATAGGTGACCATAGATATGATTGCATTGGTGAAATGAGTAAGAAGAGTGAAGATGACAAAGCCTGAGATGACAAGCTTTCAGAGCTGTAGCGATTAAAGCCAAGAAAAGGATTGAACTGAAGTGTGATCTGTAATCTGCAAGATATGTTGTAAGTTGTATCAGATCAAAAGTCATTATTATTACTCTCTAGTAATTGTAACAATTAAGATAAACCATATGGACTTAGGTTGGTTTAATAGCCATGTTGTAAATCCTTTAATAGGGTGACATTCCAAGTGAATGTTCCAAAGTCCTTTAACCAGGACCATTTCTAATAGTATGGTGAAATCCTCTAACAAGGTCACATTTAACAACGGTTTGTAGCCTTTAACAAGGCAGACCATTAGAAGTGGTTGAAATCAATAGCATAATTATTTTGTGGGTATCATCCCCACCCCAGTTTTACCTTCTTAATCCTAGAGGGTTTCTAGGTTATCAAATTCTTTGTGTTATGGTGTGATGCATGTTAACTTTTCATAGTTGTTTGAATGTTCAAATTACATGCATGATAGTTTCATTTATGTTCTATTAAAGATTTGTGAAAAAGTGGCATTGGACCTTGAATAACTGATTCATCCTCCCCCCCCGCCCCCCCTCCCCGCCCTCTCAGTTATTCTAAAGAATTATAACAATTGTTATTAGAGGTTTGCTACTGACTTAGTTTAAAGGGACTAGAAGCAGAAAAGATCAAAATGCCTAAGAGAGAAGTTCCCAAGCTCAACAAAGAAAAATTTTTTGCATGGCAAAGCTTGATGAAGCTACATCTTGGATCCATTGGAGATTATGCCCAAAATTCAATTATTAGTGAACATGTTGATCCAACTAGTACTCTTACTGCAAAAGATTTGAAAAAAAAATAGGAACACAATCAGACAATGCTGCAAATTGCTTCTGCACTCAACTATGCTAAATTTGATGATATCAAAAGATGTGACACAAAATTCAAGATGTGGAAAGCCCTATAAGAAATTTATGGAGGAGATCAAAATGTCCAAAGAGAAAAAAGAGAAAGCCTCAGAGGAAAGTTTGATGATATGAAAATGGAAAAAAGTTAATATGCTGCTAGAATAAAGCAAGTGGTAAGTGCAATAAGATGTTGCAATGGTCAATTAGATGATGATACTATTAATAGTATGTTTTTAAGAACCTTACTCCCTATCTATGCTATTAGAGTATCAGCTATACAAGAGCTAAGATGTGTGCCAGGAAACAATCTAAGTTTTGAAGGTATAGTGGGTAGACTCATTGCATTTGAGTTATCTAACTTTGACAACTACAGACCTGAGAATGTTGAATCTGCTTTCAAGGCCAAGCTATCATTAAAAGATGCTGATCTAGTGAAATCAAAGAAAGGAAAAAAGATGAAATATGTATCCAGTGGCAGTAGCACTTATGAGGAAGATATGGAACAATTGGAAGCATTGCTAGCTAGAAGATTCCACAGAGGCAAAGGAAAATTCAAAGGTAAGCTTCCTATCATTTGTTTCAATTGCAATGAAGTAGGACATATTGCTGCAAGGTGTACAAAAAAAAAGGAATACAAGGAAGGTAACAAGTACAAAAATAGAAAAGAAGATGATAAGAGAGATTACAAAGACAAAGACAAGAAGTGCTATATTGTTGAAGAAGATGCTGATGATAATAATGATGAAGTTGTCTACATGGCCATGAAGGACCAATCTGATGAAGAAGAGCCTACAACACTAGTAACATGTATGAACAAGAATGACAGATGGATTATAGAAACTAAATGCTCACATCACATGATAGGAGACAAAAGTAAGTTTGTTAACTTTACTCAGTATGATGGAAATAGTGTTAGATTTGGTAATGATGCTCCATGTCAAATCAAAAGAAAAGGTTCCATTAAGCTTACAGAGAAAATTTCATGTGATAATGCATATTATGTTGAAGGAATAAACTGCAATTTGCTAAGTGTCTCACAATTAGGCAATGTAGGATGCAAAGTAGAATTTGGAAATAAAACTACAAAAATCTATGATACTGATGGTAGATTGATAGGAAAAGGAGATCAAAAAAGAAGTAGTTTATTTTATCTTGATTTGGAAAATACTTCTTGTCTTGTTGCAAAATTTGATGATATGTGGTTATGGCATAGAAGGCTATGTCATGTCAACTTTGATAATCTAGTCAGTATCAGTAAAATGAAGAAAGTCAGAGGTGTACCTAAACTGAAAAAGCCTGAAAATATCATGTGCAAACAATGTTAGCTAGGAAAGATGACCAAGTCAAGTTTCAAGAGTAAAAACTATACATCTAAAGAAGTACTTGAGTTAGTCCATACTTACTTATGTGGTCCAATAGAAGTACAGAGCTACAAAGGAGATAAATATATAATATTTTTTGTTGATGATTATTCTAGGATGATGACTATTATGTTCTTAAAACCAAAATCTAATGCTTTTCAAATGTTTAAGTGGTATGTGGCTAGAGTTAAAAAAGAAACAGGAAAGAGTTTGAAATGCCTGAGATCAGACAGAGGTGGTGAATTCACATCAAACAAATTGGAGATATTTTGCAAAGAAAAAGGAATCAAGAGACAAACATTAGCTCCTAGAACTCCCCCACATAATGGAATTGCTAAGAGAAGAAATAGATATGTGATTGACTGTGCCAGAGCATTAATGATGGAAAGGACTATTGCCCTGAAATATTGGAGAGAAGTTGTAAGTGTGGCTGTTCATACACTGAACCAAGTACAAGTCAAGAAAGGTACTAATGCAACACCTTTTGAATTATGGTATGGTCACTCACCCAATCTAAAGCATTTCAAAGTATTTCATTGCAAATTCTTTATCCTTAAAGATGCTAGAAATAAAAATTTTGATGCAAAAAGTGATGAAGGCATATTCCTTGGTTACTCCACTAGAAGTAAAGCGTAAAAGTGTTTAAATACTAACACTAAAAAAATTGTGAAAAGTGCAAATGTAAACTTTGATGAGCATGTAGATGTCCAAGTTGAAGAACCAAAGAAAATGGATGACTATAGAACCTTTGTATATTCTTATGAAGGAATGCCTATTAACGAGGATAATATCAATCAAATTGAAATTAAATAGCAAGTTTTAGTCTCAGCCGAGTCACAACCAGTGAATGCTGAGTTGCATTCAGAAGCCAATTTGCAAAATGAAGGAAATGCTCATTCTGACTCTAAATTCAGTACACATGATAGAGATGTAGAACTACTTGACAAAAAAGTGCATAGTGATCCTGAATCTGAAAGATCAAATATGGAAACAAGGATAGAACCAGGATTGTCCAAATATGTGAAGAGACATCACCCTGCTGAACAGATAATTGGTGACAAAGATGCAAGACCAATGACAAGGAATAGAGTAAGAAATGAATCATGTTTGTTAAGAAAATTTGAACCTAAGACATTGTATGATGCATTACAAGATGGTGATTTGTATAAAGCTATGGAAGAAGAGATTGATCAAATAAAGAAGAACAAAACTTGGAGTTTGGTTCACAGACCAGTTGACAAGAATGTTATTAGAACCAAGTGGGTATTCAAAAACAAGCTAGATGAGAATGGTGAGATTACTAGAAACAAAGCCAGATCAGTATGTAAGGGTTATGCTCAAGAAGAAGGATTAGACTATGGGGAAACATTTTCCCCTGTTACGAGAATGGAAGGAGTAAGAACTTTACTTGCATACGCTACATATAAAGGTTTAAAAGTCTTTCAAATGGATGTAAAGTCTACTTTTTTGAATGGTATATTGGAAGAGGAAGTCTATATTGAACAACCAGAGGATTTTTTTGATGAAAATAATAGGGATATGGTTTATAAACTACATAAAGAACTCTATGGTCTGAAACAAGCACCTAAAGCATGGTATGAGAGACTTCACAAGTATCTAGTGCAAATAGGATTTGAAAGAACTGATGATAATAGAAACATGTACATAAAATTAGAATAAGGTAAGGATATTATTGTATCTAAAATCTTTGTGGATGACATAGTGTTTGGAGGAAAGGAAGTGCTTTGCAAAAGTTTTGCAGACAAAATAAAACATGAGTTTGAGATGTCTATGTTTGGAGAGATCAAAATTTTAGTTGGTTTGCAAGTACATCAACTAAAACATGGTATATTTATGACACAATCAAAGTACATCAAAGAGATACTTAAAATGTTTGGATTGGAAGACTCCAAACTAGTCAGCACACCAATGGCAATAGGACATAAGCTATCCAAAAATGATGTATCAGCTGAAGTTAATCAAAAAATGTACAGATCCATGATTGGAAAACTACAATATGTTGTACATAGTAGACCAGACATAGCATTAGTAGTTGGAATAGTGGCTAGATTCTCTGCTAATCCTAAAGAGAATCATCTCATAGTAGTAAAAACAATAATGAGGTATCTCAAAGCAACTGATGATTTTGGCCTATATTATAAAAAAGCATGAAAAGTTTGAGCTCAATGCATACATAGATGCAGATTGGGGAGACAACATTGATGACAGAAAGAGCACAAGTGGAGGAGCATTATTTTTAGGTAAAAGACTAGTTACTTGGACTAGCATGAAGCAAACATGCACATCACAGTCCATTGCAGAATCAAACTATGTGGCAGCAGTAGTCAATTGCTCAAACATTGTGTGGCTCACACATTTATTGCAAGGAATGAAAGAAGAGGTAACCAAACCTATGATATTGTATTGTGATAATACAAGTGCTATAAACATATCCAAGAATCCAGTAATGCATGCAAAAACCAAGCATATTGCAATCAAGTATCACTATGTCAAAGAATTGGTAGAAGACAAACAAGTGAAGATGGAGTACATTCACACAAAGAAACAAACTATAGATATTTTCACCAAACCATTTCCCAAGGATGCGTATGAATATCTTAGAGGAAATTTGGGGGTAATGCCCCTAACTCAAGAAGTTTAAAGCAAATAAGTTGCCCTGCATCAATAGAAACAGATCATTAAAATATCAGAAGAATGATGCACATGATAACAACAGAAGTAGGAACTCCAAATTAGTCACAAGCATGGTGACAGAGGGAGACAATATGAGATGCAAAGTTTATATTTTTCATGATTAAGATGTTACATCTTTGGCATTTATGTCAAAGAGGGAGATATATGTAGAAAACTGACCATCTACACAGGATCATCTACAAAGTAAGAGAGAGATATATATCAAAGAGATATATATATATATATAAGATCAGTAGTAAGGATGCAGTAGTAAAGAGGGAGAAGCAAAAAGTAGCAAAAAATGTATGTAATTTTGGTGGTAACTAAGTTGATCGATTGATCAGTTTGGTTTGCCATCAATGCCAAAGAGGGAGATTGTTGGAAATGATTGAAAAGCTCATGAATAAAGAGTAATGGAATTGGTAAAGAATATTTTCAATCATTGTTTTGTCATTGATGTCAAACTTGCTACTTACAGGAATGACAATTTTCTTTAGTGATCCAAATACTATAAGTTGGTTGGTTGACAAGGAGGTGGCAATCAATAAGATGTAACTAGAGTACCTAGACAAAGGTTGAAGTTATGATGTTGTAATGAAGTATAAGGATCAGCTAAGCCATTGATGAAATAGTGTATTGATGACATACTCTAAGACACAGAGGATAGACACACCAAGATATATCAAAGATGTAAGGTTTAGCTAAGTCATTTGTATAGCCTAACTAAGATCATAAGAGAGTGCTCAGCAAGCTAGTTAGTGTCGGACAAATTCTTTGTTGAAGCCGAGCAAGTTGACCTTGAGAGTGTGCTGAGTGATCTTCAAGTGCCAAGTAAATATCAAGTACTAAGTGATCTTCAAGTGCTGAGTAAATATCAAGTGCCAAGTGATCTTCAAGTTTCGAGAGAAGATTAGATGCCGAGCTGAATACAGGAGTCGAGTAATACAGAGGGTGTCGAGCATTAGTAAAACAATAGTGCCAAGGTGCTTCATTATTTTGAAAATTGAAGATTTGCTAGATCTAAGCCGACATGGTAGTTATCCAGAATTTTGTGAACTAGATAGAAGATAAGAATGATGAGCTAGTGGCACAAAACACTATGTAAACTATTTTTGGCAAATACAATTGGATTCTAGATGAAGTTTCTAGATAAGAGGAAAATATGGGATAGATACATTGTATCTAACCTAATCTGTTGGAACCTTAAAGTTGGAAAGGGAGAATCGAGTGGGAAAGGTATTTCAGATTTCTATTTAAGGAGTCATAAGGTCATGAAGAAAATAGTGGTGTGGTGGTCAAGCATGAAATTATGAAATGCTAAAGAAAGTGCTAAGGTGGAAGAGAGCATAGATACTTTGCTTCGATAGGTGACCATAGATATGATTGCATCGGTGAAATGAGTAAGAAGACTCAAGATGACGAAGGTTGAGATGACAATCTTTCAGAGCTACAATAATTAAAGCCAAGCAAAGGATTGAACTAAAGTGTGATCTATAATTTGCAAGATTTGTTGTAAGTTGTATCAGATCAAAAGTCGTTATTGTTACTCTCTAGTAATTGTAACAGTTGAGATAAACTGTATGGACTTAGGTTGGTTTAATGGCCATGTTGTAAATCCTTTAATAGGGTGACATTCCAAGCGAATGTTCCAAAGTCCTTTAACTAGGCCCATTCCTAACAGTATGGTGAAATCCTCTAACAAGGTCACATTTAACAATGTGTTGTAGCCCTTAACATGGCAGGCCTTTAACAAGGAAAACCATCAGAAGTTGTTGAAATCAATTACGCAGTTATTTTATGGGTATCATTCCCACCCTAGTTTTACCTTCTTATTCCTGGAGAGTTTCTGGGTTATCAAATTCTTAGTGTTATGGTGTGATGCATGTTAGCTTTTCATAGTTGTTTAAATGTTCAAATTACATGCATGATAGTTTCAGTTATGTGCTATTAAAGATTTGTGAAAAAATTTCATTGGACCAAACAAGAAAATTGGACCAAACAAGTTCAGTAAAAGACTAAAATATGCAAATAACTCAAACCCCTTCTCTAGTCCTAGAATCTCACTTATATAATGTGAGGTGCAACAAGCTTTAGGAATAGAGAATTGATAGCTATCCTTTAGAAAAAGATATTTAAATTTTTTTCTATCACAAAAATAAACATTTATGCAATAGACAAAATTTTATATCAAAGTATTCTTCTTGGTGGGCCCATTTTCTATTAAATCTTCAAATGCTATGAATTCCATGATTGGCTTTTGTGCTATTTTGAATCATTGGAATATGTAGCCAATAGGATTGCCAATGATGTGTCTAGTTTTGATGTTTGCAAGTTTACTTCAACTCAGGAATCTCCACTGGCATCATCATGAAAATAACAATTATTTCTGAGTCTTTAGCTGCCACATCATTAGTTTGTTCCTTTGTACTAGAAGGTATAATTTGTTGTTATATTTCTATTGTAGTGGGCAATTGTTTTACTTTACTTTCCTCTTCCTAGCCCACACCCTGTTCTTTTTTTGCCACCTATTTTGAAGAACAAAGTTCTTAATTCTACTTGTTGAAAATTGTATCATTAGGCCAATCAAAATTTAGGATCTCCTATTTCTTTTTTATTGCAAAGCCTCCTATCTACTCTATTTCAAAAAAAAAAAAAAATTCTAACTGTATTATAAAACAATTGTACTTTGACAAATTCTTCATTAGTCATTGCCCGTAGTACATGCTCTGTTTTCATTTATTACCTTATTCATTCTATGGCATAACAAATCATCTAATTCCTTTCCCAAATTTTCCTTTTCTTTTATTTTGTCAATCTTTTTAAGTGCACTACGAAAGAGATCAAAATTTTCTACTAAGAAAGACAAATCAAAATTCTTTTTTGTACAGAAACCCTTTTTTCATTAGATTTTGTAAGATCATTAACTGTATCAAAAAATTTCTCTATTTGATCACATGACAAATTGATGATAGAGATACACATAGAAGTAACATAATTATCCATTTCCTTCCATTTTTTCACTAAGGGATTCAATGCGTCTTCATCTCTCCTTATTTCATCTTACATCTCTAGGATTCCTGCCAACTGATCATAGAAAGTTGTCTAGTCAATCTCATCTTCCAAGTACAAATTCCTAAATTTTTCATCATATTGATGATTTAATTCAACTTACATTTCCCATTGTTTTTTTTTTTCCCTCAAGCTCTTTAGTATTGTAGAAATCAAGTCCCTATGGGTTATCAGGCAATTCAACAATTGGCATAGAATTGAATGGCTCAATTGGGGGGTGAGGACATATGATCCTTGGTCTGCTAGGCTCTCCCACCTACATCTTTCTGAGCTATTTATCCATCTGGGATATTTGATTTTCTAATAGTTGTATCATGTTTCCTCTTTCCTCATATTCCTTAAGTATTTCTTCAAACTTTGCATTAAACTCTAGGAGTTTAATCTTTTCTTTCCCAACTACCACACTCCCAAAAGATAGCATTTCTTGAGCCATTTTAGTCACCTCTTCACTATCAACTTCATTTTCTCTATACAATGTTAGTGTACCAGTATGCTCAAAATTTGAAATCTCTTGAATTCTAGTCTTATATCTCTTTTCAATGAACCAAATCACCAAAGCTTGGTGTTCATTTTTGAATTTAACCCTTCTATCTATTTGTAATATTTCTTCCTTAGTTTTATACTACACATCTTTCTCCTTTCTAATGGAATTAAAAATCATAGCATTAGGTATGTCCCATTTTGGTAGAACCAAAACTCTTGATTCTCTAACCAACTATCTCCTGGCCTTAGATGTTAGATGGGAAAAGTCTTCCAAAAATTTGGCTTTTACCTCTTCCTCAATTTTAGATTCCAATTTCTTTGGTTGCTCTATTTTTATTGTTTTACACTTTTCCTCAAAATTGAGGAAAGGCCCTAGATCTAACAAAATTTTCATCATCTATAAACTTTTGAGATGCTTGTACAATGATGGGATCTATCTCCTTACCTTTGTGATCAACAACAGTGAGGTCAAAGGATGGCATAGGAAGCTCATCGAGCACTCCCCTTTCTGTATAAGTAGTAGTGACAACTATATCTCCCTCCCCTCAAATTTTCCTTTGCTGCTCTCTCAAGGATGCTTCATCATCTATTTTGAGTGGGGTTCAATATGATGAATACTCTTCTTCTTGAGAGGAGGCTCCCTATTCTAAGATTTTTCTCATAGGGGCACTTGTGTCAGATGGGCTATTTGATCTTGACCTTTTGTAGGGGAAATGTTATGTATATTTTGAGATAAAATGTACCCAACCCTCCTCTATAATTTATACTAGCCTAAAGTCACCACCATTCTCCTATTTATTCTTCTTTCCACTTCAACAAATTTTTCTAGATATGCTTTCATTAAGATACCTTTCTTCTCATTCAAAGTTTACATTATCATAGAAAAATTGTTCATCAGAGCATTCATTTTGGCTCCCCAATATTTCTTATCTACCAGGGGGTTATAATCAAGCTCAAAAGCATTATTAAATTCCAAAACTTTACTAAAAACTACCCATTTTTCGTTTTTGACCTCTTGTTCTTGTAGTGAAAATATATTTCTAATAATATCTTCTAGAAAACACACAATTTGTACAAGAACCATAGCTTTAGTTCTCTCCCTAAGGAGGTCATTCTTGATGAATGTATCTAGCATGGGATTGGGCCATTTGATATTTATCCAAAAATAGGCTCAAATTTCTCCATCTTTTATTAACAAAACCAAAATTATATATAACAGTAACAACAAGGAAGAATGTGCCTTTACCTTTTCCCATTATATTCATTTCCTCAACTAACCCAATCTACCATAGTAATTCTATGATTTCTATCTTCAAAGTCACATAAAAAGGTAATACATGGGGTTTTCCCAAAAATACACAAACTTTGATCACAATAGAAACATGGTAATGGATTATATCCCCCCAATTATGACTGACCAAAAGCCCTTAGATTCTAATAGAGGCTATGGAATTCTTGGATTATCCCCTTTAAAAATAAATCTAAGCCTTCAAGCAATGTATCTATCAAATCTGACATAATTGGCATTTGTGACTTCCCAAGTCATATCTGTGCTCCATAGTTGCATTGGGAGCTTCTTTCCATCTCTCTTTAGTTCCAATTTCATTTCTTTGGAGAATAAAGTAACTCTTTTATATAGAGATATGTACACCAAAAAATAATACCAACAGAAAGGCCTATTTACCTTACCTTGAGCCATCCCAATTAAACCACTATGAATTTCCTTAGCTAGATAAATGGAAAAACCAAGAATTGTGCTAATTCCAAACTGAAGGATCTGAGCTATGATGCAGAAAATGGAGCCTTGAATATATTCTTGCTCATGCATTCTAAATATCTTGTAGAGAGATAAACACAAAGCCTAAGCCTTAGGATTAAAGTATTTTTACTTCAGAGGCTCTCGAGTGTTTGGTGCAACCAGAGGAAGTGACCCAATTTTAACAGTATGTTTCTACAATGGTCTTGCTCTCAAGTATACCTTTTGTGCATCATACCTTGCCTAAAAATTTTCCATCTTAATTTTTTCGTGGACCACCTTGTTGGGGTTGAGCTTATATACTTCATTGATTAGGGTAGGTGAAACCCTAAAGAGGTTGACTCTTGCATGGTTTTTTTGCAATTCAAGTAATGGGGTCATATTTCTTGCCCATGTCAACTAACAAATTACTATCAAAGAATACCCTAGGAACAACCAATTTTCCAATGTGAAATTCCCATATATTTCTCAATGGGGTGTCCAAATTGCATTCTAGAAACAATTTTTTTGAAAAATTCCAAACTCCCCACTAAAAATTATGCATCTCTTACCCAATTGGCCCTATCTTGGAAACCCTCACCTACAACCAACCTAGCATTTTTGGGAATGAGTTCTCTACACATTCTTAATTCATTCACAGATAGAGACATTTGTTTAAGAAAATTGTCGTGAATAGATCTTCTTAGGTAATCAATCTAACCAAAAAATTCCTTTTGAGGAGGCATCTTTAATTCAAATTAGCACAATTATAATCTTTCAACTTTTCATGAGTTACAAACCACTTACCCACTGCTTTTGGCTCAGTTTTCTCTATGAATTGCTTTTCAAATCACTAAAAACCTCATAGAATCTTATGACCTAGCTTTGGAAACCCTTGCACTCTAAAAATATTGTTATTGTGCGACTTAGCAATGGCTGATCTATAAGTTATATCACAACATTAAGATAGCACATAGTAGCCCTGAATAGCATTAATATCTCTAACCGTTAACTTTAACATCACACCTCAAATTTAAATTTCATTCATTGACCATATAGCATTGAATGACCTTCTTTTAAAATAAAAAATCTTCTTTAAAGTTTTAAATTCATTGACACATGTCAAGCAAGAACTTCCCCACTTTGCTTAAACATTATGCACCTTTATAATGCAGTGAAGTGTTGATCATTGATCTTCCAAAGATCAAGAATTGCAATGCTTGGTGAATAAGACCCTTTATAAAGTAGCCCCACTGGCACATTCATTGCCAACCTAGGAAGTATTTTCTTATTCACTAAATTAATTCACTTTATGTCATTATATTTTCCACCTTGGCATGACTTAAATAACTCTTCTTTACAACAGGTCCCACCTTGCTACATGGTGCAATTGTGCTTCCCCACTTTATTTAAATGTCAAAAACATTTTCATTATGGTAATGCACTACCCATTGATTTTAAAATGATCAATGGTATACAACTTGCATCTTTTGAATTGTGAAAAATACCCATTGTGATGTCATCAGGGATAGGTGTCAACAAGTCACTTTCTTGTTTTGGTTAAAATCCTTGCATCTTGGTATTGTGAGTAAGTCACATCCACTGATCCATCCAAGATGAATGGTACAAATTTTTTATACCTTTTACTATTAAGTTAGTCACACTAGCTAATGAATGCATTACATTTGTGATAAGCATGTCTGACAACTTTCAATAGTACAGATGATGTAATACCTTTTAGAGATTGTATCCATGACATCATCATATGCTAGATGTCAAAAAGGACCTTACCTACATTATTTAAACATCCTTCACATTCATCATGCATGCAAGTGCCATCCATCAATCTCATCAAGATCAACAACATGCAATCTGCACTTTTTTGAACTATATGTAACATCCTTCATGGTGTCATCCTTGACAGGTGTCACCAAGGTTCTTTCCTACTTTATTTAAATTATTGTATATCCATTAAGAGGGTAAATGCCATCCATTGATCTATCAAATATCAATGGTGCAACAAATTTGAAAGAAAAACAACCCCACTAGAGTGAGCAAACTAGTAAGATCACATGAAAATGGAATGTGCATTGATAGGTACTCATAATTCTAAAAATGTCCAATGAAGCACTAAGAAACATAGAGGAGGTTTAGTCTGTTTGGCATAGTCTAGAGCCTCTATCAGCAAGTGCTATGTGGTACAAAGGTACTTGCTTGCTTCACATAGAAACCATGCATCTTCATATTGTGGGCATGCACTCATCGTCAATCAAAACAAACCATCAAAGTCAAGATACTTCATAAAATGCTTTAAGAATGATAATTGTGGTTATGGAAAGCTTAAAATGGTTTATTCCATGGAAAATAAAATAAAGTAATCTTTGTGAAAAGAAAACTTAGTGTAAGCATGTCCCATGCAATTTGAATTTGGAAATTATATATAATTATCTTTTTTGAAAGCTAGGATAGACAAATTTGGGTTTATAAAACTTTTTTAAAATTTTGAATTAGGGTTTCAATAGAGATTCACCAATTTTGGACTATAACCCTAGGGTTTTTCACTATAAGGAATAAAATATCATAAAGGTTGAAACACCAGGCCAATAGTTTAGATGATATAGTTATTGATATCATGCATGAAAGATTTCACAAAGGAGATATTACTTCCAAGACATGAAGTAGTTGAGAATGAACTTAGATAATCTATATAATTGACCAGAGTAGAGACAACTTTTAGTTCCATGAATATTTGACCTAACCTATCAAGGAGCACAAGTGCTAGAGGGTATTGTTCTAGCAATAGTAGATCTAAGGAAGACAAAATGAGTGATGAAGCAGTAGCCCTTTTGGTAAGAATTTGAGAAAAAGGAGGTAAGAAAGTATTGGAATTTTGATGAATATAGTCATTATGCATCTATGTATCCTAAAAGGGAGAAAAAATATAAGGGAAGTCATAATTCTAGAAAAGATAGAGAATGTTTGTATGCAAATGAAGATGGTGATTTTAATGGAAAAGAATTAAGTGTTAGTGATGATGAAATTGGATTTGTGCCAATTAAAGAAGAAATTCTAGAGAATATAGCTTTGGTATCATAGGTTTAGAAGAAATCTATTTGGATAATTGATAGTGGTCATTCACATCATATGACTAGTGGTATGAACAAGTTTGTTGACTTCAAAAGTTAGGATGGAGGAATTGTCAAAGTTGAAAACAATGTAGCATGCTAAGTAAAATGTATTGGATCTATAACTCCTGATAGTAAAACTAATATAGAGGATGTATATTTTTTTGATGGTTTAAAGTACAATATTTTGAGTTTTGGCCAACTAGTAGACAATCACTATAAGTTGTAGTTCATCGAAAAGACATGAATGATCAAAGATGAAGATGGAAAGGTAATTAGAATAGGAACTAGATCTAGAGGTAATGTATTTTAGTTGAATCCTACTGAAATGACATGTTTGGTTGCAAAGGTAGATGAGAGTTGGTTATGGCATAAGAGATTCTATCATGTATAAAATTTGATAGCATTATGAGGACTTGTAAAGTGTTTGCTGTTAGAGATTTTCCAAAGATTGTGAAGCCTACTAACACAATTTGCAAGGAGTGTGTCTTAGCAAAGAATAATAGAACTTCTTTTCTCACCAAGAAGTTTACTTCTACAGTGAAGTTAAAAATTATATTCACAAATCTCAATGGTCCTACAAAGACTAGAGGATTCTAGTTGATGGTTTTTCTAGAATGATGTGAATTGCATTTCTTAAAGAGAAATCTAAGGCATTTGACAAGTTTAAGATATTCAAGAATAGAGTTGAGAATGAAACTAGTGTGAAGATTAAATGTTTAATATTATATAGATGAGGAGAATTTACTTCAAATGAGTTCAACATGTTTTGTGAAGAAAATAGAATTAAAAGACACATATCAACTTTGAGAACCACCAAACATAATGGCATTAGAGAGAGAAGAAACAAGTTTATTACATAAGCTACAAGAGCTATGTTAGTAGAGAGTGATGTATCCAAGACATGTTGGAGACAAGTTGTGAATACATAGTTTACACTATGAATAGAGTACAAGTTAGGAAGGATACAACAAGACACCTTATGAATGGTGGTTTGCTCACTCACCTAAAATTAAATATTTTAGAATATTTGGAAGTAATTGTTACATAAAGATAGATGATGACATTGGTAAGTTTTATGCTAGAAGTGATGAAGGTATGTTTCTTGGTTATTCATTGAAAAGAAAGGCTTATAGATGTTATACTTAGAGAAATAAGACTATTATGGAAAGTGCAAATGTGGGAATTGATGAGAAGTTTAGAATACATGAGAGAATAGTTCGCTACAATTCAAATGATGATGATTTTGTTACTAAGAAAAGAAATGATGAGGTATGTCTTGAGATGAACAATGATTTGCAGAATAAAGGAGAGCCAACACAGGAACAAAGCTTAGAACTTTTAGTAGATCCAAGAGTTGAGATAACAACTCCTACTTCAAGAAAGAACATGATAAAGAATCACCCATCTAAATAGATCATCAAAAGCAAAGACAAAGGTGTGATGAAAAGAAGAAGAGTTAATGAGGAACTATGCTTGATATCTCAAGTTGAGCCTAAGAATGAAGATGAAGCATGTAAAGATAACTATTGGAAGCAAGCTATGAAAGAGTAATTAGATTAGATAGAAAAGAATTAGACATGGGAAATGATCCCTCAACTAGCAGACAAGAATGTGATAAGAAATAAATGGGTATTTGGGAACAAGATGAATAAACAAGGAGAAGTTGTAAGAAACAAAGAAAGACTAGTATGTAAAGGTTACTTATAG
The DNA here is from genome assembly GCA_028749045.1 of Cupressus sempervirens. NCBI lineage: Eukaryota > Viridiplantae > Streptophyta > Pinopsida > Cupressales > Cupressaceae > Cupressus > Cupressus sempervirens. The sequence continues at coordinate 126,694,415 of CM053789.1, read as the reverse complement.
CAAGGAGGAATAGATTATGAGGAGATTTTTTCTCTAGTGGCTAGAATAGAAGTAGTAGGACTATTATTATCCTATGAAGCATAGAAGAAATTCATAGTATATCAAATGGATGTCAAGTCAATGTTTCTGAATGGAGAACTTGAAGAAGGAGTATACATTGAGCAGCCTAAAGGATGTCCATTGACAGATGGAAAGGACATAGTATGTAGATTGAGGAAAGCACTGTATGGATTAAAGTAAGCACCTAGAACCTGGTATGCAAGGTTAAAAAAGTATTTGACAAAGCTCAGATATAACAAAAGGTATGGTAGATAGTAATCTATATTGGAAAAAAATCAATAATGCTTGGATGATTTGTGTAATATTTTTTGATGAGAATAAGTATCAGTTGTTGTAAAAACCTTTGAAATTGATGTCGATGGGGAAGAACTTTGGGATGAAAACAATTATGCTAAATGGGGGAGAAGTATTGCAAGAAAACATTATGCTAAGGAGAGAAGTTTGGCATGAATTTGCAATACTAGTTTGGTACACAACACATTGAGGTATATAAATTGGAAAAGTATGATTGATGAAGAAGATTTGAGAATGGACATTCTTTTTTTGGTATTCTTGGAATTAGATTTTTTTCATTTATGTTTCCGTTAATTCCAAAAGGGGATATTGTTGGAAGATTGGAGAGATTTCTTTAATGATGATATGTTACATTCATGAGTGAGTTTGTCATTGACATCAACATAGCATGTTTGATCTCTTCTATGCTATTTGATAGAATAATAGTGGAAAGATCAAGTTGGTATAGATGGCTAGTTGAGCATGATCACCACCCAAGTTATGAGAGATACTTTGGAGTATCTAGTATATATAGTTAATGTTAGAAGAAGAAAGAATAATTATAGAAGAAGTTATGTATGTTTTGGTGATGTCTACTATGAGGTAGAGTTTATAGAGGCATGTTCTATAAATTTGTCATATCTCTTAGCTTAGTTGATATCTTGAGGATTGATGTTGATGACATGGAGAAGACATGTTGAGGATGACATGGCTAAGCTTGCTCATTATAATATTTTATGTATGGAAAGTTACTCAAGTTGTAAAGTAGAAGATTTGTGTAACATGTTCTTTATAAGGTACTGTAAAAATTAATTTAGAAGGACTAATAGGCAACTCAAGGAATTGTTTTATGGAATCATTATAAAGAAAGGAAATTTTATTTTATCATGGTATGGATGAATGTGAATTGTGAAAGCTCAATATGTAGCAGAGAGTGTAGAATGCAAATTGAGCAAAGCAGTGTAGAAGTTAAGGAAACTTCATTGCCAAGGTTTTCTTGAGTGATCCAAGGTTCATGACTTGGTCTACAAGGTCTAAAAATGATTGGTAAAATTTATAGAATAAAAGAAAGGATAGAGGAAAGAAGAAGATAACAATAAATTACTTGTTTAAGTAGTGAGCTCTTCTTGTTGTTGAAATTGCATGTTTGAGTAGTGGGCTCTTCTTGCACACATTATACCACAACTCCTAATAGAGTTGGCACAACTCCTAATAGGGTTGGAATCTCCTAATAGGGATTCAAAGTCTCCTAACAAGGACTAATTGTACTAAATATTATAATAGATTCCTAATAGGGTCCATCCTCTAACAAGGAATATTTATATTAATACATCATCTTGTGGACATCATTCCCACTTGGGTTTTCCCTCTAATCAAGGATTTCCCTAGTCAACATATATGGTGTAATTTTCTATGTGCATCTTTGTATGGTTATTGTTTAGTTTTTTTTAATGGTTAAGTTTGTTTAAATAAGATTATTTTTTTACTTCTTGGATAACTAATTCCCCCCCCCCCCCCAAGTCATATTGGTGGACTACTGTTTTGAATAGATGGATTGCAAAACTTGAAGGGGTTTGGTTATTCACAACTAACTAATTGGTATATTAATAATAACATCCCTAGAAAGGTCTAAATCTTATTGTTAAGCTATGATGGTGATGCTAACAATTTTTTCTTTAAAATAATTCTTTCATATGTGCTAACTAGAGCCATATATGGCCTTTTTTCTAGACTAGTTAAATATTATATTGATATAGAAATTTTTGAAAAAAAATTATGATACCTATTTCTTCAAGTATGAATTGAAGGAGATTGTAATAAACTTTAACCCATTATATAAAGTGGAAGAACATTATTTTAGTTTAAATGAATATATCTAATGGAGTTCTTAATGGATATATTAAAAGTCTCCATGTCATAGAACATATAGTTACTAAAGTGTTTGTTAAAGAATGAAAGGAGGGAATCTTGAGGATCTATGGTCTTGAGTTGGAGAATAATTAATAGAAAATTGATATGGTGTTTCAATAAATTAGCTAAAGAAATGAAGTAATAAAGAGATAAAAAAATGTACTAATGGATTGACTAGAATCTGCATTCTTCTTACACATAGGGACACATTTATGAAAACTACTAATAATGGAGGACATCATTATAATATCAAATCCACATAGGATGACATTGTAAAGGTAATTATGTGATATCTTACCATTTATGGAGTTCTTTTATTATTATTTTCAATTTTCAGTTTGTGATGCTAAACAATATTAATCATAGTAAGATCATATAATTTTCATTTAATATTTTTCATCTTTAAATCATAGTATTTTATCCTATGAAGAGAAGTCTTCGTCATATGTCTTTTATGAAGGCTCGGTTCACTCACTATGGAAAATTCTAGAGATTTTCACACATATAGGAAAGGTTTCATTCAAAAATGGGCATTAAATTAAAGATGATTATTAGCATTCACTATGAGAGTTTATATACTAGGAAACACTCATCAATTATGTCCTCTTATAGTTTAATTTTAGAATACTTACTTCATTGTATGATGGTTCCATTCCATTTCTACCTAAAATTATCCTTGTTAAATAGACTCAATGCTGATAAGAAAAAAAGATTAAGGCTTGTTTTCCATGAAGGGCTCATTATGTTAATCGAGGAATATTATAGAGAATATGTTGTGAAGTTCTCTCCCTCAGCTAAAAAGAGAAAGAAGATATCTGGGAAGGAAATACTAGATAAGGCCAATGAAAATAAATTTAAAACTCATAATATAAAAATTTAGAAGAGCAAGGAAGTGGAAAATAAGTCAAATAATGACTTGGAAAGTGAGAAGGAATGTGCTAAGAAAAAGAAAAATAAAACGACTAAGGGTGAAGGTAAAATTAAGGGTAAACTAAAGGTCAAACCTAAAAAAATTTGGGAAGATGACAAGGAAATTTGGAAGAAGAGAATGATAGAGAAGATGATGAAGAAATAGAGAGTGGAGATTACATCTCAAACAATGATGGGTATTTGGGTAGTCATGATGAGTCCTTGGTTATGTCTAGTGGCATGAGGAGCACTATGGGTTCTCCAAACCTAGGAAAGAAGAAAGAGGATGATTTTTTGAATTCCTCAAAGGGAAAAAACAAGAATGTGAAATATAATGTGTACCTTTGAAGCTGATGAGGAGAAGGGGCAATCCATAGATACTAATAATGATAGGAATATGATCCTTATTACTCAAAAGCCAAAATTTTATGGTACGACCCAAAAGAATGACATTGAGGAAAAGGATTTGGCTTTAGAGAAAGACTCTATGCATAAATATGTCCATAATGATATTGATCATCTCAAGGATAACATTGCCAATGAGTTTAATATGGAGATGAATATTAGTTGGAGGCTTATGATTCTTAACAAAGCCAAATTGAAGGATGGCATGGCTCTTCAGGTAGATACTTGCATTTCAAATGAAATAATGGTCCTAAAGGAAATTATAAAAGGTCTACAAAAGAGTTTGGATAATTGAAAAACCTAAAGGACTTAGCTAGAGATAAAAATTGGGACTATTCTATGAAAATTGGCAACGAATGAAGTTTGGTTGAGGCAATTGGTAAAGGATAGTAATGAAAAAATGGAAGTGATTCCTTATATTCTATGTTTGGTAGAGGCTAGCATTGGAAGGAGGAATAATTAGGAATCATTTCTACTATGCTTGTCCAAGTGACTGGTGGACCAAGTAGAAGGACTAGGCTAAGTACAAAAAGGGTCATTGAAGCTACTCCTATCTCAATTGTTGATGGTATCCTTCATGAGGTTTTTGATACTACCAAATACTTGACTAAGGCTATAGAGGAGCTAAAGTAATTTCCTTTTTTTTGCTGCAAGCTCTGGTTGTTGGACTGAATATCTAGTCCTACCTTTGTTTGTTGGTTTTTTCTTGTGTCTTTTCCTTTTCCACCTTTATTATGTATGTTTGATACTATTTAGGTTCTAGGTGCATGTCAAACTTGGGATTGTACTTTTTTTTGATACTGTAGGTTCCAAGTCCTTGAAAAACCTAGTGGACTCTTTAGTGGATATCTTTCTTTCTTTCTTGTATGGGGTTTCTAGTCCCCTCAAAAGTTATTTTTACCATACTCTAAAACCATATCCCCTAACAAATAGAAAGGTTCTATCTAATGATAATGACTTTTAATATCCTATTGGATGGATTGACCACTAATTTTCTAGAGCATATTATTAAGATCATAGGAAATATAAGATTAATTAATTATTTTTTTAAATGCAAGATTCCTTTTGGGTCCTCTTAGATTCAAGTTACAAGATGATATTCCAACCTAATAATTTTGAGTTAAATCCTCTTGATTTTTTGGCCCCATTTTTCCTTATCGATGAAAATAGATATTAGGATTCATATTTACATGCTGATTTTTCAAGAGGAAGATATACCATAGTTTAGCATTTTCCAGTCTAGCAGAGCATGAACTCATAAATTATATTCATGTGAAAATAATTTAATGGATTGCACAAACCCTAAGGTTCATGTGAATGTCTAAAATCATTGCTTTTGGTCTTCAAATTGATATTTTTGACAGAAATGTTCATGCAAACATTTGTTTGCATGAACATGTACTATATGTTCACATGAACATGTTATTTTTAATAAAACTCTATTTGATTTTAGAAAAAAAATAAAAATAACCTTTTTTCCCTTGATATTAGGATCAAATAACCTCATACTGTAAATATAAATATGTCAAATTATTTTTCTCATAGAAATATTTCCAATGAGTATAATTTTAATAGGTATTATATTCATTAAGACTTTCAAATGTGAGTTTAACTCATTATAGGTTGATTAATGATTGAACATCAACTGAATTCAACACTTTAGGAGAAATTGTAAATTACGTCAAATTTCTTTTTCAAATCTCTAAGAAATAGGTTATTGAGTTACCTTCCTATTGAAAAGGGAAAATTGATTTATGATATATTGAGTTCAAGTTATGCTTGTAAAAATGAATGAATGTCTGAATTATAATGGATGTCACTTTTGAAACATCATAAACAATAATATATGCAACCAAATTGAATCAAACCAAATGTATCCTCTAGATAATGACATGAAAAATCCAACATCAAAATATTTACCTCATTATCATTTGTAGAAAAAAAGTTATGCTTGTCAAAATGACTACCACTCTTTAAAATATTGATTTTTCATATGTACCACATTTCAGGGGAGAATAATGTTTTTTACTTAAATAATTTTTTTATTTAAAAAAATTATTATAAAGTGGGAAAAAATTATTAGAAATCACTAGTTTATGTCATCTTCAAATTCTTAATATTTTTAGAGATATAGTCACCCAAATGTGAGGTTTGTTTGAAAAATATTGATTTCAATGTCAAAATAGTGGAATCCATTATTGTGGGCTCAACCAAGAATCCTATTATTAGTGAATATATCAAAACATAATAGAAAATTAGAATGTTCTACTTATGCCAGTAATATTAATAATTTAATACTTTAAAAGAAATAGCTACATTGTTTGCCTAGCTAAAATCTTGATAATATCATCATAAATGCTCAATAAATTAAAGAAGATCATGACAAATGAAATAAAAAAGATGGATAATTCAATGAATAATATTAATGAAAAATTAATCATTTTCATTAGTGAAATTTAAATGGGCAACACTATTAAGGGAATCAAAAAGTGAAATGAGTAGGAAAATGCCAATAATTCATTTCTAAAATTAATTCTAATTCTCCATTTCCTAGAGAGAGAGAGAGAGAGAGAGAGAGAGAGAGAGAGAGAGAGAGAGAGAGAGAGAGAGAGAGAGAGAGAGAGAGAGAGAGAGAGAGAGGGATTCGACCTATACAAGAAAATTGAGAAAAAAATAGAAGGTGACTATCTCCAATAATGTCATCAAGAATATATAGACTACTAATGGTAAGATTTCACAAAACCAATGATACTATAGTAAAAGGACTTTAAGACTTTTAGGGACTATTATGCTATTTTTGGATATTTTAGACAACTTAGTGCTAAAGATGACTAATACTTTGAAAAGAATTTTTATTTTAATGAAAAATTATACATCTTTAGGAAAAAACATTCACCAAGAAAATGATATTGTATACCATCTATGCACATATAGGTGATGTGTATATCTAGTTCTTCATTTTTGTACTCTTCATTCTTTCTAAACTTATTTTAGAAATTTTTAATGGTATAAAATATATAACTCTAATGGTTAATAGCTTATGTATAGAGTGTTTTAATAAAATTTCAAATCATAGCCTTAACTAAAAAATGTGAACTCTCTTATCCCTTATTGCATGTATTAAATTTTTGAAATAAAATAATTTCCATAGCCTTCTTGTAGACATTTTTTTTTGACAAAATCTAAAACTATTGATGATTTTATATTTTAACATCTTAAACAATGAATTTATACAAATCGATATAGGATCCCTGGACTAATAATGGAATTTTAGAATCATTTCTCACATACCTCTCTATCTAGGAATATTTTCCTACTCTTCTACATGTATAATATTATGTGTAATAAATCGAAGTATTTACATAATCCTTTTATCCAAATAATAGATCTCTATGAAAAAAATATCTTGTACAAATTCTTAATTGTGAATGAAAAAATATATTTTTACAACACATTCATAGGTTTTATTAAAATATTTTATAGGAAACAAAAAATTAGAGGTACCAAAAGCTATACCTTGCGAAAAATATTCAACACAAACATGATAAACCATTTGTTTAGAGATTCCATTGTTCGTTGTCACTAAAAGTCCAACACTAACATCAAATTTAGTATTTTATATTATACAAAGCCATTACAAAATAGTAAAATCCTATTATAAATTTTACAAGAAAAACTAAAATGTAAGATAGAAATACTATAGTTGGACTAGAAATACAAATGTTAGGAAAGATGATTGAAGGTATTGATTCAAAGTTAATAATTTTAGAAAACTAAGGCTATAATTTTTGAAATATTCATCATCATAGATAGAATGAGATACATAGTGTTTATTTTTAAATTGCCATTTTAACATGGGTTTATCCAAAAAGGGTACTTAAGAAGGATATGTAGGGATGAGGGTATATATCGATACTCTATGTGGTTATAAACATGTTCGAAGGCTAATTTATGTCTAGATATTATAGGTGTATAAGGGAAAATTGTTAATATTTCATTAAGAGGCCCAACAAATGAATACTGAATGACAAATAATGTGAATCACATCCATTATTCTTGAGAAATAATGATTTCTACTAAAAGTAAAAATCATGATAATCATGATTTTCTTTCATTGAAAGAAAATCTATTGAAATTTAAAATAAGTTAATAGGATTGATTTGTTAGTATGAATGTTGAACATATATCAAAGGAAGAGATTTTAGGTATATTTGGGGAGATGATTGAGTGGTTGGAACCTATATTTATTTCTTATCTATTGCATTCATGATTTGGTTTGTCATTGATTCCAAAATATATGTTTCATGGTTATGAGAGTTAGAGTTACATAGGAAGATTCATGAAGTGAGGTTAGTGAGTGAAGATTCATGTTGTGTGAGAATATAATTGTGTTCATAGATATTTTTTATATGTTTGCAAAATTTTATTTAGATAATTTCTTGAGTCTTAGTATAATATGTGAAGATTGGACATGATGTAGTTTACAGGAGACCGTTGATTGGTAAATCAATTTTATTTGTTCAGGGAGATGGAATTTGGTTAAGAAAAATTGGATTATGGTTGAGGATGTGTTATGATACATTTGGGCTAGAAAAATGTAGACTTTAATTAGTGAATTTCATTGGTAGTTATCATGTAATATATTCATAGTCAAGTGTCTTTATTGAGATGTTATTTTGGAAGTTGCAAATGTAATGTAATGTGTAGATTAATATCTTAATAAATCCAATATTATTCATTGTATATTTTAGATGCCTCAAGGCCAAATCAAATGCATTTAAGGATGGTCTATAAAGAAAATATGTTTTCTTTGGTTGTAAGTGTTATTGGGTGATTGCCTTGATGTTGAGGATAAAATTTTGATGACATTAGAGCCACAAAATGTTGTTGGAAATATATCAAAAACTTCAAAGAGATTGTATTGGAAAAAAAGTTGTTGTATTGTCCAGATCACCCCTGATATGTTATCCTCAAGATTTTTGTTTGTGAAATAATTCTCAAGCAATTTTGATAGTATATTTAGTTGACTTCCTATAAGATCCTAATAAGGTTTGAACAACTCCTAACATGGCGTGAATCTTTTAAAAGAGAGTCTCATAGGAACTCTTATGTACCAATTGTATGTAATTATCTCGTAAAAAAATCATAGCCTTTAGCGAGGAGTTTTCATATTAGTACATCATCTTGTGGGAATCATTCCCACTAGAGTTATCACTCTTATCAAGGGTTTCCATAGTTAAAAAATCTTATGTTCTTGCACATGATTCTTATCTTATGGTTATTGCATATATTGGTTATAAGTTTAAGTTTTAGATTTTATATTGTTAGTTAAATTTTTTTAAGAATAAAAATGATTCATCTGCACACCTTTTAGTTATTTTGGTGGACATTAGTTTCTAAAAATTGGTATCAAAGAACTAGGTCTTTAATCATTAAGTTTAAGAACATAAGGTGATCCATGAAATTCATTAAGTAAACTACAAAATTTTATGGATAGAACTATGATAGCTAGAAGGATTTAAAAAAATACTCATTTTTTGCATGGGAATTGAATATTGGTTGACCAAAAGAGATATAAATACATTTTTTGAAGAGAAATATTTAGTAGCATTCAATTTTAAACATAAGGAGCAATTCATGTTTAACATGTATGGGAGGGAGGCTTTAATCACTATGCTACCTAAATCATAATCTATTTAGGTAAAAAACTTACAAATTTTTCTTGATATTTTGATTAGATTATCAAATATTTTGATGGTGAAGATTATGGAAATAAATCTAAACTATAGAATTAGAATGATATGCTTGATAGTGCTAGAATGCATGAGGATGAAACTATAATGTCGTATTTTCAAGCATAGAAAATATTGTTGTAGGAATGAAGAGTTGTGATGGGACAATAAAGAAGGATGAAGTAGTATGAAACTTTTGATATCATTTCAACCTTCTTATGATAAAAGGGTTATATCCATGCAAGCGATTATTAGTGTCATGTAGCTTTAATGGTAAAAACTAAGAACACATATAAGTCAAAGATTATAAAATAGTTTTTCTTCATTGCTAAAGATGATGAATTTATTTAAATGAAAAATAAATGTGTTTGAAAGTTATGATAAAGTGATCTATAAACTAGGATTTATAAGTTTTATAACTTTAATTTGAATACAGATTTAATCCTTGATCTAGGCAGTAATTGTGTGGTATGTATTTTAAACTATTGAAATTACAAGAAAATTTATGCTTTAAAACATAATTAATCAACTATGTGTTTAATAAAAATAAAAAATTAGAGAATTGAGAGGATAAGAAAGAGAATAAAGAGATAAAAATAATTTGATATGAAGTTCATTAGTGTAGGACTATGTCTCCAGGTCCATTTCTAAATTGGGGGACCACTCTATTAATCCTACCAAGCAAACCACTTTGTTATTGAATCCAAGCTTCGAACTTTCACAATCTCTTCTATGCACTTGAAGGCACTAGACATGTCTTCGTACTTACAAATTCTCTCACAAGGAAAGACTATTCCTTCATTTACAAAAACTCTCTCTCCAAAACTTTTCCAAGACTTTTTTTTCTCAAGGACTCATTGTCCTTATAAATGGAAATAACCCCCATTTATACAAAATATTTTCTTTATTTGGTTCAAAACCAAATAACCAAATAATAATTACATAGCCTCCAAAATAACTCCTTTAACAATTTTTATAATAAAATATCCCTTCAAAATTTGGGGTATTTGTTTCCACATATTACGTTAGAGGTTTGTTTTATAAAAATAAACCTTATTTTAAACAAACCACTTAGCTCAGCAATATTTTAACCATTCAAATCCCTATAACAACCTTTCAACATTTATCCTTTTACTAATTTCCACATAGCCTTAAACCTGGGATTTGTGGGTGACTTTATGAATGAGAAAATTATAAGGGATATGGAAAATGTTTCTTGTTTAGGTAGATTGTAAGGGATAAGTCACTATTAAATAGAAAATTTCCCAAGCCAATCATAAGGTATGTACATTGGTTGTTGGTGGGGCAATGAAATAGTAATAAGGAGGTTTAGTGTTCAAACCTCTTTAGCACTATTCTCGTTTTGTTTGAAATGACATCACATGTGCAATGTGGCACTTTTCAATTTTTTGATTACTCAACATGTGCCAGTGTGTAATTTAATTGGTCTACAACATCAAAAAGATTGCTATACCTATTGACTATGTGCTAATGTCATCATTTTGACTCAATTTTCTTACCATCTTCAAATGAGCATAACTCCCACATACGAGTTCCATTTTTGATGAAATGAATGCCATTGGAAAGCTATTCATGAGAATTTTAATTTGAAATCCATTATTGACAACTTTTGAGATGATTAAATTTTACCTCTTTTGTGTAAGTCAACCTCTGGTTTGCCAATTTGACCTAAACTTTGACCAAGCATAACCTTTCACCGTGACCTCCTTTTGACATGATTCAAAATGTGCCAGGATCATATCAAAGAGCTCTAGTCATTGGTGTTGATTCCACAAGATTCTAAGACTATGAAAATGTTAGGCCTTGTAGATCCACCTAGATCATAAAGATGATGAAATTGGATTTGTTTCAATTGAAGAAGACAGTCCTCAAAGAAAAGAGATAATATTAGTATCACGCATAGAAAAGAAAAAATTAAGATTGGATCATAGATAGTGGATGCTCACATCATATGAATAGTACATCAATAAATTTATTGAATTTAAAAATTATGACTGACCAGTAGTTAGAGTTGGTAACAATGAACCATGGCATATGAAGGAGAAAGGATCTATTATGCTTGATAGATTGAAATATTACGTGTTGAGTACTAGAGAACTTGTTCACAAGGAATATCTTTTCCAAATAATTGATAAGTATTTCATAATTAAGTAAAAGGATGGTGAACTTATTGGAATAGGTAAAAGCACTAATGTCATCCTTTTCAATTGAATTCTAATAAGATGACATGTTTGGTTTCTAGAGTGGATGATACTTGCTCGTGACATAAGATATTCTATCAGATAAAGTTGATAACATTATAAAGATCAATATTAAAAATGTAGTACAATAGCTAAAAATGTTTCTTAACCCCTCTAATATGGTTTTCAAGGAATTTATGATGGCTAAAAAAAAAATAACATTTTATCAAGCAAGTTATTTACTCTATCATGTAATATGGAGATTGTCCACTCAATTCACATGGTCCAACAAGAATAAGAGAATTTTATGGTGAAAGGTTCTTTATTACTTTTATTATTTTCTTTTAGAAGAATGGTATGGGTTGAATTTATTAGAGAGAAATCAAAATCTTTTGAGAAATTCAACTTATCCAAGACTAGAGGAGAAAATAGATCTAGATCAAAGATTTTTAATGTTTAGGATTAGATAGGTGATGGAAATTTAGATCAAATTAATTAGATATTTTTACTAAATGTAATTAGATTAAAATGAAAATTTAATACCCTAAGAAAACACAATGGAATAGGATAGTAGAAAATGTTAACAAATTAATGAGTGGAGCAGCTAGAGCCATAATGATTAATTGTAATGTATCACATATATATTGGAGGTAAGTAACAAAAATGATAGTATACACCATGAATAAAGTACATCCCAAAGAATCCAATAGTAAGGCACCCTATGAACTCTAGTTTAGTGTACATCTATAATGAAATACTTTAGAATCTTTGAAACAAAATATTAAGTCAAAAGATAAGATAATATAGGAAAGTTTGATCATAGAACTGATGATGGCTACTTCTTGGATATTCATTAAAAAGAATGACATATAGATAGTTTAATTAGAGATTGAGAATAAAAGTTAAAATCTCTAGTCTGATTGTTGACATGAAGTTTAGAATATATGAAAGGATTCTTGATTAAAATTTATAATATGTGTAAATACTAATCAAATTTCTAATAATCAAAATACAGAATAGGAACTATTATATAAGACATATCATAAGAACAAAGAACAAAACCATTATCAAAAGTTAGAATAGGATAAGAAATACCTTAATAGAGAGCACTAAGATATGTACCAAGGAAGCACCCTAAGAAGCAGATTATTTTTCAATGTATTTATGTAGTATCAAAAAGAGTGGAACTAGCCCATGGTACAAAGTAATGGAGACAAGTGAGAATTTACCCCCTCCTATCTAACCAATCTCTTTTCTAGTTAGTTAAAACATCATTAAAATTTTAATGTTTAACCCCAAATTATTGACCTTTAAAACACTAACATTAATACTATGCCAAAAATGATCTAGCAACAAATATTACATATGATGCTTGTAACAAGATTAATATCCATATTAATCATAAAAGCCATTGATGACATAGAGTTCATAGCTAACCAAAATATTAAATACAATGAAATAAAAGAAAGCAAAGGGGTTAACTTCCTTCTTCCTCCTTAAGGTTGCCCTCCTTCTCCCCATTAGGATCCTCCATGTTTGGTTTCTCCTCCTCCACCTTATAAGGTTTCCCTAGAAGAATCTTAATCTAATCATCTGCCAGGAACTATAAAGAGAGTGGATGATCTCATTCTCTTTTCCATCATCATTTTTTTCTTTATTCACCTACGAAAATAAAGAGTGGTGTCCACAAAGTGCATGAATTAGTTAATAACTCCATAATGGCTTCAGCCTTATGACATAGGGCCTCCTAATTATTAGACAAGTTATGCATTGAATTCTCTAGTTGGTTAAACCTTGTTTTTTGTGGTCCTCCCCATAGCTGCCACACCCCTTCTTCCTCCCAATCTTAGCAACATCTTTTATTGGGGAAGTGATATCTTCTCCTAAGATTTTATCTAGGTTAGGAACCTCCTTACCCCTTAAGCCAAGGTTCATGACTTTCCTCTTCTTTTTGGCAAAGCTCAATTCACTTTCCATAGAGTCAAAACTCATTTCCTCCTTAGGGAATGTCTTAAAAATTTTCATTTTGAGTATTCCTCTTCGCTATTTTTTTACTCTGCCCATTATTAGTATTAGAGTCAATAATGCTTATGACTTTTCTACTACTCAAGTGCTTATTGCCCACCTTTTTCAAGGCCAAACTAGGGCTAGGGTCTATAGGTATTTGGGGAATAATGATGGAAAGAAGGTAAACCAGAAGAAGTAGGTTGAGGGTAAGTTGGAATTTGTATAATTTTAACATGAAGGCCTATTGTAGAATATCAAGGGGTCTTCTTTCTTGCCTCTTTCTCATAACATTAAATACACTATCCTCTAGAAAATACAAAATAAGATGTTGGAAGCAAATCAAGTCTTGGTTCCTAAAATGGATTAGAATAGGAAAATAATAATCGAGCACCTGGTGTGAACCTTCGAGGATTAAGTAGCACATAATGGCATAGAAAACAATGTCCCATGGTTTGGGAAGGTCTTCCTTTTAAAACCACCAATCATGTAGATATGCTCTTCCTTGGAGTGTAATAATTTTCTCATACTCAATTCATACTCCTACCCTCAAGAGACAACCCACCAAGCATTAAAGCAAGTTCTTTAATCATTTTGAACATCACCCCATTAATATTCACCTTCCTATTATTCTAGGTGTTAGTGAATTACTGGGATACATGTTCATCATACGATTTAATGCCCTCCATGAATGATAACAAACCTCCTTCAGTGAGATAAACCCTTGTCGCCTCACTTTTCATAATACAGTCTTGAATCCTATTAGGTTCAATACAGTTGGAGACACCTATGTCTTAACCAAGTTCAATCACCAAATCCTTAGTATGCACCAACATCCCCTTGATGTAGGATAGAACTCAGAAGCCAGGGTTTTTTAAAGATATACTACGAACTATGAAACTAAGAAACAAATCAATTTTCATCATAAAATGACAAGGCTTTACATTTTTAAATCCTTTTCTAGCTTTTGGACATGTGGATGACACCTTTCCCATAAAAGTAAACCTTTACCAATTGTGCATTGATTGTGGCATAAGGTAATTTCCATTATGATTGTTCACATCTCCCATCTATTTAATGCATGTGTACACAATTGTCCTTTTGGGGCCTAAGAGGGTTTTAATGTTTCTAGCACCTTTCATTAAGTATATGCATATGTCCCATGAAGATAAATTGCCTTTCTGAGTCATTCTATGAAATTACATTTTGAGCAATGTCCAAATCTACATTTTTACCAGAAGTGTCAAACAATGATAGGTAGCCTAGTTTTCATTTGAATATCTTGCACCCAATAATGTTTCATTACTTTCTACTTTGAAGTGTTTAGTATCCATACTAGAGAACCTACATTTCAGATTTCAAATCGTTTCAACATGTCTTGAATATGATTTTAATTCCTTCAAGTTGATGGTTTACTAATGTCATGCTAATGCAAATTGTTTAGAAATTTGGAAGGAACTGCTTGACTAGTTGTAACTTTGACCCAATTGAAAAAAATTAAAAAATTCCTTTTGCATTGCATTATATAGGTCAAACACTTGTTATGTTTTAGATTTAAGTTTATGATGAATCCATTTGATTATTTTTTGAATACAATTCCAAATGCAATTTATGATGTTTTGTTGGTGTTAAGAAATGTAGATTGATTAGTACCCATGTTCATGATGTCATAAATCTAAATCTATGATAGGTGAGATCAAATAGATTATGCCATTATGTTCTACTCAAAAAATTCTTTAAGTGTACTAGTTTGCAAGTCTTGAAAAATCTTTCTACACACTTTCCCAAGTCCATTCCATTTTTAAAAATCAATATTATGCCATTGTTCCCAATCCTACAAATCCACATACCCCACTTTGAATGCTTGTCAAATTTGCCCAATTATTTGTCATGAACCCAAATCATAGAATCATAGTCTACTCATAATAGTGAACTAAATTTTGGAAGATTGGCAAGATTGGAGAGATTGGTTTGATGATGATATGTTACATTCATGACTAAGTTTGTCATTGATGTCAACATAGCATGTTAGATGTCTTCTATGGTATCTGATAGAAGAACAACAGAAAGATTAAGTTGGTACGAATAAATAATTGATTATGATAACCATGTAAGGTTATGAGAGATACTTTTGACTGTCTAGTATATGAAATTAATGTGAAAAGGAGAAAAGACAAGTCTAGAAGAAGATCTATAAGTTTTGGTGATATCTATTCTAAGACAAAGTTTACAAAGGCATGTTCTGGTAAACTTGGTATATCTCTCAGCAGAGTGAATATCTTGGTGATTGAGGCTGAGGAAATGAAGAAGACATGTTGAGGATGATATGGCTCATCTCACTTGTCAGAATATTACATGTATGGAAAGTTATTCAAGTTTCAAGGTAGAAGATTTGTGATATCACAAGTGTAATGTATTCTTAATGAGGTCCTATAATAATTAGTTAAGAAGGACTAATAGATGGCTTAGGAATTTTTTTATGGACTCGATAGAAAGGAAGGGAATTTTTATTTATCATGACATCTGTGGATATGATGATATACAAATTCTAAATGTTTGGAAAGTAGAAAAGGATAAGAAGTTGAGAAGAGTAGTGCAAAAGGGAAGGAAACTTCATTGTTGAGGTTTTCTTGAGTGATCCAAGGTTTGCTATTTGGATTGATCATTTGTGACCTAATCTACAAGGTCTAATGGTGATTGATCTGATTGACAAGATAGAGGAAAGTATAGAGGAAAGAAGAAGATACTAGTATATTACTTGTTTGAGCAATAACCTCTTTTTATAGTTGAAATTGCATGTTTGGGTAGTGGGCTCTTCTTGCATACATTATACCACAACTCCTAATAGGGTTGGAATCTCCTAATAGAGATTCAAAGTCTCCTAATAGGGACTCATTGTACTAAATATTGTAATAGACTCCTAATAAGGTGTGTCCTCTAAAAAGGAATATTTATACTAGTAAACCATCTTGTGGGTATCATTTCCATTGGGGTTCTCTGTCTAATGAAGGGTTTCCCTAGTCAACATAACTAGTGTAATTGTCTATGTGCATCTTTGTGTGGCTTTTGTTTACTTTGATTGAATGTTTTAGCTTGTTTAAAGAAGATATGTAGTTTAATTATTGGATAATTTATTCACACCCCCCCCCCCCCCCCCAGTTATCTTGGTGGACTATTGTTTCTAACACTAACTCCCCAATTTTGGTGCCCCCATGTGTCAGTTTAAATTATTTTTGAAGCCAAAACCAAATGTGATTTATGGTTTTCTTACATGTTTTCTTGCAAGAAGTTCTAAGAAGTTAGCTTTGACAGTTAATATCTTTTGACCCTAAAGTCATCATGAGATGAAATCTAACAAGGTAAGAGAATGTGGAACAAAGAATCGACATGGTAGTTTTCAAAGCCTAATTACATGTTCTGGTTAGTTTTTCAGGCCAGTTAACTAAACTCTTGGTAGGAAAGTGATAGTTTACATGAACATTTAAAATTCAGTTTTAATTGACCAATTGATGGTAGATTTCAATATGGTTCAAATCCAATCATTTTAGAGATTTTATTTAGTGGATTCAATGGGTCAAGTGTTTTGATTCAAAAAAATTTAGCTGGGCTTGCTTTGGGGCCAGACTAATTTTGTCAAATTGATAAGGCATTGTGGGATTTTCAAGATGATTAAAAGGATTAGAATAAATTTGGTTTATTAAAGCATCACAAACTAATGATGATGTAAATGATGATTATATTATTAGGGCATGAGGACAAATTTTCCTTGACCAAGTCATGAAGATATTTTGTTTCAAAATGTATGTCATTATTTTATCTTAAGAAATGGGTATGTGGGATTACATGAATAATAAATAATAGAGGAATTTGAAAAAATCAGTGAAGGCCCAAGTTTTATGCTCACCAAGTGCAATGTCTTAATGAAAAGATGATTTTGGGGTTTGAAAACTACTGAAAAATAAAATGTTCAATACCAAAATGATAACACTCATATAACCTAAGGATCAGCTAATTCCTATTATTAGCTACATGGGTAAACCATTTGGACCCAACTTCAACAAAACCATTGGTGGTTTCCTATTCTTTAGGCTCTACAAAATCAAGGTGGGTATACATAGGGATGATTCTAATGCAAACTACTATGTAAAGATTCTTTTAGTTTCATTCTGATTTTCATCTATTACCCACTAACACATAAGCAGTTCACTTCACTTCTTTTAATGTTCTCAAACTTGTATGCATCCCTTATCAGTAGATCTTGTCTTCTTTCTCCTTCGATTTACAAATATTATTGGAAATAGTAGCTACTTGAGACTCAGAGAATAGATATAAATGAGTAGTGACCAACATTTATAACTTTGAACAAAATTGAATGAAAAATAATTTTGATTTTATAATTGTTATGATATGCAGCAACAGAATTTATCCTTGTTCACTTCTAACTTATATGACCAGTGCCTTATCCATTGGGTAGAAAATTGACTATTGGTGGGAGATCTAATTCAATTTACTTGTAAATGAATTAATCAATTGTAATCATCCATTTCCATTCTTATGAAGTATCCTTTCTATAAACTCATAAACCCCACTAATTCATTGAAGCATTTCTATAATTCCTTGAATTAAAATCAATAGTGATATCAGCATACAACCCATCCAAATTGTATTCAGGCAAATTAAACCTTATTTAAAATGACTTCAAAGTAAACACACCCATAAAAAGGAGATAGAAATTGATGACACAAAAATAGTATAAATACCCCTTTGTATTTATCCTTTCAAATGACTAATACAGTGACCAATAGAACTCAAAGGACAACCCTAAACAACTTGTTGGTTCTATCATTTCAATATATCTTCAGAAAGTACAACTAGAAAATAAACTCAGAACAGCTACACACTATTGGACTGACAGTTTTCTCTCAAAAATTTGGACCCTCACATTGCCTTGAAAATTCATTTATATAGGCATGAGTTGCAACAAGAAAAGGGAAAATGTGACTGACAGGTTTTCTTCAAAAATATTTTTACATTCATCTATAACAAAAGGACAAAACTGTGAATAATAGTAAAATTGATACATCAAACTTTCCTTTGTGGGTCTGCTTATGTTATTTCCTTTGGAAAGGCAAGAATACTTTGATCAGATTCCTTTACTGTTCTAGTTCCTCAAGATAGGTGGCCATCAAATGTGATAGTGATGAGTCATCTCCCACTATCTAAGGATCCTCTATGTCTTTATCATCAATAGCAAAGGTGGCTCCTACTTTTTTACTCTCTTCTTTGTCATCATCTTCCACCTCATCATCTCCTTCTATCTATTTTGTAGACATAAATTATTCCTTCCATTTATTGTAAATAGTATCCTCTGACCAATCAAAATTTAGAATTTCTCTTTGTATAGTTACTAAAGAATTTGCATTTGCCTCTAAATCAACAAAATCCTTTCTGATGATATTATAGAATAACCATACTTTTACCAACTCCTCATTTGTCATTGCTCACAACAAATGGCTTGCTTCATTTATAACCTTATTTATTCTCTCACAGAAGGCTTCATCTAGCTCCCTCTTCCATTCTTCCTTTTCCTTTATTTTATCAACTGAATTTAGAGCACAAGGGAATAAATTAATTTTTTCCACAAAATACTTGGAAAAACAATTAGTTAGTCTTCTATAGAAAGAATCTTGCTTATCATCAAAACCTTGCAACTTTTTTAGTAAATCAAAAATTCCTTCTATCTGATGATATGTTAGATGAATAATAGATATACACATAGTAGTGATATCTGAACTTCTCTCTGTCCACTTCTATACAATGGGTCTGAATATAGCTTCATTTTGCTTCAATTCATCCTTGATTACTGAAATCCTTGATAATTGATCAAAAAATGTGGGCCATTATATCCTATCTATTAAATACATGATACCCTACCTCAATTTTTCTTCATGTTGATTGTTAAGCTCTACATGCATTGCATACAACTTATTCTTCTCCTCTTCAAAATCCTCTGCAGTATAGAACTAAGACCTTTTTGGAGTATTAGGTATCTCAATAAGTGGAGTGGACTTGAAGGGTTCAATAGGTGGCCTAGGATGGTATACAATCCTAGGTCTACTAGATTCTCCTACTTTTCTTTTCCCAAGGATCTTCTCCATTTGAGATATCTTGTTTTCTAGTGACTATATTTTCATACCCCTTTCCTCATATGCTTTCAAAACTTCTTCAAACCTAGCATTGAGTTGGGAAAATTTATCTTCCTCTTGGCTAGACACTATGCTACCAAATTTTAGCATCTCTGATGCCATTCCAATTAACTATTTACTACCTACCTCACCAACCTTGAACATTGTCAATGTACTAGTATGTGCTATAGTGGGAATCTCATGCATTATAGCATTTCCCTTTTTTTCCATGGACCATATAATAAGGGCTTGGTGGTCATCACTAAATTTGGCTCCTCTATGAGCCTGTAGTATTTCTTCAGTAGTCCTCAATTGAACATCCCTTTGTTTTCTTATTGAATAAAAAATAATGGCATTTGCTATATCCCATTCCAACAGAAGGAGGACTCTTAACTACCTAACTATTTGCCTCCTAGCTTCAAGAGTAAACTGGGCAAAATCATTCAAAAATTTAGATTTCACATCTTCCTTAATATTCGAATCATGTTTGTATGGTTGTTCTGCTTTTATCTTCTCACAGGTTTTCTCAAAATTGCTCATGTTTAACCTCCACAAAAACTAAGCAAAAGCCCTAGACTTTACAAAATTCTCATCGTTAATAAACCTTTCAGAAGCTTGGGAAACCATTGGATCAATTTCCTTACCTTGTTAATTAGAAATGGTTAGGTCCAAGGAAGGTGTAGGAGGTTCTTGTGGCTCTCCAACATCAAAATCTGTAGAATTAACAATCACGTCCCCTTCTCCACCCATTTGTCTAAGCTACTCCTTTAGATATGCTTCATCATCTATCTGGATTGGAGACTAGCTTGGGGAGTATTGTTCTTTTTGAGAAGAAGAAGACCCTTACTCTAATTTTTTCCTTTTTGGAGAGCTGGTTGTACATGGACTTCTTGACCTTGGCTTTTGATGAAGGGGTTCCTGTTGCACATTTTGAATCATGACATATCTTGCCCTTTTCTACAATGTATACTAGCCAGGAGCCACCACATTTCTGCTTCTTATTCTTCTTTGTGCCTCTACAACCTTGTCTGGATGTGTCTCAACATTTATGGCTTTCTTCTCATTCATGGTTTGAATTATTACAACAAAATTATTGATTAATGCTTGCATTTTAGCTCCCCAGTATTTCTTATCTTTCAATGGGTCATACTGGGGTCAAAAGCATTAATGAATTCTAGGATCTTACTAAATACTATCCATTTTTCTTTCCTCAATTCTTGTTTTTGCGAAGTGAAAATATTTTTTAATTATATCCTTTGGATAGTAAACTTGTTGTACCATGTGAGAAGCTTTCACCCTCTCTCTTAAGAGGTCACAGAATCCTTTAGGATCAATGAATCTAGCATGAAACTCTACCATGTTATATTTATCTAGAAACAAATTAAGGTGCTTCCACCCTTTCCTGACAAAGAAAAAATCATGCACTATAGTAACAATTGGAAAGAAAGTACCCTTCTTAGACAATTCCCTCTCATCTATAGTTCCTATCTTCCATAAGAACTCAACTATCCCTATCTTCAAGGGCACATGAAAGGGAAACACATGTGGCTTTCCCACAAAACCATATACTCTTATTACAATTGAAACATTATAAGGGATTATATCCCCCCAATTATGACTAAACAATAGTCCTTGTGCATGGTCCTTAGGTCTAACCAATTCCAACAATGCTTGTGGAATTTTGGGGCTATCGCCTTTCAAGAGAAACCTAAGCTTTGAAGCAAAGTATCTATCAAATCTCACATAGCTGGCATCTATAGCTTCTAAAGTCATATCTACATTAGATTCCTTTCTTGATCCCTGGTTGTTTCCAGCTCCATACCCTTGGAGAAAAAGGTGACTCCCTTGTACAAGCATACATGCATAAGAAATGAATACCATCAGAATGGTTTACCCACTTTTCGCCTTGCTATCCCAACCAAGCTATTGTGAATTTCTTTTGCAAGAAAAGTAGCAAAATCCAGAATAGTACTCATTCTAAATTGAAGAGTTTGAGCCATGATAAGGACAATAAAGCCTGGAATTTGATCAAATTCATCTATCCCAAAAATCTTGCAAAGAGAAAAATACTATGCTTGAGCTCTCAAGTTGAAATGTCTTCTCAACAATGGCTCTAGGGTACTGGCTATAATTATAGGCAAAGTGCCAATTTTAGCAGCATGCTCTTGCAGTGGTCCCATTCTCAGGTAAATTCTTTGTGCATCATACCTTTCCTGAAGGTCATTTGTATCAATAGTTTCATGTACGGCATGCTTAGGATTGAGGTTGAAAACCTCACTAAATAATTTAGGACAAACCCTAAACAGATTCACTCCAGCATAGTCTTTTAGCCACCCTATAATTGGATCATATTTCTTTGCCAAATCCATCAATAAATCACTATCAAAGAAAACTGTGGGGACTATTAATTTACCAATATCAAACTCCCATACATTACTCATAGGAGTGTCCAATTTTCATTCTAAAAACCATTTCTTAAACAACTCTAGACCCCCCATGGAAACCTAGGCATCTCTTACCCAATTAGCTTTATCGTAAAAACATTCTACTACAACTACTCTTGGATGTTTTGGAATGAGTTCCCTCCCCTTAGTTATTTCATGTACCAATAAGGGGAATTTTTCAAGAAAGTCATCGTGCAAAGAATGTTTCAAATAATTTGTTTACCCGATGAACTCTTTTTGGGGAGGCATTTTGAATAAAACCCTAGAAATTTCACAACAGCAAATATTTTGAATTTCTAAGAAAATCACAGAGTACTTACCCACTAGAACTCGCACTCCTACACTATGTGATATCTTCTGCAATTTTATTGGAGTGCTAGCTAAGAATTTTCATGCCCTGGCTTTGAAAACTTTGTATGCCCTGATGTTCTTTCTATGCTTTGGTGATTCATTAATGGTGAGTTTGTGGGTTCTTTTCGTACATTGAAATTGCACGCATGAAATTTGAATCATATTTACTCTCAGTAACTATTACCTCCAAATTGCAACCAAATTTGAATTCTATGTGTAGATTTTCACCAAATCGGATGGCTCTGATTTAAAAAGAAACAAGCTTTATGGCTTTTAAAGATAAGGTTGCATGTCATAATAGCACTTTCCTACATTATTTAAATTCCTTGCACCTTAGAATTGTGGGGAAACACCATTCATTGATCAAGACAAGATTAATGATCAAGTCAATTCACATTTTAATAAAATCTAGTCAGCTATACTGACCAATAGGAAACCTCCATATGAGATTGCGCCTTCTGAGCAAGTATTTACTTGACATCATTCAATCCATGTGTCATGCTGGTGCATTCCCAATTTTCTTATCTAATGAGAATTTTCAAATTGTGAGCTTGTGCCACTCGTCGATCTTCAAAAGATCAACGGTGACACTAATTATACCCTACAGAGCTTCTAAGTTAAAATTTTAGATGTCACCATGGACACAAGTTTGCATGGTGCATTCTCACTTTGTTTAAACTTCACTCAAGTTTAAATTGTATGCAAGTTCCCTTTGTTGATTAGGATAAGATCAATGATCAAAAACAACTCTGCATTCTACACTCGCATCATCCACTTGGGCCAATGAAATGACTTCTTTCAATCTATGTGTTCTGACTCATCTAATTATTGCATTAATTTTTGACACTTTTCACGCCCCCATCATAAGTAGTTCCAACTAAGAACAAGTGGCATACCACATGGCATGACTCAAAATTCTTCCATAATTTGGCCTCACTGTGACACACGTTGCAAAGGTGCATACCCTCTTTTCTTATCTGACTTGCAACTTCATAATGTAGGATTGCACTAATGATAGATCTTTGAAAGATCTATGGCTAATAAGACTTCACTCCCATTTGGCATTCAAACTTCTTCAGTGGCACATCTGGTAGTACATGTCAGCAATCATTTTATAGTGTGGCACACTGCAACATACAATTAAAATTATCAGACTCGACCTTACCACATGTCAAAAAACCACTTACCTGCATTATTTATCTCTCATGCAACTTTAAATTGTGGGCATGCACTGGCACTTGATCCTTGATAGATCAACGGTTATAGAATCAGGTATCCTTATCACCACATTAGCTGAAGTGATGAATAGAAATCTCTGACCATCCCAACTTGTTTGACACTCGCCACAGAAGACATCCATCTTTGAGAACAGTGGGCCCATCTTGTCAAACCTTGCCACTTGTCCAATTTTCACTTCCTCACATTATTTATCTAGAAAGAATCTCCTTCTTGTGAGAAAGTGCTAGCCCTTGATTCAAATGAAATTAGTGGTTGATGCTTCTTGGTGATAAAGGCATGTCTCTATTTGTGACTCAACCAATGATATCGTGGGAAATCTAGAATGTGCACAAAAGTACTAACAAACCTACAAAATTTTTTGACAACTTATGGTTCACTAGA
Organism: Cupressus sempervirens; assembly: GCA_028749045.1. Taxonomy (NCBI): domain Eukaryota; kingdom Viridiplantae; phylum Streptophyta; class Pinopsida; order Cupressales; family Cupressaceae; genus Cupressus; species Cupressus sempervirens. The sequence continues at coordinate 126,670,320 of CM053789.1, read as the reverse complement.
ATTTAGAAAGGTAAAGGCTACGTGTCACCGAGTCACATGCCTGCATTATTTAAAAACCTTGAATCTCAAAATTGTAGGCATGCAATACCCGTTGATCTAAACAAGATCAACAATTATAAAAACTTTGTTTTATCATAGGTATTTCCTAATAAAATGATTAAGCATTTTTCAAGCCAAGCACGACCATGTAAGGTTTAAACAAAATTAAAATGAACTGATGCTTGTGCAAGCCCTTCCTTAAGTGAAATGGTATATCATTAAAAACATTTTTCTGAAAATATTTTGATAGTTTTCCAAACCTAGGGCAATTTAAGGGTTTCAAAAATAAAAGGAACAAAACCCTAATCTGCAATATTTAAAGACTCAAATGATTTTTCACTGAATTTTTCATAAGTTTTGCAAATGTGAAAAATCAGACCAACAAACCAAATGCTGAATATGAGTAAGGATGGACTATCTATTGAGTTTGTGATTTGCTTCCATTAACTAGGAAGGCATCATGATGATGGGAAATCAAATGCATTGCAGTAAACCATTGGATAATGGTGTAGAATATATGTTAGAAGTAGCTCATCTATTTTGAGACAATTCTAGTGTAACAAAAATGTACAAGTAGTTCTTCAAGGTTACATGAAGATGTCTGGTGGTGTTGTTAGCTCCTATGAAAAATTTGTACATGGCACAATCAACATGCAACACAAAGAGAGATGACTACAAAATAGAATCCCAAAGAAAAAGGGAACATCCCATGATAAAGGATGATTACGATCAACAAAAGTGGAGGAGCCAATGATAGGAGAGAGAACTGGATAAGTCATCCATAGTAGAGGCGAAATCCACAATTAACATCTCAAGAGATTATACAACATATTCTATCAATGTTTCCTCCCAAGAACATCATGAGAATATACTACTACCATTATAGTAGCTCAAGAAAACTCAAATGATCTTACACATCAGGTTACTAGTAGAGTTTTTCATAGATACTAGAAAAACATCATATTGTACAAGTAGATTTGTGAATGATGATAAGATTTATAAAATGGAAAATGGTAGACTATAAAGTGCATTTGATGACATTGGTAAATGAAGAAATTTGGAATGAATTTTGACATTCCTAAAGCTTACACTAATTTGTGGCCTCAAGAAAGAATCTCCCTTTTCTAGGCTTATTTGTTTCCCCCTGTCTACCATCTCATCCATACGCAAAATTGATTTTTCTCTCTTTGCATACAAACTAATGTTAACATGGGTGATTATTCTATTGGCCTTAGAGAAGGAACACCATGCATCCCATTGAAATTCCTGAGTCAAAGAAATATTCCAAATCTAGATACTGTTGTGTGTATTTAGAGCTTAGCATCAAAGAAAAACGGGATTTATCTAGGCACAAATGTGAAATGAGGTGAGGATAGATGTAGGGAGAGATCATGTTTGCATAGCCTAGTGGAAGTTAATAAAATAGAGTTGATAAGTTTAATCCCACATCCATAGTGTGGAGGCTCTTTTTGATATTTAAATGTATCAACACACCCTAGTGTATTGTCTCAAAGGCTCACATCTTTTGAGACACAAGGCTTCTCATGTGGAGCTTAGGCTAGTTGGATGGAAAACGTAATGAAATTTTGAACATCCACATGCATCACTAGATGATGACATGGCCAAATGAAAAATCAAAACATGAGACGTGGCATCAAGTAGATGACTCACAGAGTGACATGTGAAAGGGTCCTCCAACTTGGCATGTATTCCAAGGTGCTGATGTGGCAAAAAGTGAAAGATGTTGCTAGTGACATGGTGGTTTTTGGTGGTGATAGTGACATAGAGACAATCTTCCACATGGTGGGACTAGTGAATTGAATTTCATGATGTGGTGATGGATGAAAAAGTAGTGACATGGACAGAGGTGCCACATGTCATGACATAGCTATATCACTATGACATGGTATCACCTAGATAAACTGAGTGCTAAGTATTCCATTTATTCTCATGAGAGATGGATTCATGTTGAATCACTAATCATGAAACATGAGTCAATGAGTTTGACTAAAAATCACATAGTTAAATCATGATAGCAATATCACAATTTTAATTACTATTGAAATTACCTCCTACCTATTTATAGATGAGCTTGAAGGGCTTTCTAATTAATGGTTCATAAGTAACAACACTTGGTGAAGGTTTTGCAAATGGGGTTTCAAGCTTTTGGTTTAACCATGGAGGAAACTCCATAGTTAAGCATGCTCAGGCTGGAGTAGTATTGGGATGGGTGACCTCCTGGGAAGTCCTGGTGCTTCACCCCTGTGAGAATCACCTAGATCTAATGAGTGCTAAGTGTTCTATTTATTCTCATGAGAGATGAATTGATTTTGAATCACTACTCATGAAACATGGTTCAATGAGTTTGACTCAAAATCACATAGTTAAATCATGATAGCAATATCACAATTTCACTTACTGTGGAAATTATCTCCTACTTATCGATTGATGAGCTTAAGGGGATTTATAATGAATGGTTCATAAGGACCAACACTTGGTGAAGTTTTAAAAATGGGTTACAAGCTTTGGGTTTAAGCATGGAGGAAACTCCATGGTTAAGAATGCTTAGGCTAGAGTAGTATTGGGATGGGTGACCTTCTAGTAAGTCCTAGTGCTTCACCCCTATGAGCATCACTTAGATCTAATGAGTGCTAAGTGTTCCATTTATTCTCATGAGGGATAGATTCATGTTGAATCACTACTCATGAAACATGGGTCGATGAGTTTGACTCAAAATCACACAGTTAAATCCTAATAGCAATATCACAATTTGACTTACTATGGAAGTTATCTCCTACTTATCAAAGTGATGAGGTGTCATGGGACATAGCAAAAGAATCAGGAAGTGACACATGGAAATTAGGTAGAAGACCTATCTAGAGGATGTTGATGAGGTAGTATGAACTAGTAGTAGTGTGAGACATGCTGATCAAAGGTGAGGTGGTGGTTGTAGGATGGATGCACCAAATTTCATGACACGGTGAAAGATTTATGATTGTCATTATATCATGAAGAAAAGATGCACATCAATTAAGCATGTCAATATGGTAACACTATCAGAGGCCACAAGGTGGCAATGGGAATAGGTAGACATGTCAAAATGAAGACCCATCTAGTGGTGCCATGTGCCACCTAGGTGGAAAAGGTATTGATAGCATAGGTGATAAGGTAAGAGATGAACCAAGGGTCTAGTGACATAGGTCATAGGAAAGTTAAATAGGTTTGACTCAGATGGATAAATAGAGGGAAATTTTAAAATGTAGAAAAAACTAATTTTTAATTATTTTCCTCTAAAAATCATGTGCAAGAAATTATTAAATAAACAAGGATTATATGCTAAATTTTGGACTTTAGGAAAAATTAATACTTGCAATGAAGTGCAGACCTATGAGTCATACCAAGGACCTAATTTTCAAATGGTCATCACAAGCATCTTAGATGCGTTGACATAGGACTATTATATACCATTGGAACTAGGAGAGAACAAAATTTTATGTATTTGAGCTTTTTTTTCATAGGAAACCACATTTTCATGTAACTCAGGGTTTTGTACCAATTTTTTTCAACCTTTTTCTGTTAAGGCAATTCATATTTGATTTTTGGCAAAATGGTGAATTGGGTGAACAATAGAGGTAATATGATTTCACTTAGGGATGAATTTTCTCACCTCCAAGTCACTTTAGTGACTATTTTATTAGCATTTGAGATGCATGTCTGATGGTTATATTGGAATAGGATTTTTCGTCAATTATAGGAGATATTTTGAGTTTGTTAAGATACAATGATGAGATTCCTTTCTATTTTGATTGTAGGGAGAAAAGAGATGCTTTACAACATCAAGAAGTGAAGATTCAAGTGGACACATGCCATTTCTAGATCAGATCTAGGATTTCATTCATTTCCTTTATCTTTATCTTTCTCTCTCATTCTAGGGGTTCAAGTTCTAGAGAAATATCACATGGCTATGATACCATGGTTGGTTCCCAATTTTTCTAACCATGCTCAACTAGGTTTCCACCATATTTCTTTAGTATTTTCTTTGTCATGAATGATAGTTGCAGTTTCTTTTGAGAAAATAGATCATGCAGTCAGTTGTTTTTTATATTTTGAGACTTGCATACATTTGATGTATTGTTTTCAAGAAGATTAATAAAAAGCTTCATTTCTTAGTTTCATTATAATTCTCATCTTCTTCCTCTATTGTCTGCAATGGTTTTTGTTTAAGAACAAAGAGCTTAAACTCATTTGCAATCCCTTAAGGTTTTATGTCTTGATAGATTTTCTATTGGAACAAAGAGCCAAGTAATTGCTTGTTTACCTTGATAGGGTTGTAGGTTTCACTAGGAGGATATTATAATAAGTATGAGAGTTTTTATGAAGTTATATGTCTATTTACAAGGTGAATGGATAGATAAAATATCTAAATATATGAGTATATCTCAGGTATCCATGTCTATGTTTTGACTTAGCTTATGCCCAATGGATAAGGGACTAGTTAGCTAGGAGATTGCATGTGTTTGTTGTTGCATACTTGGGTTGTGATGATATTCAATATTATTAATCAAAATATTTTCCCTTTCATGTTGAAGAGATGAAAAGTGTTACCCTCACTCAGCTTGTGGATTTTATGGGATTTGTAATTTTCTACTGTATACCTTTATTATTGCATAAGTATAGTAGAAATAGAGGTTTTATCTACTTTTTTAGAATCAAGTTTATTATTTTGAACAACTAGTATAATATAAATGAACCTAAGGTCAACCTACCTAGGTATTGTAGAGCCTAAAGTAGAAGATAGGTCTAGCCTTATAGTTGGCCTAGTGTCTAAAAGGATATGTTATAGACAGGAAGTAGCTACCTATAGATGTATTATGTTCTGATTGGGATAGTTTGAAACATGATGTTTTTAAACACAAATAAACTATATATCTTGTGATTCTTCCTTCAGGGGAGTAGTCACATTGAGGAGAGTTGTTTAAAAGTCTTGGGTAAGGATTTATGTAATAGTTTATGTTCGCATTTAGCATTTATTCTTTTGCAAATTGATTGGGAGATTATTAGAATAGTGAGAGAAAATTAGATTATTATATTCACATAATGTCACATTTGTCATTGATGTCAATTGGGGTGAGTAGTACACAAAAAAACCTTATTATGTGCATGGTGTTGAGTACTTGTGCATTAGAGAGTAATACCTTTGGGGGGAGGGGAGTATTTTTTAGAAAATTGATATCTATGAGTGAGTATTTCAGATTGATAGTTTGGAATTAATACTTTTTCATCATATGTTACCATCGATGCCAAAAGTGGGACATTGTTGGCATGAATGTTGAAGGTATGCTAAAGGGAAAGATTGTGGGTATGTTGGAGGAGATGATGGAGTGGTTGCGACCTATATTTATTGCTCATATCTTGCATTCATGACCTTATTTGTCATTAATGTTGACACATGTATTTTTTGACTATGTCAATTAGAGTAGTAGAGGAAGATTTTTTTATGGATATTTCTATATTCTATATCTATATGAATGGAAAGTTATTTTAAGTATTGTGTGAGTTTTAGTAGAGTATTTATTGGTGTATATAGGGTTATGAATAGTCAACTTGTGTCTATCTTACTCCTTAATTAAATAATGTTATCATTATTATATTATTATTTGTATAGGTAGGTCAGCCTAGGTCTTATGCAGGGGTGTGTCTATTCAACCTAAGCATAGTTAGGTATATATAGGAGGTTGTGAGTCTTATTTTAGGATCATATTTTGAACTATGTTCTCATTGGAGATATTTGGACATTGTCTCCTCAAAGTGGCCTATTACTCTTAGTTATTATCAACTTTTAAATAATATTTTATATTATTTCTTTTATTTTGCAAGTTATTTCATTACAAGTGGTAGCAGAGCATGATCTTAGCACCATAGAGGTAAGATTTTTTCTCAACATTGGGGCAATTTTGGGAAGAGAATAACTTTTAGATTTTAGTGAATTTTTCTAATATTTTTAAAGACCATATTTAAGAATCCATAGTCCGAAATTTAGAGGAATTGGAGTAAATTTGAGCAAATTATTGCAGAATTACTATTTCTACACAATTTATTGAGATCTTCACTCACATCCTACTGAATTGGAGTATAACTTGTAATGGGTTTTTGAATACATAGTAGAGGAGTCAAAATGTTAAAGCTTGGATAAATTTAAGAAAAAATAAGAAAGATATTGCAAAATTAGGAATATTCACTCTCAAGGGAGAAAATTTTCTATTAAAAAAAATTAAATTTTTTTTGAGTAAGGGTATCTTTTCCCTAGTAAGTTACAATAATAAATAAATAAATTAGAGAATTTAAATTTCATTTGTGTGATTTATATCAAAAATATTGGTTTCCATCATGGCGGGGCATTCAACAAGAGGGGAAAAGAATGCTACCACACCGATGAAATCCTCTAATCAAGATTGGGAAACAATGGAGGATAGTAATCCCGATGAGGAACTAAGTTCAAGGAAGAGGTTAAGAGGGATATGTGTGACCTACAAGGAGATATATAAAATATAAGAAGTATCTTAAACACCTAAATGAATGAAACAAGGAAGGATTTCTCAAGTAATCAAGGTGAAACATTCAAGTTGACTAATAACGACACAAATTTTAAGACTCCTACGAGATCTAGAAATTCTTTTTCCAAAGGTGGATAATTCCAAGGATACTCTAACATGGATAAATAAAATGGAGAATTTTTTTTAAGTACATCAAACCCCATATGGATGAAAGATCACAATGGCTTCCTTATATCTATAAATAGATCAATTCATTTGGTATCATTGGCATTGTAATCATAGGAGGAAAATGGGTCTCATTTTATCATGGTCGATTTTTATAGAAGAAGTCCATGCACAATATAGCAATAGTGTGACAAAAAACTTCTTTAGTCAACTTGCTAAGGTTCAAAAAATAAGAACAGTTAAGGATTATATTCAAAAATTACAAAATCTATCCTTAATAGTGGATACAATTATAGAGGAGAACTTGAATGATTTATTATTGGGTGGTCTCAAGGATCACATTTAACATGAGGTATGCATATTTTGTCCTAGCTCAGTAAATAAGTCTTTTATATTAGCACATGGGGTAGAGGTGAAGTTCTTGATTCCTAAAGAGCACTTGGGGCTAATGTGACAAGAGAAAATGGATATTCAACACATTCTCTTCCTCAACCTACTATGTTGACTCCATAAAAAATTAAGGAGAAAAGAGCGAAAGGAATGTGTTTCAATTGTAATAACAAATATAGTCAAGGACATAAATATAGTGAGAATAAATTATTCTATATTGAAGGTCCATGTGAGGAAGAAGAGGATGATCTCATATTAGAGGAGGATAGGGAGTTAGGTCAAGAATCAAATGATTCTCAACCAACCATTTCTTGTCATGCACTTTCAAGTTTAGTGCACCACAAACTCTCAAGGTTTTATTAAAGAAGTAGAAAGTAACAATGTTGATCAACTCAAGTAGTACTCATAATTTAATTAACAAAAAGTTGGCAACTCTTCTAAATTTTTTTATATATCCAACCCTAGACTTCCAGGCTTTGATTGTAGATGGGGGCATAGTTAGTTGTTTAGGGAAGTCTCATAGCATGAAATTATCCATGGGAGATTATCAACTTGATACCTTAGTGTATGTAATATCCATGGGTGTGGTGGATATTATTTTGGGAGTACAATGGCTTGCTACATTGCAAAAAATTGAAATTAATTTCCAAGAACTATTCATGAGACTTCAATCAAAAGGAAAGGTAGTGAAGCTAAGGAGATTGAAGGAAAAATCCCCATAGATGGTAAGCTCTCATCAAATGAAAAAGTTTCTTAGGAAAGGAGTGGATGGATTTGTGGCCTAGCTATGTTCATTAAAGTTTTCTCAATCTAATGTTCTTACTCCTCTAGATTTATAGGCAATAATTCATCATTACTCTATAATTCTTGGAGATATTCCCAAAGTATTTCCTCCTAAGAGGGATCATGACCATGCTATGCAACTAGTTCCAAGGAGCTAGACACAAAAAATAAGGCCTTATTGGTACCCACACATACAAAAAAAGAGAGATTGAAAAATTTGTTTACGAAATGCTATAGGTAGGAATTATCAGGCATAGTTAAAGTTCTTACTCCTCACCTATTGTGATGGTATGCATGAAGGATGAAACTTGGCATATGTGTCCAGATAATAGAGTGCTCAACAACCACACCATTAAATATAAGTTTCCTATTTCAGTCATTAGTGATCTTCTAGATGAATTAAATGGAGCTATGTATTTTACCAAGTCAAATATTTGATAGGGTTATCACCAAATTCAGATTAAGTAGGAAAATATTGACAAGGCAACATTTTGAACTCATGAGGGTCATTATGAATTTTTTATGATGCCATTTGGTCTTACTAATGCACCATCTACATTCCAAAGTTTCACAAATTCCATTTTAAAGAAGTTATTGAGAAAGTTTTTGTAAGTGTTTTTTGATGATATATTAATTTATAGCAAGACTTGGGAAGAACATTTGTAGTATATAGATCAAGAATTACAATTAATTGAAGATCATCAACTCTATGCTAAGCCATCCAAATGTGCTTTTGGTCTTAAGTAGGTGTATTATTTGGAACACATAGTTTCACATGAAGGAGTAAAGGTGGACCCTAACAAAACTAATGCTATCATGAATGACCTATTCCAAAAACCATTAAGAAGTTGAGGGGTTTCTTGAGATTGACAAGGTACTATAGAATATTTATGATGAATTATGGTAGTATATTAACACCCCTTGCCATTATATTGAATAAGGATTGTTTTCATTGGAATGAATTTGCTAATGTAACATTTGAGCAATTGAAGAAGGCTACATGTACAACTCTAGTGCTTTCCACTTTGAACTTCACCAATGAATTTATTGTGGAATGTGGTACTTTTGGAAATGGGATAGGAGCAATTATCATGCAAGAAGGTCAACCAATTACTTTTGAGAGTTGACAATTAAAAGTTAAAAATCAACTCAAACCTATTTATGAGAAGGAAATGCTAGCAATCCTTCATCCAGTTAAAAAATGGAAGCCTTATTTAATGGGTTGACACTTCAAGGTTAAGAAAATTCATGATAGCCTAAAATAATTTTTGGAACAAAGACTATCATCAAAAGAACAACAAAAATAGGTCACTAAGATGTTGGGATATGTCTTTGAAATTATAGACAAGAAAGGGAAGGAAAATATTATGGCCAATGCACTTTCCATGAAGGATTGGAAAGATGAAGCCTTATTGTGTGCCCATTCAATATTAAAAGAAAATTGGGTGGTAGAAGCCATAGAAGAGTGGCAAAATGATGTTGCAACAAGTAATCTCATCCAACAAATAAAAAATGACACTAGTAGTTTAGATAAGTTTTGTTCAAAAGGATATATTCTTTGATATATAGAGCACTTGTATATCTACAAGAATTCCACTCTTAAACGCAAGATTATCAAAGAACTACATGAGTCCCAAATTCATGGTCATTCAAGATTTTTGAAGACATATCATCTGGTCAAGCAAGATTTTTTTTGGGAAGGGTTAAAAGGTAATGTTCAAAAATTTTTTGCTATAATTTTGGTTGGTCAAAGAAATAAGGGGGGGGGATTATGACACTAGGTCTCTTGCAACCTTTATCTATTCCTGGCCAGCATTGGGAAGAGGTATCCATGGACTTCATTACAAGACTTCCCAAATCTAAAGGTCATAATGTAATATTGGTAGTAGTTGATCACCTCACTAAATATGAAAATGTCATTGCATTATCACATCCTTTTACAAAAATTATAGTGGCAGAATTTTTCTTGGAGAATATCCAAAAGCTACATGGTACACCTAAGGTTATTGTTACTGATCATGATCCTATCTTTACTAGTCACTTTTGGAAAGATTTATTCTCATGTTTGGGTACTCAATTGGCTCATAGCTCTTCATACAATTATCAATTATATGGGCTAGCTAAGGTTGTTAATAAATATTTGGAAGGATATCTATGTTGTTTCACTTCGGAAAGAAAATCTCAATGGGTAGATTGGCCTTCTTATTGCAAAATAGTGGTACAATACTTCTTTTCATAGCTCATCAAAAATGTCTCCATTGTTGGCACTTTATGGATACCATCTTCCTTCCATCACATCATCATTAAAGGCATCCCCAAGAGTTTAGGAAGTAGAGGACCACTTTCTTCATCAACATCAAGTAATTTTAGGACTCGAGAAGAATTTAGCTATGGTATAGAATTGAATAAAATAACAAGAATACCAACATCATAGTGAAAGAAATTTTGAAGTTGAGGACTAGGTCTTCTTGAGATTGTAGCCTTATAAAAAAATCTTAATGAAGCAAGAAAAGAACAATAATAAGTTGTCTCAGAGATATTATGGACCATACCAAATTATGCAAATGATTCGTAGTGTAACCTACAAGTTTCAGTTTCCAACAACAACAAAGATACATCCAGATTGTCATATTTCTTATTTCAAGAAGTTAATTAGGTAGAATATTCCTACTTAAACAATACTACCAGTGCTTGATGAAGAAGGAAGAATAATTTTGGAACCAGAGTGCATTCTTCAAACACACACACACAAAGAAGTTGAGGAATAGAACCATCACTTAGTATCTCATCCAATGGAAAAACTTACTAGTTGAAGAGGCCACATGGGAGCTTGAGGAGTTCATTCAAAAGAATCCACACTTTGTTAACATTGAGGACAATGCTTCTTTCAAGGGAGGGGCCATGCCACACCCTTAATATTGGTTTACAGAGACTTATGAATAGTCAACTTGTGGATATTTTAATCCTCAATTAAGTCATGTTGTCACTGTTATATTATTATTTAGGTAGGTAGGTTGGCTTAGTTGTTATGTAGGGTTCTGTCTATTCTACCTAAGCATAATTAGGTATATATAGGAGGTTGTGAGTCTTATTTCAGGATAATATTGTGAAGTGTATTCTTATTAGAGATATTTGGAGGTCACCCACTCAAACTAACCTATTACTTTCAATTATTATCAAGTATTTATATAATATTTTATCTTATTTCTTCTATTGTGCAAGTTATTACATTACAAAGACTAGTCATGGTTTAGGCTACAAGAAAATCATCACTAGTAAATCATTTTTTTTGTTAAGAGAGATGGAATTTGGCTTAGAGGGATTAGATTATGGTTGAAGACATGATTTTGATAATGCATTTGAGGTTGCATTGCGAGTGTTAATTATGGCTTGTTAATTAACCACACTTCAACGTGATCCTTATATGAAGAATCATTCAAAAATGAACATTTCTTTATTCATTTGAAACAACTCAACAAGTTGATTTGTTGCCTCCTAACTAGAATGATTATGCTATTGCTCTTAGATCAAGAAACTAGCAACTAGAAATCTAGAATGAAGGATTTGTAAAGATAAATGATGTGCAATATTAATATATATGATATGCAAGATTAATCTAAGAAAAGGAAAGAGGAATTAATCTAAATGAATACATTCAAACTAAATGATATTACTATGCAAGAATAACAAATTTATGAGGGTAAATTCTTGAGTGACTAATTCAGCATAAGTTAGATGCAATTCAATTTCAACCTCTATAATGAGGATTTGAGGTCTTCTTAAATAGAATCCAAGAAGTTGATCATTGGTTGAGATCAAATTGAATGAATGGTTAAAATTTGAAGAAGATTTAGTCAAAATAGAAAGTTTCCTTGTGAAATGAAAGTTAACTAATTTAATTCCTTTTATGACCTCAGTCAACTCCGAGTTTCAATTTCTAAACTGAAGAGAGAATTTGAAAAATATATTTAATTTAATAAAATAGAATATGACCTCATAAATTTATATTTTAACTAATTGAATAATAAAAATCAATAATTAAAATGAGGACATATCTTATTAAATCAAATACATTTAATTCCTTAATATGTATTTTAGCAAAATGGGTATATTTAATTTAATTAAAGTACTAGGACTTATAATTAAATTAAAATGATTAATAGGTATACCTTTGATAATTTGACTAGACTTTGGAATTAATTAAAGTATGTGATTAATGTATATTAGGAATTTTTTACATTTGACACTTAGGTCAAGTACCAATTATCAGAATTAGAATTACTTAGGAAAATGTTGATCTCAGATATGTTTTGACTAATGAGTCTCTACACACTTATGTCATTTACTTAGTTCATGTTGAACAAGAAATACATGCTAAGCACAACATGTAAATCATAGATTATGTTGAGTCCATAGTGATTCTTGAGCCACTCATGTGTTGGGTCACTCAAGTGCCAAGCAGAGCATGTATGCCAAGTAATTTAGGAGCCAACCAAGTAATGCATGCCGAGTGATATAGATGCCAAGTTTTAGTAAAGAATTTAGTATATGTTGAGCATTAGAGACTTCATATGTCAAGTGAAACAATTTTTTCATAGTTGTTTGTAAGGGTACAAATAACTATGTAAACCATTTTTGAGCTAACTAAATATTGAATCACAATATTTTTGAGATAAGAATGAATCTTAAGTTGGATTCTCAATGCAATTGCATACAATCAAAAGGTTCAAGTTGAAAAATGGATGAATCATAGTCATCCATTCACACCTAACCCTAAGTAAACTAAGTCTTCTTAAGGAGGAAAAATCCTAAACTATCGAGTTTGTGAGAAAGGTGTATGAAGGAGCAAAGAGAGAAGTTTACATGTGCAAATAGAGCATTCACGGTGACAAAGGAGTTATGATCTAAGATTGCATTGTAGAATCATTTAAAGGAGAATAGAGGAAGAGAAGAGCATACAAAAAAGAGACATACAATCAAGAAGGATTGAGAAGACATCCATTTATAGGTGATCTATCATCAAGCAAGCAAGTGCTAACCATGAGATCAATGCTAAGTCATTCTAGCATGGGAATCAAACAAATCTCTTAACAAGTAGTCCTAATAGGCTATATTGAAATCCTCTAACAAGGTGCTTACTTGATTGTGAGTTAAAGTCCTTTAATAAGGCACATTTCTAACGAGGTGTTTAAATCCTTTAGTAGGGTGAGTGTCATGTCCCCTATTCAAATAATTTAAAAAAAAAAAACTTTGCTAAGGCAGGCAAGCTCCAAAAAGGTGAAGTCGGAAAAAAGGGGCTAATCTTTGGAAACCAATGGACTAATAAATAAAAATTATTATTAAATTATATTTTATTAACCCCTCTTGGATGTGAGTTAGGGTTATGCCCTCTTTAAAAGGGGTTTGGAGGCATTTTGGACTCATTCCAAAACTTGATTTTTGCTAATTTTCTTGTTGTTCTTCAGAGGCTGCCAAACCTGTGGAGAAGGAGACCCAAGAACGGGAGCTTTTAGGTTTCCAAGAAGGTTAAGGACAGGATTTTGAAGCCATTCCATGTGCATGCTCATACAGAGTTTGCCTTTGTGCTGAATAGTGCCGATTTGTGGGTTTTCGGGGTTGTTTTTGGTTTGAGATTGGTGTTTTCAGTTGAGTGTTTCATATCAGTTTGGGTTGCTGCTGTATTTCAAACTTTAAGATGTTAAAATAGAGCTTAATATATGTATTGGGTCGTGATTAAACTTTTGAGATAGTTTATGAGTGTTTTTGTGGTGTTTCTGGGCATTGTTTGTTAATTTCGGGAGCCCGATTGAGCATAGTTTTGTCCTACATTTGTGAGCTGTTGTGTAAAGGCTATAAAAATCTAGAAATGTCATTTTTTAGGCTGTTATGCTGCTGAAATTTCTGTAAAAATGTCCATTCTCAGATTTATTAGTAATTTGTGAAGTTGTGAAGTTTTTTTGCACTAATTTGGACATACCCGATTTGGGTTTTATTGGGAAATTGGTTTATCTTTGTAATATTGGTTGTTTGATTTTAAAGATCTGATTTGAGGCTGGAAATACCATGTAAAATCAGTAAAGGGACATTTCAGTGGTATTAGAGCCGTGATCTTGCCAGCCTGAGGGTTTGTAGAAGTTGCATGTCAGTTTTAATAACTACCCAGATCTTGCATGTCAGTTTTGACAACTACCCAGATCTTGCATGTCATATTTTATGGTTGCATGTTGCTTCTAATTAGTTGCATGTCAAAATTTATGATCGCATGCAACTAAGTGAAAGAGAAAAAAGATATTTGCAGCGAGAAAAGAATAAAGAAATTTTGATCAAACCCCCAGTTGAAAGCAAAAGTACAAAATCCAAGGAAGAAAAAAGTATGGCTGATCCAGATGAGATGGCAAAGAAATTCTTCCAAGACATCCAAAATACTCAGAAGCAAATAGTGGATGGTTTGACGAAAACTAGAGAGGCTTTGCGAATATTGACATAAAAATTACAAGGAGTTGCATCTATTAATGAGAAAGGGAGCACTTAAGAGGAGCCAAGAAATGGGAGATCAACACCATCTAAATCAACCAAAACTATTTTCTTGCCTTCAGATGAGCCACCAGTACCAAATCCAACTATTAATCCAGTGGAAGAGGTTACAGGTAACTTGATTACATTAAGAGCTACTTATAATGGCTTAGATGATGACTTTCGTAGTTCAGTTCCTTTTAGAGAATATGTGGATATAATGAACACTTTGATGCCCAAGAAAGAGAATAGGAGGGGGCATGACACAAGTGAAAGAGAGCTCAAAAATAAAATAAGCAAGTTTACAGCACCTACTTTTGATGGAACAAATAAAATTTCAGCTAGAGCATGGCTACAAGAATTACAAACTTTCTTCACACTTAACCCCATGAAAGAGAGTGATGTTGTTCAATTTGCAAGTCTACACTTGGAAGATGCAGCCTATGATTGGTGGTATCATGGAATGACTACTCAAGGTCACGATCAGGTAACTACATTTGAAGATTTCAGTCAAAGAGTGATAGATAGATTTGACCTCAAGGATGATGAAGAGTACTTTAAAGAATTGTCAAAGTTGAAGCAAACCAAATCAGTTAATGAGTATATAGAAGAATTTCAAAAAGTGGCTGTTATGGTACCTGATATGAGTGAAAAGAGGATCATTTATCTTTTTCTTGATGGTTTAGAAGATTCTGTTAAGGGTTTGGTTAAGGCTTTCTCACCCTTGACCTTATAGGAAGCTATCAAAAGAAGCTTGCAACTTGAAACTTGCGTGCCTGTGAAATCAATCACTAATCAAAAACCCCCAAATCTTTGGCAACATAAGGGAAATTTTCAGAAAAAGACTTTTCCAACACTACCACCAAAAGATGTGACAAATGTGGCAAAAAAGAAGGTAGATGAAGAGACTAGGAGTGAATTACGAAGGAAAAAGCTTTGTTTTACTTGGAGAGAACCATGGGTTCCAGGACACAGATGTTTGGGGAAAGGTCAAGTGCACTATATTGAAGTTGCTTCAGAATTTGATTTAGATGAGCATGAGGAATTTCATGATACTAAGGAGGAGGTAGAAGAAGGGAAAGGAAAAGAAATCAGCAAGGATGGCACTTTAGCAGCATTATCAGGAGTCCCAAGATACCATCCCTTCTGAATTCGAGGGGTACTAGCAGCGCAAAGGTTGACCGTTCTTCTTGATAGTGGGGCAACTCACAATTTTATTGATGAGGGATTTGTCATGAAAAGAGGGCTTAAAGCAGAAGATTTTGAGGGATTCAATGTTACTGTAGCTAATGGATTCACTATGCCTTGCACACAGGTGGTGAAACAACTCAAGATGACCTTAGGAGATTATGAGTTATGTGATGACTTCTATGTGGTTGGTATTGGGGAGACAAATCTTGTATTGGGTGTTCAATGGTTGCACTCTATCGGAGGCTATTACATGAACCATCAAACTATGGAGTTTAAATTTCATTCCAATGGGAAAGAAGTCATATTGAGAGGGTTATTGAATGGAGCACCTAAGGCGGTCTCTGTAAAGAGGATGGAGAGGAATTTTTGAAGAGGACAAGTAACATGGGCAGCAGGAGTCATAATCCAACCAACAAGCTCTCCAAAGAATCAAGGTAATTTCCATTTTGAAATTCAAAATATTCTTGATAAGCATAGTATAGTTTTCAATGATTTGCCTCTAGGATTACCACCAGATAGAGGTTTTGAGCATGTTATAGAGTTAGAACAGGGTACCAAACCAGTTATAACAACCCCATACCACCATCCAAGAGGTTATAAGGAAGAAATTGAAAAAACTATTAAAGAACTCCTAGACATGGGATTCATAAGGCCTAGCTCTAGTCCATTTGCATCATCTGTGGTACTTGTCAAGAAAAAGGATGGTACAATGAGAATGTGTATAGACTACAGGGCTCTAAACAAGAAGACCATAAAAAATAGGTATCCCATACCACGCATAGATGAACTCATTGATGAGTTACATGGTGCTGTATACTTCTCAAAAATTGACTTAAGATCAGGCTACCATCAAATCCAAATGAGGAGTGAAGATGTGGAAAAGACTGCTTTCAGATGTCACTATGGGCACTTTGAATTTCTTGTTATGCCATTCGGACTCACTAATGCACCTGCAACATTCCAATCTTGTATGAATAAGGTATTTAGTCAGCATCTTCGAAAAATTTTTTTGGTATTTTTTGATGATATCTTGATATACAGTAAAACATGGGAAGAGTATCTAAAGCACATAGACACTGTTTTGAGAATCTTGGAGCAGCAATCCTTCTATGCTAAGCTATCTAAATGTGAGTTTGGTTGGACAGAGATCCTATATTTGGGACATATTATAAGCTCTAAAGGAGTACAAGTTGATCAACAAAAAATCCAGGCAATTTTGGATTGGCCTCCACCCACTAATCTTACACAGTTGAGAGGTTTCTTCGGGTTGTGTAGCTACTATAGGAGATTTTCCAAGGGATTTTCTTAGCTTGCTGCCCCCTTGACTAATTTGACAAAGAAAGGAGCTTTTTTTTGGACAGAAGAGGCACAAAAAACATTTGATAAGCTTAAGGAGGTAATGATTTCATGCCCTGTGCTTGCAATTCCAGATTTCTCTTTACCTTTTGTTGTTGAATGTGATGCTTCTGGAGAAGGTATAGGGGCTGTCCTAACTCAAAGGGGACATCCAATAGCATTTGAGAGTAGAAAATTAAATCAATCAGAGAAAGGTTACTCTATCTATGATAAGAAAATGTTGGCAATCATGCATGCACTTCATAAGTTTAGACAATATTTGGTATGTGGGAGATTCATTGTAAAGACAGACCATAATAGCCTCAGGTTCTTCTTGAACCAAAGGGATTTGAATGATTGTCAACAAAAATGGGTATGAAAATTGCAAGCTTATGATTTTGATATTGAATACATAAAAGGAAAGAATAATGTGGTTGCTGATGCTCTCTCAAGAAAGCCCACTTTGTGTTCCTTATCATCTATCTCTGCTGATTGGAAAGTCTCCATAATTTTAGAGTATGCTAAAGATTCATTTGCCACCAAGATTTTGGATAAGATAGTGGATGATAATAGGTACAAGGTTGTTGATGAATTGATTTATTACAAGAATAGGATCTTCTTAGTGCCAGGGTCAAAAACTAAGGAGAAGATATTGAGGGCCTTTCATGACACACCTTTGGCTGGTCATCAGGGATACTTCAAGACATACAGGCAAATTTGAGAGCGTTTTTCATGGAAGGGTATGAAGGAGGATGTCCTTAAACACATTAAAGAATGTATGGTATGCCAACAAAGAAAGAGTGAGCAAAATTTTCCTGCAGGGTTGTTGCAGCCACTTCCTATTCCCGAACAAAAATGGGAAAGTATTTCCATGAATTTCATCACTGGGTTGCCCAAGGTTCAAGGTAAGGATTGCATATATGTGGTGGTAGATAGACTAACTAAGTATGCACATTTCTTTCCTATCACATCTGATTTCAAGGCATCACAAGTGGCCGAATTGTTCTTCAAGGAAATTTTTAGATTACATGGTTTGCCTAGAAATATTGTTAGTGACTGGGACAGTAGATTCCTCAGCTCTTTTTGGAAGGAGCTCTTTCATTTGGCAGGAACTGAACTCACTCCCAGTACTAGCTATCACCCTCAAATAGATGGACAAATAGAGATAGTTGATAAATGGATAGAGGGATATTTGAGGAACTATGTTTCCAATCAACAACATGCTTGGGTGAAATGGTTACACCTAGGGGAGTATTGTTACAATACATCTCATCACATGTCTATTGGTATGCCTCCTTTTCATGCTCTTTATGGTTATGATTCCCTTTCCTTTATTGATCTAATACTTTTTGATAGCAGAGTACCCGCAGCAAGTGATTTCATCAAGCAAAGCCAAGACATAATAAGGTCCCTCAAGGATAATCTACAACATGCACAGAACCAACAAAAGATATATGCTGACAAGAAAAGGATTGAAAGATATTTTGAGGTGGGAGATTTGGTATTTTTTAGGTTGCAACCATATAAGCAAAGCACCTTGAAGAGGAGTGGGGTAGAGAAACTCAAGCCAAGGTTCTATGGGCCTTATAAAATCATCAAGAAGGTAGGAGAGGTAGCCTATGAATTGGAGCTCCCAACAAACAGAAAAATACATAATATTTTTCATGTATCTTGCTTAAAGAAGGTTCTAGGCCAGCAAACCATAGTATCTACAAAATTACCACCTCTTGATGATGAAGGGAAATTAGTTTTGATACCAGAAGAGATTTTGGATACAAGAGAGAAAAGGTTGAGAAATAGGAGCGTCATAGAGCATTTGGTCAAATGGAAAGGATTACCACTAGAGGATGCAACTTGGGAAGGAGCACATATTCTTGATAATTCCAACCTTCATTGCTTGAGGAAAAGCAATATTTGGGAGGGGAGGACTTGTCATGTCCCCTATTCAAATAATTTTAAAAAAAAAAACTTTGCTAAGGCAGGCAGGCTCCAAAAAGGTGAAGTCGGAAAAAAGGGGCTAATCCTTGGAAAACAATGGACAAATAAATAAAAATTATTATTAAATTATATTTTATTAACCCCTCTTGGATGTGAGTTAGGGTTATGCCCTCTTTAAAAGGGGTTTGGAGGCATTTTGGACTCATTCCAGAACTTGATTTTTGCTAATTTTCTTGTTGTTCTTCAGAGGCTGCCAAACCTATGGAGAAGGAGACCCAAGAATGGGAGTTTGTAGGTTTCCAGGAAGGCTAAGGATGAGATTTTGAAGCCATTCCATGTGCATGCTCATACAGAGTTTGTCTTTGTGCTGAATAGTGTCGATTTGTGGGTTTTCGGAGTTGTTTTGGGTTTGAGATTGGTGTTTTCAGTTGAGTGTTTCATATCAGTTTGGGTTGCTGCTGTATTTCAGACTTTGAGATGTTAAAATAGAGCTGAATATATGTATTGGGTCATGATTAAACTTCTGAGATAGTTTATGAGTATTTTTGTGGTGTTTTCGGGCTTTGTTTGTTAATTTCGGGAGCCCGATTGAGCATAGTTTTGTCCTACATTTGTGAACTGTTGTGTAAAGTCTATACAAATCTAGAAATTTCATTTTTTAGGCTTTTATGCTGCTGAAATTTCTGTAAAAATGTCCATTCTCAGATTTATTAGTAATTTGTGAAGTTGTGAAGTTTTTTTGCACTAATTTGGACATACCCGATTTGGGTTTTATTGGAAAATTGATTGATCTTTGTAATATTGGTTGTTTGATTTTAAAGATCTGATTTGAGGCTGGAAATACCATGTAAAATCAGTAAAGGGACATTTCAGTGAGACCTAATAGTCTTTGTAAGCCTTTAACAGTGTAGACCTTTCACGGGGTAGATCATGTCTCATTATCAAAACATTCTAACCTTCATTATATACACTTTATTACTGCAGTAGTGAATATTTGTTGGTGTCATCCCCACCCCAGTTTTACTTTCTCATTGGAGGGTTTTTGGGATAATCATATCCGGTGTCATATGTGTGTGAATGCTTAATTTTTACATGTTTTAGATGTATATTCTTTACATGGTATTTCAGTTTACTTAGTGAATGTAAGAGATGGATGTGTGGTGAAAATTATATGACTCAAAGTTTAAACTACTGATTCAGGCCCCCCACCCCAAATGTTTACCTTTCCTATTGTAATTCCAACATTTGGTATTTAAGCTTGTTCTCTGATGGAAAAACATTATAGCTTTGAGGAAAGATCTCAAAATAGAAGTCTACATGTTGGAAAATATTATTAAAAATTAGGAGATTGAAATACATCTCATCCTACATCAACTGAATCAAGCAAGAAAAGATTTAAAGAAAACCTTGAAGAGAAAGAAATAAATTTCTATTGAGGAGAATGACACACAATATAGAGAGATAGACACTACTAAGCTATTTGTTTATTGAGAATCTAATAAATTTCATGTAGCAATTATAGATCTAATGGAAAAGAATAGAGCCCAAGTTGAGGAAATCATAAATCTCAAGTTAAAGAAAGAATCACAAGCCATACTACTATGTGAGGTAACTAAATAGAAGAAGAAATCCATGGAAGATAAAGCCATGATTGAAGAAGAAAAAAGAATTTTGAGCAATAGATTGGAAGATAAATCATCAGAGCTAACCAAGATTTCTAGCATGTAATGGGATACACTAAGCCATATGATGAACCTCAACTATGAGCTAAATGTCAAGGATGTTGAGATAACAAATTTGAAGTTGCAGAATGAGCAATTGCAAATTGACATAAAAATGGAAAAGGAATTTGCTGAAAGTTTCAATAAACCTAATGAAGCCATCAAGTGCTTTGAGCAATTATTGATATCCCCTAGATCCAATAATGACACATTTGGACTAGGATACCCAAGTAGTAAATAAGGTGAGTCATCTAAAAGTGTTGAAGAAAGGAGCAAAAAAGGTAAAGATTCCAAACCTACTTGTCATAATTGTGGTAAGAAAGGACATACTACTAATTTGTGAAGGAGAAAAATTACAAATCATAATGTCAAGCATAAGAGCATGGTTCACTATCATAAGTGCAACAAACAAGGTCATCAGGAACATGAATTTAGAACCAAGACTATGCACACACAAATATTTGAAGGATATTGTTACAATTGTTAGAAGTATGGACATGGAGCTTTTGAATGCAAGTCTAAACCTATGTCATCATCAAAAAGGGAAATAAAGGTAAGGAACAATGGAAACTCTTATAACTATGATTATAATACAAGATATAGCTATCATTATTGTCAAGAATATGGACATGTTCCTTGAAATTTTATTAGGACACACTTCAAAGGTGACTACAAGAGGTGGCTAAGTTAAACCACATCTTTTAGCTATTTGAGGACTAGTCACATTAGTCAATATTGTCCTACAAAGTCAAAGGCACCAAGTTGTGAGTTTGATAAAGGAAATGAGAAGGAAAATGTTGAAAATGTCAGAAGTGAAATGAGAAAGACATGGAAGAAAAAGGATGATTGCAACACATCAAATGGAGAAGAGATCACCTCACCCAATGGGTCAAGTGACCACACTTCATCAAACTAAGAAATCAAGAGGTATGTGGGATTGATATTTAAATGTGATATCATACATTATTTCCAAAGGATTTAGTTCTAAAAAGACTACATAAGCATGAACACAGATGAAAAATGTTATTAGGAATCCAAGAAAAATTCTCTAAGTTTTACATATTATTACTGAGCAAGAAAAGTTTCTTGTATGTGTTGAGTTAAATGCAAGAGGTTGTTGTGCTAACAAACTGGATAGTTGATGCTAAGCTTGTAATGGATGTCAAGTGAATGAAATGTTAAAGGATGTTGAGTGAGTATGAAATTCATTGATGCCAAGCTTATAGCTATGTAAGCAATCATCATTAATTATAGCATTTCAAAAAGGTATTTGATTGGTTTTCAACTCATTTTACATCATTTTGAAATCAAGAAAGAGAAAAAAGAGCAAGATTTGATCTAGAAATTCATCCAAAGTGATTGCAAAATGTGTATATTGATTCAAGAAAATTTTGTTAGATCTTGCAAGGTATTTACCAAGTGTCAAGTTATGTTGTTTATATTTTCATAAACCCTAGTTTCACATAATAATATCTAGTTTAAAGAATGTAGAGGATAAGTAGGTTTTGAATGTTCAACTAGTTAGTAATGAAGTTAAGCAACCTATATTCGAGTCCATAACTGATATTTCAAACAAACAAGACCCCTCCAGTGCATTATCTATGATTCCACTGAATGTTTTAATGGTGCAAGATGTTAGGAAATGTTATAACTATAAATTGGTAACATTGGTAATATGGACATTAGGCAATCATATGACAAATTGTATGATAATGGTGCATTAACGGAAGAATTCAAAATTGTATATAAGAAAGGGTTAACAGGAGCCCTCGATTTCCTAAATATGTTCAAAAAATAATGGATTTAGATAGTATTGAATAGGATAAATGATGGTTCACTATGGCTAGATAATGGACCTATCAAGATAACCAAAAGGAAAATCCATAGGATCATAGTGTATCCAACCCTAGATTGGCCTAAGGCATTGACGAGTGATTCAAAGGAGGTCATTGAGAAAAACAATGGAGCCATGTTGAACAAGAGAGGAATGATTGTTGACACCATTATTGATCCTTTCATAGAATTTGTAGTGAGAGTTATTTCACACAAGTTTTATAAATCTAGTAGATTAAATAGTGTGACTTGTATAACAGTGGACGTGGGTTATAAAATTGTTAAGAAAGATCACATGTATGATCTTATAGAGCTACAATTATAGAAATTAATGGAGAACCTAGGAGTAATAAGAAAGACAAAGAGTGCACAATGAAAATTTGGTTCTATTCTAATATGTATATTCTTTTATATTCAAAACACAATCCATACATTTGGCACTATGAGATGGAAAACAAACAAGTCAGTTGCAGTAAAAATTGGTGAGAACTTTGAGTTAGCTATGACTAGCTATTTTGAGTACTTTAAGCAATCAATGAAGAAAATATTGAGAATTCTAGTATCACTAGTAATAAAGAATTATGATGCATTTTTTTCCTAGTCGATGCCAACTATACTTTTTTTCAAGCTACTATACCAAGGGTAAAATGGTTGAGACCATTAGGATATGAAATAAATGTAGAAGAAGCCTTTGTATCTATCAAAACATTACTAGAAAAAGAGGTACATAAAGATACTACTACTTTTTGCAATTATGAAATGGCTAAATCCAAGATTAGCATGCAATTCAAGACAACCTCTATAATAGAAAAGAAGAATAGGTTGGTAAAGAATCTAAAAGATAAATTTGGTGAAGGTGTTGAGTAGGAAGAAGAAGAGGAATAAGAGGATGAAGAGGAAAAAAACTCTCAGGCACAAGCACCACTAGTTTTAACACAAGGAATGGAAGAATATTAGGAAGAAAATGGGATAGAAGTTGCTAAAGGTGCCAAGGGAGAAGAAGTTGAGGAAGCACCTACTCCTACCAATAGCCACTAGAAAATGGGTTACATTCATAACATACTATGAGAAAATCACAAAACTCAATCAACATACATTAGCGCCCACTAGTCTACCATGAAAGCCAAACTAATAAAGAGAGAAAACATAATTAAAAATTCCCTCTTTCATTTGTAGCTCCCATGTCCTTCTATCTTCTCCAAATGAATATAGCTCCAAAGTTTCCTATAGTGCACACAAAATTGAAGCAAAAGCCTATGATATGGATAATGCCATGAGAATACTTCAAGTTTTATTTTAGTGAGAGAGCAACAATGCAAAATGAAAAGAAACTAGGGACTCAAAGACTCAAGAATTATGACTCCAAGGACTTAAGGAATTCAAGGATTCAAGGACTTCCAAGACCAAAAATGAGAGGAAGAATGCTCATTTTATAATGGGCACTGAGGGTGAGAGCATTGGATTTGTCACCCATAGATATGCGATGTGGCAAGAGATTCCAATGAGAATCCATGGTGCATATGACAAAATATGCCAATTGTAAGATTCTATGACACATGGAAGTCAAACTTTGCTAAATGTGGAAGAGAATCTATGACGCATCATAAAACACCTCAACCCACTTAAAACCAAGAATCTATCACAAATAAGCCAACAAAGGACATGGATAAGGAATAAGAATATTTGATTATGACATATCTTATCCAAGTGTCAAAGGAGGATCCATGAGGTGTCATATCCAAGTGTCACTATGATGCAATATTCAATGGAATATTTGAATTTAAAATCCTTTTATTCCACAAAATAAGAATAGGTAGAAAATGGAATTAATGATGGAAAATGGGACTTAGGAAATTAAGAATTCCCATGGTTTGGGGATGATGAGCATATTAAATAATAAAATTAATTAATTGAGGATGATAATTAGGAAGAATAATTAGTAAGCATAATAGGATTAAATTATGGGTTATTTAGTCCTATAGAGAAAATCAGTAGATGATTAGCCAAATTGATTAAATGAATGCGACCATATCCTTTGATGAAAATGTGATGATGATGGATATCAAATAAGATGATGAAAAGTATACCAAATCCATGGTTAGATTGATTGATTGAAGTTGATAACATGCCAAGGACACATGACATGAATTGGTTGATATGTAACATTTAACCGACATTGTAAATGCTACAGGATTGAAATTGATTGAAAAGGTTTGATCATAATAACATCGACAGACACTATCAATATTATTAAAATGGTTGATGATGTCATCATCTAACATTGAAAGCCTCAACAATATGAATGTTAGTTTGACCTAGCACTGAGAGCCATGACAGTACTAAGGTCAGATTGATAAGATTGATAAGTTGATAGGTTTCCAAGGTATTGAAAGCCACAACAATACCTAGGATAAGATAAATGATGATTGATTTTGGATGTTTGATATGCTTTGGGTTGATTAGGCCTAATTTTGAGTGATTTTGAGTTGATTTGGGGTGATTTTGAGTTAATATGAAATCATTTGGAGTTGATTTGATATGATTTTGAGTTGATATGAAATTGATGTGAAAGGGGATACAAATGACAAAATACGGTCAATATGGCCAAAATATCAGAGTTAGTAGAAAGAGAAAATGGGAAAAACTAGTATGAAGAAGTGATGAAACCGTAGATGCGAACCATTTTTGAGCATCTATATTTTGCCCCTCTTTGATACAATGTGATTTAGTGTGTTGTGTCAAAGAATGCTAATGAAAAAGCCATAAAAGCATGCCCCAGCAATGTGGTATATATTTATGCCCCCTTGATAAATTGACCAACATAAGAATATGATAGGTTTATTTCATCAACAATGAGAAAATGAAGCCATAGCAACTGACGGATCAAAAATTGGATTTAAAACGCAAAAGTTATGGCCTCCGGAGTGCAAATAGGCATCGCAACCAACACAGAAAGGGTCTTTGGCATAGCCATATAGGTAGAAAAAATTTATAAAAGGGCTTCAAGAGGAGCTTGAAAGTCATTTTCACTCTCTCATTTTGAAGGAAAGAGCTCTGAAGCAAGGAGGATGGATCGATTACCTAGGGGGCAACATCGTGGTGAACAGGTGCAAACCTTCCGACGATAGGCAGATGCTGGAACTCCAATGAGTACATTGAGGCCATCTTTGTACTTGTTATGTTTTTTCATGATCTTTTATGCATTTCCATGCTTTTTTACTACTTTTTAGGCACCTAGGAGTCTGTCGGGGGGAAACGGTGGGTCAAACAGGATCAACTGGGGGTCCTAGGGCCAGGAAGGGCTTTCCAAATTCCCCAACTACGCCCAAAATGCAACCAATTATTTCAATGACATAGTTGGAATCCCAAAATGTTTCAATGATGTAGTTGGTATTACCAAGTGCATCAATGACACAATTGGGAAGCCCAACTGTGCCCTAGGAGGCACCAAAGCTCTGATCGAGGTCCGGATGGTCCCAGATGGAGCTAAAACTTGGTGGAGGTTAGTATAACCCTAGGGGGGTGTTAGAAACATGATAAAATGCAGTCAAAGGTAGTAAACATGCTTAGAATTTGGTCAAACAAAGGGCAGATGAAGGTCAAACCTAGGTAGATGCTGATAGGGAATAGTGCAAAAGGCTCGAAAGGGTGCAAATAGACACAGAATGACTCAAAATTTGGAGGACATGTTAAAAATCCTATTAAGAGTTGAAAAAATAGGTTAATTGAGACTAAGATAATTAGAAAAAAGTCAAAATTGGTCAAACTTAGCTTTGATGGAGGAGAAAGGCTAACTAATGGATAGGGATAGGGTCAAAATGATGCAAATGAGCTTGAAATGACTCAAAACTTTGAAAACATGTTCAAAACCATAGGAAGAGTTCAAAAAATAAGTCAATTTAGTCAAAAATACTTAGAAAATGTCAAACTAGTGTCAAACTAAATTAAACTTGGGTCAAAAGTACGGTAAACTAGATGCAAAACCATAGGAGGTTGACATAGGCTATGTGATTATGCAGGAGGAGCTACCCTTTTTATGGCTATGGGGACATAAGCCATAGAGCCTTGCACTACATCATTAGATGACACTTGGTGAGTAGGGGATATTGGCTGGGTTTGGATTATATCATGTGATGTTTATGCCAGAGTTGATGGGGAACACAGCTTTGCTGACAGCTTTGATGGAGAGGTGGCATTTAGAGACTAGTTCATTCGACCTACCGACCGGGGAGGTTACTGTGACACTAGAGGATGTATGGCACATTTTTAGGATCCCTATTCATAGAGAGTTAGTAGTATATGACCTAGCTATAGGATGAGGAGCTCTACACTGATTATTTAGATGTGGAGATGTAGAGCTAGGGATCTGAGACTATGAGTGATGCAAGAGCATCCAAAGGTATAAGGGCAATCCTATGACAACAAAAAAAATGTACTTAGACTTAGTTTCTATTTCATGTTTTTTCATTTCTAGATACCCATTTGGGTGAAATAAAGGTTCCAACTCTCACAGTTCCACTATCACTATTTTAGGATAGAGTATTTGAACACCTTGGGACACGTGTAAATGCCAAAAAAATAGGAGAATGTAATTGAGCCATAATTTTGGTGAAATACAAGGTGTAAATTTGTTAGAAGATTGTAATTATAATTTAGAGCATTCCAGAAAAAGAATCAGGTCAAAAGGTCACATGGTTTGAAAGTTATTGCAATTTTTCAATTTCTGGAGACCTCCTAAGAATGCTTCAAAGTTAGGTTAGGGGCATTAAATGACCTCAAAATGGGCCAAAAAATGGGGGATGAGTGAAGCTAGTCCATAGGGCTATAGAGCACTTTGAGAGCTTTCTTAAAATGCAAATAGTTCGTCAATCAGAGCTACGGTTCAAAAGTTATGCCTCCTGAAAGTTTGATTACCGTTTCTGGATTCTTCTAATTTTGTGTCGACTTCTAATGTGACTTCTAGAGCCTTCTATTTGGTTGGTGGATGCCAAATAGAACTTTCTAGAATGTATTCCTAATATTTAACCCTCTGAGGTCTATTTAAGAACATTTTTGGCATTGTAAAAGACAGTTCGAAGTCGAGTTTGAGAGGAGGTACTAAAAGGAGAAATTATCTCCAGACTTATATTGTTGTAAGCCCTTAGGGCATGTTTTGAAGTATATTTTCTCTGTACTGAATGTAATAGCACATTTGCACAATTAATACAATTTCCCCTTTTTTTTTGTGTTCATTATGTGCTTGGGTTGTGTCCCCATCAATGAGATCAGATGGGACCTATTGGTGGCATGCCATGAGTGGCTGATAGTTGTGATCTGTTGGGTGATTGGTGGATTGCTAATACTTGATAGACGGGGACATGGATTCTCAGTTGGATGGGGTCGAGTACTTGAGTAGATGATTATAGAGGGCACTATGTTTTCTTGGGGCCCATGCATGTTAGGGATGTTATATTATTATCTATGTTAGGTAGCATATAGAGGGCAACTATCCTTTAGCAATAGTGACACATTATTATAGATCTTGGCCTATGAGCATATTGCAGTATTTAGGACTCTAGTAGAGAGACCATTGGTGGATGATATGTCATATGCTTACAACTATGGAGATGTCCTAGCCCAATGACCATTAGGATATGCGAGATACTTTCACCATTAGATAGACACGATGACATAGTTCATATGGTGACCATATAGAGATTGCCCTAGATGGGATGAAGATGACATCCCCTTACCATACTACAAGGAGTGCTACCTCATAGGGCGCATAGTGATTAGTCACCTGGTTATAGAGGTGTACCTACCAGAGCAGGTACAGAGATAGTTTCAAGAGACACAAGATGCACCTACTGTTGGCATTAAGTTATTATTGCCATTAGTGACAACACCTATTTGTATCAGTATAGCTACCAAGCTCATCACTAAGTCTACAATGTATACTAAGAATTTAGTGGTTACCTTGTACATTCATCACTTAAGTAGTTTACACCAAGCCTCGTAGTTCACACTGAGCATTCTAGTGTTAACCGAGCTAAGTATAGCTACCGAGTGAATGTGCAATCTAGTAGTGTCTACCAAGTTTACAATGTTCACCTAACTTCATAGTGCCTACTAAGTGATGGAAGCATAGTGTCTACTCAGTGATGCAAGCGTAGTGTTTACCGAGTAATGAAATTATAATGTTTACCGAGTGAAAGCAAGGTAAATGAAGGATTCAATTTTTACTGAGTGATACTATATCCACTGAGTCTCCAATGGTTACCGAGTTTAGAACTAAATCAAGTAATTAGTATGGACTAAGTCTTCACTTCTATCGAGTGCATGATGATGTTGAGTAATGCAGTGGATGCCAAGTATCAGAAGGTCACCAAGTTAGTTCAGTGAACCCAAGTTATTTACTATTGGGCCAACTCAGTAATGTTTTGTTCACTTGTATTTTAGCCAACTTTTCAATTATAGTTATTGGGATGGTATATATGTAACGTATTATATCATTTACAATATGAGCATGTATCAAAAACAAGGACATGTAATGTTTTGAGAAGTGTAAATATGAATCAGCAAAAAAGAAAAATATTCAGCAAGGTCTACAAGGAGTAGTAATGAATCGTCAGTCACAAGAGGTGATGTATACTTCAAGGATCCAATCCAAAAATCAAGTTTGTAAGTAGATCCACTATTTCATCCTAACAAGTGAATTAGTTTTTGTAAATCCTTTAACAGGGTAGACTTAACAATCTTTGTATAAATCTCCTAACAGAGTGCATACTTCAGTGCATGTTTATAAATCCTCTAACAAGGTAGACCTAGCAATCCTTTGTGCTCTTAACAAGGCAAATCACTGGAAGTGGTCAATGTAAGCCTTAACAAGCCAACTTCATATTGCAATAACAAAGTTTTGTGGATATCATCCCCACCCCAGTTTTACTTTCTATTTAGAAGGTTTTTGGGTCACCAAATCATTGTGTACATGTGTTATGGATGTTTGATTTCTCATATATGTAGCAGATTAGATGAATGAATGTTGAATGGTTAAAATGTAGAATTGTTCCAAATTTTTGAGGTTACTGATTCACCCCTCCCCTCTCTATAACCTGTCATATCTTGAATATTTCCAGCAATTGGTATCAGATTATTTTGGTTCTCGAGAAAAAGCTTGGCAGCTTGAGCAAAGATCGAGGGCAATGGAGATATTTGGACTTGACAAAGCTATTGAAAATG
This sequence comes from Cupressus sempervirens, assembly GCA_028749045.1. Lineage (NCBI taxonomy): Eukaryota > Viridiplantae > Streptophyta > Pinopsida > Cupressales > Cupressaceae > Cupressus > Cupressus sempervirens. The sequence continues at coordinate 126,640,640 of CM053789.1, read as the reverse complement.
AAAAGTTCTATCTAGAAATGGCCATGACTCAACTCAAAGAAGCAAAGGAGCATCTTTCTCAATCCCTGAAGAGAAGTAAGGAAGTTGCAAGACAAATGAATGATCATCAGTATATTGAAGAAAAGATTGAAGACCTTTTACCATCAAGCAGCTCTGATGAAGCTAATGAGACTATTAAGGAACTCCTAGAAAAGAATGGTTCTCTGCAAGAAGAAGTAAGAAAGCTTAAAAGAGAACAAGAAATCCAATCAATCAGGTTATGTGAAGTCTTGGAATAGAGAGACAAGGAAAATGAAGACTTAGAGGCAAGAAATAATCAATCGCTTTAGCATGAAAATCTTGTAAATCAACTATCTAATGCAACTATTTTTTGGGATTTTGACCATTGAAACTAGGAATTTTTCTAATGAAAGTGCTGGTAACAATTTGTAATTTTCAGTGTTGGGTGTTGAGAAACTTCAAAGTGGGGGTTTTTCTTGTTGTTTTGAGTTAGTAAGAACCATTTCTATCATAGGAATGGAGTTCTAACCCAATCTAAGAAATATTTTCTATTTTAAGCCTATTTGGTGTTAGGGAATCCGTAATAGGTGTGATTGTCCCAAGTTGTTTGTGAACCCTAGGTTTGAGGGTTGGGCTTGTGAAGTGGAGTCCACTTTGAGGTAGATTCTACCAATGTTAGAAGCCATTGGGTCAGTCATTAACCTTGGAAGAAGGCCTAGTTTCTGTTTGGAGGTTGGAAGCAAGTTAAGGTGCTGATCAAAGTTGGAAGAAGAGTTGGTGCTTTTGTTGCATACTCTGCATCAGAGTGGTATCAGAGCCACTAAGAGCCTGATTAGAGAGGAAAGATGTCAGATAATGAGGAAGGAGAGAGGGAGATATCTCTTAGGATCAAAAATGTGGAATTGGCCAAGTTGGTCAAAGAACAAATAGCAGAAAGTAGAGCAGTAAGGGAAGAAAATAGAAGCATGAAAAGAGAATTGGAAAAATTGAAGGGCAAGATGGCTAGAGGAGTCATGAAAGACTCTGAAGGAGAAGAAGAAAGGACTGAAGTTAGAGAGCCTAGGCAAGTTAGAGATGAAATGCCTGCAGATCAAAGAGCCATGTTGGAGGCCCTAGAAAGGGTAGGAAGAAAGGATCAAAGATTAGACCTACCTATGTTTAGTGGTAAGTTGAATCCAGAAGAATGCATGGAGTGGATTGAAGCACTTGAAAATCACTTTGAATGTGATAATGTGTCAAAAAACCAAAAGATAAAGGTGGCTAAGTCTAAGATGAAAGGATCTGCCCTTAGGTTGTGGAATTTTCTTCAAAATGAGAGAATAGAGGAAGAGAAGGCACCCATAGCCACGTGGAAGAGAATGAAATCAGAGATCAAGAAACAGTTTGTATCAGAGGACTATGAGGTCCTAATGCATCAAAAGTTGCAAAGTCTCAGGCAAAAGGACTTGGATGTAGGAGCATATACAGAGGAGTTTCATAAACTCACTCTAAGGGCTCAAGTTCCTGAAAGTGAAAAGCAAAAGTTGGCAAGATACTTGAATGGGCTCAAGTACTCCATCAAGGATGAACTAGTTCTGTTCAATCCTAAGACCATCCACCAATGTTATCAAATGGCCCTCAAGATTGAGGAGAAACTCAAGAGGATAAGTGATTCCCATGGAAGAGGGGGAGGAGGAAATAATAGAGGTGGAGGAAGATTTGGGGGAAGAGGTTCATCTAATAGATCTCAAGGTGAACCTAGTAGCAGTCAAGAAAAATGAGATGTAGAATCCAATCCTAGAGGAGGATTTAGAGGTAGGAGACCTAGTGGGAGAGGAAGATTTGGAGGAAGGACTCCAAGGGTATTCACTGGAAGGTGTTTTACCTACAATCAAAGAGGGCATAGATCCTCTAGGTGTCCAGAGAAAGGGGGCAGTAGCAGTCAAGAAGGAGATAGAAGAATCCACTTGGCTCAAGAAGAGGATGCACAAAGTTACCAAGGAGCAAGAGGGAATGTTGATCCAGAGTGAGGGGAATCTTTAATGTTCAATAGAACCTTGGTGAAGACAGTTGCAGAACAAGAACCTCCCCAAAGGAAGACCTTATTTAAGACCTTGTGCAAGGTAAAAGGTAAAGTGTGTAAGGTAATTGTTGATTCTGGTTCAACTGATAATATTGCATCAATAGAGATAGTAAATAAGCTTGGATTGAAGAGGTCACCTCATCCTAACCCTTACAAAGTTTTGTGGTTAAGTAAGGAGCAACAAGTTGTTGTTAATGAACAAGTTAATGTTGAATTTCAAATTGGGGAGTACAAGGACAAAATTGTTTGTGATGTTGTAGATATGGATGCTTGTCATTTGTTGTTAGGTAGGCCATGGCAGTATGATGTCAATTCCAAGCATGATGGGAGGAACAATGTCTACATCATCACCAAAAATGGGAAGTACACTATGACACCATTGCTAGAAGATGGAAAGGAGACCCAACATGCATCTAGTGTAATGATGGTTGGGCAGAAGAAGTTTTTGAAGATTCTCAAGGTGAAGAACACCCCATGCTTTGCCATTGTAGTAAAGCCAAGACAAGAGGATAAAAAGGACAAAGGCAGATTAGGAATAAGGAATGTGGAACCCAAGGAAGTGAGGCAGCTTTTGGATAGATACAAGGAAGTTATTTTAGACCCTCCTACTGATACCTTGCAACCATTTAGAGAGGTAAGTCATTGTATTGACTTTATTCCAGGTTCTACATTGCCTAATAAGCCTGCCTATAGGTTGACACCAGAAAAAAACAAGGAATTAGCAAGACAAGTTGAGGAGTTGCTTGAAAAAGGGTTCATAAGAAAGAGCATCAGCCCTTGTGCAGTCCCTGCTTTGTTGGCACCCAAAAAGGAGGGTACATGGAGGTTGTGTATGGAATCAAGAGCCATAAACAAGATAACCATCAGATATAGGTTCCCAGTGCCTAGGATGGAGGATTTGATGGATCACCTAGGAGGGGCAAGGTACTATTCCAAGATTGATTTGAAAAGTGGTTACCACCAAATCAGAATAAGGGAAGGAGATGAATGGAAAACTACCTTCAAAACTAATGAGGGACTTTATGAATGGATGGTGATGCCCTTTGGCCTTTCTAATGCCCCTAGTACATTCATGAGACTCATGAATGAAGTTTTGGAACCTTTCATCAATAATTTTGTTGTTGTATATCTTGATGATATATTGATTTTTAGCAAATCTAAAGAGGAACATCTAACACACTTGGAATTGGTTTTGAAGAAACTCAGGGAGAAGGAATTGAAGATAAATTTGAATAAATGTGTCTTCATGAAAGAAGAGTTGGTGTTCCTAGGTTTTGTCATCTCCAAGGGCAACCTCAAGATGGATCCAGAAAAGGTGGAAGCAATCCTCAACTGGCCTACACGAAGGAATGCAAGTGAGGTAAAGAGCTTTCATGGTTTGGCAAGCTTTTATAGAAAGTTTATTAGAGGTTTCAGTAATGTGTGTGCCCCTATGATTGATACAATCAAGGGTGGAAGAAAATGTAAATTTGCATGGACAGGAGACGCTGATCAGTCCTTTGAGTACTTGAAGAAAAGGGTTGCAGAGGCACCCATCCTTGCTCTACTTGATTTCAAGAAGGTATTTACTATTGAATGTGATGCAAGTAATAGGGCCATAGGAGGAGTCCTAACTCAAGAAGGTAAGCCAATAGCCTTCTTTAGTGAAAAGTTAAATGAAGCAAAACAAAGATATTCTACATATGATTTAGAATTGTATGCTATGGTTCAGTCTCTAAGAAAATCGAGACATTATTTATTGCCCAAGGAGTTTATTGTCTATACAGATAACCATGCATTGAGTTTCTTGAATAGACAGGAAAAGTTGAACCATAAGCATGTGAAATGGATGGAGTACCTTCAATCATACACCTTCACTATTAAGCATAAAAAAGGGGAGGCAAATAAGGTTGTTGATGCCCTTAGTAGAAGGAATTTGACCATTCAAGAAATGAGGTTAGAGAATGTGGGATTCCACTCCATAAAAGACATGTATGAAAGTGATGAAGACTTCAAAGAAGTTCATCAAGTCTGCAGGGATATGACAGGGTAGTACCATAGCATTTATGCAGATTTCATGCTGCAAGAAGGATTGCTCTTCAAAGGGAGTCAGCTATGCATCCCTAGAGGATCCTTGAGGGAGAAAATTATAAAGGAGAAGCACTATGGGGGTCTAGCTGGTCATTTTGGATTGGACAAGACCCTTGAACTAGTAAGAAGATTTTATTACTGGCCTAGGATGCCTACTGATGTAAGAAAGTTTGTAGAGACTTGTGTGATTTGTCAAAAGGAAAAGGGGAAGACTTATAATGCAGGACTGTACACCCCATTACCAATACCAAATAGGCCTTGGGATGTTGTAAGTTTAGACTTTGTACTTGGATTGCCAAGGACCAAGCAAGGCTATGATAGTATTTGTGTTGTAGTAGACCGGTTTTCCAAGATGGCACATTTTTTGCCATCTAAAACCAGTCATGATGCCTCTTATATTGCAGGTATCTTTTTCAAGGAAGTAGTAAGACTACATGGATTACCATTATCCATAGTCTCGGATAGAGATTCTAAGTTTCTTGGGCACTTTTGGAGGACTTTGTGGAGAAAACTTGGTACAAACCTCTCATTTTCATCAGCATACCATCCACAATCGGATGGCCAAACGGAGGTGGTTAATAGATCATTAGGAAACCTATTAAGATTCCTTACTAAGGAACATGGATCATCTTGGGACTCATTCATAGCACAAGCAGAGTTTTCTTATAATGATTCAATGAATAGGACAACTGGATTGAGCCCATTTCAAATTGTTTATGGCACTCATCCTAGAGGGGTAATGGAGGTCAGAGATGTCAAATCTATGGAAAGAACTAGTGCTCAAGCATGTGATTTTGCTGAGGTGATGAAGGAAATTCATCAAGAGGTCAAAGATAGGCTAGGAAAAATGACAATGAAGTATAAGGAAGCAACAGATACTAAGAGGAGAGATCTTCAATTTGAAATAGGAGATTTGGTTATGGCGAACCTTAAAAAGGAGAGGCTTCCTAAAGGTAAGTTTACTAAGTTGATGATGAGGAAAATAGGTCCTTTTAGGATCTTGCAAAAATGTGGACACAATGCCTATAAGGTGGAGTTGCCACTAGACATAGGGCTCTCCAATACATTTAATGTCTCTGATTTATATCCTTACAGAGGTTCTCAGACTGAAACCAGTGACATTGAATCAACCACAGTAGATAAAGAGATCATGAACTCTCTTCCCAAGGTAGGGGTAGTCACTATAGAAAGTGTTTTGGATAAAAGAGAACGAAAAAGGACTAGGAGGAAGGTGTACATGGACTACCTCATCAAATGGACAGGTAGACCAGTTGAAGATGCAAGTTGGCTGCCTAAATCAACTATAAAGAAGATGCGATACAAGGTGTCCACATTAGCAACTCAAGAGACTTGAGTTTATTTTGGCCTAGGGAGTATGGTGCAGGGCACCTAAGGCTCTTAGGCATGAATTCAAGGTGTTTAGTATGTTAGAGTTGTTAGGAATGAAGTTTGGTCCATATTTGTAATGAAGACTCAATTGTAAGGTACAATGGCACATTGGTGTGGTTATAAGCCAAGTGACCATTTGTAACCAAGGAGTCATTATTTATGAATTCTTGAGTATTTTACTATTTTTAGGATTTTTTAGGTGGATTTGAGTCATTAGGACACGTTTTAATTGAAGGTGTGTAAAAAAAAATGTAAAGGTGTAAAAAGTTGCAAAATGCAAAAAGTTGCTAAAGAGCAATTTTTGCAAATTTGTTGTCAAACTTAAAAAAGGAAGTTGTATGGTCTTCCAACCATCCAAATGGAAGTTATAAATTTTGTAAGACACTTATTTAAGGTCTCCACACGTGGGGAAGGCCATGGTACGGACGGGTGGACAGCATATGGTGAATAAAACTCAAAATTTTTGCAATTTTCTCTATTTTTTAAATTCTGTATGGCCTGTACAGATTGGTAGTGGTACAAATCTTATATTTTTGGAAAGAGGACTGAGTAAGAATTCTAATTCAATTGGTTTTAAGTTTTTATCTATTCTGGGTTAAAAGTTATACCTATTTTAGTAGAGGTAGGTCTGAAATTGCTGCACATTGAGGGTTTCAACAAGATGGCCTCCTAACTTGCAAACCCACTGTCGGATTTCAATGCTGCTTTGTGGAATGCAAGTTAGGAGAGGTGAATTAAAGATGGAAGAGTTTCAGGGCTGTAGGAGTTGGGTACCTATTTTTACCAACAAGCCGTAGGCTGAACATAGTCTTATGTCTAGTCTAGTTTTGAAGGAAAACGAAGGATCACGCTCCCAAGTTGATTGATTTGACCCAAGTGAAGGGTGTAGAAGGACAAATAAAAGGTGTAGAAGAGATACAAGGGGTTGAACTAAATATTTGAACCCATTTATTTATGCTTTCCTTGTAACCCAGCCTAAACTGGCCATTTAGGACTGTGACACAAAGCGGGCATAACTTGATGCTGGAGTAGAGTTGGTAATTGATCTTTTGGAATCTGATAGGAGTAGTTGAAGGGTGTTTGGTGATGTGAAAATATTGTATGGTTCTTTTTAATTTTTTGGAGTTTGACCATTGAAACTAGGAATTTTTCTAATAAAAGTGTTGGTAACAATTTGTAATTTTCAGTGTTGGGTGTTGAGAAACTTCAAAGTGGGGGTTTTTCTTGTTGTTTTGAGTTAGTAAGAACCATTTCTATGATAGGAATGGAGTTCTAACCCAATCTAAGAAATATTTTCTATTTTAAGCCTATTTGGTGTTAGGGAATCCATAATAGGTGTGATTGTCCCAAGTTGTTTGTGAACCCTAGGTTTGAGGGTTGGGCTTGTGAAGTGGAGTCCACTTTGAGGTAGAGTCTACCAATGTTAGAAGCCATTGGGTCAGTCATTAACCTTGGAAGAAGGCCTAGTTTCTATTTGGAGGTTGGAAGCAATTAAGGTGCTGATCAGAGTTGGAAGAAGAGTTGGCGCTTTTGCTGCATACTCTGCATCAAGAAGAGAAGGAGGAAGAAGCAAATGAGGAAGAAGAAGATTTAGTCAAAATTGCAACAGAAGTGATTGTGTCCCTTCCTCACTCTCCACCAAAGACTGTTACATCCACTATGGAGACAACTTCTACAAGTGAGATTATGAGCACAATTGCTACATCAATTGCTCAATCTTCACAGGCCACCTCCTAGCTCCAGGTATCTGAAATAGATGTGCCAAGCACTTCATCTACCGAGTTGACTGTTACTTCCTCAACTACTGAGCCAGCCTCCTTAGCTCCTTCATCAACAATAAGTGTACCAATAAGTTCCACCATTTTGTTTTCATCATTTCCAACAAGTTCTATAGTTTTTTCAGCATTATCTGCATCTACTTTAAATCCAATTAGTTCAAATACTGCTATCCCGAGTGTATCATCATTTTTGGGAAGTATTCCAATTTTTTATCTAGTTAATACTTCTATTGGCATTCAATCCTCAAGTCCTATCCCAATTTTTACTGCTAGCCCTTCCATCTCCACTATTGTGTCTATTCCTAAGGTCAAACCAGTCATCATAGAAGTCAAACAAAAGCATCCATTAAGACTTCTAATCACTGGAAAGGAAATTGTAGAAGATATTGACTTAGACACAAAGATAGTAATTCCAAAGATTGACCATGAAAATGCTACCATTGAAGAGATGAGGTTAGCTAGTCAACTAATAGAGATGAAATCTACGCAGAAGTAGTTAAGGTCTAAAAGGGAAAAGGAATATAGAATAATTGAGAATGCCAAGAATATAATTACAGATGCTATAGGTGTTGAAGTAGATTCTACTCAACACATTTTGATTCAATTAGAAGAGGCTGTACAAAAATTCAATGAGGATTCTTCCAAACAAGAAAAACTTATTGAGAAAGCCAAAAAAAAATTTGATAATAAGGTGCTAGGGCATATTGCTCAAAAGATAGCAATAAAGCAAGTTGAATTGTCAACATTTTTGGGAAATTTTGAAAATTCTTTTAATAATCCAGCATCACTTTTTGCTAAACTTTGTGATGTTTCCAGCTTTACCAAAGAAATAAAGGATAAATTAAATAAGATTGACATTGATATTAAATCAAGTGCCTCCAAGCTAAAGGTGGACTCCTCCTCCATAACCCTCAATCACACCAAGATCAGATATTTGGCAGATGTTCAAGCAGAATTATTGAGAGAGGAAGCTAGGATCTAGTCACAACTCATAAACATCCATAACATGATCCTTCCTATTGTGGACACAATGCAAAAACATCTTGTACATTGCAAAACATTGGTCCAAGATTAGGACTTCTCAGTGGCTAATCACTTGATCCAATTTTCAGAAAAAGTTCAAATTGCTCTCTCCACCTATCAAATTTTGTAGTAGAATTAGGATAGTACTTTTTCAACCATTCTTAAGGTAGATCAAGAATTTCTATCTCACTTTGGTGTAACCATATAAATTGTATATATGTAGTCCTTTGACATTATTGTCAAAAAGGGGGAGAGATTCAGAGATTCAGAGATTCAGCATAATAAATAAGGAGAGGTATCACTATAAGTGATAGGGGGAGTTAGCACACAATAAAGTTTGTATGTGTACATAAGTATATTTGTATATGTAGCAGTTCTAAACAGATCAATTTTGAAAAGCCTAAATTCATTTAGTCGGGCTGTGTACATATGTTTTGGCTTATAAGTGTTTTTGTCACTAATGCCAAAGGGGGAGACTGTTGGCATTAAGTTATTATTACCATTAGTGACAACACTTATCTATATCAGTATAGTTACCGAGGTCATCACTCAATCTACAATGTATACCAAGCATTTAGTGGTTACCTTGTACATTCATCACTTAAGCAATTTACATCGAGCCTTACAGTTCAGACCAAGCATTCTAGTGTTAACCAAGTTGAGTATAGCTATCGAGTAAATGTGCAATCTAGTAGTGTCTATCGAGTTTACAGTGTTCACCTAGCTTCACAGTGCCTATGAGTGATGGAAGTATAGTGCCTACCGAGTGATGAAAGCACAATGCCTACCGAGTGATGGAAGCACAGTGTCTAAAGAGTGATGCAAGCACAGTGTTTATCGAGTAATGAAAGTATCATGTTTATTGAGTGAAATCAAGGTAAATGAAGGATTCAATTTTTACTAAGTGATACTGTATCCATCGAGTCCCCAATGGTTACCGAGTTCAGAAATATGTCAGGTGATTAGTACGAACTGAGCTTTCACTTCTACCAAGTGCATGGTGATGCTAAGTAATGCAGTGGATGTCAAGTATCAAAAGGTCACCGAGTTAGTCTAGTGAACCCAAGTTATTTACTATTGGGCTGACTCAATAATGTTTTGTTCACTTGTGTTTTGGCCGACCTTGCAATTGTAGTTATTGGGATGGTATAAATGTAACACATTATATCATTTATAATATGAGCATATATCAAAAAAAAGGACATGTAATGTTTTGAGAAGTGTAAATACGAATCAACAGAAGAGCAAAATTTTCAGCAAGGTCTACAAGGATCAGTAATGATTCATAAGTCACAAGAGGTAATATATACTTCAAGGATCCAATTAGAAAATCAAGTTTGTAAGTAGATCCATTGTTTCATCCTAACAAGTGAATCAGTTTTGTAAATCCTTTAATATTGTAGACTTAACAGTATTTGTATAAATTCCTAACAGAGTGCATACTTTAGTGTATGTTTGTAAATCCTCTAACAAGGTAGAACTAGCAGTCCTTTGTGCTCCTAATAGGGCAAATCACCAGAAGTGGTTAATGTAAGCCTTAACAGGCCAACTTCATATTACAGTAATGAAGTTTTGTGGGTATCATCAACACCCCAATTTTACTTTCTATTTGGAAGGTTTTTGGGTCACCAAATCACTGTGTACATGTGTTATGGATGTTTGATTTCTCATATATGTAGTAGATTAGATGAATGAATGGTAAATAGTTAAAATGTTGAATTGTTCAAAGTTTTGAGGTTGCTGATTCACCCCTCCCCTCTCAGTAACCTATCATATCTTGAGTATTTCCAACACCTATAGGGTTAGTATGATTTGCCCAATCTAGATCAGAGGTGAGAGAGTGGGGACCACCCATAAGGACACAAGTAGAATATGCATAGTTAGTAGAGTTATAGCTAAGGCTATGGGGTGCAACAGTAGATATAGTGGATGCAAGCATGACAACAACATATGATAGGTGATTTGCACAACATAGGTCGAGACCTTTGATAGATCCAGCAGTACCAATACCTTGAGGGAGGCCATAGGATGAGGAGGAGGAGGAGGAGGAGGAGGAGGATGGGGAAGAGGATGAGGAGGGATTTGATGATGGTGATGGTGAGGAGGAAGATGAAACTGAGGATGATGAGAGGGGGGATGATGAGGGTGATGAGGATGGTGATGACAATGATGTAGGGAATGATGAGGGTGAGGATAAGGGTGATGATGAGAAGGATGGTAGGGGAGAGGATGAGGGAGATGATGAGGAGGAGGGTGGAGGGAGTGTGGCTGGGGATGGGGATGACTAATGGGAAGATAGGTATGTAGCTATGATGGATGTGGAGGGGGATTCTGTGGATGACATTGAGAGAGCATTAGTACTAGTACAAGCAGGGTCTAGTCATTCAGATCTCTCAGAGGTGATTAGAGGGCTATAGATTTAGTTGGGTCAAGTTGTGGTAGAGAGGGCTGCTATGATAGGAGAGAGAGATGTGGTTATAGTGGAGAGAGATTAGGTGATGGCTAAGAAAGACTAGGCTAGGGCTAAGAAAGATGCAGCTATAGATAGGGTAGAGATGGTAGCATAGGAGTTCATTAGTAGCATCAAAGATACAAAATTTTGAGATCTGACGATGATGATGAGTAGGGATCACATGAAGGCATGGTATTGGTGAGATCTGTATGAGAGAGTGGTGCCACAAGGGTAGAGAGTAAAGGGTTTTCGAGCATCAAGATTTTATTCCCATAGGATATAGAGGAGTAGTGTGGGGGTGATGGCGCCTATGAGGTCACCACAGAGAGCAAAGGGATCCTCCTCAAGGCCAAACAGAGGTTGTGAGGGTAGGGATAGCATAGGATGACACCATAATAATCATGTATAGAGAGGCTTCTCTATGTTGCTTTTTGGATTTTTACTATGTGCTTTCATGGTTCATGCCTACAAGTAGTTAGTATTGATGTAAACCATGGTCATGTACTCTAATACTTTTGTGTGACATTTATTGAATGTACTTATGTTATGATGACTATATGTTATGATGCCTATATGTTATGTTATGCATATGCTTTATATGTTTTATATGGATGTATTTATGCTTTTTGTGTGGAAATATATATGATGAAATCACGTGTTGATTTATCACATGTTACATGTAGGAAATGCCATCTTTTATTTTTGCCACATGTTTTATTACTGTAAATGAAATGGAATGAATGAAAATGAAATGTGAATATGATAGGGAATGAATGCAAGTGAAATGTAAAATGGAGGCAAATGAAATGTGAATATAATATAAATGCCATGTTTATTGCTTTGGATCATTTTGGAGTTTGGACATATGCAAGAATGTAGGATGACAATGCCTTTGGTATATCAGAGTACGAGACCAAGGTACCAAATGAAGAAGATGCAAAAGACTGAGGAACGAGACCAAGGTACCAAATGAAGAAGATGCAAAAGACTGAGGAAATGAGATGAAGAATTATTAGTATGATGGGAAGACTTTTGCACTATATGTGAAATGGAGCTTTATTTTGATATGGAAAATGGAATGAAACACATCATGGCATAAAACGCCAAAGCACAAATGCAAGCCTTTTTCTTAAACAAGCACGATGTATACAAAAAATTACCTTGTCCTTCCCAAGGCATATGTACATGCCCTAGACTCTTAAAGGTACATTGTAATAGACAAAAATAGAAAAAGATGACCATGAACCATCCTGGCCACTCTCATATATTAGTTGATATCATCGAGTAGCATAGGGACATGATCAAAGAAAAAAAAAACAAAAATAAATCACTCACTAAACAGCGTGAGCCAACAACTATTCTTGTCCATTATTATGCTCTTGTTAATGTTTTAGGTGTGTAGATAGTGTTTGACATGTTGATAATGTGATAGTTCTAGTTGTGCATTCAATTGATAAGTTCATAGTGACATGTTAGATTGATTGTTGGTCATGTTGTCCAGATGGTGTGATTATCTTAAAAGCGTAGTGCTTTGGGTTTCAGTCTGCAAAGTGTAAGTGTGTATGCAAAAGGGATGGTTATGCATAGTGAATATGTACAAGGTTTATTGCAAATTTTTGATGGGTTTTAAGATTTTTAGGGTTTTTGGGGATATTTGATTTTTTTTGTGACTAATTTTTTCAGCACATTTTACAATTTTTAAGATTTATTTAGGACATTTTATGATTTTTAGTATTTTTGAAGAATCATATTTGAATGTTTAGGATTTTTTCATGACATTATGTGATTTTTAGGATCGTATTTGAATGTTTAGGATTTTTTTAGGACATTATGTGATTTTTAGTATTTTTTCAAGATCATATTTGAATTTTTAAGGATTTTTTAAGGATCGTAAAAGCATATGCAGGTGTTAGCTCTAATTTGTTAGGTAGTACGTCCAATGGAAAAAAAATTCCTTAGGGATATGCCCCCAGTTCAAATTCAAACTCATGCACCATGTAGGTAATATGCCCCCAGACAAGACACAAACTATGTACCAAGGCCAATGAAAGAGTGTGTGCAGATTGGTGATGCTTAGGCAAGGTAACAAAGGATATTAACTAGTTTGTGAGCCATGGTCAAGGAGACAAGGATGTCTTGCAATAGGAAGATTATGATCAAGCAATGACAGAGGGGGGAAAGACTAGATGGAATCCCGATAGATGGAGGAGCAACAAAAAATTACACATAGCACCTATTTGCCAGGGTTTCACCATGGTACTTGCCCAAAGTGCCTATTTGCCAGGTTTTCACTTCTGGACAGAATTTTTCTCTTGACTCAAATTTTCATGCCAAGATGCCTGTTTGCCAAGTTTTCATCATGGCATTGATTTTTTCATGACTTTTATTTATTTATTTATTTTCAAGACATTTTGCTATTTTTTTGGATATTTGTTGAGGACTTTTAGGTAGAATCAAGTGTAGTACTTGTGAAGATACATGCTATTGATGGACATGGGTAGTGGTTCACCTTCGAGAGTCGCAAGCTGATATACTTTGGACTCAAATGATGTAGTAACTACATGAGGTCCTTCCCAATTTGGCTCAAATTTCCTTTTTTTTTCTCTATGCTACTGAGTCTTGTAATTCATCTTTAGGACCAGATCACTGACCTCAAAATGATGACCTCAAACTTTCTTGTTATAGCTCCATTTGAGTTGGTTTTGGTAAGCTCACAAATGTGTCAAGGTAGCTCGTCTTTGGTCATCAAGTATTTCTAGCTCATTGAGTCTAGATATTCTTTAAGTTTCATTATCAACAACATCCTGTAGCGATACTCTCAATGATGGAATTTCAACTTCAATGGGAAGTATGGCCTTAGTGCCATAGACAAAAGAGTATGGTGTTGCACTAGTAGGAGCATGCACACTTGTTTGATATGCCGAAAGAGCTAGATTTAGTTGGAGGTGCCAATCTTGACCTTAATCATTGACAATTTTTTGGAGAATCTTAATAATGGTCTTGTTAGATGCTTCTGCTTGGCCATTTCCCTATGGACATGTAAATACTAGAATATCCATGGTATATGTTGTACTTCTCACAAAGCTTGTCTACATCTTTTTTTTGAAACGGACTACCATCATGGTCAGTAATAATAGCCAAGGGGACTCCATACCGACATATGATGTAGTTTAGAATAAATCTTGAGATCTACTTGCTAGTGGTGAAGGTCAAAGAGATAGCTTCAACCCACTTGGTAAAATATTCTTTTGTTGTTATAATGAACTTATGACCATTAGAGGATGGAGGAAAATAGCTCCAATAAGATCAAATGGCCATTGTGAAAAGGGCCATGGTGATATGACTGGCTATAATTCTTGTGTTGGTGCATGGATTAGATTGCTATGTATCTGACACTTATGACATATTTTGGCAAAGTCATGGGCATCCTATTCCATGGTAGGCCAATAATACCTAGCTTTGACAAGTTTCTTGGCTAGACATAGACCATTGAAATGGCCTCCACATATACCTTCATGAACCTCATGCAAGGCAATTTCAGCTTCTTGTGAGTCAAAGCATCTAAGAAGAGTTTGGTCAAAGGATCTCTTGTAAAGGGTGTCATCGATGATGATGTACCTAGTGGCTTGATGGATAAAATCTCAATGATCATTTTTGGATAATTTGGGTGGTAGGATTTGGGCATGTAGGTAATTGTAGATGTCTTGATACCAAGGGGAATTGGGACAAACAAGTTCACACACAAACTCACATTGAGGAAGTTCGAATGCTGGAATCAAAAGTTTCTCAACAAGGAATTCATAGCATTCTACATTTTGAGGCATATCAATCATAGAAGCAATGGTGACCATAGCATCAGCTTGCTTGTTGTCTATTCTTGGTAGCTAATGAAAAGAGACAGTGACAAATTTAGACTTAAGGAAGTTTTCCATCTACTTGTAGGGCATTAGTTTATCATCTTTGGTTTCATAGTCATCGTTGACTTGGTGGATGACCAACTGGGAATCCCCAAAGACTTGTAAATGTTGAATGTTCTATTGGATAGCTTTCTTGAGTCTTGTGACCGATGCCTCATATTCTGCTATGTTGTTTGTACAATGAAATGCAATCATGTATGATTTGGTGATTATGTCTCCTTGAGGGGTGATAAACATGATGCCAGCCCCTGAACCATTTCATATATGTGATCTATCAAAATAAAGCTTCCATTCATTAGCTACATCCATGTGAAATATGGCTTCATCCAAAAAGTCTATCAACATGGGATGATCATCTAAAATAGGTGCTTCTGCAAATTGATCTCCTATCACTTACCGTTTAATTGCCTTTCTGTCCACATATTCTACTTCAAATTCACTAAGGATCATGACCCATTTGGATAAGCATCCTATGAGAGAATCTCTACTGAGGAGGTATTTTACTGGGTTGATCTTAGAGATGAGCACTATTTTTTGATGGAGCATGTAATGTCTAAGCCTTTGGGCTACAAAGACAAAAATGAGGCATGCTCATTCAATTAGTGAATAATTTAGCTCATAGCCCACAAGTGTTCTACTGATGTAATATATGGATCATTCTCTCCCTTGTTCATCATTTTTTTCTAAGAGAGCTCCTAATGCTGTATCTGTAGCAAATATATATAAGATAAATGGTTTTCTTGGAATAGGAGCCATTAAAAATGATGGATGTAGAAGATAATCCTGAAGTTATTGGAAAGATTCTTGGCACTACTTATTCCATGGAAAGGATACTGCTTTACATAAGAGATGTTGAAAGGAGTGACACTTATCTTCCAATTGTGCAATGATTCTATAGATAGACTGTAGTCTTCCTTGTAGTCCTCTTAAGGCTTTTAGATTTGTTGGAGGAGGCATGTCAAGTATTGATTTTACTTTCTAAGGATCCACTTCAATGGCTCATTGAGAAATAATGTAGCCTAGGAGCCTTCCAAAGACAACTCCAAATACACACTTTATTGGATTTAGACAAAGCTTATAGCTTTCCATTCTAGTGAATATCTGATCTAGGATTCCTGAATGATCTGTCCTTTTATAGGATTTGCAAAGTAAGTCATCAACATAGTCTTCCATGAGGATGTGCATGAAATCATGGGAGATAGTGGCCATTGCTCTTTGATATGTTGCCCCAACATTTTTAAGACCAAATGGCATGATATTCCAGCAGTATGTTCCCCAAGGACATGTGAAAGCTATCTTGTGTTGATCTTCAAGGGCTATTCTTATTTGATTATAGCTAGAAAAGCCATCCATTAGTGATAACATCTCATACCTAGTTGTCATGTCTACAATGATATCTATGTTTGGTAAAGGAAAATCATCCTTGGGACATGGCTTGTTAAGATCACAAAAGTCAGTGCATATCTAGATGCCCCCAGAGTGTTTTCTTACTAGTACTAGATTAGATATCCACTCTACAGAATCAATGGGTCTTATGAAGCCGACATCCAATAGTTTCTTCAATTCAGCTTTGACAAGGAGGGTAACTTGAGGATGCATTTTCCTCAACTTTTTCTTTACTGGTTTCATTCTTGGTTTTAGTGGTAAGTGATGAAGGACTAGTTCAAGATTTAATATGGGCATATCTGCATAAGACCAGGCAAAGTTGATCTACCTCTCTACAAATAATTTGATAAATTCATCCTTCTCTTCTAGTGATAATGAGGCTGCAAAGTGTATGACTTTCGGGTTGTTAGGAGTTCCTAGATTAATCTCTTCTGTCATCTCCACAAGTAATGTTGATCTTTCCTTTACTAGGGTTGTGTCCAATCTTTGATATGTCCTTTATTTTTACTTTTTCATGGTCTAATGGCACCTTTTAGTTTTCACCAAGAGACCTACTTATGTCTTTTTTTTCTCAATTTTGCGACTGGAAGATGGAGTTGACTCCCTAAAATATGCCATGATGTTGAGATCAATATAAAATCCAAACTTGTGATCACCTTGTGGTACATTTTCATGGAGCTCAAAGAATTCTATGATGGCATCATCATTTTCAAATTGTTCAAACATTGGTGGTCCTTGTTGGTCCCAATCAATAAGTTTAGGAAAAACTAAGGAAATGCCATCATCAATGTTGAATAAGCTTTGGTCAAAGGCATATATATGGATATCCACTTTAGCGATATCACCAGGATCATGTTCAAAAGTAGGAGGGCTTGCATCCTAGAATTTTTTGATTCAAGGTTAAGAGTTACTTTGAGTGACAGGTGGATTGACATGTTTATCTTCCATAGGTAGGTTATCAGGGTTTGCAAACATATGATCAATACCAAGGGAGGTATTAGGATCATCAATGTTGGATATAGATTGGGTGGTTTTGGGTTGGTTGTTCCTAGCTGCCTTGTCATCATTGGAAGCATTCACCTCCTCAGATGAGGATGACACAATATTAGGAAGACCCAAAACAAATAGTTTGAATCCTAGTCCCAACCTACGAGGTCATCCTGATGCAGTGATGGGTTGAAGAATGCCTTTCTTTTGGAGTCCCATGCCACTACATCCATCATATCCCTTTTTTTGCATGATGGTGAATCTAGGTCCATACTTGTTAGGGGATATAGGAGTGATTTCTTGTTCTACTTTAGCCTTCTCAATCCATGTAGAGGTATTTTCATAGACATGTTCTTCATGTAGCCTGCCTCCACTAGTGAAAGCCACAACAAGTTTCTTTTGAAGAGAAAACTTAGGCTTGTTTTGTATAAGTTGAGGTTTACCATATGACTTGGGGGATAAAGGAAGTTTCTTGATGTGAAAAGCATGAGACATGGAGTACTCACCACAACTTTGGTCTTGGATTTTAAGCTTTCCTTTCAATGCGGGTGTGAGTGTGGAAGATCAACATATTTGGAGCACTCTAGGGGATTTACTGCATGGTTTGTAGGGACCTAGTATGCAGTGGTTCCTCTAAGATTGGCATAGAACTGGAATAGATCTGGATCACTTGAGATGGTTACCTCTACATTGTTATAGGAGAACTTTAGGCACTGGTGATATGTAGAAGGAACTTATTTCATAGCATGGATCCATGAGCAGCCTAGTATCATATTGCAATTCATCTCTATATCTAGGACCTGGAATAAAGTGTTCTCAATAGCTAGACCAACTTTGATAGGTAAGATGATAACCCCTATAGAGAAATGCTCACAATCATCATAGGCTTTGATTGTGATCCTTTGAGAGGGGTCCACATCATTTTCAAAATAACCCAAACTTTTGACTACTTTAAGTGTACAGATATTCAGCCCTGCTCCTCCATCTATCAAGACACATCTAACTTTAACATTATGGACAAAGACTTCAAGGTGGAGGGGATCATTGTGGTTGGGTTTGTCTTTAGGAATATCTCAGGGTGAAAAAGTGATATGTTTTGATGCAGATACATTTCCAACCATGGCTTGGAATTGGGCAGCATAAATGTTATCTGGGACTACTAACTCTTTAAGGGCTTGATCCAAGATCTTCTAATGTTGGGGAGATGCACGCAGTAGGTTTAAAATGGATATTTGTGTAGAGGTCTTGCTAGGCTATTCAACAAGGCTATAATCAGATGAAGTAGGAGCAGTAGGTCTACTAGGGGGTACAAGTCTAGTAGCAATAGTAGGTCTAGATGAAGCTCCAGGTAGGGTGAACTTGGCACGACATGTAGTGACATCACAACAAAGTTCTTCAGCCTTCAATGTGAATGTGGATATGTGAGAATCAGACTCATTAAAGAAATTTATGGTGTAGTCATATCCAATGCGTGTGTAATTCACATTATCTTTTGAGTTTGAGTTTGAACTTGAGGGTTTCTCTTTGTCATGATTACCCAAAGGATCTTTGAAAATAGTGTGATCAGAGTTGGATGCTAATAGTGATGGATCAACTATGATTACACCATCATCAATAAGGTCTTCTATTGCATTTTTCAATTGGAAGCATCATGAATTCTTATGTCCTTTGGTGTGATGGTAATTATAGTACTTTTTATCATCCCACCAATTAGCTTTACTCAATATTTCATCTTTGATTGGGGGTAACTACAAGAAGTTATTACTCAGTAACTATTGCAATGCAATCTTAGGAGGTATCCCCAATGGTGTGAATTTTTTTCCCTTGGTTCTAGGATGTCTTCGAGGTTTGTCTTGCATGGAAGTCTTAGTTTTCTATTGTTGAGGTGTTGTTTGATTAGGAGTTTGTGAATTTGTGGGATTTGTGCCTTTCAAAGTCAATTAAGGTTGTGTTGTGCTAATTGTTTGGGCATCCACAATGGCATCATTAGTCATGTTCTTGTTTTTGGAGAATTTTTTTGGCTTGCTATTAGATGAGTTGGTGCTTTTTTTTTCTTTGTTTGTCTTGAGGATTCCCTTATGGATAAGAGAATCTTCAATACTAGCCCCTTTTTTCATCATTTTAGAAATGGTGCTTGGACTCTTGATTTTGAGTTTATACATTAAGTCCGGGATGAAGTTTTCAATGCACAAGTTAACTTGTTGTTCTTCAGGAATGTCTAGTGAGCATTGACTGACTAAGCTTCTCCAATGAAGTAAGAATGTGATGAATGGCTCTCCTGCCTTTTGTTTAGTTGAGAACAAATCAAAAAGCGTCACCTCATTTGTAATGTTAAAGGAAAAGTGGGAGATAAACTTGTCTGCTAGCTCTTACCAAGATTTGATATTGCTAGGAAGTTTGGGGTACCATTCAAATGTGGAGCCACCTAGAGAATGAGGGAACAATCTCATAAGGTAAGTGGGTTCAACACTGAGTTTGGTACATGAAGCACACAATTCTCTAATATGATTAATAGGGTTTCCTTTTCCTTTATATTTTTCAAACCTTGGAGCCTCAAAGTGTTTTGGGAATGGAGGCATATACAAACTTTTATCAAATGGATTAGGACGTAGGTCCCTTTCTTTATATACAGCCTATTTCTTCTAGACTACCAATGCATCAACTTGTTTGGAAAGTTTTTTGAATTTTTGTAATAGTTCTTCATTGGGGTTTTGCATGATGGTCTTTCCTTCAAGTCTTTTGTGTCTATGAGTAGACCATTTGTTGTGGTGGGAGCTATGTCTACTCAGTTCTAACATTTTTGTGTTTGATGAGTCTGGTGAAGTGTCACTAGGTGGTGGAGGTATGTTGGCACCTTGAAGATAGAAGGGTCCTTGTTATTGGGGTACTTGTTGTGGAATTTGATGTAAAACTTGTTGTGGGATTGACTATTATTGTTGTACCAAATTTTGTTGTTGTGCCATGTGTGGCAGTTTCTATTGGGATACCTCTGTTGGTTGTATGTGAGACCATGTATGTGAGTTTTGTTGTAGAGGTTTCTGTTGAGGTTGTTGTGGCACATGTTGTTGTTGTAATAAATGTTTTTGGTATGCAATTTATGGCTCAAGGTTTCTTTGATATTCCATTTATTGTTTGAGTTGTTTTTGTTGTTTAGAAAACATGGTTTGTTGTTGTTGGAATTTTTGCTGAAATTTTTGTTGATAAATTGTGTGTAAGTCAATTGGGTTCACATGGGACTACCTATTAGGAATGTTGGATGTTTGTCCCACTTGAAGTTGTTGTCATTGAGGTTGATGTTGTTGTTCATATGTGGGATGTGTGTTAATTGGATGTATACTTGGTTGAGGGTTGGAAGTGTTAAGTCCTTCCACCACCATAGGTTGATGTTGTTCGGGTAGTTGGTTATGTCCTTGAGAAGTGATTTTCTTGTTGGTATTGTTGCTTTGGCTCCTTTGTGTCTTAGAGGTTCCTCCTTGTGACATTATATTGACTTGACTATGAGATGTGTTCCTGTTGGGAATGGGTGTAATGTCAATAAGGCTTTTCCTTTACACCTCAATAGGGATTTTTGTAGTTGATGTTTCACATAGTGTACTCATGGGAGGCTCTATAACATTTGATGTCACACCACTTGGTAGGGTTAGGAGCAATCATGTATTTTGTTGATTTTCATCCGAAGAAGGTATGTCTGGCAACCCTAGAGTACAAGTCCCTTTAGGTGCATCTTGTTGTTGAATCATATGACTAAAATCAAGTCTCAATTTCCTTTTGGGGTGTGTAGGAATTGGTTGTATTTCATCAAACAAGGGATTAACATTGATGTGTTCAAATGTACTTTGGAGGATTTCAATTGTTGGTTCTTGATGGGACCTTATAGGTGCCATTATTGCATTTGAAAAATCCAAGGTTGTTTTCATTTATCTAAGTTCAAATTGATCATGGGTTGTAGGTTTTCAATGGTTGTGTTGGTTTGATGTTTGGACATAGGTCCTTCCATATTTGGGTTGAATTTGACAATTTCTTGGGCTGCCAAAAGTTTGAAGTTTGTACAAAAGGTTTTGTCTTGACATGCCCTAGCCATTTCTTCATTAGTGATGCCATAATAAGTGTCAATGTCATAACTGAGGTGTAAAGTACCTTTTTGTATGTTTGATGTGTTAGGTTGGCTGAATTTGAAGGAATGTAATTGTTCATCCTCAAGTGTGATTGGTACACTTCCACCTCCAGGTGGCATTGGCACGAATATAGGTTCAAAGTTTGGACTCC
The DNA here is from genome assembly GCA_028749045.1 of Cupressus sempervirens. Lineage (NCBI taxonomy): Eukaryota > Viridiplantae > Streptophyta > Pinopsida > Cupressales > Cupressaceae > Cupressus > Cupressus sempervirens. Next base: position 126,619,310 of record CM053789.1, on the reverse strand, counting down.
ACTAAACCATCCCATTTTTGGGATAAGTGTTTGGAGGAAATCTCATGGTAGGTACATTTTTTAAGGTTTGTTGTGTCATAGCTTGGTTATGGTGCTCTTGTGGATACATGTTTAAGGGGTCTGTAAGTAAAGGTTGTGATGCCTCAATTTGTTCTTTGTCAATGGTTTTATTGGGTTCTCTTGCTTTTCTTCTATCTTGGATGAGATTTTGGTTGTGCTTGTGCCTCATAAAAAAAAGGTTGATAGAGTTCCTTGGGTCTCTAAGCTGATTGTGTCCTAGTAAGTGTTGGCATGATACCTAAGAATGCAGATACAATAGAAATTTTGAGTGTTTTGGTTGATTTAGAGTGGTGGGTATGCAAGATATGAGTGTTTTTGGGATTTTTAAGTGCTTAAGAATGTTATGCAATGTGAGGAAATGGTAAATGAATTGGGTTTTTGATGTTCAAAGTGAAAATTTCCTAGCGATGTTATGAAAATGCAAATGCAAGGTGACATTTTGAGGGTATGCAAAATGAATGTCAGGGTTATGTTTTGGACTTGGTAATGACACTAAAGGTAGCTTTATGCAAGGTATAATATGCAAAGGATGGTTTCCAAGGGTTGATAATTATGTTTAGCATATGCAAAATGAGGGTAAATGATCAAAAAGGCAATTTGGTTGATGGATAAAATGATAGGGTTTGGTAGTGAGAATGATGCTAAGGTTTCGACCATGTAAGATGAAGGGGATATACCACTAGGGTAAGTCAAAATGAAATTTAGGGATGCTAGGGATATGATTATGCTATGACAAGGGTATATGGAAATTTTTGAACTTAGGTAAAACCTTTTAGAAAGTATTTTGTCTAGAGTTTAACCTTGTGATAAAGGACTTTGGATCTTGACCAAAAAGTGACAAAAGATGAAAAGATCAAATTGATAAAAGATGAAAATGTAAAATCTATCAAGACATAGATATATTTTGACCAAAGAAAATGATAAGAAAAGATAAAAAGACTAGTCAAGATCCATTATCCGTCAACACTAGGAGATACTCTAAGACTCATACTTTGTCTAGATTTTTGACTAAATTCAAAGGTTTCAAGGGTTCAAAATGATGTTTTGGGGCCTCAAAATGGTGGTAATGCTGAGTGGATATGTAATATGGACAATTCCTATGATGAAAAATTGGATTTTAGGTGCAAGATGTAGTTTTGGGTCGAGTGTAGAATGGGGAGGTGTAGAGGCTCCTAGATGCAGTTTTGGGGTCCTAAAGTGTAGTTCGGAGTCCCAAAATGGTCATGCAAGTACCCAAGTGCACCCTAATAGTGAAAAGTGTGCTTATATAGTACCAACTATTTCATTGATGTACCTAGAGCCAGTTTGGGCACAGTTGGTAGTTTCTGGGCGCAATTGGTAAGCTAGGAAGAATGTTTGCTAATTTTGAAAGGTATGGTTGCCAAACTGATATGCCAGGAATCTAAGATGCTAGGGTTGATGTTAAGATGGGTTGGAAGGTGAAAAATAGAGGTTATGACCTATATAATTATTTCCTAAGTGAAGTAAATGAGGAATAGGTGATGTAGAATGCTAATATGGTCAAGCTAATGCAAGGGGAGCTAACTAGGTACCTAAAGACATTGTTGAAGCCCCAAAATGCTATCTGGAATCCAAAACTAGGTATGAGAACCACCAAGTGCACCCAAATAGTTCCAATTGCATCAATGATGTATTTGGTATTTTTATTATGCAATTGGCAGTTTCAGGGCGTATTTGGTAAACTTGGCTAAAACTAAGGCAATTCTGGGAGCTATGATTTCCAGATTGATGCAGAATGCTAATATGGTCAAGCTAATGCGAGGGGAGCTAACTAGGTACCTAAAGACATTGTTGAAGCCCCAAAATGCTATCTGGAATCCAAAACTAGGTATGAGGACCACCAAGTGCACCCAAATAGTTCCAATTGCATCAATGATGTATTTGGTAGTTTTATTATGCAGTTGGCAGTTTCAGGGCGCATTTGGTAAACTTGGCTAAAACTAAGGCAATTCTGGGAGCTATGATTTCCAGATTGATATCATAAAGAGGTAAACAGTATGGGAGAATGTTAAGACTAGTATGAATTCTCAAAATGATGGTTAGGACACCTAAAATTATGGATAAAGTGGTCAAGATGATGAATAGGTATGCAAAGATGCAAGGTGGTGAATGCAAAGTGCTAATTTTGAGATGGGAATGCGAAAACTAAGGGAGGTAAACTAAACCCAAATCGATGCACTATGAAAGGTAATGGATACTAAATGAGGACTAAAAGGTGCAATATGAATTCTATATGATACAAAAATTATGCCTATACTAGGGTGAATGCAAGTGAAGTCTATGCAAGTGTGAGATCTACGTTTTGCCAAGCACGTTTAGGAGCACAAGTCACCATGTTTTCCAAGGTTTGAATGTGTTGAACCAAAGCTTGAAAAGTTTAAACAAGGTCTAAAATTTTTTGAAAATGTGTAATGTTTTAACAAGTTCAAATGATATCCAAGGTGTAAAATTAAAAGTTTGGCTTTTATCTTGATTATGTTTTACACACACACAAGAAACATTAAGACAAGAATAGTTGTTGTTAAAAGTGAACAATCACACCACAACCTAGGCTTTTAGGATTGTATCCACTAAATTTATACTTGAACCAAAGTTTAGTCACACTTATTCAAAGTAGAAAACCTAGGATCTTGGCACCACATGCTCCCCCTTATAGCGCACTCACTTCTTGGGGCTACCAAGATTCACTTCCCAAGGGATTGTTGCCTCTACTAAGGACCACGAGAATGTATGATGTCTTCATAGGCATGGGTGACCCCTTGAGATAGTGGATAGAAAGGATTTTGGCCACTAAAACACAGTTTCTAGTAAGGGCATTTTGTTTGGCAAGTGAATGATAAACTTCCATAGAAGGTCTCCTAGCCCAAAGAACTGTGGTTTGACACACCACAAGGGGACTAGAATCAAATTTTATATAGTGGTTGAAATGTTGACCTAGCTTTTGGCCTATTAATTCTTTGAGGTTTTCCCCTGGGATATAGAATATCGAGTATCTTGGTCCAAGGCAAGCCTCGTATAGAAGTTACAAGGATTTCTCTTACACCCAAGATCCATAAATGGCGAGGGGAGAGGATATGTCCAATGTAACCCCTAGTGATTTAAGCATTGTAGACACACTAGGCATAAAAGAAAAAGTTCATTTTAAAAACCAAATGAAGAATTATCTAATCTAGGAAATCCACACACATGGTTTTAGCAAACACGCAATGGTCTTCAACAACATCCTGCAAAGAAACCATTAGTAGTCTGTTATGATCATGTCTTCATCCCATGGTTGCCACATGCTACAAGTAGACTATTAATAATACAAAAATCCTCCAATATATATCCTAGAGAGTGATAGAAACTTAGATGCAGATTCCGATTGATGTATGTGCTTATTGTGAACCCAGGTGTGCTTTGACAAAGCATATTGCACCTCAGAAGGCCAAAATGGCTTAGAACACCCTCAAGTGCACCCAAATATTTTAGACTACATCAATGACATAGTTGGGGCCAATTTGGACATAGTTGGTAGTTTTTGGGTGTAGTTGGGAAGTCAGGTGCAAAGTGTGGGGAAATAGTGCCCTAAATAAGATCCAGAAACTACGTCAATTATGTAGTTGGTAATTTTATGATGCCCAAATAGTGCAGACTACATCAATGATGTAGTTGGTAGTTTTATGATGTGGTTGGTAAGTCAAAAACAATAGAAAGGGGTTTTTGTGGCTTCTACGCTCCTAAAATTGCTCCTAGTAGTCCCAAGTGCACCCTGATAGAGAAAAATGCACCCTAGGACAACAAGCTGACAAAATGCATAGAATGAAAGGATTCAACCATATTACTAGACCCCCTAATTAATCTAGGTGTGAAAAGGAAGATCAAATAGTTGTTATACCCTTCCAAGTGAGCTCCTTTCTTGCACCTACAAATACAAAACAAGAAAACCCAAGTTAGATATGTATGTTCACGTCAGGTTCACCAAATGTAGCAACTAGAAAATGAGTTAAATGTATAACATACTATGAGTAAATAACAAAACTCAATCAACATATGTTAGCACCCAATAGTCTACCATGAAAGCCAAACTAATAAATAAAGAAAACATAATTAAAAACTCCCTCTTTCATTTGTAGTTCCCATGTCCTTCTTTCTTCCCCAAATGATTGTAGCTCCAATGTTGCCTATAGTGCATAGAAAATTGAAGCAAAAGCTTATGATATGGATAATGCCATGAGAATACTCGAAGTGTGATTTTAGTGAGAGAGAAAGAATGAAAAATGCAAAGAAACTAGGGACTCGAAGACTCAAGAATTATGACTCCAAGGACTTAAGGAATTCAAGGATTCAAGGACTTCCAAGACTGGAAATGAGAGGAAGAAAGCTCATTTTATAACGGGCATGGAGGGTGAGAGCATTGGATTTGTCACCCATAGATATGTGATGTGGCAAGAGATTCCTTTGAGAATCCATGATGCATATGAGTAAATATGCCAATTGTAAGATTCTATGACACATGGAAGTCAAACTTGGCTAAACGTGGAAGAGAATCTATGATGTTTCATAAGACAACTCAACCCACTTAAAGCCAAGAATCTATGACAAATAAGACAAATAAGGACATGTGTAAGGAATAAAAATATTTTATAATGACATATCTTATCCAAGTATCAAAGGAGGATCCACAAGGTGTCATATCCAAGTGTCACTATGATGCAATATTCTATGGAATATTTGAATTTAAAATCCTTTTATTCCACAAAATAAGAATTAGTAGAAAATGGAATTAATGATGGAAAATGGGAATTAGGAAAGTAAGAATTCCCATGGTTTGAGGATAATGATTCAACTAACTAATAAAATTAATTAATTAAGGATGATAATTAGGAAGAATAATTAGTAAGCATAATAGGATTAAATTATGGGTTATTTAATCCTATAGAGAAAATTAGTAGATGATTGGCCAAATTGATTAAATTAATGCGACCGTATCCTTTGATGAAAATTAGACCAAAGCCATGGTCAGATTGATTGATTGAAGTTGATAACATTCCAAAGACACATGACATGAATTGGGTGATATGTAACATTTAACCGACATTATAAATGCTACACTATTGAAATTGATTGAAAAGGTTTGATCATAATAACATTGATGGATACTGTCAATATTATTAAAATGGTTGATGATGCCATGATTTTATATTGAAAGCCTCAACAATATGAATGATAGTTTGACCTAGCACTAAGAGTCACATAGTACTAAGGTTAGATTGACAAGATTGATAAGTTGATAGGTTTCCAAGGTATTGAAAGCCACAAAAATACCTAGGATAAGATAAATGATGATTGATTTGGGATGTTTGATATGTTTTGGGTTCATTAGGGATAATTTTGAGTGATTTTGAGTTGATTTGGGGTGGTTTTGAGTTGATATGGAATTATTTTGAGATGATTTGATATGATTCTGAGTTGATATGAAATTGATGTGAAAGGGGATACAAATGATGAAATATGGTCAATATGGCCAAAAGATTAGAGTTAGTAGAATGAGAAAATGGGACAAACTAGTATGAAGAACTGATGAAATGATAGATGTGAACCATTTTTGAGTGTCTACACTACCAACCAAAGGAAGAGGAAGGATAAGGCCTAATAGTGACAAGGGCTAAGAAAACTTTCAAGCCAAGCCAAGCCAAGCCTACAATACCTATTGCAAGGGCTAGTGCACATGTGACTACTCAAAAGGAAAAGGAAAAAGCCAAACTAGCCAAGTAGGAAGGTGGTGTGCAAAGAAAAACAAGGAAGAAATACATTGCAAAAGCCAAATCTAATGAGGAGAAAATAGAATCAGATGGTAATAGCTAGTTCAAAGCGGTGAGTCATAATCTATTGCTAGATCAAGAGAACCTTTGCGAAAATGTTAAGAATAATGTAGACTTATCAGGATCCTCTCATGCTGATTTTGATAACCGTGGTAAAGTAGAAAGGAATCAAGTGGAGGAAGCTATATATGCCATAATGGAAAAATTAAAGAAAGCTCCACTAGAAATTGCTAACTCTTTTTCAAAAAGTTTATATGAGAGAGTTGAGTAAAAATGGCATTATTTCCTAAACTTGGAAAAATAAATAAGGGAGACTTCACTTGCCCAAGTCATGCCTAAACTCAATAAGGAAAAAATTTCTAAGGCTATGAAGAAATATGCAATTAGATTTATTCTAAAATAAAGAGCCTTTAGCATACTATAGAATAACATTGAATATGTTGTGAAGAAGTCCACACATATGTGGAAGATAACTTATAGGCTTGCTACAATAAAGGAAGGTGAACAAGAGCCTATTGAGGTAAAAGATGATGAAGATGATGACAACAATGACAATACTACTGAGGGAGGGATAGAAATGTAAGTAAATGACAAGGCAACAACTAGGATAGTGTAATAAGAATAACAAAGTATACCATATACATAATTGCAAAATGTTAGCCCTCAACATGTAACAAGTGTGAATACTGAAACAATAATAATGAAGGATGTTTCTAATCTCATAGCTTAGAACATCAATCCCCTTACAAAGAAAGATATCAAGAAGATACTTTATCAATCTATGATGTAGGTAAAACCATGTGATAATCCTATATTGATGATTATAGATGACTTGCATAAACAAGTGACTGAAACAATAAGGGAAGAGGTGAATATAGAAGAACCACCTACTATTAGCCCTCAAGTCACTAATTTACAATCTTTGGATAAAGTACCAGAAGCTACACTAAAGAAGGTTGATACAATTCAAAAGCTTGATATAATTAAGAAGAACATAGTGGAAACCCAAGCCACTATATAAACACAGAGTGGAATAGGTCAAATAATCTTATCTACACCTACATTACAAGTACAAGGTGCAAGTTTAGGCATTATGGAATACAAGGACAACCTTGAAGAGTTCATGTTGACACTAAAGGTAAAGGAGAAAGTTTCTATTAAAGCCTTGGTAGCCTTACTAGTATCTGGCAACCCTTCAAATCATACTCTTCAAAATCTAAGCATAGATGCAATGCCATTATATATCTTTGTACTTAGCCCAAGCTCATTAAAGGCTATAGAAGCAATACGATATGGAAATGTGAGCCTTGATGAATAGATTGTGTTACTAATGTATGATTATGGCATAATGGCCATAGAGTAGATGGGTATATTGCAAGAAGCCTTAGCCAAAAAGAAGCATCAAGAACTACTTAGAAGGGAGTGTAGGCATAAGAAAGCATTGCTAGATATTAAAGGCATCTTTTCAACTGCATTTATTCTACCTACTCCATACGAGACCAAGAAAATCATTGAACAACTAACAACTATAGTGGAAAATGTTAGTGATACATACTTTGAAAAAAATGCAAAATTACTAGAATGGTTAGAAAAGAAGTTTTAAAATACAGTAAATGAGAGAATATTAGGTGAAATAGCACTTACACAAGTTGCATTGGTAACTAAGGTTGAGGATGTGAAGAAAGTACTTGAGAACATTTTCTCATTGTACACTAAATTGTGCAATCCAACACTCTTCACACAAGAGACTAGAAGTCACATTTTGAGTTTGAAAAGTCAGATTAATTCATGAGGTGCAAAAATACCTATGAGTTGAGCTCAAGGTGAGAAGAAATTCATAACTTTTCTACAAACCTAGAGTCAATTAGCAACATTATCTACAAATGAGGCTAATATAAGGGTCAAATTGATTAGCATCCAAACAAAACTCGACCCACATATGGAAATTTTGCACAAGGAATTAGGATATGCTGAAATACTTATGAAGAAAGACCCAAATCAATCAACATTAGATTGCCTAGTCCACTTTGTTGCTGCACTGACCATCCAAGTCAAGTCTTTGGATGTAGCATGTGAAAATTGGGATATAGCTCTGAAGATAATACTAGAGGTCCATAAATTATTTTTGGAAAAGTACACTAGTAGTGTATAGCCCATTGACATAAGTGTCAAAAAGGGGGAGATATAGATTTTGGGAGGGATAGAGAAGAATAGGGGAGAGTAAGAAAATGAATAGAGAAAAAGATAGGATAAGCTAAGGGGGAGCAAGTAGAAAAACATCATGAAGTCAAAGAGTATTAATTGAGACAAACTTACTCAATAGGAGTATAGAATTTTGAATACAAAATAAACCTATCAGCTCAGGAGGAGTTATCAAATTTTGATGTATCTAAGTTGTTACAAAAGTTTACAATTTTGAAGTTTTCTACATAAGCTAAATAAGTGATATAACTTGTATGTTATGCTCATAAGGATAAGGATATTAATGCATGACCAAGTTTTTTTGGTACTTATGTCAAAGGGGAAGATTATTGATCTTAGATTGGTTATATGATTACAGACTTATGTCATTTACTTAGTTCATGTTGAACAAGTAATACATGCTGAGCACAACATGTAAATAATAAAACATGTTGAATCGATAGTGAGTGTCGAGCCACTCATGTGTTGAGTCACTCAAGTTTTGAGAAAATAGTATATGCAAACTGATTTAGGATCTAAGAAAACAATGCATATCAAGTGATATAGATGTTTAGTCTTAGTCAAGAATTCATTATATGCCAAGCATTAGAAACTTTAGATTTCAAGTGAGACAGTTTTTTCATAGATGTTTGTAATGGCACAAATAACTATGTAAACCATTTTTGAGCTGACTAAAGATTGAATTTCAATATTTTGGAGATAAGAATGAATCTTATTTTGGATTCTCAATGTAATTATATGAAGCCAATTAGAGAAAGAGAAGGTTTAAGTGGCAAAATGAATGATTCATAGTTGTTGATTCATACCTAACCCTAAGTCACCTAGGTCTTCTTAAGGAGTAAAAACCCTAAACTATCTACTCTATAAGAGAGGTGTATGAAGAAGTGAAGAGAGAATTTTTCATGCACAAACAACACATTCATGGTGACTAAGGAGTTATGATCTAAGATTACATTAAAAAATTAATTAAAGCAAAATAGTGGAAGAGAAGAGCATATGAAAAAGAGACATATGATCAAGAAGGATCAAGAATGCATCAATTTAGAGGTGATCTATCATCAAGCAACCAAGTGAAAATCATGAGATCAATGTCAAGTCATTCTAGTAGGTGAATTAGCCAAATCTCTTAACAAAGTAGTCCTAACAGGCTATATTGAAATCCTTTAACAAGTTGTTTACTTAATTGTGAGTTGAAATTCTTTAACAAGGAACACTTCTAATAGCAAGTTGAAATGCTTTAGCAGGGAGAGACCTAATAATCTTCATAGGCCTTTAATAGGGTAGACCTTTCACAGGGTAGATCGTGTCTCATGATCAAAACATTGTAACCTTCATTGGATACACTTTATTACTACAATAGTGAACATTTGTGGGTGTCATCCCCACCCTAGTTTTACCTTCTGATTGGAGGGTTTCTGGGTAATCATATATTGTGTCATATGTGTGTGAATGCTTAATATTTACATGTTTTAGTTGTATATGCTTAACATGGTATTTTAGTTTACTTAGTGAATGTATGAGATGGATGTGTGGTGAAAGTTTTATGGGTCAAAGTTTAAACTACTAATTGACCCCCCCTTTCAGAAGTTTACCTTTACTATTTAAATTCCAATAATAAAATATGACTTAGGATTGATTGAATAGATAAAAATGAGTTTAGTATGAAAATGTGCCAATTTTGGGTATTTTCCTCTCTTTGAATGAATTTTTGAACAACACATTTAATTCAAAGAAATTAGAAGTATGAAGTATAGATGAAGAAATGAGATTGGTTCTAAAATTGATGATATGAAGACCAATTGATGTGATTTTTAAGGTTATCTCTAGATTAAAGTGTTAAAAATAGGGATTACTAAGAGTGGGGTGAATTAGTAATCTACAAGCTTTAGCTACCAACTAGATATTATTACTTACTTTAAACCATGCATAATAAAGCAATAAAGTAATGCTGAACAGTAATGGTAAAAATGCATAAAGATAACTCATAACACCATATTTTGTTAACTAGGGAAACCCTAGCCAAGGGAAAACCTAATATATAAGTTCCTTATTAGAGGATGGACCCTATTAGGATTCAATGAGAAAATTCAGTATAGGAGTCCCTGCTATGAGACTTTGAATCTCTGTTAGGAGTTGCAGTATGGTGAATTCAAGATGAGCCCACTACACACACATGCACTTCCAATTATAAGAAGAGCTTACTACCCAAAGAAGTAATTAGACTAAACATCAGTACTATAAATTCTTCCTCCACTGATCTTTGATCTCTAGCTGGATCTTGGATCACCAAATAGCTCATATAAAAATTCTCATATATCACTTTCACAAAAGCTTGCATAAAATTATAAGATAGAACTTACAATGCAATCATTCACTTCGCACAATCTTACTGCAAAATGTTCATTGCATAAATGCCACACATTTACACAAATTTCTACTAGGTCAGATAAGACCAAAATTGACTTTTCTAACTTATAATAAACATCTAGGATATCAATCATAATTGGACAAGTAATTATCTTGTAAATAAAATAATCATATCCTTCAATTTCTTTGTCCTATTTCACTTGAAAAATGATTAACTTTGTTCTGTACATTTTTTATGAACTTCTAAGGTTATATACATCATCACCAACATGTATAATATATCCACATAACTTGATTGATCATAATATGATGTCAGCAACAAGTTATAAACAAAATAATACACTGTTGTAAACCAAATTCTATACTTAATTTTTTTTTTAATTACCAAGCATTAAGTATCTTTAATTTTGAGGTTTCCTATCAATATGTACATCATGTGTTGCCATAAATGATAACAATTACATATCACTATTATTCAATTGTAAACAATCTCCCCCTTTTGCATTGATGGCAACAAAATAAGGAAAATTGGCTAGGTGACAAAAAATTAACACCACAAAAATAAATAACACCTTATATAACATCTATTACAATTTGTTCATCTCTACATATGCTCCCCCTTACAATATAATTTACAATTTTATCTTCTATGTACTTAATTTATAATTTTGACATTTGTATCTCTCCCCCTTAGACATCAATGACAAAGGTCAAAATATCAAGATCTCTCCAAAAAATATCCAAAAATGTTATCCTTCCTTATGTTGATATGATCTCCATGCAATCATCAAAATTAGCCTTCAGACCATCCATACCCTTAGTCTATGTTTCCTTGGTAAACTTAGCTGAGGTGAGAATTGCACATAAAGCATATGATGTAATCTCAATTATGTTAAGATCTAAATATAAAAAGTCAAAATATGTGTCCTTGGCCTTGAAACATTCCTCTAACTATTTCTCAACAAAAGATAATTTTAGAGAAATAGATTCTCTAAAGTCTAATATCCTCTTCAAGATTTACTCCTTTTGAAGTTCTAGTTTCCTTATGTCACTATGAATATTGGCCACTTGTCCTTCAAATTCATCTACTTTGCAAGATGTATTGTGAATCTAGCTGGATGAAGCCTCTAGCTCAAACATCGTAATCTCTATTTGAGTATCAATTTCATTAATCACTTTGTATGATAAAGTATACTTAATATACAAAATTTCCCCATCCTATTGGCATTTCTAAAGTTCTTTTATACATGTATCGGTATTAACTAAGTCATTCTTGATATTCTGATAGATGGTGCTAAACAAGCTAGCCTCATGGGGAATCTATTCCTTTAGCTCTGTAACATTTAATAAATTGATAAATTCTTCATCAAATGATTTTGACACTACTTGTTCCCTCTTTTCAGGATCTAATTTTGTGTGTTGTACTACCAAGGTACTTTGTAGTCTATCTCTAACTTCCGTTAAAGTTCTTTGTAAGATTTTCACCTTCCTATTCTTTTCAATAAGCTTGGTCAGGGATGAGATCAGATCTGTTTATTCATCATCATCTATAGATAAACTGGCAAGAGAGAGTAGAGTAGACGAACTATATAGTTTAGTATCATCCTCCCTTTGTTTCTTCATCGCTTCCTTTTTTCTTCTCTCTTCTTCTTGTTTCCTTCTCTTTCCTCTCTTTTTCTCTTCTCTTCCAAACTTTTTTCTCATCTTCCTTAGTTTTATTTCTCATCTCTTCTTCTAAAATTCTTCTCTTTTCTTCCTCTTCCTTTTTTTCTTTTTTCCTCAAGAAACTTTTGCATGGCTTGTTCTATTTTCCTCTTCTCCACTTCAAGTAGCCTCTTCTCCTCTTCAATTAGCCTCAACTTGTCCTCAATGTCCTCAATGTCTAGTTCATTAGGTTCAAAACCACCAAATGTATTAATATCATTAATGTTAATTGTAACATTGGTTTGATCAATTTGCATAGTGTCACTACTCACTGACACTGTTGAGGTTCTAGGTGTTGGAGGAGATGCTACCTCTGATTTTAACAACATTTAACTAATTGGTATTGTAGTCTCATTCCTTAGTTTATCCTTTTCATTAACCATGAATAAAGATGGTCTCAATTTATTCCTTAAGTATGGTGAGAGGTTACGAAACAATATTTTGACTTCATCTTCATCATAAGTCTTTCAAATAGCCTTAAGCATAGACTTGTGAAGTTCTAGGATTTCTTCCCTTATAGGAGCCTTCTTCTAAATGAGTTTCTCATAGACTTTTTGGTTAATAATGCTCTCAAGATCCTTAATTTTAGATTGTTTGATACAATATATCTCACAATAAATATATCAATCTATTATTTCTCAAAACTATTATACAAATCATAAAATGTGTTCATCTAAAGAAAGTTACCTTGATTAGCAATAGTTGTATTGATCTTCTCTATATTTGGCTTCCAAGGTTGTCAAGCTTTGCCTACTATTTGTTTTGCTAAAGTTGCTTTCTCTACTTGCTTGTTCTCTTGTTCCTCCTCATCTTCATCACTCGACTCAATTGTCAACAATGTTTTCTATCTTTTTCCTAGTCTGATGGCCTATTTCTTTACTCTATTTTTCTTAGTAGACACTACTTTCACCAATATTAGATTTTCTTTTAGGTTCACTACGCTAAACATTGGACACTACTACATATGGAATGCTCTGTTCTAAAGATGTTTCTACAATTGATACTATCAAGGGTTCAATGTTCAATATACTTGCTTCATCATTTATCTTGCATCTATAGATTCACTCTCTATCATTCTAGCCTCTGATAGTACCTTTTCCATTATAGAGTCAACTTTCTTGTATGATGCCATCTCTAAGGTTGCTTGATGAGTTGACTATGTGATCTCGTCATATGTACCAAATCAGTATTATGCTTCATCTCAATCTAAATTTAACAACAAATCAATAAAATCAACTACTATATCATCATTTTTAGTTCATAACTCAAGGGATCAAGAAATTTTTCTCGAGGTTCGACTACTTGAATATAGGTATGATCTATTTCAACCAAAATAAATATGTATTCTTCAAATCTCTCCACAATTATAGGTGCAATTCTAAATCACTTTTTCATTTCATTTTGAAATGTCCTCATTATTAGGTTGCCACTATCTAATATCTTATCTGCAGGATGCCTTCTATATACCTCTGTAATTTTCTCCATTATGCATCTATCACTACTCATGATGTGAAATCTTTGAAGTACATGAAAGAATATGTGATTGATCAATGACTAGAATCTAAACACACCATTCCTTATCCTCTTGATATTTTAAAGGTTCTCTAAGAGTTGCATTCTTAGTATTTCACTAAGATTCACTTTTTCCTTATCTATGCATATCTTATATGTTGCATAGAAAAATCTTACTAAAAGTTCATTAATCTTAGAAATTGCACAAATAGAATATGCACTAAATCCACTCAAAAATTTTACATCATCTAACTTGATGGTGGTAATCACCATATCCTTTCCATTATACACTTCCTTAGTATAACTCTCAACTTTCTTCTTGACCATTTTCTCACCTATAGGTACACTACCTTGTTTACTAAGACTACTTACCTCATGAATAAGGTTAATAGAAATATCAACTACATTATCTTGTATCCTACTCTATATGATCTGTGTCTAACTCATGGTAGAAGTGATACCTAAAAAAATATAATTCCTTTAGATGTTTAAATTAGGGCTTCATAGTCATGTCATGGTTGAAAACCAATTCACTACCAATTGACTCAAACTTACTATTCAAATAACTTCTCGCATCTTCAAGATATACTATATTGTTTAGAGTGATAGACAATACTAAGTTAGGGTTTCCTTCAGTACATTTTATAGAAATAATCTTTAATCTAGGTCTATCTTTTTCCTCAACATTATGCACTATTGACATATCCATGATTCTATCAAACAAGAACTTTTACTAAACAAATTTTTGGAAAAATGATAAAATACCTCTTTGTTAATATAGGGTTTCCTTCAAAATTTCTCTAACAATTCAATTCTAAATTCTCTTTGATTTGGATGTGTTTGCAATGAAGTGAAAATCAATTCTCTACTCCAATTATTCCATCAACTTGAACTTGCATTAGTTGTGTGCTTTGCAAACATGAAAAAGCTATGAACTACATTTTGTATTCAAATAACTATTCAAAATCATCTATGAGATCTTCAGATGTCACCCGAGGTTTACTATAGCCTCCTTTCATCATAAAAAACCTCTATCAAACTTCACATAATGAAATTCTTTGCAAAATTATATTTTTTATCTTCTACTATAGAATTAACATTTACTGTAATTTGTTTAAATACCATCTAAACATAACCAGATACATATTTTCCCTATTTTACTACCTCTAATTTGATCTCTAAATGAATTTCTCAAATTTTTATGCTATGAACAAGCTTAATTCAACTTAGTTGAATCAAACTCAATGACTAACTTTGATGTTCATGTCTCATCATCATCTAACTTTTCTTTTGAGATATTTTCTCCTTGCACAAATGCTTCATTAAGTTCTTCTCAAAGTTCACTAACAATGTTTCTATGTTCCTCATTGTCTCTCTTAGTTTCAGAGTTCCTTTCATGGGTCCTTCTATCATTTCCAACATTCTTTCCATCATTCCTTATGTTTCTAACATTTCCTCCAATGTTCCTTCTATCTCCAATGTGTTTTTCCATTCCATAGTACTTTGCTATGTGTCTGAAGTTGTTGCATAACTGATATATTGGTGCTCTACTTTTAGGATTCTGCTAATCATCAAATGTATTGCAATTCTAAGAAATGTATCCTAAGTTGTTACAATTATAACACATGGTCTAGTTTCTATCTTTATAAGATCTTCCTTCTCTCAATGTCATTTAATTTGATCTTCTTTTATCTATAGGGTTAGTATTTCTAG
The DNA here is from genome assembly GCA_028749045.1 of Cupressus sempervirens. NCBI lineage: Eukaryota > Viridiplantae > Streptophyta > Pinopsida > Cupressales > Cupressaceae > Cupressus > Cupressus sempervirens. Next base: position 126,603,927 of record CM053789.1, on the reverse strand, counting down.
ACATTCTACTATTTCTTTTATCATTATCATACTTAGGTTTCCTACAATCAATTGCATTATGACCCATACCATGTCAATTATAACAATAATGGTCCTTAACATGATTAAATGAATTATTAGTACAATCTCTTTTTATATGACCTATTTCATTACAAAATAAACACTTAACTCTAAATTCATATACCTAGTTTCCTTAGGATATTCCACATGCTTTGCTTCATCCAAAATTTTAAGTTCCTTGTTATGCTCAATTTCTTTGGATTTTTTAGACTAGATTCAATCTTATCATCAAATTTGTCTTTTTCTTTTAGATTCAATCTAATCTTAGGTTTCTTTGTAGACATGATAATTAGATATCCAATACTAGTATTATCATAGGTAGGCCTTTTAATTGACGTTGAATCATCAAGATTTTCTCTGCTAGAATAAAACTTCTCAAGCTATTGCTTGCACTATGTTAATTCTCCCTTCACAATAGTATTGTACTTATGGAGATCTTCATGATCTTCTTTCAATGTTTCAAACTTAGATGTTTTCTTTGCCAGACTTGCTCTTAGATTTACATTTTCAATCTTCAAATCAGATTAAACTCTGTTAGGATCATTTCTCAAAATCAACTTTAGATTTTTAATCATTAATTCATGCTTCAAGATCTTGTATTTTGTTTTCAACTTGAATAATCATCATCACTAGTTCTAGATTTAGTAGATTTAGTCTTGGATTTGAGTTGTTAAATCTTTTCCTTTAATTGACCTATATATACCTTGGAGTCTTCTTATATGTCCTAGCTTATATCTTTCTTTAGTAAGCAGATCAATTTTTTCAAGACCTTCTTCAAGGTTCTTCATCAATTGTTCCATATCCATAGGGATCTTACTTATTCTATTAAGCATCTTCAAAGTAACTAAGCTTTGATACCAATTATTAGAATTAAGGATTATTGAGGGTGGGGTGGTGAATCAGTATGTAGTGTAGGAATGTAGGAATGTAGTGTAGATGAGATGAATCATAAAAGTATGTATATGAAATAGAAAATGTGAATGACATAACATCTCATGTAGTGTTCCATTTTGTTGATAGTGATAGGTATCTCATGCAGATCGAGAGGATGAACCAAAGAACTAAATGCTTGTGCAATCATGAACAAACATGATACTTTAAAGAATCTACCAATTCCTCATCACAAAGGATGCTAGTAAATTAGTGATCAAATCATGTGCTTACTCAATGTAGCCCTACACTAGATAAAATCCTAAGTCTAGTTAACAAGCTTGAAAAATTATCATCACAAAGTGTTTAGCTAAATCCTAAATTTTGTACAATTCTCACTGACATTGCAATCATGAGAATATGAATATGACACATGTTCTAGTTTTTTTTGAAAATAAATGTAAGAGTTCAAAGCACAACAAGCTAGAATGACCAAAATGTTTATCCCTTTTGATATAGCAAGTGAACATAAGCATCAGTGCATAAATTCTAGGATGACTAGAATGTTTATTTTGTGTAGACACACTAGATATATGAGAGATCCTTCTCATGCTAAGTAATTGGTTTGTATTATGTCTGGAATGACCCTTGTGTTCATAACCTGAGATAGAAGTGTGCTAAGTATGCTCATAGTGACCTATATGTTCACTTAGTAGGATGAATAATAGTATTTATTGTAGCATAGAGAGTTCACTCAAACAAGCAAGGAAAAGAACCAAACTTAGTTAAGAGTCCATATAAAATGAGTCAAGGTACACAAAGCCATCTAGTATGAGATAGAGGCTCTTACAGTGAACACCCCTTTTATTTGGATGCTTCAAATCATTGGAACTAAATAATTAAATAGAAAGAAAAGAGAATATCATGCCCCTTGTCCTCACTTCTCTAGTCGAAAGTGACATCATCAAGTTTCTCAAAGAGGCATGATAAAGTGAAAGCAAAAAAAACCAAAGAAAAACCCAACGTATCCCAAATAGGGTGATTTTTAGTGTTGAATATCCATAATTTTGTGAATTTTAGAAAAAAAAAAATGCTAGTAATTTGATTAATTATTTAATATTCAATGCAACCTAAATCTCCACATTTAATAATTGCTCAATAATTTATTTTATTAAAAAAATTAAACTAAAAGATTCACCACAATATTTGATACAGGATTAGATTTGATTCACCAGATTATTATATATAATTTAATAAATTAATATTAATTCACCAATAACTATTATAATTTTTAGTTACTTAAGGGATATATTACAAATATTTAGTTTTCACTATTGATTAAAAATGTAATTTAATTATCCTCATAATTTCCTTGAGATACAACATTTTCAATTTTGATTTGTAATATACCATGACGATTAGTGAATTTACTATTATTATTGAGATTTGCCAATATTTTCTACTAAAAAATTATGATTCCAAAATAATTGCCAATGTAAATAATATTTAAAATAAAAACTGAGAGATAATATTTAAAATAATCCAAAACAAGTTCACCATTTTAAGTTTAGTTTTTGTGTCATAGGATTGATGTCAAGTGTCAACATTCTAAACATCTATGAAAGAAATCTATTCAGTAGGAGTAATGATAGTAGACAGCCAAAGTTGGAAAAACTAGTGACTGAAATCAAAGAGGAATCTTCAGTGAGAAGAACCTTAGTAGGAGACTAAGTGACAATACAAAGACACAATTTGGACGATTAGTGACTAACATGAGAGAGATCTTCTTCAAGAGGAATCCCAATACTAATATAAGAGACAATAGGATGATCAAATTACAACAATTGGTGACAAATGTGAGAGATCTTCTATGAGAGGAATCTCTAAAGTGACACAAGCGACAATAGGAAAACATAGTAAGAACAACTCTTGATTGAACTAAGAGATCATCCGTGAGAGGAATCTCTAAAGTGACACAAGCAATAGTAGGTAGATGTAATTTGAACAACTAATGAATAATTCAAAAGAGATTCCTATAACACCATAGGGTGTTTCCCTTGAGTTACGAGAAGATTCAATTCATAGATGCATGAACAAAAGTAGAAAACAAAAGCAGGAAGGCAACTATTCAAGGAGCTAAAAGATGTGGTGAGAAATATAGCATTTGAAATAAGAGGCACCTATTTATCAAGTTTTCACCTTCTTGGTAGAGATTCCTTTTTTATACCATGATGCCTATTTTCCAAGTTTTCATCAATGGAATTTTTCTATTTTTTAATTTTTTGTGTAAATTTCATTTGTTATTCTTTCATGAATATTTTGATTTTTCAAATTTTTTTGTTATTAGCAAAGTGCCTATTACTAGGTTTTCACCAAGATAATAATTGTTTCAGGACTTTTTGTAATCTTTAGACTTTTTTTCAGGACTTTTAAGTATATACAAAGAGAAATTAAAATTAGGTCAGTTGTAGAACTACTTTAGATGCAGAGTGTTGATGGGCTCCTTCAACACCTCTCCCATGGCTATAGAAAATTGGTAAGTACAAAATCCAAACACTATAGTAACTATGTATAGACCAAGCCAATTGAGTTTGAAATTCCCTTTCTATACCCATTGTTGGTAATTCTTAGTGTTTTCTCTTAGAATGAGATCACCCAATTGTAAGTCACATGGCTTAACTTTCTTGTTGTGGCTTCTAGACATATGCTATTGATAAGCTTGAAGATGATCGCACACCACTTATTCATGTTCATCTAAAAATTATAGCACTTGAAGGTAAGATATTCTATAGTCATCATCACTAATGAGACCCTTCATGGAGATTCTCAAAGTAGGAATCTCAACCTCAATTAGAAGCACAAAATCTACTTCATATACGAAAGTAAAGGGTTTTGTACTCGTTGGAGTTCTAATACTAGTTTTGTAAGTCCATAAAGCTAGATTAATCTATATGTGCCAGTCCCTTCTAGATTTGTTAATTGTGATGTAAGATCTTAAGGATTGCCTTGTTGGATGACTTTGCTCGACCATTATGCTAAGGGTAATAAATAGAAGACCAATTTTGCATGATTCTAAACTTTTTGCACAATTCTTTAAGATCCTTGTTTTTAAATTGTTCTTCATTGTTAGTAATGATGGAGGAAGGTACACCATGCCTATAGATGATGTAGTTCATAATGAAAAGAGCTACAATTTTGTCATTTTCTATAGAGAGAGGGACTACCTCTACCCATTTAGTGAAGTAGTACATAGCTATAATGATGAACTTGTGTCCATTTGAAGAAGATGACTGAACCTGGCTCACAAGATCAAAGGAAAATTATTGGAATGGCCACAATGTGATAGATGGAACTAGCTCCCTAGCTAGAGCATGAATCAAATTCCCATGGAGCTAGAATTGTTTATAGGACTTGTTGTATTTGATTGCCTCTTGCTCCATATATGGCCAATAGTAACTAGCTTTAATAAGTTTACAAGCTAGTGTCAAGCCATTAGAGTTAGATCTACAAATGCCCTCATGCACATCAATTAATGCATGTTTAGACTCATCAAGTTCTAGACACCTAAAGAGTGTTCTATCAAGACCTCTCCTAACCAAGTTGTCAATAATAATAAGATACCATGAAGAATTGTGAATAAGGTGTTATTTATCATTCTAGGTTCGATTGTCCAGAATAATCTAGTCATGCAAATAAGAGTAAATATGGTGGTTTCAAGATGAGTTGTTTCCTATAATAGAATAAATCATCTGAGATTTAGGGGAATTATAGGCAGCCTAGAGTAATGCTTCCACCAAGAGCTCATGTTGAAGATCATTCTCTAGCATCTATAACATGGAAGCAAGAGTAGTCATTACATCAACTAATTTGTTGTCTACCTAAGGGATTTGTTAAAAAGTGATATAAGAAATGTATTTCTTTAGGCCATCAACCATGTGTTTATAAGGTATTAGTTTCTCATCCTTGTTCTGATCCACATCATTGACCTAGTTGATTATGAGCTATAAATCATCGAAGATATTTAAATTCATCCACTCTCCATTTAACTGCAACCTTCATGTCATTAATTAGGGCTTCATATTCTATAGTAATATTTGTACAAGGAAACATAATCTTGTATGCCTTAAGTAGTGAATATTTCTCTAGTGTAATGAATAGGAGTCAAAAACTAGATCCTTATTGTGTGAAGGAGCCATCAAAGAATATCACCCAAGTTTGGTGAGTTAGAATTAGTATTGATTCATCGGGGAAGTCAATGTTTAGTGGAAGAAGACTCTACATTGGTGCTTCTTCTAATTAATCACTAATTGAATGTCCTTTGATAGCCTTTCCCTCAAGATACTAAATGTTGGACTAACTTAATATCATGACCCATTTAGGTAACCTTCCCATTAGAGATGACTTTTTGAGTAAATATTTTAGTGGATCAAATTTAGCAACTAGTCACGTAGTATGAGAAAGTATGTAGTGTCTTAACTTTTGGGAAGAAAAGATGATTGCCAAGTAAGCCTTGTCAATAATACTATAATTCATTTCATAAGGAATTAGCATGCAACTTAGATATCAGATAGCTTTCTCCTTGTTATCATTATCTTCTTGACTGAGAAAGATACCAAGAGATGACTGTATTACAAAGATGTACAAAATAAGAAGCTTCTTTTACATAGGAGCCATCAAAACTGGTGGATTAGCAAGGTATTTTTTTATTTGTATTAGACTATGATCACAATCTTGGCTCTAGTTACATTTAACACATATATGTTGAGTCTTACTAAAAGGTTGTGACCTATTTTTGAGTTGTGAAATGAATCTACAAATGGATTGAAGTCTTCCTTGTAAGCCCCTCATTTGACTAATATTATAGGGTGGTGACATGTCCACGATTGCTTGAAATTTCTCTTGATCTACCTCAATTACTTTTGCAAAGACAATGTAACCAAGGAATTTCCCAAATGTTACACCAAATGCACATTTCTTGGAATTGAGTTTCAGATTGAATTTCTCCATATAATCTCAGATATGTCCCAAATCTCAAATATGAGTATTGTGTTTTGTGCTCTTAAAAAAGGTATCATCGACATAGTCCTCCATTGTCTTATGCATCATATCACAAAAAATTGTAGTAATTTCCCTTTGATAAGTGGCACTCATATTTTTCAAATCAAATGACATTACATTCTAACAGAAGGTTCCCCATGCACAAGTGAAATAGTCTTTTCCTAATTTTCAGTGTGATTTTAATTTGATTATAATCAGACAATCCCTCCATGAGTGAGTACATATCATGTATCCCATTGTCATATCCACTATTGTATCAATGTTGGGGAGAGGAAAATCATCCTTCAAACATGGTAAGTTCAAATCCTAAAAATCTACACAAAATCTAATAGATTAGTCATGTTTGGTGTTGGTCTGAGATTGGTTTTGACAATTGAGTGTGAACACACTTAAGAAATTTTCTAAGAAGAAGTTGAGTATAATATAGATGTCAAGTTATAATAACTACTGATCTAGAAATTCAATAGGTGTTGAGTCATTTAGAAGCTAAGCAGATAGACAGTATCAAGAAAGTTTCAACTATTGAGTGACTAATAGTTGCCAAGTCAGTATATGTGTAGAGTAAACTATAGGTGCCATGCAAGATAGAATTTCTATATGTGTCGAGCATCAGTAATCAGTTTGTGTCGAGTAACACAAAATTAGCATAAGAGTTTGTGCCCTCACAAACTAAGATGTAAACCATATTTGAACCAACACAAGATGAATCTTGAAGGATTTAAAGATAAGATTGAATCTTTTTAATTCCCTATGAAATCAACATGCAACCAATCATAAAAATGGAAATATTTGAGCAAGAAAGATGGATGAATCTCAATCATAGATTCATACCTAACCCTATGTCATGAAACCTTTTTAAGGAGGTAGAAACCCCACAATTTAGTAGTGTATGGAATGTATAGGAATGCATGAGAGAATGCTAATGAAGTTTGAAGGAAGTGAAAAGGGTGTAAAGACTTAGAAGAATGACAACATTGCAATATTAGTTATCAAAATAGAATATCAACACTTCAAAAAAAATCATATTAGATCAAGAAGGATCAAATTAGAATGGACTAAAAATCTAAAATAAAAAATTGAGGATTATAAGTTATTAGTTCAACACATTCTACCATACTTTCTAGCCATTTTATTATGAGAATGAAAATCCTATTAAGATAGGTTGGTTTAACAGCCATTTTGTGAATCCTTTAATAGGGTGACATTCCATGTGAATGTTTGTAAATGCTTTAGATAGGTCACTTTTAGTAGGGTGTTGGAGCCTTTAATAGGGTAGACCTCTCATAGGGTAGAACATTGATGATGGTAAAAATTTGTAACCTTAACAAGTTACATATTGTTGTAGTGATAAGTTGTGGGTGTCATCCCCACCGCAGTTTTACCTTCTCATTTTGGAGGGCTTCTTGGTGATGAAATATTGTTTTTTCTATTATCATGCATGCCTTTAATTTCATTTTATTTAGAAAATTTTTATGCATGTATTGATTTCAGTTAAAAGTTTTATAGATTAAAGTTTGGTACTTCTAATTCACCCCCCTCCCCCCCCCAGAAGTATTCTTCCCACTTGTAAATTCCAACAATTGGTATCAGAGCCAAGTTCTTACAAGGAGAAGCCTTATAGCTTGAAGAAAAGATCTAGAAATGGAAGTCTACAAGCTTGGGAAGATTATAGAGAATCAAGAGATTGAGATAAATATCATTTTACACTCTTTGGAAGAAGCTAAGGAAGAATTGAGGAGATCCCTAAAGAGAAGAAGAGAAATTGCCATAGTTGAAAATGATAGATAGTACAAGGAGATTGACACCTCAAAAGTGTTTGCTAATGGAGATTCTAAAGAGTTTGATGCAAAAATTTCAAACCTAATAGAGAAGAATATAGCTGAAGTAGAAGATATCAAAACTCTCAAGATTGAACAAGAATCCCAATCCATGATGCTTTGTGAAGTGATTGAATAGAAGAAAAGAGATATTCAAGGTAAAGCTATGATGGAAGATGAAAAGAGAAACCTTGCCAATAGATTAGAGGAAAAGTCAATTGATCTTGCAAGAGTTTCCAAAATGTAGCTAAACACCCTAAGCCAAATGATGAATGGCCGTCATGAGCTAAATGTCAAGGACATTGAGATCTCCACACTAAAGATGCAAAATGTACAATAACAAAATGACTTGACAAGAGAAAAAGAAATTGCAGATAGCTTTAGCAAACCTAATGAACCTATCAAGTACTTTGAACAACTACTAAAATCACCAAGATCCATCAATGACACTTTAGGAGTAGGATACACTAGAACTGAAGAAGAAAAGTTGTCTAAAACTACAGAAGAAAGAAATAACAAAGGTAAGAACACAAAACCTACTTTTCCTTTTTGTGGTAAAAAGGGACATACCTCTAATGTATGTAGGAGTAAGAATGCCAATTAGCATGAAAAACCTAAAAACATGGGACACTATGACAAGTGCAATAAGCAAGGTCATCAGGCATATGACTACAGGACTAGAACCATCAGGACACCAAGATTTGAAGGTCACTACTACAATTGCAAGTATGGACATAGAGCCTTTGAATGTGGATCAAGGCCTATGTGGACATCAAACCAACCAAAAAAGACAAATAATCAAGGGCATCACTGTAATTGGGACTACAACACTAGGTAGAGTTGTCACTACTATCAAGAATATGGACACATTCTTGAGAACTGTATAAGAACACACTTTAGTGGAAACTACAATAGGTGGTTGAGTCAAACTACTTGTTATAGCTATCTAAAGACTAGATATATCAGCAAGTATTGCCTAATAAGATCCAAGGCACCCAGCTTAGAGTTCAAAGGAGAAATGAATAGAATATGGAAAAGAAAATATAGAAGTAGCACATATAATGGAGGGATCACTTCACCTAAAAGGTCAAGTGGTCACACTTCATTCAATTAAGCAAAAGAAGGTATGTGGGACTAATATTTAAATATTTTATCATACATCAGTTCCAAGACAAGTCAGTACTACAAAAGATATAAATAGCATGAACAAAGATGCAAGTCTACCGTAAAAAAGAGTTAACTTTAGTTTCCAAGTGAAATCATAGAATATGCCGAGTTGTTGATAGAACTAGTGGAAGCCGAGTGATTAGTTGCTGCCAAGTGAAAATAAATTTTTATTAATGCCATGTGAAAGGAAATTCTAGTGTATGTCTAGTGTTGGAAAATCAATGGAATCTAAGTGAAATAGAATTGCATAAGGAGCCAAGTGGATAGCTATATATGCACTAAGCATTAAATTCTATGAAATGAAGGGTATAAGGTCAAGTTTTCAATCATTTTTCATCATCACAAACACTGAGCAAGAACAAGAAAAGCATAGAAATGGTTTCCAAGAAGATATTGATGCTTTTGCAAATATTCCAACCAAGATTCAACATCATTTCTTTGATTTAAGGTATTTAGACTAGTGTTGAGCTACATAGTTAAGAGATTTTTACATCTTGAAACCCTAGTTTGAAGAAATGGCATCTACCTCTAGGAAAGCCTAGGATAAGGAGTTTTTTGAGGTTCAATTGGTTAGTAATGAAGTTAAACAACTAGATTTTAGACCAATTCCTAAAGTTGTATACAAGAATGATCCCGTTGAAGCTTTATCTATTATTCCACCTAAGGTTGTGATTGTGCAAGATGTTAGAAAGTGTTATAACTATAAAATAGGTTCAATTGGTATCATGGAGATTTGGCAAGCATATGATAAACTTTGTGAGAACAGGGTATTGAAGGAAGAGTTTCAAATTTTTGAGAGGAAGAGCTTAACTCGTGCCCTAGATTTTCCTACTGTATTCATAACTAAATGGATAAGAATTGTGTGAAGTAGAATCCATGATGGATGCTTATGTTTGGAAGATGGACCCATTAAATTGTCTAAAAGAATTATACATAGAGTAACATGGCATCTAACCCTAAGGAGTGATTCTAAAGAAGCCATAGAGAAGAACATTAGGAAAAAATAGAACAAGAGAGGGATGACTATTGACACAATCATAGATCCACTTGTATAATTTTCTATTAGGGTCATATCTCATAAATTCTACCAGTCAAGTTGACTCAACAATATACCTTGTATTGTACTAGACGTGTGATACAAAATTGTCAAGAAGGATCATACTTATGATCTAGTTAAATTGTAATTACAATAGAAATTTGGAGCAATTTTGATATGCATATTCTTTTATGTATAGAATGAATTTCCTTCCTTTCAAAAGATAAGTTATGAAACAAATAGGTCAATAGCAATACAGGTGAATAAATGCATAAAACATATGGGGGAAATTTTTGAAATTATAATGACCAGTTACTTTGAAGACTTTTAAGAAGTCAATGAAATAGAGACTCAAGATACCTTTAATTTTGTGAAGTCCAAAGTTGAAATGGTGTTGAAAGATGCTTCAACACTAAAGAAAAAGGGTAGATTGTTGAAAATGCTTAAGGCTAGATTTGGGGAAGGCACTGCAGAAGGTGAGGAGGATGATGAAAAGGAAGATGAGGATGAAGAAGAGTAGGATCAGGTGCCACTTACCTTAACCCAAGGCATGGGAAAATATGTAGAAGAGGTAGAAGGTGCCAAGCAAGAAGAGGAAACCAAGGAAGCACATACCAAGCCAAAGTCAAAGAAAAGAAAAGCCTCCACCTAACCAGCTGCCAAGCCCAAGAATGTTGCTAAGCCTAGCCCAGTAAAGCCTACCACAAGGGCCAGTAAAAGAGCCACATCAAGGAATGCTAAGGAGTAAGAAAAGAAGAAGGCCACTGAATTGTAAGGTCTAGCCAAGAAAATATGTTGAACCCCCTAAATTAGATGAAGAAACAACAAAATCTAATGACAATAGCCAATTCAGTTTGGTAAGTCACACTACTAAGTCTAATTTAGAAAACATATGTGATAACATTAGGGATAATGTAGACTTCTTAGGTTTAAAATGTTTTGATTTTAATAAGTTGAATAGATAGGAACAAAAAATTGTTGAAGAGTCACTCTACACCACGATGACAAAGTTCAAGAACACTCCACTTGAACTTGACAATACATTTCCTAAGGAGTTATATTCAATTGTAGAAAATAAATGGCATTATTTCCTTAATATGGAAAGAGAAATAAGAGTGTCAACATTGGCTTGAGTAATGATTGAACTTACTAAAGGGAAAATTATTAATGAAAATAAGAAACATGAGATCAAATTTGCACCCAAGTATAGAGCCTTCAATATTCTATAGAATAAGATTGAGGATATTGTGAAAAAGTCCATTCAAATGTGGAAATTAATTTATGGCCTAACAACTATGAAAGAAAGAGAAGAAGACCCCTTTGAGGGAAGAAACACTAAAGAAGATAAGGAAAATGATAAGGAGGAGGAAGGTGAAAAATAAAAGGAAGATGTTAAAATGGAGGAGGTAACACAAAAAGATGATATCGAAATTGTTGAGGAACAACAACAAGAATAGAGTGTGTAAGACACACAATTGCCACCACCAAGTCCTCCACATGTAACTCACACACCTATAGATATAGTAATTGTACAAGATGATTTTGATGACTCTAGTTAGAACATAAATCTATTAACTATAGAGTATCTAAAAAAGATTCTTCACTAGACTACACTACAAGCTCAATTGTGTACAGATCTAGTCTTAGTGAGGGTGGAAGAACTACAAAAAGCTATAGTTGACTTCACAAGATATAAGGTGAATCCATAAGAACCACCTTCTCATACAACAACAACTACAAGTGGACAACCCCAAGATCAAACTACATGAGACACATAACCTAAGGTTGACTCCACAAAACCATTCACTACAATTGTTGAGGAGCCAGTAAAGGACCAAGCAGGATAGATGGATACCTCTATCTCTACAACATAGGAACAATGTGCACCCCCAAAGATCACTGTGATTAATAAGGAAAGATCTAAAGAGGACAAGAAAAGTCCTAAGGAAAAGGAACAAGAGGGAACAAAAATATTGTTAAATTTTTTCACAATAGGGACTCCAACTGTAACATCTCAAAAGTTGAGCATTGAGGAAATACCACTTCAAATTTTAGCACTAGGCTCAAGCTCTACAAAGGTTACAAGGGTACTTCACTATGGAGACATGCACTAGATGAGGACTTAGTCATTCCCAAGTATGACTATGAAAATATGAACATTGATTAGATAAATAAAGTGCAAGAGGCACTAGAAAAGAAAAAGAAATAGGAGATACTCAAAAATGAGTATAAAAAAAATCAAGAATTAATTGAGATTAAAGACATATTTTTAGATGCATTTAGCTTGTAGGTGCCTAATGAAACCAAGCCTATTATGGAAAAAATGTCCAGTATAGTGGACCGGTTATAGAATGAAGACCTTCATGCAAATACAAAACTATTAGAATGGTCTAAAAAGAGGTTTCAAACAAAAGTAGCACTTTCACAAGTTGAGTAGGCCAAGAAGATTGAAGAGGCAAAGGTAGTACTTGAGAATATATTCCCATTGTACTCAAAATTGTGTGACCCATCAATTTTCACACAAGAAACCAACCAATAAGTTATGAGCTTATAGATGAACTTAAAGATATGTGATATGCAACTACGCAAGGGTCCAGCTTAGAGTGAGAAGCATTTTCAAACTATGCTTCACACTTAGAAGGAACTAGCTATGTTAACAGTAGATGAGGCAAATACCAAGGCCAAGTTAATATAGATTCAATCTACCATAACCGCACACATGGAAATTTTGCAGAAAGAACTGGCCTATGCTAAAAATGTGTTAAAGAAAGACCCCAATGTTTCTACATTGCAAGGCCTAGTTCACCTTGCAGTAGAGACAACTATCCAACTTAAATCATTAGAAATTGCATTAGAAAATTGGGATGTTGCTCTCAGGATAGTAGTGGAGGTAATAAATCTTTTTCAGTTAAATATTTAGTTAATGTCTAGATCTCTTTTACATAAGTATCACAAAGGGGGAGATAAAATTTCTAGAGATAATATTGTTGAATTATGGGAGATAAATTTGGAGATAAATTTTGCAAGGGATAGAAAAGCCAAAAGGAAACTATAATTGTAAGGGAAGATATGTGTAAGGGGGAGTTAGAATAGAGTAGAATAACATGGCAAGGTAGAGATAAAGAGTATTAGAATCAACATGAGACAAATCTAGCATGACAAGTTGTGGATACAACAAAGGCACATCAACTTAGGGGGAGACAAATTTTAAGGTATCTTCACAAAATTTTGAACAATTTTTGACGTTTATGTATACATGCCAAACAAAATATATATTACACTCAAAAAGATTAGATTCATCATGTATAGTTAAGTATTTTTGGAACCCATGTCAAAGGGGGAGATTTTTGGTCTCTGATTGGTTTTGTCAATTGATTGTCAACACACTTAAGAATTTTCTAAGTGGAAGTCAAGATAATATAGATGCCAAGTTATAGTATGTGCTGAGCTAGAAATTCAAAAGGTGTTGAGTCACTCAGATGCTAAGTAGATAGAAAGTGTCGAGAAAGTTTCCACTATCAAGTGACTAATAGATGTTGAGTCAGTATATGTGTTGAGTATCAGTAATCAATAAGTGTTGAGTAACACAAAATCAACATAAGAGTTTGTGTCCTAAAAAACTAAGATATAAACCGTATTTATGCCAACACAGGATGAATCTCAAAAGATTTAAAGATAAGATCAAATCTTTTAATTCTATATGAAATCAACATGCAACCAATCAGAAAAATAGAAAAATTTGAGCGGGAAAAATGGATGAATCTCGAATGTAGATTCATACCTAACCTTAGGTCAGGAAACCTTTTTAAGGAGGTTGAAAATCCATAATTTAGTAATGTATGGAATGTACATGAATGCATAAGAGAATCTTAGCAAAATTTGAAGGAAGTGAAAGGGGTTTAAAGACTTTGAAGAAGGAAAACATTGCAGTATCAGTTATTAAAACAAAGTATCAACACTTCAAAGAAAATCATATCAGAGGGTTAGTGCAAGAAGTTGGGTCTCACTTTTGGCCAAAAACTGAAAGTGTTTTTCTAGTTTTTGAAATATTTTGTCAACTAATGCAAAAATTTGAGCCATTTAGATATTAAATATAAAAAAACTTCAAAAATAAAAAATGTAGTTCTTGGAATCTTATTTTTGAATATGTAATTTATTTGTATAACCATATGATAGATTTTTTTTGGTATGGATCTTTGAAAACCACTTTTTCAAAATGCTCGTTTCAGGACCATACCACGCTCATGTACGGACAACATAATTTGACACAAATGAATTAATTTTTACGAATCCTTTTAAATGGAGTTACTTGACACACCAAAGATTGATGAGAATATTTTTCTTGAATTTTTTAATGAATATTTTTTTAAATTAATTTTTAATTGGCTATAAAAGAAAATTTTAAAACCTCTCGTGTACGAACACCATAAGTTGATCAAAATTTCACTTTTTTCAAATTTTTTTTATAACTTCAAAAGAATTGAATGTAAATTGATGACATATAAATTAATTTAAGAAAAAAATTAAAATAAAAAATGTATTAAAGTTTTAATGAACGTTGTTGTTTTACATTTAGGTACCACCTTTGATTAAAAAATATTAATAAAATAGCAAATAAAATCATAACTCTATAAAATTTATATTTCTAAAATCATGACAGTGAGAGTTCTAATGGGTTTTTGTTTCATAAAAAAATTTGATTGGGAAGACCCTCTAAAAATTATGGCAAGACATGAATTTGTCAGTTCAATGCCTTAGCCAAATCTTGAGAGGTCAAGGCATAGGCTTTGTGTCACCAAGCCTATCCCAACCAAAAATTCGAGGTAGGAAAAAAAAATCCTGCCTCATGTTGTAAGAAACGGGCACCCGTTATTTGAATTTCAAAAAATGGGTACTCGTTTTGAAAACCTAAAAGCGGCATGTAAAGTCCACTGAAAACTTTAAAAAATGAATTTTTAAGAAACGGGTACCCATTTTTTATTTTTTAAAAGTGGGTGCCCGTTTCTTAAAAATTCAAATTTTTAATTTTTTAAGAAATGGGTACCCATTTTTTGAAATTAAAAAATGGGTACCTGATTTTTAAAAATAATGGGTGACCTTTTTTTAAATTTAGGGTCGAGCACCTAAGCCAAAAATGGGTGCCTATTTTTTAAAATAGGGTACCTGTTTCTAAGAGGTCTCATTTCACGGATTTGACTTCCACAGAATTGTGACCCAACTTTGTGCATTCACCCCAGATCAAGAAGGATTAGAACTATACTTTCTAGCCATTATATAAAGAGAATGAAAATCCTATGAAGATAGGTTGGTTTAACAGCCATTTCTTAAATTCTTTAATAGGGTAACATTCCATGTGAATGTTTGTAAATCCTTTCGATAGGTCACTTTTAGTAGGGTGTTGGAGCTTTTAACAGGGTAGGCCTCTCATAGGGTAGACCATTGATGACGGTCAAACTTTGTAACCTTAACAAGTTACATATTGTTGTAGTAATAAGTTGTGGGTATATTCCCCACCCTAGTTTTACCTTCTCATTTTGGAGGGTTTCTAGGTGATCAAATATTGTGTTGTCTATTTTTATGCATGCCTTTACTTTCATGTTATTTAGAAATGTTTTATGTATGTATTGATTTTAGTTAAAAGTTTTATAGCTTAAAGTTTGGTACTTTTGATTCACCCCCTACCTCTTAGAAGTATTCTTCCCACTTGTAAATTCCAATACTTTGGAGACTAGAACAATGTATCATATTCATTCAATGTAACCAATAGCACAGATGAAACCAGCTTTCAAAAGCTTTTCCAATTCAACTTTAACAATGAATTCAACATGAGGATGTATTTTCTAGAGCTTTTGTTTGACTAGTTTAACTCTTGGTGCAATAGATAAATGATGCATTATCAAATTAGGATCAATGCCTTGCATGTTTGAGTATGTCCGTGCAAAATTTATCTTTTTCTCTTCGAAGAAGGTAATAAATTCCTCTTTTTCTTCTTGAGATAATGACTATGCATGATGTATCATGTGAGGTTGTTCCTTTGTTCCCAAGTTGATCAGCTGTGTTGGTTCTATCAACACCAATGATCTTTCCTAAAAATTACTAGGAAGTGCATCAAATATCTCATCTATAGGTGCCATAGAGAGATTTTCACCTTTGGATACATCTTTTATTTTTACTAATTTAGGTTTTGATATTGCTACAATGTAGTTTTCACCATCAGACCTTCTATTTATTTTCATTTTTATTATGTGACTAAAATATTTGATGTTAGCTTCAGTCATGTTCACTCTTCATTTCCTAGTGGAAAATATTATAGGTTCAATAGCATTTAAGTAGCATGCAAGATTCTGGAATGTAGACACTTCACTAGATGTGTTAGAATTCTAGTCTATGAGCTCAAGATAGTTGAGTGAAAGAGATGTGGCAAGTTTGATGGAATTCATAGTATAGTCATCAAGTGCTTGGATAAGTAATGTGAGACTTAGAGTAGCTTCATACACAAGCATGTTCTAATTCCTTAGAGTACTAATGTCATTAATTGATGACTCGATGATACTAGTTGGGTGAAACTCATCTGACCTAATACTGCACAATTCACCTACTTTGACCTAATTTTCATAAACTTGAACTTGAGCTATATCTTTGGCTGTAGTTACTTCTAAGAAAGAATCAAATTCATACTCTTGAGAATTTGTGCTATATGGAGAGAGTTAATAGAATTCCCTAATAGTAATAGGAACTCATTCTCCTTAACATCATGTAGTTTTTAAAAAAGTCTCTTAAGAACTAAAGCATGAATACACTCTACTTGTTCTTGTTCAATATGGGGAGAATCAGTAGTGTTTTCAAAAGAATCACTATCAGCATCCATGGTACTGACACGTGGTACAAAATCATCTAGTTTTGAAAACAATTTAGCTAGATCAACAGGAATTAGATAAGGATAAGGATCCTCATCATCAATGTTTCCCTCATGGTCATCTGACTCAGCTTGTGACTCATGATCCTTCTCTCGATGCCCTTTCATTTGATCTTCTTCTGTCTGCAGGGTTAGTAATTGTAGACATTCTACTATTTCTTCTATCATTATCATGCTTAGGTTTCCTATGATGAATTGCATTATGACCCATACCATGACAATTATCACAATAAAAGTCCTTAACATGTTTAAATGAATTATTAATACAATCTCTTTTCATATTACCTATTTCATTACATAAGAAACACTTACTTATTAATCCATACCTAGTTTCCTTAGGAGATTCCACATGCTTTGGTTCATCTAAAATTTCTACTTCCTTGTTTTGCTCAATTTCTTTGGATTTTTTAGAAGATTGACTAGATTTAATCTTATCCTTAGATTTGTCTTTTAATTTTGGATATGATCTAATCTCAGGTTTCTTTGTAGACATGTTAATTAGATATCCAAGACCAATCTTATCATAGGTAGGCCTTTGAATTGACATTGAATCATCAAGAGTTTCTTTGCTAGAATAAAGGTTCTCAAGCTGTTGCTTGCACTGTGTTAATTCACCCTTCACAATAGTATTGTACTAATGGAGTTCTTCATTATCTTCTTTCAATATTTCAAACTCTGATGTTTTCTTTGCCTAACTTCCTCTCATATCTGCATTTTCAATCCTCAAATAAGATTGAACCTTTCTAGGATCATTTCTTAAAGTCAAATTTATATTTGTAATATTTAATTTATGCTTCAAGATCTTGTACTCTATTTTCAACTTTGAATAATCATCATCACTAGTTCAAGATTCAAATGATTCAGGCTTGAATTTGAGTTGTTGAATCTTTTCTTTCAATTGACCAATGTATACCTTGGAGTCTTCATATCAATCCTTCAACTTATCTCTTTCTTCAGTAAGGAGATCAATTTGTTCAAGAGCTTCTTCAAGGTTCTTCATCAACTATTCCATATCCATAGTGATCTTGCGTAAGCTATTAAGCCTCTTCAAAGTAACTAAGCTTTGATGCCAATTGTTAGTAATAGGGATTACTTTGGTGGAGGGTGTTGGTGTTTTAAAACTACTAAGCAACAAAACACTCAATACCAAAATTATATCGCTCATACAATCTAAAGACTAGCCAATTCTCATTAACAATTGTATGTGCAAACCATTTGGGCCCAACTTCAACAAAACCAAGGGTGATTTTCTACTCTTCACTTTCTTCTTCAAGTTGCACACCTTGATCTTGGGTAAATGACTGAGCAACATCACAATAATCAGAAGAATGAGGTGATTGACATATAATGCACCATGGTACATCATCATTCATATTTATAGTGTTCCTTTGCAGGGGATCTGGGGTACCCTTATCCTTCACATTTTCTGTCTGGTTAGGAACTAGCTTACCATCTTTCCACTGGGTGGTGTAAGGGTAATTTTACATTCTAGGTTGCATATTTAAACTGTTGTTATTCATAGAGGTTTTCTCAGCAACATTTGGCTTATTGAAATTGGTGGGATTCATCTTCTTTAGCAATTCCAACACCTGACCTATTGTAGGTTCTTCTAGATTTTTTCCTATAGGATTTTTATCACCCTCCCTTTTTTTTATTGTTCTTGGGATTAAAAAGCTTTGGATTATCCCTGCTGCCCAGTTTGCTAGATGCCTTCCTATTATTCTCTATATTTACTGCGACTTTATAGGCATCCCTTAAAGTTTTTGGATCCTTATCCCTCAATTGATAAGTCATTTTTCTATCAAAAGAATTCAAATATGTTGTGAGACAGACATCCTCATTCAACCTCATAACTTGAAATAGTCTATACATACCTTTCTGGAATCTTACATTGAAGTCAAATGTGGACTCATTTGGGTTTTTCTTGATGTTATTGAATTCATTCAACATGAATCCAGAATTAGTGTTGTCTCCATATTGCTCCTTAAATAATTTCTCCAAGTCACTCCATGAGGTGATACTGTCATTAGGTAGCATCCTAAAGCAATCCCTTGCATCTTTAGTTAGTGAATGCACAAACAATTTCATTACCATATCTTCACGTTCAAATTCATAATCATTTAACATATCAATCAAAATTCTCAAATGTTCTTTACTAGTAAGAGCATTATTCCCAAAGAACTTAACCACTTTGTCTCTTAAATCAAATGATATGGGATGTGGAGCACCAAGGATACCAGAAAATGATATTTGTCTATACTTTTCCAGGTATATAAGTTTCTTCTAGAAACCAGGAACATTTGAGGTACTTGCTATGTTAGCTTGGTTTAGAGGAGCATCTTGGGATTGTTGAGGTTGGACAAAGGGTATTTGGGTGCTAATAGTGGATGATGAGGCAGGGGCAAATTGGGATATTCCTTGAGTTGATATTATTGGACCACTAGAGTTAGTGCAAGAATTGCAGATGGGATAGAAAAATTTGGCCATGAAGCCAATGTAGAATTAGATTTTATGAATTGTATTTTTCTCCTAGTTTTTGCAGCTTGAGCTTCATTCTCAACCTTCTCAAGTTCTTTTTCAAGATCTTCCTTCTCCTTTCTAGCTTTTTATAAGTCTAGATCTAACTTTGACATGGGAGGGTTTACAGATTTTCTTCATAGAGCTTGAGGTTCATTTATTTGGATCCCTATGGCTTTACCTTTCCCTTTATTTGTAGCTTTTGATGTGGGTTCTACAAGGTCCAATTGAATAGGTTTATAGGCTTGGACATGAGCAATAACTAGTTCTTGCCTTTGATTCAGGCATTTTTCTTGTTCTTGAACTTTAGCTCTCAGATTGTCTACATCTCCAAATACATCAGTATGGAGAGTTGTGGTATTTTCTTCTAGCTTTTTTATTTTGCTCCTTCAAGGCATCCATCCTTCTTAGTAGAGCATCCCTTTCTATTATGGCATCCAAGGTTGCTTTCTCCTTCTCCCTTTCAAGACGAATGTGTTTAGCTTCTTCCTCAACAATCCATTTCTTCAGAACTCCTATCTTAGAATGCACTTCTTTAGGATTTGTAGAAGTAGCCTCTAAATTGGCAAGATCATCTATATCTATAAGATTGGGCTCCACATATGGGACTGCTCTAGTATTAAAAGGATCATCAACCGAACTCCTAAATCCTAGCCTACGATTCATATCTGCTATGAGATCTGGCCTTGATGAAGCAATTCCTACCGTGGTCACATCTTTGTCCTAAAGAACTCTCTCATCTAGTAATGGGGTACTGAAAATGCCTCCTAAGAGTCTTGTAGTTTCAGACTCAGAACTGAGTGAAGAAGACTCTCTCCCTAATACTGGTTGATACTGAGAATTGATGGATACACTACCTCTAGGTTTCCAGGTGGGATTTGGATGTATCCTTTTCTTATTTTGGTTCTTCCTACCACCTTGGGGTAAATTAGTATACATTGGTACATAAGGATTGGCTCTCATATAAGCTCTTGTGTTCTTTTTCTTGTTAGCCATATTCACCTTTTGTTAAAATAAGCACTAGTTTTGAAACCTTGACCGAGTTGCCACCCTATTCTTGGGAAAATACATAATGATAATTATTCCTAACTTGAAGTAAACAAAACAAAAATAGAAATATCTGACATAGATAGACCAATCACTTAGATCATAAGACTACAACTCTTGCTTGTTAGATAAGACACTTGGATGGGTTGGATACATCAGTGTGTCACTATGGTACTTTGGCTATTCTCTCTTTAAATTCTCAAGTTTTTCACTATAATATTCCCTTATAACCATGGGAAAATCTTAGATAACCTGACACACATGTACACAAAAAAACCAAAGAAACTGTAGTACTTTTCACAGATGTGTTGGACAACTCCCCAGTAGAGTCGCCATTTTTTTGCTGTTTGAAAATGATATGGAGTTTTCAATTATCCCACTGAGAAACTGACATATCTAGGGGTAGCTAACTCCCATTTTTAACATGCCATTTCTGACAATAGGCCAACTATAAGGCATGACCCTTCTTCTACTTTAGGCTCTACTAAACCTAGGCAAGTAGACCTTAGATTCAAATGATATCGTACCAATGTAAAAACATAACCCTAAATCTATTAAGTAGATGAAAACCCTTATATCTCCTAGTAACTCATGAAATGATGTAGATCTATAGTAGCTAAATTCAAAACCATGAATCTCATAATATGAGTGAGGGTTAAACTATTCTAGCTCTTCAACATAGAATTGTAAAGATTATTTGAATTTGATTTGATTTTATGTGGGTGGGAAAACTTGTAAAGTTTCTCTGGTATGAAGATAGCTAGTAGGAATGGCCCTATAATTGATGTATTCTGAATGGAAGACCTAGGATGTGCTGGTTCTAGACCATGAATCTTTGCTTTGGCTGTGATACCCCTTCCCATCCCACTAGTTTCTCATTCACGCCATTTTCTCTCTTGTATGGAAGCATATGTTATTGTACAGTCTGGTTGATTAGATGATTTGTGAGTCTTTTCATGTATTTTCATGTGTTATTTCAAGGAAATTAATACAGTGAGCAGTAGGTGTTTAGTTTTAGTCTAAATCGAGTCTCCTTTCTCAGTTGAGCTATGATGTTTTATGGTCTTTGAACAAAGAGCCTAGATCATAAGTGCAGTCCCTTAAGGTTGTATGTTGCTTCATTGTTGCTTGCAAATTCAAGGAATTATGTAAATGCTTTAGAGATTTAATAGGGTTGTAGTTTTATTGAGGGGGATATTAGGTAAGAATGAGATTTAGATAAAACATTGATGTCTATTTACAAGGTGAATGGATAGATCATATATCTAAATATATAAATAAGTATCAGATATGCAAAATACATGAGAGAGATTCATGAATTTTCCCAATGGATCAGGCATTGATCAGCTACAGGGTCATTAGGTTGTTTTCTATACATGGTTTTCATCCACTTTCCCCACCCACATAAAATCAAATCAAATTCAAATAATCTTTACAATTTTATTTTGAAGAGCTAGAATAGTTTAACCCTCACTCATCTTATGAGATTCATGCTTTTTCATTTAGCTACTATATATCTGTGTCATTTCATGAGTTACTAGGAGATAATAGGGGTTTTCATCTGCTTAATAGATTCAGGGATATGTTTTTGAACTAGTATGGTATCATTTGAATCTAAGGTCTACCCACTTAAGTTTAGCATAGCCTGAAGTAGAAGAAGGGTCATGTCTTATAGTTGGCCTATTGTCAAAAATGGCTTGTTGAAAATGGGAGTTAGCTGCCCCTACATATGTCAGTTTCTCAATGGGATAATTGAAAACCTAGTAACATTTTCAAACACCAATAGAGGGGACATGAATCAATAATCTACAAACTTTATTCACCAATTAGATATTATTACTTACTTTAAACCATGCATAACAAAGAAAAAAAGTAATGCTAAACAATAATAGTAGCAATGCACAAAGACAACTCATAACACCATATTTTGTTAACTAGAGAAACCCTGGCAAAAGAAAAACTCGATAATATACTAATATATAAGTTCCTTGTTATAGGATGGACCCTACTAGGAGTTAATGAGAAATTTTAGTATAAGAAGTCCCTTTTAGGATACTTTGAATCCCTATTAGGAGATTCCTACCCTGTTAGGAGTTGTAGTGCAATGAATGCAAGATGAGCCCACTACCCAAACAAGTAACTAGACTAAATATTAGTATTGTAACTTATTCCTTGACTGATCTCTAATCTTTGACTTGATCTCAAATCACCAAATAGCTCATATAAAACTTTGCACATATTAGTTTCAAAAAATTTCACATACAATTACAAGATAGCACTTGCAATGCAATTTATCACTTCACACAATCCTACCACAAAATGTCATTTTCATAAATACCATGCCTTTACATAAATTATTGTTGGGTCAGCTAAGATAATAATCCACCTTTCCAACTTAGAGTAAACATCTAGGATGTCAGTCCTCATTGATAAAGTAATTATCTTGTAAACAAAACAAACCTATCCTTCAATATTGTTATCTTGTTTCAGTTCCAACATGATTAAATTTGTTTTGTACATTCTATACTAAGTTCCAAGATACTATCTCGATGTTACTTCCCTAATCATAATATGATGTCAGCGATAAGTTATAAGCAAAATAATAAACTGTTGTAAAAAAATTTCTATACTTAGACAATTTTTTGATTACCAAACACTGAGTACCTTTATTTCCAAGGTTTCCTATGAACATGTACATCATGTGTTGCCATAAATGATGGAAATTACATTTCACTGTTATCCAATTTTCAACATGAAGCTTAACCTTAGGGGATCCTAATAGATTACCTAGATATCGATATGTGGTGAGATTGGTTTTGAGATTGATGACATAGAAGCCAATTGATAAGCATTTTAAGGTTATCTCCAAAATGAAGCTTAACCTTAGGGGATCTAGATAAAACACCTAGATACCAAAATTGATAAGCTTTTCAAGGTTATCTCAAGAACAAAGCTTAACCTTAGGGAATCTAGAAAGAACACCTAGAACAAAGATTATATAACTTCATAGAATTATTCCTAGAATGAGACTCAATTCTTAGGAGTTAGGGATAGAATGTCTAAATACCTGTCCACTAAAATATGATAGGATTAATCATGATTCATATAATTATCCCCAAAACAAGGCTTAATCCTTAGGATTCAGGGTAGGACTATCCTAATACCTATCCATTAAATAGTGATTGAAATCAAGAGCTTAGAATTATCCCTAGAACAAGCCTTAATTCTTAGAAAAAAATATGATTATCTCTAGAACAAAGTTTAATCCTCAGCAAGAATTTGGAATTATCTCCAGACTATAGCTTAATCCCCTAGAGTCTAGATAGAACACTTGAATACTACTCCATAAAAGAGGTAACAAGACGTATCATGAGGCATAGAATCATTACTAAAACAAGGCTTGATCATGAGGAGTTAGGGTTAGACTATCTCATTACATGTCCATCAAACTCTAACAAGAATTGTTATAGTACTGATCAGCTCATCAAATGATGAGATAGATGACATAGGTGAAAGTCGAGGGAACAAAAATGACCTGAGTGATGATATGCTCAATGTGATGAGTGCATAAGATTCAAATTGAGTTGAAGTTAGTTTTCAAAGATTTAATGATATAATCATCCTATGGTGCAGAGCATCTAATCAATTAGTTTGTTTTATGCAATGTAATAAGGTCTTAGGATTGATAAAAAAATCTCCTCAAGGCCATCCACCATTTGTGATGGACACAAGACCCCAAGGTTACAATATGAACCTAGGTATCAATTGGTCCAAAGGTGGAATTTGATTTATATTTTGTTTTTTAGGTTGGCTTAGTGGTTTTGAGTCTTAGAATAATCATTCAGAATGATTAGAATTCATTTAGGTTGGTGGTTAGTTGAAATTCTGAAAAAGTGCAAAAATTGCAAATTTGCATTAGCAACTTTTGCAACACCATAGCAATGTTTTGCAATAACTGAAAACAACCACTTTGGTTGGTTCAAAATATTTGAAAATGCCTTTTATAGGCCCTATGCACTCGATTGAGAGCCATAGAAGGAGTTTGTTATGTTTTTCTTCCAAGGATCTAATAAAAAACCCATTGTTCTAGCAATTTATGACTATTTTAGGCTGTATAGTTTGGATTTTCTAATTGAAAGGGTGCTATTTTGAATTGGTCAATTATGTATTTAATTTGAAGAATTTTGGAGGTGATTTGAAGGAGACATCAGTTTCCATTTGCAAGTTATACTATTTTCTTCCCTATTGCCTGTGAAACCCTTGAACCTAGGGTTTGGCCAAAGAAATGGCCCTAGTTTGAGTTCCCATGGTTGGAATTTCTTCCAAACGTGGATGGGGCAGGCTAGGGCTATGTATTTTCATATTTTGATGGTTTTGGTAGAGGAGGTTGAAGTGGGAATTAATGGGAGCAAGCCTTAGGTCTAATAAGACCCATGTATTAGACCTATTTTGAATGCTTTGATTGAGAAATGCAAAGAATAGGAGTTGAGGACTTGAAAAATTAGGAAAACACCCTCATCTAACCTAGAAGAATGCTCTAGAGTTGAAGAATGAAGTCCATGAACCCATTACTTGGTCTTTGCTTTGTAAACCACACCTAAACTTGCTAATTAGGCCTGTGTGCAAGCTAATGGTTAGGGTATGTTGGAGTGGAGTGGAGTTTTGAAACTCTAGAGTCCTAATGTACTCAAAAAAGGGTGTCTTGAACTATTATTAGGTTGCCAAGTCCTTTCTCACAATCTCAAGTTATTGGTGAAAAACAGTATTGAAAAACCTAATTGTTTACTAGGTCCATGCTATCAATTTTCACTACATGTTGTATGTAGTGGTTCTAATCAGTGATATTCCTTGGTTTGAACATTTTTAATCTACCTTAACCCTTCTTTCATGTTTTGGAGTCTTGGAGTCTCCAAATCTCAATTCTGTTACTTTGAGGGAAACGAAACTAAATGCTACATTCTGCCCTGTGACTGATAACAGTCAATCTACTCATAAATCTGATTGGTTTGAGTTGTGTTGGATGGTTTTTTGGTTCCTATTAATGATAGGAAGGGTTAAATTGTTAATGCCACATTGTGCCAAGGTGGGGAGTATGAGGTCTTGATTGGTACAAGGGAGGAGAAGTTAAAATTTAGTTTTAGTTGAAGAGTTGGATTTGTATAACTAGTGCAATAGTTGTAAAACCTTAGTGTAGTCTTTTTGAAAAAGAATCAAGCCCTGAGTGATGTTGTGGAGTAAGGGTATTTTAAAGGTAGTTGATTTTCTTGGTTATTGAAAAGTGCTTGGAGTTGTTTGGTACTTCCCAAGTGTTGACTCTACATCAAGTGGTATCAGAGTCACTTTATTTGTGAAGACACAATGTCTAAAGGTGAGGATCCTAAGAGGGAGATCCCCTTAAGGATCACAAATGTAGAACTAGTCAAGGAACAAATGGTAGAGAGTAGGGTGGTCCAAGAAGAGAATAGGACCATGAAAAGGGAGTTGGATAGACTCAAGAACAAGATGGGAAAAGGGAGTGACGATGAATCAGAGCCTAAGGAAATAAGAGGGGATGAGGAGCAAGAAAACATCCTTATAGACCAGAGGCCTTTCCTTGCTGCATTAGAGAGGGTTGGAAAGAAAAGAGAAGGAGACTTACCCACTTTTTAAGGTAAGTTGGATCCTAATGTATGGATGGATTGGATTTAAGCCTTAGAAAATCACTTTGAGTGTGATAAGACCCCTAAAAATTAGAGGGTTAGGATTGTGAAGGCCAAACTCAAAAGCCCTACCTTGAGTTGGTGGAATTTTTTGCAAAATGAAAGATTGGATGAGGGAAAGGAGCAGATTTCTACATGGAAGAAGATGAAGGTAGAGATAAGAAAGTAGTTCATACCAGAGGATTATGAGGTGTTGGTGCACAAAAAGTTGCAAAATCTCAAAACAAAGAGACTTGGATGTCAGTGCCTACACTCAAGAATTTCACAATCTTACCCTTAGAGCCAAGGTATATGAGATAGAGAAGAAAAAAATTGAAAGGTATGTGAATGGTTTAAAATATAGTGTTCAAGATGAACTAACTTTGAATACTTTGGATTTAGTACATCAATGCTTTAACATGGCTTTGAAAACTAAAGAAAAACATAAGAGAAAAGGTGAAACAAGTAGTAGGGGTAGAGGCAACAGTAATAAGGGTAGAGGTAGGTTCAATGGAAGGGGATCCTTCAACAAAAATTAGGAAGAGTCTAGCGGATCAAATGCTGATGGGGAGTCCACCAATAGGGGGTCTTTTAGGGGTAGGAGACCCAATGGTAGAGGAATATTTAGTGGAAGGGGGCCTAGTGTGTTTATAGGAAAATGCTTTACTTGTAATTAGGTAGGACATCAATCCTTTAGATGCCCTAAAAAAAACAAGCAAGGGGATAGAAGAATTTCATTAACACAAGAGGAGGATAGCCAAAGCATCTCTTCATACCAATCAGCCACTTCAAGGCCTACACTTCTAGAGCATGGGGAATCTCTTGCAACTGTAGAACTCCCACAAAGGAAAACTTTGTTCAAAACTCTATACTAAGTGAACAATAAGGTTTTCAAAGTTATAGCAGATTCTAGATCCTTGGATAATGTGGTCTCTAGGGAGATGGTTGACAAGCTGAAACTCACAACAGACCCTCACCCTTTCCCCTACAAGATGTCATGGCTAACAAAAGACAAGAAAACTCTCATCAATGAGCAGGTATGGGTAGAATTCAAGATAGGAGAGTATCATGATAAGGTATTATGTGATGTGGCAGAGATGGATGCATGCCATTTTCTTCTTGGGAGGCCATGGAAATATGATGTATTTGCAAAACATGATGGTAAAACAAACATTTACACCATAACCAAGGATGGGATTGAGTACACCATTCCACCATGACCTGATGATGGAAGCCTGACTACAAATGGGGTAATGTTAGTAGGAGAAAAAAAATTTATGAGAGTCACTAAGGAGAAGGATACACCCTATTATGCATTGGTTTTAAGGCCTCAAAAACATCCCATTAAACCATCACAAGATCCACCAAATATCAACAATGTGGGCCTAAGGAGGTAAGGGATTTATTGGAGAAATACAAGGGGATAGTTGCAGGTAGCCAACTAGAGAGTTTGCCTCCTCAAAGAGATATTAGCCACTATATTGACTTCATCCCATGGGCTACAGTTCCAAATAAGGTAGCCTATAAGATAAGCCTAAAGTAGAATGAAGAGATAGCAAGGAAAATTGAAGATCTACTAGCCAAGGGGTTCATTAGAAAAAATTTAAGCCCATGTGTAGTCCCTACTATACTAGTTCCAAAAAAAATGGTACTTGAAGGTTGTGTACAGATTCAAGGGAAATCAATAGGATAACCATTAGATATAGGTTTTCTATGCCAAGAATAGAGGATCTTTTGAACTATTTGGGGAAGGAAAGTGTCTATTCAAAGGTGGACCTTAAAACTAGATACCATCAAATTAGAATCAGGGGTGGAGATGAATGGAAAACATCATTCAAAACCTTAGAAGGATTGTATGAATGGTTTGTGATGCCTTTTGGCTTGGCAAATGCACCTAGTACCTTTGTGAGACTCATGAATGAAGTCTTGAAACCTTTCTTGAACAAGTTTGTTGTGGTGTACTTAGATTTCATTTTAATATTCAACAAGGATAGGGATGAGCACTTAAGGCACCTTGATTTGGTTTTGAAAAGGCTTCATGAAGAAAAATTGATAATAAATTTGGAAAAATGTTCAATTTTGCAACATGAACTAATCCTTTTGGGCTTTGTGATATCAGGAGAAGAACTAGGGATGGATACTTCCAAGGTAGAAGCCATCCTTATTTGGCCACCACCCACCACTCCATCAGAGGTAAAATGTTTTCATGGTATGTGTAGTTTCTATAGAAAATTTATAAGAAACTTTAGTGGTGTGTGTGCCCCAATGATAGATACAATTAAAGGATGAAAGAAATGTGTATTTTCTTGGACTAAGGAGGCAAATGATTCCTTTGAATGTTTGAAAAGAAAAATTGCAGACCAAATGGTCTTGGTACTCCCTAACTTCTATAAATTGTTTACAGTAGAATGTGATGCAAGTAATATGGAAATTGGAGGAGTTTTAAATCAAGAGGGTAGGCTTGTGGCCTTTTTTAGTGAAAAGCTTAATGAAACTAAGAAAAAAAATTCAACTTATGATCTTCAAATCTATGCTATGGTTCAATCCCTTTGAAAATGGAGGCATTACTTGATGCCTAAAGAATTTTTTGTATATATAGATAATCATGCTTTGAGTTTCTTGAATAGGCAGGAAAAGTTGAATCATAGACATATAAAATGGATTGAATTTCTACAAGCCTATACCTTTACTATTAAGCATAACAAGGGAGAAACTAATAAGGTTGCTAATGCACTTAGCAAGAGGAATCTAACCATTTAGGAAATCTAGTTGGAAAGCATTGGAATCCATGCAATGAAAGACATGTTTGAGCAAGATGAAAACTTCAAGGAGGCCTACCAAGTTTGGAAATCCATGGTGAAAGGTACCACGTTGATTTGGTGAGTATATCTTGCAAGAATGTCTTTTGTTTAAGGGGAGTTAGCTTTTTGTTCCCAAGGGATCCATTAGGGAGAATATCATTAAAGAAAAGCATTGTGGTAGTTTAGCCAAACATTTTGGGTTGGATAAATCTTTGGAGTAGGTTAGAAGGTTTTATTATTGACCAAGGTTACAAACAGATGTTAGGAGATATGTTAGGGAGAATATCATTAAAGAAAAGCATTGTGGTATTTTAGCTGAACATTTTGGGGTGGATAAATCTTTGGAGTAGGCTAGAAGGTTTTATTATTGGACAAGGTTACAAACTAATCTTAGGAGATATGTTGAGGAGTGTCTAGTTTTCAAACAAGCAAAGGGAGGCTCACAAAATGTAGGACTTTACACCCCACTCCTAATACCTCATAAACCTTGGGACTCAGTGAGTATGAATTTTTTTGTTGGTCTACCAAGAACAAAATCAAGTTTTGACAATGTTTTTGTAGTTGTGGACAAGTTTTCCAAAATGGTTCATTTCATGGCTTGCAAAACCACTGATGATGCCTCCCATGTAGCAAGTTTGTTCTTCAAGGAGGTTATTAGGCTACATGGTTTGCCTTTATCCATCATATCAAACTGAGACCCTAAGTTTTTGGGGCATTTTTGGAGGACATTGTGGAGAAAACTAGGCACTAACTTGTGTTTTTCATCTGCCTATCATCCTTAATCTGATGGGTAGACTGAGGTAGTCAATAGATCACTGGGAAATATACTAAGATGTTTTTCTAAACAACATGGTGCTTCTTGAGATTGTGTCTTACCCTAGGAAAAATTTTCCTTCAATGATTCCATCAATAGAAGTACTAGTTTAACACCTTTCTAGATTGTTTATTGCACTCATCCAAGGGGCACTTTGGAACTTAGGAAAGTAAAGAACATGGAAAGAAGAAGTGCATAAATTGATAACTTTGCAGAGGTAATGAAAGAAGTCCACCAATGGGTCCAAGATAGATTGCAAGATGTTTCCAACAAGTATAAACAACAAGAAAATAAAAAAAGAAGAGAACTCCAGTTTAAGGTGGGGAATATGGTGATGATTCACCTCAACAAGACCAAGCTTCCAAAGAAATTTCATACCAAATTGTAGATGAAGAAAATTCATCCTTTTAAAATAGTGAAAAAGTGTGGCAATAATGCCTATCAAATTGATTTTCCTTGAAATATTAATTTGTCCCATATCTTCAATGTATCTGACCTATATGCTTTTAAGGGTGCTTCTATAGATGATGTTGATGCATGTACTATAGTAGATCTCAAGGAAGGATTGGGAAAAATCATTCCACCAAAGCCTAAGCCCATTGTGGAAGCCATCCTAGACAAAAGGATCAGCAAGTAGACTATAAGGAGGAATTACTATGAATATCTTGTACATTGGAAGGGACAACCTACAATAGATGCAACATGTATGTCCAAAAAGCACTTCAAGGAACATTGTTTTGATCCTTCACTTTTGAATACTCCAAAGACTGGAGTTTCTTTTATGTAGGGGAGAATGGTGTAGAGAACCTAATCAATTAGTTTGTTTTATGCAATGTAATAAGGTCTTAGGATTGACAAATATCTCCTCAAGGCCATCCACCATTTGTGATGGACACAAGACCCCAAGGTGACAATATGTACCTAGGCATTGATTGGTCCAAAGGTGGAATTTGATTTATACTTTTCTTTTTAGATTGGTTTAGTGTTTTTGAGTCTTAGAATAATCATTTAGAATGATTAGAATTTATTTAGGTTGGTGGTTAGTTGAAATTCCAAAAAAGTGCAAAAATTGTAGAGTTGCATTAGCAACTTTTGCAACAACTTAACAACTTTTTTCAATAATTGAAAACAACCACTTTGGTGGGTTCAAGCTATTTACAAAT
This sequence comes from Cupressus sempervirens, assembly GCA_028749045.1. NCBI lineage: Eukaryota > Viridiplantae > Streptophyta > Pinopsida > Cupressales > Cupressaceae > Cupressus > Cupressus sempervirens. Next base: position 126,572,983 of record CM053789.1, on the reverse strand, counting down.
GCCTTTATACACCCTGTGCACTTGATTGAGAGGCATAGAAGGAGTTTGTTATGTTTTTCTTCCAAGGATCTAATAAAAAACCCACTATTCCAAAAATCTATGACTATTTTTGGCCATACAGTATGGATTTTCTAATTGAAAGGGTGTTATTTTGCATTGGTCAGTTAGTGTATTTAATTTGAAGAATTTTGGAGGTGGTTTGAAGGAGATATCAGTTTCCATTTGTAAGTTATACAATTTTCTTCCTCACTACCTATGAAACCCTTGAACCTAGGGTTTGGCCAACGAAATGGCCCTAGTTTGAGTTCCCACACTTGGAATTTCTTCCAAACTTGCATGGGGTAGGCTAGGGCTATGTATTTTCATATTTTGATGGTTTTGGAATAGGAGGTTGAAGTGGGAATTAATGGGAGCAAGCCCTAGGTCTAATAAGACCCATGTATTAGACCTATTTTGAATGCTTTGATCGATAAATGAAAAGAATAAGAGTTGAGGATTTGACAAATTATGAAAAAACCCTCACCTAACCTAGAAGAACACTCTAGAGTTGAAGAATGAAGTCCATTTACCCATTACTTGGTCTTTGTTTTGTAAACCATGCCTACACTTACTAATTAGGCCTGTGTGCAAGGTAATGGTTAGGGTATGCTGGAGTGGAGAGGAGTTTTGAAACTCTGGAGTCTTAATGTACTTGGAAAAGGGTGTCTTGAACTATTATTATGTTTCCAAGTCCTTTTTCACAATCTCAAGTTATTGGTGAAAAACATTATTGAAAAACCTAACTGTTTATTAGGTCTGTTGTATCAATTTTCACTACATGTTGTATATAGTGGTTCCAGTTAGTGATATTGCTTGGTTTGATCTTTTTGAAGGTGGATTAACCCTTCTTTGGTGTTTGGGACCCTTGGAGTCTCCAAATCTCAATTGTGTTACTTTGAGGGAAACAAAACTAAATGTTCTATTCTGTCGTGTGATTGATAATAGTCAATCTACTCATAAATTTCATTGGTTTGAGTTGTGTTGGATGGTTTTTTGGTTCCTATTAATGATAGGAAGGGTGGAATTTTTAATGCCACAAATTGCCAAGGTGGGGAGTATGAGGTCTTGATTGGTACAAGGGAGGAGAAGTTAGAATTTAGTCTTAGTTGAAGAGTTGGATTTGTATAACCAATGGAACAGTTGTAGACCTTAGTGTAGTATTTTTGAAAGAGAATCAAGCCCTAAGTGATGTTGTGGAGTAAGGGGATTTGAAAGGAAGTTGATTTTATTGGTGATTGAAAAGTTCTTGGAGTTGTTTGGTGCTTCCAAAGTGCTAACTTTGCATCATCCTACCCCCTTGGGAGAAAAATCGAAAGATGACACACTAGAATAGTTATGTCAAGAAATATATCAAAAGATACTAAGAAATCCAAGGTTTGGAAGAATATAGATGAGATCAGAAGGATCTAAGGAATATTTGAAGTCAATTTGAGGTGATTTTGAGGTTGAAAAGACTATGTTTGACCAAAGTTGACTAGATTTGACAATTTTTAACCTTTTTAAGAAATTTTGGAAAATTTGAAGAAAATTTGATTTGCAAATATTCCAAGATTCACAAAGTATCAGAAAAACATAGACTGCAGAAGTGGTAGATCATGTTGGTCCCAAAATTTTAAAATTCAATTGTGAGTTGTTTAAGTGTGTTATATTTCAAATTGGATCCCAAAAAGGGGTCCAGAGTAGCCAAATTAGCCAAGCGGTGATTTTTATGCCAAATGTAGCACTTCAAAAAATTAGTTCAAAACCTATATAAGGGCTCAAGCATCATTTTCAATTCATTTTTTCTTTTGTGAAGAATAAAGCTCTAAGGAGAAAGCTAGTGGTCCCCATGCATACATATCTATTTGAGTGCTCCATGTGATCGAGTTGATCGGTGGACTATGGACCTCTGGTGAGTAATTGATAATCCTACTTTGCATTTCAAATTTCATGTATTTCGAGTCATTTTTGGTATACTTTAAGGGTTTTTTAGAGGTCACAATGTTGGATCTTGTGCAAGTATTTTATTCTTCATACAGCTCTAGATCACCTTTCACATGAAGAAGTGCCATCCTAGTACTTCTTTGCATCACATGGTAGATTTTTTGCATGGAGGAGACCTACTTCTTATGCAAAAAACTCTAAACTTGGCTAATTTTGCGATGAGTATTTTGAATTTTCTTGTGTGACAATGTATTTACTCATGCAAAAAGTTGCAAGCTCACATGAGAAGATGAAATCTTGTGTGAACATCTGGTGTAATTTACAAATTGAATGCTTGAAATTCAATTTGTCATTGATATTTAGTGCTTTCAGTCATTGTTTTTGCATATCTAAGACATATTGTTTACATGCTTTTTTCATGTTTGTAGGTTAGCTTTCTTGATATTGGATTTAGATCACATTATTCACCCTATGGTGCCTTGATTTGATAGCTAGATGATACCAAAATGGCACACATTGATGCCCTTGGTCTATGATATCTTTGTTAGATTCTCATATTGTTGGTAAATCATGACCTATTGATAGCATTGGTTGAGCACTTACATTCAAAGATGAACACTTTCCACTTTCCCTAAGGGGAGATGACTATCACCCAAAGGACATCTACTAGATTCTATGGATCTCATTCCATGGGCCACCAGTAGTGTATGACATAGTGCCACAGACTAGCATAGCAGCACTAAGGGCTAGATTCTTGGAGGATCTCATCATGGGCAGAGCCATCACATGCGATGAGCTAGTGCATACATACGGTCCCACCCATAGGTTAGCAATAGTATTGGGTATACACACTAGCTAATTTATGATGCCTAATAGAGGCCAACATGGACTTGAGTGTGGATGGGGTAGGATGTCGATATGATATGGATGGGGTTAGTGCATGCTCACCCATATGTTTCATGAGATGCATGAAATTGTTTACCATGAGATGAATAGCATGGCCATTGGGGTCTATGTCCTTCAAGTGTGGACATGGGAGAATTTTCCCATCATGAGACCCATTTTTCCTAATGAGAGATAAGTTGTAGAGCCATACATATGTAGATATTAGTGATAGTAGAAATAAACAACTCTTGGGAAGACTAAGTAGTGGAAACATTGACTAGATGACCTAGTAGAAGTGGTTTGGAGACCATGGAGAGAGACAGAGCTAGGGTATATGTTTGCATCTTGACCACCGATTGGTTGCTTCATGTAGGTTATTGAAAGATTCCCACTTACTCTTGTCTTGTGACAATATGGTTGACCATAGGAGATCTTACTAGAGTATTATTCATATGCACAGTTTGCCAAAGATCTGGATCGTGGGTTTTCTATCATGTTAGACTAGGGTTGTTCAATGATTGATGTGTGGACCATAGTGTTGACATAGTGTGATTACATGCCATTTTTAGTAGAAAGGGGGATGGCTCTAGCATATTAGGTACAATTTGTGAGTCATAATTTCCCATGACTCACAAACCTAGTAGAGATGGTCATACATATACAGCTAGTGCTAGTACCCTAGCCACCACTATAGAAGCCACAATAGGAGAGAGCTTGATTGAGGAATTTATAGGTGCATATTCCTCCTTGCTAGATAGGGTTAGATCCAGATGCTAGCAATAGTGGTACAAGACATAGATATCCTCACAGTGAGATGGGATCCTTAAGAGAAATTGGAGAAGATACATAGAGGCCTTGTACAAAGGAGCAACCATCCCAATAGGTAGAGTAGGGGATGGGTGATGGGGAGATATAGGATCCACCTACTCCTAAGCCATAGGGTGGGGATATCCTAGCACAAACCTAGGATACCCTCAAGAGATTTGAAGATTGAGTTTAGACAATGCAACAATAGTTGTGAGAGATGACTATAAAGCTCATTTTTAGGGATGCTCAAATATCAGAGTGGGATCAAGAGATATATGGATTATGAGAGCAATTGGAGTGAGAGGATCATATATCATAGCCCTAGTAGGATGTGATTAGCCAACAATCAGTGAGAGTGTTGTACTACTATGTAGTTTATGTTGCAGTAGTACCATTTGAGGTAGAGTAGGTGCCACAATTTTAGCAATATGCTAGAGAGTTGGGGTCCACCACCTTCAACTAGACCAGAGATGCCTCCTCCTACTCCACTTGGGGGGGGAGAGGGATAGAACTAGCTCACTTTTCTTCTAATTTTTTTTAGGGTATATATCAATTAGTGTGCTAGCATCATTTTGTATCATATTAAGATAGATAGCACTAGAGTAGCATTTAGTTTTAAAGTGATCTATATAATTGACTTCACACACACACACACACACATATGAGAATTTTTTACTCGATTATCTTTGCATGTTACTTTCTCTCTTTAGAGCTTGTTTTGCATGAGGTGTTCATTCTTATGATTATGAATGAAAATTTTGTATGATGTAGGAATGTAGTGTAGATGAGATGAATCATGAAAGTATGTATACAAAATTTAAAATGTGAATGACCTAACATCTCATGCAGTGTTCTATTTTATTGATAGTGGCATGTATCTCATGGAGATCAAGAGGATGAACCAAAGAACTAAATGCTTGTGCAGTCATGAAGAAGCATGATACTTTGTAGAAACTAATAATCCCTCATCATGAAGCATGCAAATAAATTAGTGGTCAAATCTTGTGCTTAGTCAATGTAACCCTATGTTAGATACAACCCTAAGCCTAGTTACCAAACTCAAAAATGATCATCATTGAGTATTTAGCTAAATCCTAAATGTCATACAATTTCCACTGATATTGCAATCATGGGATTATGAATATGACACATGTTCTAGGTTTTTTGGGATTAAATGAAAGCATTCAAGGCACAAAAAGCCAAAATGACCAAAATATTTATTCATTTTGATATAGCAAGTGAACATAAGCATCAGAGCATAAATGCTAGGATGATCAAAATGTTTCTTGCACACAAACACATCAAATATATGAGATATCCTTCTCATTCTAAGTAATCGGTATGTATTTTATCTACAATGACCCTTGCATTCATAACCTAATACAAGTGTGCTAAGTATACTCACAATGACCCCTATGTTCACTTTGTAGAATGAGTATCAGTATTTATTGTAGCATAGAGAATTCACTCAAACAAGCAAAGAAAAGAGCCAACCTCAGTGAAGATTCCATATGAAATGAAGGTACAAAAAGCCATCCAACACAAGATAGAGGCTCTTATAGTCGACACCCCTTTCATATGGATGCTTCAAATCATTGGAACTAAACCATTAAACAAAAAGAAAAGAAAGTATCATGCCCCCAATCCTCACTTCTCTAGTCGAAAGTGACATTATCAAGTTGCTCAAATAGGCATGATAAAGAAAAAGAAAAAGAAACAAAGAAAAGCTCATCATATCCCAAATAGGGTGTTTTTTAGTGGTGAAAGTTCATATATTTGTGAATTTTTAAAAAAAAATTGCTAGTAATTTGGCTAAATATTTAAGATTTAATGCAACTTAAATCTCCACATTTTTATTAAAATTAGTTCTAAAATATTTAAAATCACTCATTAATTTATTTTATTAAAAAAATTAAACTCAAAGATTTGCCACAATATTCGATACATGATTAGATTCAATTCACCTAATTATTATATATATTATCAAATAAATTAAAATTAATTCACCAATAGTTATCATAATTAATAGTTTCTTTAGGGATATATTACAAATATTAGTTTTCACTATCTATTTAAAACATAATGTAATTATCCTCACAATTTCCATGAGATAAAACATGTTCAATTTTTGTTTGTAATATACTATGACAATTAGCAAAATTCCTATTATTATTGAGATTCACCAATATTTTCTACTAAAAAATTATGATTCCAAAATAATTGCTAATCCAAATAATATTTAAAATTGAAAAATTGAGAGATTCACCGATAAAAATAATTTGGTTTTTCAAAATAATGAATGATTTGCCTATAATTTATATCTTTTTCTAGAGGGGGTTTCTTTAAGTTTACCCTAATCCCAAACAAGTTCATCATTTTTAGTTTAATTTTTGTGTCATAGGATTGCTATCAAGTATTAATGTTTAGAACAACTGTGAAAGAAATCTCTTTAGTAGGAGTGACGATAATAGGTAGATGAAATTAAAAAAATTGGTAAGTGAAGTCAAAGAGGAATCTTTAGTGAGAAGAACCTTAGTAGGGGACTGAGCAATAGTAGTTAGACATAGTTAGGGCAACTAGCGACTAACATGAGAGAGATCCTCTTCAAGAGGAATCTCACTAGTGACATAAGAGATAGTAGGTAGATGGAGTTATAATAAGTAGTAACTAATGTGAGAGATCTTTCATGAGAGGAATATCTAAAGTGACACAAGTGACAGTATGAAAACATAGTTAGAACAACTACTAACTAACATGAGAGATCATCTATGAGAGGAATATCTAAAGTGACACAAGCGACAGTAGGAAAATGTAGTTTCAACAACTAGTGACTAATAAAAAAGAGGTTCCTACGAAACTATAGGGTGTTGCCCTCGAGTTATGACATGATTCAATCCATGGATGCATGAGAAAAAGTAGAAAACTAGATCAGGAAAGCAACTATACAAGAAGCTAGAAGATGCACTATGAGGTATAGCCTTTAAAACAAGAGGGGCCTATTTACTAGGTTTTTTCTTTCTTGGCAGAGATTCTTTCTTTCTACGATGATTCTTGTTTGTTAGGTTTTCATAAATGGCACTTTCTTGTTTTTCAATTTTTTTGTATTTTTCTTTTTTTGTTTTTTCTTTTGTATCTTTTGATTTTTCAAATGTTTTTGGAATTACCAAAGTTCCTATTGCTATTTTTTAACAAGATAATAATTTTTTTAAGTCGTTTTATAAATTTTTATAATTTTTTTCAACACTTTTAAGTATATACAAAGAGCTTTTGAAATTAGGTCAGCTATAGAACTGCTTTAGATGGAGAGTGTTGATGAGCCCCTTGAGTGCCTCTCCATTGGCTATAAAAACTTTGTAATCACCAGATCCAAACACTGCAATAACTATCTATGGACCAAGTCAATTGGGTTTGAATTTCCCTTTTTGTACCCATTGTTGCTAATTCTTAGGGTTATTTCTAAGAATAAGTTCAACCAGCTGGAAGTCATGTGACTTAATTTTCTTGTTGTATCTTCTAGTCATACACTGCTAATAAGCTTGAAGATGATCGAACACCACTTTTCGATGTGCATCTAACAATTCTAACTCTTGAAGCCAAGATATTTTATAGTCATCATTAGTAATGAGGCCCTTCGTGGAGATTCTTAAAGTAGGAATCTCAACCTCAATTAGAAGCACAACATTCACTTGATATAACAAGGTAAAGGGCATTGTATCCATTGGTGTTTTGATACTAGTTCTATAAACCCATAAAGCTAGATTAATTTCAAGGTGCTAGTCCCTTCTAGATTTTTTAATTGTGATACAAGATCTTAAGGACCATCTTGTTGGATGCCTCTGCTTGACCATTACCCATGGGGTAACAAATAGAAGATCAATGTTGCATGATTCTAAATTTTTTACAAAATTCTTTAAGATCTTTATTTTTAAACTATTCTTCATTATTAGTAATGATGAAGGTACACCATACCTATAGATGATGTAGTTCATAATGAACAGAGCTACAATTTTGTCATTTTCTATAGAAAGAGTGACTACCCATTTAGTGAAGTAGTGTGTAGTTGTAATGATGAACTTCTGTCCATTTGAAGAAGATAGGTTAATCTGAGCCACAAGATGAAAGGTGCATTGTTGGAATAGCCACAGTGTGAATGATGGAATTAGCTCCTTCGCTGGAGCATGAATTAGATTCCTATGGAAATAGAATTATTTGTAGGACTTGGCATATTTGATTGCAGGACTTTCCATTAGAGTGAGATCCACAAATTCCCTCATGTACATCAATTAATGTGCATTTAGACTCATCAAGTTCTAGAGACCTAAGGAGTGTTCCATCAAGATGTCTCCTAAACAAGTCATTAGCAATACTATCATACAATGAAGCATTGTTGATAAGGTGATGTTTTTCATTCTAGGTTAGATTGTCCAAAATTATTTTGTAATGCAGATAAGAGTATATATGGTGGTTTTGAGATGATTTGTGTCCTACAATAGAATAGATCATCTAAGATTCAAGGGAATTATAGGTAGGGTAGAGTAACATTTCCACCAAGAACTCATGTTAAAGATCATTCTCTGGCATATGTAACATGGATGCAAGAATAGCCATTACATTAGCCACTTTTTTTTCTACCCAAGGGATTTGTTGAAAAATAATATGAGCAAAGCATTTCTTCAGGTCATCTACCATGCATTTATAAGATATCAGCTTCTCATCATTTGTTTGATAAACATCATTAACCTAGTTGATTATGAGCTATGAATCACCAAAGATATTTAATTCATCTACTCTCCATTGAACTATAATCTTCATGCCATTAATTAGGGCTTCATATTCTACAATATTTTTTGTACAAGGAAACAAAATCTTCTATGCCTTAGGCTGTGAATATTCCTATGGTGTGATGAATACGAGTCTAGCATCAGATACTTTTTGTGTGAAGGATCTGACAAAGAACATCACCAAAGTTTGGTGCATTAGAACTAAATTTGATTAATCAAGGAAGTCAATATTTAGTGGAAGAAGACTCTACATTAGTGCTTCTACTAATTGATCACTAATTATCTATCCTTTGATAGCTTTTCTCTCAACATATTGAATGTCAAACTCACTTAATATCATGACTCATTTAGCTAACCTTCCTGTTAGAGCTGACTTGCTGCATAAATATTTTAGTGTATCAATTTTACCAACCAATCACTTAGTAAGAACAAGCATGTAGTGTCTCAAATTTTGGAAAGCAAATATGACTACCAAGAAAGCCTTCACAATAATACTATAACTCATTTGATAAGAAATTAACATGCAACTCAGATAGTAGACAACTCATTCCTTGTTATCATTATCTTCTTGGGTAAGCAAGATACCAAGAGATCACTCTATTGCAAAGATGTAAAAGATAAGAGACTTCTTGTACAAAGGAGGCATCAAAATTATATGATTAGCAAGGTATTGTTTTATCTATATGTTAGACTCTAATCAAAATCTTAGCCTTAGTTATATTTCACACATTTATGTTGAGTCTTAGTTAAAGGTTGTGACCTATCTGGCAATTGTGAGATGAATCTACAAATTGATTGAAGTCTTATTTTTAAGCCCCTCATTTTACTAATATTCAGGGGTGGAAAAATATCCATGATTGCTTGAAATTTCTCTAGATCTACCTCAATTCCTTTTGCAGAGACAATATAACCAAGTAGTTTTGCAAATGTTATACCAAATGCACATTTCGTGGGATTGAGTCCTAGATTAAATTTCTCCATACAATCTAGGATAGGTTCCAAATCTTGAAGATGAGTATCGTGTTTTGTGCTCTTAACCAAGGTATCATTGACATAATCCTCCATTATCTTATGCATCATATCATAGAAAATTATAGTAATTTCCCTATACTGCATGGCATCCACATTTGTCAAATCAAATGGCATTACATTCCAAAAGAAGATTCCCCAACCACAAGTGAATGTAGTCTTTTCCTTATCTTCAAGTGCAATTTTAATCTGATTATAACCAGAAAATCCATTCATGAGTGAGTACATCTCATGTTCTACTATCATATCCACTATCATATCTATGTTGGTGAGAGGAAAACTATCCTCTAAACGTGCTAATTTCAGATCTCAAAAATCTATACAAACTCTGATAGATTTGTCATGTTTGGAGACTAGAATGATGTTTTGTACTCATTCAATATAATCAATAGCATAGATGAAACCAACTTTCAAAAGCTTTTCTAGTTTAGATTTAACAAGTAATGCAACACGAGGATGCATTTTATGGAGTTTTTTTTTAACTAGTTTAACTCCTAATGCAATAGATAAATGATGCATTATGAGATTAGGATCTAGGCCTTGCATGTCTTAGTATGTCCATGCAAAATTTATCTTTTTCTCTTGGAAGAAGGCAATAAATTCTTGGTTTTCTTCTAGAGATAATGATTGTGCAAGATATATCATGTGAGGTTGTTCCTTTGTTCCAAAGTTGATTAGTTGTGTTGGTTCTATCAAAAATGATGATCTTTCCTCAAAATGACTAGAAAGTGCATTAAATATCTCATTCATAGGTTCCTTAGAGAGGTTCTAACCTTTGGATACATCTTTTATTTTTACTATTTTAGGTTTTGATACTACCACAATGTGGTTTTCACCATTAGACCTTCTATTTCTTTTCATTTATATTGTGTGATTAAGATATTTGATGTTAGCTTCACTCATGTTGATGCTTTGTTCACTAGTGGAAGATGTTGTAGGTTCAATAGCATTTAACTAGCATGCAATAATTGTAAAATGTAGAGACTTCACTAGATGCATTAGAATTCCAGTCTATGAGCTTATGATAGGTGAGTGAAATAGATGTGGTAAGTTTGATGGCATTCATACTATAGTAATCAAATGCCTAGATAAGCAATATGAGACCTAGAGAAGATTCATTCACAAGTGTGGTCAAATGCCTTAGAGTTCTGACATCATTAATCAAAGACTCGATGGCACTAGCTAGGTGAGACTCATCTAGCCTACCCCTACATGATTCACCTACTTTGAGCTGATTTTCACAAACATGAACTTGATCTATATCTTTCTTTGCAATTGCTTCTGAGAAAGAATCAGATTCATACTCTCAAGAATCTATGCTATATGGAGACAAATTATAGAATTCCCTAGTAGTAATAGGAACCCATTCTCCTTAATCATCTAGATTTTTAAAAAATCTCTCAACGACTAAAGCATGACTAGATCTCCTTATTCTTGTTGAATATGGGGAGAATCAATAGTGCTATCAGAAGAATCACTATTAGTATCTGCAGTGTTGACACATGGTACAAAATCAACTGGTTCTATAAAGAATTTAGCTAGATCAACAAGAAATGGATAAGGACAAGGATCCTCATTTTCAATATCACCCTCATTGTCATCTAACTCTACCTATGACTCATGATCCAATAAACTTTTAGTTTATGGTATAGACTTGTTAATCTCTAGATGGAAGGGAATCTTCTTGAGACATAGACTAGATGTATCTTGAGACCTTCTAGATATTGTTTTGATGGGACCAATCATATCATTTGTGGTGTATCCAATCAAACCATTCTCCTAGGAGCCAAATTTTTTAGTGGGTTTAAGACCTAGACCATAATCTAATGGAGTAATTTCATGAGACTATTCTATGAGGTCAACTAGATTTTCCTTTTTGTATATCCATGCACGAATGGCTCTATTTTCATCTTCCTCTTCTAGAGGTACATTAGCTTTAAAAAAGGTACAATTTTATTTTTTTTGAGGTGTTAGCACAAAAGGTCTCTTCACTTTAGACTATCTCCCATAATGATGGGGAGACTCGGGAAGAGATGTCAGAGACAGAACTAGTTCTATGTGATATTCACCCATCCTAGTTTCTTTCAACTTGAGTTACTACTCAATTTTTTTCATCTTATGATAATAATGATTTATAGATTTACTATTAGTAGGTACAAAGATCTCAACAAATTTCAACATGTTATAGGTGTAACTAGTATTTGTAGGGATTGTGACCTTAGAGCTATGAAATGGAAACTTAATGCATTAGTTGTAAGTTGAACATACAACTTGAATTTTATGTATCTATGGCCTCCCTAATAGGATGTTTTATGCTAATGGGATATCAAGGACTTGACAAGTGATGTCCCTTTTTACAGGACCAACTCAGAGAGGCAATACAAGAAGACCTAAAGATTTATTCTCAACTTCATCGTATGCCTTGATGGTTATCTTGTAATGAGGATCAATAGACTCTTTAAAATAACTCAATTTTCTAAGTAAAGTAGTAGAGACAATGTTTAAACCAGCCACATTGCCAATAAGTAGACAATAGAAACATTTTTCATGTATCATGACTTCAACGTGTAACAGTTGGTTATGTGAATGACTCAATGAAAATTCATCCTCTTCTAAGAAGGATATATAGTAAGGTCAGGTCAGATGACCTACCATTGATTGTAACCAATCAAGATCAAGATCTTGAGGTATGTTTTCCTTAGTGAGGGCTTTTTCAAGAATCTACCTATGAACAAGTGAGATTTTGAGCAATTCAAACATCATTATTTGAGCATTTGTTTGTTGCAATTGATTGAGAATATTGTACCTAGTAGCCACAAAAGAAGTTGTAACTTTTGTACGTTTGCTAGATGGATTAGCATGAGGTTTGTCTTTGTGTTGTTCTAACTCAGGGGTAGAAGGTATAGGGCCTTTGAGTACTATCTTGGCATGAGAACATAGAACAACATTGGCACAAGATTGGGATAGTTTTTTGTCAAATGTAGTTTTACCATCCCTTAAGAAAAATGGTGTCTTAGGTTTGGTGTTGTCTTGTTTTTCTTTGATGGTGATGATATCACAATTCTCACAATCCATAGGTTCAACCATGTTGATCACATCATCATCATTAGAGGACGTACAATTGACCTTTTTATGAGGTTTTTGTTTTGAGTTTTCTCCCTTTTTATAGTGTGGGAATGGCTCCTTGAAAGCCTTCTAATCTATATTCTTGTTATGTCCATCCAAAAAAATGTCACCATCATCAATTAGGTCTTGAACTTTGTGTCACAAATTGATGCAACTTCTAGTTTTGTGAACTTTGTTCTTATGGTATTAACAAAATATAGTTTCATTCCACCATGAAGGTAATGGTCGTGCATCATAGGGACAAGAGTTATCCAGTGAAGAAATGAACTTACTTTGTAGCAGGGTCTCCAAAGGTCCACCAAGAGGTCTATACTCTCATTTTTGACATGTAACCCAAGATGATTTTTTCAATTTGTTTCCGAATGTCTTGTTTTCTAGAGGAGGTTTTTCAACATTTTTAGATTCTTTGAAATTGTCTACAAGATTGGAAGCTACTTTAGCAAGGTTAGGAGTAATTTTGTCCACAACTCCATCATGTACTACCTCTTGGTTCTTGTTCACATATTTACATTTATCGTTACTACAGGTTGATCCTTGTTTGGTGCATGAACCTTAAAGTTGAACTTTATACCCAAATTTTGGTCAACGATTATCTATGAAGATGTAAATTTTTTCTATTTCAAGGATCTTTCATTTATATTTGGTGTATAATTATCACCACCTTTGAAGAAATGTGAGGAAAGGTTCCCAAACTTTCTATTTAAGTTTACACAACTCACATATTTTAACTAGATGTTCTATGTTGTGTGACTACTATTGAAAAAAAAGGTTAGCAATCTCATTGAATGTTTTGATACCATGATAGGGAGAGAAGGCATGAATCAATCACTGATTCATGCTTCCAGTCTACCTCTAAGACTTAGGGTGTCCTCCAAGATCACCACATGGATTTATAGTATCTTTTTCAAGAAAAGATCCCCCAATCCTAAACCTTTCTCCACTATCTTGAGAATTTTTGACTTCTTGCTACTTGTCAGGCTGCCATTCTCAATGAAGATCATTAAAAAACTTCAATGAAACTAGATCTTCTTGACTAATCTTACCAACCACTTGTATTATCATGGAAGGAGTCTCAAACCCTTGCAATGTAATCCTTTATCATGTCAAAATAGGTTTCTAAAACCTTCTTCCTTACCAATTTCACCAAACTGCTCCAAAATAGAGCTACAAGGAATCACAGGACAACCTATTGTCCTATCTTGTTTCTTGGAAAAATGGATTGGTGGAGAATTTTAATTTCACCCAAAGAATATCCTTTCACTCCTCTTCCAACCTCATTCAGAAACTCGCAACAAAATCCACAATCTTGCAATGTAAAATGTTGATTTATGCAACTCTTCCCTAACCGGGCTTGCTTTGGCTTGCCTAGGGCAAGATATTAAAAATTCTTGCCAGCATTTTGAAGGGCCCTGATATTTTTCTACATATATTACATTAAGTGTACTCACTATCCCCAAAAGGTTGTACAAGTCCTATGGTGTGATAGTGAGTTATCTCATTTTCTTTACAAAATGTTGTAAACTGGACAGCAAACTACCTAAAAACAAAAGATTTTTACAACTACCAAATGAAAATCTTTCAAGCAAAGCTTCCTAAATAATTTTTTTTCTAAATCATGCAATATAATGTTATGTAGGTACAGCATGCAAAAAAAATGAAGGAAAACCTCAAAACTGAAAAAAAAAAAAAATCAGTTTTTTTGCTCTCAAAATGCATGCCACATCACTTGTTTTTTTCAAAATGACAACTTCATTTTCACTTTAGGGTTTGGGAAGTAATTTATACTTCCTCCTAGGTATTTTCCTCTCCTCATTATTTTTTTCATTGGCCTCTTTATGTTTTTCTTAAAAAAAACTCCAATTTCTAGCAAAGTACAGCATTTTTTTCAAAAATTGCTAAATTGCAATAGAACAACTTTTGCAATTTTCTTGTTTGTGACTTTTTACACTTCCAACTTGTCAAATAGGTCACCCCTTAGAAATTTCATGCTATAGATGCTTTTCTAAGTTATTTACTCATCACTTATGCTACCCATTACCCCATGGTAAAGTATACCTTGCCTTTTAGGCCATTTTGCACTCTACCTAAGACATTTTGACTTCCTACACCCCAAATACCACACTTAGGTCCAATGACCCTTATTATTATTTACAAGAACTTTCTTGGAGCACAAGACAACAAAAAGAAAAGGTGAGGGTCCTATGTTTCAAGGTTCCCTTGCACCATACTCCCCACTAAAGAAGCTAAGTCCCCCCTAGAGACAAAATGTGGAGATCCATGCCTTTTAGCTTGAACTAATTCTTAGGAATCCATGGAGCCTCTGAGTCTAGTTGACCATGCCATTTGACAAGATGTTCCTTATATGTGCCATTTCTGGTCTTTGTGTGGATCCAAGAATCCAAGATCCTCTCTACTTGAAGCTTTGGCTTAAGAGGTAAAGTTGTTGTTTGAGCATCCTTCTTAGCTTCCTCCACATGATGATCCATTTTAGTAAGAGGGCCTTTTACCTAGTTATGTCTGCAACATTGAAGATGGGAGAGATAGCTAAGTCATCTGGTAATCCAATCATGTAAGCATTCTGCTCATATTTGGCCAGTATTGGACATGGGCTAATTCTTCTTATGTGCAGCTTTGTGGAGTTTCCTTTATCCATTCAAGCTTTGTTAAGGTGAACCATGACTAAATCCCCTACAGAAAACTAGACTTCTCTCTTCTTGAGGTCAATTTTATCCTTGATCTTCTTGGTGTTATCAATAAGGGATTATTTTACTTGTTCATGCACTTCTTTCATGGATTGACTAAAATCTTTAGCATAACCACTATCAGGTACTTGTCCATCTAGGTTTCTCAATTCACATATACCCCTAGGATGTATTCCATACACAATCTCACAGGGATTCTTACCCGTAGTTCTACTAATGCTATCATTATAAGAAAACTCTGCTTAGTGAAGGACCATATCCCATGTCAAGCCATACTCCTTGGTTAAACATCTTAGCAAGTTGCCAAGTGTCCTATTGATTACTTTAGTTTGAACATCAGTTTGAGGATGGTAGGCTAAACTAAAAGAGAGATTGGTACCTAGCCTTTTCCATAAGGATCTCCAAAAATGCCCCATAAATTTACTATCTCTATCAGATACAATGCTATTTGGCAAACCATGAATTCTCACAACTTCCTTGAAAAACAAGTAGGCAATATGACTTGCATCATGAGTGACCTTGCATGGAATAAAATGACTCATTTTACTAAATTGGTCCACTACGACATAGATGCTATCAAAACCACTCTTTGTCCTAGGTAAACCAACCACAAAATCCATACATACACATTCCCATGGTCTGCTTGGGATTGGGAGAGGCTGATAGAGTCATGCATTTTTAGAATTCCCCTTTGCTCTTTGACATATGATGCATTGCTCAACATAAGTTCTAACATCTTGCTGTATTTTAGGCCAATAGTAGTACCTTTGAACCAATTCCAAAGTTTTATTCAAGCCAAAATGGCCACTCAAACTTCCATTGTGTCTTTCTTGTATAAGGTTCTCCCTCATGGAACCTTTTGGCACACGTAGCTACCCACCTTTGAAGAGTAACCATCCTACAATGTAAATTTTGCAAACACACCATGAAAGTGATTTAGGTGCTCTTGACATACCTTATATGCTGCTACAAAATCTTCATCAGTTTGGTAGAGTTCTTTAAAATTATCCAATCCTATACTCCTTATTTGGATTTCTTGAACTGTAAGCAACCTCCTACTCAAAGCATCAACTACCTTATTTAGCTTCCCCTTCTTATGTTTTATGGTGAAGGTATAAGACTATAGATACTCCACCCACTTGACATCTTTATGGTTTAGCTTGTCTTGAGAGTTAAGAAAACTCAAAGCTTGGTTATTAGTGAACACTACGAACTCCTTGGGCAAGAGATAATGCCTCCACTTCCTAAGGGATTGAACAAATGCATAGAGTTCCAAATCATAGGAAGAGTACTTTTATTTTTTTGCATTTAGCTTTTCACTAAAGAAAGCCACTGGTATATTGCTTTGGCTTAGGACTCCTCCCATTGCTATATTACTTGCATCACATTCTACAACAAAAGGTTCATTGAAAGTAGGAAACTTAAGAATAGGCTTAGCAGCTACCACTTTTTTTAATATTTCAAATCCCTTTTTTTCTGTTGGTGTCCACATAAACTTGGTCTTTATTCCTCCTTTGATCGTATCCATCACGGGAGCACATATCCCACTAAATTTCCTGATGAACTTTCTATAATATTGTGCTAGGCCATGGAAACTCCTCACTTCACTGGCATGTTTAGGAGTTGACCAATTCAATATTGTTGTAACTTTATCTTCATCCATTTTCAAGTCTCCTTGTGAAAGAACAAAGCCTAAATAGACTAGTTCCTGCTTCATGAAATCACACTTGTGTAGATTGATGGTTAAATGTTCCTCTTTCAATTTAGACAATACAATCCTAATATGCTCTAAGTGCTCTTCTTTACTCATACTGAAAATAAGTATATCATCCAAATAGACTACCAAAAACTTACCTATGAAGTCTTTCAACACCTCATTCATGAGCCTCATGAATGTACTTGGAGCATTGGAGAGGCCAAATGGCATAACTAGCCATTCATAGAGTCCTTCAATGATTTTAAAGGTTGTCTTCCATTCATTCCCCTCTTTGATTCTAATCTGATGATAACCACTTTTAAGGTCTATGTTGGTGTAGTACTTAGCTCCTCCTAAGAAATCCATTAAGTCTTCAATCTTGGGTATGGGAAACCTATACCGGATTGTGATTTTGTTTATGGCTTTGGAATCTATGCATAGTCTCCATGTTCCTCCTTTTTTGGGTGCCAAAATAATAGGCACAACACATGGATTGATGCTTTTTCTTATCAGCCCTTGATCCATTAACTCTTGCACTTTCTTTCCAACTGCCCTATTATGTTCAAGAGTTAGCTTGTAAGGTGCTTTGTTTGGGAGAGATGCTCCTGGAATCAAATCTATTTGATGGCTAATTGTTCTTTTGGGTAGTAATGTTGATGGTGTACCATCTAATATAATCTCTTTATAATCATCAAGAATCTGCTGCACTTCATGAGGTATTGCCTCCTTCTTAGCTTCTCTTTCTTCCTCACATTACCTATTGTGTCTTGGACCTCACCCAACAACTGTTCAAGTTGTGCCAATATTTCTCTCAAAGACCTATTGTCTTCCTCTTACTCTTCTACCTTCTTGGCCAATTCAGCATTTGTCACCATTTTTCTAGAACCACTAGATTCACTAGGTGATAGCATTCACCTTGCTTTGCACTTGCTTTTTTCCACACATTTTTTCCTCTTTCTCTGATACCACTTCATCGGGAGAGAAGGGATGAATCAATCACTGATTTATGCTTCCAATCTACTCTAAGACTTAGGGTTTCCTCCAAGATCACCACATGGATTTATAGGATCTTTTTCAAGCAAAGATCCCCCAATCCTAAACCCTTCTCCACTATCTTGAGAAGTTTTTACTTCTTGCTACCTGTCAGGCTTCCATTCTCAATGAAGATCATTCAAAACCTTCAATCAAACTAGGTCTTCTTGACCAATCTTACCAACCACTTGTATTATCATGGAAGGAGTCTCACACCCTTGCAATGTACTCCTTTATCATGTCAAAATAGGTTGCTGAAACCTTTTTCCTTACCGATTTCACCAAATTGGTCCAAAATAGAGTTACAAGGAATCAAAGGACAACCTGTTGTCCTATTTTTTTTGTTGGCCAAATGGATTGGTGGAGCACTGTCCTTTCACCCAAATAATCTCCTTTCACTCCTCTTCCAACCTCCTTTAGCAACCTGCAACAAAATCCACAATATTGCAATGTAAATTTCTTATTTATGCAACTCTTCCCTAATCGAGCTTGCTTTGGCTCGCCTAGGACAAGAGATTAAAAATGCTTGCTAGAATTTTGAAGGGCCATACTTTTTTTCTACATATAGTACATTGGGTGTACTCACTATCCCCAAAAGGCCATACAAGTCCTATGGTGGGATAGTGAGTTGTCTCATTTTCTTTACAAAGTGTTGTAAACTGGACAACAAACTACCTAAAAACAAAAGATTTTTACAACAACCAAACAAAAAGCTTTCAAGCCAAACTTCCTAAATAAAAATTGCTCTAGATCATGCCATCTAATGTTGTATCAGGTCGAACATGCAAAAATAATGAAGGAAAACCTCAAAACTGAAAAAAAAAAATCAGTCTTTTTGCTCTCAAAATGCATGCTACAACACTTTGTTTTTTTCAAAATGACAACTTCTTTTTCACTTTAGGGTTTGGGAAGTTTGAGAAAGTAATGATTGTTTCAACATTAAAGTGATGAGGTAGCTTAGGCCCCTCTCAATCGAGTTTGAGAAAGTATTCCTCTTCATTAAGCAAGATTTCCATGACTTTTTAGAAGTTTTTATCCTTATGACATCTTTCAATGTCTTTAAGAAGTATCTCTCTATTTTCCTCATTCTCATCAATAAATTTTTCATTATGTCTTTCATTCCTTTTGATTAAAGATTCTCCCCTTAAAACCAAAAACTCATAATAGAAACAAAGAAACAACAAAAAATGTGAGAACAAAATATGGACTTTCTTATTTGCACCACAAATATGGAATTATAGAATTAATAGGTACAATATGGTAACCCACATGGGCACCTTCATTATAGTAATTTATAAGGCAATGCTCTGAACTACACCTAGAGTTGTTCTAGACAAAGTTCAGGCCTTTCTTAAATAGACAATTTTATGTCACCTGAGAAGGTTCTACACATTAAAATTTAATACCTAGGGCCTACAGACCCTAAAAATACATATAGAGTCAGTGAAATACATCTTTGACAATTATTTTAAATTTTTTGGGTAGCCAAACTTTGAAAAGCCATAACTCAAGAACTGTTGCTCTGATTGGCTATTATAACCACTTTTCAAAAAATGTAAGCTCCTGATCTATAGGCTTGGAATAGGGAAAACACCCTTCTGTCGAGTTTTTGGACCTCATCCAAGCACTCTAAGGCCTCCAAGAGTGAGTCTGGAGATTTTTCTACAAACGTTTCCACCAAAAATCTGCAATAACTTCTCTAATGCGTATGCTTCAGTAATGAGATTTTTATGCCAAGCTTACAACTCTAAATGAACCTTCCTGTAGAAAATGAGAACATTTTGAGCTCGTATGAAAAACTTACTAAAAATTGCAAGCTCCTAGAAATAGCATCCCCCCTATCTACTAGTCCTTATTAAAATAGAAAAGATTGAAAATAAAATATTTTTGGGTGATGCAAGATTTCTTTACACCCAGGATTCTCCTACATTAGACACCTGGAGTGATTTTTGAAGTGACTTCCTCACATCTCAAGTTTTCAAAGGAAAACCAAGATGGTGAACCTCCTCCATTTCTAGCCATGATGAATCATCTACTAGCCTCATTTTCCATTTGATTAGGCATTTCTCATAAGTTCTATTCCTTGTACTTTTGTTAACATGACTATCTAGTATCTTCTCAATCTCCTTTGTAGCCAGACTATTTACTGGAATATTCCACTGCTCTTCTGCAACTTCATCTCCATCACCTCCTTCATAATACTCTATCAAATCTAAAATTTTAAATATTTTTGAAATATTAAACTCAATAAGAAACTCCACTTTTTAAGCATTTCTAGTATCATGCCTTTTCACTATCTTGTACAGTCCAAAATTCTTGATCTTCAACTTATTATATGTACCCACTAGAAAGTAATCCTTTCTCAAATGAACCATGACTTCATCTCCAAGCTAAAATTCCTTATACCTTCTTTTCACATTTTCCTTAGACCTATACTATGTATTTTTCTTTGTGATGTGTTCCCTTACCTCCTCATGGATGTTCTTCAAATGTTCCAAAAATTCTTCTCCTTTAGCACTACTTATCTCTCCTTTATCCATCTATCTTAATTTAGAAACATTTCTAGGACTACTCCCATATATAATCTGAAATGGTGATTTACTAGTAATCCTATTGATACAAATATTATATGCAAATTCTACTTGTGGTAAAATCATATCTCATCCTTTTGGCTTGTCTTCAACTAAACATCTCAACAACTTTCCCAAATAGTTCACAACTTTTGTATATCCAGCAGTCTATGGATGATGTGATGGAGTAAACTTCAAATCTCTCCTCAACTTCTTCCATAATATATACTAGAAATATCCATCAAATTAAGTATCTCAATTTGAAACTATACTCTTTAGTAAGCCATGTAGTCTCACCACTTATTTGAAAATAACTCAACCACATGAACAACATCACTAGTCTTTGTGTAAGGAATAACATGTGTCATCTTTGAAAACCTATCAACCACCACAAAAATAGAATCATTCCCTCACTATTTCCTCCATAATCCAAGAACAAAACTCATGCTAACATCCTCCCATAGCTTCTCTAGTATACATAATGGCTAATACAATCAATTATTTTGCTTCACTGCTTTCGCCAACTAACATACTCTGCAACTCTATACAAACTTCTTTACATCTAGCTGCTACTATGGCCAATAATTATTCTCACCAACCAAAGCTATGGTTTTATCCCTACCAAAATGTCTAGCCAATCCCCCACTATGCTTCTACTTGATGAGATTCTCTCTCATTAAACTTATGGGAATGCAAAATTGACTTCATTTGAACAACATACTATCCTATATCATGGAATCCAACTATTTTTTCCTATCAAGTGTAATAGATTCTCTACAAGCCTTCCATGCTTCACCAAAATCAGGATAATTTAGATACAAAGTACTAAGCTCCTTGAACCCAACCACCTTTATCTACATTTTTGTCAACAAAAGTTATCTTCTACTAAGAGCATATGTGACTCTATTAGACTTTCCACTCACGTGTTTCAAAACAAATGTATAACTCTGCAAAAATTCAACGCACTTCAAATGTATGTGGTTTAATTTTCCTTGACTATTTAAATATTGCATAGCTTGATGATTAGTGTATAAAACAAACTGCTTAGGAAAAAGATTGTGTCTCCACTTCTTAAATGCTTGAACTATAGCATAATATTCTTGATCATAAATAAAATATTTTCTTTTTGCATCATTCATTTTCTCACTAAAATAAGTAATAGGTTTACCCTCTTGGCTCATAATAGCTCCTATTGCAATACCACTAGCATCATAGTCTACTTGAAACACCTTGCTAAAATCTACAAGTGCTAAAATAGGTTACTCAATAACATTCAATTTAAATAGATTAAAACTCTTATCTGCTCTTATAATCCATTTAAATTCCTTCCTATTCCCTCTCATTGTTTTAGTTAGGGGTCCACAAATACTGCTAAAACCTCTTATGAACTTTCTCTAAAAACTATCTAGTCCATGAAAATATTTTACCTCAATCGCACTCCTTGGAGTAGTCCATTTAAGGATAGCCTTCACTTTCTTTGGATCCATATTCAGACCTTCTATTGAGACTACAAATCCTAGGTCCATAAGCTCCTTCTTTATAAAATTGCACTTCTTCATGTTTATCAACAACTATTCTTCAATCAACTTATCAAACACTTTTCAAATATTAATCAAATGCTCCTCCAATGTCTTACTAAAGATAAATATATCATCTAGGTAAACAATGAAAAACTTACCCTGAACTCCTTCAGTACCTCATTCATGAGCTGGACAAAATTGCTTGGTGCATAGGTTAGCCCAAAATGCATGACTAACCATTCATTGAGTCATTTTTTGGTCTTGAAAGAAATCTTCCACTCATCACCTTCTCTGATACAAATCTAATGGTATCCACTCTTTAGATGTATCTTTGTGAAATACCCAGCCCTACTCAAATAGTCAATAATATCATCCATCCTTGGCAATGGAATTCTATACTTGATTTTGATATTGTTGATAATATGAGAATCTATGCACATCCTTCATTCTCCATTCTTCTTTGATGTTAATATTTCCGGTACAACACATGGACTTAGACTCTCTCAAATTGACCCCTTCTACAACAACACATGAACTTTTCTGTTTAATTCTTCACTTTCTACTAGTGTTATTTTGTGTGCTTCCTTGTTTGGAAAAACTAAATCCATTTGGTGACTAATCTTCCTTCTTGAGGGAAATCTATCAGGTACATTGTTTGATACGATATCAAAAAAATGCTCCTAACATATCTAAAACCTCTGCACATACCACCTCTACTTCTTCTTTACTATCTTTTAGAATTATAGAAAAACACATATGCTCATGCTTCATACCATTGAGAATCTCTTTACCATCAGAAAAACATATTTTTGTAGCACTACATACCTTTTCTTCTGTATCCTTCAATGGCTTCAACTTATGCTTCATTTTGTCCTTAGTTAGAGTGTAGGTGTTTGCTCGCCCATCATATATAGAATGCCTTTCAAACTGCCATAGCCTACCCAACAACATATGGCATATCTCCATAGGTATGATATCACATAGTACCTCATCCTGGTACCTTCCAATCTTGAACTTCACTAAACATTGTTCATTTACCATGACCTTGTGGTCATCTTGCACCCAAGCAATATGGTATGGATGCCGGTGTTTCTATTTTATCACCTTCAACTTGGTAACCATCATTCTAACACTAGATTGTTAGTACTTCCACCATCAATTATCACATCACAACACTTATCTTCACATCTGCACGTTGTGTGAAACAAGCTCCTTCTTTGATCAAGTTCATTCTCACTTTTAGTAGGAGTCTTCTATTAACTAGGACTTCTCTTCTTTTAACATCTTTAGAATGTGAGGATTTGGCACCTTCATTAACATGTGCAACTCTAGCTTGGAATTCTCTTCTTCAATCTATTCTTCCTTGGCATTGGGTACATTCAAATGGTCTATGTCCTTCTTCTCTATAGTGAGAACATTTCCCATGAAAGCCTCCACTTCTAGATCCTTGTCCTCTGCCTCTTCCTCTTAGATTTCTATTATTTTGATCATGGAAATGATTGGAATTGCTTCCCCTCTAGTTCTAACTGCTACTTTCTGCCTCATCCTTATTCTTCTGATCATCATTATAGCCACCATAAGATCATCTGCTAGATCTTCCACTATGACCTCTTCCATTGTCATCATTGTCAAATTTATTACTTAGTTTTTCTCAACTCATAGGGAAAAATGGTATGCCTCCACAATATTGTTCGTCCAAACTAGACTCAGCTCATAATGAATGCTTGGCCTTAACCCATTAAGATAGCAGGCCACTTTCTCCTTATTAGCTTCTGCATGGCCAATTCTAATGGGAACTCAATAGAACTCTTTAGAATACACTTGAATAGATTTTCTCACATGCTTCAACCCTTGCATCTTTTTCAATAGATCAAGTACATAACCCATAAGAATGAATTATCATTTTTTTTACCTATCATCCAATCCCATCTGGTGATTTTTTCCTTTCCCTTTCTATTTTACTCCAACTAAACCTCCTGTCACCATATATTTTCATGTCCCTATAGTTTTGCCTTCACAAAGTTGACCCTATCAAAATCATCAATATATTCATACTCAAAGTACTCCTCTAGTTCATTAATCCAATCAATCAACTCCTCTAGGTTAAGATTTCCCAAAAATGTGGAAACCTCAAACTTAGGTCTTTTTCCAGTCTTGGAGATGGCCCTGAAAATCCTATCTTCCTCTAGGTTTAGAACTACCTCTACTTTGACATTTTCTTCTACTTCGTCCTCCTTCTCACTTTCATCTTTTACAGGAAGATTCATTCCTCTCTCCATTTGTTCTTCCAATACTTTCATTTGTCTTTGGAGGGCTCTAAAACCATTAGGTGTAACACCTATTGCTCTTTCACCATGCTCTCTTCATGGAGGCATTTTCACTCTTTCATTGAAGCCCTAGTACAAACTACCTCAAAATTAATGATCTATCTACATGCTCAGCCCAAGCCATTTTCCTTATGTGAACTAGCTCATAGTTGGCGATCTATGCACACACTCAAGAACTTGGGTTTGATACCACTTGATGAAGGATGCTCCCCTTAAAACCATAAACTCATAACATAAACAAAGAAACAATAGCAAATACTAGAAAAAAATATGGACTTTTTTTATTTGTGCTACAAATGCATAATTATAAAATTTGCAAGTACACTATGCTAACCGACATGGGCACCTTCATTATAGTAATCTATAAGGCAATGCTATGAACTATACTTAAAGTTGTTCTAGACAATGTTTGGGCCTTTCTTAAATAGTAAATTTTAGGTTCTAGACATTGAAACTTAAAACCTAGGGTTGATAGACCCTAAGAATACATATATAGTCAGTCAAATACATCTTTGACAATTATTTTAGATATTTTGGGTAGCCCAACTTTGAAAGACCATAACTCATGAACCGTTGCTCTGATTGGCTATTATAACCTCTTTTTAGAAATGTCAGCTTCTAATCTATAGGCTCAAAACCATTAAACCACCCTTCCATCAAGTTTTTAGACCTCATTTGCGTACTCTAAGGCCTCCAATGGTGAGCCTATAGAATTTTTTGCAAATTTTCCAATGAAAATCCCTAATAAATTTTTTTGCTACTTAAGCTGGAGAAATGAGATTTTTATGATAGGCTTACCACTCTAAAGTGAATGTTCATGTATAAAATGAGAACACTTTAAGCTTGTATGACATACTAAAAATAACAAGTTCCCACAAATAGCAATCCCCTATCTACTAGTCCTTATTAAACTAGAAAAGAATGAAAAGAAAATATTTTTAGGTGATGAAAGATTGCTCTTAGACCTAGGATGCTCTTGCATCACCTTTGGTGATCTTGTTCTCTGTTATGTTCTTTGTGTTCTTGGTCTTGATCAGCGATGTCAAGAATATGATAAGTTCCAATGTATGTTGGTTGAAAAGGTCACCTGAATAAGAATTTAGCTATATTTTTTGGAGATGTATGTGTTTTGATAGTTTCAGGATCCTCTTGATACAAGGGATTCCTAATTTTTTGTAAGTTTATGGAAAACATTCTCTAAACAAAAGGTTTTCTAACAATTGAAGGAGATGATTACGACCCCTAGCTCTACCTCATCTATGTCTATGGGGATGAAACATGTTTCCACTCCTTATTGCAATAGTTGTAGACAATTACAAAAAGTAAAAGCCTAGATGAGGACTAAACGAGAACATAACCTTAAAAAGTAAGATAAGAGTGTTGTATACTTAGGTATGATTCATCTAAGTAATGGCTAGAATAGCCAAGAGTTATGACTACCGTGACACAAGGTATGACAAACATAAAAAAGGATAGAATAAATAACTAAGGAGACTAGCTCATGTGTAGATCGCAAGTCATCAACCAAGCAAGAAGTCATTGTTTGACACTATTTTAGAAAGAGAAATGACCAAGTATTCTAGACACAAATTAGACTTGGATTATGTTTTGAAAAGGGGGCTCAAAATAGCTCACTATTTTTGATAAATTTTGACATATTCATGTGAGGAAATGACTCTAGGGTGTGGAAGTATAGTAACCAGGTGAGCAAACACAACTAACAAAGAAATTTTAATAGTTTCAAGACAAGATCATGCATGAGGATTCATAGAGAACCACATGAGAAAGAACAATGAACCAGGAAAAGTTTTAAAACATCAAATTTTGACTAGTTTTCTTGTATGAGGACTTGTATAGAGCCATTTGAGGATTTGATAGTTTGACTAAAAAAGTAGAATTTTAGCTTTAGAAGATGGTGTTTAGTAAAATTTCATTAACAGATTCATAAACAATCACACAAGGAACTACAAAGAAACCTACGAGGAAGTGCTGATAGAAAGTTTTCTAACACAAAAATTTGCAAAATTGGGCACAAGAAAAGGGATAAAATGACAATTTTTTATTGAACTCAAAGAGACTTTCAATGGTTTTAACAGTTCTAAATAGAAGGCTAATAGTTTTTACAAGTTTCAAGTAGATATCAGTATAGGTTTCGAGTTTTGAACATCATTGTGGTTTACAAAGACAATTGTTTTCAAACATGGGAAGCAAGCAGTAGTTGAAAACAATCCAACCAAGGACAAAATGACTTGGTGGGATGGGGGAGTCTTGACCATTTTCTTGTTTGAAATATTTGGATGATACACTTTATCCCTATAACCAAAAATGGTAGATGAAGAAAAACCTTTGTCTCACAACTTATGCGCATGCATTCACCTCACACTATTGTATCACCCCACTAGAAGGTGCCCATATTTTTTATGTATTCCAAGGAATCAATAACATATACACTAAATGAAAACACTTGTGGCAAGGGTCAAGTGTGTATACTACATTCCAACCTCCAGATACATGCCCATGGTGAGTATCTATAGGAGAGATTCTTCCCCCTCCTTGCACAAAGATTATGTCCCCTTTCGGAGGTGAACTAGGTAGCAACCAAGAGGTTTTTACTTGGCTTCTATTCATATTAATTCATAGTGGCTTCATGAATGAATTTAAGGCCAAAATCCCACACCAGCATCTAAAAGTGCACACACTTGACTAGAAAGACTAGGGCCGACACTAGCTAGTGCAACAGATAGAGGCTCTTCTTGATATACAACATGAAAATGAAGAAGAGGAAATTAACCTAGATTTGGATTATTTCTCTCTACAAAGCTTCATTATTATAGTGAGTTGGAATCACTGGTGAAAGGTGTGTTCTCACTTGGGTCATTCCAAAAGGTTAGATCACTCTAGCAGACCTTCTAAAGGTTGACTTGGATTGGTGGTTCAGATCTAAGGGTCCATGTTTCTAATTTCCCTCAACGAGAAAGAGCACACTCCTCTACCTCATCACCTTACCCAAACACATAGTACATATTCATTGCCAAGTTAGCTTATCAATACCAACTTGTCCAATTCCAAGACTTTGATCCCCTAAAAGGAAATCATCATCTCTTCATCAAAGGCTTTTCTTCGGAGAACCACTAAATTTATTTCGTCCCTTGGGTACCATCTCCTAAAGGCATCTAGGTTTCTAATTTACTCTTGGGCATCACTTCATAGTAGTAAAGAGCATAATCCCCTATTCCTTTGTCTAGAGCCCTACAAAGCTCACAAGCCCTATTAAGCTATGTGTAAGAAAGTAGTAAAAAAGACACAATGTTTTAGTGGGTTTGAATGTATTATTTGACATGAATATCTTTGACAAAACCACCTATAATCAAACCATTAGTGTTGTTTTAGAGTTTGTAATAGGATGTCTTCGACAATCATTCTGCAAACCACTATTAAGCTATTGAAAATTGGAAACCAAAAATGAAATACTTTAGAAACAACTATTAGTTAATTCATCACGATAAAAAAAAAAAATCTAAAAATGGTATTTTTCATTTACTAATGCTGAACTTTGTGCAAAATCTTGCACAAGCCCACACGAGAAAATGACATGTACTATGTGAGAGATCGCACAATTATACACTTTTTCACATAAGGAAGTGCAAAATATGGACCAAAATCTTAGCTTCTTCATGCTAGAATGAGACTTTTTGCATGAGAAAGTGAGGAACTATAAGGACGAACATGAAAAAACATAAAAAGTATAGGAAAAAGAATAGATGAGGCCAACAACTTGATTTGTTAGCCCCACGGTGGGCACTAGAAATGTGAGTGTTAATTATGGCCTATTATTCAACTACACTTCAACACGATCCTTATAGGAAGAATCTTTTTGGAAAGAACATTGGATTGTTCATCTAAAACAAATAAACAAGACAATCTACTACCTCCTAAATAGAATAATTATCCTATTGCTCTTAGACTAAGAGGCTAGCAACTAGACATCTACAATGTAAGAATTGTAAAGCTAAATAATTGGTGAGATTAATCTATATGATATGCAAGATTAATCTAAGATAATGAAAGATAAATTAATCTAAATGAATGCATTTAAGCTAAATGAGATTACTATGCAAGAATAACAAAGATATGAATGTAAATGGTTCAATGATTAATTCAACATCAGTTCAATGCAATTCAATTTCAACCTTTGTAATGAGGATTTGAGGGCTCCTTCAATAGAATCGAAGAACTTGAACAATGGCTGAGATCAAATTGAATGAATGGTTGAGATTTTAAGAAGATTTGATTATAATAGAAAGTTTTCCTATGAAAAGGAAGTTAATTGATTTTCTTTTGAGTGGAATAATGAGTTAACTGATTTAATTCCTTTCCTAATTTTAGTCAACTCAGAGTTTCCATTTTTGAACTAAAGAGAAGATTTGAAGAATATATTCAATTTAATAAAATAGAATATGAGCTCATAATGGATATTGTTAACTAATTGAATAATTAAACTCAATAATTAAATTGAGGACATATATTATTAAATCAAATGCATTTCATTCCTTAATATCTATTTTAGGAAAAGGCGTATATTTAATTTAATTTAAGTACTTGGACATATAATTAAATTAAAATGATTAATAGGTTTACCTTTGCTAATTTGATTAGACATAGGAATTAACTGCAGTACGTTATTTTAATTTAGATTAGGAATTTTTTGCATTTGACACTGAGGTCCAGTAGTGATTATTAGAATCAAAGTTTCCTAGTAAAATAGGAATTAGGATTGATTGAATAGACCAGAATTGGTTTAGCATGGCAATGTGCCAATTTTAGGGTATTACAAGCATAATCTATAGTTTATTTAGTGAAGGTTGTTGAACGTTAAAATGTGATTTGTTCGATGTTGATTAAAATTTTGGTTATTTTATTTTTGGAAGTTATAAATTTAATGTAATATCTTGATAATGCCCTACATTATTCATTGTACATGGGGGAAGCCTCAAGGAAAACTCAATTAGTTTTTAGGACAATGTATAAAGACAATATGTTTTCTTTGGTTCTAAGTATCATTGGATAACTGTCAATGTAATTAATGAATTAATTATGAGGTTGAAAAATTGATGAGACTAGAGTAGATGATAACAATGGAAATGTATTGAGAACTTCAACCAAACTCTATTGAAAAATAAGTTATTGTATTGATTATTTCACCCTTGCATGTGTTATCTTAGATATCTATGTTATAATACTCATCATACATGGGTCAAAGAGTTTCATTAAAAAAACTACACAATTAAATCTTCATAGCAACATGACAATTGCTTGTGAAAAATATTTCCTACTTATCAAAATATAGATATTCAAAGGTATGTGAAATTTTTGTTTCTACAAATAAAATTCAAAAATATTTCACTGATTCTGTCACTTTATTGGATTTAAATTTCTTTGTATTTATGACAACCAAAATCTAAGGCCTTTGAGTTAAGGCCTTTGAGTTTAATGTTGGGAGTAGATTTCCCATAATGTAAAGCAAAGACAAAAGGAAAGCCAAGCCTTTATGTAAAGCTTGTCACTTTTAAATATTCTTTAATCTAATTTTTATACATTTTCTTTATAAAACTATCTGAAATTTTATAACATATTTTTATGATAAATCTTTCTTATTTAGTGCTATTATTTGCTAAACTATTTTATGATAAATATTGTAAATATTTTTTGTTCTCATTTACAAAACCTTTAACTTACTTTTTTAGGAGGAGAGAAAGAAAATAAAAAATTTCCAATTTTATTTCAAAGTAAAGATTGTCATCTTGCAAAAATGATTTTCTATGGAGTAGTTTCTAAATAGTTTTCTAAATTTTAATAGGGTGAAATTTATTTGCTGTTATTTGCATGTCTACATACATCACTTATTACTTCCGATATGAAAATTTATATCATTTCTTAATTTAGATTAAAAATAATAATGTTATATTAACATATTATAAAATGAAATATAAATTATGAAATTAAATCAATGTATTTAGTTTTAGGATTGGTTTTTTTTTTTGTTTTAAATGTAGCAGTAAAATATTTTAAAATTTATATTACATTTACTTGTCATCAAATTTTCAAAGATGGAATCATGACAAAAGGTGAACTAAATGTTATAAATAGTAACATATAGCATCACATTTCATCTCAAAGAAAAAATATAATAGATTAGTTGACCAGAATTTTAGTTTAAATATTGTCGAGGTGATGCTCAACTTTATATGAGATTGCCTTCAAATATAATCTTAGGAGCACAAATAGTTGGATTTTAGTGAGTGAAGAAAATTGAGACCGAAACTGAGAGCTTGGAACATAAATCAAATTTCAAAAAAAATAAATGGCTGATTGGACTTGAGCCCACATCATGCCTTCCTAGACAACAATGATGTTGTCAAGAATATATTACCATCATCAAATTTTCAAAAATGAGATGATGATAAAACTGAACTAAATGCTATAAATAGTAACACATCACATCACATTTCAATTCAATGCAAAAATATAATACATTAGTTAGATTTTAACTTTAAATATTGTCGAGATGATGCTCAACTTTATACAAACTTGACTTCATGACCACAAATATTATCTTAGTAGGACAAATAATTGGATTTCAGTGAATAGTAACTATGCTACGATTCATGTATAAATATTGCAATAATTATGTCCACTTTTTATCCTGGTCAAACATATCACTCATCATAGACTCCTTCACTAGACTTATAGATCCACCTTTACAAGACGTATAGATCTGTCTCTCTACATTCCTGCCAATTTTTTAAATAATACCATTTCTCTCAGTCTAAACATGTCCAGTTACACAGTATAATAAATTTGAAATTTACCATAGAATTCTTAACGTGCTTGTTAAACTTTATGGATTCCGGCCGTGTGTTGTGAAATTCATTGACAAATCGTTCTACCTAGGAGAACCACGAACCTACAATCATAAAACGCCAAGCGTAAACAGCGCTACAGATTTTTCAAATGCGTAACCGAATCTGTCTTCCCAAGGCACACATTTTCTCATTTTTTGCCCACGTACTCCTCCCCTACTTCAATTCGAAACACATATTCAAATAAAACGCGATTAAACTATTTTTTTATATATTTAAAAATATATATATAATAAACACCATTCTGTCGGCTAGTGGCTATGAAAGCGTACCCTAAACCACCTTCCGAAAACAACGCAAATCATTTCTTCGTACTAACCAAGAGTCTTAGTGAATGTTGATGTTTTCCTGTTTAATAGAATAAATTGTTTACATGATTGTTCTATAGTAATTGTCTTTATTATATATTTCATTAAAGAAAACCATTGCTGGAAAAAGTCGATACTCATTGTTGCTGTTTTACTTCCGACAGCAATGGCAAAGGGGAGGAGTGTTGCCTGTGCAGCCTGTAGAGTGCAACGCAAGAAATGCTCAGAGGATTGTGTTTTGGCTGCACATTTTCCTGCAGATGATCCCGATAAATTCGCAGTTGTCCAGAAAGTGTATGGAACCAGCCATGTCATCAAATTGCTTCAAGTAATTTTTCACCCATGGCCCCATTTTTAGTTTTTGTTGACACTGGCTCCATTTTTGCAGCCATTTTTAACTGTTTCTGAACACCATTATCTTTTCTCTGTTAAATTTGCTTTGCTTGCCTATAACTTCATGCTCCAAAGGTATGGTACCCAAGATCTCCATGTACTCAACAGCTACTTAATTGATTTCTTAAACATAGCAGGGTTTGATTATGACTTTACTCGTTTGCATGGGTTTCAGTTTGATTGTACTTGTTTGCTTCATCTATATTGATTTTAATTGAAGTGTAAATTATAAGGGGGTAAGATAAGTGCATTTCATTTGCAAAGAATTCAAGAATTCAGATGCATCGATTTGGACATGTACATCTTGTTTCTATTACAGTTAGTTGTCTTCTAGAAGAATTACAAGAACTACAAGAACTATTAGATCACATTTCAGATTTAAGTTTTTGTTTGAAATAAAGTATGAACATCTTATTTATATAGCATAATTACGTACTCCCTGTAAGAGAGCAGTTGTAGAGCCATACAGATCATTAAGTATCGAGAAAGTACTTTCTTTATTCTTTTAAATTATGAGAACTTCATGTTTCTAACTTCGATCAAGTGTGTTGGCACAAATTTCATACTGTTATTAATATTAAATATTTTTTGGGTTAAACTAAGTTTATCTTAAGAATGATGCATAGACTGAATTCATTCTTGACATGATTCATATTGCAATATGAAAGAACAAAATTCATTAGGTTTTGGCCAATTCCTCTTGATGAAGTGGAAGTAATGCTAAATAAACAAACTTACTCTACTTTCGTCTTAGACGCAAGGATTAATTTGGTGAAATATAGGTGTTAACAATTTAAAACTCCTTATCAATTAGTTTTCTCAAAGGTAGCCGAAATGCTACTTCCAACTCCTTCAAATCTATGGGCATTACTTTCTTACACACTCTCACTATGGGTCCTCACAATGGAATAACATGGTAGTGTTCCAAATTCACAGACAACGTTGTAGCTTAAAAAAAATACTTTAAATTATTGAAAATTAAAAATATATTTGTTTATAAAATGGGAACAAGATTTGTCAAATATTCAGACAAAATATATTTTTTAATAGGGAGGTTTCGACATCTGGGTTTATAGTTAGAGGGAAAGTGGAAGCTATTGGATTTTTAAAAATTTCTAACAATCTCTCCCTCAACATTATCCAAGGGTCTGAGGATTCGAACACATGACCAAGTTCTGATATCACTTGTTAGAATGGGGTTGTCATTGCACCAAAAGACAGATCTTTCAATGCCTAATGCAACCACTCAACTTATAGTACATAGGAGGCATTGTCACAAATCCTAGGGACTAAACAAATTTCTAACAACCTTTTGTTGAAATACTTTCACTTTGCAATGTGAATGAAGAGAAGTTGTCATTTTTCAGCTATATTTTTTAATGTAGAGTTAGACATGTTGAATCAATAAACACGATCTCTTTCCCTCCTAGATACAAGGACTCATTTGGTTGAATAGACAGTCATATTTTTACACTCCTTGTCAATTTTTTTTGTCTCAAAGGCATCTGAAATGTCCCTTCCATATTTTGTAGCTCTTTATCATTTTCCAAAGAGAGTTCTTTAGTGAAATCCAATTTGAAGTGATTTATGAGATTATCTGTTTCTAGCTTTCGAAAAAGTTCATACCATGTAACATCTAAATAATTATATTGTATGCATGGAACAAAATGGCCTTTTCTGATGGTTAAAAGAACCCATATAATACAACCATTAAGTAGCCCTAAAAATTTTGTGAGTTCATATAAGATATGAAAATAATAATTTTTTGTTGTTATTGTATTTTTCTATAGAACATAGCTTGTACCCTCTATAAGGAACACATTTTGTATCTTGGTTCAAGCTTGTTATATATATGTACCATAGTCTACGAGTTGTGTAGCTCCCACACACATTTTAGAGACTAGAAAGGCATATGGTAACTTGTTGATCTTCCATCTTTGTGCATCAACCTAAATTATTTGTCAATTTTTTAATATTATTCTTGTGTACACATGGTCATGAACATGGAAGAAGAACTTATATAACCCATGATTGAGGAGGTTACACAAGGAGGATTATTTAGTTGGAAAAGTTTACAGGACCTAATTGCTTCTGACAAATTGTTTGTGTTTGTAGATTTTCATATAAAATTAAGACAATCAACACCTGTAATATGATCACAAAACATGAGACATTGAAAATAAGCATCTCGGTAAATATGTCACTTATAAGAATAAATCCTACAAGACAACAAAAAATGATGGAGTATTTTAGAAATGAGATAAGGGCTCGGATCCAAAATAATTTGGCTAAATCTAGGAGAAACCTTTAAGGTGAAGATTAATTCAAGGATGCATCTAGAGATATTTATAGAATATAAGTTGATATTCTTCTTGAGGAGGAAAAATTGTTGAGTGCTTTGACACAAATGGGTAAGAGTAATATACTTAATGTTACATTCTTTTCAGATTATTTACAGGTAGAGGAACTTGTAGATCATATTAATGAGCAAGAGGATTACTTTTAACTTAAAGATGTTAAAGATAGACATGGAGTTAGAATAGATCAAACAAAGTTCAAAAATCATGTTTCTTTATGGTAGAAAGAATTACACAATGATAGGGTAGGTTGTGGTGAATCTAAGATAACAAGATAGATGATTATGGTTTCTCTTCTTAAGGCCAAGGTTCATATTGGATGATTAAAAATTGAATTGTTTAAGAGGTTAAACTTTTTTAAATAAATAGATTTTAAAATTAAAGAGAATGTTAAAGAGTTCTACAAGATGACAATTAGATCTCCTGATTTAAAATCATCAAAGGAAGAGGTGGCTAGATATAATAATGGCCTAAGAAATAATATTCAAAATAAAATAATTATCATGAAGATTAGTATTATGCAAAGGAATAAGATATGTTGAAGAGAAGAAAGTTACCCATAAGATGAGGGATAAGCCAATTGTTGATAAAGGAACTTATAAAGTTATGATTAAATAATATGTATGTATAATAGAGAATAATTTTAATGATGTGATGGTGGAAAGGTAAAGTGATGATTTTATTAAAATGGTGATCAATTGTTATTTTTTCATTGATATCAACTATTCGCCTGGTGTTCTTGGTGTTTTACCAAGTATAAGATAAAATGCAAATGATCTATAGGATAAATGTTTTTCATTGATGACAGAACCAGCCCCTGATGAACCTAGACATAGAAGGGTCATGTTTAGGATAAAATGCAAATGATCTATAGAGTGCAACGCAACAAATGCTCAGAAGATTGTGTTTTGGCTCCACATTTTCCTGCAGATGATCCAGATATATTCGCAGTTGTGCAGAAAGTGTATGGAACCAGCCATGTTATCAAACTGCTACAAGTAATTTTTTAACCATGGCCCCATTTTCAGGTTCTGTTGACAATACTGGCTCCATTTTTGTTTTGTGTTGTAATGGCTTTTGTTTTTGCAGCTATTTTTAATTTTTAACTGTTTCTGAACACCATTAATTTTTCTCTTTTACATTTGCTTTGCTTGCTTATAACTTCAAGGTTCAAAGGTGTGGTACCCAAGATTTTCTTGTGCTTAACAGCCCGTTAATTGATTTCATAAAGAGAGAAGGGTTTCGTTTTGATTGTACTTGTTTGTTTCATCTGTATTGATTTTAATTTAAGTGTAAATTAGAAGCGGGGTAAGATAGGTGCATTTCATGTGCAAAGAATTCAAGAATTCAGATGCATCGATTTGGACAATATATGTACATCTTGTTTCTATTACAGTTAGTTGTCTTCTACAAGAATTACAAGAGCTATAAGATCACATTTCACATTTCAGATTTAATTCTTTTGTTTGAAATAAGGTATGAATATCTTATTTATATAGCATAATTACGTACCTTCTGTAAGAAAGCGGTTGTAGATCAATACAGATCCATATAGTTCATTAAGTATCGTGAAAGTACTTTCTTTATTGTTTTAAACTATCAGAACTTCATGTTTGTAACTTTTGTCGAGTAACTGTACTGGCACAAATTTCATACTGTTATTAATATGAAATGTTTTTGTTGGTTAAAGCGTTCTAATATTGTTATTGTAATATTTTTGGAGTATGATGTGTGCATTGTGCATTGAATTTTCTCCCAATAAAACATACTAATTTGATTTCAGGGAGCTGTAATAATCTAATATTTCTAACAACTAAAATATATTAAAATTAACATTTAAATAATTATCATTGATACTGAATTTTTATTTTTATTTTTATTTTTCATTTATTTCAGATTGTTTTCTAATATTTAGATATATATATTTTGAAATGAGCAACAATTAAGCTCTCTTCTCTAATGATATTTACT
Organism: Cupressus sempervirens; assembly: GCA_028749045.1. Classification (NCBI taxonomy): domain Eukaryota; kingdom Viridiplantae; phylum Streptophyta; class Pinopsida; order Cupressales; family Cupressaceae; genus Cupressus; species Cupressus sempervirens. The sequence goes on along the minus strand of CM053789.1, from coordinate 126,536,597 downwards.
CTTCAAGTTTCTTTATTATTCTTCTTATTAATTTATTTATTGCTTCTCATGATTTTTATTTTGTTTATAGCTGTGATGCATGTTCGGTTGTTCAGAAGGTGCATAGCCCTTTAGAAACCTTCCTTACATAATAAAAAAAACTTTTTTTTTTTGTTTAGAAAGCATAAAATCTGAAATGGCTACTAACTGGATTTTGTTTTCTTCAGCTTAGATACCTGTACTAGTTTACAATTTATTGTATAAAGCTAGTAGCTATTTTGACAAGCTATTTTTCATTTCTATAACAAAATGGCTTAATTTTTCTAGCCATACAATCCATCCTTATTCTATTTTCCAACTTGATCATAGTCTAAGGGAATTTTTCCACCAATCTTTCTTTCACTTCTTTCAAATAGATTTTTATGTATAGTCGGGTTTAAAGAACACACTTTAAGCTTTAAATTAATGTGAGTGGGTTATTCAAAACCACATCAACTTCTTTCATTGTATCTGTCTTTTGGTCTACCTTCAAATAGTCTATTGAAATAAATCAAATTCTTAAACACCTTTTTAAAACATGTGATTAATGTTGGGTGTGTAGAGACACACAAGAATAAAATATGAAACTTAATGTGTTGTGGCACAATAAAGATCAATTGTATTTTATTACTCTTTGATTTACAAAATGGATACACAACACTCCCTTTTATAGGCAAGTTTACAATCTCTAGAAATTTTTGACATTTACTGACAAGACAATTATCTATAGAATTATGGAAACTACTATAGTTGACATAGCCTAAACCTATACCTAAACCTAAACCTAAGCTACTAGAAACATTTAATGATGGATTGGAGTAGAAATTAATATTACTATCAACTATTACAAAGCTTCTTTAATATTTACAACTCTGAGAGCCTCCTTCAAAATTTCAAACTATACTTGTGGTAAGGCCTTGGTGAAGATATTTACAAGTTGCTCCTTTGATCTGTGATACTATAGATTAATTTCTCTGATATTATATAGCTCTCTAATGAAGTGATACCTTGTGTCAATGTGTTTTTTTCTCTCGTGAAACACATGGTTCTTTGAATGTGCAATAGTAGACTTGTTATCACAATAGGGTGTAGTAAGTCCATCTTAAGCTTGCATTAAGTCTTTCAAAATCATTCACATCCATACTGCTAGACATGCTACTATTGTTCCTGCTACATACTCTACTTCAGCTGATGAGAGAGTTACTATAGGTTGCTTCTTTGATGCCCAAGCTACAACATCTATCCCCGAGATGAAATGCATATTTAGATGTGCTCCTTCTGTATTCCCTACAAAATTATTATCTATATATCCAACTAATTAAAAATTATTTGAAGTAGAATACAAAATGCCATGATTCATAGTTCCTGCAATATATCTCAAAATCCATTTTCCTACATGCCAATGTGAGTTCTTTGGTGAATCCATGAATCTAGAGATTAAACTCACTCCATACATAATATCTGGTCTAGTAGTAGTGAGATACATCAAACTACCAACCAATCTTTTGATTATAGTTGAATCAAAACTTTTCTCAATATCTTCTCTATTGAATTTGGTGCCTACTACCATAGGTGTAGAAATTGGACTGGAATTTATCAATCTAAATCTTTTCAGAATATCTTTTACATATTTACTTTGGCAAATAACAATTCCTTTATCATTTTGTGTAACTTCAATGGCAAGAAAATATTTCATCAATCCTAGATCTATCATTTCAAATTCCCTTTTCATTGTTGATTTAAACATGTCAATAGATAAATTACCTATGAAGATCAAATCATGAACATATAAAAAAAAATCAAAATCTGACCTTGTTCATTGACCTTGGTATATAATGCCAGTTCACTGATGCTTCTCTTGAATCCATTCTCCATCATGTGTGAATCTATTCTTCTATACCATGCTTCAATCCATAATGTGCCTTCTTCAACCTATAAACTTTGTCTTCAAGTCCTCTTATTTCATATCTTGGTGGGTTCTACACATAGACTTCTTCATCAAAATATCCATTCAAAAATGTTAATTTGATGCCCATTTGGTGAACCATCCATTTATTTTGAGCTGCAATAGATAATACTATTCTAACAATATAAACTCTTGCTATAGGTGCAAATGTTTCATTATAGTCAACCCCATTTCTTGTGAAAATCTTTTAGCAACTAACCTTGCCTTATATTTATCTACATCTCCATTAGCTTTAAACTTAGTCTTATAAACCCATTTTACACCAATGCAATATTTGTTCTTAGGTAAATCAACTAATTCCCATGTATCATTTCTTTCAATTGATTTTATTTCATCATTCATTGCATTAATCCAACATTCTTCCTTAATTGCATCTTCAAAATATATAAGATCTTGAGTAAATAAAGAAAAATTTGATTGCAAATCTAATTTACTTCCTTGATCATAAATCTCACTCAACCTTCTAGTTTTCTTGCTTGATCTCAATTGTGCAAGTATAAGATTTGAATTATTACCTGTGAATTCAAAGATTTTGCATGCTCAACTTCATTTTCTAAGTGATCTCCTAGTGGACTTCATGATGGATTTCCTTCTTGTTCACTTGGTTGATCCTCTTGATATTCATTATCCTTTTTATCATTCCCATCAAATGGTATTGTTGTAGCACTTGTAACATTTATATCTATATTTCCATCCCAAGATTCATCCTCTTTAAACACAACATTCCTACTCATAATGACTTTTCTAGTGAGAGGATTAAACAACTTACATGCCTTAGATTGCTCATCATATCCAACAAAAATGCATTTCTCACTCTTATCATCTAACTTACTTCTAGTTTCTTTAGGAACATGTGCATATGCAATACAACCAAATACTTTGAGATGAGAAACACTATGAATCTTACCACTCCATGCTTGTTGTGGAACCATGTCCCTCACATTCTTTGTTAGACTCCTATTCAAAATATAAATAGCACAAGACACTACCTCAGCCCAATACTCATTAGGAAGATTCTTACCTTTCAACATGCTCCTTGCCATCTCCATTATTGTCCTATTCTTTCTCTCGAAAACACCATTTTGATGTGGTGTGTAACTGTTAGTAAATTGCTTTTTAATTCCATGATGCCTGCAATAATCTAAAAATTCATTTGACTTGTACTCTCCCCCTCTATAAGATCTCAATACCTTGATAGGTAAACCACTTTGTTTCTCAACAAAAGCCTTGAATTCTTTAAATTTTCTAAAAGTTTTAGATTTGTATTTAAGAAAGTAAACTGATGCCTTTCTACTGAAGTCATCAATAAATGTTAACAAATAAATACTCCCCTCTAATGATGGCATTTTCATTGGACCACATATATTTGAATGCACAATTTCTAAAGGTATTGTTGTTCTATATGACATCCCTTTGAAAAACTCTCTCTATGATGTTTAGCGAAATTACAACTTCCACATGTACTTAATGATGCTTCAATTGGGGGTAAGCCTCTTACCATTTCCTTTCTTTGCAATTAAGATAATCCTTTGATATTTAGATGAAAACACCTCAAGTGCCATATTCACATTTGATCTTCACTTGCTATCTTGAAACTTGTTGCAACTTCATCAATAATATTGCTCTTCAATTGAAGTGAAAATATTTTATTTTTCATTTCTACCCTTGTAATCACCAAGTTATTGGGAGGTATATCAAATATAGTGCGCATTTTTTTCTCAAAATTAACTCTATAACCTTTTTGACTAAGTTGCCCCACACTAATAAGATTATGTTTCGAACTAGGTACAAAGTATACATCAGAAATAGATTTATCACCATGCTTTGTTATAACATTGATTGTGCCCTTTCCACTAACTCGTTATTTCTCAACTTCACTTCTAATTTAATTGATCTATCCAAACATTCAAAAAACTCTTTGTTGCCTGTCATATGATTGCTACAACCACTATCTAAAAACCAAAAATCATTTGTGCTCTCTTCAGCTACATTGCAAGTAATAAAAAATGTCTCAGAGTTACTCTGAGAAAAATTTACATTTTTTTTTACTCATGTCAGTGTTTTTTTTTCGACACTCATTTAAAAAATTTCCAAACTTCTTGTTGTAATAACATTGAATATTTGATTTATCATACCTTTGTGATGTCTGGTTGTTATAGCTTCCCCTTGAATAGGAGTATTGATTTACTCTTCCTCTTGAATCTGGACTCCTTTCTTCTTTTTGAAAATTATTTTTGCCTCTTCCTCTTCCTCTAAATCTAACATTTCTTCTTACTCTACCTCTACCAAATGCCATTTGTGTTTTGAATGCATTCTCTAGTGAATTACCATTATGCTTGTTCAACCTATCTTCATGATTATACAAGGATCCAAATAGCTCATCTATAGACAATATTGTTCAATCCTTAGATTCTTCAATTGCAACCACAACATTATCAAATTTACAAGGAAAACTTCTTAAAATCTTTTCTACAACTTTGTGGTCAGAAATCTCATCAACATTCATCCTTACTTGATTAATCATATTCATAACATGATTTGAAAATTACTCTATAGAGTTAGAATCTTTCATTTGTAAATTCTCTTCTAAGTGCTTGCAATTTAAAAATCTTTAACTTACTTGTACCTTGATATGCAATCTCAAGAATGCCACAAGCTTGTTTAGCTATAATAGTTGGCTTGATTAGCATTTAAGATTATATCTAATAACTCATAGGAATCAAATATAAGCTTTATTCTAAAAGCCCAATCATCATAATTCTTTCCAGAAAACATTGGAATTAAAGCCTGAAAACTCCTGAAGTCATGCCTGATAGAAACTTATAAACAAAATTCACAAATATAACAATCCCCATATAGGGCAATAAAAAAACTTATAGATCTTACAATAACTTTATATCCCCTTTCTCTTTTGCAATCCTCCTTATGCACAATCCTTCAAACTCCTTTATAGATCTCACAATAGCTTTATATCCCCTATCTCTGCTACAATTCTCCTTATGTACAATCTTTCAAACTTGGCTCTGATACCACTCTATTGGGTGGGCATAGGCATAGAAGAATAAAATATGAAACTTAATGTACTGGGGCACAATAAAACTCAATTATATTTTATTACTCTTTGATTCACAAAATGGATACACAACACTCCCTTTGGCAAGTTTACAATCTCTAGAAATTTCTGACATTTACCAACAAGACAATTATCTACAAAATTTTGGAAACTACTACAGCCAACACAACCTAAACCTAAACCTAAACGTAAACTTCTAAAAACATTTAATGACAGACTAGAATAGAAATTAATATTTCTAACAATTAAAACAATTTTGTTTGTACAGCCCTTACTTGCCCTATAGAAACAACAATTCAACCTCTTGCAGTGATGTACCATACTCCACCCGTGGAGATATAGTGATAGAAGCTTCCATTTTTATTTATTTCAGTATGGTACCTAGGAACTCTATTCCTCAAAAAATGTATAATAACTTGTTACTCGGATTTGGCAACTTGTTGCCGTTGTATATATTCTACAATTAACAGTGTGTCCATTCTTGTATTTCGAATATGGGAAATGCCTAGAATAATTTCAACATGTTGGTCATCTAGGAGAAGAAGAATACATGGTGAGTAAGTGCAATAGCCAGGCTTTCATTAATGGAAGGTGTTGGAAGTTGGGCTGTTCTTTTTTCTTAATAATGTTCATCAAATATTTTCACATCAATATAACAAACATCTTAATATTTCCACCATATATTATTATGTAGCAAAAAGTGATCAAATTATAGTACTATTTATAGAATCGAGAATAAATTTGGGTTCGCAACTTGTTTGAACGATACGAGACAATTTCTGAGTTCCTTTAGTTGCACGAATACCTATAGTTACATTCTATGCACCATGTACAGCATTCTAGAAATGCAGTGGTGATCAAGTTGTTCTCTCAAATTTCCTTTCTACTTTCTTATGGGTATCCTCATTTCAATAGTGATATTTAAAAATCTAACAAATGGGTTCTAATTATAATAACTCTTACTGATGATGATTCAAGCAGTGTGATCAAAGGCTTTAACTGGTTGTGGAAGTCTGATATTTATGAAATTTTGCTGTAGGGTTTGGAGATTGAGCAAAGAGCAGAGGCAATAAGTAGTCTGGTCCGTGAAGCAAATGCAAGAGTGAAGGACCCCATCAATGGAAGTATTAGTGTAGTCCATGAGCTAAAAAACCGAATAAATGATCTGGAGTCTCAGTTGGCGTCCAAGAGAGAGGAGGTCGTGCAAATGCGTTCAGAGTATGATAAACTTGTATTCGTCCTGTTTGCTGGATCTCCAGATGTTCAAGATGTGCACCACAATGATTTAGCTGATGAGATCTTGTATGAAGATAGGGATCCACTGCTATTGTGGGAGCCAATGAACGTATAAATTAACTGCTGTTGTGGAAATTGATATGTGATGTACACAAGAAATGTTTAATATCTTCTTGAAAACTAGATATGCACACTAGCACGATAAATATTATGTTTACTAAACCTTATAGAAAACTGTATCTTTGAACTGCCTAAAGGTATAATATATTGAAAAAACTTATACTATTCAGATACAGATAATCCTTAAACAATTTTGGACATGCTAAGGTCTGATAGCTTTATAGCTCAACATAAATTCAATCAGCAATGCAGCTTTAATCGCTGGTTAAAACAAAAATCGCAGTTTGATATAAAGATCATTAGATGTAATATTTTTTAATAGAAAATAAGGTACATTATGTACATATTTGTTATGTTTGATTTTTTGTATTTAAAGCATGAGTAGCATGTCAGTTTATGACATTGTTATAGCATGACCTGTGAGATGTGTAGGTCTCATTTTGTTGTAGGCAGTTGTAGAGATAGAACAGGTGAGTAAATGTATGTCCAGCATGTTTATTGACTGTATGTTCCTGAATAATTAGTTTTCTGATGAAAATAAATTCTTTTGAATGTTATAGGAAATCGTAATATTGTATTTCTTTTGTATAGCTACATGATCAGTGAAGTTGTGAGTGTTTGTATTTATGTATTTTGTCGTATGATTTTCTGAATTGCAGTGAAGTATGGAGAATATGTTGGAGTCTTATTTCATATCTTCATGATGTTGCGTAGTTCTGTTTTGTGGTTAAAAATAAGTATACAAGTGTCTTTATATAATTTTTAATTAGTACAGAAGAATAGTTTAGAATCTCTTCATTTTTCATAGTGTAGCTGCTAGTTGACTATTGAAAATAAACTATTAAACAAAGGAGGGATATACAAAATTTTCCAAAAGCCCACAATTGTTTTCTTCACCTCCATTTTTTACATTTCCCTCCAATCTTCTCTCTCCAAAAGTATGTTGTTTTCTTCACCTCCATTTTTTACATTTCCCTCCAATCTTCTCTCTCCAAAAGTATGTGTAAGCAGCAAAACAAACAGAATTAGTAATTTCATGGGAACACTGCTCCATAAAATATTCCTTAAATTGTGAAGTAACCGCTGTAGCCAAATCAAGCTTAGACATGAAGATCTCCTCTTATCAATATTGATTTGAAGAGGTCTAAAATAGATATTCAAACAAAAATGTTAATCATAATTTTTATAGATAAATGTTTTGATGGAAATGAAACATCAATGAAATAGATGATATCTTGTGGACAAATAAGTAACGTTTTCTTATTGAGGCCCCTTTTAAAATTAAAGTTTATTTTATAAATTGAAGAAGTGGCTCTCATATTTATTCTTTCTTCATCTTCTTTTTAGTACTTGTTGGTAGCCTAGGTATTAGTACTTGTCAGTAGGCTAAGTACTATTGTGATACATATTTTTGGTTTCTACAATTTTGAATTTGAATTAGTCATTCTTTAAATTTCTTTATCAAAATATTACATTGCATATTTTAGAACCATGATTTTTAACTTTACAATTTTAGAAAATATTTTTCTACAAATTTAACATTTTTTTAAAACTAATATTTTTTAAGACTGATTTTTAATTAAACTAATGTGATTCATATTTGTTTGATAATATTTTGAAAGTAAGTACATTGATTTAGAATTTTATATTTTAATATTGTATTTTCTTATTACTTATATTATATAATTGTTTAAGAAATATTATTTTGTATTATTATCATGAAAATATTACTATTTTCATATTATAATTTATTTATAATATATCAATAATTACATTTATTAATAATTTTTTTAAACATAATATAATAACTTTATTAAATTAAAATTAGAGTTATATAACAACTAAAGGCAAGTACTAAGCCACTATGTGGCACTTGTTTAATTTGACCATAGATCAAGCACAATTTAGTGAGTTCTTCCTAAATAATTTTTTTCCTTTTTAACAACTTGTAATTTAGATATTTTAGAGATATATGAGAAAATTCCATCTTAAAAGCATTTTAGATATATTATGAAAGGGTCTATAGTCAAAAACTTTATTTTTGCTATATTTATATTTTGAGTGTTATAACAATCAAGTCACGAAACAATAAATTTACTTAAAGTTTATGAAGAACTCATGATAACTCATTATAGGGTTACTTATACCATCTTTAATTTGAAATTTCCATGTCGTTATTGGTTGGATTAGAATTAGTTCAATTTAAGCTAATAAAAGGGTCATGTATTTGTGGAACACACCAGGAGATTAAGAAAGGAGGTGCATCATAGTTTAACAAAATTAATATATTTCTTTTGGAGCTCAAAATTCATAATTTTCATCAACAAAAGGAAAGACCAACTAATCAAGTTCAATGGCTAAGAAGCACAAGATTTTTGGAGAAAATCCAATTACCCAAAAGCCAAACTGATGATATTGCATTATATGTGAAAGCTTTTGTAACAAGAGCTCTATGTGAGTTGTAGTCCCTGGCTTTTGAATTGAGATAGGGATGTTTTGTTTTTCAAATTGTAGAGGGTTTCAACTTTGAAATTTATTCATGATTAGTTGTCTAGTCTTTAATACAACAACTAGTAAACAACAACTTCTTACGTAGAGCAAAAAACTTGTTATTTTAAAAAATTAGGGAGTGAATAGTTTTCAGAAGTCTTATGACTCTTATAATAATATCAAATTTATATTATGTTATGCTATATAAACATGCATAAAATATATACATAAGTCATAGGTTTTGTATGCTGCTTTGTAAAAAGAAAAACTCATTTAGAATTCTGATTTGAATCAAGTAGCATATTTTCACAAAGTCAACATATTTAGTAGGTTCCTTTTCTAAAAGGAAAAATCTATATTCTTTTAGTTTGTATGATGTCTTGGAAGTAATATGAAAATGGTGTTCGAAATTGCAAACTTAATAACTTCTCTTATACACGATTTTCCTTCACAATAGAAAGGTGCTAGTTGGAGGTAGAAGTAATGTGATGTGAATGAATTGAAGAATGGAAATGTACAACTCATGATTGATTGGTTGTTTTTATGGTATGCTAATTTTACCCTGATGCTTACTATCCAAGCATTCCAAAATTCTTTTGAAGACTATAAGTTGCCTATGTACCTTGTACTTCATGAAGTTAGTAATGTGTTTATATTTGTTTGAAGTAAATTTGATTTTTACCAATGATACTAGTAAAAAATTATTTATAAGTGCTTAGACTTGGTGTTTCTCTTGTAATTGAATAATAGTATAAAGTTCTTAGATCATAAAACATATGTAGTAAGATTAAATTATGAGTTTCTTAATAAGCTCTTTGAAGATTTCAAACCAAAAATTATTCAATGAGTAGGATAGTATAAACCAACCCTGTAAACATTTCCAAAACATTTTAAAGAAGATGTGTTCTCTATCACTTACTAGTATCTGTCATGACCCAAATAATTATGCATCTCTAACCTACATGCATAAAATAATTGACATGAAAACACTTTTAAGAATAGATGACATATATGCTAAATTAAATCAACTAAATTGACTTATGGTAACTATATTTTTCAAGAGAACTTACAATATAAGTATACTCTATCAGTAACCAAAGTGCCTTTAAATGCATATTAGGGTCAAATGATATACAACTTTTCTTTAGAGTAAGCTCAATTAACATATTGGAGACAATGTGATAGCTGTTCTGGAATCTGTATGTATCATAAATAAAAAAATACATAGAGTGGAACATGTGTGTGCTAACATTTGTACACAAAGAAAGAGTTTTTCGTTATTTGCATGTCAAAAATAGATCTCTATCTTATAGTGTTGCTTATATTTTTTTAATGTTCATTTTCAAATAAGTTCCACCTTAAAACAATCTACATAAATTTATGTAGATTTGAATTTTAGAAACCACAAAATTAATAGTGGAAATGGAGATCTTAGTTGAGATGTTGCTTGGTCAAAGACTTGCAACAATATTTTCTTTTATGTAAAATAACTAATTAGTAAACTAATTTTGAAACACAAAAGAAACCAAATTAAATCATTATTGTTTTAAAAGTTATTTTTTATGATTGTACAAACATAAATTTTAAACATTCACTCATTATTTTAATATTATGCCATTGGGGGTTTCAAATTTTGATTAAATGTTACTTATCAAATAGATTACAAGTTCAACAGTTTGGTATCGATAAAAGATAATATATAGTATTATAGCTAATTTTTTTCAAATAAATAGACCTTGACAGAGACTCGCATTACCAAACCATGTGTGGAAAGTCTGTTGCCTTAAACAAAACAAATAAAATTAAATATAGCAGAGGTCTGCTATATCCATCTATGTCATTTATGTGCTCAATGCATGTATAGTTAACCTATACAGAGTGGGGGTCAAGGTCATTTATACCAGAAAGCTTGACTACCCATTTATGTGGTTGATAGTCCCTGGTTGTTGAGTGTTGACTGTAGGCAGGAAGGGAGTGGCCAATGCCACTATTCCTAAAAAATCCTAAATTTATGTGATTATTCCACACTTAACGATGGTAGAGGCTGAGAAATGGAAATAATTTCTAAGAGATTACAATGGAGAATTGTGAAATGGGCTACAAAAGTGTTTATACAAATCATTATTTTTGCTTGTGTAGGACAAGATCTTCTAAATTTGTAACAATAGAACACACTATAAAGAAGTTGGAAATAGATGTAGCCATTATGATATGTACATACATGTCATTTGTGAGGTAATTCCAAGCATAGAACTCTAAAAATGGAGGTCATGTGTTCAATCCCACTTCCACTAAAGCATGGGAAAATTAAAAACTAGAGCCATAGTGTGAAAGAACTACTATATCTTAATGTAAATTCTAGAGTGTGGAACCAAATCAGACTATCATGCTCTAACCTCTCATTATTGGGTTGGAGGATTTGGACCTTGAATCACAAAATAACTGTGAAATGTCCCCCTTAGTTACCATGTTTGAAAGTATATGTACAAAAATAGTATGTGTTTCCCCTCAATGACAAAAAATATGTGCAAAAACACCATCAATTATGGCTAACCTACACCATGACCATTGATCTTTATGCTGCAACTTCATCAATTTTTAATCTGACTCAAGGTTTCTATTCAAAGGGGCTTTAACAGAAATGAAAACTTAAGGGAGAGGTCAATAGAACATAGAGAGACTAAAAATGGGAAAAATTATCAAGGGTTTGATTATTCTTGAGGTGTAATTGACAATCTTTTTGCACTATTTTCTCTTGTTACTAGCATAAAGGACTCTGCATAGTGATACAAAGATTCTCTGAAAGCAACAAATGTTATTTTTATTTCTCATAAATGGACAAGAAAATTGTAAATCTATCATAAGAATCATTGCATTAATAGAAAATGTTCATCCAAAACAAAGATAGTGCTATCTTTTGAGGAAGGAAAACATAGCTACAAAACCTCATCTTTCACTTCAACTCCAAACCCTCAATAATGGCTACGTAGTCCACTATTTTTTACCTACACCTTTTTCATAGCCAACTTCATTCTTGCAAGGCATCCTAAGATATGAAAATAATAGTCTATTTAAACTAATCCTAAGAAAATTTAAATTACCTCAAACCAAACTCTAAACTCTCTAATAAATTTATTGCAGAGTTGTTGATGTTTATAAGGAAAGAATAAAGAGAGCCAATTTTTTTATTTTTTTAAAGGAAATTACCTTGCAAGTGAATGCATCATCTACCACATATGTCTCTGCATGTAAGAAAAATGTGGAATTATAGACAATGCATGTGAATCTTTTTATAAGTGATAGCTAGAGACCACATGCAATTTTATTAATTTTGTCAAATTATTAGAAAAGGACTACCTAGAAAAATAGTATCAACCAATGAAAAAATGGAAATAATAGAATGAGAAAATAGAAAATATAATATAGTGAGTAAAACCATAGCTTAAAGGTTCTTGAGACAATTTTCCAAGAAAGATTAATTGAAAAAATACACATGAAAAATTTAGTCTCCTACCTTATGATAGGGACTAATAATGCGATAAAAGGAAATTCTTGAAGATCTCTTGTAAAAGTCAAGTTGCATTGAAGTAAAAAGTATGTTGAGAAATTAAAAATTGGAAAGCCAGAGAATAGAAAAGTATGATTCCAAATTAAATGTAAACTAGCTTTATATCTAGCATGGTCTTCTATATATTTATTATTTTAATTTTTAGGCATATCTTCCAAAGAAGGCTATACAAAATCCATATGGAGAGAGTCTAAATTCTGACAGATGATCCTAAGAGTATATACAAGTGTATCTAAGAAACCTAGAAAATGTAAACATGATGTGTGAAGCCAAAAATGTTTCTTGCATGTTTAAAATATTGTAGGAAATTTAGCAAGATAGCTTTACAAAAGATGAATTTTATTTCAATGTTGAAAGTTTCTTGGTGCGTCAACATCTAGGAGTCATAAATTTTGATTCGTATTGAAATATGATTGAAAAGATTATTTGAAAAGAGTATTGTTAAGAAGGAGATTGTTGAAGAAGACTATGTGTTTCAATCATTGTTTTGTCACTGATATCAAACTTGCTATTTGCTAGTAAGACAATTACTTATATATTTCAATTACTATCACTTAGTTGATTGATGAGGAATATTTCATCAACAAGATGTAACAAAAGCACCTAGAGGAAAAGTTGAGTTATGATTATGTAATGAAGTACAAGGATCAATTAACATAGTGATAACATGATATATTAATTATCTAAATGAGGTTACAAAATGGATGACTACACATAGAAAGTTTAGAAGAACAAGTTAAATGAAGTTTGTTTTCCAAGCTTAACTAAGTGGATAGTAGGTGTCGAGAAAAGTGAGTACAAGCCAAGTAGAAAGTTAGTTGGAGCTAAGTGAAAGAAAATTATAGTGGATGTCGAGCAAGACAATAGATGCCAAGTGAATTTTAGTTGATGCTGAGCACTAGTAAAATCTAGTTGATATCAAATGATTTTATAATTGATGTCAAGTGATGTAGTATGTGTTGAGCATCAAAATATTGATAATGCCGAGCTACTGTATTATGAAAAGGATTGAGGATTTTCCAAATAAAAGATGACAAGTTTGTTTTCTTGGAACTTGTGAACCAGGAGGAAGATAACATTGATGAGATGGTGGAACAAAATTTGATATAAACTATTGTTAGGAAAATTAAAATGGATTCTAAGAAGAAGCTTCTAGAGAAGATAAGATATGGGGCAGATACATTGTATCCTACCTAATAAATCCAAAACCCTAATTTATATGATGGATAATGAGCACAAAAATATTTTAATTTCATGTCTATAGGAATGTCTAGTCATGAAGTAAAAGAGTAAGAGATTGGTTTTATGTGTGAGAAACTAAGGAGGAGAAGGAATTAGGGGTTTTGATTCATCAAGGGACCAAGAGAAGTGTTTGCAATGGTGTACTAAGCAAGAAGGCTTAAGGAGATCTATGCTTGAAGGGTGAACAAGCTATTTTAACTTCAAAGTGTAAAGGCCAAGTAGAATGGAGGACTGAATAGAGATTTTTAATCTACAAGAGAAGTTGTAAGTTATATCAGATCAAAGCTCTACTATTACTCTCTAACAGTTGTATCAATCTAGGGTAAATCCTTTCGATTATGGTTGACCTAATAGTCATTAGAAAATCCTCTAATTATCACATTTAATAGTGTGTATTGTAATCTTTAATAGGGTTGGCCTTTCATAGGGCATCACTCCAGAAGAGTGAAAAAGGAGTATCATGTTACTGGTAGTTTTTCCCAAATCGGGTTTTCACTTTAAATCATTGTGTTAAGTGTCCTAATGAATGTGTTATGTTTCATACTTTGTATTTCTGCAATCTGATTAGATAGTAACCAACAAGTTTTAAGTATTTACATATTTATTTGTATGTATGCATGAAAATGAATGTTTTATGGGTTCACTGAGATAAAAAAAGGTTTTAATTGGAGATCTAGACCTTGAATAAATGACTCACCCCCGTCTCAGTTATTCTAAAGAATTCCAACAATTGGTATTAGAGCCATCTACTTAAGAGGAATAATTTGAAGGTACTAGAAGCACAAAGATCAAGATGTCTAAAAGAGAAGTACCTAAGCTCAATAGAGATAACTTTATTACATGGCAAAGTTTGATGAAGCTACACCTTGGAGGACTTGGAGATCATGCACGATATTCCATTACATTGGAGCATGTTGATCCAACAGGAGCCTAACTACAAAAGATATGAAGAAAAAGGAAGAACACAATCAGGAGATGTTGGATATTGTCTCTACCATAAGCTATGTTGAATTTGATGATATCAAAGGATGTGACACTGCAAAGAAGATGTGGGATGCCCTAAGTACCATCTATGGAGGAGACAAAAATGTTCAAAGAGCCAAGTTTGAGAGCCTCAGAGGTAATTTTGATGACATGAGAATGGAAGAAGGTGAGAATATTGCTCAATATGTTGCTAGGATAAAAGAAGTTGTTAGTGCAATAAAAGGTGCTACTAGTCAAATAGATGATGATACTATGCGAAGTAAAGTCTTAAGGACATTAATTCTTGTTTATGCTATTAGAGTTTCTATAATCAAAGAGCTAAGATGTATACTAGGAAATAATCTAACCCTTAAAGGTCTAGTAGGTAGACTCACTACTTTTGAGCTATCTAATTTTGACAATTACAAACTTGAAAGTCTTGAATCTACTTTCAAAGCTAAATTGTTATTGAAAGATTCTGATGAGGTGAAGAAGAACAAAAAGAAGAGAAAGATAAAGTATGCATCTAGTGATAGTGATACAAATGAGGAAGATATTAAAAAATTGGAAGCACTACTAGCAAGAAGATTTTATAGAGGTTAAGGTAAGATTATAGGTAAGTTACCCATCATTTGTTTCAATTACAATGAAGTTGGTGATATTGCTACAAGATGTACATAGAAAAAGAACTATAGAGAAGGAAACAAGCACAAATATAGAAGAGAAGATGATGGCAAAGATTACAGAGACAAAGGCAAGGAGTCATGCTACATTGTTGATGAATATGATGATGAAGTGGTATATGTTGCAATGAAGGATGAATCTAATGAAGATGAGGAAACTACACGTGTGGCTTGTGTGAACAAGGATGATATGGAGATCATTGACAATGGATGCTCAAATCACATGACTAGAGACAAAAGTAAGTTCATTACCTTTAATTCATTTGAAACAAATAGTATAAGATTTGGTAATGATACACCATGTTTGATAAAAGGAAAAGGGTCTATCAAAAGACAAGATCTCATGTGACAATGCTTACTATGTTGAATGATTAAATTATAACTTCTTAAGCATATCACAATTGAATAATTTGGGAAGTAAAGTAGAATTTTAAAATAAAACTGCCAAGATATATGACACAAATGGGAAGTTGATCGGAAAAGGTGATCAAACTATAAGTAATATGTTCTATGTAGATACAGAGGATGTTACTTGCCTTATTATAAAATTTGATGATGTATGGCTTTGGCACAAGATATTGTGTCATGTTAATTTTGATAACATAGTTAGTAGTAGTAACATGAAGAAAGTTAGAGGATAGCCTAAGTTGAAGAAACCTAATAATATAGTATGCAAACAATGTCAGCTAGGCAAAATGACAAAGTCAAGCTTTAAAAGTAAAGCTTATACCTCTAAGGAAATACTACAAATTGTTCATACTAACTTGTGTGGACTTATTGAGATAAGTATGCAAAGCTACAAAGGAGATAAGTACATAATGCTATTTGTTGATGGTTACCCTAGGATGATGACAACCATGTTTCTAAAATAAAAATTTGGTGCTTTCCAAATGTTTAAGTGGTACTTGGAAAGAGTTGAAAAAGAAATAGGTAAAAGTATAAAATTCTTGAGATTAGATAGAATAGGATAATTCACTTCAAATGACTTTGAGATGTTCTCTAATGACATAGGAATCAAAAGATAGACATTTGCACCTAGCACCCCTCCACAAAATGAAATTTCCTAAAGAAGAAATAGGTCTATAATGGATTGTGCTAGAACACTTAAAATGGAGAAGAATATTGTTCTGAAGTACTGTAGAGAAGTTATAAATATTGTTGTATATACTTTGAACTATGTGCAAGTCAAGAAAGGTACACATTCAACACCTTTTGAACTATGGTATGTATATTCACCTAATGTAAAATATTTTAAGATATTTGGAAGAAAATGTTATATTCTTAAAGATGTTAGGAATTGAAAGCTTGATACAAAAAGTGAAGAAGGAATATTCCTTGGTCACAGAAGTAAAGCTTACAAGTGTTTAAGTACTAACGCTAACAAAATTGTGGAAAGTGCAAATGTGAATTTTGATGAATTCACAGAAGTACATGAGGCTAAACTTATGAAAAAACTAGAAGAATACAAATTATTTGTATAATTATATGAAGGAATGCATGTTGAAGAAGATGCTACTAATCAAGTTGAAACTAAGTAGTCCTAGTAACAACCGAGTCACAACCTATGAATTCCAAGTTGTATTTAGGAACCAAGCTACATTCAGATGCCAAGCTACAAAATGAAGAGAATACACATCCTAATTCTAAGGTTAGTACACATGCAAGAGATGCTAGAATACCTGATAGAGATGTACTCAGTGACACTAAAGTTGAGAGAGAAAATGTAGTTATAAAAGCTAAGCCAAGATTGTCTAAATATGTCAAAAGATGTCATCCTACATATCAAATCATTGGAATCAAAGATCCAAGGCCAATGACAAGAAAAAGATTAAGAAGTGAATGATGTTTGTTAAGCATGAAGGAACCTAAGATAGTAAAAGATGCATTAGAATATGATGAGTGGTACAAGGCTATGGAAGAATAAATTCACCAGATAGAGAAGAACAAAATATGGAGTCTAGTTCATAGACTAGAAGACAAGAATGTGATTGGCACCTAGTGGGTATTCATAAACAAGCTAGATGAGAATGATGAAGTGACAAGAGACAAAGAAACATTAGTTTGCAAAGGATATGCACAAGAAGAGGGAATTAACTACTGTGAGTCATTTTCCCTTGTTACAAGAATATAATGAGTAAGAACTCTACTTGGTTATGGTGCATAAAAGGATTTCAAATTTTATCAAATAGATGTTAAATCTACATTTCTGAATGGCATACTAGAAGAAGAAGTTTACATAGAATATCCAGAAGGATTTTTTGATGCTGGCCATAAAAACATGGTATGTAGACTACACAAACCTTTATATGGTTTGAAGCAAGCACCAAGAGCATGGTACGGGAGACTTCATACTTATCTTGTAAAGATTGGATTTGAAAAGACTAATGATAACAATAATTTATACATGAAGACAGGAGAAGGAAAAGGTATTTTGTTATCTAAAACATTTGTTGATGATATCATATTTGGAGGATAAGATGCTTTATGTAAGAACTTTGCAAATCAGATGAAGCAAGAATTTGAAATGTCTATGTTTGGAGAGATCAAATTTTTTGGAGGATTACAAGTATACCAGATGAAGTGTGATATATATATATATATATATATATATATATATATATATATATATATATATCACTCAATCAGAGTACATCAAAGAGATATTGAAGACATTTGGATTAGAATATTCTAAACTAATAAGTACACCTATCAAAGCTATCAAAGAATGATGACTCAACTAAGGTGAATCAAATGTTATATAGATCCACAATTGATGAATTGCAATATGTAGTACATAGAAAACCTGATATTGCATTGTCTATAGGAATAGTTACAAGATTCTCTACAAATCCCAAAGAGAATCACTTGATGGCTATGAAGAGAATAATGAGATACTTAAAAGAAACTGAAGAGTTTTTTTTATTCTATAAAAAGAATGAAAAGTTTAAACTGAGAGCCTACATTGATGCTAATTGGGCTAGATACATTGATGATAGAAATAGCACCAATATAGGAGCAGTCTTCTTAGGCAAAAAACTATTTAGATGGAATAGTAAGAAGTAGAGTTGTACTTCCAAATCTACTCCTAAAGTAGAATATTTTGTTGCTGCAATCAACTGCACAAACATTATATGGATCAAACAACTACTCAAAGGAATGAAGGAAGAAATCACAAAACTAGGGACACTTTATTGTGATAATACAAGTGTTATCAATATATCAAAGAATCTAGTTATGCACACAAAGAAAAAGCACATTGCAATCAAGTATCACTATATAAGAGAGTTAGTTCAAGATAAAGAGGGGAAGATGGAGTATGTTAACACAAAGGAGCAAAATGTTGATATCTTCACAAAAGCATTACCTAACTATGCTTATGAGTATCTAAGAGGTAAACTAGGGGTGATACCCCTATCAAAGGCTATGTAAGAGACGGATGGAGTTCCTTGCATCAAATAAGCTGATGTTCATGTAATAAAAATCAATGTAGTGAATCTTACTTTAGGAATTGCCTAAAGTAATCACAGAGCTGAAAACTTCAAATCAGTCACAAGCAAGATGTCAGATGGAGAAATTGAAGAACCTACAAAATATCATATATGCATATATTAAAGATGTCAACTGTCTGGTATATGTATTTTTCATTGTTGTCAAAGAGGGACAAATAGTAGAAACTGATCAAAAGATTAGAGAGGGAGTTAAGCAATTAGAAAAAGGATTAGAAAAATGAGAGAAACAATGATTGGAGAGTTAGAAGGATCGTTATCAAAGGGAGATATTCTGCTAATCAATTCAGTATGAAAGAGAGACATAAGAAGGAATTAAGAGGGTGTTATACTTTGTAACCTAATTAGAAGATTGAAGTTGTGGATAGAGGGGGAAGTTTCAATACAAGTTTCCTTTTTGGTATTGTCTTATTGTTTTAACCTAGTTAGTTTGGTTGAACAAGATGTTCATCATTTGATTGAATTTGTTGATCAGTTTGGTTTTCCATCAATGGAAAAGAGGGAGATTGTTAAAATTTGATTTAAAAGATTATTTGAAAAGAGTATTGTTAAGAAGGATATTGTTGAAGAAGACTACATTTCAATCATTGTTTTGTCACTAATGTCAAACCTACTATTTGCTAGTAAGGTAATTGCTTATATGTTTCAAGTACTATCACTTAATTGATTGATGAGGAGGATTTGACCAACAAGATGTAACAAAAGTACCTAGAGGAAAGGTTTAGTTATGATTATGTAATGAAGTACAAGGATCAGTTAAGATCATGATAAAATGATGTATTGATGATCTACTTGAGGTTACAAAATGGTTGCCTACACTTAGAAAGTTTAGAAGAACAAGTTAAATAAAATTTGTTTGCCAAGCTTGACTGAGTGGATAGTAGGTACCAAGCAAAGTTAGTACAAGCCGAGTAGAAAGTCATTTGGATTTGAGTGAAAGAAAATTCTAGTGGGTGTCAAGCAATACAATAGATATCAAGTGATTTTACAATTGATTCTAAGTGATGTAGTATGTGTCGAGCCTCAAAAGATTGATAATGTCAAGTTGTTGCATTTTGACAAAGATCAAAGATTAACCAAATAAAAGATGACAAGTTTATTTTCTTGGAACTTGTGAACTAGGAGGAAGTTAAGATTTATGAGATGGTGGCACAAAATTTGATGTAAATCATTTTTAGGAAAATTCAAAAGGATTCTAAGAAGAAGTTTCTATAGAAGACAAGATATAGGGTAGATACATTGTATGCTACCTAATCCATCCAAAATCCTAATTTAGACAATAGATAATGAGTAGGACAATACTCTAATTTCCTGTATATAGGAATGTCTAGTCATGAACCAAAATAGTAAAAGATATTGGTGTCATGTGTGAGAACCCAAGGAGGAGAAAGAATTAGGAGTTTTGCTTCATCAAGTGACCAAGAGAAGTTTCTACAATGGCATACTATGCAAGAAGGCTTAAGGAGATTTATGCTTGAAGGGTGAACAAGCTATTGGAATTGCAAAGTGTAAAGGGCAAGTAGAATGGAGGACTGAACAAAGATCTATAATCTACAAGAGAAGTTGTAAGTTGTATTAGATCAAAGCTCTACTATTACACTCCAACAATTGTATTAGTCTAGGGTAAATCATTTAGATTAAGTTTGACCTAACAATCATTAGAAATTCCATTAACTATCTATTATAACCTTTAACAAGGTTGACCTTTCATAGGGTATCACTTTAAAAGAGTAAAACAAAAGTAGCATGTTACTAGTGGTTTTTCTCAAATTAGGTTTCCGTGTTAAATTATTGTGTCAAGTGTGTTGTGTTTCATACTTTACATTTCTACAATCTGATTAGATAGTAACCTACAAGTTTTAAGTATTTACATATTCATTTGTATGTATGCATGAGTATGAATGTTTCATGGGTTCAATAAGATAAGAAAAGTTTTAATTGAACATATGGACCTTGACTTTGATAAAATGTGTTTGTGGCTCTGCTAGGGTTTTCTTGCTTCATGCGAACTTTCAGTCCTTTTTGCATACGGCCTTTCGCTTGCAATCCTCTTCTGTCGGCACTTGTCATACCGCATTTACTGTGAGAGCTTTAGGTTAGGTTATAATGGCTCTGGCCAGCAGTGAACTAGTTGTTTCTAGTGTTCACGCTGCTGCTTCAGACTGACATGGCGCCGCCACCGAACAAACGCCTATGCAAGTTTGTCTCAAAGGTTTTTCATGATGTAATCCTGATATTGTCCTTCCTTTGCAAGAATTTGATGCTAGATGTGACTGGTTAGAACAACATACCTTGATAGGGTATTTTTTTGGTAGGACTCCCCCTAAAGCTATGCTCAGAGAATGGGTCAACAAAAGTAGGACCCCTCATGGCGTTCGCCTTGACGCTGTGTAAAACCTTACCAAAGGTTTTTTTTTATTTCACTTTGCTAACCCTTCGCGAGCTGATGCAATTTTTACCAACGACCCTTGGTTTGTGCGTTGCTCTCTGCTTATTTTTTAGAAATGGTCCTGAGACTTGTTTGTCTCGGATGATAAAAAGCTTAGGGTTCCTGTTTGGGTCAAATTCCCAAGCTTACCCTTGCCTTGCTGGCCTTTTATTAAGTCTATTGCCCAAGCCCTTGGAAAAGTTGTTACCAAGGAGCCAGAGAAATTTTTTAATACTCGCCCTGAGAGGCGTGTTTGCATTGAAGTTGATCCTTCTAAAGATCTCAAGGATTCTGTGGAAATCCAGATTGGTGCTCAAACCTTTACACAGAAGGTGCTTTACTTGAACCTACCTAACACCTATTATAGGTGCCAGTCTCCGGAACACAAGATCAAGGATTGCCCTTTGGCCACGCCTAGGGTCAAACCCCAGCCTAAAGAGATGCCTATCAAGCAGGTCGAAGGAAACAAAGAAGAATGGGTTATTTTTGGGTGCAAAGGCAAGCCTACCTTGAATCCTTTGGCCCCCAAGCCATCCTATGCAATAGTTACCGTGATTCCTCCTGCTTCCACCGAAGTGTCAGTGCCTGCTAGCGTGGAGATGCTAGCAGGTTCTGTTGCACTTGTTTTAGTTTCACAGGTTTTAAACCCTGCTGGCTCGTAGGGGATTAAGGCAGCCACCAGGACCTCATCCTTGGCTGGGGCTCAGTCTCCTCTTGTAGTCTCTTCCATAGTACCACCAACAACAAGGCATTCTTGTAGCCCTCCTGGACGTGTGAATATATTAGGGGTCAAACAGCAGGCTGTAAGTCTAGAGGATTTCCCATCTAACTTTCACCCAGTTTCTACCTTTTTGCAAAATAGTTACTCCTCTCTCGAGGACGAGGATGATATGGAAGAGTTTTCATGAACTTCCTCTCTTGGAATTTTCAATGTCTTACAGACCTCCCTAGAAAATTCTATGTCTTGGATACCCGTCATAGACTTGGGAATTTAGATTTTCTTTGCCTGCAAGAAGTTAAGATTTCTGGTTTCATGCTTTTTGCTGCATGCCGCGTCATTTGACAGGATAGCATCATGTTTTCTTCTCAGCAGGAAGCTGGTCGAGGTGGTGTAGTTACTCTCCTGTCACCTCACTTTCATTCTGCTATTATTTCGCATGGTTCTGACCGCACACACCGTATTATTTAGCTTTTTCTTTCCATCAAAAATCATTCTTTTGGAG
This sequence comes from Cupressus sempervirens, assembly GCA_028749045.1. Classification (NCBI taxonomy): domain Eukaryota; kingdom Viridiplantae; phylum Streptophyta; class Pinopsida; order Cupressales; family Cupressaceae; genus Cupressus; species Cupressus sempervirens. Next base: position 126,514,081 of record CM053789.1, on the reverse strand, counting down.
TCATTAATGTTTATGCCTCCAATGATGCTATGGAAAGGGCACAAATGTGGGTTTGGCTTGCTGAGAACATGCTCCCAGCTACTTGGGTCCTGTGTGGGGACTTCAATATGGTTGAAGTGGCCTTTGACAAAGATGGCATTCTGCCTTTCCAGTGGACAATAAGGGAAAGAGAAGCCTAGTTTTACATGCGTCATAAATTGGGCCTCTTTGATCCCAATACTAGCTGTCGTCATGATAATGGGGCTTGACACACTTGGTCCAACTTTCGAGCCGGTCCTGACTGCATATTGAAACGTTTTGATCATGCTATGATCTCGGCGCAATATTTTTTTTATTTTTCTAAAGATTGTGATCTACCTGTCATTCCCCTAATAGATGTGACGTTGTCAGACAACTATCCCATTTATTTTAGCATTTCTTGGCAAATAGTTGTCCCCAAATCGGTTAAGTCTCAATTCTTCCTCAACACATCTATGCTATTGCATGCCTCCACTATCTCCCACATACAATGTGTCTAGAATTTGGAACCATGTCCACATTACCATCAAGGTTAGATTCAATGGTAGAATGATGCCATTACCAGAACGACTCAATTTTTGTGCATCTACGGACGTCAGCAAACAATTTTTAGAAAATGATCTTATGAAGCCAACACCCTTGCCCTTAAAAAAGCCTCTGAAGTGCTCACCTTCAACCCCTTTGATGTGGATCTTCACTTCAGCTTGCCAAGCTTTGCCATGAAAAGAAAATTGCTGATAACTATGCTACCCGAGGAGCTCAAATCAAAGCCCATCTCCACTGGTTGGAGGTTTGTGACAAAGCCTCGAAGGAGTTCTTCCAGGCTCTCCCAGCCCGTCATACCAATATTGGGATTAAAAAGATAAAATAGGGAACTGATTTTCTTTCCAGTCTGCTAGACATCCTGCAAGCTTTTGTTCTTCACTATGAGAATGTTTTTGCTTCGCAGGGCCATTCGGTTGCTCAAGAGGAGGCTCTCAGAAAGTGTATTACTCTTACTCCAAACCACCTCACGGTTGAGCAACATGCTTTCTTTCAGCAACTTCTTTCCCTTTGAGACCTTAAAGAGGCAGTTTACTCCATGGCGGATGACAAATCCCCTGGGTGTGATGGATTTCTCTGTGAATTTTACAAACATCTTTGGGGGCAAATTGGTCCTAATCTGCACAAAGTCTATCTTGAAGCATACCATTCTAAAAGCTTAGGAGCGATCATAAATAAAGGAAATATTAAATTCATACCTAAAGTTGGCGATCCTGAGGACATCTGCAACTAGAGGCCCATCACCCTCCTGAATGTGTCTTATAAGATCATTGATAAGGCACTCTCTCTCAAAATTTTCCATATGCTTCCTCTTATTGTGCGGCCTGAACAAACTGGCTTCATCAAATCTCGGTATATTCTTGACAACATCATTGCTGTCTGGGAAGGTATGGAATGGGCCCGTAAGTCCAAGCAGTAGGCTATCTTTTTAAAGATAGATTTTGCTAAAGCCTATGATCGCATTAAATGGCCTTTCATTTTTTCTATGCTCCAGGCTTTGGGTTTTGGTCCCAATTTCCTTCAGTCCATGCAGATGCTCTTTGGTGATGCTAATGCTTGCATCACCATCAATAATTTGTAATCTGAAGCTTTTGGACCTTTTTGCTCCATCAGACAAGGTTGTCCATTAGCTCCAGTGCTTTATGTCCTTGTTGCTGAAGGTTTTGGTTATTTACTTGCTCACTCTGTGTCTTCAGGGCTAGTCTGTGGCATTTCCTTGCCTGATTCTTCCTCCCAGTTAGTCAATGGTCATTTTGCTGATGATTCTTTTCTTACTCTTCTTGAAGATGAAGAAAATATCAAAAATTCTTTAAATTGTCTTGACACTTTTTGTCAAGCCTTTGGCTCTGCCATTCAATTGCATAAAACGCTCTGTTACTGACAGTCTTTTTTTCCAAGTCCACCTTGGCTCAGCCAATTCCAATGGAAATGGGTTACTCATGGAGAAATGTTCTACTTTCTTGGCATTCCCTTTGCTTTCCAGGCTTCCCCTATGGAACTTTGGAATGTTGTTCTTACAAAGATCGCCAAAAGGCTTGATTATTGGATCACTAAGCCACTTTCTCTGGCTAGTAAATTCCAGATTTGTTCTAAGATTTTGGCAGCCACCCATGTGTTTTATTCTTCTTGTTGGGCTCCCTTCAAAGCTTCCTATCTCAAATTAGAATGTTTGCTCAGAGATTTTCTTTGGGCCTCTGGTTTAGACCATCATGGTTTTCACAAAATTGCTTGGGATTTCTATTGTCTCCCAAGGGAATCTGGGGGTCTCGGCCTGCTTTCCACTAGAAAGTAGGGCCTTTCCCTCTGTGCTAAATGGATTATCAGAGCTATTTCTAGAGATGAAGCCTAGAAAATTCTTGTCAGGCATTGTATCTCTTTCGGCTTCCCTGGTAACAGACCTGCATGGAAGGGAATTGGTTTTCAAACCCTTCTCACTATGCATGAACCAGTGGTCATACAGGGCTCTTTCATTATTAAGAGCATCTAGAAAGCCTAGGAAGCTGTTAAACCTTGGCTTCATTGGGCTGGTGATGAGTTTCGCAATGGACTGTCCTTAAATCAGCAAAATATTTGGTGGTCTCCCCTGTCTGCTTCCTAGGGTATTCCTCTTGCCAAGACTCAAGGTGCCAGTGCTCTGTGTTTCTATAAACATGGCATTCGCACTACCAAGGACATTTTTTCAAGAGTCGCCATGAATTTCAGATCTTGGGAGGATATGCAAGTTCAATACCACCGTGTACGTGCTAATTGCCAGACTTATGAGCTTCTGTTGTGTTCCATCCGTGTGCACTTACTTCATAAAGTGGGGATTCAGTCTGTTCGACCTTGGTGGTATGATTGGAAGTGGTTTCTTGCCACTCCATTTACCAATTATAAGCCCTATATGGGATACAGATGGCTTTTGCCCCACCTTCTAATGGTGGACACGCTTAATCAATGGTGGCATTTGCATTCTTTGCTTTCTCAATGGAGAAAATAGTTCAACACCATTTGGAGTGCCATTATAGAACCCAAGATTGCTCACTTTGCTTGGTGCCTTGCTTTCCAAGGTCTTCCCCTAGGGCCTCGGCTCAAGCACATTGGGGTTCCTGATCCCAGATGCCCCTTCTATGGCCAACCTGAGTCCTTTTTGCATATTTTTTGGTTTTGCAAGCGTGCTCAGAATTAGTGACATTGGATTCATGATTTTTTCAAGCCTTTCAGGCCCAAACCTTTTTCATGGCACATGATCCTGCTGGGTGATTCCCTCAGATTTCCTCAAAAGTTTTCCTAGATTTGGCATACATTCAGGATGGAAATTTATTTTTCTCTATGGAAAGATAGGAATGCAGTTTTATTCACTCACATTTTTTTGGATGTTAACATTGCAATGTACACTAAGGCATGCATTTGTAACAATGTCATTATGCATATACAGGTGCAAACTAATAAAGTTTCCCTGGAGGTTGCCCACTTACAAGAATTGTTAAACCACTGGGGCAATGCTCCTTGTACCATTGCCAGAGTGCCTCTAGATGCCTCGGTTGATGCCTCCTCATCTCGCATTCATCATTCCAAATGCTAGTCCTCTAGTCACCATTCACACACGCCGCGCTCCCAGGGTCCCCGCCACCGCTCTCCCAGTAATGGTCATGGCGGTTGGAGGCAACGCTCCACTTCCCCACTATGTGGTGGTTCTGGCTGGTCTTCGGTTCCCCCCCCTGGGCGAGCTTCTGGCTGGTCTCCAGCTCCTCCTCCTGGACGGGCGCACACTGGCAAGTTTCCCCAGCTGGCCCTGGCAATTTCTCCTCCGTGGCGAGACAAGAAGGATGTGAAGACTACAACTACCCTAGATCTTGCAGATACTACTGACGACTAGACTATTCCTAGTCCACCTCACAATCCCACTAATGCATGGGGATTTCCTGATAAAGATGATCCTCCTCCCTCTGCTGGTACTACCTTTGCTGCATGAGGTTGTTTTAAATGTTTTTTTTGATGAATAGTCTATAGTTCCTGGCTACAGCCATGTTGTTTACTCTGGCTTCGATCGATTGAACTCATACGCGGGGTGATCCTGTATCCCCTGGCCCTTTTTTGTGAATTGTAATCTTAGTAAATTTTTTAATTGAAAAGGACTATTCATCAAAAAAAAAAACATATGGAGCTTGAATAACTGATTTACCCCCCCTCCCCTCAATTTTTCTAAAGAATTCCAATAATTTGTATATGGGTTTTCGCTGAAATTGTATAGGTAGTTTCATGAAGAAAAGTTATTTGGATTGTCAATCAAGCCTTTCTTGATGCATGACTATTTTTACTTTTTTTTTGGGAGCCTAAAATTTCATATTGACCTCTAAAATTGGGTTTCTATGTTTTTTTTAATTTTTTAGAAAGTTGTTTTTGTAAGAAATTCAAAATCATGTTTTTGATTTCATAGATTAGTTGGGAATTAACCTTGCCTTAGTTGGGGGGTTTTCTTGGGCAAAATCAAGATTCTTAGGATGGGTTTTTGAAATTACCAAAAATGAAAAAATTTCTTTTTACCAAAAATCTATCAAATATGGTAATTCTCAAAATTGTAATAAGTGAGATTTTTCTTTCATTAGAAGATAGAGTAGTGTTATAGAAGTTGAATGAAGAATATGGTATTCTAAAAATTTGTGTTGTGTTAATATTTCCTGAGTATTATTTTGAAAGGGTTTGTGCTACATATTTGATATCAGAGCATGAATATGGTTGCAGAGGAAGAAGAGGTGTCACTACAATGTAGAGATTTATGTTGGATATGCATAGACAAATTGAATGGTTAAATGAGAGAATGAATGATCAAGGAATACTAGTAGCACAAGGAGAGGACAAATTAGATGAAGAGGGAAATTGAAGAGGTGTTAATTAAATGAAGAAAATGAATAACCCTTGGAAGATTTGAGATATGAGAATAGAGTGCTTTGGGATTTAGAATGAAAAAATGAAGGGTCAAGATCAAAGTCTCAGACTATGCTAGTAGTCTTAAGCTAGAAGAGTTGATAGATTGGCTAAATGAGATGGGTAAATTTTTTTAATGGAAGCCTCTGGTACAGGGAAAGAAGATGAAGTTTCCTAAAAAAAATTAAAGGGACATGCAATGATATGTTGGGATTACCTACAAAAGTAACAAACCAAAAAAAAAAAGTGAAAGATCAAAACATGGAGCAAGATAGAGAAAAAGCTTTAGGAAAAGTTCTAACCCTTAAATTACTCACATGTCTTATTTTGTAAGTTCTAGAATTTGAGGAAAAATATGTCTTTTATACAAGAGTACACAAATGAGTTCTATAAGTAATCCATGAGAATAGAGCATCAAGAAGATGATGAGCTAGTGGTTACTAGATATATGAATGGCCTTAAATTCTCTATCCAAGATGAGGTGAGCATGCATTGTATTAATAGTATGGAGGAAGCATACCAATTAGCTCTAAAGCTAAATAAAATCATAATTGATAGTATAGTCAGAGGAATTAAGGATGAAAAAGGTGTGCCTCAACACCATTTCAAGGAGGTTTTAACTATGGCTAAGGGGGATCCTCCCAAGGATTCGAAAGATATACATATTCCAGAAAAGATCTCGTAAAACAAGAAAGAGGAAGAGGATTTCAATGAGGATGAGGTTATGGTAGCAGAAGAGGATGGGAAAACAAATAGAGGCCCTTTACCTATTTTAGATGTAGAGAAGAAGGACATAGAGCCTTTGAATACTCAAATTATGACATGCTTGATGGGAGCAACCCTCATGATGTGGACATCAATGATCATCCCAGAAAAATATTAAGTTCCCACAAAGAACTCTAGCAATTTGTGGCTCTAGACCAAAATTGTTAGAATTAAATGCATTTTTTCTAGATAGGTATGTCAAGTTATTGTTCATGGGGGTAGTTGTGAGAATATGGTATCTAGATAAATGGTAGAGAAATTAAATTTACAATGTGAGAGGCACCCTCGACCTTATCGTATTGCATGGTTTAAGAAAGGAAATGAAGTAGCAGTTGATAAAAGATGTTTAGTCAGATTTACCATAGCAAACTTTTATAAGGATAGGATATGGTGTGATGTTATCTCTACGGATGCTTTCCATATATTGTTGGGAAGACCATGGTAGTAACATAGGAAGGTCATGCATGATGGGGAGAAAAATACCTACACATTTGGAAGGATGGCATTAAATGGTTATGTTGCTACTTAAGGATGAAAGGAATAATGAAACCATATTGTTTCCAAGTGAAGTTGTCAAATAAATGAAAGCATCAGGTTTTTGTGATGCACTAGTACTAAGAAGAGGAGAAGAACAAGAAAATGAAAGTACTAGAGGAGTTTGCTAATGTTTCTCTTGAGGAACTACCTGATGGTCTCCCACTCAAAAGAGATATTCAACATCATCTTGATATTAGTCCTAGAGTAGCTTTACCTAATCAAGTAGCCTATCAATTGAATCCAACACAACATGTAGAGTTGAATAAACATGTGATAGAATTGATGCAAAAGGGTCTATTTAGGGAAAGCATGAGTATGTGTGTGGTACCCACATCATTGACTCCAAAGATGGATGAAACATGTAGGATGTGTACTAATAGAAGAAAATTCAATAAGATTACCATTAAGCAGTGGTTTCCTATTCCTTAGTACTGATAGTAGAACAATCATTAAGATTACCATTAAGTAGTCATTTCCTATTCCTTAATACTGATAGTAGAGCAATCAATAAGGTTACCATTAAGATAGAAATAAAAAATGAGACGTTCCCAATGCATATGAAGGCTAGGGAGTGGATTGGCAACATCACCTCCCAAATAAGAAGAAGGAAGAGATTCCCAAAATTCTTGACAAGCAGACTACCTCCATAAGACATGGCCATCATAATAGATACATGATATAGTGGGATAGTTTACCTGAAACAAAGAGTGCATGGTTATTTGAGTAGGCAATAATGCAATTGGATCGAATAAATTTAAAGCAATTCACAGACAACCACTTGCACAAGCTGCATTTCTTTCAACAAGGAGAGAATGATGCATCAACTTTTGACTCAGATATGGGTTTTGGCTAAGATTTTATAGGTAGTTGTGTGAGGAGTTATTTGGACTACCAATTGAGCTCAACTTGAGAGGTGGCCTCTTTTACATTTTATTGGTAGCATCAAATTTTGTCTTAACCTCTAAAATTGTGTTTTTGTATTTTTTACAGTTCTTTTGGAAAGTTGTTTTTGTAATAAATCTAAAATTATATTCTTGATTTCATAGAATATTTTACAATTTTTCTTGTCTTAGTTGGGGACTTTTCTTGGGAAAAATCAGGATTAGTAAGATGGGTTTTGGAAATTACAAAAAATGGAAAATTCTATTTTTCCCAAAAATCTACCAAATATGGTAATTTTTAGAATTGTTATCAGTGGGTGTTTTCTTTTATTGTAAGGAAGAATAGAGTTGGAGAAGTTGAATGAAGAATCTAGTATCTTAAATTTTATGTTGTGTTAATATTTTTTGAGTATTATTTTGAAAGGGTTTGGGCTACATCATTTCTTGAGCCTAGGGTGGTAAGTAATTTAATAAAATATTGAAGTAATTAGTGTTTGGAGTGTTAATTAGGTAAACATGCTATGATATGCCCAATTTGAATCAAGAGCATTTGATGATCTACAATGCTAAGGATTGTTAAAACTGATAAACAACCACATAGATCACACTTTAAGAATGCTTTAGAAGGAGAAATCATGGGGACATATTAAAATGGAAACATGTGTTTTATAACTACATATAGAATATCAAAATTTCCCCCTTATTTAAATGACCTATCTTAAGACCCAATGAAACCTTGAAAAGAAAGAAATGAGTCAACTGCTCTTTCACTCCCAAGGAATGGAGTCACTAAGTAGTTCAAATAGTGTGAAGTTTATTAAAGACTTTGATGTGATCCCACAAACATCAAATCCTTTTGTTCAAAGGCATTGGGATCCTATTATGAATTTAATATATGGAAAAAAAATCATTACTTTGGTTTTCAAGGAGATATTTAAAGTGTGTAATTTAGTGTAAAGAGAAATGAAGAAATAAAATAAAAAATCTAACCTCTGAGCTTGAAGATTGTCAACAGATGTTCCTTCATAAAGGTTTCAATTTGGGAGCCCATCACCTAGTTGTAATGTGTTATTTATAGCACTAATATGTAATAGATGGGGAACTACTTTAAAAGAAAAGAAAACATTCCAACAAAAACAAGAAAATGTTGTCTATGAATAACACTCCACCTCTGAATAGAGAGTTCATATCAGATTGCAAAATCTATTGAATAAGGGAATTACTCTAGATGTCCTTTTCTACACAAATAGATACCATTTCATGGTAACAAAGGGTAGAACTTTGTAAAGAATTAACAAAGGATAAATGTTGCTTACTCGTAGCTTTGAAATACTCTTCCACAAATTTATACCCATGTAATAAAATTCAATGGAAACATAGAGAAGGTTTATGTTTGAGAAGAACATCCCAGATTATTCTTCTTTTACTTTCATTCAAGCCTAAAGCCTAGTAGTCCTTGATTTATGAGTTGTGCCTAAGAATGCAACTTCCACCATATCACAGTCTTGTTGTCCAAGTTGTCACCTTTTGTACAGAGCCAAAGATTGCTAGAGTTCTTTCAAGCATTATCATGCATAAAATCCCTAGACAAAGCCAAATATTACCCAAGTTTTAGTTCATATCATTTTGATCTATGGTTTTGAGTCAAGTCAAATGTCATTATCTTGAGTTTGTGTCTAGATTACCCTTAAGGAACTTCTCCTCTCACCTATCCCTTTGTGTGTACTTAGGTGGGCATTCAAAGAAATATAATGCATTTTTTCATATGAGGTGATTAAGAAAGGGAGGGTAAGTTTATGCAGTTTCTAGATGATAGGGAATTTGTTTTAGAAATCCTAGCTCTATGAACAAGTTTTCATAATACAAGTAGAATGGAGATATTGTAGGCTTATTTAGAGAAAATAGTAGTAAAGAATACAAGTTTTCATAATAAAAGTAGAATGGAGATATTGTGACTACTTATCTGCCATAATTGAGGGATGATAGAAGGCTATAAATTTAATTTCTTTTGATAATACAAAGCTTGGAAAAATCAATGATGAATTTAATTCTATAAATTTAATTTCTTTTGATAATACAAAGTTTGGCAAAATCAATGATGAATTGGTCTGTAATTCCATTTACCCTATTCTCTTGTCATGTTTTGTAGAAAATTTTGTGACTACTTATCTGCCATAATTGAGGGATGATAGAAGACTATAAATTTAATTTCTTTTGATAATACAAAGTTTGGCAAAATCAATGATGAATTGGTCTGTAATTCCATTTACCCTATTCTCTTTTCATGTTTTGTAGAAAATGAATAGATTAGTTTTGCATTAAGAGTTGAAATACAATCATATGTGATTCTATGATAATCATATATATTCCATTTCATTTCGGTAATTATAGTGAAGGTGATTCCATTTACTTTCTTCATATATGGTTCTATTTCCTCTCTTGCTAGCTTCATAACATGTTAGATAGTTTCATTGGGAAATGAAAGATAAATGTGTATGAATATATTAGTTATTGGTTGGATTCTATTTCATTCAAGGCTAATAGTGAAAGCATTTCTATTTTCCCTCATGTCTATATTCTCTTCATTCTTCTTCCATATTTAGATGGTTAATCTACATTTAGAAAAGAAGTAAGAGACAAAAATATCAAGATAGTCTACAATAGTCATTCCATTGAGTTATCATTTGTTGCTCCTAGGTGAAGAGCTTATAATGTCAAAAATTCTTATCTCATATAAAAAATTTCATTGCATATCATTGCAAATCATAGGGAGTTGTACCTAATAATTTAGAGGGTTGTGATAGAATACATACACTGAACCATTTTTTGGTAAACATCTTTTTCTCTTTCCAAACAATGGGTATCAAAGAGTCACGTTATAAAATCTAATAGGAGGAGAAACTATTAACCAAAAAATTTTGGCAACTTTTTTCAGAGATTTAGATGAAAGCTCTCAAGAATTTTCCTTCATATTAATTTTCAATGTAATTCCATGTCTTTTAATTAAGAAAGGAATTATGGTAGCTAGGTACTTTCCATAAGAACTTGATACCAGTTTTACAACCACAACCTACTGAAGGAAAGAAGGAAATTCAAAGTTTAAGACTGGTAAAGTAAATTCAAAACACCATTTTGCTAAATGTTGATACACCCTGGATTCCATTATTACTAGGAGTGCCAAGGAGAAAGGAAAGATTGACCCAATATATGAAGAGCTCAAGAAGGCCAATTTTCCAATCTTAGAAGACCTCTATAGAAGATGAAGAGCACATGTAAGGGAATCTGTGACTGAAAAACTCCAAGATATTCACTTGTCTACAATTGTTCCTCCTAATAAAATAAAGAGAAGTAAATATTCTTCTCCTCTTGTTGTTAGGACTTCCATTCCTCTTGCTTTTGATGCTTCATTGTTGATTTGTGCAACACTTTCACTTTCTATTACTTTTTAGAAAAACTAGAATATTATACTAGTAGCTATGGTACAATAATAGGGAAATTCTATTGGTCCTCTTTCCCTTGGGGTTAATAATGATCTACCACGAGCATCAAGGAAGAAATTTCTAAAATTTAATGTTGATCTAGTATGATTTCTATAGAACAACAATTAAGTGCTATCCATAAGGCCCGTGGTGTAGTAAATCCTCAACATGAGGATGTGGTTGTCAGAATATTTTTAGATACACTAGTAGAAAATGCTAACAATTAGTTTCAAGACTTATTTGCATGATGCATAATAGATTGAGATACTATGAAATAAAGGTTAGAAGAAGGTTATAAAAGTACAAATGATGCGCAAGTATTGTTGTTACAATTGATAGAGATAAAAAAAGAAACATTAGTTTCTATGAGATATTTCAATGCAATATTCAATAAACTCATCAAAAAAATACTTGGTACAAGTGTACATACAAATGATAACAAGAAGACTTTCTACATTAGCTCTAAGCCTCTTGATCTAGGATATCAAATTAGAAAAGAAAATGTAGCAAACTCAGAAGCTCCTTAGACACTTGTCGTCGAGATGGAGGATGACATGATAGCATTTGGTAAGTGAAAAAGAGAATTCCAATCTAGAACCATAGTAATACAATTAGTACTTCAAATAATACATAACCTATACTTCAAAAATTGTCTAATGAGCTCATTTCATTAACAAAACAAATCAATAAGCTTGCTCATTATTTTCATAAACCTCATCAAAAAGGTTATTGAAATCTAAATGGAGGTAAACCATTGCAAATACCACCTATTCAATACCACCTATTCAATAAGGATTAATAATTGAAGGGCCCCCAAAACATTAACAGTAATTAATTTGCAAGCATAAGAGAAATAATATGAACAGATGAGAAACCACGATTTAATGTGGAAACCCAATTTGGAAAAAACAACCAATGTAATTAGTTACTATTTTTTACTCTTATAAAGTGAGCCCTATTAGGAGCCAACCCTATTAAAGGTTACAAAATACACTACTAGGTGTGACCTTATTAGAGGATTTAATCACCCTATTAGTAGTGGCCTTGCAAGAGGTCTTAAAACAATTCAAGGGAATTGACACCTTGTTAGAGGACTTACAACTGGTTGTTAAACCAACTCTGTTAAGAGATTTTATATCACTACTACAATGGTTAGAATGTAACAATGAGATGACCTAGTTGTGATGCAACTAAATAGCTTAATCTAGATATTTGTTCTGCTAAAAATTTGATCCTTCTTGATCGAATATTACTTTTTTGCTCCATAAGGATACTTTCTTATCCTTCAAGTTTGCTCCCTCTCTTTCCTTTTTTAATTTAATCAACACACTTGCACACAGTTTAAAATCACAAGTTGACCTTATATTTATATTGTCCAGATTGTCAACTCATTACAAATTAGAGTGACCAATAATCAATACCATAGTCAGCTAGAATCAATACTTTAAATAGTTAAGCTTCATATGCCAAAATAAGAAAATACTTCATTAGCCAACCTTGCTCAGTAAACTTTGGTTTTTAGACAATTTCTTATGTTAACCAATAGAAGTTTGATTAACACTATGAACTTGCAAAAATCCTTTGGCAACCAAGTGAACTAGGTTAGCACTAACTTTGTCCAAATTTCCTTTTTTAAACATGTGAACTTGATTAACATTATTTTCACCATAATTTCCTTCGACGTCTGGGTGCACTTAGTAGACACTATCTTCGTAGAGTAAACTTCAGGAATGCTTGATAGATAAAGAAAACTGTCTTTCTAACCAAGTGAGCTCCGTAAGCACTAACTGATAATTGATGTGACATTTGTGTAACATCTAAGAAAACATAGAATTAGACAATTCTATCCAACAATTTCCCTCTTTGGCATTGATGCTAACACAAAATTTCATAGCACAATGAAATTTGAGAACAAGATTCTTTTGACAAAACATTTCTCCCTCTTTAATTTTACACAACTTCTTCTTTCATGCAGTAATCTCCCTCTATGAAGGAATTACATAACTTCTCCCTCTTGAAATGATTTTTTCTTTTTTAGAAAGATATGACAGTAATCTTCTCCCTCCTTAAAAACACATGCAAAAGATGACACATACGAAATTAGTATCAATGTACCTTGAGTACTGATTCACATGCAATATTCCCTTGACTATGTTGCAACAACTAATTGATCTTCAACATGGTTCTTATTAATGAATCACTAAAAATTCATTTAATGAGCTTCAGATAGGGTAATGACCTTATCTTACCTCTTATATACAAGAATGCATCCTTACGTAATGGCTTGGTGAATATGTCTGCAATTAGTTGTTTTGTGTGGACATATTCCAATTTGATTTCTTTGTCCTATGCCAGTTCTCTAACAAAGTAATATTTTATAGCAATGTGCTTTGTTTTGGAATGCATTAATGGGTTCTTTGATATGTTTATTGTAATGTGTTATCACAATACATGACTACTAGCTCTTTGATTTAAGCCTTCATTCCTTCCAACACCTGTTTGAACCAAACAATGTTAAAACAATTCATTGCTGCAACTACATAGTCTACTTCTGCTATGGATTGGGATGTGTAGTTTTTCTTCTTGCTTGTCCAAGATACCAGCCCTTTTCCAAGAAAGAAAGCTCCACCACTTGTTCCTTTTCTATCATCTAGACTTCCTACCCAGTCAGCATTAATGAATACCTTTAGGCCTAGGTTTCATCCAAGTTTGTACCATAAGCCATAGTCCTCAGTACCTTTTAGATATCTCAAGATTCTTTTGATTGCCATCATATGATTTTCTCTAGGTTTAGCTGAGAATATTGCCACTATCCCAACTGCTAAGGCAATATCAAGCCTTGTGTGAACTACATACTATAATTTTCCAATCATTGATCTATATAAAGTTTGGTCTACTTCTTTGGAATCATCATCTTTGGTAAACTTGAGTCCAATACAAATGGGGTTACTAACTAGTTTAGAATCTTCCATACCAAACTTCTTGAGTATCGCTTTCACATACTTGGGTTTGGTGATATAGATACCATTCTTGTTCTACTATATCTACAATCCAACAAAATTTTTTTTTCACCAAACATGGACATCTCAAACTCTTTGTTCATTTGTTCTAAAAATTCTTTGCATAGATCATCATTTCCTATAAATAGAGTATCATCCACAAATATCTCTACCAACACAATTTTGTTATCTGGTCCTTCCTTGATTTACAAACTACTATTATCATTTGTTCTCTGAAAACTAATCTGAGACCATATAGTTCTTTGTGTAATTTATAAACCATGTCCATTTTTTTAGGATAAACAAAACCTTTTGGTTGTTTAATGTAGATTTCTTCATCAAGGATTCCATTCAAAAATGTAGATTTAACATCCATTTGATATACTTTAAATCCTCTATGAGCTACATATGCAAGTAGGGTCCCAACACCTTCTAATCTTGCAATAGGAACTAAAGTCTTACCATAATCAATTCCTTATTCTTGAGAATAGCCTTTACATACTAATTTGTCTTTGTTTCTTGATACTCGTCCATCTTCATTCAGCTTATTTTTGAATACCCATTTTTTTTCCAATCACATATTCATCTTCAAGTGTAGGAACAAGAGTCAAAGTTTTGTTATTTTCTATCTATTCTATTTCTTCATTCATTTCCTCAATCCAAATTTCATTTTCTATAGCATCCTTAACACCTAGGTTCAAAATCAGCAAGTTAACATGTACCTTTCAATTTGCTTGTTGTCATAGTACCTTTTGATTTATCTCCAATAATCTAATTAGGTGTGTGATGCCTTCTGACATATTTGGCCAAGACAGGTTCTTTTCCTTTTGAATGAATTGTACTCTCTTCATTTTGAATTTCAACTTCAGGCTCAGGTTGTTTAGACTCAGTAGACACTGGCTCGATAGCTTTAGAATGTGATTTGGATTGCTATGACTCAGTTTGTACTTCTTTCAAAATGGTAGCTATGGAGGAATCAGAAGGTGAAGTATCTTTATTGTTAGATGTTCCTGACAATGTATCAAGTTCAAAGTACACAAATCTTTTGTAATCTTCTAGTTCCCTTTTGCTTTCTTCTTCAATCTTTCCTACAAACTCATCAATTCTCAGATGTGTACTCTCTATGATTTTATGAGTAGACAAATTCAATAATTTATATGCCTTACTTCTATAGGAATATCCTAAGAATATAACTTCATCACCTTTCACATTAAAGTTTCCTTTTCTAGACTCTTTCAAGATATAACATTTACTACCAAATACTTTCAGGTAACTCACATTGGGTTTGTAACCTTACCATAATTCATAGGGAGTTTTATGTGAGTGCTTCTTCGATTGAACTCAGTTTAAAGTATGAGTTGTAGTGTTGATGCCTTCATTCTAGTAGTTTATAGCAACATTCTTTTCAATCATTAGAGTCCTTGTACAATCCATGATGGATCGGTTTCTTCTTTCAGCTATTTCAAACTGCTCAGGAGTACTAGTAGCTAATACTTTCCTTTTGATTCCTCTTTCAATGCAAAAATTATTGAATTCATTGGAGATGAATTCACCACCTCTTTCTGACCTTAAGCATTTCAATCTTTTTCCTATTTCTTTTTCTACTCTTTCTAGATACCATTTAAATTTTTCAAATGCTTCTAACTTTTCTCTAAGATACATAATAGTCATCATTCTAGACTGAACATCAAGAATAAAGAGTTTTTCTCCACTATAACTTTCTATTCCAATGGGTCCACATAGTTTAGTATGCACAATTTCGAAGACATCTTTAGATTGATAGTTTTTCTCTTAAAACTAGTCTTTCCCATTTTGCCAATCTAATAATTTTTGCATAATCCAACATCTAGTTTCTTCAAACTAGGGATACCTCTTACTTTTCTGAATTTTCTTATCTTGACCATATTATCAAAGTTTACATGACATAGTCTCTTGTTCTATAACTAACTTTCTTCGATTTGAGCAATAAAATATTAGCAATGACCAAGATCAAGATAAAATAGGTTCCCTCTTGTTTGTTTTCCTAATCCAATTAGATTCCCTTTTTCATCTAGTAGTCTTGCCTTTCCATGCATGAATTATACCTTAAATCCAATGTTGATTAGCTATGCTACACTTATTAGGTTATGTTTCAATCCTTCAACACAATAGGCATTATCACATACAAGTTCATTGGTTAATGATATGTGACCTTTCCCTTTTATGAAACAAGGTTCATTCTTTCCAAACCTTGCACTACCTCCATCATAGTGTTCAAATTTTGTTTTGTCTTCAATCATATGATGTGAACATCCACTATCTATGATCCATGTGTCATTTTTACTAACATGAGAGATAAGTGCCATCTTATCTCCTTCATCATTAGATTCATCTTTTACAACAATGTATAATATCTCATCTTCACTATTATCAAAATATTTAGCCATAAAACAAGTCGTCTTACCTTTGTCTTTGAAGGATTTGCAACTTTTGGATTCTGTATTGCCTTTGTACTTGTGGCTCTTCTTCTCATCCTTTCTCTCTCTATTTGGGCATCTGGCAGAAATATGACCAATCTCTTCACATGAAAACTAGATTAAAGGAACCTTATCTTTGTACTTTCATCTTTCTCTTGAATATTTCTTTGTAAGTAAAGCTTCAACAACTTCAAGATCACTATCTAAACTTTCCTCTATTTCCTCTTCACTTTTTGACTAAATGTCCTTTGTTTTCTTGCCTTTTTCTTTGAGTGAAATTTTAGCTTCAAATGTAGACTCAACATTTTTGGAAGCTAGAACATAATTGTCAAAGTTGTCTAGCTCAAAAGCTATCAATCTTCCTACTAAGGCATCCAACCTTAATTTGTGATTTGGGTCACATCTCTGTTCTTGAATAACAGATACTCTTATTGCATAGATAGTAAGAAATGTTTTGATAACTTTAATTACAATAGTTTCTTCCTTGATTTCTCCTCCAAAAGCTCTAATTGCACTGACACTAGCTTTGATTCTTTCCACATATTTTGCAATATTTTTACCTTTTTTCATTTTCATCTAATCAAACTATACTCTAAAGCTTTCTACTTTGGCTCTCCTAATGTTATCATCACCACCATATATATCCTTTAGCTTGTTCCACATATCAAAAGTAGTTTTGTAGTCTTTGATCTCATCAAATTCATCATAGCTAAGAGCAGATGCAATATCAATTATCATGCTGATATGGTTTTTTCTTAGCAAGATCTTCAACAAATAATGTACCAGTAGAAGTTCTTGAAAAAATAATAGTAATTAATTTGCAAGCATAAGAGAAATAACATGAACAGATGAGACA
Source organism: Cupressus sempervirens (assembly GCA_028749045.1). Lineage (NCBI taxonomy): Eukaryota > Viridiplantae > Streptophyta > Pinopsida > Cupressales > Cupressaceae > Cupressus > Cupressus sempervirens. The sequence continues at coordinate 126,497,140 of CM053789.1, read as the reverse complement.
CCAAGATTTAATGTGAAAACTCAATTTGGCAAAAAACCACCAATGTAACTAGTTACTATTTTTCACTCTTCTAAAGGTAGCCCTATTAGGAGCCAACCCTATTAAAGGTTACAGAACACACTGTTAGGTGTGACCTTGTTAGAGGATTTAATCACCTTTTACAAGTGGCCTTGAAAGAGGTCTTAAAACAATCACTAATACATTTGGTACCAAATTGCAACGGCAGTGCCATTGCAGTTTTTTCATCACAACCTTATCATCGTCACAATTGCGACAGTAGACCGTCACAATTGCAATGATGATAAGGTTGTGACAAAAAAATTGCAATGGCGTTGTAATTGAAATTTGGTACGAAATGTATTAGTGAATTCAATCTAATTTCCACCTTGTTAGAGGATATACCACTGGCTATTAAATGAACTCTATTAAGAGATTTTAGATCACTTCTACAATGGTTAGAAAGTAACAATGAAATGAATTGATTGTGATGCAACTGAATTTCTAAATCTACATTTTTGTTCTACTTAAAATTTGATTCTTCCTGATTGAATATTATTTTACTACTCCACAAGGATACTTGCTTATCCTTCAAGTTGACTCCCTCTCTTTCCTTTTTCAATTCAATCAACACACTTACACACACATGAAAATCAAAAATTGACCTTATATTTATATCATTCAGATTGTCAAGTTGACTCATTACAAATTAGAGTGACCAATAATCATTACCATAGTCAGCTAGAACCAATACTTGAAATAGTTAAGCTTTATATGCTAAAATAACAAAATCCTTCATTAGCCAACTGTGCTTAGTAAACACTGGTTTTGAGATGATTTCTTGTGTTAACCAAGAGAAGATCAATTAACACTACAAACTTGTAAAACTTCTTCAATAACCAAGTGAACTTAGTTAGCACTAACTCTGTCTAACTTTCCTTTGTTAACCATGTGAACTTAATTAACACTGTTTGTGCAATAATTTCCATCAACACTCTAGTGAGCTTGGTAGACACTGTCTTCAGAAATTAAACTTTAGGAATGCTCAGTAGACAAGGAAAACTATCTTGCTAACCAAGTGAGCTCAGTAAGTACTAACTGACAACTGATATGACATTTGTGTGACATCAAAGACAACACAAAATTAGACAACTGTATCCAACATTAACATGCTCAAATAGCCATTCATACAAGCATAATATTTCCACTATTCTTTTGTCAAATACCATTGAAGACATCAAACATGCTATGTTGACATCAATGACAAACTCAGTCATGAATGTAAAATATTATCATCAAAAAAATCTTCCAATCTTGCCAATCTTTCAACAATCTCCCCTTTTGGCATTGATGGCAATATAGATGAAAAACATCTAGTTCCAAGAATACCAACAAAAGAAAGATAGTCTTCAAATCCTCTTCATCAATCATACTCTCTCATTGGTATACCTCAATGTGGTTGGTACCAAACTTGTTGTGCCAAACTTCTCCTTTAGTATAATACTTCTCTCCCATAGTATAATTTTTTCCATGTCACAATTCTCCTCCATTGACATCAATGTCAAAGGTTTCTACAACCAACATCTCTACATCAAACTCTACAACAACTAATAGTTACACAGCTCATGTATCAAAAGACACTATTCAGAATAACATCAACAACATCAATAAGAGTCCCGAATCACTCTATCCATCACAGATACTTCCCCATATAAAAAGCATTAGCATCTAGTCTAGACAAACAATGGTGCCCTATTACCCTAGATTGATGTACTTTTGTATCTTCTACTGTGATGTACAAAGGGGCATAACCCAAAGCATACCTTACAAATACTCAAAAGTCTCTTTGGGAAGAGGCTTAGTGAATATATATCTGCAATCTACTCTTTAATTCTCACATACTCTAACCTAATTTTCTTTTCTACAACTTTTTCTCTCAACATATGATAATAAAAATGTGCTTTGTCCTTAAATACAATACTAGATTCTTAGATATATTCACCATGGTTGTGTCGTCACAATGTATAACAAAAAGTTCACTGATTTCTATCCTTATATCCTTCAGTATCTACTTCATCCAAATAAGTTGATTGTAATTATTTTCTACTACAACATATTATGCTTCTATTGTACTTTGAGATGTACAATCCTGCTTCTTGGTTAACCAAGAAACCAATCTTCCTCCAAAAATGATAGCTCCTCCATTTATATCTAGCCTTGTGTGATTCAGATATTGCAAACCTCCAATCATAGATTTGTACTTCTTCTACTCAATAGTAGGTGTCTTATCCTTAGTAGATAGATTTTGTCCAATTACCATAGGTGTTCCAATAGCTTTACTTGTTTCCAAACCAAACCATTTCAGTAAATCCTTCAAGTACATAGTCTAAGAAACAAAGATTCCTTCTTTATTCTATACTATCTACAATCCTAGGAAATGTTTCATGTCTCCTATCATACTAATTTTAAATTCTTTCTTCATTTCTTCTACAAACTTCTTACATTCTTCATCATTTCCTCCAAATATAATATCATTAACAAATATTACAAAGATCATCAAACCATCATTAGTTTCTTTCCAATATAGATTACTATTTGCCATACTTGCTATATCTGAGCTTTGTCAAATGCTTGTCCAACCTTTCATACTAGGTTTTCGGTGCTTGCTTCAATCCATACAATACTTTCCTCAGTTTGCATACTATATTCTTGTCATCTATCAAAAGGCATTCTTTAGGCTACTCAATGTATACCTCTTCTTCAAGTTCTCCATATAGAAATGTTGACTTGAAATCCATCTGATATACTTTGAATTTCTTTTGTGCTACATAGGCTAAGAATAATCTTAGTACTTCTATTCTAGCCACTAGAGCATAAGTCTCCTCGTAGTCTATTCCTTCTTTTTGTGAGTAACCTTTAAATACCAATTTTATTTTTATTTTTTTTACAACTTCTCCTTGCTCATTCATCTTGTTCTAGAATAACCATTTGATTCCTATCACATTGTTATCTACTAGTCTAGGAATCAATTCCTATGTCTTATTCTCTACTATTAGATCCAATTCCTCTTTCATATCTTGATTTCAATAGTCATCTTTACATGTTTCATCTACATGCTTTGGCTCAACTTGAGATATCAAGCATAGTTCTTCATTAACTCTACTTCTTTTCATCACACCGATGTCTTTGCTTTTGATGATCTATTCTAATGGGTGATTCTTTATCATGTTCTTTTCTAAAGTAGGAGTTGTCATCTCAACTCTAGGCTCTACTAAAGGTTCTAAGCTTTATTCTTACCTTTCTCTCCTTCATTCTGCAAATTATTATTAGTTTCAAGAAATACCTAATCAATTCTTGGCTTAGTAATAAAAACATTATAATTTGAATTATAATCAACCATTCTCTCATGTACTCTAAATTTCTCATTAATTCTCACATTAGCACATTCCATAATAGTCTTAATTATCTGATTATAACATCTATAAGCCTTTCTTTTCAATGAATAACCAAGAAACATGTAGAAGTTGAGAAAAACAACTTCACACTTTGCCAAAAATGCCTGCATGCAAAATAACCTATTGTTGGAAGGAAACCAAAGAGGAAAATAGCTAGGTTGCATATTATAGTTAATATAAAATATTAATTATATGCACCTAAGAGACAACTTAAGTAAACTAGAGTAATAGACAACTTAATTAATTAAATCAAAACAATCTAATTAATAAGTATAAATAAATAATTACTTTAACACCCCCCTTTAAGTGATGCTAAAGAGGTAAGCTAACATAGCACAATTATGAAAGTGGGAAAATGGGTCTTGGCAACAAGGCCTAATCAGGTACTAAAAACAAAGAAATCTCTATAAACCAGAGAAATAGAGAAAACCCAAGGGGGAAAACCCTACTCCAAGAAGAGATAGAAAAAAAATGTTGAAAGAACATGGAGGAGAAAGGCCTCAACAAGAACACCCAAGGAAAAATTCTATAACCCCAAACATGGAATGCAACTGAAGATAGCATGGTGATGGAAAAGGTTTGGTAAAGCTATTAGCAACTTGCATGTCAGTGTGAATATACTCCAATGAGAGAACACCATCCTAAATCTGCTAATGGATGAAATGTATATGAAGCTCAAAATCTTTAGTGTGCTAATGCTCCACTGGATTGTGGGAAATGTGAATAACAGTTTGATTATTGCACCACAGAATAAAGGCACAATCAGGAGGAAAACCAAACTTAGTCATCAACTGATGAAGCCATAAAATCTCCTAACTGGCATACACTACTATTCTATACTCAACTTCTATAGATGAAAGTGCCCAAGAATTTTGCTTCTTGCATAACCATGTGATATGACCAGAGCCATGACAAAAGACAAAGCCAAAAGTAGACTTCCAATCATCACATAACAAGCCCAATCTAAGTCAGTGAAGCCAACAATGTGAGGTGTCCTTAATGTATAATGAATGCTAGACATAAGTGTGCCTTGAATGTATCTCAAAATACACTTGGTAGCTTTCCAATAACTCTTATGAGGCTCATGTGAGAGAGAAAAGATCAACTACAAAGGATAGATTAGGACAAGTATATGTTAGGTACAAAAAGCTACCAACCAACTACTAATTTAATGTAGGATCCACTAAAGGCAAAGTACAAGAGTTAGACAAGATAAAACTCAACTAAAAAGGTGTGGGAGTAGGCTTGTAATCAAGCATGTCAAAGCATTGATACATGTCAAGAGCATACTTCTGCTAGTAAACAAAGATCCCAGTAGAGCACTAAACAATATATAGACCAAGAAAGTAATGTAATAGACCAAGTTTAGTCATCTCAAACTATTCCATCAATGGATACTGAATATCTTGAATCATAGAGGATGTGGCACCTATGAGGAGAAGATCATCAACACATAGCAGAAGCATCAAAACCTCATTGTCAAGATGCTAAATGTATATTGTAGGATCAAAGTGATAGCATGTGAAGCCTATGGAAAGCAAAAAGGAGTCCATCTTCTCATACAAATATTGAGGGGCTTTTTTAGACCATATAATGAGCGTCAAAGTTTACAAACCAATGAGGAATCCTATATAAATCACTAAGGCTGCTCCATGTAAATCTCCTTAGTAAGATCATCATGCAAGAATGTACTCTTCACATCCATCTAAAAAATGAGCCATCCCTAAGAAGCTAGGATGGATAAGACAAGGTGAATACAATTTATCTTAGTGATAGGGTCAAATGTCTCACTATAATAAATACCCTCAATTTTTTTAAAAACCCTTTGCAACAAGATGTTCCTTGCACTTATCAATAGAACCATCACCATCAAGCTTAATACAATATAACCATTTGCATCACACTAACGTTCTTCCCTTAGGAAGAGAACAAAGATCCCAAGTATGGTTATTCATTAAAGAAGAATACTCCTCCTCCATGGCACTCCCACTTAGTATGTTCTATCACTATTGAAAATGTCTAAGGATCACCACATATAGAATGACTTAGAAGACTTAAACCCACAATATGAGACTAGGTGCAATGGGAAGTGAAAGGGTCACTAGCTAGAGATCCTGTAGCCTTAACTATAACATAAGCCCATTTAGGCATTGGTGGAGGATCTTGAGGTGAAGGTAAATGTGGATCACCAAGATCATCATCTAGAAAGGAGACTAGAAAGGATGAGGGAGTAGTGGTAAGTGAAGTAGACTCTAAAGGTAGAGTATCTACTACATGAAGGCACTCATCAAACTGGACATCCTGTCAAAATAGGACCTATCTAGAATCAAGATCAAACCACCTATATGCCTTAACATCATTGTAGTAGCCAACAAAAATGGGCTATCAACTCTTGTGCTCTATTTCTGTCCTCTGAGCATCAAGTAAAAATGCCCATGATTTACTACCCAAAACTCAGAATGAAGATACATCAAGCTTGACTTGAGACCAAGCCTCCTCAGGAGTTATATGTTGAATTACCTTGTAAGGCATATGATTCTAAATATAGTTGACATAATTGATTTCCTTTTCCCAAAAAGATGAATCCATGGACCTGGACTATATTATATAACTAGCCATCTCTCAAAGTGTTCTATTCTTTCTCAGTGCCACACCATTCTGCCAAGGGGTGTAGGGCACTAAAGATTGATGTTGAAGACCATGTTTAGAGAAAAAATCCATAAAAGCTTGGTTCACATACTCCCCCCCATTATCTGTGTGTATCTACCTAATAGAAAGACCAGATTGCTTCTCCACAAATGTCTTGAAGACTTGGAATAAATCAAAGAAATCATACTCATACTTTAAAAAGTACACTCATGTGTGCCTGGAGAAGTCATCAATGAAAGTAAGCACATATCTAGAACCAAAAAAATAAGGAGTGGGAAATGACATGAGGTCATTATGAATCAATTCCAATGGTGCCAAAGCATGAGTAGCTCATCCATGAGGAAAAGAATCCCTATGTTTTTTTTCCAAGAGCACAACCCTAACAAACACCATCAGTTCAAAAAATATGGGGAAGCGCAAGAAAAATTGCTTGTGTTCTCATCTACTGAAGATATTTTTAATTGATATGGACCAAACACTCACACCAAAGTCTACTCACTAAATCTGCATATGCTACAAGACAAGACCTTTTGCCATCAAAAGACTCAAATCCATCAAATCTATATAGGAAAGATGTAGATTCAACACTCCTAGTAGCTACTATCAAATCAGAATTATGTAAGTCTCAAATAACCACATCATGTGGTGAGAAATCAACTATCTTACTAGAGCTAAAGTGGAAAATTTGATAAATTGACAATAGGTTCATCGAGATGTCAAGGACAAAAAAGACATGTTGAAGAGAACCCCCAGCTAATGCAATAGAACTAGAACTAAAGACTGAAAGATGTGATAAGTTCCTAATAGAAATCTATGAAGTAGCACAAGGAGCAAGTGAGGTGACCAAAAACTGATTGTGTGTCATATGGTGAGAGGAATTAGAATCAATAATATAGGTGGGCCCAAAAGTTAGTGCTCGTGTAGTAAGAGTTTTACCTTTCCCTATAGGGGGGATGAAGACTAAGTAGCAAAAATGTGATGCTCCTACATGGCTTCCTCCAAAGCCTCCAAATGTTTCCAATGCCTAGAAATGGGATGTCCATCCTTTCCACAAAAACTACAGGACTCAATTAATTTATTCTTAGTCTTGGAGGAAGACTTAGTAGACTTGAAAGAAGATTTACCCTTGGAAGGGTTAGCTAGAGGTTTTGAATTAGTTTTTTGGGAATCTTTCTATAGTTTGGCTTTCAATTTTGGTTTCCCTTGTGAAGACTGAGCAACGAATGCTTGGCTAGAAGAGCCAGAAGCATCCATCTATTGGATATTTTCCTATTCCTATGTCAACCAATCACAAAATGTCTCGAAAGAAGGCATGACATGTATGTTTCCCAAAGCATCCATAGTGGAGTAGAAAGTAAAAGAAAATATTTGATACTATTCTCCTAACTTTGAGAATATAAAACAAATAAACTCATCATATATCATGGTTTTCCCACATCCCTATAAAACTAAATGTAGAGATTTGAACTTCGTCAAGAAGTCCTCCATGGTAGGAAAGATAATAGGAGTTAAAGTAGTCAACTCTTCATCAAGTTTTATTTCCTAAAACTCATTTACTATGCCAATCAAGTTGAAAAACTTGGTCCAGATGGTCTAAGGAGTGGACAAACCATTCAGGTGAAATAGAAGACTATTGGAGATGTTAAGTGCAATCAAGCCCATGACTTCATCCATTTTGTTTTTGTGCTTGAAGAACCTCAAAGAGGCACTACAAGACAAGTTGATTTTCATCTAGACATGACATAAGCCAAGTGACATAAGAAGTTGAGTCATATGTGCTTTCCATGTATGGTAATTTTGTGCTTTCAGTTCAACCACAAAGGGCTCTAACATTGAGAGAAGAAAAAATAAGTAGAAGGGTTATTTCTAAATTAAATTATAGAAAGAAAAATGCACCCCCCCATAATGTATAAATCTATCCCTCATATACCAAGAAAATAACTACGGAAAGCACAAGAAAAAATAGAAGAAAACTTGGATGCCAAATGCAAAGACGTAGTAAACTAAAGCCTCTAATTCAATGCCAAAAATAGAAGATCCTATGGCTGAATCATAAAATGGAACCAACATCATCATCTCCAGCTCAGAAATAGCTTTCCAACAATATTTCACTTTTTGAAAATGAACATTATATGCAAAAGATATGGCTAAAAATCCAATAGCGCCTCCAATAAGAAAGATCTCTAGAAAAATATAGAGACTAGAAAAAATATGATGAGCCTATGACTATCAAATGACTATCTACCAAAAAAAGTTACGATCATTAGAAAATTTCAAAAACCTACAGAACAAATGATGTCAACAACTGGATTACTGATGTCACCTATCAACGGTTGGTGGTCAATAATTGAGTAGCACTATCAGGAAAAGGTGGCAACTAGGTGGTACTACAATGGTGGTCATAGCTAACTGGTTGTGTGCTGATAGGGGTGGAGTGGGGATCAGACCATGGTGGTGTGTGGGTGGTGTGATGGCGGTTTGTTGGCTGCACATTGCCAAGTCTAAAAAAATGTGTTTTTTTTTGATTTTTTTGATTTGCATTCTATATAGCCTAGGGTAGGGAAAAAAATTATCCTTGGGGTCATTGTGGCTAAAAACTACAAGTTTTATATGGATTTTGACTAGACCAGGCCTTCTAATCATAATGGCAACATCCATTTTTCTTATAGTGCACTAGGAAAAAGTTCATCCTCCAAATTAAAGAAAGACAACAATAAAAAGATGAAATTTTTGTCTTTAAATCATGGCTTCAAGATCTCTAGACTAAGCAGTAGCAGGGTAGTTTTGATACCATGTAGAAGGTGAGAAAACCAACTTCATAGTTTGCCAAGAACACCTGTATGCAAAATAATCTGTTACTAGAAGCAAACCAAAGAGGAAAAAAGCTAGGTTGTGCATTATAATTAATATAAAATATTAATTATATGTACCTAAGAAACAACTCTAGTAAACTAGAGTAATAGACAACTTAATTAATTGAATCAAAGTGATCTAATTAATAAGTATAAATGGATAATTACTTTAACAATACCTTCATCACTTCTAGCATCAAACTTACCCATTTCATCATCTCTCTTTATGTAACAAGTACTCCCAAATAATCTGAAGTATTTAATTGTAGGTGAGTGACCATACCATAGTTCATAAGGTGTCTTGTTTGTATCCTTCCTAACTTGAGCTTTGTTCATAGTGTAGGCTGCTATATTCACTACTTCTTTCCAAAATGTCTTCTATACATCATTTTTTGCTATCATAGCTCTAGCTGGTTCTATGATAGACTTGTTTCTTCTCTCTACAATGCTATTTTGTTTAAGGGTTTTAGGAGCTAACCTGTCTCTTAATTCCATTTTCCTCACAAAACATGTTAAACTCATTTGAAGTAAATTCTCCTACCTCATTTGATCTTAGATATTTAATCTTTATACCAAATTTATTCTACAAATTTATTATTGAATATCTTAAACTTGCCAAATTCCTTAGATTTCTCTTGGAGAAAGGCAACCCACATCATTCTACAAAAATAATCAACAAGTCATAAAATACCTTTCACCATAGAATCCTCTAGTCTTTGTAGGACCATTGAGACCCATGTGTACAATTGCCAACTTCACTGTAGTAGTAAGCTTCTTGCTGGGAAAAGAGGTTTTTTTATGCTTTGCCAAAACACACTCCTTACAAATTGTGTTAGTAGGCTTTACAATCTTTGAAAAATATCTAACAACAAACATTTTACTAGTCCTCACAATACTATGAAAGTTTATATGATAGCATCTCTTATTCCATAACCGAATATCATCTACCTTTGCAATCAAACATGTCATTTCAGTGGGATTCAACTAAAATACATTACCTCTAGATCTAGTTCCTATTCTAATTACCTTTCCATCTTTGTCTCTAATAATGCATGTATTTTATATGAACTGCAATTGATAACGTTTGTCTACTAGTTGTCCAACACTTAAAAGATTGCACTTTACACCATCAACAAAGTATACATCCTTAGTATAAGTTTTACCTTCAACGGTTATAGATCCAATACCTTTTACTTGACATGTTGTATTGCTTCCTACTCTTACAATTCCTCCATCCACACTTTTGAAGTCAACAAACTTGTTCATATCAACAATCATATGATGTGAACAACCACTCTCAATTGTCCAATTAGATTTCTTCTCAACCTATGATACCGAAGCTACCTTCTTTGGAATTTCCTCTTTAATTGCCACAAATCCAATTTCATCATCACTAGCACTCAATTCTTGATCATCAAAATCATTCTCTTCATTTTCATACAAACAATATTTATCTTTTCTATACTTATGATTTCCCTTATACTTTTTTTCCCTTTTAGGAAACTTAGATGCATAATGACCATACTCATCACAAGTCCAACATTTAAAGATTTTCTTACCTCCTTCCTCTCTTCTTACTAGAAGGGCTCTTGCTTCATTAGTCTTTTTGTCTTCTCTATATCTTCTCTTGTTAGAAAAATCTCGTCTAGCACTTGTGCTCCTTGATAGGTTAGGTCAAATATTCAAGGCACTAAAAGCTATCTCTATTCTTATTAATTCTCTAGACTATTTAACTTCATTTTCAACTACTTCAAGTCTTCCAAGCAATGTCTCCTTTTTGAAATCCTTGATAAAAGATATCAACAACTATATCATCTAAATTTTTGACTTGTATGCTTGAGTTAGAGTCTTCAATATCTTCCATCAAACCTCATCATCTTCTTTGTTTCCTCCTTGAGCTTTAATACCTGTAGTAATTTCTAATATCTTTCCTATATATGTTCTTGCATATTCATCTTCCATCATCTTAGCATCTTTAAACACACAAATCAAACTTTGTAGCCTCAACTTCTTAGAGTGTGCATCACCTTCAAAACTATTTTTCAAATCTTTCCAAATCAAATGTGAAGTAGGAATTGATTTTACCTGATTGTACTCAATCTCAAGAAGTGTAGTCAATAGTGCTTCCCTAGCTCTCATGTCACACACAAAAATATTTCTTTCTACTTTAGAGTAGAATTCCAACTCATTTTATTTGATGATTATTTTCAATAATTTTATCAAGATCCAATATTCCAGAACCATACACAACAAATGTGTCTTCATCTTCTCCTTATAGCTGTCATAGTTTATTCCATCAATCTTTAGAATATCTTTCCTAAACATGTTTTCCATGGATCTCCCAAAGCTATTAAACTTTTTCTTCAAGGAATTGATCCTCTCATACCAATTGTTAGAAACAATAGTCCACCAAGATAACTAGAAGGGGGGGGGGGGGGGATGTGAATTAGTTATCCAACAATTAAAAAACTTATCTTCATTAAACAAACTTAGCCATTCAACCAAAGTAAACATCAACTATACAAAGATACACATAGACAATTACACCTAATATGTTACCTAGGGAAACCCTTGATCAGAGGGCAAACCCTCATGCGAATAATGCCCACAAGATGATGTACTAATATAAATATTCCTTTTTAGAGGATGGATACTACTAGGTGTCTGTTACAACATTTAGTATAATTAGTCCCTGTTAGGAGACTTTGAATCCCTATTAAGAAATTAAAAATCTATTAGGAGTTGTGGTATAATGTATTCAAGAAGAGCCCACTAACAAAACATACAATTTTAACTAGAAGAAGAGATCACTACTCAAACAAGTAGTTTGCTAGTATCTTCTTCTTTCCTCTATCCTTTCCTTTGTCCTATCAACTAGATCAGTCACTGTCAGACCTTGTAGACTAGGTCATGAACCTCAGATCCAAATATTAGACCTTAGATCATTCAGAAAAAGCTTGTCAATGAAGTTTCCTTCACTTGCACACTACTCTTCTTAACTTCTCATTCTCTACTACTTTTCATCAATCAGTCAATCATATCAACACGCCACATGAGAAATGAAAATGTTCTTCCTTTATATCAAGTCCATAAAACAATTCCCTAAGTTGATAGTTAGTCCACCTCAATTAATTATTATAGGACCTCACTAAGAACACATTAAACTTAGTGATAACCTTAATCTTTTTCTTAGCAACTTGAATAACTTTATATACATCCAATATTATAATGAGAGAAGTTAGCCACATCATGCTCAAAATGTCTTCTTCATGTCCTCAATCACAATTCTCAAGATATCAACTCTACTAGGAGGTATAACAAGTTTACCAGAACATACCTTTGTAAACACTATCTCAAAAAATACATCACCAGAACTTACATAACTTCTTCTAGGATTTTCCTTTCTACTTCTAATGTTAACTACATATACTAGATACTTAGAAGTATTTCCCATAACTTTAGGTGGTTATTATGCTCAACTAGCCATCTGCACCAACTTAATCTTTCTACTTTTCTTCTGTCAGATACCACATAAGACATAAAACATGCCATGTTAACATCAATGACAAAATATATAATGAATGTAACATATCTTCATCAAACCAGTCTTCCAATCTTACCAATCTTCCAAAGTTAGTAACATGTATAGACTGTGGTTAAGCTAGAAGTGTAGTGTGATGTATAAATCTTTTGAGTTAATGAGAAAATGGATTACATGTTCTCTAGACATAAATACTATTTTTAAAAATAAGAAGGTGTAGAGATACATGTAGACTATGGTCCATGTAGAGGCCTAATATAATGTATAAGTATCTTATTTAGCAAGCTAATATAGTTTAAGGTCTCCATGTAAAGAAACCCCTTCACAAAAAAATTTCTAGTGTCATGTCCATAATCTATTCTAGCTAGAGGCCTAATATGATCTATAAGGGTCTAAGTCAAAGAGATAAGGTATTCTAAGGACTCTACCTCAATACGTTTCTTCAAAAAAGAAGGAAAAGAAACATGTGTAGAATCTATTCTAGATAGAGGTCTTGATGACAAGGCTCTCCAATAGGGACATATCCATCAAATTTTAATGTAGAATAATGGAAGAAAAATGGTGAATACACCATTCATTCTTTTATTAATTTTAATTAAAAGATTGATTCAAAAAATATTCTTCAAAGGTATTTTGGAATCTTTATCTTATAAGTGAATATACTACAATAATTTTAAAAGATCAATTCTAAGAATATCCAAATCTTGTTGTATGTCTACGTGGGATTTTAAAGGATGTTCACATCCTAGGATTTAATACTTATGTATGCTCAATAAAATTATCTTTTGTAAGAACTTCCTATAACTTCAATGTATGGGTTGATCGGTTCTTGGTTCAGTGAAAAGTGTGCATAGCTTAGATTTTCTTAGCTTTGTTTTATATTATTTTCTCCAATGATATCTTGTCTAAATAATTTTTTTATTCCTTCCCTCTCTTTAGAAAACCTATTTATTTTATCATTCATTAATAATTTATGAAAAAAAATATATTGGAGTGATTTTTGCAAGGGCATATCTACATGAGTTATCTGATATTGATTCTTTCATCATTGAAACTAATGTGTCAATTTAAATTTACTTATTTTCTACTTTTCCTTATTTTTTTCTTCTATTCTTAGGGGATGTTGAAGAATTGTATGAGGAATTTTCTTAAATTTAAAAGAAGATTATCCCAATTGAAGATAAAAGGAAGTCTTGGTGAATATAAAGTTATTGGAGATCTGATGAGTGAGCTCAGAAGGAGAATATTAGTTCCCAAACATGCCTTGGCTAATAATATTAGCCAAGTGTTGTCTAAATAAAGGATATACTATCTTATTAAGCATTGTTATGATCTCAAATGCAATCAACTACTACTTTTTGAATAGTATTCCCACTGCTAATGTATCTATTCAAGTATACAATTTTTTATCCATGCAAGTAAGGCAATTTTTGAACCAAAATTGATAAGACTTGATCAAAAAATGTCCTTCACTCTCCATCTATCTATTTTTGGTAGATGCATGTGAAACAATAGGCTCTATTTGTTTCCATATAAGTCAATGTCTTCTGAAAATGACAAGCAGTAAGGTATTGATTGTACCAAAAAATATAAATTGGTGAATCCCACTATCTCTATATTTTTGGTATATTTACATGAGGAAGTAGGATCTACTTATCTCCATTTAAATTATTGTATTCTTGGAGTGATAACTAGTGAAGCATCAATCATTAAAAAAATATAACCTCTCTCTCTACGTGTGTGTGTTTGGGAGTGTATGTGCACATGTGTGTGCATAAATTCTTGCTAGATTCACATGAAGAAATAATCTCTCCTTGTTTACATATTACTCATTATCTTCTCAGAACTAAAACAATCAAAGTGTTGAGTGTGGTAAATGTCCCTCCCACTCTTACTCTATTATTTTCTAGTTGGAACAAATGAAACAATAGTATCTACTTTTGTTCATATAAGTCATATTATCTTTTCATATAGAAAAATAGTATTCCGAAGAAAAAAAATCAAATGTAGAAAAAAAAAACTACTTTATATATGTTTATATGCCTTTGGTGATTTCTTGTGGTGGATTTGTAGTTATAGAAGCTAAAGAGGTGAGGGATTTTTTAGGTAAGTATTATCTCCCTAGTAAATATGTGAATACACCTAATTTTTTTATCCTCATATTGATGTCAAGACTAAATATATTGTTGACATGATTTCACTTTTCCATATGAATGAAGAGAAGATGTTACTTTTTAGCTAGTTCATTTTGACATGGAGAAAGAAATTTTAAATTTTAAGAAAAATTCTTCTACATTCATCGACACAAGAATTCACTTGATGGATTAGGTGGTCCTTTTATCACACTCATTTTCAATCAAATTTATCAGAAGAAAATAAAATATCACTTATATCTCTTGCAGATTTATGGGTACTATTTTATCACTATAATTGTCTTCAATCAATCACTGAAAGATAGTGTTGTGAATCTACAAACAAAAGTTTCATTCTTAAACACTATTTTGACCTATTGTTAAATGATGAAAGGATTCATCCATAAAGATGGAAATTATATTGGACAGACAATGAAATGAAGTACATTTGGAAGAGGGAAATTTTTATTTTTTTCATATGTGACTTATACTTAGGGAAGAGGGAGATGTAAATATTTTAATAGGTAAATATCAAGTACTATCCATAGTAAAATTTTTAAGCACATCATTTTCTAATATTAAGAATGATGTGTAGATTGAATTCATTCTTGACATGATTCATGTTGCAATATGAAAGAAAAAAGTTCATTAGTTTTTGGCCACTTCCTCTTGATGAAGTGGAAGTTATGCTAAACAAGGGCTTCGTTAGAGATCGACTCCCTCTCTTTTGATTAGAAAAATATAAGATTGTATTGGAACATAAAATAAGAATATGCTTAAAAGACGCAACATAGAAAGAGATTTTACTTTTGTACTAAATTGTATACAAATAAATTGAATTGTAATCAGAATTTTTTTGTTTTATTAATTTTTTAAAATAGATATTACTAACAAGATGCAAAATATGAATTGTTAAAGATTATTTAAATTTTGATTGTTATGAAAGCATAGATAGAGAAAAGATAAAAATTGAAAAACTACTCAAATATGATGGCAAAGAGCATAAATGTTTCAACCAAATCATAGACTTCTTATGAAACATATGCTTCAGCATCATATTCATGGTCATGCATAGTTATTTTAATCATGTGGTAGTGTGATGAATCAAGATGAAGATGAGAATAATCTTATTAAAAAAAATATTTGGAATTGGAAAGTTTTTTTTTCACCTAAAAATTTAGCTAAAAGAATCTAGAATATATATATATCACAGTGCATAAAAATTTGTCAATTGCCTTGGTAGTCAGACTATAAGAGCTATGTACAAAAAAAACACTACAACTAACCCATCTGGAGCCATCTTCATTTGAGGACCAATTATATCTCTCATATCATAATAATGCTACAATTTTTTTTTGTATTTTGATACAAATGGCTTATTTCAATGAACTATGAAGGATAAGTGTGTTGGTCATCATATCAAATGTTGCTGAGCTAACCTACCTTAAATATAATAAATTTAAATTAAACTTTTTTGAACATTTTAAATATGTATTATTTAATCCATTCTTTTTCAAATAAATAGTGAGATAATAGTGCTCAGAATTCAAAGGTAAATACAATGAAATTGAAGATTAAACATCTAAAGTGTTGTAAATAAATCTAGTACAAGAAAAGGAAGGCATGACATCAATCATAGCCTTCAAATGAGCTTCAAATATGCACCAACCAAGCCACATTAAGATTTTATGAGTTTTAAACCATTAATTGAAGTAGTAGTAGACATCTATTGTTGATGATTCAAAAGAAAGAAAAATTTCAATTGCATTTTATTTTTGTTTGAAAATAATTGAAATGACAAGTAAAGGTCCATAATAGAGATTAAAATACTTAAAATAAAGAGACATTTTTTAGTGATATATAGTAGTGACCTCTAACTAACCTATCATCCTATATGAGCCCTACCTATTATTTAGAAGAACTTAGAGTCTAGTCCATTAAAAAGAAAACTCACTGATTTTCACCAAAAGTACATAGATGAATTTTTCTAGAGCGTTTAGGAGGAAAGATTCATTTGCTCAACCTTGTGTTTCTAAGAATGAATATGAGTGGTACTCGAGCTTGTTGAAAGAAAACATGTAGTAACATGTATGCATAGAACACATACAATTAACAACTTAGCCAAAGCAATTTTACACCAATCAATGATAGTCATAAAAAAAATATGACAATATAAAATTCCATCTTTCCAAAAAAAATGTTTCTCACACCAAAATAAAAATTTAAAACAAATACTTTGATAAGATCCAATGCAATGTTGATATGACATGTGTGCTTCTTATCTCTGGGCCATAACTTGACCCCACTATCTACAAACAACAAGTCATTCATAAAGAAAAAAACATCTTTATAATGCAACTTAAAATATCTCCATAATAGAATTGATATTGCATAATCATTAAAATTGCATATTACCTATTATGATTGTAGAAATGTTGATTCTAAATACAGATGATTGGGTAGCAATTTTCTATATATACCAAAACTTGTAACCTAGAAAAGAAATAAAGTCTCATAATCACTATATTGTTACCTGTAGAACAAATCAGAAAATAAACTAAAAAGGCCAAGCTAAACAAAAGAAAAGCACCCACTTAAAACTAGAAACATTGATAGCAAATGAGTTCTATGCCCTTCTCACTCAATATAGTCAAAATATTGAAGAAATGAGTTCGTTAGTGATTTTATAAATTGTTTAGCTAATGGAGTTTAACATATTAAAGATGAATAGTGGATTTTGAGGAATAGCCAATTTTGTAGTTGAACAATGCAATGACAAAGATATCAAAATTAAAGAGGATTGAAGCCATTTTATTTACATTAAATGTCCAAACAAGAATGAAAGAATATTAGTTATTTTCATTTTTAAATATTTAAAACCACTAGCTAAAAATGCAAAAACCAATCAAAATGTAGCATTTAAATAAACATATATATATATATATATATATATATATATATATATATAATGTTGAGAAAAATTAAATATTCATTAATGAATTTGGATTTTCTTATTAGCATAAACTCAGTGAAAACTACACTCTCCTACCTATAAGGCAAGGACTAATAAAAAAACCCACTCTACTTCCCTCTTAAACATTTGAATTAATTTTGCGAAATATAGGTGTGAAGAATTTCAAACTCCTTATCAACAGTTTTCTTGAAGCTAGCTGAAATGATACTTCCAACTCCTTCATATCTATGGGCACTACTTTCTCACACTCTCTTCCTTTGGGTCCTCACAATGGAATATCATGGCAGTGTTCCAAATTCACATACATAATTGTAGCTAAGAAACTACTTTAAACTAATAGAAACCAAAAGTATATTTGTCCATAAACTGGGAAAGAGATTAGCAAAATATTAAGACAAAGCATTTTTTCAATTGAGAAGTTTCAACATCTTTCCCGTGGTGGGTTTATAGTGAAAGGAAAATGGGAGATGAAAGATTTTAAAGGTACGACTATAGTATTAGCCCTAGTAAAATTTTGAATGCACATCAATTGCTAATCCTAATAATGATGTGAAGATCTTACACTTTTTCTTGAAATGCTTTTACTTTGCAATGTGAATGAAGAGAAGTTGTTACAAGGACTCATTTGGTTGTATAGACAATCATACTTTTGCACTCTTTGTCAATTTTTTATCTAAAAGGAATCTAAAATGTTGCTTCCATATTTTATAGATCTTTATTGTTTTCCAAAGAGAGTTCTTTAGTGAAATCTACTTTGAAATGAATTATAAGATTATCTATTTCTAGTTTCCAAAAAATTTCATACTATGTAACATCTAAATAATTGTATTGCATGGAACATAATCTCTTTTTCTGATGCTTAACTAAACCCATATAATACAACCACAAAGTAGCCCTAAAAAGCTTGTGAGTTCATATAAGATATGAAAATGATTTTTTTGTTGAAGTTATTGTGTTTTTTGAAAAAAAAAAGATTGTACCCTCTTTATGCAACACATTTTGTAGCTTGGTTAAAGCTTGTTATATATAAACCATAAAGTTTGAGTTGTATAGCTCTCACACTCATTTTGGAGACTACAAATGCATATGGTAACTTATTGGTCCTCCATCTTTGTACACCAATCTAAACTATTTGCTGAAATTTTTTATATCATACTTATTACATGTGGTCATGATCATGGAAGAAGAAATTATCTAACCCATAATTGAGGAGGTTACACAAGGAGGATTGTTTATTTGGAAAAGTTTATAGTTTCTTGGCTTCCATATACACCTAATTGCTTTTAGTCAAATTATTTGTGTTTGTAGATTTTCATATAAAATTAAGACAATCAACACTTGTAATATGTTAATGAAACATGAGATATTGAAGATAGGAATCTTGGCAAATATGTCACTTATAAGAATCAATCCTAGAAGACAAGATAAAATGATGGAGGATTTCAGAAATGAGATAAGAAATCAGATCCAAAATAATTTGGCTGAATGTATGCAAAAAATTTATGGTGAAGATCAATTTAAAGATGTATCTAGATATATTCATAGAATATAAGTTGATAAATTCTTCTTTAGGAGGAACAATTGTTGAGTGATTTGACATAAATGGGTAAGAGTAATATACTTGATGTTACATTCTTTCTTGATTCTTTACATGTAGGGGAACTCATAGATCATATTAATGAGCTAGAGGATTACTTTGAGCTTGAGTATGTGAAAGATAGACATAGAGTTAGAATAGATCAAACTAAGTTCAAGAATCATGTTTCCTTATGGTAGAAAGAGTTACACAATGATAGGGAAGGTTGTGGTGAATCTAAGATAACATGATAGATGATTATGGTTTCTATTTTTAAGGCCAAGTTCATATTGGATGATTAAAAAATTGAATTATTTAAGAGGTTAAAAAATATTAAATAGATATATTTTAAAATTAAAGAGAATATTAAGGAGTTCTACAAGATGATAATTACATCCTAGGATTTGAAATCATCAAAGGAAAAGGTGGCTAGATATATTAATGGTCTAAGAAATAATATTCAAAATCAAATATTTATCTTGAGGATTAGTATAATTTAAGATTCTTATCAAAATGAATAAGATATGTCAAAGAGAAGATAAGTTACCCATAGGGTAAGTGATAAGCCAATTGTTGATAAAGGAAATTATAAAGTTGTTATTAAAGAGTGTGTCTGTATAATAGATAGTATTCTTAATGATGTGATGGTGACAAGGTAATGATTTTATTAGAATTTTGACTAATTGTTATTTTTCATTGATATCAACTATTTACCTTGTGTTATTGACCTATGTTTCCAAGTATAATTGAATGTTTCAAAGAGAATAGTGTGTATAATTAGCTAGTGAAAAGAATAATGAAAGAATGGGTGATCTAATTGTTGATTGATGGAGTTACAAAAAGGATATATAAGATATTGAGAGGGGGGATGGGGTGAATAGTAATCTTAAACACTTAAAAAATTTCACCAATTTATTTACATCTATTAGTAAACTTGTGCATGTAAATTTTTTAATGATAACATGTTGTAACATGTAAATTTGATGTATCACATGCATGGAAATAAACACATAGGACAATATTTTTTACCTATAAAGCCTTCAAGGTGAAGGTAAAACTTGAGTGGGGATGATACCCACAAATCTTCATTACTATATTTATAAAGTTTTTGGAATATATAGTCCACCAATATGATAGATGGGGGTTGGGGGGGGAGGGGAATCAGTTACCCAAATCATATCACAATTAAAAACCTTATTAAACTTTAACCATATGAGAAATATAATAAAAAACCACAACAAGATACTCATTCACATTAACACCAAATATGTTAACTATGAAACCCTTGATCATAAGGAAAGCCCGCTAGGGACAGTCCCTATAGAATGATACACTAATATTAATACTCCTTGTTAAAGGATGGATCCTATTAGGAGTCAATAAAAAGCATTCAATAAATTTCAGTCCCTATTAGGATTTGTGCCAACAATATTTGGAGTTTTGGAGGATAGCTAGAGCCACTACCCAAACAACTTCACGAGTAAGATCAATCAACCAATTGTCCAAATGATCTCTGAATTATTCCTTGTAGAATAGTAGAAATGAATTGTGCCTCCTTCCTTTGTCCTATCAACGAGACCTCTCCTCCATCCAATCTTGTAACCAAATCACAAACCTCATATCCAATAATCCCCTAGATTGCTTACTTGTATTTAGTAAAATCTCTACTCCTTTTTGTACTTTGTACTCAATACAATGCTTGATACACTTTACAAATAATGAAACCATATTTTCTTTATACCATATATTCAAAATAATTATTTGATTTAGCCTTGAATATTTTTCAATTAATTATAAGATAATTAATTAATTTACAATTACAATAGCACTGTCAACTGATTATATATAGAAAACTTCACACATGCAACTTCAAGACTTGTGCACTTGCTGATATCACCATGAGACTATCCTCTATTATAGGTTGACCACACCACAAGATTTTATCATTGTAATACTCTTTGTAAAGTAGGTACAGCTTCTGTATGTCTTCACCTTATGTGTTGCACATTGAATCGTAACATCAAGACACTATATTGAACATGTCCAACATCACTAGACAATCAAAACCTTGTCCATTGAAATAAGATATTTTTTTTGAAAGCATGAATGTTAGTGATATTAATATGGGGGAGTATTGTAGAAACAAGATTAGATCATTATTTTGATGATATGATACATTTAGGATTTTTTTTAATTGATGTCAACATAGCAGTTTTTTGTGGTATTTGATAGAAGAACAAAAATAAAGATGAAGTTAGTATGCACATATCATTGATTATTTTGCTAACAAGGTTAAAGGATGATACTACTAAGTGTCTATCATATGTAGCTAACCTAAGGAGCAAAAGATATTAAGTTTGGAAGAAGTTATGCATGTTTTGGTGAAGAGTGTTTGAAGATAGAGTTTACAGAAGCATGTTGTGGTAAGCTTATTGTATCTCTTAGTAGAGTTGTTATTCTAAGAAACAAAGTTAAAGGAATATAGAAAACATGTTGGAGATGACATCATTAAGCTCAATCGTCACAATATTATATGTACAAAAATTTATTCAAGTTACAATGTGACATATTGATTTTATTGCTAAGTATAATGTGTTCTTAATGAGGTCCTATAATAATTAATTAAGAAGGTGTAATAGCCAAGTCATGGAATCATTTGATGGATTTGGTATAAAAGATTTAAATTTTCATTTATTGTGAATTAATGATTGTATGAATCATGAAGAGAAGAATAGAAGAGAAACAAGTTGATATGTGAGGATAAGTTGAGAAGAGTGATGTTTGGAAAAAACTTCATTTCTGAGGTTTTATTTTGAGATTTGAGGTTTGATATTTGGATCCAAGGTTTCTAACCTAGTCTATAAGGTCTAACAGTGATTGGCTTGGCTAAAAAAATAGAGGAAAGAGGATAAAGAAAAGTAAAAACAATTATTCTATAAGGAATAGTTGACAAATCAATTGGACAATAAAGTTCACTAGTCTTGCCCTAAAAGTTATCTTTTAGAATGGATCCTTCTACCTTCTACAACTCCTAATAGTGTTGGAAACTCCTAATAAGGACTCAAATTCTCACAATAGGAACTCTTATTTATTGAATGTGTTTATTGACTCCTAATAGGGTCCATCCTATAACAATGAATATATATCAGTATATCTTTGTGGGCACCATTCCCACTGGGTTTTTCCCTCTGATCAAGGGTTTCCCTAGTTAACAAATCTAGTGTAACTATGTATGTGCATCTTCTTATGGTTTTTATTTACTTTGACTGAATGGTTAAGACTAATTAAGGTTGATAAATGTTTTAATTAGACAATTGGTTCAACCCTGCCCCACCTCCCCTCTTTGTTATCTTGGTGGACTATTATTTCAAACAATTGGCATTAGAGTAGGAGGTCATTGAATATAAATTTTAATGACTTTCAAAGATCAATGGCTAACATATTCAAAAGGATAGTATGAAATTTCATGGAAAGTTATGATGGTTGGGAGGAAAAGATGAAAACCCATCTACTATGTATGCGTCAAGGATACTGGATCTTTACAAAATTAGAAAAGACAATTAGTATTGAAAGTATGTTGGAAACTTGTACCTGGGACAAGAGAGCTCTTTTCATGTTCAACATGAAAGCTAGAGAAGCACTATTATCTACACTTCCTAAAATAGAGTAAAATCAGTTAAAAACACATGGTACTTCTTATAAGATCTTGAAAGCTTTGGAAAATAGTTTTAAAGGTGATGTACATTCTAAGAAATTTAGGCTAGAAAGCTGGATTTGTGTATTTAAAAATATTAAAATGATGGAAGATGAATTTATAAGAAAATATGTAGGAAGAAAATCAAAAATTACTATAGGTATCAGAACTCAATGAGTAACCAAGGAAGATGAGGAGGTGATCTAGAAGATATTGAAGAGTTTAACACCACTATTTAAGTAGGAAGTTCAAATGATATAGTTGTTGATCTCTTCTACTAAAGATTTCACCAAGGAAACATTAGTTGGGAGACTTTAAGTAGTTGAGAATGTACTTAAAAAATCTAGAGAATTGTCTAGAGCAGACACATCTTTCAATGCCCTAAGAATTCAACCTAGTGTATTAAGGGGCACAAGTGCTAGAGGAGATTTTGATAGCAGTAGTAGATTTGATGAGGACAAAATGATAAAAGATGGTTAGAAAATCATTAAATTTTGAAATTGTAATGAATTTGGTCATAGTGTATCTAAGTGTCCTTAAAGAGAGAAAAAGTTTAAAGGAATGTTCAAACCTACAAGAGATAGAGATTTTTTGTATGCCAATGAAGAAGATGAATATGATAAAAAAGTAGTAAGTGCTAGTGATGATGAAATAGGATTTGTAGCTATTAAAAAAGAAAGTTTAGAGAAAATGGTTTTCATATCATAGGTTTAAAAGAAATCTAATTGGATAATTGACAGTATTTTTTCACATTATATGACTAGTGATATGAATAATTTTGTTGACTTAAAAAGTTATGATGGAGGCATTGTTACAGTTGGAAACAATGTAGCTTGCCATGTTAAAGTTATTTGATCTATAACTCTTGATGGTAAGACTAACACTGAGGTTGTCTATTTTGTTGATGGTTTGAAACACAATCTTTTTTGTGTTGAACAACTAGTTGATAAAGGTTATTAGTTGCATTTAATAAATAAGTCATGCATGATTAGAGATAGAGATGGAAAGGTAATTAAAATAGGAATGAGATCTAGAGGTAATGTATTTTAGTTGAATCCCATTGAAATGATATGTTTGGTTGGAAAGGAAGATGATAGTTGGTTATGGTATAAGATATTTTGTCATATAAAATTTGAAATCATTGTGAAAACTAGTAATATGTTTGCACTTAGAGATTTTCCTAAGATTGAAAAGCCCACCAACACAATTTGCAAGGAGTGTGTATTGGCAAAGCATAATATTGGAGGCATGAATGGGGGAGAATTCTAGGAACATGATTACATCATTATCATGATGATATGTTACACTCATGTTTGTGATTGTCATTAATGTCAACATAGCAATTTTCTATGGTATTTGATAGAAGAACATCGAAAAGATCAATTTGGTATGGAAACAAAGTTGAACATTCTCACTAAGAGAGGTTCAATGGACATACTCTTAAGTGTTTGTTACATGCAGCTAACCTCAAAAGTATAAGATACTAATTCTAAAAGAAGTTATGCAAGTTTTGTTGAAGATTGTTTTGGGATAAAGCTTACAGAGGCATGTTCTAGGGTTAACTTGTTATATCTCTTAGTAGATTTATTATTCTAAGAAGGAAAAGTTATAGATGTGAAGAAGACATGTTAGAGATGATGTGACCAAGTTAACTTGTTATAATGCTACATGTATGGAAAGTTATTTATGTTACAAGGTGAAAGATTAATGATATCACTAAGTGTAATGTGTTCTTAATGTGGTCCTATAATAATTAATTGAGAAGGTGTAATAGTTGATGCAGAGAATTGTTTAATGGACTTGGTATAAATAAAGGACATTTTCCTTTATCATGGAAGAAGAATACATGAAGGAATATGTGAGATGTATTAATGGTTGTAAGAAACACAATAGTGAAATTAAAAGTTAAGAAGAGAAAAATGAAGGTGAAGGAAACTTCATTGCTAAGGTTTCATTTTGTGATCCAAAGTTGGATACTTCGATCCAAGGTCTGTGACCTACTCTACAAGGTTTGATAGTGATTGGTCTAGTTGACAAGATAAAGGACTGAAGTTAAAGCATAGTACATATAATTATTATAAAAGGAATAGTTAAGAGATCATTTGGATAGTAAGTTCGGTGATCTTTCCCTAGAAGCTCTTTGGACAGTGGGTCCATTTGTTTTCTACAATTCCTAATAGGGTTGGCACGATTCCTATTGGAATCTCCTAATAGGGATTCAAAGTCTCCTAATAGGGACTCATATGTACTAAATGTTGTAATAGACTCCTAACAAGGTTCATCCTCTTACAAGGAATATTTATATTAGTACATCATCTTCGGGCATCATTCCCATAGGGGGTTTCTCTCTGATCAATGGTTTCCCTACTTAAAATATTTAGTGTAATTGTCTATGAGCATCTAGTTATGGTTGCTATTTATTTTCTTTGAATTAATAAGATTGTTTAAGGTTAATAAATGTGTTAATTACTTGATAACTAATTCATTCCCCCCCTCACTCAGTTAACTTGGTGGACTATTGTTTCTAACAATTGGTATTAAAGCATTAGGTCATTGGAGATAAAGTTTAAAAACTTTTGGAGATCCATGGCAAACACATTTGGAAAGGATAGTTTGAAGTTTGGTGGAAAAAATTATGAAAGTTGGAAGGAAAAGATGAAGACACATCTATTGATCAAAGATTGGTTTTGATAACTGAGTGTCTATACACTTAATTTATTTACTTAGTTCATGCCAAACAAGTGAGTTTTGAGTCACTCATATGTCGAGTCATGGATGTGCCAAGTGATTTAGGTGCCAAGAAACTAGTGCATGCCAAGTCATTTATATGTTGAGTGACAATATTGAAGTCATAGTATGTGTTAAGCACCAGGTAATTTAGATGCTGAGTAACCAAATTTTGTCATAGTTATTTCTATTGGCACAAATTATTATGTAAACTAATTTTGGGTAGACTTAAGGACTGTTGTAAGATATTTTAGTGATAAGGATGAATCTTAAGTGAAAATACCTATGTATTACATCCATCCAATCAGGTAAAGGGAAGGTTTAAGAGAAAATACGGATGAATCACAACCATTGATTCATACCTAACCCCAAGTGACCTAGATCTTCCTAAGGAGGAAAAATAAAAAATTCTTATGTATGGAAAGAGAATGAATGAATGAAAAAAAAGATTTTTGCATGCACAAACTAAGAAATTCATGGCGACCAAGGAATTATGATCTAAATTGCATTGCATAACCAGTTAAAGGATAATAGAGGAAGGAAACAATGAACATCAGAGAGACATCTAATCAAGAAGGATCAAGTACACAATAATATAGATGTCATCTATCATCAAGCAATAGAGTGCTAATCGTAGGATCATTACTGAGACATTATACTAGGTGAATTAGTTAAATCTTTTAACAAAGTAGTCCTAACAAGCTATATTGAAATCCTCTAACAAGGTACTTACTTAATTAGGATTTGAAGTCCTTTAACTAGGCACACTTATAGCAAGGTTTTGAAATGCTCTAACAAAATTCAAACCTAATAGTCTTTGTAAGCCTTTAATAGGGGAGACTTTTGATAGGGTAGTTCATGTTTCATGATCAAACATTGTAACCGTCATTAGATACATTTCAGTACCATAGTAGTGAAGATTTGTTAGTGTCATCCCCACCCCAATTTTAACTTCTCATTGGAGTGTTTGTGGGTAATCACATCTTGTGTCATGTATATGTGAATTCTTACTTGTTTACATACTTTAAATGGTATTTCAATTAACTTATTTAATATGTGAGATGGATGTGTGGTGAATATTTTATGGGTTAAATTTTAAAGCACTAATTTACACACCCCCTCCCCCCCCCTTAGAATTTACTTTTCCTATTGTAATTCCAACAATTGGTACTAAAGCCTTGTTCTCTAAAAGTGAAGCTTTGCAACTTTGAGGAAAGATCTTGAAGATGGAAGTTGGAAAAGATCATTGAGAACAAAGAGATTAAAATACAACTCATTCTACATTAGTTAAATTAAGCAAGATAAGATCTAAAGAAATCATTGAAAAGAAGGAAATAAATTTCTATTGAGAATAATGATGGCACAATCCAAGAACAAAAGGAACACAATAGGAAAGGAGGAATATTATCATTAGAAATGATATAATATTACATTCAATACAATAAAAATAGACTCCATTACATGCCCTATGGGCTTACAATATTATCAAATTCTGAAGAAAACCTTTCTCACAGTACCTTCTCCTAAACTCCACCAAACATTGCCTTTACAATGCCCGAAATTCCCTTAAGTAACCCCAACTAGGTTTTGGGTTAGGAATATATTTTAGAATATGTCATTTGGTATCCACCACCAAAACATAAGGTTCTAGAAAAAATGTTACAAGTTAGTGTAAAACTAGAAGAATCTAGAAATGGTAGTCCAACTTCCAGAAGGCATAACTTTTGATCCAGGACTCTGATTGACAAACTATTTACATTTTTAAAAAGATCTTCAAGCACTCTATAGCCCAAGCTTTTCTCATTTCCCATTTTCAGGCATTTACAGTCCTATTTAGTGCCTCAAATCTGACTTTGATGTGCTTTTAGGAGGTATGTAGGCAAATTAAAACTACAATAACTTTCAAAATGTAAAGCCTTTTGACTTGATTCTTTTTTTGGAGTTCATGAAATTAAAAGTATAGTATTCCCTCCAACTTATACCCCCTAACTAATTAAGCCCAATTAAATAATAACATTTTTTCTACATTAGCACATATCCCAAGGCACTCATAAACTCTATCCCAAAAAACCACTAGTGGAACTATGAGAGTTGGAATCTTTATTTGACCCAAATGGGTATCCATAAATGAAAACACTTTAAATAGAAACTAACACTAAGCATATTTTTCGGTGATACAAGATTTCTCTTACACCACTAGATGCTCCTACATCAAAGGAGAATGACACGTAATAAAAAGAGATCAACACTAAGTACTAAGCTATTTGTGTAGACACCTAAAAATCCTTTAAAAAATAAAGTATTTTTATTTTCTGAAAAAATCCTTGATGACATCATCATTAATTAATTAATTAATTTTTATGCCATTAAATCCCTTTATCTTAATTAAAAATATTTAATTAAGGAATCCCTCCCATAAATGATTAAATCTTATTTAAACATTTTTTATTTATTTATTAATTATTTAATTAATAAATTGACCAAAAATCCTAAAATAAATAAAAAATTTATTTTTTGCCCAAAACTTGGCCAATTTCCTTATGACCAATAACCTCTTCCAAAATCTTCTAATCCTTCTTTAATTTCGATTAAAGGCTAATCCCATCATTTCCTACCCCTAATCCCAACTCAAAATATTTAATTAAGATTAAATATTAATCCTCATTTTTATTAAAAAAGTTTTAATAAATATCTCCTCAACCCAAACCCTTGAAATAAATAAAACTTTATTTATTTCCTAAAAATCTAATTTATCCTCATCCTAAGAAGTTCTAGACTCTTCTAGAAAGTCTTCATCCTCATCCTAAGAAATTCTAGACTATTCTAGAAAGTCTTTATCCTCATCCAAAGTCTAGACTCTTTTAGAAGATGTCTTGAAACCTAATCCTAATCCCCTCCTAACCTTGTCACATTCCCTAGACATGGGTTAAGACTTACTAACCCAAGCCAAAGTTAACAAATATCTCCTCCTTCACCCACCCTCATTAAATGTCATCCACTTGCCTATCCCTAAGCTAATCCTAAACCATCCTAATCCATCCTCTAATCATTTGCACAAGCCTAAACAAGCTTAAAACCTTCCTAATCAAGTCCAAGTTGAATTTTCTCTCATCACCCTCAAAATATCTCAACCATAAAACTTTATGAAGTCCACTAGGTTATAAATGACTCTTACAAGCCCTTTTATTTCTCTTACAAGTCATTATGAGGGTCTTTATGAAGATTTTATCCCTTGAGCCTCCTTTGTTGACTCATCCTTCCCCTTTTCTCCATCCTCTCACCATGTGACATGTGTCACTCCTTGATTGGCTATAAGGAAGCACAATCCATGTGCTCTCCTCTCATGCAATCTGAGCCCTCCTTATGCTTTTTCCCATCCTTGCATCTTAGCCCTCAAATCCTCAAGCCTCTTGCCTATAAATTGGATCCTTCCCCTTTGCAAAATAACACAATCCATGAAGTAAAGTTATAATGCTATTTTGAGAGCCAAATCCATACTAAAGCCATCTATCCACACCAAAAATCCACAATCATCCATTGAAGCCTTTGAAAGAATATTGAGCATACATCCTATCTATTTAGACAAAGCTACTCAACAAGAGAGCTTCTCATTGAGAGAGCCCATTAATGGTTCATATTCTCAATTGAGAGTTCATCTTAGTCTATCTTGAAGTTTATGAATTTTTTTTAGTTTGTAGAAGCTTTATTTAAATTTGGTTTCTATTAGCATACTAACATTGCTCATATACAATTTGCAAATAGAAATTCCAATGAATTTGGTGCAACAATTGTAGATCTAATGGAAAAGAATAGAACCCTAGCTAAAGAGATCAAAAATCTTAAGATAGAGCAAGAATCACAAGCCATATTACTATGTGAGGTAACCAAACAAAAAAAAATATATATAGAAGACAAAGTCATGATAGAAGATGACAAAATAGTTTTGACCAATAGACTAGAAGAGAAATAATCAAAAGTAAATAGAACTGCTCACATGCAATTGGAAACAATGAATCCAGTAATGATTGCTAATCATGAAATAAATAGTAAATACATTGAGATAACAACACTAAAGTTGTAGAATGAATAGTTAAGAAATGTTTTGAAAAAGGAATAAGAGTTTGCTAAAAGTTTCAATAAACCTAGTCAAGCTATCAAGCACTTGGAACAATTGATGAGATCTCCTAGATCTAACAATGATATAGCTGGACTAGGATACACAAGTGCTAAAGAAGGAGAATCATCCAAAAGTGTTGAAGAAAGATATAAAAAAAGTAAGAACTTGAGACCTACTTGTCATAATTATGGTAAGAAAGGGAATATTACTAATGTGTGTAGGAGCAAGACTATAAATCAGAATGTTAAGTAGAAGAGCATGGGTTACTACCATAAGTGCAACAAACAACGTTGCCAGGCACATGATTGCAAAAAAAAGAACATACACACTCAAAGATTGGAAGGATATTGTTATAGCTATTATAAGTATGGACATAGAGCTTTTGATCGTAGATCCAAACCCAAGTGGTCATAAAACAAGAAAACAAAGGTAAAGAACAATGAAAAATCCTATAATTGGGATTATAATAGAAGGTATAGTTGTCACTACTATTAAGATTATGGACATGTTCCTAAGAACTATATTAGAACACACTTTAGGAGTGATTACAAAAGGTGGTTGAGTCAAACCACATATTTTAGTTATTTGAAAACTAGTCACATCAGTTAATATTGTTGAACAAGGTCAAAGGCACCAAGTTATGAGTTCAAAAAAGGAAAAGGCAAGGAAGATGTTGAAAATGTTAGAGATGAGATGAGAAAAAAATGGAAGTGAAAGTAGGATCGTAGCATATCAAGTCCAAATGGGGTCACTTCACCCAATAGGTCAACTTGTTGCACTTCATCAAACTAAGCAATCAAGAGGTATGAGAGATTGATATTTCAAAGATATAACATACATAAGTTCCAATGATCTAGTTCTAAAAAGATTACATATGCATGAATAAAGATGGAAAGTGTTATTAGAAATCATGGAGAAATCTTTATATTTTTGTCATCTTTTTCATGTTACTTCCAAGCATGAAAAGTCTCTTATGATTGCCAAGATATATGTTAGTGGATGCCATGGTAATGAAATTGGTTAGTTAAGGCTGAGCTCATAATGAATTTTGAGCGAATGGAAAGTGTTGGAATACTTTATAATAACTGAGAGAGGGGAGAGTGAATCATTTATCCATGGTCCAAATGTAAAAATAATTTTTTTTCCAACTTATTAAACCCATAAAACATTCATACCCATGCATGCATCCATTAAATATTTACCAAAACTTGTATCTTACCATCAAATCAACTTGCAAAAATGTAAAGCATGAAGCACAAGACATTCATTAGCACACTTAACACAAGGATTTATGTGGAAACCCAATTTGGGAAAAACCACCAGTAACATGCTACTCATTTGACTCTTCTGAGGGGATGCCCTATTAAAGGTCAAGCCTGTTAAAGGTTACAATACACACTATTAAATGTGACCTAGTTAAGGGATTTGAATTACCTTTTTAGAAGTGAGCCTTCTTTGAGGACTTTAAGCTACTCACTTGGAATGCCACTCAGTTAAAGGATATTCAAATGACTATTAGTTCAAACTTAATCTAAAGGATTTACTCTAGACTAAGATAGTTGTTAGAGAGTAATAGTAGAGCTTTGATGTGGTACAACTTACAACTTCTCTTGCAAATCACAGATCTTTTTTTAGTCCTTAATTCTTCTTGGCCTTTATACTTTGTAGCTCTAATAGCTTGCTCACCCTTCAAGCATTCATCTCCTTAAGCCTTTTTTCTTAAGATGACATTGCAAACTCTTCTCTTGGGTCATTTGATGAAGAAAACCCCTTAACTCCTTCTCCTTCTTCAGTTCTCACACATGATGAATTTGCTTCATGACCATACATATCTATAAATAGGAAATTAGGGTATTTTCCCACTCATTTTCCATTGTCCAATGTAGGGTTTTGGATGGATTAGGTAGGATACATTGTATCTACCTCATATCTTGGATTTTCTAGAAAATTCTCCTAGAATCTATTTGAATTCACCTAAAAATGGTTTACATCAAATTCTGTGCCACAAGCTCATCAACCTTATCTTCCTTCTATTCACAAGTTTCAAGAAAACAAGCTTTTTGGCTTAGATTCAGCAAATCTTTGATCTTTAAAATAATGTAGCAACTTGACATTATCAATCTTTTGACACTTCACACAACTGCATTTCTCAACATCAACTATAGAATTTTTTTTCACTCAGCTCCAACTAACTTTCTACTCAGCTTGCATTAACTTTGCTTGGCACCTACTATCCACTCAGTCAAGCTTGGAAGACAAACTTCATGTGTCTTGTTCTTCTAAACTTTTTAATTGTAGAAAAAATTTTATAACCTTAAGTAGATTACAAATACATAATTTCATCACTGTCTTAACTGATCCTTGCACTTCATTACATAATCATAGCTCAGTCCTTCCTCTAGGTGCTATTGTTACCTCTTATTGATCAAATCATTTTCATCAATCAACTAAGTGATAGTACTTGAATTTTATAATCATTTGTCTTACCAACAAATAGTATATTTGACATTAGTGATAAACCAATGATTGAAAAACATAGTCTTTTTCAACAATCTCCATCTTTTAACAATCTCTCTTAACAAGGATCTTTTCAATCAGATTTCAACAATCTCCCTCTTTGGCATTGATGTCAAACCAAATTGATCAACCAAGTCACTTAAATGATTTACATATTTTTCCACCAATTTGACTTGGTTAAAGTAGTAAGGAAATACAAAAAAGAAAGCTTGTATTCAAATTTCTCCCTCTATCAACAACTTCCATCTTCTGATTAGGTTACAAAACTCTTTCTTATAACTCCATTTGAGTTCCTTCTTGTATCTCCCTCTTACTAGGTAGATTAGGTTTCTACCTCTTTCTTACATTATTCATGTGTCCCCTTCTAATCAGCAACATCAACAATTATCTGATCTTCCTCTAAGATTAGTCTTGTTTAGCTTCTTTAACAACAATCTCTTGCACTTTCTCCTTCATTTATAAGGAATATCTCCCTCTATGATTACACTTTCTTTCTTTGATGTACCTTCTCTCTTTTTTGATAAATAAATTTGTTTAATGTACTTTCTTCCTCTCTTTTTTAATGTCTCTTGATCATTAAATCTCCCCTTCTTGATTAGTTTAATGTACTTTCTCCCTCTTTGATAACAATGCCAAAGACATATACCAAAAAAATTGTCATCTTAAAAGCATGTAGATATAAGCTTTTATAGTTTCTTCAATCTCTCCCTCTGTCACCTTTTTTATGAATGATTTGAAGTTTTAGAACATGTGATTACTTTAGGCAACTCCTAAAGTAAGATCTACTACATGAATTTGTATAATATGAACATCAACATGTTTGATGTAGGGCACTCCTTTTGTTACTTAAATAGCCTTTGATAGGGGTATCACCCTAGTTTACCTCTTAGATACTCATGAACATCCTCAGGTAATGGTCTTGTGAAGATAATAGCAATTTTTTCCTTTGAGTTAACATATTCCATCTTCACCTCTTTATCTTGAACTAACTATCTCACATAATGATACTTGATTGAAGTGTTCTCCATCTTTATGTGCATCATTATATTCTTTGATCTATTGATAGCACTTGTATTATTAGAATAAAGTATCAGTTTTTTTTTGATTTCTTCCTTCATTCCTTTGAGTAGCTATTTGATCCACACATTTTTTATGCAATTTACAATAGCAACAACATATTTAGCTTCAACAATAGATTGGGAAGTGCAACTTTTTTTCTTGCTAGTCTATGTAACTAGTCTCTTGCCTAAGAAAAATGCTCCTCCACTCGTGCTCTTTTTGTCATCAATGTTTCCAACCCAATCAACATCAATGTAGGCTCTTAATTCAAACTTTTTATTCTTCTTGAAGAATAGACCAAACTCTTATGTTCTTTTTACATATCTCATTATTCTCTTCATAGCCATTAAATGATTCTCCTAGGGATTAATAGAGAATCTTGCTACTATCCCTATAGATAATGCAATATCAAGTCTACTATGTACTACATATTGCAATTTCCCAATCATAGACCTATATAATGTTTGATTCATCTCAGTTGAATTATCATTCTTTGACAACTTGTGTCTTGTCACCATAGGTGTACTTACTAGTTTGGAATCTTGTAATCCAAAAGTCTTCAATATTTCTTTGACATACTTTGACTAAGTGATATATATACTATACTTCATCTGATAAAATTGCAAGCCCACAAAAAATTTGATTTCTCCAAACATAGACATTTCAAATTCTTGCTTCATCTGATTTGCAAAATCTTTACATAAGGCATCTTGACCTCCAAATATAATATCATCAAAAAATATTTCAGTATCAAAATACCTTTGCATTTCTCTATCTTTATGTATAGATTGTTGTTATCTTCAGTCCTTTCAAATCCAATCTTCACAAGATAAATATAAAGTCTCTCATACCATGCTCTTGGTGTTTGCTTCAAAACATATAGGGCTTTGCGCAATCTGCATACCATGTTCTTATTGATATCATCAACAAAACCTTCTAGATGTTCTATGCAAAGTTCTTCTTCTAGTATGCCATCCAGAAATGAAGATTTAATATCCATATGATGAACATTGAAATATTTGTATGTAGCATAAGAAAGTAGAGTTCTTACTTCTTCCATTCTAGCAATAGGAGGAAATGTCTCTCCATAGTCAATTCCTTCTTCTTGTGCATATCCTTGTCAAACTAATCTTACTTTATTTCTTGTTACTTTACCATTCTCATCTAGCTTGTTTCTAAATACCCACTTGGTGCCAATCACATTCTTGTCTTCTAGTCTAGGAACTAGACTCTAAGTTTTGTTCTTCTCTATCTATTCAATCTCTTCTTCCATGAATTTGTACCAATCCACATTTTCTAATGTATCTTTCACTATTTTGAGCTCCTTCATGCTTAACAAACATGATCCAATTTTCAATCTATTTCTTGGTATTGGCTTAGCATTTTTGTCTCTAATGATTTGATCAACAAGATGATGTCTTATGGAATATTTGGAAAATCTTGGCTTACCTCTTGTTTCTTGATTTTGTCTTTCAGCTTCAAAATCATTGCGTACATCTCTATTAGGTATCTCAACATCTCTTTCATGTCTACTAGTCTCAGGATTAGAATGTGCATCTTCTTCATTCTATAACTCAACATTTGAATGCAACTTAGTTCTGAATGCAACTTGACATTCATACGAATCGGCATGATAGTCACTGATACTTGTTGGTTCCTCACTTGAATTTTAGAATCTCTTTTAGCAAGAATTCCTTCATAAAATTATACAAATGATTTATATTCTTCTAGTTCATTCATAGATTCAATATCATTTACCTCTATAAGTTTATCAAAATTCATATTTGCACTTTCCACAATTTTATTAGTGTTAGTATTTAAACATGTATAAGCTTTAGCTCTTGTGGAGTATCGAAGGAATTTACCTTCTTCACTTTTTGCATCAAGCTTTCCATTCCTAACATCTTTAAGAATGTTACACTTACTTCCAAATACCTTAAGGTATTTTACATTGTGTGTATATTCATACCATAGTTCAAAAGGTGTTGAATGAGTACCTTTCCTGATTTGCACATGGTTCAAGGTATATACAATAGTACTTACAACTTCTCTCTAGTATTTTAGAGCAGCATTCTTCTCCATCATAAGTGTTCTAGAACAACCCATTATAGACCAATTTCTTCTTTCAAAAATCCCATTTTATGGAGGAGTCCTAAGGGTAGATGTCTATCTTTTGATTCCTCTGTCATTGCAAAATATCTCAAACTTGTTTTATGTGAACACTCCTCCTTTATCTAATCTCAAGAATTCTAAACTTTTACTTGTTTCTTGTTAGAATTCTTTAGAATAACTGAGAGGGGTGTGAATAAGTTATTCAAAGTTTAATAATGTCCAATCCAATTTTTTTAATAAAACAAAGGTGAATCAGAAGTACTACCCCTTTTACTTTCTTATCATGCATGCAATTAAACATTAAACAATCATGAAAAGTAAACAAGCATCACCACATAACACAAAGAATTTTGGTGACCCAGAAACCCTCTAGGAATAAGAAGGTAAAAATGGGGTGGGGATGACACCCACAAAATAACTACACAATTGATTTCAACCACTTTTGATGATTTTCCCTATTAAAGGCCTACCCTATTAAAGGCTTTACACACTATAAAATGTGACCCTATTCAAGGATTTCTACACCCTATTAGGAGTGTGCCCTGTTAGAGGACTTAAGAACATTCAACTTAGAATGCCACCATGTTAAAGGATTTACATAGAGCTGTTAGGCCCACCCAAGTCCATGGGATTTATACTCACCTTCTCAAAATAAACTTTTATCCCTCTCTAAGGATCTCCTATCCTTCTCCTGGGGATCTTCTATCCTTTTCCTAAGGCTTATCCACCTAGCTATTAAGCTAACTTAGCAATGTAAGATTTCAATGTCTAATACAATGGTAAGAAAGTATTATAAAGGTTTTGACTTGATAAAAATTACAACTTTAATCTTGCAAATTTCAGATCACTCTTCTATTCTTTTCTTTTCTTGGCTTTTCTTCCTTACAGTGCTAATAGCTTGTCCACCCTTCAAGATCTGTCTCCTTGAGTTCTTCTACTTTTTATGCCAATACACTCTATGGACACTTGATCAACTTAGAGTCTTGATGCTCTATGCTTACTACTCACCGTGTCCTCTTCTTGACACTTCACACTAGCTGTCTCTTGGCTTCTTCGCACAATCACTCTTATGACCAACTCCATCTCACACTCACACTTGATCTCTGACCTGTAACTCCTTATAAATAATTTTTTTTCTTCATTTCCTGCTCATCAATTTGATTTAATCTTGAGAGAATGATATTGTTTTCCCTCCAAATTATTTCTTCTAGAAACTTTATGATAAATCCATCAGCATTCACCTTGAATTGGTTTGCATGGTTTACATAAAATTTTGTGACATCTACTCATCATCCTTATCATCCAAATAATTCACAAAATTCAATGTAACAATCTTATCATTACTGATCTGGTGAATCTTTTGTCTTAACAAATAATGCAGCAACTCAGCATCATTGGTTTACTGATGCTTGACACTTGAAGTCTTTTCATGAGATACTTGACACTTGAACAATTACTCAACACCTGATCATTCCTGTGTTACTCGACACCTGAGGAATTTCTCGACACACACTAAAGTTGAACTTGCTTGGCTTCAACTAAAAATTTGCTCGGCTCTCTCTAATGAACTTAGTTAGGCTTTACAAATGTCTTAGTTAAACCTTAAATCTTTGATGTGTCTTAGTGTGTCCATCCTCTTATAGTATGTCATCAATACATTATTTCATTAATGGCTTAGCTAATCCTTATACTTCATTACAACATCATAACTTCAACCTTTCTCTAGGTGCTCTAGTTACATCTTATTGATTGCCTCCTCCTTGTCAATCAACCAATTGATAGTATTTGGATCACTTAAGTACTTTTCATTCCTACAAGTAGCAAGTTTGACATCAATGAAAAAACAATAATTGAAAAAATTCTTTACCAGTTCCATTATTCTTCATTCATGATCTTTTCAATCATTTCCAACAATCTCCCTCTTTGACATTGATGGCAAACCAAACTGATCAATTGATTGAGTTGATCAACTTAGTTACCACCAAAATTATATACCAAATAGAAAACTTGTTGTCATTACATATCTTCCTCTTTGTATCATGTCTCTGTCATGTCCCCTTTTCAAATAATTAAAAAAGAAAATCTTTGCTAAGGCAGGCAGGCCCAAGAAAGTAAAGTTTCAGAAAAAGGGGGTTAATCTTTGGAAACCGTTGGACTAATAAATGAAAATTATTATTAAAATAAGTTTCATTAACCTCTCTTGGATGTGAGTTACAGTTATTCCCTCTTTTAAGGGGTTTGGAGGCATTTTTGGCTCATTCCAGACTTGATTTTCGCTCATTCTTTGTTATTCTTCAGAGGCTGCCAAACCTGTGGAGAAGGAGACCCAAGAACGGGAGTTTGCAGGTTTCCAGGGAGACCCAAGAACAGGAGTTTGCAGGTTTCTAGGAAGGCTAAGGATGGGATTTTGAAGCCATTCCATGTGCATGCTCATACAGAGTTTGCCTTTGTGCTGAACAGTGTAGATTTGTGGGTTTTTGGGTGTGTTTTTTGCATGAGTTTGGTGTTTTCAGTTGAGCATTTCATATCAGTTTTGGTTGCTGCTGTATTTCAGACTTTAAGCTGTTAAAATAGAGCTGAATATATGTATTGGGATGTGATTAATCTTCTGAGATAGTTTATGGGTGTTTTTGTGGTCTTTCAGGGCATTTTGTGTTAATTTCGGGAGCCCGATGAGCATTGTTTTTGTCCTCCATTTGGGAGCTATTGTGTGCATGTTATACAGATTTGGAAATGAAATTTTATAGGCTGTTATGCTGCTCAAATTTCTGTAAAAATTTCTACTTTCAGATTTATTAATAACAGGTGAAGCTGTGAAGCTTTTTGGCACTATTTTCGACATACCCGATTTGGGGTTTCTTAAGAAATTTGGTGGATCTTTGTGATAGCAGTTGTTTGATCTTAAAGATCTGATTAAGGTTGGAAATATCATACAAAATCAGAAAAGGGACCTTACAGTGGTATCAGAGCCATGATCTTGCCAGCCTGAGGGTTTGTAGAAGTTTTCAGGTCAGTTTTGACAACTACCCAGATCTTGCATTTCAGTTTTGAGAACTACCCAAATCTTGCATGCCATAATTTATGGTTGCATGTTTCTTCTAATTAGCTGCATGTCAAAATTAATGGGTGCATGCTACTTCTAATCATTTTCATGTTATTTCTTGGTGAATTTGGTGGTTGTAGAAGTTTGCATGTCAGTTTTCACAACTACCCAGATCTTGCATGTCAGTTTTCACAACTACCCAGATCTTGCATGTCAGTTTTGACAACTATCCAGATCTTGGATGCCATAATTTGGTGGTTGCATGTTGCTTCTAATCAGTTGCATGTCCAAATCTATAGTTTCATGTTAGTTCTTGGTGAATTTGGTGGTTGTAGAAGTTTGTATGTCAGTTTTGACAACTACCCAGATCTTGCATGTTAGTTTTGACAACTACCTAGATCTTGCATGTCATAATTTGGTGGTTGCATGTTGCTTCTAATCAGTTGCATGTCAAAATCTATGGTTGCATGCTACTTCTAATCAATTGCATGTTAGTTCTTGGTGTTTGAAGAAGTTATATCCTATTGGGGTTACACTCTACTTTATCCAGAATGGATAGGTATAGTACAGAGTCTCAGAGGGCACGATCTTGGACAATTGATATCCAGAGTCAAAACAGTAGGAAGGATGGTTATTTAGAAATTCGAGATAAACTTATGAAAATAAGCCATGACATGTCTAAACAGTTGGTTGAGCACCACCATATAATGAATGACATGTTGTCCGACCCAGCTAAGGTGGATAAGTTGACTAGATTTCTATTTGGCAAATTTTCTCATAGGACAGATGACACAATTCACAAGAACTTGCATGAGGAGTTTGAGAAACTAGATGATAGCCAGGTAGAGGTCTCAGATTCTACTCTACCATAGGAGGTGGTGGGAAAGGATATCACACAGATTGATAGTAACAGTCAACTTGATAGTCAAATTGAGACAATTGTTTACAGGTCATCAAAGGGTGATGCCACAGGTATTCAAGATGGTATAGTTACAACAGGCAGTGACTACAGTGTAGTGGGTTCAAATGATGATTATGAGGATGTTGTTGTGCAGGATGGTGAGATACCTGGTAGAGATGAGCAGACATTGAGCATTCATGACTTTTCTGAGAAAGAGTACCAGGCATAGTTAGATGCTTCATCACATGAGGTTGAGGCTGGTAGTACTTCACATGATTTGTCCAGCCAGTTGAAGGTGAACCAAGATAGTATTGTGACTTCATTATCTCATCATGACAGGTATGTGGAGTTAGTTGGTATTGGTCATATTACTCAGGTGAGGATTTTGCTTGAGTTACCAGTTGATTCTAGTTTACGGATATGGACTCGAGATTGTTATATTGGCATTTGGTATTCAGTTGACTGGAGATCTTTAACACTTTTTGGTAGCAGTGTTTGTTTGGGTGCTATCATGGATTTGATTAGCAGATTACACGGTGTTGTCTTTTCTTGTGCCAGTATCTTGTCTAATGTTGGTATTAGTTTTTATACACCGGTGTTGGGCTTTGTTCATATATCCAGTCGACCATACTTGCTGGAATGTGTTGATGATGTTTCATATTTGGCAGTGTGTATAGATGAGTCCCAAGATCATATTGGCATTGATGACATCCAGGAGGATGTAGTGGGAAATTTTGAAGACTTAGTTTCTTTGGGTATAGAGGAGTTGGACAGCAGTGCTACAGTTTTT
Organism: Cupressus sempervirens; assembly: GCA_028749045.1. Classification (NCBI taxonomy): domain Eukaryota; kingdom Viridiplantae; phylum Streptophyta; class Pinopsida; order Cupressales; family Cupressaceae; genus Cupressus; species Cupressus sempervirens. The sequence continues at coordinate 126,457,004 of CM053789.1, read as the reverse complement.
GATACTCCGTATGTTGATATGAGCTTTAGATTTGATTCACAGGATATGGATGGTAATACTCTAGAGACTAGTAACTTTGAGGACACTCCTTCAGACAGTGCATCAGAGGAGGTTTGTAGGAGACAGTCAAGCCAGTGCCATCATGTGTCTAATCAGTTAAGAGTTAGTGACCAAGACATTGCTATCACTTGCCAACATTTCGATGCTACTCGTCAGTTGTTAGCAGTTTATGGATGGGGTTCTCTTACTAATGATGAGAAGGAAGGAAGTTATCTTTCCTTGACAGAGATCCACTCTTTATGGGAGGCTATTTGGATTTTGAGACAGAATTATATGCAGTTGGTAGCTGACAGAGATTATCTTATGGATTGGGGTAGTACAGCATATGATGCATTGTTGGCCAAGGAAGATGAGGTGAGTGAGCTTACTGAGCAGCTTGAGGTGACTTCTGAGATTCTTGAGAGTACACAGTTGGCTTTCAAGGAGTCATAGTTTCATTTGGCTAAGGTGACCATGGAGTTAGAGCGACTACAGTCTTTATCTTATTCTATACAGTCACAAGCTATGGTGTTTGGTGATTCGAGGATGTCCATGGCTAAGATTGTCAGAGATAGTGGAGATGGGGATGCATCCATCCTTGATACTAACATTGGCATATCGGGTTCATTCCCACTAGAGTCAGGTTTAGTTGAGTTGGGTATTGTAGCAGATTATTGTATGCCTAACAGGGTGGTGGCCTCTAGTACTGAAGGCACAGAGACTAGAGATGTATCAAAGGTCATGTGTGATGTTGGTGAGTCAACAGTTGGCATGGTTCCTGCTAGTAATACTACTCCCTTCGCAATGTCTTCAGAGGTAGTAGTCAGTTCCAACTTGGTTAATGATTGATTATAGTTAGTTACATCTGGATTGCAGTCTAAGCCACTGACTGAGGTTGGTGCATTCTATCGGCATTACACTGTGAGGTATGCTCATTTATCTACCTTTGATGACCATGTTGATGAGATGATGATATAGAGATGTACTTTGGTTCCTAGTGCTTATCATCAGTTATGGGATAGTTTGATGCCTCGGGATGAGAGTTGTGATGGGCATGACATGGTGATAGGTCCTGCAATTGACAGGTTGATAATACATGACTTAGAGCAGGAGTTTTGGAGTGATGCTTTAGCAGGTGTTGTTATTGATTCTACTCCTTTGGCTATGACATCTCTTGACTTAGCTGGTGATCAGTCACAGTGAGTGGTATCACTTCTTCATGGTGAGCTGTTGACTGAGGTTGGTTTTTTTATCAACATTATATTGTAGGGTATGTACATCAGTTAGCATTTGATCCTTGTGCTGAGGAGTTGATGGCAGACAAATTTGGTTTGGATTCCATTTCTTACTCTTTATCTTGTAATGTCTTTTCACCATCAGCAGTGTATGGGAGTTATGGTTATGAGATAGTGGCCGATGATTTACAGAGTTGTGTTGACTGCAGGAGTTGTACAGTGTGTGGATTCTCCATACTTGGTACAGTTTCATTCGAGAGGGTTCACCATTGTTGCAGAGTTGGATTGTACATTCCATATAGGCCAGTGGGATGCGTTGATGGTACTTACTGTGTTGGTAGTTTGATTTGTCCACTTTACTTGGGTTCTGATGCTCTAAGAGTTTATGCCTCATGGGTTTTTGATTGTGGTAGTGGTGATTTCAGAGTTTGGTTGAGCTATAATTGTCAATTTGATTATGGATTCCTCTTGGTCATATTGCAGAGGATATTGCGGGAGCCTGTGTTAATTGGTAGTAGTATAGTTCATGACTACATTTGGGATCCAGGTGGATTGATTGGTTTATTATTCAGCCATTGCTTGAGGACAAGCAATGTTTGGGAGGGGAGGACTTGTCATGTCCCCTTTTCAAATAATTAAAAAAGAAAATCTTTGCTAAGGCAGGCAGGCCCAAGAAAGTGAAGTTTCGGAAAAAGGGGGTTAATCTTTGGAAACCGTTGGACTAATAAATGAAAATTATTATTAAAATAAGTTTCATTAACCTCTCTTGGACGTGAGTTACAGTTATTCCCTCTTTTAAGGGGTTTGGAGGCATTTTGGGCTCATTCCAGACTTGATTTTCGCTCATTCTTTGTTATTCTTCAGAGGCTGCCAAACCTGTGGAGAAGGAGACCCAAGAACGGGAGTTTGCAAGTTTCCAGGGAGACCCAAGAACGGGAGTTTGCAGGTTTCCAGGAAGGCTAAGGATGGGAGTTTGAAGCCATTCCATGTGCATTCTCATACAGAGTTTGCCTTTGTGCTGAACAATGTAGATTTGTGGGTTTTTGGGTGTGTTTTTTGCATGAGTTTGGTGTTTTCAGTTGAGCATTTCATATCAGTTTTGGTTGCTGCTGTATTTCAGACTTTAAGCTGTTAAAATAGAGCTGAATATATGTATTGGGACATGATTAATCTTCTGAGATAGTTTATGGGTGTTTTTGTGGTCTTTCCGAGCATTTTGTGTTAATTTCGGGAGCCCGATGAGCATTGTTTTTGTCCTCCATTTGGGAGCTATTGTGTGCATGTTATACAGATCTGGAAATGAAATTTTATAGGTTGTTATGCTGCTCAAATTTTTGTAAAAATTTCTACTTTCAGATTTATTAATAACAGGTGAAGCTGTGAAGCTTTTTGGCACTATTTTCGACATACCTGATTTGGGGTTTCTTAAGAAATTTGGTGGATCTTTGTGATAGCAGTTGTTTCATCTTAAAGATCTGATTAAGGTTGGAAATATCATACAAAATCAGAAAAGGGACATTACAGTCTCCTTTTGCTAATACAAGTTGAATCCTTTGTTCTGCTTCTCCCTCTTGATTACGACATTCTTTAATCTGTATTCCTAAACCTTCCTTCATAGCTGCTTGCTGATCAGTTTCTTATCTCTTCTGAATCTCCCTCTTTCATCTCTCCTTTCATACATTCTCATACATCTCCATATCTTTACCTTTCATTGATCAGTATATCTTTACCTTTCATTAATCAATTTCTCATAAATCTCCCTTTTTGACATAAATGCCAAAGATGTAGCATCTTCAACATGCTAAATATAAGCTTTGCATCTCATGTTTTCTCCCTCTATCACCATGTTGTGACTGATTTGGAATTTTTGTTCCTATTGTCATCCTCTACATCATTCTTCTTATATTGCAAGGATCTACTCCTGTCGATGCAGGGCAACTTCTTTGTTGCCTTAAACTGCTTGAGTTAGGGGCATTACCCCCAACTTGCCTCTAAGATATTCATAAGCATCCTTGGGCAATGGTTTGAGGAAGATATTTGCAATTTGTTCCTTTGTGTGAATGTACTCCATCTTCACTTGTTTGTCTTCCACCAATTTTCTAACATAGGGATACTTGATTGCAATATGCTTGGTTTTTGCATGCATTACTAGATTATTGGATATGTTTATAGCACTTGTTTTATCACAGTATAGTATCATAGGTTTGGTTACCTCTTCTTTCATTCCTTTCAATAGATGTTTGATCCACACAATGTTTGTGCAATTGACTGTTGCTACCACATATTCTGCTTCTGCACTAGGCTGAGATGTGCATGTTTGTTTCTTGCTAGTCCAACTAACTAGCCTTTTACCTAAGAATAATGCTCCTCCACTTTTTCTTTTCCTATCATCAATGTTGCCTCCCCAATTTGCACCTATGTATGCATTGAGCTCAAACTTCTCATTCTTTTTGTAGTATGTGCCAAAATCATCAGTTCTTTTGAGATACCTTATTATCCTTTTTACTGCCATGAGATGATTTTTTCTAGGATTAGTAGAGAATCTAGCCACTATTCCAACTACTAATGCTATGTCTGGTCTGCTATGTACAACATATTATAGTTTTCCAATCATGGATCTGTACATTTTTTGATTGACTTTAGCTGATTCATCATTTTTGGATAGCTTATGTCATGTTGCCATTGGTGTGCTGACAAGTTTGGAGTCTTCCAATCAAAATTTCTTGAGTATCTCTTTGATGTACTTTGATTGTGTCATGAATATGCCAAGTTTTAGTTGATGTACTTGCAATCCAACAAAGAACTTTATTTCTCCAAACATAGACATCTCAATCTCATGTTCCATTTTGTCAACAAAACTTTTGCAAAGTGCTTCCTTTCCTCCAAAAACTATGTCATCCACAAAGATTTTAGATACAATGATATATTTACCTTCTTCTGATTTGATGTACATGTTGCTGTTATCATTAGTTTTTTCAAATCCTATTTGCACTAGATACTTGTGAAGTCTCTCATACCAAGCTCTAGGGGCTTGCTTTAATCCATATAGAGCCTTATGCAATTTATATACCTTGTTTTTCTTCTTTTCATCAACAAATCCTTCTGGTTGCTCTATGTAGACTTCTTCTTCAAGTATACCATTAAAAAATGTGGACTTAACATCCATTTGATAGACTTTAAATCCTTTGAAAGCCTCATATGCTAGTAAGATCCTTACTTCTTCCATTCTGGCAACTAGAGCAAAAGTTTCTCCATAGTCTAGTCCTTCTTCTTGTGCATACCCTTTATAGACTAGTCTTGCCTTGTTCCTTGTGATTTCACCATTCTCATCTAAATTTTTCCTAAACACCCACGTAGTTCCAATTACATTCTTGTTAGCTGGTCTTGAGACTAAGATCCATGTCTTGTTCTTTTCAATTTGTTCTATTTCTTCTTTCATAGCATTGTACCAATCATCATCTTTTATGGCTTCACTTACTATTTTTGGTTCCACTTTGCTGAGCAGACATGTCTCACTTCCGAGTCTATTCCTTGTCATTGGTCCTGCCTCTTTGTTTCTAATAATTTGATATGTAGGATGACGTCTTTTCACATATTTTGCCAATACTGGTTGTTTCCTTGTTTGCATGTTGTCTCTTTCAGAATCTGAATCTTCTTATGTATTTTCATCAAATATTTCTTGATTTCCTTCATGTTGACAGTTCTCAGAATCTAAATGAACATTTTTTGTATTCTACAACTCAGCTTATGAATGTGTCTGCTGCTCAACATTTACTGTCTGTGACTAGACAGATACTGGAGTTTTTTGCTGATTATCATTATGAGTTGCAACTTCACCATTATTAGGTATACCTTCATAAAAGTGTACAAAGGTCTTGTATTATTCTATTTTCTTGGTGTTCGCAACACTTTGATCTACTACAAGCTCATCAAATTTCACATTTGTGCTTTCTACTACTTTGTTAGTGTTAACATTCAAGCACTTATAAGCTTTGCTTCTAGTAGAATAATCAAGAAATGTGCCTTCCTCACTCTTTGCATCAAACTTTCCATTTCTAGACTCTTTATATATATAGCATTTGCATCCAAATATTTTGAAATGTTTTACATTAGGAGAATGCCCATACCATAATTCAAAAGGTGTTGCATTTGTACCTTTCTTGACTTGAACTCTATTGAGTGTGTAGACTATAGTACTTATAGCTTCTCTCCAGTACTTGAGTGCAACATTTTTCTCCATCATTAAGGTTCTAGCACAGTCAATAACTAATCCATTCCTTCTCTCTACTATACCATTCTAAGGTGGAGTCTTGGGTGCTGATGTCTGCCTTTTGATTCCTCTTTCATCACAGAGTTCTTCACATTCTCTTGATGTGAATTCACCTCCTCTATTAGATCTGAGACATTTTAGGCTCTTTCCAATTTCTTTCTCAACTCTAGCCAAGTACCATTTAAAAATTATGAACACATCTGATTTTTGTTTCAAAAATATGACTGTCATCATCCTTGAATAGTCATCTACAAATAGCATTATGCATCTATCACCTTTGTAGCTTTGTACTTCAATAGGACCACACAAGTTAGTATGAACTAGCTCTAATAATTCATTAGAAGTATAAGCCTTGCTTTTGAAATTTGACTTGGTCATCTTCCCTAGTTCGTATTGTTTGCACATGGTGTTATAAGGCTTCTTCAACTTTGGTAGACCTTTAACTTTCTTCATTTTTTTGATGCTTATCGGATTGTCAAAATTTACATGACATAGCCTCTTCTGCCATAACCATACATCATCAATTTGAATAATGAGACAAGAAGCATCTTCCATGTCTAGGTAGAAAAAATTACTCCTAGTCTAATCACCTTTTTCTATTAGCCTTCCTTTAGAATCATAGATCTTGGCAACTCTATTTTCAAATTCAACCTTACAACCTATGTTGCCTAACTGTGAGACACTTAACAAGTTATAATTTAGGCCTTCAACATAGTTTGCATTATCACATGATATCTTTTTAGTAAGCTTGATACTACCTTTCTCTTTGATATGACACGGTGCATTGTTACCAAATCTTCCTTGATATTGAGTAAATGAAATGAACTTACTTTTATCTTGAATCATGTGATGAGAGCATCCGCTGTCTATGATCCATTTGTTATTCTTGTTCATGTAGGTTACCAGGGAAATTACTTCATCTTCATCTGATTCATCTTTCATAGCCACATAGACTACTTCTTCATCATTCTCGATAGAGTCTTCTTCAACAATTTAGCATCTTTTGCCTTTACCTTTGTAGTCCTTGTTGTCCTCTTTCCTGTTCTTGAAATTGCCTCCATCCTTTTAATTTTTCTTTTGTGTGCATCTGGCTACAATGTAACCAACTTCATTACAATTGAAACAAATGATTGGCAGCTTACCTTTGAATTTGTCTCTTCCTCTGTAAATTTTCTTGCCAGTAATGCCTCCAATTGGTCTACATAATCTTGATCAGTCCTTCTATCACTAGATACATACTTTCCTTTTTCACTTTTTTTCTTTGTTTGCACCTCATTGTTGTCTTTCATTGTCATCTTGGCTTTGAATGCAGATTCAAAGTTTTCTAGCTTGTAGTTGTCAAAGTTGTATAGCTCAAAGGTAGTGAGTCTCCCAATTATTCCTTCAAGTGGCAATGTGTTGCCTGGTACACATCTTAGGTCTTGGATGGCTGATACTCTTATAGCATAGATAGGAAGAAAAGTTCCCAAGTATTTCCTACATACTATTTCTTCTGATAACTGTCCTCCTAGGATTCTTATAACACTTACCACTTCTTTCATTCTTGCACTATATTGAGAAACATTCTCTCTTTCTTCCATTTTCATGTCATCAAACTTTTCTATTAGGCTCTTTCTTTTGGCTCTCTTGACATTATCATCTCCTCCATAGATTCTTGATAATGTTTCCCACATCTCTTGTGCAGTACCACATTCTTTGATGTCATTATACTCAGCATAGCTTAGTGCTGAAGCAATATCTAAAATCACTTGATTGTACTCCTTCTTCATTCTCATGTCTTCTACAGTGAGGGGTCCTGTAGGGTCTACATGATCAAATATGATTATGGTCTATACATAGTCACATATTGATCCAAGGCGCAGCTTCATCAGACTTTTCCATGCAACAAAGTTGTCTTTTCTTAGCTTGAAAACTTCTCTCTTGGACATCTTGATCTTGTTGCTGCTAGTACCTTGAAACAAATCAGCAGTGGGCTCTGATACAAAATGTTAGAATTCTTTAGAATAACTTAGAGGGGGGTGAATCAGTTATTCAAAGTCCAATAATGTCCAATCCAAATTTTCTAATAAAAAAAAGATTAATTAGAAGTACTATCCCTTTTACTTTCTTATCATGCATGCAGTTAAACATTAAACAATCATGAAAAGTAAACACGCATCACCACATAACACAAAGGATTTTGGTGACCTAGAAACCCTCCAAGAATAAGAAGGTAAAATTGGGGTGCGAATAACACCCACAAAATAATTATGTAATTGATTTCAACCACTTCTGATGGTTTGCCTTGTTAAAGGCTTTACACACTATAAAATGTGACCCTATTAAAGGATTTATACACCCTATTAGGAGTGTGCCTTGTTAGAGGACTAAAGAACATTCAACATGAAATGTCACCTTATTAAAGGATTTACATAGAGCTATTAGGCCCACCCAAATCCATGGAATTTACAGTCACCTTCTCAAAAGAATCTTTTATCCCTCTCTAAGGATCTCCTATCCTTCTCCTCAGGATCTCTTATCCTTCTCCTGGGGATCCTCTATCCTTTTCTTGAGGCTTATCCACCTAGCTATTAAGCTAACCTAGAAATGTAGGATTTCAATGTCTAATACAATGGTAAGAAAGTATTACAAAGGTTTTGACCTGATAAATATTGCAACTCTAACCTTGTAGATTTCAGATCACTCTTCAATTCTTTTTTTTTCTTGGCTTTTCTTCCTTATAGTGCTGAGAGCTTGTCCACCCTTCAAGATCTATCTCCTTGATTTCTTTAACTTGTTATGCCAATGCACTCTATGGTCACTTGATCAACTCAGAGTCTTGATGCTTTGTGCTTACTACTCAGTGTGTCCTCTTCTTTACACTTCACACTAGCCTTCTCTTGGCTTCTTCACATGATCACTCTTATGACCAAATCCATCTCACACTTGCACTTGATCTTTGACCTATAACTCCTTATAAAGAAGTTTTTTTCTTCATTTCCTACTCATCAATTTGATTTAATCTTGAGAAAATGATATTATTTTCCCTCCAAATTGTTTCTTCTAGAAACTTCATGATAAATCCATCAGCATTCGCCTTAAATTGGTTTGAATGGTTTAAATAAAATTTTGTGACATCTACTCATCATCCTTATCATCCAAATAATTCACAAAATTCAATGTAACAAAATTATCATTACTAATCTAGTGAATCTTATGTCTTAATAAATCATGTAGCAACTCGACATCATTGGTTTACTAATGCTTGGCACCTAAAGTCTTTTCCTGAGTTACTCGACACTTGAACAATTACTCGACACCTGATCATTTCTGTGTTACTCAGCAGCTGAAGAATTGCTTGGCACACACTGAAGTTGAAATTTATTGGCTTCAACCAAGAAATTCCTTGGCTTCAACTAGCTTGCTTGACTCTCTCTAATGAACTTAGTGAGGATTTACAAATTTCTTAGTTAAACCTTACATCTTTGATGTGTCTCATTGTGTCCATCCTCTTAGTGTATGTCATCAATACACTATTTCATCAATGGCTTAGCTGATCCTTATACTTCATTACAACATCATAATTTCAACCTTTCTCTAGGTGCTCTAGTTACATCTTATTGATTGCCTCCTCCTTGTCAATCAACCAATTGATAGTATTTGGTTCACTTAAGTACTTTTCATTCCTGAAAGTAGCAAGTTTGACATCAATGACAAAAAAATGATTGAAATTTTTTTTTACCAGTTCCATTATTCTTCATTCATGATCTTTTCAATCATTTCCAACATTTCTTTCTCAACTCTTGCCAAGTACCACTTGAATATTTGAAAAGAATTAGATTTCTACTTGAAAAATCTAACTATCCTAGAATAATCATCAACAAATAGCATTATGTACTTATCTCCTTTGTAGATTTGCACTTTAATTGGACCACACAAGTCAATATGAATAATCTCTAGTATTTCTTTAGAGGTATAAACTTTACTCTTAAAGCTTGAATTTATCATTTTACTTAGCTGTCATTATTTCCACACTACATTATTAGGTTTTTCAACTTAGGAAAACCTCTAACTTTCTTGATATTATTGAATCTAACCAAGTTATCAAACTTAACATGATATATCCTCTTGTGCCAAAGCCATACATCATCAATTTTTTCAACAAAACAAGTACCACCCTATGTATCAAGATGGAATAGATTACTTCTAGTTTGATCACCTTTTCCAATCAGTTTTCCATTTGTGTCATTGTTGGTACACATATGGACCTAGATTTTAAATTTTTAGATTCAGGTCTTGAACCTATATGAACTACATCAAACTTGGTTCAAAGTGGTTCAAAGTAGTTCAAAATGATAGTTTTTAATACCTATAAAAAATCACCTATAAGTTTTTACCTAGGCATAATTTTGCAAATCACTTTAGTAGAAAGGAAGAAGATCTGGATTGTGCCAACATATCCAAAAGTTAGAAAGATCCAATGGTGGGATTAAAAGTTATACCTCCCAAACCCAAACCTTGTCTTGTTGTTAGAAATATTAATGACTATACTTTTTAGTGTTGAATCTTGAATCTCTTTGAACTAAGGTTCAAAGTAGTTTGAAGTGGTTTAGAATGATTAAAGCAGCTCAGAGTACATGATCAAATGCATTTGATAGTTTAAGGAGTTCAATTGGATCGACCAAGAGAAATAGGTACAAAGGATTCACAAGTTCAACTTAATTCATATGTTTAAGGAGCTTAAATAGAGATAGATTCAATTTAAAGGTTCAGTAGTTTAGAGTTCATGTTCAAAACATGACATGGTTCAAAGTGGTTCAATGGGTTCAATGGTTCAACAATTTTATCTACCTACAAGCAACAACCAATAACTTTTAACTCAGACATAATTTTACCAATCACATTAGTGGAAACATAGATGAAAATGATATCACCAAAATATCCTAAAATGAAGGAAATCCAATAGTGGAATAATTAGTTATCCCTCTCATACTCAAACCTATTAGTTTTTATAACTAAATAATCTCCTTTGAACATGTCAATTTTTATAACTAAATAACCAGCTTCAAAACTATTATTTTTTATAACTGAATAATCACCTTCGAACCTATCTATTTTTATAACAAAATAACCACCTTGAAAAACTATATATTGTAAAAACATGAGGAGAAAGGGGTGTTGAAAATGATTGAAAAGATCATGAATGAAGAATAATGGAACTGGTAGAGAATGTTTTCAATCATAGTTTTGTCATTGATGTCAAACTTGCTACTTGCAGGAATGATAATTGCTTAAGTGATCCAAATACTATCCATTGGTTGATTGATAAGGAGGCAGCAATCAATAAGATGCAACTAGAGTACCTAGAGAAAGGTTGAAGTTATGATGTTGTAATGAAGTATAAGGATCAGCTAAGCCATTAATTGAATAGTGTATTGATGACATACTCTAAGAAATAGAGGATGGACACACTGAGACACATCAAAGTTGTAAGGTATAACTAAGTCATTTGTAAAGCCTAACTAAGTTCATTGGAAAGAGCCGAGCAAGCTAGTTAGAGCTGAGTAGATTCTCAATTGAAGCTGAGAAAGTTCAACTTTAGTGTGTGCCAAGTAATCCTTTAGGTGTTGAGTACAGATCAAGTGTCGAGTGATCTTTAGGTGTTGAGTAATATTTTAGGTGTCGAGTGAAGATCAAGTGCTAAGTGACTTTAGGAGCCGAGTGATATTTAAGTGTCGAGTCTTCATGTACCAAGCACCTGTAAATTAAAAATAGAAGCTGAGTAACACAAAAGGAGCTGACCATTAGTAAACCAATGATGCTGAGTTGCTACATTATTTGTTAAGTCAAAGATTTTCCAGATCAGCAATGATAAGGTTGTTACATCGAATCTTGTGAATTAGTTGGATGATAAGGATGATGAGTAGATGTCACAGAATTTTATGTAAACCATGAAAACTAATTCAAGGAAAATGATAATGGATTTATCATGAAGTTTCTAGAAGAAACAATTTGGAATGAAAATAATACTATTTTCTCAAGATCAAATCAATATTTGAGTAGGAAATGAAGAAGAAGACTTCTATATAAGGAGGCACAGGTCACAGATCAAGTGCACATGTATGACAGGGAGTTGGTCACAAGTGTGGTTGAAGCCAAGAGAAGGTTAATGTGAAGGAGGACACAGTGTGGTGTAAGTACAAAGAATCAAGACTCTAAGTTGATCAAGTAACCATAGAGTGCATTGGCATAATGAGTGGAAGAACTCAAGGAGATAGATCTTGAAGAGTGAACAAGTTGTCAGCACTGCAAGGGAGAAAAGACAAGTAAAGAAAAGAATTGAAGAGTGATCTAAAATTTGCAAGGTTGAAGTTGCAATCTATATCAGGTCAAAACCCTTCTAATACTTTCTTACCATTGTATTAGATATTGAAATGCTACATTGCTAGGTTAGCTTAACAGCTAGGTGGATAAGCCTCAGGAAAAGGATAGAAGATCTTGAGGAGAAGGATAAAGAGATCCTCAAGAGAAGGATAAAGAGATCCTTAGGAGAAGGATAAGAGATCCTTAGGACAAAGATAGGAGATCCTTAGAGAGGGATGAAAGATTTTTTTGAGAAGGTGACTGTAAATCCCATGGACTTGGGTGAGCCTAACAGGTCTATGTAAATCCTTTAACAAGGTGACATTCCAAGTTGAATGTTCTCAAGTCCTCTAATAGGGCACACTCCTAACAGGGTGTAGAAATCTTTTAATGGGGTCACATTTAACAATGTGATGTAGCCTTTAGTAGGGTAGGCCTTTAACAGGGCAGACCGTTAGAAGTGGTTGAAATTAATTGCACAGTTATTTGGTGGGTATCATCCCCACCCCAGTTTTAGCTTCTTTTTCCTAGAGGGTTTCTGGGTCATAAAAATCCTTAATGTTATGGTGTGATGCATGTTTTCTTTTATGGTTGTTTAATGTTTAAATTGCATGCATGATAATTTCAGTGATGTACCATTAAGGATTAGAAGAAAAAGTTGTATTGGATGTTATTGGACCTTGAATAACTGATTCACCCCCCCCCCTCCCCCCCTCTTAGTTATTCTAAAGAATTCTAACAATTGGTATTAGAGCACACTGCTGATTTTTTTCAAGGTACTAGTAGTAGGAAGATCAAGATGTCCAAGAGAGAAGTTCCCAAGCTAAACAAAGACAACTTTGTTGCATGGAAAATTCTAATGTAGCTACACCTTAGATCAATAGGTGACTATGCACAGACCTCAATCACAGTTGATCATGTAGACCTTGCAAGACCCCTCACTATAGATGACATGAGCAAGAAGAAGGAGCAAAATTAAGTGATGTTAGATATTGCTTCAACAATAAGCTATGTCAAGTACAATGACATGAAAGGATGTGATATTGCACATTAGATATGGGAAACATTATCAAGAATCTATGGATGAGATGATAATGTCAAGAGAGCCAAAAGAGAAAGCCTAAGAGGAAAGTTTGATGACATGTAAATGGAAGAAGGAGAGAATGCTGCTCAATATAGTACAAGGATGAAAGAAGTGGTAAGTGCAATAAGATGCCTAGGAGGAAAGTTAGCAAAAGAAATAGTATGTAGCAAGTACTTGAGAACTTTGCTTCCTATCTATACTAAAAGAGCATCAACCATCCAAGAGCTAAGGTTTGTACCAAGCAATGCATTATCATTTGAAGGAATAATTTGGAAGACTCACTGACTTTGAGCTATCCAACTTTGACAATTACAAGGCAGAAAAATTTGAATTTGAATTCAAAGCCAAGATGAAAATAAAAGGCAATGATGAGGTGAAAACAAAGAAAAAGAGTGTAAAAGGAAAGTATGTATCTAGTGATAGAAAATATGATAAAGATGCTATAGACCAATTGGAGGCATTACTACCAAGAAGATTTCATAGAGGAAGACACAAATTCAAAGGTAAGCTACCAATCATTTGTTTCAATTGTAATAAAGTTGGTCACATTGTAGCCAGATGCACACAAAAGAAAAATCACAAGGATGGAGGCAACCTCAAGAAGAAGAAAGAGGACAACAAGGACTACAGAGGAAAAGGACAAAAATGCTACATTGTTGAAGAAGACTCTGACGAGAATGATGATGAAGTAGTCTATGTGGCTATGAAAGATGAATTATATGAAGATGAAGCAACTGCCCTGGTAACCTGCATGAACAAGAATGACAAATGGATCATAGACAGTGGATTCTCTCATCACATGACTAGAGACAAAAGTAAGTTCATTACCTTTACTCAATATGAAGGAAATAGTGTTAGATTTGGTAACAATACACCATGTTAGATCAAAGAGAAAGGTAGTATCATGCTTACTAAAAGGATATCATGTGATAATGTATACTATGTTGAAGGCCTAAATTATAACTTATTAAGTGTCTCACAGTTAGGCAACATAGACTGTAAGGTTGAATTTGAAAAAGGAGTTGCTATGATTTATAATTCTCAAGGAAGTCTATTAGGAAAAGGTGATCAAACTAGGAGTAATTTATTCTACCTAGACATGGAAGATGCTTCTTGCCTCATTGTTAAAACTAATGATTTATGGTTATGGCACAAGAGGCTATGTCATGTAAATTTTGACAATCTCATAAGCATCAGCAAAATGAACAAATTCAGAGGTCTACCAAAGTTGAAGAAACCTGATAACACCATGTGCAAACAATACCAAATAGGGAAGATGGCCAAGTCAACTTTCAAAAGCAAGGCTTATACTTCCAATGAAGTATTAGAATTAGTTAATACTAACTTGTATGGTCCTATTGAAGTACAAAGCTACAAAGGTGATAGATACATAATGCTATTTGTAGATGACTATTCAACGATGATGATAGTCATGTTCTTGAAACTAAAATAAGATGCATTTCAAATGTTCAAATGGTACTTGGCTAGAGTAGAGAAAGAGACTAGGAAGAGCCTAAAATGTCTTAGATCTGATAGAGGAGGTGAACTCACATCAAGAGAATTTGAAGAGTTCTTCAATGAAACAGGAATCAAAAGGAAGACATCAGCACCTAGGACTCCACCACAAATTGGTATAGTAGAGAGAAGGAATAGATCAGTTATTGACTATGCAAGGGCCATAATGATGGAGAAAAATGTTGCACTCGAGTACTGGAGAGAAGCTATAAGTACTATAGTCTACACACTAAACATAGTTCAAGTCAGGAAAGGTACAAATGCAACACCTTTTGAATTATGGTATGGGCATTCTCCTAATATAAAACATTTCAAAATATTTGAATGCAAATGCTATATATATATATATATATATATATATATATATATAAAGAGTCTAGAAATGAAAATTTTGATGCAAAGAGTGGGGAAGGCACATTTCTTGGTTATTCTACTAGAAGCAAATCTTATAAGTGCTTGGATGTTAACACTAGCAAAGTAGTAGAATGCACAAATGTGAATTTGATGAGCTTGCAGAAGTTCAAAGTATTGAGGACACCAAGAAAGCAGAAGAATACAAGACCTTTATATACTTTTATGAAGGTATACCTAATAATGGTGAAGTTGCAACTCAAAATGACAATCAACAATGAAATTCAGTATCTGTCGAGTCACAGACAGTGAACATCGAACAACAGACACATTTAGAAGTTGAGCTGCAGAATGCAGAGAATGTTCATTCAGATTCTAAGAATAGCCAACATGAAGGAAATGAACAAATACCTGATGAAAATATGCATGAGGGATTAGATTGTGAAAGAGACAACATGCAAACAAGGAAAGAACTAGTACTAGCAAAGTATTTACGAAGACATCATCTATCATATCAAATTATTTGAAATAAAGAGGCAGAACCAATGACAAGGAATAGACTCAGAAGTGAGACATGTCTACTCAGAAAAATAGAACAAAAAATAGTAAGTGAAGCCACAATAGATGATGACTAGTATAATGCTATGAAAGAAGAAATAGAAAAAATAGAGAAGAATAAGACATAGACCTTAGTCTCAAGACTAGCTGACAAAAATATGATTGAAACCAAGTGGGTGTTTAGAAACAAGTTAGATGAGAATGGTGAAATGACAAGGAACAAGGAAAGACTAGTTTGTAAAGGGTATGAACAAGAAGAAGGACTGGATTATGGAGAAACTTTTGCTCCAGTTTCTAGAATGGAAGGAGTAAGAACCTTACTGGCATATGCAACCTTCAAAGGATTTAAAGTCTATAAAATGGATGTAAAGTTCATATTTTTGAATGGTATACTTGAAGAGGAAGTCTACATAGAGCAACCAAAAGGATTTGTTGATGAAAATAACAAAAACAAGGTATGCAAATTACACAAGGCTCTATATGGATTAAAGCAAGCCCCTAGAGCATGGTATGAGAGACTTCATAAGTATCTAGTGCAAATAGGATTTGAAAGAATAGATGATAATAGTAACATGTACATCAAATCAAAAGAAGGTAAGGATATCCTTGTATCTAAAATATTTGTGGATGATATAGTTTTTGGAGAAAAGGAAGTATTTTGCAAAATTTTTGCTAACAAAATGAGACATGAGTTTGAGATGTCTATGTTTGGAGAAATCAAGTTCTTTGTTGAATTGCAAGTAAAACAACTAAAACATGGCATATTTGTGAAACAATCAAAGTACATCAAGGAGATACTCAAGAAGTTTGGATTAGAAGACTCCAAACTAGTCAACACACCAATGGAAACAATACTTAAGCAATCTAAAAATGATGAATCAGCTGAAGTCAATCAAACAATGTATAGGTCCATGATTGGAAAATTATAATATGTTGTACATAGCAGACCAGACATAGCATTAGCAGTTGGAATAGTGGCTAGATTCTCTGCTAATCCTAGAGAAAATCATCTCATGGCAGTAAAAAGGATAATGAGGTATCTCAAAGGAATTGATGATTTTGGCCTATATTACAAAAAGAATGAGAAGTTTGAGCTCAATGCATACATAGACATAGATTGGATTGATGACAAGAAAAAAACAAGTGGAGGAGCATTATTGTTATGTAAAAAGCTAGTTACTTGGACTAGCAAGAAACAAACATGCACATCGCAGTCCACCGTAGAAGCAGAATATGTGGCATCAACAGTCAATTGCACAAACATTGTGTGGCTTACACATCTATTGAAAGGAATGAAAGAAGAAGTAACCAAAGCTATGATACTATATTGTGATACTACAAGTGCTATAAACATATCCAAGAATCTAGTAATGCATGCAAAAACCAAGCATATTGCAATCAAGTATCACTATGTAAGAGAATTGGTGGAAGAAAAACAAGTGAAGATGGAGTACATTCACACAAAGGGACAAATTGTAGATATCTTCACCAAACCATTTCCCAAGGATCCTTATGAATATCTTAGAGGCAAGTTAGTCGTAATGCCCCTAACTCAAGCAGTCTAAAGCAACAAAGAAGCTTCCCTACATCAACAGGAGTAGATCATTGAAATATTAGAAAAATGATGGAGTAGATAACAATAGGAACATCAATTCCAGATTAGTCACAAGCATAGTGATGGAGGGAGAAAACATGAAGATGCAAAGCTTGTATTTAGGATGTTGAAGATGCTACATCTTTGGCATTTATGTCAAAGAGGGAGATATGAGAAACTAATCAAAGGAATACAAAGTAATGATGTAGCAGTCCAGAGGGAGAAGCAGCTATGAAGGATTCAATTTGTATCAACAAAAGAAGTAGTTATATACCAAGAAGAAAACATATGTAATTTTGGTGGTAACTAAGTTGATCAATTAATCATTTTTGTTTGCCATCAATGCCAAAGAGGGAGATTGTTGGAGATGATTGAAAAGATCATGAATGAAGAATAATGGAACTCATAAAGAATGTTTCCAATCATTGTTTTTTTATTGATGTCAAACTTGCTACTTGCAAGAATGAAAATTGCTTAAGTGATCAAATACTATCAATTGGTTGATTGACAAGGACGTGGCAATCAATAAGATGTAACTAGAGTACCTAGAGAAAGGTTGAAGTTATGATGTTGTAATGAAGTATAAGGATCAACTAAGCCATTGATGAAATAGTGTACTGATGACATACTCTAATAGGTTGGACACACTAAGACACACCAAAGATGTAAGGTTTAAGTAATTCATTTGTAAAGCCTAACTAAGTTCATTGCAGAGAGCTGAGCAAGCTAGTTAGAGTCGAGCAGATTCTCAGTTGAAGTTGGGCAAGTTCAACTTTAGTGTGTGTTGAGTAATCCTTCAGATGCTGAGTGAAGATCAAGTGCCGAGTGAAAATTAAGTTCTGAGTGACTTCAGGTACTGAGCAAGATACAGGAGCCAAGTGATATTTAAGTGTCAAGTCTTCAAGTGTCGAGCAATGTAGAAATCCTATAGGTGCCAAGCGCCAATAAAATAACAATAGAAGCTGAGTAACATAGAAGGAGCTAAGCATCAGTAAACCAATGATGCTGAGTTGCTGCATTATTTGATAAGTCAAAGATTCACCAAATCAGCAACAATAAGCTTGTTACATCAAATTTTGTGAATTAGTTGAATGATAAGGATGATGAGTAGATGTCATAGAATTTTATGTAAACCATGCAAACCAATTCAAGGTGAATGCTAATGGATTTATCATGAAGTTTCTAGAAGAAATAATTTAGTAGGAAAACACTACCATTTTCTCAAGATCAAATCAAGATTTGAGCAGGAAATGAAGAACATGACTTCTATATAAGGAGTCATAGGTTAGAGATCAGGTGCACATGTATGAGAGGGAGTTGGTCACAAGTGTGGTTGAAGCTGAGAGAAGGCTAATGTGAATGAGGACATAGTGAGGTCTAAGAATAGAGCATCAAGACTCTTATTTGATCAAGTGACCATAGATTGCATTGGCATAATGAGTGGAAGAACTCAAGGAGATAGATCTTGAAGGGTGAACAAGTTGTCAACACTACAAGGGAGGAAAGCCAAGAACATAAAAGAACTGAAGAGTGATCTAAAATCTGCAAGGTTGAAGTTCCAATCTATATTAGGTAAAAACCCTTCTATTACTTTCTTACCATTGTATTAGATGTTGATATCCTACATTTGTAGGTTAGCTTAACAGCTAGGTGGATAAGCCTCAGGAGAAGGATAAAGAGATTCTCAAGAGAAGGATAAAGAGATCCTTAGGAGAAGGATAAGAGATCCTTAAGAAGAGGATAGGAGATCCTTAGAGAGGGATGAAAGATTCTTTTGAGAAGGTGACTATAAATCCCATGGACTTGGGTGAGCCTAATAGCTCTATGTAAATCTTTTAACAAGGTGACATTCCAAGTTGAATGTTCTTAAGTCCTCTAATAGGGCACACTCCTAACAGGGTGTAGAAATCATTTAACAGGGTCACATTTAACAATGTGTTGTAGCCTTTAAGATGACAAACCATCAAAAGTGGTTGAAATTAATTGCGTAGTTATTTAGTGGGTATCATCCCCACCCCAATTTTACCTTCTTATTTCTAGAGGGTTTCTAGGTCATCAAAATCCTTAGTGTTATGGTGTGATGCATGTTTTCTTTTATGGTTTTTTAATGTTTAAATTGCATACATGATAATTTTAGTTATGTGTCATTAAGGATTAGAAGAAAAAGTTGTATTGGACATTATTAGACCTTGAATAACTGATTCACCCCCCATCTCAGTTATTCTAAAGAATTCTAACAAGGGGTCCCAATTTTTTCTTTGTGGGTATAAATTGTAGACTTGTGGCTACAAAGTAAAGCTTGGGATAGTAGAAATAGAGGAGAATAGATTTATTTTTTTGAATAATGATTTGTACATGTCAAATAACAAAATTAGTTTTATTTTTTGTATTTAGAGGAAGAGTAATTTCATGCAGTAGAACTTTGAGTTGATGTAAAAAATCTCTTATCAATGTTGATCTTTGTGTCATATTGTTCATCTTTGAACGTAGTTTGATACATATAATCTCTTTCATGATTATATTTTGGACTTTGTGCTTTAATTGTCTGTGGGTTTGGAAAAGATCTTTCTTCTTTCTCTCTATGTCCATTATGTGATGCAACATTCAAGAAAATGGACTTTGTGTCATTTTTTGTTTTCTTTCATTTCAATTAGTTAATATTTCCACATCTACTTTTTGTTTATGAATAGATGTTCGTAAACATTTTATGATTTTTGGTTAAAAGAATCCATATTTGATTCATTTTAAATCATGTACAGGGAGTTGTGCCTGGATAAATTTAGAGGATGGCTATCAACTCAATGATATCTTATCCAACTATTAGTGCTGATTTAATCTTCCTATCTGGGCATTTAAAGTTAATTTGTATTTATTTCTTTGGAGGACAATCGGTTAACTAACATATTTTTGGCAACTCTACTAGGGAATTAGAAATGATAGATCAATGTTTTTCTTTCTTTGGTAAATTTGTTATCTCTCTAAGTAAAGGTTGGTGACTCTATTATAAAATTTTAAAAATTTTGGTTAAAAAGTCTAGTTTTTTCATTTTTATAATTTGAGGTACCTCCCCAAAAATGGAGGTTGATGGCTCTGTTGAAGAAGGATACCCAGTAGCCTTTATTATATATAAAAAAAGCCTAAAAGACTAGATTCTAGAAAGAGATGAAGATACCTCCAACACCTTTATCTTTATCCCATCATTCAAAGGCGGCCCTATCAGAGAGGTTACCAAAGAAGTTGCAACACAAGTAGGCTAGCTGAAATCATTTTATGGTGCCATCCTCATAAAGAAAAGATCCCAAATGCAAGACCTAGAAAAAAAAGTACATGCATGTGAAAAAGAAGAGATGGCTGAAGTGAAATACAAGCAGGAGAAAGATCTTGAAGAAGGAGGCACTAGAAGTAAACAAGATGATGAATATCTAGATGCCTTTCAGCCACACATGATTCCCATCTCCACATCACCTCTAGTAAATCCTGAAGTTGTGGTAAAGACTTTAGATTGGCCATCATTACTTTTCTCTGATGAAAATTTTGAGTGTATTTAGAAAGATGATGATGTTTCCTTTTAATTTGCTTTTATGACTATGGAGAATTCTATAAAATCTTTGATTGTGACTTCATTCCATGAAGATAGTTCATATTTTGATACCCAAGAAGACAACAAGAGTATATTACACTCACCTATAGAATTCATGGAAGATTTCAGCAAGGAACCATTTTCAAAGAATGAAAACCCATTGAAACCTTCCCTTATAAACGATTCTTGGCTATTCAAGGAAACTGAAGGAATGATGGTTAGTGATTTCCAAGAGGCTGCAAAGATACATGATGAAAATCTATCCTTAGAGAATGCTCAAATGTTGATGGAAAGAGAAAAGGTTGGAGTTGGTTCCCAGCTCATTGAAAACTCTATTGAAACACCAAGTGAAATTTTCATCTACGAGGAAGAGGAAGACATCGTAAGTAAATTTTTATCATCTCTAGAGCAAGAGAATTTTTTATCATCTCTAGAGGATTCCTCTTTGGATAGCCAAGGTATGAATATAAAACATATAAGCTATGAAAGTTCGTTTGATGATTTATTTCATTCTTTTGGGTGTGATTAAATTGAAGATAGTGTTGTGAAATCCAAAGATGCATTGGGAGAAAAGAAAGGCCAAATGTTTCACATATTTGGTGATGCCCCAATTCTTGATAGGGTTGGAGAAATCTATTTTGATAAATTTGATCCCATATTATATGAATTCTCTTTTTTTGATGATGTGAAACATGATTCTCATGGTTATGATAATAAGTGGGTCATATAAGCAATAGTTGGGAGGTTGACAAAGAATTTCCTAAATACTATTCTTCCCAATTTGAAATCTTTCTTGATTTGAAAAATGATGTAGAGAGGCCACGTGCAAATGAAGAATGCTATGATGAGCTTTGGTTGTTTGGGATAGAGTGTTGGGTTGCCAAAATTTTAAATGCTATGGACTTGAGTTTCAACATTGTAGAAGTCACCATTAAGCAATGGTATGGAGCTATGTTATTAAGACATGGCTTGCCAATGTAGAAAGGCTCCTACTTCTTCAAGCTAGTAAATGGATTCATGTGATTCTTGTCTTACTGCTAATTTTCTAGTAGGTTCTCTTCCTACCTCTATATATATTTTATAAATATGTTTTGGCATGCATAATGGTAGTTTGAATAATGTTCAAGCTTCGTGCTTGCTGGTAGCTTAGTTGTTTTTGGTTTGTTGGCTTTACCCTGCTCCCCTCCACCCTCTCTACAAGTAGCTCCCAATTTTATCCTCTTAGTGACTCTATTCAGCCAATGGATAAGGCACTTTTCTTTTTCCAGAGATTGCTGGAGTCCTCTATTTTTGCATCAAAAATAGTCCCACAATTAGAGCCCTTGTTGGTACACATATGGACTCAGATTTTAATTTTTTAGTTTCAGGCCTTGAAACTCTTTGAACTACTTCAAACATGGTTCAAAGTGGTTCAAAGTAGTTCAAAATGATAGTTTTGTATACCTATTAATAGTCACTTGTAACTTTTACTTGGGCATAATTTTTCAAATTGCCTCAGTGAAAACGAAGAAGATTGGGATTGTGCCAACATATCCAAAAATTAGAATGATCCAATGGTGGGATAAAAAGTTATACCTCCTTAACCTAGACCTAGTCTTTCTATAAAAAATATTAATGACTATAATTTTCAGTGTGTAATCTTGAACCTCTTTGAACTAAGGTTCAACATAGTTTGAAGTGGTTCAAGTGGATCAAAGCAGTTTAGAGTACAGGATCAAATGTTTTTGACAATTTAAGGAGTTCAATTGGTTCAACAAAGAAAAAAGGGTATAAAGGATTCATAGTTTGAACTTGGTTCATAGGTTCAAGGAACTCAAATATAGGCATATTCAATGTAAAGGTTTAGTAGTTTAGAGTTCAAGTTCAAAACATGACATAGTTCGAAGTGGTTCAACAGGTTCGATGGTTTGACAATTTTATCTACCTACAAACACCAACTAATAAATTTTAACTTGGACATAATTTTATCAATCACTCTAGTGGAAATATAGATGAAAATGGTATCACTAACATATTCAAAAATGAAGGAGATCCAATAGTGGAATAATTAGTTATGCCTCCCATACTCAAACTTGTTAGTTTTTATAATTGAATAACCACCTTGCAAAACTATATATTTTAAAAACATGAGGAGAAAGGGGTTCCAGTCTTTTATTTTTGGGTAGAAATTGCAGACTTGGGGCTGTAAAGTAAAGCTTGAGATAACAAAAAAAGAGAAAGGAGAATAGATTTATTTTTCTAAATAATGATTTGTACATGCCAAACAACAAAATTAGTTTTATTTTTTTGTATTCAGAGGAAGAGAAATTTAATGTAGAAAAAAATTTGAGTTGGTGTAATAAATCTCTTATCAATTTTGATCTTTGTGTCATATTGTTCATCTTTGAATGCTATTTGATACATATAATTTTTATCATGATTATATTATGTATTTTGTTCTTTACTTATCTATAGGTTTGGAAAAAATCATTCTTTCTGTCTATGTCTTTTATGTGATGCAACATTTAAGAAAATGGACTTTGTGTCATTTTTTGTTCACTTTCTTTTCAATTAGTTAATATTTCCACATCTACTTTGTGTTTATGAATAGATGTTTGTAAACCTTTTATGCTTTTTGGTTAAAAGCATCCTATTTTATTCATTGTAAATCATGTACGAGGAGTTGTACCTAGGTAAATTCAGAGGAAGGTTATCAATTAATTGATAACCTATCCAACTATTAGTGATGATTCAATCTTCCTATCTGGGAATTTAGAGTTAATTTTTATTTATTTCTTCGAAGAACAATCTGTTCAATGATAGTCATGTATCTTAGTAGCCTTGTTTCCAAATTCAACATTGCATACCAAATTATTCAATTGTGACACACTCAACAAGTTATAGTTTGGTGGACTTCAACATAGTAAGAATTGTCACATGAAATCTTATCTATAAGTTTGATAGAACCTTTTCCTTTTATCAAACATGTTGCATCATTACCAAATTTTATACTATTTCCATCATAAAAATTAAAGGTAATGAACTTACTTCTATCTCTAGTCATGTGATGTGAGCATCCACTATCAATGATCCATCTATCATTTTTTTCCACATAAGTCACAAGTGTAGTTGCCTCATCTTCATAAAATTTTTCCTTCATTGCAACATACACCACTTCATCATCATGTTCATCAGAATCATCTCTAGTTTCCTCTTTAGCAATGTAGCATGAGTTCTTGCCTTTTTCTTTGTAATCTTTGCCATCATTTTCTCTTCTATTTTTGTACTTGTTTCCATCCTTGTAATTCTTCTTTTGTGTACATCTTGTAGTGATATGACCAACTTCATTTCAATTGAAATAAATCATGGGTAACTTACCTTTGAACTTTCCTTTACCTCTATGAAATATCTTTTCTAACAGTGCTTCCAATTGTTCAACATCTTCCTCATATGCATCACTATCACTAGATACATATTTTATCTTTCTCTTCTTCTTCTCTACTTCACCTCATTAGAGTCCAATAACAACTTAGCCTGGAAAGTAGATTCAAGGCTCCAAGGTTTGTAATTATCAAAATTTGATGGCTCAAAAGCAATGAGTCTTCCTACCAAACCTTCAAGGGTTAGATCATTTCCTGGTATACATGTCAACTCTTGAATTGCAAAAACTCTAATAGATTAAGCAAGCAGTAATGTTCCCAAGAATTTACTCAACACAATATCATCATCTATATTACTATTAAAACCTCTTATTACACTAATAACTTTTCTTATTATAGCAACATATTGAGCAATATTTTCACCTTCTTCCATTCTCATATCATCAAAGCTACCTCTGAAGCTTTTAGATTTGGCTCTTTGAACATTTTTTTATCCTCCATAGATGGTGTGTAGAGCATCCCACATTTTCTTTACAATGTCACAACCTTTGATATCATCAAATTTGACACATCTTAGAGCAAAGGCAATATCCAACATCACCTAATTGTGTTATTTCTTCTTCTTCATATCTTTAGTAGTGAGGGCTCCAATTGGATCAACATGTTCCATTGTAATGGTATATTGTGCATGATCTCCAAGTCCTCTAAGGTGTAGTTTCATCAAACTTTTCCATGTATCAAAGTTATCTCTATTTAGGTTTGGTACTTCTCCTTTGTACATCTCAATCTTTGTGCTTCTAGTACCTTGAAACTAATCCTATTAAGTAGATGACTCTGATAACAATTGTTGGAATACTTTAGAATAATTGAGAGGGTGGGGTTGAATTAGTTATCAAAGGTCCAATTGTATAAATAAAACTTTTCACAATTTAATGAACCCATAAAAAATTCATACCCATGCATGCATCCATGAAGTATTTACCAAAACTTTTATGTTACTATCAAATCAACTTGCAGAAATGTAAAGCATAGAACATAACACATTCATCAACACACTTGACACAAGGATCTATGTTGAAACCCAATTTAAGAAAAACCACCACTAACATGCTACTCCTTTTCACTATTTTGAAATGATGCCCTATGAAAGGCCAACTCTATTAAAGGTTACAATACAAACTGTTAAATGTAATCTAGTTAAGGGATTTCAATCACCTTGTTAGAAGTGAGCCTTGTTAGAGGAATTTAGGCCACTCACTTGGAATACCATTTGGTTAAAATATTTTCAAATGATTTTTAGCTCAATCTTAATCCAAAGGATTCACCCTAGACTAATACAATTGTTAGAGAGTAATAGTAGAGCTTTGATCTAATACAACTTACAACTTCTCTTGCAGATTATAGATCTCTATTTAGTCCTTAATTCTTCTTGGCCTTCATACTTTTTAGCTCTAATAGCTTGTTCACCCTTCAAGAATTCATCTTCTTAAATCTTTTTTCTCAACATGCCATTTCATACTCTTCTCTTGGGTCACTTGATGAAGAAAAACCCTTAAGTCCTCCTCCTTAGGTTCTTACACATGAAAAAATTTTCATGACTAGACATTCCTATAAATAGAAAATTAGAAAAAAAAAATTCTCATTTTCCATTCTCCAATTTAGGGTTTTAGATGGATTAGGTAGGATAAAATTTATCTACCCCATATCTTGTCTTTTCTAAAAATTTCTCTAAGTATCCATTTGAATACACCTAAAAATTCTTTGCTTCAAACTTATCTTCCTCCTAGTTCACAAGTTTCAAGGAAACAAACTTGTCATCTTAGATTTGAAAAATCTTCAATCTTTAACATAATGTAGTAGTTGGAAATTATCAATCTTCTGATGCTTGGCACGTATTGTGTTGCTTGAAATCAACTATTGAATTTATTTTCACTCGGATCCAACTAAATTTCTACTCAGCTTGCACTAACTTTTCAAGGCACCTACTATCAACTCGATCAAGATTGGTAGACAAACTTCATGTATCTTTTTCTTATAAACTTTCTAAGTGTAGCTAGCATTTTGTAAGCTTAAGTAGATTACCAATACATCATGTCATCATTGTCTTAACTAATCCTTGTACTTCATTACATAATCATACCTCAACCTTTCCTCTAGGTGCTATTATTACCTCTTATTGATCAAATCCTCTTCCTTAATCAACTAAGTGATAGTACTTGAATCTTATAAGAAGTTGCCTTACCAGCAAATAATGAGTTTGACATTAGTGACAAAACAATTATTAAAACACATAGTCTTCTTCAAAAATCTCCCTCTTTTAGCAATCTATCTTAACAATGATCTTTTAAATCAGATTTCAATACAAAGACATTTGGATGCTCAGTGAGCCAAATATCCATTGATGCCAAGATTATAGTTGTGTAAGTAATTAGCATTAATTGCAGTGTTTTAAAGGATATTTGATCAATTTATACTCATTTAACAACATTTGAATTCAAGAAAGAACATGAAGAGATAAAGGTGATCTAAAGAATCCAATTTGAGCATTTCCAAGAGACTCAAATGACTATTCGACATCATTTCATCAGGATTTGTAAGGTATTTACTATGTGCTAAGTTACGTAGTTTCATATTTCACAAACCCTAGATATATGTAATGGCATATAGTTCTTCTAAAGTGAAAGGTATAGAGGGAAAATAGGTTTTAAATGTTCAGCTAATTAGCAATGAGATAAAACAACCTATTTTCAAGGCTATTCTAGATATAGCATATAACCAAGATCCCTCTAGTGTGTTGTCTATGATATCTCTGTGAGTCTTAATGATTCAAGATGTCAGGAATTGTTACATTTGCAAGATTGGAAGCATAGGTGACATGGAAATTAGAGAAGAATATGGGAGACTACATGAAAATGGAGCATTGAAGGAAGAATAAAATATTGTTAAAAATAAAGGATTAACTCATAACCTAGATTTTCCAAATATATTCAAAATTGAGTGGATTAAGATTGTCTTGAGAAGAATTCATGACAGCTCAACATGGTTAGAGAATGAGCTAGTTAAAATAACAAACAAAATTGTTTATAGGGTAACAGGGTATCCAACCCTAGATTTCCCAAAGACTATGAGAAGCGAGTCAAAGGAAGTCATTAAAATGAACACAAGGGCCATATAGAACAAAAGGGCAATGACCATTGAAACAATCACAAATCCCTTGATAGTTTTTGTAGTTAGGCTAATAGCACACAAGTTTTATCAATCAAGAAGATTAAATTGTGTACCTTGCATTGTCATGGATATGGGCAAAAAAATTTTGAAGAAAGATCATACTTATGATTTTGTGGAGTTATAGTTGCAAAAATTGATTGAAAATCTGGGAGTTATATAGAAAAAAAGAGTGCATAGTGTAAATTTGGATCTATTCTGGTATTTATTTTCTTCTATGTGAAGAATAAATTTCCTAAATTTGACCTAAGGTTGCATGGAAGACAAATAAATCAATTGCAGTAGAGATAGGAGAATTCATTGAACAATTAGGTGATAACTTTGCATCAGTAATGACTTGTTATTTTGAAGATTTTAAACAATATATGAAGAAGAGATTAAGCATACCAATCTCACTAGTGGAGAAACATTATGATGATTTTTTCTTTCTAGTTAATAATGATCACACAAATGTACAAGTAGCAATTCCTAGGTTGAGATGGATAATGCCATTAGGATGTGAGATCAATGTTGACAAGGCCTTTGCAACCATCACATCATTACTTCTAGAAGAAGTGGACAAAGAAGTGTTGGAATATTGGCTTGATTATGATATGTTACATTCATGATTGAGTTTTTCATTGATGTCAACATAGCATGTTTGATGTCTTCTTTGGTATTTGACAGAAGAACAGTGGAAAGATTAAGTCACTACAGATGGTTAGTTGAGATTAATGTCAAAAGTAGAAAAGACAAGTCTAGAAGAAGTTATGTAAGTTTTGATGATATCTATTCTAAGATAGAGTTTACAAAGGCATGTTTTGGTAAACTAGTTAAAATATCTCTTAGCAAAGATAATATCGCGATGAACAAGGTTGGGGACATGAAGAAGACATGTTGAAAATGATGTGGCTAAGCTTCCTTTTCATAATATTGACTGTATGAACAATTATTCAAGTTGCAAGTTAGAAGATTTATGTTATCACTAAGTGTAATGTGTTCTTAATGAGGTCCCATAATAATTAGTTGAGAAGGATGAACAACCAACTCAGGAATTTTTTATGGACTTGGTATAAAGGAAGGATATTTTTCTTTATCATTCATTATATGGACATATGTTACTTGGAAATGTTCAAAAAGTAGCAAAGTAGTATAGAATACAAAGTTGAGCAGAGTAGTGCAAAAGTGAAGGAAACTTCATTATCGAGGTTTTTTTGAGTGATCTAAGGTTTGGCATTTGGATTTGAGGTTTGTGACCTGGTCTGCAAGGTCTAATAGTGATTGGTCTAGTTCAAAGGATAGTGGAAAGTACAAGGAAATAAGATACCAATAAATTACTTGTTGGAGCAGTGAGCTCTTCTTTTCATTAAAATTGCATGTTTAGGCAGTGGGCTCTTCTTGCATACATTATACCACAAGTCCTAATAGAGTTTGAATCTCTTGATACAGATTCAAAGTCTTCTAATAAGGACTCATTGTACTAAATGTTGTAACAAACTCCTAATAGGGTCTATCCTCTAACAATGAATATTTATATTAGCACATCATCTTTTGGGCATCATTCCCACTCGAGTTTTCCCTTTGATCAAGGGTTTCCCTAGTAAATATATCTAGTGTAATTGTCTTTGTGCATCTTTTTATGGTTTCTATTTACTTTGATTGAACAGTTAAATTTTCTTAATGAAATAAGTGGCTTAATTGTTGGATAATTGATTTGCCACCCACTCTCAGTTATATTGGTGGACTATTGTTTCTAACAATTGGTATCAGAGCATTAGGTCCTTGAAGAAAAATTTTATTTGCTTTGGGAGATCCATGGTGAACATATTTAGAGAAGATATTCCTATATCTAGTAAAAAAAATTTCAAGACCAAAGTTATGGAAATTCTTTATGAATTATCAGATTTGTGTAAAGAGCAAAGTATTGAGTTTACAAATCCATAATCCTTCTGTTGTTTTCAAGGAAACAATAATAAAAGAAAATATAGATATAGAATAGAAGATGACATAAAGATAAAGGAGGGTATTTATCTAGTTACAAGGAGAGAACCCAAAGGTATGGAATTTTTTTTTTTTTTGATGTGTAAAGAATTTGGTCATTTTTCATGTAAATATGATAAGAGATTGAGAAAAACTAGGAAGAGTCTACCTTCTGATAAAGTTGAAGAGTTTAGAGAAAGTATGAAAAGATCCTTGAAAGATAATGTTAATGAGTCTGGATTGTTTAATGAAAATCACGTATTAGAAGAAACAACACTAGTGACTATTATGGAAAGTGTAAATGAGAGAATTAATGAGAAATTTAGAGTACACGAGAGAATAGTTGATTACAATTCAGATAATGATGTTATTGTTTCTAATTGAATAAATAATGAGGTATTTATTATGACCAAAAATGATTTGTACAATGGAGAGAAAAGGCAAGAACAAAGCTCAAAACCTTTACTAGAACCAAGAGTTGAGATAACAACTCCTACTTTAGGAAAGAACATGATAAAGAATCAACCATCCAAATAGATCCTTAGAAGAAAAGACAAAGGTGTGATGACAAGAAGTAGAGTTAATGGAGAACTATGCTTGATATCTCAAGTTGAACCAAAGAATGCAGATGAAGCATGTGAAGATGATTACTAGAAACAAGCCATGATAGAAGAATTAGATTAGATAGTAAAGAATGAGACATGGGAATTGGTCCCCAAACCAACAAAAAAGAATGTGATAGGAACCAAATGGGTACTCAAGAAAAAGATGATAGAGCAATGATAAGTTGTAAGAAAAAAGAAACATTGGTATGTAAATGTTATTTACAGCAAGAAGGAATACATTATGAGGAGACTTATGCTTTAGTAGATAGAATAGAAGCAATAAGATTATTCTTAGCCTATGCAACACAAAATAAATTCAAAGTATATTAGATGGATGTGAAGTTAGCATTCCTAAATGGAGAATTTGAAGAAGAAGTATATATTGACCAGCCTAAAGAATGTCCTATGACAGATGGAAAGAACATAGTATGTAGATTAATGAAAACATTGTATGGATTGAAGCAAGCACCCAAAACTTGATATGGAAGGTTGGATAAGAATCTGAAAAAGCTTGGATATAGCAAAGTTATGGTAGATAATAATCTATATTTGGGTATGTGCGAGATCATGGTGTGCCAAAAAGTGGTGATATGAAAATCCTATAGTTATAAAATATCTCAAACCATTTCAAAATCTATTCCAACTTTTTTCCCACCCACCCTGATACTAAATGAAAATAATTAATATCTTTATAATGTGTACTATATTTTTTGATACCAAACCTATATGATCAACTTTAAAAACATCCTAAAAATGTGCTTCTGGGCTATTTTTATGTTATTTTAAATTCAAATATGTAGTTCATGACTTTTTTTTCACCAAAATTTGATGAAATGAAAAATATTTATTAAGAATGTTCTTATCTTTCCATAAATGTAAGGTTTGTCAAATTATGAGTTTAGTAAGTAATTATTACTTATTTTCTAATGAAGTTATGTATAAAGTGTTGACTGACACACTACTTGAAAAACAACTATAACTTTCAAATGGTACAACATTTTTTAAATTCAAAAGATGCATTACATTCTATGTTTCTTCTACTATAAGGGAAAAAAATGAAAAATTAAATTTTACATAGTTTTGAATTAGTTAAGGTGGTCAGAGACGAGAGTTTTTTATTCTAAAAATACTAAAGTCAAAAAGTAATTAATTATTATTTATTTATAATAAAAATACCCAAAAATATGTGTCACATCCAAGCATGAGTCTACTACTTATATCTAGAATATTATTAAAAAATATTATCATTTGATTTTGACAAAGGTGGTCAAACATATGTCTATTTCTTATCTTTTTTATGAATTTTTTGTAATATTGCTTTAAAATTCAAAATTTTGACCAATCATTTTTTATTTTTCTGAGATATCTCCTAGTAGTTTAGAAACTAGATTCAATTTTCTAGAGATTTTTTCCTCTCAAGATTTTGATATAAAGTTAATAACAAGTAGAAAATTGCACGTCAAGTTGACATAACCCTGATTTTCTAATTTTTATTGCCACCTAAGGGCATAGTTTGGTAGACTATGATCCTGCACATACCCATTTGAAAGAAACTGATAATAGTTTGATGATTTTGGTAATATTTCTCGATGATAT
This sequence comes from Cupressus sempervirens, assembly GCA_028749045.1. NCBI lineage: Eukaryota > Viridiplantae > Streptophyta > Pinopsida > Cupressales > Cupressaceae > Cupressus > Cupressus sempervirens. The sequence goes on along the minus strand of CM053789.1, from coordinate 126,425,692 downwards.
CATATTTGGAGGAAATGATGAAGAAAATAAGAATTTTTCTAAAGAAATGAAGAAAGAATTTGAAATATGTATGATAGGAGAGATGAAATATTTTCTAGGATTGTAGATAGTACAAAATAAAGAGGGAATCTTTATTTCTCAAACTAAGTACATGAAGGATGTACTAAAAAGGTTTGGTTTGGAAACATGTAAACCTATTGGAACACTTATGGTGACTAGAAACAAGTTATCTACAAAGGATGAGACACCTTCTATTGAGAAGAAGAAGCACAAATCTATGATCAAAGGTTTGCAATATCTCACTCACATAATGGTAGATATACCAAATGTAGTTCAAATTATTGCAAGATTCTAGGCTAATCTTAGAGAAGAAAATTATGCATAAGAGAAAATAATATTCAGATATCTGAAAGGAACTTTAGAATTTGAATTATGTTATGATCAATCTACCAATTTTACTCGAAGTGCTTATATTGATCCAGATTGGGCAAGTGGTATGGATAATAGAAAGAGCACCACTGGAGGAGCTTTCTTTCTTGGAGGAAGACTGGTTTCTTGCCTAAGAAAAAAGTACAACACAAGTAGAGTATGTTGTAGTAGAAACTAATTGCAATCAAGTAATCTAGATGAAGTAGATGCTAAAGGATATAAGGATAGAAATTAGTGAACCTATTTTTATAAATTGTGAAAACATAAGCATGGTAAATATGTCTAAGAATCTAGTACTATATTTGAAGACTAAGCACATTTCTATTAAGTATCATATGTTAAGAGAAAAAGTTGCAAAAAAGGAAATTAAATTGGAGTATATAAGCACAAAAAGGTAGATTGTAGATAAATTCACTAAGCCTCTCCACAAAGAGACTTTTGAGTTTTTGCAAGGTATGCTTGGGGTTATGCACCTTCCTACATTAGAGTAAGAGGATGTAAGAGTTCATTAGTTTAGGATAATAGGGCACCATTGTTTTTCTGGACTAGATGTTGATGTTTCCTATATGGGGGAGTATCTATGATGGATAGAGTCATTTAGGACACTTATCAATGTTGATGCCACTGAATAGTGTCTTTTGACACTTGAGTTGAGTAAGTACCAATTGTTGCAGAGTTTGATGTAGAGATGTTGGTTGCAAAAACCTTTGACATTAATCTTAATGGAGGAGATTTTGGCATGAAAGACATCATACTATGGGAGAATTTGGAATTATAATATGGGGCAGAAGTATTGTAGGAAAACATATGCTAAGAAGATGTTTTACATGAGTATGGGAAAATGCAGTAATAGTTTGTTGAGCACATTGAGGTATATTGATGGGGGAGTATCATTGAAGAAGAAGATTTGAAGACTATTTGTTTCTTGTTGGTATTCTTAGAACTAGATGGTTTTTCATGTATGTTGCCATCAATGCCAAAGGGGGAGATTGTTGGAAGATTGGCTTGTTGATGAAATGTTACATTCATGACTAGGTTTCTCATTGATGTCAACATAGCATGTTTGAAATTTTCTACTATATTTGATAGAAGAACAAATGAACGATTAAGTTAGTATGGATGGCTAGTTGAGCATAATAACCACTTGACATTATGAGAGATACTTTTGAGTATCTGATAGTATATATGGTTAATGTTAGAAGTAAAAAAGACAAGTCTAGAAGAAGTTATGTAAGTTTTGGTGATATTTGTTATGAGATAGTGTTTACAAAGGCATGTTCTGGTAAACTATTTATATCTCTTAGCAGAGTTGATATCTTGATATTCAAGGTTGAGAACATGAAGAAGACATGTTGGTGATGACAAGGCTAAGCTCACTCATCATAATATTGAGTGTATAGAAAGTTATTCAAGCTGCAATGTTAAAGATTTATGTTATCGCTAAGTTTAACATGCTCTTAATGAAGTCCCACAATAATTAGTTGAGAAGGACTAATAGCCAACTCAAGAATTGTTTTATGGACTTGGTATAAAGGAATGATATTTTTCTTTATCATTATATGGATATATGTGACTTATGAATGTTCAAAAAGAAGTAGAGCAGTGCAAAATGCAAAGTTGAGTAGAGTAGTGAGAAAGTGAAGGAAACTTAATTGTTAATTTTTTTTAAGCGATTTGAGGTTTGATATTTGGATCTAAGGCTCATGACCTAGTCTAAAAGGTTCAATAGTGATTGGTCTGGTTGATAGGATAGAGGAAAGTATGAAGGAAAGAAGAAGATACTAGTAAATTACTTATTTGAGTAGTAAGCTCTTCTTGTAGTTGAAATTACATGTTTGGTCAATAGGCTCTTCATGCATACATTATATCACAACTGGGTGATCCCACAATAATGGGTTCCACTTTTTGACCAATTTTGACACTAAAATCAATATTTGTGAAACAAATCTCACATTCAAGTGACTATATCTCTAAAACCATAAATAATTTCAAGATGACATAAACTAGTGATTTCTAGTACTATATTCCTACATTGTAACCATATTTTTTAATTTAAGTAAAATAAAATTATTTAAGCCAAATTTTTCTTCTCTTAAAATTGGCACAAATGAAAAATCAATCTTTTTCATAACTTTTTTTATAGAAATAATAATGATGTAATTCTTTCAGTATTAGATTTGTAACATCAATACCTAGAGGATGCATTTGGTTTGATTCAATTTGGTTGAATATTGCATAGTTTATGAAGTTTTGAAGTGACATCAATCATAATTCAGACACACATTTGTTTTGACACAAATAACTTGAACTTAATTTATCATAAATCTGATTTTCTTTTATTAGAAATCTATCTTAGCAACCTATTTCCTAGATATTTTTTTTTTTTAAAATGACCTAATTTACAAATTTTCCCAAAGTGTCAAAGTGAGTTTATGTTCAACCATTAATGAACCTATAATGGGTTAAATCCATATTTAAAATTCTTAATGAATATAATATGTAGTCTAATTATAGTGATTGGAAAACTTGCTTCAAGTTGCGTAAATTGGCACTTTTAATTTTATAAAGAGATAATTCGATCTCAATTTTGAGCGTCAAAAGAGCTAATTTCATTTTTTCAGAAAATAACACCAAAAATTTGTAAATTGACATGTTTGCATGAACAATATGTTCGTGTGGATACATTAGACATGTTTGAGTGAACACATGTTCATGTAAATGTACGAGCAAAAATAATTTGGCAGTTAGAAATTGAAATTAACATGTTCATGGAAACATGTAAAATAATTTGTGTTCACACAAACAAACAAAAAAGAAAATTTATTAAGGAAAAATATTTTTTTCTATATTTATCTTAAATTGAAAAATGGGGTTTTAATCTCAAAATTGACATTAAATTATGTTCATGTGAACATACCTTATTTAAACTCAATATGTTTGCACATACATATAATTTTTTTATGCTTATGTGGACATAGTTAGTACATTCGCATGAACATACGTAAAATTCAATATGGGAATTTTTCATCATTTCGAAATTTCCTTCATCCCCCAAAAGTGGTACCTAGTATTATTGGTTCACCCAACTCCTATGAGGTTTGGAGTCTCCTAACAAGAATTCAAAGTCTTCTAATAGGGACTCATTGTACTAAATGTTGTAATAGACTCCTAACACAGTCTATCGTCTAATAAGGAATATTTATATTAGTACATCATCTTGTGGGCATCATTTCCACTAGAGTTTTCCCTCTAATAAAGGGTTTCCCTAGTCAAAATATCTAGTGTAACTTTCTATGTGCATCATTGTATAGTTGTTATTTACTTTGATTGAATGGTTAAGTTTTCTTAATGAAAATAAGTGGTTTAATTATTGGATAACTGATTCACCCATTGCCCCTCTTAGTTATCTTGGTGGACTATTGTTTCTAACAAGAAGCCTAAGCTTTTGGTAATTATGACTTGGGAAAATCAAAGATCACCATGGAATTGAATAATGCCTTTGTAATTAGGAAGAAAAGCAAATTGGTAAAGAAACTGAAAGAAAAATTTGGTGAAGGAGCTGAGGAAGAGGAAAAAAATGAAGACAGTGAAGAAGAAGAAGAAGATAGAGAAGCTCAATCACCATTAGCACTGATAGAAGGTCAGGGATAGGATAAATAAGAGGAGGAAGTAGAAACTGTAGAAGGTTCTAAGGGAGAAGAAGTCGACGAAGAACCTATTACTACTAACAAGAAGAAAAGAAGACAAAGATAGAGGCAATGACAAAACCAAAGAAGGTTTCAAAACCTATGTAGCCTAAAACAACAACACTAACAACAAGTGCTAGTACAAGAGTCATTGCATAGAAGGTTGAAGCGGTAGCTAAGCCTAAAGAGCAAGGTGGAGCACAAAAAAGACCAAGAAGAAAGTTTGTTTCTGAGGCTAAATTTTATGAGAACATTGAATCCAATGACAACCAATTCCAATTTTTGAGTCATAGTTAGGGTGTTTATTAGTGGTAAATATTCATAATTTTGCAAATTTTGGGATTTTTTGGTAGTAATTTTCCTAATAATTTAAGATTCAATGTAGCCTAAATTGCCACATTTTTATTAAATTTAGTTCGAAAGTATTTAAACTCGCTCAATAATTTATTTTATTAAAAAAATTAAACATAAAGATTCACCACAATATTCAATACATGATTAGATTTGATTCACCAAAATATTATATATTATAAAAGGAATTAAAATTAATTCATGAATAATTATCATAATTATTAGTTACTTTAGGGATATATTACCAATGTTTAGTTTGAACTATTGATTTAAAATATAATGTAATTATCCTCATAATTTCCATGAGATAAAACATGTTCAATTTTTTTTTTCTAATATTCCATGATGATTAGAAAAATTCCTATCATTATTGATATTCACCAATATTTTATACTCAAAAATTATGATTCCAATAATAATTGTCATTGTAAATAATATTTAAAATTAAAAAATTGAGAGATTTGTCAATGAAAACAATTTAGTTTTTACAAATAATGAAAAGATTTGCCTATAATTTATATCTTTTCCTAGAGGGGGGTCTCTTAAAGTTTACCCTAGTTAGAGTCCCTCCTTAGACCTAGATAATTTATGTGAGAACATTAGAAACAATGTTGATTTGTGAGGTTTCTCTCACATTGAATTTGATAATCTTGGAAAGATCGAGAAGAATCAAGTAGAGGTGGCAATATATGCCATGATGGCTACTTTAAGAAGGCTCCTCTAGAAATTACCAACTCCTTACCTAGGAGTTTATATGATAGAGTTGACTAGAAATGGCACTATTGTTTAGATATAGAGAATAAAATTAGGGAGACAATCCTCACTCAATTTATTCCAAAACTTAGCTAGGCAGAAATGTCTAAAGCCATAAAGAAATATGTTTTGAGATTTGTACCTAACTATATGGCATTTAGCATATTATAGAACAACATAGAGGATGTTGTACTAAAGTCCAAAAGAAAGTAGAAGATTACATATTGACTAGCCATAGCAAAGGAAGATGACCAAGAAACTATTGAGGAAGGAGATGACAAAGAAGATGACAATGAAAAAGGCACATTTGTGGGAGGCAATGATATGAACATTGATGATTAGGGAACAACTGAGGAAAAGTAGTGACTAGAACAAAGCGTACAAGATACGCAAATGTTGAGTGCTAGCCCTCCATATGCGATAAGTACAAGCACTAAAACTATCAAAGTAAAGGATGTTTCTAATCCTACTAATTACTGCATTAATCCCCTAATAGAGTAATATTTGAAAAGGATTCTTATCTAATCTACACTGTAGGCCAAATTATGTGACAACCATATATTGGTAAGTGTAGATGAAATTTAGAAGTTAGAGTCTATGAGTACAAGGGAGGAGGTGAAAACACAAGAAGCACCTACAATCATTCCTCAAGTTACAAGCATAAAAAATTCACAACCCATAGTTGTATATCAAAGGAAGGAGACTATACGATGCACTATCAGTACACTCATGGAAGGAACTCTAGTCTTAGAAAATGTACAGGAGTCTAAGAAAGACAAGGTTGAGACAAGTAGAGAAGACAAGGTGGAAACACTAGAAAATGATGGGACATAAAGCCAAATCAGTAAGGTAGATGCACCTCTACCTCCAACACAAGATAAAGGTGTAACTAAAATTAAGGAGGTAGAAATGGACAAGTCTAAAGAGATAGGTTTGACACCCAAGTAAAAGGAGCTATTATTAATCTAAGTACTAGTGGCATTACCGGAATTTGGATCTCCTTCTAGTCAAACTATTGAGAGGCTGAACATGGATGGTACACCATTGAAATTCTTAGTGCCAAGTTCGAGCTCATCTAAGGCTAAAGAGATAATTACTTATGGAGATGTTAGCTTAGATGAATAGATTGTATTGACCAAGGTTGATTATGTAGCAATAATAATTGGGCAGATGGGTATAGTATAAGAGGTCCTAGCAAGGAAGAAACATCAAGAACTGCTTGAAAGGGAACATAGGCAAAAGAAAACTTTGATTGAGATAAAATAAATATTCTTAGATGCGTACATTCTATCTACTCTAGGTGAAAGAAAGAATATCATTGAACAATTGAGCAATATAGTGGTAAAAGTAAGTGGCCAAGACCTAGATACAAATATCAAATTATTAGAATGGTTTGAGAAGAATTTTAAAAAAAAAAGTGAATGAGAAGATATCTAGTGATATTGCACTAACATAGGTTGCATTGGTAATTGAGATGGACAATGTGAAGAAGGTATTAGAATTTTTTTTTCTCTCTATACAAAAAATTGTGTCATCCTACACTCTTCACACACGAGATAAGGAATCACATTCCGAGTTTGGAGAATCAAATGTAATCATTTGGTGCAAAACTTTCCATGGCTCCAACACAAAGTGAGAAAAACTTTAGGACCCTCTTGCAATCCAAAATTCAGTTAGCAAAATTCCAAGTAGATGAAGCCAACATAAGGGCTAGACTAATTAGCATATAGTCTACATTGACTCCTCACATGGAGATTTTACTCAAGGAGCTAGGCTATGTAGAAACCCTTATGAAGAAAGACCCCATTATTTCTACATTAGATGGCTTAATGCAGGCTTTCATGTAGACCACATCAAACTTCTTAGTTAAGTGTGCTCAGTCTAGAGTAGTACTATGATGGGTGACCTTTGGGGAAGTCTCGGTGCTTCACCACTATGAGAATTAGCTAGATCTAATGAGTTCTAAGTGCTCCATTTATTTTCATGAGAGATAGATTCATGTTGAATCACTACTCATGAAACATGACTCAATGAGTTTGACTCAAAATCACATAGTTAAATCCTGATAGCAATATTACAATTTGACTTGTTATGGAAATTATCTACAACTTATAATTAATAATCTTAAGGGAATTTCCAATGAATGGTTCATAAGGTATAAAAATTGGTGGAGGTTTTTTGAATGGGATTGCAAGCTTTGCATTTAACCATGGAGGAAACTTTGTGGTTAAGAATGCTTAGGTTCGAGTAGTACTAGGATGGGTGACCTCCTAGGAAGTCCCAGTGCTTCACCCTTGTGAGCATCACCTAGACCTAATGAGTGCTAAGTGCTCCATTTATTCTCATAAGAGTTGGATTCATGTTAAAGCACTATTCATGAAACAAGGGTCAATGAATTTGACTCAAAATCATATAGTTAAAGCTTGATAGCAATATCACAATTTGACTTATTGTGGAAATTATCTCCAACTTATCAATTGATGAGCTTAAGAAGCTTTCTAATGAATGGTTCATAAGGTACAACACTTGGAGAAGGTTTTGCAAATGGGGTTACAAGCTTTGGGTTTAACTATGGAGGAAACTTCATAGTTAAGCACACTCAAGAGAGAGTATTACTAGGATGTGTGACCTCCAGGGAAGTCTTGGTGCTTCATCCTTGTAAGCATCACCTAGATCCAATGAGTTCTAAGTGCTCAATTTATTCTCTTTATAGATGCATTCATGTTAAATAACTACTCATGAAACATGTATCAATGAGTTTGACTCAAAATCACATAGTTAAATAATGATAATAATATCACAATTGTAAAGATATTAATATGTATTTTATTCTCTAGTTACCTAGAGCTCAAAGAGATAATGATTCTAGCTTTTTAGTGGTTGATAGATTTTCTAAAATGATACATTTCATACCTTGCAAAAATTTATTACATGTAGAACACATATAAAAGTTATTTATTAGAAATATTGTGAGACTTCATTGATTTTCTAGGACTATTGTTTCATATAGAGATACTATATTTACAAGTTATTTTTGGAGGACACTTTGGAAGAAGATAATTTTTTAATTTTATATGTAAATTTCATCTATAGACTTGTGGATATACAAAAGTTGGGAATATAATTTTAGGTAACCTTGATGTGTGATTGGAGATAAACCTTCTATGATGATGTTGTAGTTGGTTACATTAATTTTTTGTTGAATTCAAACATAGATAAAGCTAAATACACATCTAGCACATTTGATGAGATGACACAACATGTTCATCAAGAAACCTTGGAGAAGGCATCTCACAAGAAGGTTGAGTCAATCATGAAGAAGGCACTATATGAGGTTGGAATGACAGAGAGTGAATTTGAGGCTGTGAGATAGACAATGAAACAAGTTTTATGAAACATACAACCCTTGTTAGTTCCAGTTACTGAGACACCTTTAGAACAAAGAATTCCACATGCAGTAGTGTTTGATGTTTGGCCTAGTGAAAATAAGAGAAAATCATAAAGACTAGTTGAAGTAGTGACTACAAAGGCAAAGAGAGTTGAACAAATGGCCATAGGACCTAGAAAGAGGTAGAAAGCATTATTCACAATTGAATCTAGTGATGATGAAGAGGTTGACAAATAGGAAACCAAGCAAGCAAAAAAGGTGACTCCACCTAAGCTAGCAGCAGGCAAATCTCGACAACCTTGGAGGCTAAAGATTGATAAAATTAACACAACTATTGAAAATAAGGGAAACTTTGTTTAGATGAACAAGCTTTATGATGTTTATAATAACTTTGAAAAGGATTACATTGATATATCAGTTGTAAGAAATATCATTGTAAATGATCTTAGTATGAAGGATATCAAAGGAGTAGTGAACTAGAAATTCTATGAGAAAATCATAGACAAGAAGACTCCTACAAGGGAAGAATGCCTTGAACTTCAAGTCTATGCTAACAACCATTTGCAAGAATGATGATGAAGATGAGATTAAAAGATTGATGAATAACCTCACTCCATACTTGAGGAATAAAGTAAGGCCATTCTTATTTATGGCTAATGAGAAAGATAAGTTGAGAAAGGATATGGTAGAATCTATTAGTTAGATGCTATTAGAGTTATAGGAAACATCTCCTAGAGCTCCTAGAAACTCAAAAGTGTCAGTAAGTGGTGACACTATAAAGATTGATCAAAGCAATGTTATAATTAACATAGATGATACCAATCCATTTGGTGGTTTCAAACCAAATCCACCTGATACTTAAGATGTTGTGGAAAAGTTGAAAAGAAGAAGATATCCAAGTAGAAATTGCTTAAGGAAGATTGATAAAGAAAGGAAGACAAAGATAATAGAAGAATTGCTAAAAAAGAAAGGAAAAAAAAAAATTGAGGAAGAAAAAAAGAAAAGATCAGAAGAGAAGAAAGAAAGAGAGGAAAATGAAATGATAAAAGAGGAAGACAAGAATACTAAGGATGCAAGAAAGAAATAGAGAGAGGATGAGACTAAACCATCTAGTACATCTACTCCACTCTCTCTTGCAAGTTTCGCTACTGATGATAATGATCAAACTGATCTAATTTCATCCTTGTGTAAACTTTTATAGAAGAATAAAATAGTGAACATTTTGCAAAGGACACTAATGGAAGTGATTGGAAGATTGCATAGTACATTGTCAGTACAACATACTGAGTCTAATCCTAAATAGAGAGAAAAAGTAGTGCTAAAATCTTTCGAATAGTTTACAAACTTGTTGAATATTACAAATGTAAAGGCTGAAATATCCCATGATGCTAATTTGTGTAGCACCATCTACTTGAACATCTAGAATTACTTAGTCAATCTTGATACACGCATAAAAGAACTTTGGAAATGTTAGCAACAAGGGAAAGCTTTGTATGTTAAGTGTACCTTATCATACAAATTGACTAAAGACTTGTACAATTAGATAGAGGCAAAGATGAATGAGCTAGAGGCTTTATCTAGCCTAATCTAGCACCCATCTAGCAAAGTTGATGAAATTGAGAGTCAAGTTGCCAATGTTAATAGAAATATCAAGAAACTAGGACTTTGGAAAGAATAGATATTGAAGAGAACATCAAATTTTAGAGAATTTGTTGCTCTAAAGTTATCATTTGTTGAGAAGAAACTAGAAGAATGTGTCAAGGCCAAGGACACATATACAAAATTTTTGTATTCTAATATCAATGTAGTTGAGATTACATCATATGTATTATATGCAATTCTCACATTATCAGAGTCTACCAAGGAGACATGGAACAATGGTATGGATGGTTTGAAGACTACTTTTGATGATTGTATGCAAATTATTTCAGCATAAGGAAAGACAATAGTTTCAATAGTTTTTGGATAGATTTTGGATAGAATCTTCATATTTTGACCTTTTTCATTGATGTCAAAGGGAAAGAGATGTGAAAAGTGTAGTTTATAAATGAGAAAAGGACAAATTTTTGGGAGATACACATGTGGAGATTGTAAAAGTATGAAGTATATTATAATGGGGAGTATAGATGTAAAGTTGAAAGAGTTGTAATAGATTTAAGGTGTTATTTATGTTTGTTTCTATTAGTTAGCCAATTTTCCCTATTTTGTTGCCATTAATGCCAAAGGGGGAGATTGTTGAAAATTAGTTATTAGTGAAATGTAATTTTTGTCATTAATAGAAATACATAATGTGCATGTTGATAGGAAACCTCAAAAATAAAGATACTTAGTGTTTGGTTACCAGAAAATTGTCTAAGTATAGATTTTGGTATACAATAGTGTATTGTTTTATTTATAATATGTTGCAGACGTCATATTATGAAAAGAAAAGTTACATGGTGATAGTATACATGTTGATGATGACATGGATAATCTTAAATTTTTATATAGACTTTACAAAAAGGAGTTAATCATGTTTTGATGATACATGACAATGGAATTGAAGAAAAGAATTGTTTTACTTACAAAACAACTACTTGTCCAATTAGGGCTGACATCCTTGATGTTTTCTCTAACTTGGAAAAGTGAATTGAGGTCTTAGCTAGCCTAACAGTAATTTGTGTAAAGGCATGGTATTTATGCAAAATACTTCTTGCAATAAGAAGTGTGCTTGGAAGTGCTATTTGAGTAAGATTGTGTAAGCAAAGTAAGATTGCAAATTGAGCAAACTTTTGTGACTATGCGATATGCAAAGTTTTCTATGAACTATCTTTTGATTCAAGATCAAGTTGAAGATCAAAGAGTAGAAAAGGAAGGCAACAATGATATATTACTTGTTTGAGAAGCGAGCTCTTCTTGTTGTTCAAATTGTATATATGGGTAGTGGGCTCTGTTTGTATACATTATACTACAACTCTTAAGAGTGTTGGAATCTCCTAATAGGGACTCAAGGTCACCTAGCAAAGACTTCTTATACTGAATTTTCTCATTTAATCCTAAGAGGGTCCATCCTTTAATAAGGAACAAATATATTAGTATATTATTTAGTGGGTATCATTCCCACCAAGGTTGCCAGGGTTTCCCTAGTTAACAAAATATGGTCTTATGAGTTATCTTTGTGCATTGTTATTATTATTGCTTAGCATTAATTTATTGCTTTGTAATTTATGGTTTAAAGTAAGTAATAATATCCACTTGGGGACTAAAGTTTGTAGATTATTGAGTCACCCCCCTTAGTAATCCCTATTTCTAATAGTTAGCATATTGTGGTTGTGAATTCAATAATTTTGCATTTGCAATGTAAATGAGAAGTCCATCTTCTGTTCTTGCATTTATTATTGTTTCTTTGTTTTTATTATGGTTATGGTATTCAGGGGAGGATCCTTCATCAAATGGTATCAGAGATAGAGTTCTTGAGTGTGTGGGTAGATCACTAACTGTGAGGCAATTCACACCAAGACCATGCTTTGGGCTGAGCATGTAGAGAAATCACTGATTGTGGGGTAATTTTTACTAAGGTTTCAATGGAAGTGCAAAAATGCATCCACAAATAGAGCATGGTGCAAGAGCTTGAGGTGTTACACCTGAGGGTTTCTGAACCCTCCAAAGATAAATGCAAGCATTGGAAGAACAAATGTATAGAGGAATAAATCTTCCTATAAGAGATGAAAGAAAGAATGATGACAAAGTAGAAGAAAATTGCAAAGTAGAGGTAGTTCTAAACCCAAAAGAAGAGAGGATTTTTAGGGCCATCTCCAAGATTGGAAAAAGAACTAAGTTTGAGGTTCCCACATTTCTGGGAAATTTTAACCTAGAGAAGCTGATTGGTTGGATCAATGAAGTGGAGGAGTACTTTGAGTATGAAGATATTGAAAATCTTGATAGGGTCAAGTTTGCAAAGGCAAAACTGAAGTGACATGCAAAGATCAAGAGGCAGGAGGTTTAGTTGGAGTGCTATAGAAAAGGAAAACAAAAAATCACTAGATGGGATAAGATGATAGCTAAACTGAAGTGGCAATTCATTCCTATTTGATCCATTGAAGAAGATGCAAGGGATGATGGAAGTAAGAAAATATGTTCAAGTGTATACTGAAGAGTTTTACTAAGTTCTGATTAGAATCGGCCATCCAAAAGCTGATAAGGAGAAACTGGCCTATTATATTAATGGGTAAAGGCCAAGTATTCAGGATGACTTGAGTTTGGTTTGAACGAAAAATATTGAGGAGGCATACTAGTTTTCCCTAATAGTCAAGGAGAAGTTGAACAAGGAGTTTGACAACAAGAATAGTGGAACAAGTCATGGTGGAAGATCTGATGGATGATCTTATGGAGGCCATAATGATGACCAAAAGAACAAGGATGAGGCTGGAAGTAGTAGTCAAAACCAAAGGGGAAATAATTCCAATTATTTAATTGATTAGAACAATAGAGATCAAAGACAAACAAGTAGAGATCAAGGATCTGGAAGAGGAGGCTTCCATGGGAAATGTTTTCACTACAAAGAAGAAGGGCATAGAACATTTAAATGTACCTAGCATCAAGGAAGGAAAGATGAAAGAAAAGAAGGCCAAGCTAGAGTTGCACATGTTGATGAAGATGCCAGATCATCACATTTTTGGAACACTAAAAGAGGAGAAGTCCTAGTGGACAGAACAATACTGTTGAGTACTAAGAAAGAACCTGATCAAAGGAGTGTGTTTTGCACAAGGTACAGATGTGAAGATAAGTGTTGTGATGTGATTGTTGATGGTGGAACCACTAACAATGTGGTGTTAGAAATGATGGTCTCAAAGTTGAAGCTGAAGAGACAAAAACACCCGTGTCCATACAATATTGATTGGGTGCAAGATGACCACAAGGTCATGGTCAATGAGTAGTGTTTAGTGAAGTTCAAGATTGGTAGCAACCAATATGAGGTACTATTTTATATCATACCTATGGACATATGCCATTTGTTGTTGGGTAGGTTGTGCTAGTTTGATAAGAATGTTGTACATGATGGGCGAAGAAATACCTACACTTTGACCAAGGATGGCTCATGAAATATAAGTTGAAGTCATTGAAGGAGAAAGAAGAAAAGATATGTAGTGCTACCGGAATATGTTTTGTTGATGGAAAAGACTTTCTCAAAGGTATCAAGCATGAGCATATGTGTTTTTCTATAATTTGAATAGCTAGTAAAGAAGTAGAGGAGGTACTTGTAAAAGTTGCAGATATGCTGGGAGAATTTTTTAATATTGTATCAGATAATGTATTAGATGGATTGCCCCTAATGAGGAAGATTAGTCACTATATAGATTTGGTTCCAAGAGCTAGTTTTCCAAACAAGGCAGGACACATAATGACACTAGTAGAAAGTGAAGAGTTAAACAAACAAGTTCACGAGTTGTTATAGAAGGGGTTTATTAGAGAGAGTTTGAGTCCATGTGTTGTACCAACTATATTAGCACCAAACAAGAATGGAGAATGGAGGATGTGCATAGATTCTTGTGCTATCAAAAAGATCATGATCAAGTATGCATTTCCATTGCCAAGGATGGATGATATTATGGACTATTTAAGTGGGGCTAAGTATTTGACAAAGATAGATCCTAAAAGTGGATACCATCAGATTCATATCAAAGAAGGTGATGAGTGGAAGGCTACTTTCAAGACTAGAGAAGGACCATATGAGTGGTTAGTCATGCCTTTTGGGCTAACCAATGAACGAAGCACTTTCACGAGGCTAATGAATGAGGTATTGAAGGAATTTCTAGGTAAGTTTGTCATTGTTTACCTATATGATATTTTGATCTTTAGTAAGACATTAGAGTTGCACTTGATCCATGTTCACAAGGTGTTTGGTATGTCGAGGGAAGACAATTTGCAAATAAACATGAGGAAGTACAATTTTCTAAAGGAGTTGGTGTATCTAGGGTTTGTAGTCTCAATAAAAGGTCTAGAAATAGAGCGAGTGAAAGTGAAGGCTATTCTTGAATGGCCTACTCTAAGTAGTGCAATAGAGGTAAGATCTTTTCATGGACTAGCTAGTTTTTGAAAAAAATTCAGAATAAATTTTAGTAGTATTTCTGGACCCTTGATTGAAATAATAACACAAGGTAGGAAAGAATTCAAGTAGACTGCATGAGCAGATAGGAGTTTTAATATATTGAAACAGGAAGGTAGTAAGCATCTTGTTATAGAACATCCTAATTTTGACAAGGTGTTTCAAGTAGACTACGATGCCAGTGGTACTACAATAGGAGCTAGTTTGAGTGAAGAAGGTAGACCTATTGCTTATTTCAGTGAGAAGTTGAATGATGGAAAAATATATTCTATTTATGATCAAGAATTTTATGCTATATTTCAAGCCTCGAAGAGCTTGAGACACTATCTTCTTCCCACTTTGCAATGCTTGAATAGAAAAAGGAAAATTTAAATAAAGGAATTTGAAGTGGGTTGAGGTTTTATAGAGTTATACATTTCTTTTTAAAACAAAAAAGTGGGAAGTTTAAAAAAGTTATAGATGGTCTTAGTAGAAGACAACTTTTGTTAACAGAAATATAGATATAAGTGGTTGGGTTCAAAGAACTTAGTACTTTGTATCTAGATGATCCTAATTTTGGTGAAGCATGGAAGGCTTGTATAGAACTTGTTACACTTGATAGGATATAGTGGTTGGATTCATGATCTAGGATAGTATGTTGTTCAAAGAAAGCTAGTTGTGCATTCCTAGAAGTTCAACATGACAGAATCTCATAAAAAAGAAGCATAGTGGAGGATTGGTTGGTCATTTTGGTAGAGATAAAACCTTTTCTTTGGTTGTTGAGAATTATTATTGGCCACAATTGCAGTGAGATCTAAAGAATTTTGTACAAAGTTTGACAATATGTCAGATAGCGAAAGGAGTAAAGAATAATATAGGGTTGTATCAGCCATTAAATATACCAGAGAAGCCATGGAAGGATGTTAGTATGGATTTTTTTCTTGGACTACCAAGGACTTAGCATGGCAATATTTCTATTTTTGTGGTGGTTCACAAGTTTTCAAAGATGGTACATTTTATTCCTTGTAAGAAGACTAGTGATGTTGTTCATGTAGAAAAGTTATTTTTTAGAGAAGTGGTGAGACTAAATGGTTTGCTAGAGAGTATAGTTTTAGATCAAGATACCAAATTTTCTTTGTATTTTTCACATACATTGTGGAAGAAGTTGAAGACAAATTTGAAATTCAGTTCATCACATCATCCACAAATTGATGGATAAACAAAAGTTGTGAATTATACTTTGGGAGACTTGCTGAGATTCTTGGTTGGAGATAAACCAAAAGGATGGGATATGATTTTACCATAGGTGGAATTTGAATATAATAAATTTTTCAATAGGAGTATTGGAAAATCACCATTCTAGATTGTATATGGGAGTAGTCCTAAAAATGTTTCTAAATTGAGGCACTTGGCTAAAGGGGAGATAAGTAGTGTTGTAGCAAAAGAGTTTGTTGAACATTTGAAGAACATCCATGACGAGGTGTGGAAGAACATTATAAAGATGACTACACAGTATAAAGAGAAGAAAGATGTGAAAAGGAGGTATACATTTTTTTGGATTGGCGATGAAGTCATGGTTCATTTGAGAAAGGAGCATTTTCCAATGAGAACATATAATAAGGTGAAGTTCAAGAAGTTTAAACCATGCAAGATAGTGAAAAGACATGATTTTGAAAATGCTTATGAAGTAGAGTTGCTTACTGAATTGAATATTTCACCAATATTTAATATTTTAGATTTGATAGAGTATTATGAAGAAGGTGATGGAGATGAAGTTGTAGAAGCACACTAGAGTACTCCAACAACTAGTTTAGCTACAAAGGAAATTGAGGAGATACTAGATAGTTGTGTTGGAAAAAGTACAAGAAATAGAACTTATGAGGAATGTCTAGTCAAATGGAAAGGGAGGCCACTAGATGATTCATCATGGCTAGCAAGGAATGAGGTTAATCATCTTGGTTTTCCTCTAAACACCTGAGACATGATGAGGTCACTTCTTAAATTACCTCGAGTGTCTAATCTAGGAGCATCCTAGGTGGAAGAGAAATCTTGCACCACCCAAAAATATTTTATTTTCAATCTTTCTTATTTTAATAAGGACTAGTAGATAGAGTGGTTACTATTTATGGGAACATTTTTGTTTTAGTAACTCTTCCATACAAGCTTAGAATATTCTCATTTTGTACATGAAGGTTCATTTTGGAATTATCAGTCTACCATAAAAATCTCATTTCTCCAACTTAAGTATTAGAGAAGTCATTGAAGATTTTTAGTGGAAAATTTTGTAGTAAAATCTTCAAGCTCATCATTGGAGGCCTTAGAGTGCCTAGATGGGGTCTAAAAACTCAATTAAAGGGTGCTTGAAAAATTTATAGCCTCTATATCAGGAGTTGGCATTTCCAAAAAGTGGTTATAATAGCCAATTAGAGCGACGGTTCAAGAGTTATGGCCTTTTCAAGTTGGGCTACCAAAATTTCTAAAATAATTTATCAAAAATTTAGCTACTTGAATATTTATGTATTGTTAGGGTCTTTCAGCCCTAGGTATTAAGTTTGAGTGTCTAGAACCCTCCCAAGTAGCATAAAATTGCCTATTTAAGAAAAACTCGAACATTGTCTAGGATAGCTTTGGGTGGTAGTTAACAGCTTAGTCTTCTAGATTATTGTAATGAAGGATCCCATGTGGGTTAGCATATTGTACTCATGAATTATGTAATCCTGCATTTTCAGTGCAAATAAGAAGTCAATATTTTGTTCTCATACTTGTTGTTGTTTATTTGTTTCTATTATGGTTATCGTATTAAGGGCATCATCCTTCATCACTATCATAACCATGAAACATATATGTTGACATCAATGACAAACGAAGTTATGAATGAAACAAACATAAGAAACAAATATAGGTTCCAACCACTCAATGATTTCCCTAAATATACCTAAAATGTCTTCCTTTCATTTATGTTCAGCATTCATGCTAACAAATCAATCCTAATAACTTATTTTAGCCTTTAATAGATTTCTTTTAATGAAAGAAAACCATGATAATCATGATGTTTTAATTTTAGTAGAAATCATTATTTCTTAAAAATAATGCATATGATTCACACTATTTCTCAATCAATATTCATTTTTTGAGCCTCTTAAGGGAAAATTAACCATTTTCCCTTGTACACTTATAATGTTTAGATATATAAATCAGTCTCCTAAGGTGTTTATAACCACATATAGTATCTATATATAGCATCATCCCTACATATCCTTTTAAAGTATCCTTTTTGGATAAAACCATGTTAAAACGTAAATTTAAAAATAAACACTGTGTATCACTTTCTATCTACGAGGATCATTATTTAAAAAATGATACCTCATTTTTATTAAATTATTAATTTGGGATTAATACCTTGAATGATCTTTCCTAGGGTTTGTATTTCTAGCCTAACTATAGTATTTGTATATCTTACATTTTATTTTTCATGTAAAATTTATAATAGGAATTTAATATTTTGTAATAGTTTTGTATAATATAAAATACAAAATTTGACATTAGTATTGAAGTTTTAGTGAAAATGGACAATGGATTCTCTAAACAAATGGTTTATCATGTTTGTCTTCAATATTTTCCTCAAGGTATACCTTTTGGTACCTCTAATTTTTTGTTTCCTATGAAATATTTTGATAAAACCTATGAATGTGTTGTAAAAATATATTTTTCTATTCATAATTAAGAATTTTACCTAGATATATTTTTCAGAGAGATGTATTATTTAGATAAAAGGATTATGTAAATATTTCCCTTTATTAGACACAATATTGTACATGTAGAAGAGTAGAAAAATAAACCTACCTAGAGAGGTATGGGAGCACTGATTCAATAAATTTCATTATTTAGTTAAGGTATCCTAGATTGATTTGTATTCATTTATTGTTTAAGATGATAAAATATAAAAGCATTAATAGATATATATTTTGTCAAAATGTTTCTGTACAAAAAGGTTATGAAAATCATTTTATATGGAAAGATTAATACATGCAATAAGGGATAAGATAGTTTAAACTTTGTATTTAAGAATATGAATTGAAATTGTATAGAAAATTTATGCAAAGGAGCTAGTAACCATTAGAGTTATATACTTTTATTCAATTAATGAAAAGTAGGAAAATGAAGAACTAGATATACACATCATCTATAAGTGCATAGATGGTATATTTTCAATATTATTTTTTTGGTGCATTTGTTTTTCATAAAGATGTATAGTTTTGTATTAAAAGGAAAATGTCATTCAAAGGATTAGACACCTTTAATACTAAAAAATCTATCTAAACTATCCAAAAATAGTATAATAGACCAAAAAAGTCTTAAAGATTTTTTACTAGAGTATAATTTATTTTGTTAAATTTTACCATTAATAGTCTAGATATTCTTGATGATGCCATTGGGGGTAATCTCTCTCTCTCTCTCTCTCTCTCTCTCTCTCTCTCTCTCTCTCTCTCTCTCTCTCTCTCTCTCTCTCTCTCTCTCCCTCTCTCTCTCTCTCTCAAATGGAGAATTAGAATTAATTTTAGCAATTAATTATTGGCCTTTGCCTACTCATTTCACTTTTTTTAGTCCCTTAATAGCGTTATTCATGGAAATTCTACTAATGAAAAGGATTAATTTATCTTTAATCCTATTCATTGAATTATCTATCTCTTTTATTTCATTTTTCATGATCTTCTTTAATTTATTTAATCTATTTTCCTAAATATTTAGCATTTGTGATTATATTATCAAGAATCTAGCTAAAAAGACAATTGAGCTATTTCCTTTAAAGTATTAGTTTTATTATTATTATTGCTATAAGTAAAAAATTATAGTTTTGTGGTATGTCTATGATATATTCACTAATAATAAGGTGCTTTCAGAATTAAAAAATTCTTAACTATGGTATATATATTTTTCCTAAACAATAGGTATGTCCATATGAATCCCCATATCTATTTTCATCTATAGCTTAAAATCTAAGAGGAAAATGGGACAAAAAATAAAGAGGATTCGCATCAAAATTCTTAGGTTGGAATATCATCTCGTGACTTCAATCTAAGATGATCCAAAGGAATCCTCCATCTAAAAACAAAATGAATTATTCGTAAACTTCCCATCCATGATCTCAATAATATAATCTAGGGAATTAGTAGTGAATCCATCAAATAGGATATAGTCAAAGTCATTATCATTAGATAGATTTTTTTAATTGTTAGAGGATATAGTTTTGTAGTATGGTAAAAATAGGTTTTGAGTGGACCTAAAACCCATACAAAAGGTAAAAGAGATATCCAATAAAGTATTCACTAGGTTTTACAAGGACTCAGAACCTACAGTATCATAAAAAAGCAAGGTTTAACAAGGAACTAAAACCTAAATAGTATCAAACATACATAATAAAGGAAAAAAAGGAAAAGATAGAAGAAACAACTAGCAAACAGAGCTAGAACTAGATATCTAGATGAACAACAAGAACCTGCAACATAAAAGTAGGAAATTACCTTAGCTCCTCTATAGCCTTAATCAATTCTTTGGTAGTATCAACAACCTCATGAAGGAGACCATCAATAGTTGAAACTAGAGTAGCTTCAATGGCCATTTTTGTTCTCAACCTAGTCCTTCTATTTGGTCTAGTAGTCATCTAGGTAGGCATAGTAGAAATGATTTCCTAATTTCTCCTCCTTCTAATGCTAGCTACTGCAAAACAAAAACTGGAAGTAATCATGTCCATATGTTCACTGCTATCCTTTACCAATTACCTTAGCCCAACTTCATTGGTTACCAATTTTTCTGGAATAGTCCCAATTTCTATCTCTAGTTTGGTCCTTTAGGGTTTTCAATTATCTAGACTCTTTTGTAGATCTTTTATAATTTTCTTTAGGGTCATTATCTCATTGTAAGGCAAAGTATCTACCTAAAGAGTCATGTCAACCTTTAGTATGGTGTTTTTAAGAAACATAAGCCTTCCGTTAATATTCTTCTTCCTATTAACCTAATCAAAAATGTTATCCTTAGGATGATCAGTGTCATTGTGGACACAAAATGGATGTAATCATGTCCATATGTTCACCACTATCCTTTACCAATTGCCTTAGCCCAACTTCATTGGTTACATTTTTTTTTGGAATAGTCCCAATTTCTAGCTCTAGCTCAGTCCTTTAGGTTTTTAAATTATCTAGACTATGTTGCAGATCTTTCATAATTTTCTTTAGGGACATTATCTCATTATAAAGCCAATTATCTAACTAAGGAGTCATGTTAGCCTTTAATTTGGATTTTTAAATAAACATAAGCCTTCCACTGATATTTGTCTCCCCATTAACCTCATCAACAATGTTATCCTCAAGATGATCAATGTCATTGTGGACATCTTTAGGCATAGAGTCTTTCACTCTAGCCAAAACTTTTTCCTCAATATTATTCTTTTGGGTAGTATCATCAAATTTTGGCTTTTGAATAATAAGGACCATATTATTATCTTTATCATCCTTCTTAGCATCCATGAAATTCCCCTTCTCCTAGTCATCTTTAAAGGTAGGCATATTATCTTTTACATTCTTTTTGTTTCCCTTGGAGGAATTAAGAGAATCACCCTCTTCTTTCTTTCCCAAGTTCAAAAACCCATAGTGCTCCTCATGCCACTAGAATTAACCAACTACTCATCCCAACTACAAAAATACTAATTATTATTTTAGATATAATCTCCACTCTCTATTTCTTCCTCGTCTTCTCCATCATTTTCTACTTCCTAATTTCACTTGTCATCTTCCTTAATTTCTTCATGTCTGACCTATGGTTTACCCTTGATTTTATGTTCACCCTTAGTATTTTTCATTTCTATTTCTTAGCACACTCCTCACATTCCAATTCTCTATTTGACTCAGTTTCCACTTCCTTTCTCTCCTAAATTTTGACCTTATGGGTTTTACTTTATTTTTTCACTAGCCTTATCCAATAATTCCTTCCTATTTATCTTCTTTCTCTTTCCACCTAAGGGAGAGAACTTCACAATGTATTCTCTATAATATTTCTTAATTAACATAATAAGCCCTTCATGGAAAATAGACCTAGTGGTTTTCTTCTTATGAGCAGTGAGCCTATTTAACAAGGAGAATTTTAGGTAGAAATGGAATGGAACCATCATACAGAGAAGTAGGTATCTTAAAATTAAACTATAAGAGGACATAGTTGATGGGTGTTTCTTGGTGTATAAACTTTCATAGTGAATGCTAACATTCATCTTGAATTCAATTCCCATTTTTGAATGAAATATTTCCTATATATATAAAGCTCTAGAATTCTTCATATTAAGTGAACCTAGCCTTCATGAAAAACATATGATAAATGATTCTCTTCATATGATAGAATACCGTGATTTAAGGATGAAATAATTAAAATGAAACATATATGATCTTACTGTAATGAATATGGTTTAGCTTCATGAAGTGGAAATTAAAAGTAATAATAAAAAAATCCATAAAGGGTAAGATGTCACATAATTACATTTACAATGTCATCCCATGTGGATTTGATGTTGTGATCACATTCTCCATTATTAGAAGTTTTCATAAATTTGTCCCTTTATCCAAGAAGAAAGAAGATTCCAATTAATTTATTAGTACATTTTTGT
This sequence comes from Cupressus sempervirens, assembly GCA_028749045.1. Lineage (NCBI taxonomy): Eukaryota > Viridiplantae > Streptophyta > Pinopsida > Cupressales > Cupressaceae > Cupressus > Cupressus sempervirens. The sequence goes on along the minus strand of CM053789.1, from coordinate 126,403,370 downwards.
CTCTATATTAGTTCATTCCTTCAACAAATGTATTAAAAAACCATATCAATTCTCTATTAAAAAATCTCCAACTCAAGACCATAGACTCTCAAGATTCCCTCCTCTTATCCTTCAACAAACAATTTAGTAACTATATGTTCTATGTCATGGAGATTTTCATATATCCATTAAGAAATCTAGTAGATATATTCCTTCAAACTAAAAATATGTTCTTCCACTTATTTTATATAATGGGTTGAATTTTATTACAATCTCCTTCCATTCTTCTTGTGATTATAAAGCCTTGATAATTTCAAACCCTCATACACAAAAGTAGGTATCTTAAAATTAAAAATGATCTCTAAATCACTATAATACATAACTAGTCTAGAAAAAAGCCCATATGAGGCTCTAATTAGTACACATGAAAGAATTATTTTAAAGGACTTTATTTAGCATCCCCACCATAGTTTAACAAGAACATTTAGACCTCTGTAGGGATATTATTATTAATATACCAATTAGTTGGTTGTGAATAACCAAACCCCTTCAAGTTCTATAATCTATCCAACACATAATTACATTTAAACAATGTATGGAATATTTTATAAGATTCAAACATATGATGTATATGTTTACAATATTCTATCACTATCTTAGTTTCCTAATAGAGTTGTTTTATAATTAAAATATATGTAATATTTAGGGTCTTGCTTCATAACTAGAGACATTTATAAACACCCCCATTTAAAGCCATTTTAGTCCCAATATGGGTTTTACAAGCCTTCAAAAATTGTTTTTCTAGGTACTTAATGACATGGCCACTATAGAGATACTAAACCTAACATTCTTATCATGATCTACTCCACTATATCCAAGAGGTCTAGGATTCTGCTTCACTACCCATTATTACACAAGTATAGTTAATTTTAAAGATAATTTCCATAGATATACACCCAACCATTTATCATGTTGGAATATGTATATGTGAAACAAGATACTGGGTGGGGGGAGGGGGGTGGGTGAATCAAGATCTTAAACTTTGACTTCAAAACCACTTTCATAATAAATTCATATCCAAATCATAACATGTATTAGATCTATCTTTTAAAATTTAAACGTTGAAACATAAATGAAACACATAACATCCACAAATATTTCAACACATAATGGAATGATTTGGTAACCTATAAACACTTCAAGCTAAAGGTAAAACTAGGGTGGGGATGAAACCCAAAAATCTTCACCATTGCAATAATAAATTTAACTAGTTAAGGTTACAATATTTCATCATAAGATATGATCTACCATGTGAAAGGTCTTCCCTAGTAAAATATTTAGACACTATTAGATCTCACCTTGTTAAATGATTCAATAGTTACAAATGAAGTAAGTAATATATTAGGAGGTTTACATAGGTCTCTTAGGACCAGTCTGTTAAGAGATTTACCCAATTTCAATTAAAAATAACTAATTCAATACATGACCCTGGGTTTTCTTGGCAAGATGATCTTGGGTCTCCACTTTGATATATCATTGATTTCATCATGTAATCTAATAACTCCATTTAGTCCTTCACTTCTCTATCTTCTCTTTGTATGATGTAACTTTGTACTATTGCTTCACATGTGCATACAATCCTAGGCATCTCAACTTCCCAATACTCTCTCTCTCTCTCTCTCTCTCTCTCTCTCTCTCTCTCTCTCTCTCTCTCTCTCTCTCTCTCTCTCTCTCTCTCTCTCTCTCTCTCTCATGCTCTACTTAATTGTAGGGCTAGAATCCACCTTAAATAGACATTCTCTAAAGGTTCTATATCTTTATCAATGACTTATCCTTTATTATCTTTTTCGATTTATATTAATCTTGTGATTGGTTGAATCATACACCTCGAAATCATTACCTTCTATAATGATGCATAATGAACAACTTATCTAGGACTATAAATATTAAATTTCATAGAAACATGAGCCAAAATGGTTTACATATGAGTGTTTTTTATTACAAAGTTCCATATCAAAATTTAACTACCTAACACTCTAGTGTTTTGATACTCAGTCATGTATAAACCTTTATACTATTGCTCATCTTTTATATACCTTTTCTTCTCAACTCTTGATTTTTTTTCTAGATGCTCAATATTAATTATATCTCTCAAATCATTCTTCTTCATAGTCAATATTGAATACTCAATCTCTACTAAATGCTCGATAATAACTATCTCGATCAATATAAGTATTGTATGCTCAACCTTGACTATATAACCCATTCATAGTGATGACCTTCTAATCTTGCCTAGAAAATGGCTAAGTGTTTGGACACTAATAGAGATCATAGGATTAGAGATCAACCATCTACCCCTTTGACATTGATGGAAAAAATATTTTGTCATTAAATCATTTTTTAAAAAAATGAATACTTTCCTTGAGACCATAGTTTCATATTATACACTCTGATATCTAATGTTTTATTCATATCTATCTCCTTTATGTCATGTCTCCCATTTCTCATTATTTCACTCCTATTTCTTTCATCATTCATTGCCCCTTTTTTTTGTCACTTATAGAACTTGGTGCTCATGGGGTTAATTTTTACTTATCAAAGAATTTCTCACAACTTGCCACAATGTTGGTATAGTCTTTATTCTATCTTTCCTATACTTGGTCCAAATTTTGAAATTGTATTTCTCTCTTGGTAGCTAGATTAGTGAATGCTACAATGTGTGAAATACTTGTCTCTTTCTTCAAAATTTCCTTGACAATAGAGATTATGTTATGAATGATCTTTTTATGTGATAATTATTGAAGTTGAATCAATGTCAACTTGTGCCTAATCTTTCTTTCTTTACCCATGAGCTTGTAAAACCTCTTTTAATTGAATTTTAGTTCAATGTAAGAGGATGATCTTGAACATTCCTTCTTCCCCAATTTAATAACATTCTCTCTAATATCTACATATCATATCTCTAATGAGCATGTAGTTTCTACTATAAAGAAATTTATATCACACAATTTCAAATATAAAGAATTAATAGTTTCAAAATTGTTTCCAACTATGTAATTGATGTAGAAAGCTTAGCTTGTCTCTATCCAAGATCCCGTGAGACTTTTTGTAATACATTATGCTCCATTCACCTTTTAGATCATTATAATAGCTCCTCATTTGTCTCTATATCATCTGTTTGAATTTTGTGAACTACATACACTATCTAATCTATAATTTTATGCTTATTGTTCACATATATGATTCCAAATGCATCTATAAGAATATCTTTTATAGTATGAAGTACCTTTCTTATTTTATATACTCTTTTCAGCTATTATTTATTCCTTATGACTCAAAAATATTTACAAATCTTGTATTTTCTCTAGTGTAAGATTATTCAAATCATATTTAGGTAATCCAATTACCTCATCAAGGTTCACCGAGTCTTCTTCTTCTTCTTCTTCTACATGAGTTGCATCTTAAGAACATGAGGATGTATCATTTGGTAGTAATAATTGAAATTGTTTCCCTTTCTCATTTGACCTCACCTTTGGTTGTTGTACTAGTGTAGAATCACCTATTCCATAGGCATCACATTTGTAGGTTCTATAACCTTTGCATTCATCAATTGAATAAGAGCTTGAGTAGCCTCTTGTTCTTTCTATTTCTCTACAAATTCGATTTTATTGGTGCATGAATCTTTATCAAATTTTGCATACAATTCATTGGTCTATATACAACTAATGCCTTTCCAAGTTTCTCAACACTTTTATCCTCTGTTACTGTAATATCATCAATCTTCTTGACTTTAAATTTTGGATATTCAACTATGTGTAACAAAATTGGATTAGTACAAAGTTTTCTTGAGTTTTCCATCAAACCTTGAATTTCCTCTTTAGTCAATATATTTGGATTAGGTAGAGGGCTTTCAATGTCATCTTCAATTGTAATAGTTTATTTTTATTCACACCTAATGACAAGTTATTGAATCTCCTCTATCCACTTTGCTACTTCTTGCCTATATTCATCTTTGAATTCAATAGCATCTCGACCTTGTCTCAACACTATAGTTGAGGTAAGAAATCCAAATGATTCTTTCGACACTTTAATACTATCTTGCTCAATTTCATGAGACTTATTATTTAAAATTTTATATACCCTATTACATAGCATAAACTTCTTGAAAATTTTTTTGAGGGTTACAAACATGTGATTCTTCCAAAAAACTAGCATAGCTTGCACTAATGTTGTCTCTCTTATTTTATTTTCAATAGATAGTGCCCATTTCCACTTAGCATCGACTCTTTTGTACAATCCAACTTGAAATCTAGTTTCCAATTCTAGAGGTGTGCACCTGCACTTGATCATCATGTCAATCATTGCACCTTTAAGCTCTGCTTGATCATAATTATTCAAAGAATCATACTCTATGTCGTTGAATCCTAGAATACACTCCACTTCAATCAATCTTGCACATAGGTAATCAATAGTAATTAGAGGTAGTATCTTAACTACTTCAAGTTTGGTAGTCTCATCAGAATCAGTTGTTTCTTCATCTTCATCCTTCTGTTGTGCAATGATTGGTTTTCACTTTGTCTTTGGTTATGTTAGTGAATAGATTTTTCCTTAAAGAAGAAATATAAATAATGACTTGGTATGCCGAAAAAGAGGAACAAAAGGTACTAACCATTGGATTGATTATCATTGATTGATAACTATACTCCAAATTAAGAGGTATAGCTCCCTCATTTACAAATTTGCAATGAATTTAAATGATAAGATATACCTTTAACCTGAAGGTACTTAAGGTTTTTAGACATTCATTCATAGACATGAAATGAATGCAATTTCTAGATTTATAAACTATAAAGCAAAAGAAAGACAAGCAATCATCCACAAGACTACCTAGCTGATCTTTCTTATTATAAAGATAATGAAATGAAGATTTCTTTTCTTTATCAACAATGAGTAACTATATAAAGACTGCATTTAAGATGAGACAAAATTGACTGCATAATAAACATTAGTCTAAGAAATTCACTCTTTAGACTCCAAAATGTGACATACAAAATTCATACATTTCAAATATATAACAACATAACCATATGATTACCCTATTCCCACAAATAAAATTAAAGTATAGTAAAAGAAAATTAATCTCTACATTTTTACTATTAAAAAATAGAACTATATTCCTCTTGTAGTAGTTGTAGAACTTGCATACCATAAAGAAGAAACCCTATTCTTTCTTCCCTTAGCTTATTTATCTCCTTTCTGTAGATGGTTATTAGTTACAATAATCAATTCTTGGAACTATTTTTATAATTCAATAAAGTCCTTCAAACTTATGAGAAATCAACTATTGGTGGTGAATATCCCTCCACAAAAGTTCACAAAAGCTATTTAAAATAATCATAAGGATTTAATCAATGTAATGGTTTATTATTTTAAATTGAACTTCATTGTAATACTTGAAACCTCCCATGGTGTGATGCCACATCATGGTGAAGAAGTGTTGTCAACATTTGTGACTGTCATTAACAATTTTGATGGTGCTGCACATAGTCATTTGTATCTCACAAACCATGAAGAATTTTGAAAATTTATTTTGTGAGATCTTAGGTAATTTGGCTTGTAAAAATATATCCAAAATTGAGTACAATCTGATAATTGGATAAAAATTTATGGCCCCTGCAACATGACTAGTTTTTGACTACAACACATTTGTATTTGTTGGTATGTTCATAGACCTACATACATTCCATTATAACTTTTTACCTTGGCCAAATTTTGAAGATTTCTCTAGTGAATATTTAGAAAACTTTATTTTGGACAACATATCCAAAATTCAATAAGTTCCAATAGTGGAGCTAAAAGTTATTCCCCCCACATTCTAACAATGTTTTCTTTATGCTGATAGAAATCTATGTTTATACGCTATATTAAAACTATAACAATATATACATCAATACTTGCACATGAATCACATGTTGGATATTCCTTGTTGTGCATCTCATTATCCACACCATCTTTTGGCCTTTGATCTTGGACTTTTGAGAAACTTATAACATCGCATCTACTATGTATTTTATGCATAACAAAATGACCTTTCAAACTCTAAACTCAAAATTGAATTGACCCGATTTTGAACTTTGAACTTGAAGTCGAACTAACCCAATGCTTCAACTTTAACTTCAACTTTCCTATATACAAATAGGAAGATTGGTGACAAGAAGAATGAATGACATACTTTTAACATTTTACACTAATGACAAAAATTAAACTTGAACTTGAGCTGACTCAAAGGTTCAACTTCAACTTCAACCTAGGCACACCCAAGAATTAAAAAATTAACTTTAATGATAAAGGAAAATACTATTGGATACAATTGTTCAATTTTGTGTTGTCTTTGATGTCACAAAAATGTCATATCAGTCATTAGATAGAGTCTACCAAGATCAGAAGGTCAGCAAGGCAAAGGATAGTGTCTACTGAGCTCAGAAAGTTAGCAAGGCAAAAGGATAGAATCTACCAAGCCCAAGAGGTTAGTAAAGAAAACTTGCAATATCTACCAAGTAAATGGTTCTTACCAAGATAACTCGGTCATCAAAGGAAATGTGGCAGAAATAGTTCTTATCCAGCTCACTCAGTCATGAAAGGAAATGTGGAAAAAGTAGTTCTCACCGAGTTCTCATGAAGAAATTCAGTTCTTACAGAGTAAACTCAGTAGCCAAAGGATTTTATGAATATTGCAATGTTAACTAAGTACAGAAGGTTAACTTAGGAAATTTTTGGAAGCAGTATTTACCAAGTAGGGTCAGCCAGTAAAGGATTTCATTATTTTATGAAATAACATTTATTTGTTTAGATTAATATTTGTAGCTGACTGATGTATAGTTTATTGGTAAATGTAACATGTAAATGGGCCGACTTGACAATCTGAATGGTATAATTAAGAAGTCAAGTTGCAAATTCTAGGTATGATGTGGAAGTGTGGAATTAATGTAATATGAAGACTAATTATTGTGGAAGTGAAATGGATGGATGATCAGAGATCATTGAGGAGTAGCAAAGCTATACTTGATCAAGGAGGATCTAATAATGGTGAACAAAGACCTATAGTCAGCAAATTCAGTTGCATCTTGCTCAGGTCAATTCATTGTTGGTTTTTAACCATTGTAGCAGTGATTTCAAATATCTTAATAGAGTTGGTTTAACAGCCATTTTGTAAATCCTCTAACAAGGTGACAGTTCTGTTGAATTATTCTAAAGACCTCTAGCAAAGCCACTCCTAACAGGGTGATTAAATCCTCTAATAGGGTCACACCTAACAATGTGTATTGTAACCTTTAATAGGGTTGGCTCCTAACAAGGCTCACTTCAAAAGAGTGAAAAATTGGTGACTAGTTACTTGGTGGTTTTTCCCATATTGAGTTTCCATGTTAAATCTAGTGTCTCTTGTGTTCATTTGTTTTCAATTGCATGCATGTTTGCTTGAAAATAAGTAATAGTTTAATTTTCTGAGTTATAGCATTTTTGTTATGTTTACCAAGTATCAGCACTAAATAGATCTTTAAGACATCTAAGGGATTTGTGGATTAATTTTTGTTAGTAACTGATTCAGCCCCCCTCTTAGTTACTCTACCTTTAATTCCAACAATTGGTATCAGATCTTTTGGTGCTTATAGGAAAAGATTTCAAGGATGTAAGCTACAAATTAGGATTTCTTACAAAAGGGAAATTCCAAGACTTAACAAGGACAACTTCTAAGCATGACAAGGGTTGATGAGGCTTCATCTAGCATCTATTGGTGATATAGGGCTAAAGTACCTTGATGAAAAATATGAAGAACCTTCTGATACATTATCTGTTAATGATATTGCTGAAAAGAAGACTCACAACAACATCATGATAGATATAGCATCTACTCTAAGTTATGAAGAATTTTATGACATCAAGGATTGCAAAATTGCCTTTGAAATGTGGAACAAGCTGAAAGAGATCTATGGAGGAGACGATAATGTGAGAAGAGCCAAAGTAGAAAGTTTGAGAGGACAATTTGATCAAATGAGGATGAGAGATGATGAAAACATTGCAAAGTATGTTGAAAGAGTTAAAGTATGTGTTAGTGCAATCAAAGCATCTGGAGGAGATATCAATGAAGAGACACTTATAAATAAAGTTTTTAGAACTCTACTTCCCATTTATGCAATCAGAGTCTCTGTAATTCAAGAAAGAAGATGTGAGGAAAATCATAAAATAAATTTAGAGGCCATAGTTGGAAGATTGATTGCATTTGAGTTAGACAACTATGACAATTATGTTCTAGCTATCAAGAACATTGAATCAGCATTTGAAGCCAAGATTTCACTCAAAGAAAAAGGGAAAATGATGAAGGATCCACAATGAGATAGTGATGAAGAATCAAAAAAAAGTTTAGACAGTGATCCTGAGGTGGTTGAAGCTCTACTAGCAAGAAAATATTCAAGAGGCAAAGGAAAATAAAAAGGTAAGGTTCCTCTAATCTACTTTTCTTGTGAAGAAATTGGACATATTGTAGCCAGGTGCCCAAATAAGCATATCAAAGATGAGAAGAAAGGTTGCAAGTACAATGGCAAGAAAGAATTCAAATAATTCAAGGATATAGGTAATAAAACATGTTTCATGGCTAAAGATTCTAATTGTTTTGATGTTGAAGAAGAAGATGAAAATGTCTACATTGTTGTAAAAGATGAATCTGATAATGATGAAGAAATGAAACTCATTTCTCATATGAGCAGAAATGATACATGGATCATAGATAGTGGTTTTTCTCGTCACATGATTGGTGATAAAACTAAGTTTGAATAATTTGAAGACTATGATGGTTGTAGTGTAAGATTTGGTAATAATGAACCTTGTTGTATCAGAGGAAAAGAAAGAATCTCACTAACCAAAGAACTTGTATGTGATAATGCATATTGGGTAGAAGGACTAAAGAATAATTTGTTGAGTGTGGCATAGCTACTAAATAATGGATTCAAAGTAGAATTTATGCATGGAAAAGCAAGATTACTGGATGGAAAAGGAAAACTGATTGGATCATACATTCAAACAAATCATAACTTATTTTATCTTGAACTTGGTGAATGTTCATGTTTCATTGCTCAAATTAAAGAAAGTTGGTTATGGCATAAGATGTTATGTCATGTAAACTTTGACAACTTAATAAAGATCAGTAATTTTAGGAAAGTAAGAGGTATTCCTAACATAAAAAAAACCCAAGGTTGGTCTATGCAAGAATTGTCAAATTGGTAAAATGGGAAAGACTAGTTTTAAAAGCAAGAACTATCTGACTGAAGAAGTTCTAGAAATTGTGCATACTGATCTGTGTGGACCTATTGGTATTGAAAGTTATACTGGTGAAAATTTCTTCATTTTTTTTGTTGATGATTATTCAAGAATGATGATTGTCATGTACTTAAGAGAGAAATCAAAAGCATTTGAAAAGTTCAAATGGTATTTGGCCAGAGTAGAAAAGGAAATAGGCAAAAGACTGAACTACTTAAGATCTGACAAAGGTGGTGAATTTATTTCACATGAGTTTAATAACTTTTACATTGAAAAGGGAATCAAAAGATAGGTTTTAGCACCTAGAACTCTTGAACAAAATGGAATAGCAGAAAGAAGAAATAGACCTATCATGGATTGTGCAAGAACCTTAATGATTGAGAAAGGCATTTCTATCAAATACTAGAAAGAAGCTATCAGCACTGCAAATCATACCTTGAACCGAGTATAGCTAAAAAGGGACTCATTCAAAACACCCTATGAGTTATGGTATGGCTACAAACCCAATGTAAGTTATCTAAAACTATTTGGAAGCAAATGATACATTTTGAAAGAATCTAGAAAAGGTAAATTTGATGTAAATAGTGATGAAGGAATATTTTTCAGATACTCTTGCAAAAGAAAAGCATATAGATGTTTGAACTTATCTACTTACAAAGTCATAGAAAGTGTACATGTGAAAGTTGATGAGTTTGTAAAAAGAATAGAAGAAGAAAGAAAAAAGGAACCTGAAGACTACAAAAGATTTATTTACATTCAACCTGATACAATGCTAAGTATACCTATTAATTAGGAATCCTCAACTCTAGAGTCTTCATTAACTAAGTCAGTACCTACCAAGCTACAAGAATTTGAGTTGCAAATAGAAGCTATTGAGTTAGCATTTGCCGAGCCTGAGCAACTAGAATCAGAACTAGAAGTTGAGACACAAAAGGATAACAATGCAAGTCATTCAAAAGGAAAAGATCATGTGTTATCCAAGTATGTAAGAAAGCATCACGTGCCAGATCAGATCATTGGAGACAAATCAGAATGAACAATGACAAGAAGTAAGTTGAAAGGCACTTGTTTACTTGCTAATTTTGAACCTAGAAATGTTAAAGATGCACTAGACAATGAAAGTTGCATTGAAGCTATGAATGAAGAGATAGAACAATTAGAGAAAAGAAAAACATGGACTCTTGTACCTAGAACCAAAGACAAAAATGTGATTGAAACAGAGTGGCTATTCAGAAACAAACTAAATGAAGATGGTAAGGTATCAAAGAACAAAGCTAGACTAGTATGCAAATGATACCCTCAAGAAGAAGGTGTAGACTATGGAGAAACTTTTTCTCCTATTGCAATATTGGAAGGTGTTAGAACCTTACTTGAATATGCTGCATTCAAAGGATTCAAAGTTTATTAGATGGATGTCAAGTCAACATTTCTCAATGACATATTGGATGAAGAGGTTTACATTGAATAGCCTAAAGGTTTTGTTGATCTAGACAAGAAGGACATGGTCTGCAAATTGCATAAAGCATTATATGGTCTAAAACACGCTCCTAGCGCATGGTATGAAAGATTGCATAACTATCTTATTCATATTAGTTTTCAAAGAACTAATGAAAACAATAGTCTGTACATAAAAGAAGGATCAGATAATAAGATTGTTTTGGCAAAAATATTTGTAGATGATACTTTGTTCATAGGAAATGATGATCTTTGCAAAGAATTGTTACCTCTGGTTTTGCTGACAAAAGGTTTAAATTCAAATCCGCGGCCTATTCAACGGTTAGCCAAAAATTGTTATTTTAATGCCCGACTCGCCAAGGTTTCTCTCTGTTAGATTTTAGATGGATTGACGGTCGGCGCGATCTCATCATCAAAAGTTGCACAGGAGGTAGTGTTGGTGACATCGTGCCTGAATGACACGTGTTTGGTGGGCCCGGCGGGAGGCTACGACGGAGGGCGGGTCAGAAATTTTTTTGGTGCCGCAGGCACTATGGCGCTATTGCACGCCAACCGGAAAATCTCCATGGCGACATAGTGCCCGGCGGAGATACTCATGACAGTGGGCGGGTCACGTTGCCAAAAAAATGTTGCGACAATCAGGTAAAGTTTGGTGGGCCTGAGAAAATAAACGGCGAGAACTTCAGACAAATTGATGTAACACCCCAACCTTGCTTCCAAACCCCAAGCTCTCTCTCAGGGCTACCTTAGGTCATTCACTAGACCCACTAGGGCTTCTTCACACCCTATAATTACTAGGACCTTGCTCAAGAGATCCTAATCCTTCAGTTGGGGGTACACCAACAAAGTAACATCAAATTTCTTACTAGCCGGCTCCAGTCCGCTATTAACCCTCAAGTCCATCTATAGCTCCAAGGGTACCAGTTCTTCATCTACATTTTTTTTTTAGACTCCTTCTAACATCCATGACCCTAAACATTTCTGATTTCATAGGCACATTCAATCTACTAGGGAAGATACACCAAATTGCTCCAAAAAGGCTACTAGGAATTAGCCCTCCTAAATAGTTGGAAACAAGATTTCTTGAAAAAATTCTTAACAACCCTACAAAAAAATTATATTTTTGGATACCCTTTTTAGAGTACTTCAAGATTCTATAATTTTCTAGCCTCCAAACTTTCTGTACAATGAAAGTACAATTTTAGGCCAAAAATGAGGATTTCAAGTGCTTTATCGCTGTTGTGATGGAAAACCACCTTAGACACCTTTCCAAGACCTCTCCTTTGGACTAGAGCAAGGTTAGACCTTCTCATTACTCACTGTGTAGCCGGATTAAGGTATTTCTACACTCAATCCTCTCCATAACTCATTTTCCAACTGTGATTCCTAGCCAAGTTGCATTTGGCTTGCCTAGGGCATCACCTTAAAAATGCTTGCTGATGCTTTCAAGGGCCCTCCTTCTTGATACATAATATACAAGGATCCTAGTTCCAAATCCCAAAATACCAGAGGTTTACAATGGTGGGAAGTGGCCCTAAGATCCCATTTTCTAAGTGCAGCCCTGTTCAGATCAGCAACTTGCCAAGAACAAAAAGATTTTTCTACACTAATGCAAACGAATTAAAATGATCAAACCAACACTAAAAAAAGATTAAAAACAATATTTCATAACTTTTCCAACACAAAAATCAGGCCATTCAATCCTCCTCTATTAAAAATGCCTTCAAATGCATAAAATCGGCAACAAAATACTTGCTCAATTCGTACAAAAATGCAAAACCAACTTGTCCAACCCCCTAAAAATGGTTGTCCTCATGTTTTTAAAGGCTCCTACATCAGTTCCATAAATTTTCTAAATATTTAGGACGTTCTAAACACACAAATGCCAAAAAGTTTCTTTTTGCAAGAAAATGTTGTCATGACAACATGACAACATTTCAGCAACTTTTGTTCTACATGGAGTTAGACCTCCAAATTTGGCACAAAAACAAAGTAGACATATAATATGCATAAAATGACTTCAAATAAACAATTCAAAGCCATTGGAACCTTTCTAGACCATTTTAGCCTTTTCCAGACCTAAGTCACCTAGTTGACAATAGTTGGCAACTTCTAGCAACTTGGTCACTTTGGGTCTTGCCAAGTCTCCTAAACACACCTAAGGACCACATAGGACCTATTATTAGAATAGTGATGTGGATAGCATCACTACAAGCCAAAAATAAAGAAATACCTAGGTTTCACACTTAGCCTACCTAGGTGCTACTGCACCACAAATATTGGGCCCCATTGCGTACCTCATCTGCCCAGTTGGCAGAGCCCGTGTCACGACAGTGAATCAAAAAGAACCATGCACAGATAGGGACATGTCATCGATTGGGCACTATGGCACTATGGAAATTTAACCTCGATTTTCCCATAGCGACATGGTGCCTGGTCGACACGTGGTCACCCTGTGAGGCCAAGTCGCAAGATTGCCTAGTGGTGTTCTGCTGGGCCAGTGAGGAATTGCCGTGTGTAACCAGGCTGGAGTCTCTATCAGTACAGTTGGCATAGTCAAGGTTTGTGATCTCCATTGTTAGATTTGATTACATCAATGGATGTTGCCATCTTGCTATGGCAGAGATGCACAGATATTATCATGGCGACATAGCGCCCACCCACCACGTGGCCGTTCCATGGATCAAGTCTCCGGTTCACCAACTGGATGATGCCATGTGTATATGTCAGAACACGGCAACCAGCAGGCCCAGTAGTTTCAGGAGGGACTGTGAGTGTAGTACGATGTTTCTCTGATCATCAGATCTGCAAAGATCTACGATTGGTGCTATCTCGCCATCAGGAGCTGCCCGAACTTTAGCATCAGCGACATAGCGCCCGTGCACCACGTGTCCTGGCGGGGCTGCATTTCATGCCATCAGAAGTAGATAGGGTGGGGTGACTGATGAACCAACGGAGGGATGCCACGTGTTAGCAGGCCCGGTGAATCAATAGGAATGGAGGGTTACAGAAGGTCAGGTTTTGTAACCATTAGATGAGAAAAGATCAACGGTAGGCACCATGTCGCCTTAGCAAAACTGCAAGATTTTTACCATGGCGACATCGCGCCCGATAGACACGTATCGGTGGGGTGAGGTCTCATCGGATGCATCATTGAGGTGGCACCAATTTGGATGGGGCCCAGTTATAGGAAAGAGAGTTCGCGGCGAATCAAAAACAACCAAGTGTGCTGAGTCGAAACACAAATGCGTCGAGGGGCCAAATTTCTTGATGCGATCAGTGCATTGAGGGGTCAATTCTCCACCATCAGATCTGCAAGAATCTAGGGTCGGCGCTATCTCACCATGCAGGAACTGCACGGATTTTACAATAGCGAGTTAGCGCTCGAAAGACATGTGTCCTCGCATTTTGGTTTTCAATGTGGCAATTAGGTGATGCCCAGCGGTTAGGTGATAAGGTGGCGCAATTAGTTTGATGAAGGTGGTCAACCGCAAAAGGACTCTCCAAGTGGCAAGACAAAGGATTACGATTGGCCCGCGTGGCCCAGTTAGTATATAAGAAAATGGGTTGGCTAATAGGCCAGTTTGATTCATGAACCGAGATGCAGAGGTGATTGACGTATCTTGCAATCTGATCTTCGCGATCATTTTCGACCTGCCAAGAATGAATGCAGGACATAAGAACACTCCACCCATCCGGTCGATCCATCTACCATGTCAGGGAATGTTGTGGCACCATTTCTATCTTCTCTAAGCTCTTCTTAGAAGAAATGAGATTTCTCGGTACGCAGGCCAAGATTTCAATCCAGATCCCCGATTGGATTCTCAAGGTAGGAAGTTAATGCCAGTAGGTAAGAAGTGAATGTAACACAAAAATATTCAGTTGTGCCTAATCTATAAATGCAGTTTTGTGATCTGTTCTGAGGGTGGATTCTTCCTGATTTTCTCTGCTACTGCTTGCAGACTTGCAGTGTAAAACCCCTTTATCTCTGAGCCATGTAATAGCCTGTATCATCTCTTTCAGCCACCAGTGTGAATGTGCATCACTTTGCCTCCCATTGGTGTATTGTTGAGATCAACGATCTGCATACTGTATCTATCTTTGGCCTATCAAATAATACATAAGTGAAATCTCCTTTTCCTAGTGTCATTCGGTTGGTTTCTTCTGATCTGTATGTGATTACTGATCGATATAAGTCTGGATGTGTATGACTTTTTTATGTTATTCTAGTTTTGTAGCATATATATGGGTAGGAATGAGTCTGAACACTCTGATTTGGTGCATCACCGCCTTAGATTAGACTAGGTAGATTTGCTTTGACGCTCTCTTTCTCCCTTTCCCTTCTGAGAGTAGATAGGTGCGCCCTGACAGTAAGAGGAAGCTGGCCTTCTCCGGAGACTCAACCTCATAGTTCAAGTCCCACATCTTGGAGGTTGTTTCCATGTTTCACTAGGTTTTCCTCGTGCATAGGCCTTGGACAAGGGTGAAAACCTAAGTGACAATAGTTTTTGGCATGCCCGGTGGGACAAATATCAGAATATTTCATGTCTACTGGTGTCAAAAGAAGAAAGAGCTTCTGAGATTAATTCTGAAGAAGTAGTGTTGGCTTCAGTATTCAAGCCTTCAAGAGGCTGATTCATCAAGTACTTGGCGACTTTGAGCATCAACAAATCTAGTTTCAGGCCAAAGTTGCAGAAATTCATGCCTAGAGCTGAAACAAGGGCGTCTTCTAGAGCTAATTTTCAATATCAAGAACTCTCACTTTCAAGTCCTAGAAGAAGGAGGGCTAGAGCTTCATTATCACCAGTTAGAGGTGGAGTAACAATCAACATACTTATGAGATCTATCTCTACTCCTCCTACTATCCATACTCAGCCTAGATTGCCATCAGCACTCATCAATAGAACACTTGTTTATATGGCACAACCAAGAGTTCATCCTTTTGCCACCTTTAATGGTGGAAGTCATCTGTTGTTAGCCCAAAGACATGATATACCAGTAGCTACACTAAAAAGCATACCTGATTTTACTGGTGAAACTTCTATTTCCCCCCTAGAGCATATCCAAGTGGTAGCGAATGTCTGCAATAGTCATGGTATTACAGAAGATGATGTTGTTGTCAGACTTCTAGCCTCATCTTTAAAAGGAAAAGAATTACAGTGGTATAGAGGCTTAGCTCATGGTTCCATAACTGATTGGGATGGACTAGGAGCAGGATTATGCAAACATTTTGAGGATAAGAGTGACCATTTGTCACTATTAGAGCAGCTGACTACAATAAAAAGAGCCCCCCATGAATGTATGACTGATTTTAATTACAGATTCCAAAAGGCATGGGATAGAATACCTACTATAGTGAAACCTACCCCTAGTAATTCTTTCTTGCATTACCTTAGAGCTTTTAATAGTGATATTGCCACTACAATCCAAACTATGGGAGGAGATATATTACCTAATGCTTATGAGACAACCATAAAAGCTGAGAACATTCTAATACAAGGAGGAAAGTTGGCCCCAAGGCCTCCTACACCTTTCTTTCTTGATGTTCCCAACCACCAACTAGCAATAGCCCCTCTCCCTACAATCTCTACATCGCAAGCCCTTACTCCAGTTCCCCAAGCTTCCACATCGTCAAACGGAATAGATGAACTCAAGGAAATGCTCCAAGGTCTAGTACTGAACGCAAATAAAAGAGAAAAGACCCTGGATAAAAAATTACAAGAGCAGGGGAGGGAGTTGAAGGACCAAGGGAAGAGACTAGAGGATAGTTTTTCTCTAATACAAAAGATGAGTAACAAGGTGGTGGCCTTAGAAAGGTAGCAGGCCCAAGGTGGAAAGCCTCCCCAATTGCAATATCAGGCTCCAAGTAGTGGTAGGCCTCGTAATCAATGGAATAGCTCTTTTGATCAGAATAGGCAGAATAGTCATGCTTCTGCTTCAAGCTCAAACCAGAACAGAGCTATGGTCCCTCAAAATAACTTGGCCCAAGACCAAGATTTTTGTCCCTCATGTAACTATTCTTATACCTACTGCTCGTGTCAGAAAGCAGAATCTTATTTGGCCCTAACTGTCCAAGAGTCCGCATTAAAGAAATCACACAAAGAAGATCATCCCAAGGAAGCCTCATATGTTCAGAGGCAGGGTGATTTCTCTTTTATGAATCACCAGATGGAGGAACATTGTAATGTAAACCAGGACTTTGTTGCTCATAACACAAGAAGCAAGAAGAGAGCTATGGAACATGTTGCTCCTCCTTCTCCTAAGCAGGCCTCAACTTCAAGTGTTATACCTAACACACAAACAGCAAACGAGCAGACGAACACTTCACAATAGCAAAAGCAAGGTCCGAGAAATGAGGATGCAAGTGATCCTTTTGTCGCCCCATCTCAACCTCTTATAAGTGTAGCCCCCAAAGTTTCTACCAAAATTCCTAGTGCACCATTGAGTGTGGTAGAGAAAATGAAGAAGACCAATGTAAACATTTCCATGTGGGATGTTGTTGCTACCATACCAATGCAGAGGAAGATGCTGCAGCAAGAATTGGAAAGGATTGAGCCCAAGGATCAGTCATCTACCATGGAGAGTGCCACTAGTTTAGTACAATCAGCAAGAGATGTGGAGGCAAATAAAAAGGTTAGACCTCCTCCATTTTATGTTTCTCTGATTCTAGGGGGCAAATTAGTCCATAATTGCATGATAGATTCAGGGGCTAGCAGCTCAGTAATGCCTACGTGTTTTGTTGATGCTTTAGGGATGAAATATGAGCCCATTGTTAGGGATGTGTTACAACTAGATGGGAGTACTGTCAAAACCGTAGGCATCCTTAGAAGTGTGGAAATGGCCCTACATGCATGCCCTGGTTGTACTGTGATTCAAGACATATCTGTTGCTGAGGTTAAGCCCTATTTTTCCATCTGTCTTTCGAGAGACTTCACTGCTCAAATTGGTGGATTCATATCTACTGATTGGTCTTACATGTCATTTAAGACAAGATATGGGGCCAATGCTTCAATAAGAGTAGAACCTCAAGCCCTTCACCACACTGAACCCTACACTCCCAACTTCATCAATATGAATTGCCCTATCCTAGAGGTGAATGAAAATAATGTAGTAAACGAGCCTGTCACTTCCATAGCAGGGATTCCTAATTTCTTCTTGGATGAGTGGGCAAATACATGTCAGTTTGAACCTATTTCGGAAACCCTTGAGACGGGCCTTAGTACATATTGCATAATAGAGAAGGAGGTTCAAGTTCCTGACCTTGTTAGGACTAATGACGACATAAATGGAGTATGGAGAATGTACTTTGATGGTTCAAGGAATAAAAATGGATTAGGGGCTGGTGTTATGTTGATCTCTCCTACACAAATAAGATACTACTTCTCCTTTAGGTTCCAATTCAGTTGTACCAATAATGTGGCCGAGTATGAATCCTTGATCCAAGGTCTCCTACTTGCCCAAAAGAGGGGAATTCGAGCCTTGAAAGTATATGGGGACAGTGAGTTGGTAGTGAACCAAGTGAGAAATCAGAATATCACCAAAAATGGCCTGCTCAAGTCTTATAAACATAGAGTCTGGGATTTTCTCGAAGGTTTCAATGAATTTAACATTCAGAGCATTCCTAGGAAAGAAAATAAACATGCTGATAGACTTGCAGTAGTGGGTGCATCTTATGATGTGCCAGGGAATCTTGAGGAAGAAAAGAAACAACAAATAAGGGTAGTGGTGAGGCCTGCTGTTCCTAATAATAATACTCACTGGCAAGTGTTCGAGTCTGATGAGCGAATTGTGAGCTTCTTGTAGAATGAAGCAGAATTTTCAAAGAGAAGTCAGCTAAGACTACAAGATCAATATGGTGATCAGATCATTCATCTCAGTTCCAACAAGCTACCCAAGGGTCTCATTACATTGGAGGGCATCTTTAATCTTGATGATCAAACAAGAGGCAAAGGGACGAATCTAGTTGCAAAAAAGGATGACCATGCCCCAGTTACTACTGCTGATGGAATATCTCTTAACATGGGGAAGGTATGTTCTAAAGCTGAGCAAGAAGATTTCATTCATCTATGTCAAGAATTTAGTGATGTATTTGCTTGGACATATGATGATTTAAAAGGGTTTGACCCTAGTTTGTTTCAGCATACCATAGATTTAGTTGATAGGGTCAAACCAGTAAGGCAAAAACAGAGGCCAGTGAATCCCAAGATTGAACCTTTAATGAGGAAAGAACTATCCAAACTGATTGAGGCTAACATAATTTTTCCCATCAAACACTCATCATGGGTAGCTAACCTTGTCCCTGTGAGGAAGAAGAATGGAGAAATCAGATTGTGTGTGGACTTTAGGGATCTCAATCAGGCTTCCCTTAAAGATCACCATCCTCTCCCTTCTATGGAGCAAATTCTATCCAAGGTCAGTGGGTCAAGGAGATTCTCTTTTCTTGATGGGTTTTCAGGCTATAACCAAGTGCTGGTTAAAGAGTCTGATAGATACAAGACAACATTTACTACTAAATGGGGTACCTATGCTTATTGCAAAATGCCATTTGGATTAACAAATGTAGGTGCCACATTCCAAAAGGCAATGGAGGTAGCTTTCAGAAGATTAATTGACAAGTTTGTCTTGGTATACCTTGATGATATAACTGTGTATTCCAAGAATGTGGAGGATCACCATGATCATTTGAGATAGGTATTTCTAAGATGTAGAGAGTTTGGGGTATCTCTCAACCCAGCCAAATGTGTCTTTGCTACAAACCAGGGAAAACTATAGGGACACATTGTATCTAAGGATGGATTGACCGTTGATCCAGAAAGGACAAAAGCAATACTTGCCCTTCCTCTCCCTAAAAACAAGAAAGGGCTACAAAGTTTCCTTGGTAGGATAAATTTTGTAAGAAGGTTTATTCCTATTCTTGCCACCATGGTGAAACCCCTTACAGCCATGCTCAAGAAAGATATGGTCTTCTCATGGACCAAGGAGGGGAAGGAGAGTTTTGAAAAAATCAAGGGTCAATCCATCCTTAGATACAATGTGTCCCTATAGTTTTCCCTGGTTTGTAGCAAAGACACATTTGGCTGGGTTGAGAGATACCCCAAACTCTCTACATCTTAGAAATACCTATCTCAAATGATCACGGTGATCCTCCACATTCTTGGAATACACAGTTATATCATCAAGGTATACCAAGACAAACTTGTCAATTAATCTTCTGAAAGCTACCTCCATTGCCTTTTGGAATGTGGCACCTGCATTTGTTAATCCAAATGGCATTTTGCAATAAGCATAGGTGCCCCATTTAGTAGCAAATGTTGTCTTGTATCTATCAGACTCTTTAACCAGCACTTGGTTATAGCCTGAAAACCCATCAAGAAAAGAGAATCTCCTTGACCCACTGACCTTGGACAGAATTTGCTCCATAGAAGAGAGAGGATGGTGATCTTTAAGGGAAGCCTAATTGAAATCCCTAAAGTCCACACACAATCTGATTTCTCCATTCTTCTTCCTCACAGGGACAAGGTTAGCTACCCATGATGAGTGTTTGATGGGAAAAATTATGTTAGCCTCAATCAGTTTGGATAGTTCTTTCCTCATTAAAGGTTCAATCTTGGGATTCACTGGCCTCTGTTTTTGCCTTACTGGTTTGACCCTATCTTTGTTTCAGCATACCATAGATTTAGTTGATAGGGCCAAACCAGTAAGGCAAAAACAGAGGCCAGTGAATCCCAAGATTGAACCTTTAATGAGGAAAGAACTATCCAAACTGATTGAGGCTAACATAATTTTTCCCATCAAACACTCATCATGGGTAGCTAACCTTGTCCCTGTGAGGAAGAAGAATGGAGAAATCAGATTGTGTGTGGACTTTAGGGATCTCAATCAGGCTTCCCTTAAAGATCACCATCCTCTCCCTTCTATGGAGCAAATTCTGTCCAAGGTCAGTGGGTCAAGGAGATTCTCTTTTCTTGATGGGTTTTCAGGCTATAACCAAGTGCTGGTTAAAGAGTCTGATAGATACAAGACAACATTTAATACTAAATGGGGCACCTATGCTTATTGCAAAATGCCATTTGGATTAACAAATGTAGGTGCCACATTCCAAAAGGCAATGGAGGTAGCTTTCAGAAGATTAATTGACAAGTTTGTCTTGGTGTACCTTGATGATATAACTATGTATTCCAAGAATGTGGAGGATCACCGTGATCATTTGAGATAGGTATTTCTAAGATGTAGAGAGTTTGGGGTATCTCTCAACCCAGCCAAATGTGTCTTTGCTACAAACCAGGGAAAACTATAGGGACACATTGTATCTAAGGATGGATTGATCGTTGATCCAAAAAGGACAAAAGCAATACTTGCCCTTCCTCTCCCTAAACACAAGAAAGGGCTACAAAGTTTCCTTGGTAGGATAAATTTTGTAAGAAGGTTTATTCCTATTCTTGCCACCATGGTGAAACCCCTTACAGCCATGCTCAAGAAAGATATGGTCTTCTCATGGACCAAGGAGGGGAAGGAGAGTTTTGAAAAAATCAAGGCAGCCATAGCATTGGCCCCTACCCTCATGAACCCAAAATTTGAGAAAGATTTCATCCTCTACACTTTAGGTGGTAAGTCAAGTATCTCTGCTGCCTTGACCCAAGCAAATGACAGGAATGAGGAGCAGCCCATAGCCTTCTTTAGTGAAGGGCTTAAGGAATATGAAGATAAGTATAGCTTTGTTGAGAAGCAAGCCCTTGCAGTCATTAGAGCCTTGAAGAAGTTCAAGCACCTCTTATCCCATAATAGGATCCATTTGTTGGCACCCCATGTAAGTGTAAAAGACTTCCTGTTAAACAAAGATGTTAGTGAGAAGAGAGCTGGATGGATCACTAGGGTAATGGAATATGATGTTGACATTCAGATTACCAAATTGGTAAGAGGAAGAGGATTATGTAAAGAAATGTTATCAGATCAGAACTCAGATGAAGAAGTTTCCATGGTGATAGCAGAGCAGCAGGAGGAAAGGTATGCTGATGGTCCAAGGAGCTGGATAAATGACATGAACAATTTCTTATTAAGAAATGGATACCCTCAGGGATTGGACAGAACTAAAAGAAGACAATATAGACTACAATCCATTCCCTATGTTGTGATTGACGATATCCTATTTAGGAGGGATTTTAATGGGACCTTGTCGAGATGTGTTGAAGAGGATCAGGCTAAAAGGGTGATTAGAGAACTCCATGATGGCCCTGATGGCGGCCACTTCACTGCAAGAACAACTGCTATGAAGATCATGAGGGTTCGATATTATTGGCCATCTCTGTTCCATGATTGTTACAGGTATGTGAGGAAATGTGAGAAATGTGTTTTTTTCTCAAGCAAACAGAGACTTGCAGCTCTTCCTCTTCATCCTATTCGGGTGGATCAGCCCTTCACTCAGTGGGGGTTGGATTTTATAGGCCCCATTAATCCTCCATCTAGTGTAGGTCATAAATGGATCTTGGCTGCTACTGATTATTTCACTAGGTGGACAGAGGCAGTTGCCTTGAAGGATGCCACAGAGCCATCTGTTGTTGAATTCCTTGATGGAATTGTATCTAGATTTGGTGCTCCTTCTACTATCATCTTAGATAATGCCAAGTCTTTTGTTGGAACCCAAATTTGTGCATAGGCCATGAATCACAATATCTACTTGAGCACATCATCGAACTACTATCCTCAGGGTAATGGTTTGGCTGAATCTTCCAACAAGAATCTAATCAGAATTATGAAGAGGACAATAGAAGACAATCAGAGGACCTGGCACAAGAAATTAAGGACTGCTCTGTGGGCTGATAGGATAACACCCAAGAGATCTATTTGGAATTCACCTTTTGTGCTAGTATATGGTAGGGAAGCTAGACTCCCAATCTCATTGGAGTTCCCATCCTTGGAGTTGGCTCATCAGCTGGAACTGGTTGAAGATGATGCCATGACAGTAAGAATGGCAGAACTAATTGAGTTGGAAGAAAAGAGAAACAAAGCCATGAAAACTCTAGAGATTCACCAGCAACAGATGAAGAGGAATTTTGAAAAGAAGGCAAGGGCTAGAATCTTTAGAGAGGGGGATTTAGTTCTCAAGTGGGACTCAGACAGAGCAAAACTAGGAAGGCACTCCAAATTTGACCCATTATGGAGTGGCCCTTATCTGATTTCCAGTTGGAAATAGGCCAATGCATTCCAACTAAGCAGGCCAAGTGGTGAAGTTCTACCCATTCTAGTCAATGGGATCTATCTGAAGCCCTGTTTCTGAAGGGTTGTGAATCTATGTACATAGTTAATCTAGTTGCTTCCTGCTTGTTTCTGTTTTGCAATAAGTGCACGAGCACATGGCTCTCTTCGTGAGTCATTTTTGACATGTCTCATGCTGCTGAGGAGGTCCTATTTTTTGTTTCCAATTATAGAAGCAGAGCTAGAACCTTAAGGGTTTTTAATGTTTTGATTTCCTCTTTTAGGATTAGGGTTCTTGTAGCTCTTAGCTTTGTGCCTCCTGGCCCTCTTTCGACTCCATAGCCCAATGGATCATTCTCAGGCACTGGTCATGCATCAAGCAGGCTCATGCCCCCTATGAGTCGCCAGAAGTATTACCTCTGGTTTTGCCTCCAAAAGGTTTAAATTCAAATACACGGCCTGTTCAACGGTTAGCCAAAAATTATTATTTTAATGCCCGACTCGCCAAGGTTTCTCTCCGTCAGATTTTAGATGGATTGACGGTCGGCGCAATCTCATCATAAAAAGTTGCACAGGAGGTAGTGTTGGCGACATCGCGCCTGAACGACACTTTTTTGGTGGGCCCAGCAGGAAGCTATGACGGAGGGTAGGTCAAAATTTTTTTTGGTGCTGCAGGCACTATGGCGCTATCGCACGCCAATCGAAAAATCTCCATGGCGACATAGCGCCCGACAGAGATGCTCAAGACGGTGGGCAGGTCACGTTGCCAAAAAATGTTGCGACGATCGAGTAAAGTTTAGCGGGCCTGAGAAAATAAATGGCGAGAACTTCAAACAAATATTGGGCCCCATGGCGTACCTCATCTGCCCAGTTGGCGGAGCCCGTGTCATGGCAATGAATCAAAAAGAACCATGCACAGATAGGGACACATCATTGGTTGGGCGCTATGGTGCTATGGAAATTTAACCTCAATTTTCCCATAGTGACATGGCGCTTGGTCGACACGTGGTCACCCTATGAGGCCAAGTCGCAAGATTGCCTAGTGGTGTTCCGCTGGGCCAGTGAGGAACTGCCGCATGTAACTAGGCTGGAGTCTCTATTAGTACGGTTGGCATAATCAAGGTTTGTGATCTCCACCGTCATATTTGATTGCATCAATGGATGGCACCATCTCGCTATGGCGGAGATGTGCAGATATTATCATGGTGACATAGCGCCCACCCGCCGCGTGGCCATTCCATGGATCAAGTCTTAGGTTCACCAACTAGATGATACCATGTGTATATGTCAGAACACGATAACCAGTGGGCCTAGTAGTTTCAAGAGGGACAGTGAGTGAAGTATGATGTTGCTCTGATCGTCAGATCTGCAAAGATCTATGGTTGGCGCTATCTCACCATCAGGAGCTGCCCGAACTTTAGCATCAGCGACATAGCGCCCATGCACCACGTGTCCTGGTGGGGCTGCGTTTCATGCTGTCAGAAGTAGATAGGGTGGGGTGACTGATGAACCAACGGAGGGATGCCATGTGTTAGCAAGCTCGAGGAATCAATAGGAATGGAGGGTTATAGAAGGTCAGGTTCTGTAACCGTCAGATGAGAAAAGATCAACGGTAGGCGCCATGTCGCCTTAGCAAAACTGCAAGATTTTTACCATGGCGACATCGCACCCGATTGACACGTATCGGTGCGGTCAGGTCTTGCCGGATGCATCGTTGAGGTGGTGCCGATTCGGATGGGGCCCAGTCACAAGAAAGAGAGTCCGCGGTGAATCAGAAATAACCAAGTGTGCTGAGTCAGAACACAGATACGTCAAGGGGCCGAATTTCTTGATGCGATTAGCGCATTGAGGGGTCGATTCTCCACCATCAGATCTACAGGAATCTAGGGTCAGTGCTATCTCTCCATGGAGGAATTGTGCGGATTTTACAATAGCGAGTTAGCGCTCAGAAGACACGTGTCCTCGCATTTCAGTTTTCAACGTGGCAATTAGTTGACGGCCAGTGGTTAGGTGATAAGGTGGCACGGTTAGTTCGATGAAGGCGGTCAACCACGGAAGGACTCTCCAAGTGGCAAGACAAAGGATTACGATTGGCCCGCGTGGCCCAGTTGGCATATAAGAAATTGGGTCGGCTAATAGGCTAGTTTGATTCATGAACTGAGATGCAGAGGCGATCAACGTATCTTGCAATCTGATCTTCGCGATCATTTCTAACCTACCAAGAATGAATGCAGGACATAAGGAAACTCCACCCATCTGGTCGATTCATCTACCATGTCAGGGAATGTTATGGAACCACTTCTATCTTCTCCAGACTCTTCTCAGAAGAAATGAGATTTCTCGGTATGCAGTCCAGGATTTCAATCCAGATCCCTGATTGGATTCTCAAGATAGGAAGTTAATGCCAGTAGGTAAGAAGTGAATGTAACGCGGAAATCTTCAGTTGTGCCTGATCTATAAAGGTAGTTTCGTGATCTGTTCTGAGGATCGATTCTTCCTGATTTTCTCTGCTACTGCTTGCAGACTTGCAGTGTAAAACCCCTTTATCTCTGAGCCATGTAATAGCCTGTATCATCTCTTTCAGCCACCAGTGTGAATGTGCATCACTTTGCCTCCCATTGGTGTATTGTTGAGATCAACGATCTACATACTATATCTATCTTTGGCCTATCGAATAATACATAAGTGAAATCTCCTTTTCCTAGTGTCATTCGGTTGGTTTCTTCTGATCTGTATGTGATTACTGATCGATATAAGTCTAGATGTGCATGACTTTTGTATGTTATTCTGGTTTTGTAGCATATATATGGGCAGGAATGAGTCTGAACACTCTGTTTTGGTGCATCACTACCTTAGATTAGACTAGGTAGATTTGCTTTGACGCTCTCTTTCTCCCTTTCCCTTCTGAGAGTAGATAGGTGCGCCCTGATAGTAAGAGGAAGCCGGCCTTCTCCGGAGACTCAACCTCATAGTTCAAGTCCCACAGCTTGGAGGTTGTTTCCATGTTTCACTAGGTTGTCCTCGCGCATAGGCCTTGGACAAGGGTGCAAACCTAAGTGACAACAAGAATTTTTAGAACAAATGAACAAGGAATTTGAAATGTCAATGTTTGGTGAAATCAAATTCTTTGTTGGTCTTCAAATTCAACAGAATAAGAATGGCATCTACATCACTCAATCTAAATACATCAAGGAGATACTGAAAAAGTTTTGTATGGAAGACTGCAAACTAGTTGGGACTCCTATGTGTACTAGATTAAAACTTACCAAGGATGATGAATCAAAGGAAGTAGATTAGACAAGACTAGACATTGCCCTTGCAGTAGGAATTATAGAATGATTCTTAGTAAAACCAAAAGAAAATCACATGATGGCAATCAAAAGGATCATGAGATACTTAAAAGGAATTGAAGAATATGGATTATGGTATAAACTTGGAGAAAATATGGATTTAAAGGTGTTCACTAATGCAGATTGGGTAGGAAATATTGATGATAGAAAGAGCACAAGTGGAGGAGCTTTCTTTCTTGGAAAAAGGTTTGTTTCTTGGACAAGCAAAAAGTAGAATTATACATCTCAATCCATAGCAAAGGCTGAATATGTTATAGCAGCAGTAAATTGCTCAAACATTGTGTGGTTCAAAAAATTATTGCAACATA
Organism: Cupressus sempervirens; assembly: GCA_028749045.1. Taxonomy (NCBI): domain Eukaryota; kingdom Viridiplantae; phylum Streptophyta; class Pinopsida; order Cupressales; family Cupressaceae; genus Cupressus; species Cupressus sempervirens. Next base: position 126,376,774 of record CM053789.1, on the reverse strand, counting down.
TGAAGCACAAAATAAAAGAACCTATTGTTATGTTTTGTGATAACACAAGTGCAATTAACATCTCCAAGAATCCAGTGATGCATTAAAAAACCAAGCATATTGCCATAAAGTATCACTTTGTTAGATTATTGGTGCAAGAAAAGGAAATAAGATTGGAATATGTCCATACAAAGGAACAAATTAATGACATATTCACAAAGCCTTTACCTAAGGATGAATTCTTGTATCTAAGAGATAAGTTAGAGGTCATTCCCCTATCTGAAGCTCACTAAAATATAGTTCTAGTGATGCATCAACAGAAACATAACTCAAGATCTATCAGTTGATACAGCAAACCAATGAAGACATTGCATATGAATTAGTACATTAGGTAAAATGCTATTCAGTTTTTTTGAGTTTTCTTTAGCATGTGTTGTCAAAGAGGGAGAATATATTGTCATATATTTCTAAAATTTTCAAAAGAATAAGAGTTTGTGTAAGAGGGACATATTATTATGAACGAGGGATTTTTTTGTATTTTGAAGTATTCTATCAATACAAGACTTGTTTTCAAATTTCATTCTGCTATGACATGTTGTGTTGCCAGCAATGCCAAAGAGGGAGATTGTTGGATATAATTGTTCAATTGTGTGTTGTCTTTGATGTCACACAAATTTCATATCAGTCATCAGATAGAGTCTAGCAAGCTCAGAAGGTCAATAAGGCAAAGGATAGAGTCTACCCAGCTTAGAGGGTTAGCAAGGCAAAGGATAGTTTCTACCAAGATCAAAAGGTCAGCAAGACAAAAGGACAAAATCTATCGAGCCCAAGAGGTTAGTAAAAAAAACTTGTAGTATCTACCAAGTAAATAGTTATTACAAAGCTAACTCGATTATCAAAGGAAATGTGGCAGAAACAGTTCTTACCGAACCTGCTCGGTCGTCAAAGGAAATGTGGGAGAAGCAGTTCTTATAGAGCTCTCATGAAGAAATTCAGTTCTTATCAAGTAAACTCGATAGCCAAAGGATTTTACGGATATTGCAATGTTAACCAAGTCAAGAAGGCTAACTTAGGAAATTTTTGGAACTAGTATTTACCAAGTAGGGTCGGCCAGTAAAGGATTTCATTATTTATTGAAATAAAATTTATTTGTTTAGAGTAATATTTGAAGCTGACTGATGTATAGTTTATTGGTAAATGTAACATGTAAATGGGCTGACTTGACAATCTAAATGGTATGATTAAGAAGTCAAGTTGTGAATTCTAGGTATAATGGGGAAGTGCATGGAATTAATGTAATATGGAGACTGATTATTGTGGAAGTGAAATGGAAGGATGATCAGAGATCATTGAGGAGCAACAAAGCTATACTTAATCAAGGAGGATCTAATAATGCTAAACAGAGAACTATAGTTAGCAAATTTAGTTGCATCTTGCTCTGGTCAATTCATTGTTGCTTTCTATCCATTGTAGAAGTGATTTCAAATCTCTTAATAGAGTTGGTTTAATAGCCATTTTGTAAATCCTCTAACAAGGTGATAGTTCTATTGAATTGTTCTAAAGACCTCTAGCAAGGCCACTACTAACAGGGTGATTAAATCCTCTAACAGGGTCACACCTAACAGTGCGTATTGTAACCTTTAATAGGGTTGGCTCCTTACAGGGCTCACTTTAGAAGAGTGAAAAATTGGTAACTAGTTACTTGGTGGTTTTTCTCATATTCAGTTTCCATGTTAAATCTTGTGTCTCTTGTGTTCATTTTGTTTCCAATTGCATGCATGTTTTCTTGAAAATAAGTAATAATTTAATTTACTGAGTTACAACATTTTTGTTATGTTTACCAAGTATCAGTAGTAACTAGATCTTTAAGACATCTAAGGGATCTATGGATTAATTTTTGTTAGTAACTGATTCACCCCCCCTCTTAGTTACTCTACCTCTAATTCCAAAAAATACAAGTGTAACAATTAGCAATTTGACTATTTGGGAATCATGATCTTTGAGTTGACTTTACCATCAATTGTCGCAATTTTTTTCTCCAATAGTCCATATGCAAAACCCAATCTTCAACAATGCAAATGACTAGTTTTGCATGACAAAAATAAAACTTGAGTAGGCACCAAAGGGCTCAACATCTTTATTAGAGTTAACTTCTCCTTATACACTCCAAGCTCATAGCACCAACATCGGTTTAGTGTTTGCATGATCTTTCATTCCATTCAATTGTTGCAATGATATCAAGCTAATTCAAAGGTTCAACCCATAGACACATGCATGAGATGTATTGCTTATGCCTGCATATAAATAATTTTAAGGAACTCCAGAGTAATAGCAACATGCCTTTTGCTTTGTTGACATCAACAATTTCTAGATCGATGCCTATCCTTAAGTTGGATCTTTTTCCATACAATTTGATTGAAGTTGGACTGTGACTATTTGGAGATGATGAAGTGTATCACTTGAATTACAAATAAAAATTCAAGCCTTGAATTTAAACATGGAACCCAATCCATACATTTGAGTTGGTTGGCTGATTGTAATTTTGTATATTGAATTTGTGTCTTCAAGATTCACAACCAATGAAATTACATTTTTGAATATCTAAACTTATGAAACTTGAATCTATGAACCTAAATGTTTGGGCCTTTATTTTGCAAACTCAAATGTGAAGTTGAACTCTAACTTGGAGTTATGAACTTGATGGTTCAAGTTCAACATACCCCCACAATGCTATCTTCTACAGAAGTCACAATTTATAAATCATCATAAGCAATTAAAACTACATAAATTTTTCTCTATGGAACAAACTTCGAAGTTTATAATGTGGGTGCTAATAGCATGGTAATAGCTTGATCTAACTAGGGATGTGGGCCATAAGGGACACAAAGAATCCAACAATATTTGGTAAAAGACTCATGCCCTATCCAGAGGGCAATAGAGTGTATGGAACAAAGAAAACTGAAAGCTACTTGTAGAGAGGGAAAAAGAGGGAAACATGCCTAAACAACTAAACTACTAGCAAACCAAAACTATCAAGTAAACTACACCTATCCACAAAAAAAAAAAATTATAAATAAATAATATGACAAGTAGCCCATGCTCAAAAGAATGTACCTACCTGCTCATGGAAATCCATTAACTGGTTGAGAGAAATATATGCTGATATAAAAAAGTGGCTAGAAAATGAGATGCACCACTCCAAGAAACCATCAAGCAACAAATAAAATGATGGATTCAAGCATCATGTTTTGGAGCAACCTTTGAATCACTATTATGGTTCCAAAGAACCACTCATCTCCAAGGAAATCTAGTTGTAGCATTATAACATGATTTTTAATGAGGTAATTTGTGTCCGAGACACCTTTATGACCAGCCTAAAAAGACTCAAATTTAGGATTTGCACATAAATTCATCATGAAAAAGAAAGGATTTCCAATAGTCTACACCTTAGTATTTTCAAGACCCTTTCATGTTTTATGCTATGGTAACTTTTCACTAATCTCCATATAACCAAAATGGAAGCATTGATAATCAACATGCAAGAAACTCTCTATTTCAGCATTACCATCCTTAAGTTTTTCTTGATCTTGATGAACAATTATACTTTCTTGATCAAAGTAGCTGTCTAAATATATATCAGAAGTATTGAATCTAAAATATTCTAATTCTGAAAAGAAAACACCTAATGACAAGCTCTTTCTTGATTCACTATCAACAATACCCTTTAGAGGGTTTTGCTAATCTATCATAATTTATATTTGATCTTTCTCCTTGAGATGTATAATGAAAATGATAGATTTCATTTTCCCTCTGTGTATCAAGATAATAGTTGCCTTGTTAATCATATTGATTTATCACATTTTCCCAATTATCACCAATGGATGGGACATCACTAGATATTTCAAAAGAAAAAGATTTGAGTTCCTACAAGCTCACAGCCAGTGATGATCTTTCATGCAAATAATTATCACCAAGTTCCCCCTAGGTTAAAAACCTAGAAAAGCAAGTCATTATATCATATGATTAAGGAAGACACTGATCATTATTTTTAGCATTCAAACTAGATTCGTCTACCATATCCAAAGACTCATTTTTAGCAGGTGTGGCTTCATGATAGTCTTCATCACAATACTCAACACGTAGATGGTATACTGCAACCATATCATAGTGGTTGCTTTCAATCACAAGAGGTACTAGAAAATTTTCTTGGTAAACTATAAAATTTTGACAAGAAGAGACAAGGGGTGTTGATTTTATTTTCTTTTTGAGAATGAGCTTCTTCTTAGAACTCTCAATGTTCAAATAATTTTATTTTCCACCAAGGTAGTATTTCATTTGAGGAGTCCTTATAGATTTTAGGGCACTAAGAATCAAGTTATCATCCAACTTGATTGCCTCCTTTTGAGCATCTACCAAACCTTGGATTGCAAGGTGCCTTAACCCAAACTAAACTTCAACCTCCATTGTAGTAGTAAAAATGGCTAAATAATTAATTTAATTAGGTTGGTGAACTATAGGGATTTTACCAAAACTCTAGATTAATCTATCAACAAACTCCCTTACAGATTCATCCTCTTTCATTTGAATTTGTAAAAGATTTGTCAATAATTGATAGGCATCAATTGCGAGTTGAAACCTCTGAAGGAATTTTTCTTTAAGATTATCCCAAGTAGTGATACATTTGGCTAGTGGATTCTGAAACCATTTAGTGGCATTTTTCATGAGACTTTTAAAAAATAGCTTGACGGGTACATTCTCTTTCTACATGCCAAGAACACCACATGCAACAATGAAGGCTTTGATGTGGTCATTTGGATCTTGAGTCTTATCTCCAAAAAGCTTGGGAAGATTTTCCCATGATCTTTTAGGTAGGTCTGAATACTAGACCAAGGTAAATGGTTTGATCTAAGCCCCCATGGCTAAGTGGCAACTATAGCCATAATACACACTGGACTTCTTCAACCAAATCTGTTTAGAGTCACCAACCTCCATCCTTAGGTAGGTACCTTAAGATATTCAGAGAAAGAAAGCACTGGAACTACATTTTCTATCCCCAGTAGAGTTTCCAAAAATCTATTAGTGAATAGATTTTTCCTTCAACAAGAAATGTAAATAATGACTCAATATGCCCAAAAGGAAGAACAAAAAGTAGTAATAGTTGGAATAGTTATCATTGATTAATAACTATCCTCTAAATTTGGAGGTACAACTCCCTCATTCACATATTTGCAATGATATTAAATGATAGGATTCACCTTTAACCTACAGGTACTTAAGTTTTTTAGACATTCATTCATAGACATGAAATGAATGTGATTTCTAGATTTATAAACTATATAGAAGAATAAAGATGAGCAAGCAGTGACAAGACTACCTGGCCAATCTTTCTTATTACAAACAAAATGGAAGAAATATTTCTTCTCTTTATGAACAATGATTAACTATACAAAGACTACTTTTAAAATGAGACAACAAAAGTGATTGCATAATAGATATCAGTCTAAGAAATTCACACTTTAGATTCCAAAATTGACAATCAAAATTCCTACATTTCAAATACATAATAGCATAACCATAGGATTACTCTATTTATACAAATCAAATTAAATATAGTAAAACAAAATAAATTTCTGTTTTTCCCTTTTATAAAATAGAATTGTCTTCCCCCTACAGTAATTGTAGAACTTGTAGACCCAAAAGAAGAATCCCTATTATTTCTTCCATTGGCTGATTTATCTTCTTCCTGTAGATGATTATTAGTTACAACAATCAATTCTTAGATCTATTTTTATACTTCAATAAAGTGCTTTACACTTATGACAAATCAACTATCAGTGATGACTATCCCTCCACAAAAGCTCATAAAACCTATTTAGAAACATTATAAGGATTTACTTAATGTAACATTTTATTCTTTTAAACTAAACATAATTATAATCTTTGAAACCTCCCATGGTGTGGTGCCATGGTGAAGAAGTGTTGTCAACATTTGTGACTACCATTGACAATTTTGTTAGTGCTACACACAATAATTTGTATCTCAAAAACCAAGAATAATTTTAAAAATCACTTTATTGATATCTTAGGTAATTAGGCCTGTAGAAACATATCCAAAATTAAGCATGATATAATGGTTGGATAAAAAGTTATGGCCCCCGCAATATGACTATTTTTCTAACTGTAGCACATTTTTTATTTTCTTGTATGTTGATAGACCTGCATACATTCCATTATAACTTTTGACCTTGAATAAAATTTAAACATTTCTTTGATGAAGATTTAGGAAACTTTATTTTGGACAACATATCCAAAATTCAATAAGATCCAACAATGGAGCTAAAAGTTATGCCCTTTGCATTGTGACTGTTATTTTTCTATGCTAATAGAAATCTGTGGTTACATCCTGTATTAAAACTATAGCAATATATACACCAATACCTACACATAAATCACATGTTGGAGTTTCCTTGTTGTACATCTCATTATGTACAACCATCCTCTGGCCTTGGATCTTGGACTTTCGAGCAACTTATAACATCACATTTGCTTTGTATTTTATGCATAATAAAATGACCTTTCAAACTCTAAACTCAAACTTGAAGTTGAACTAAGTAGAAGGTTAAACTTCAACTTCAACTTTCCCATATGCAAATAGGAAGGCTAATGACTAGGAGAATGACTAGCCAAATTTTAACATTTCATGCTAATGATAGAACATTAACTTGCACTTGAGCTAACTCAAAGGTTCAACTTTGACTTCAACCTAGGAACTCCCAAGAATTAAACAATTGATTTGAATGATGAAGAAAAAATCAAACTATAACAATTAGAAATTTTACTATTCAAGAATCATGATCTCTAAATTGACTTTATCCCCAATTATCGCAAGCATTCTATCCAATAGCCCATATGCAAAAACCAATCTTCAACCATGCAATTGACATAGATTCCATGATAGACATCAGACTAGAGTGGGTTCCAACAACCTCAACATCTTTATTAGAGTCAAACTATCCTTATACTCTCTAAGCTTAGAGCACCAACATTGGTTTAGTATTTCAATTGTTGCAATGATATTAGGCCAAATTGATGGTTCAGCCCTTAGTCACACACATGAGATGTGTTTCTTATGCTTGTATATAGATAATTTTAAGGAACTCCTGAGTAATAGAAACATGCCTTTGGCTTTGTCAACACTAGCAACATCTAGATCGATGCTTATCTTTAACTTGGATAATTTTTCATACAATTTGATTCAAGTTGGATTGTGACTACGTAGAGATGATGGAGTGTATCACTTGAATGACAACTAAAACTTCAAGCCTTTGATTTGAACATGGAACCCAATCCATACATTTGAGTTGGCTGGCTAATTAAAATTTTAAATTTTTGAATTCGTGTCTTTAGGACTCACAACCAAAGAAATTACATTTCTCAATGTCAGAACTTGTGAAACTTGAATCACTGGACCTGAATGTTTGGGCCTTGATTCTGTAAACTCAAACATGAAGTAATGAACTTGATGGTTCAAGTTCAATATACCCCCACAATACTATCTTCTTCACAAGTCACAACTTATAAATCATCATTAGAAATTAAAAGCAAGCAAAATTTCCTCTATAGAGCTAACTTGGAAGTTTAGAATGTATGTGCTAATAACATGGTAACAACTTGTTCTATAGTCAATTTTTTCCTCTTTAATGGACTTCTAGTCAATAGCTAAACATGAATCTATATTCTTCTCTTCCTAATGATGGTCTAATTTCCCTAAATTATCCTCATAGGTGTCACCATATCTTCTACATCCTTCTTTAGGTCAGCCTTCAGCTTAGGTCAAATGATAAACCTTTCTCTATTTGATGGACCTTGGGTTGACAACTAAAATCTCTTTTCCTTTTCCTTCCTCATCCTCTATGGGTTTTCTTAACCCTTATTGTTCCTTCTTACTAGCCTTAAAATTTTTTTTTTTACTTTTCTTTCCTTTGTTAGGATTAACCATGGAAATAAATAATAGTTACATGCAAATATAAGGTCAATATAAAAAAATAATAGATCACACAAAAGAAAACATAAGACTTGTTGGTGTTTGAAAATGTTAAAACAGTGCTAAAACTGCTAAGCGACAAAAGGCTTAATACCTAGATATCAGTACATACACAACCTAAAGAATAGCCAATTCTCATTGTCACTTTCCTATGCAAAGTACTAGGACCCAACTTTAACAAAACCTCAGATAGTTTTCTACTCTTTTGGCTCTGTAAAGACCAGGGCGGGTGTACCCGAGGATGGTTCAAAAATGGAACAATTATATGAGAATTATTCTTAGTTTCATTTTGATTCTCATTTCTAAATCTTCAAACATGTACATAACTCTTACCAAATTGGTAAACACATCCCTTGAACAGATATGGCCAAGAAATCTTCTATAGATCTGCATATGTTTTCAACAGCAATGGCTAAATGAGGCTAAAACATTCCATGCAGGCAAGTGCTAGCCAACTTTGAATATCTTACAGGAAATAAAAGTAAAATTTGATTTTATAATGTATTTTGAAAAAACCAGTCATAATATACTTCTCTTTTGGCTGAAATAACTTTTGATCAGTGCCTAATCCATTGGGGTTCAGAGTCTATAGTAAATTCTTAGATCTAATTTGTTGCTTTGCAACAAATTCTTATCAGCAATTCTTATATGAATTTATCATTCAAAATTCCTTTTCAATACCTAAGCAATCTCATCACATTCATCAAAGCCTTTATTTAATCCATTGAATTAACAACAATAACAAATGGATGTACAACCCTACTAGATTGCAATCAATTGCATAAGCTTTTACTCACACAACATCAAGGTAGCTAAGTATTTAAAAGGAGACAGAATTCAGAAAGAACTGATATGGGGACAGTTCATAATTTGTATTCATTTCCTTTGAAAATGGTATATCCTTTACAATAGACCCAGAAAGACCTTCAGAAAAGAAGCACAGTTCTTTCTACATTCATGTATTCTCAAAAAATTTGTCAGAAAAGTATGCTAAAAACTTGCTTTTCAAATGTTTGGACCAAAAACAGGACTAAGCTCAATACTTAGTAAAAAAAGAATTCAGACCATTCTTTAGCCTTGGGATCTCACTTAAATAGTGTGAGATGCAACAAGCTTCAGGCTAATAAAGGTGACAGGTGTCCTTTCAAAAGAAAGACAAAAAACAAAATGACAGAAAGATTAACAACATTTCTTGGCGGGTTCGTTTCTGTTATGCTTCTGAATTGTTGAGACAAGAGCACGATCTGACCTTGCAGTCATTCTTCACTTTCAGAGTACATACCCATGAGGGTTGTAAGTGATGTATCATCTTCTGTTACCTGCAAACTCACTTTAACCTGGGGATTTTCCATGTCATCATTGTTGATTACAATGGTAACTATTACTTTTGCATCTTCTTCCTCATTGTCTCGTGACATCTGTTCACTAAACTGATTTTTCCACTTATTAAAAGTATCATCATCTAGCCAATCAAAACTTAGAGTTTCTTTGTGTATCTTTATTAAAGAATTTGCATTTTCCTCTAAATCATCAAATTCTTTTATCATAGTAGTATAATACAATTGTACTTTTACCAGCTCCTCATTTGTCTTTACCCAAAACCAATGGCCAGTCTCACTGATGATGTTTATTATTCTGTTATCGAATAATTCATCCATTTCCTTTTTCCATTTTTCTTTTTCCTTTACTGTATCAACAGATTCTAAAGCACAAGGAAATAGGGTGAATTTTTCAGCAAGATATTTTGAAAAACAGAGTATCAATCTTCTCTGTAAAGAATCTCTTTCATTTTCAAAATTTTCTAACTTATTCAATAAATCAAAAATCTTTTCAACTTGATGATAAGGCATTTGGACTAAAGATATACATATAATTGTAACATCATTATTTCTCTGTCTCCATTTCTGTGCAAGAGAATCTAGTCCATCCTTTTCTTTATTCAACTCATCCATGAGGGTTACAATCCTTGTTAACTGATCATAAAAAGTTGACCATTGTATTTTATCCCTCAAATATGTCACACCCTGCTTCCATTTTTCTTCCTGCTGATTTCTAAATTCTATCTGCCATGCATGTAATTTGGTTTTTTCTGCTTCAAATTCCTCTGCAGTATAGAATTGGGGTCTTTCAGGGGTGTCTGGTATTTCAATGATAGGGGTTAATCCAACAGATGACTGTGGAGGATATGCAATTCTCAGTGTACTAGATTCTCCCACTTTCCTTTTTCCAAGTATCTTCTGCAATTGAGATACCTTGTTTTCCAGCTCAATTCTCTTTTTTACCTCTTGATTGTAAGCATCCACCACTATTTCATATTTACTGTGTAAATCAATCATTTCCTTCTCTTCTCTTTCTGCAGTGGCCAAGGCAAATTTAGAATAATCCACATTCATGTGGGCTGCCTGTACATTTGAAGTATCAACAACTCTCCTTACAATGATACTCCCTATTAGTCCTGAATCATCAGGCTATGATGCAGTAGTCTTGGATCCTCTTCTCAGGGACCACATAACAAGGGTAGCTTGATCATTATTGAATGCTGTACCCAAGAATTCCTCTTTATTTGGGTCCCATAGTCCTAAATTATTTGATACAGAATTAAAAATTAATGCATCAGCAATATCGCAATTGGGCAATAATAAAATATTTTCACTTTTTACCTTCTGTCTACCCTGATCAGGGGTTATATTCTGGAACTCTTGCATCATTTGTTCCTTTATTTGATTTTGAATGGAGGCCTCATCCATTTCTGGATGCTCTTTTTTCATATTCTTACACCTTTGCTCAAAAATGTGCATGTTTACCCTCCATGCAAACTGATGGAAAGCCCTAAATCTTACAAAACTGTTATCAGACAAAAATTGTTGACTGGCTTGTTCCAAAACATGGTCCAATTCCCCTCCTCTGAAATCTGCTACATTTAATTCAAAACTTGGCACAGGAGGTTCCTGGGGTTTCCCTTCATCAATTTCTGCTTGTGTAAAAAAAATTTCTCCTTGTGACCCCATTTGTTCAAATTGCTCATTGGTGAGCTGCTCTTCCTCAATTCTCATTGGAGTTTGAGAAGGTGAGTAACCTTCATCAGGGGATTCTTCTTCCCTTATTATTTTTCTTCTCTTGGGAGAAGGTTCAGGGGGTCTTTCTTCTAGGACAGTACTGGTAGATTCAACTACCTATTTTTCTTTGTGTACAATGGCCATCTACTGCCGAACAATAGTATATCCTATCTTCTTTCGTACCACTAGCGGACCCATTCTAATGTTGGGCGTGAAACCCAATTTTCTCATAACCTCTCTGGCTTTATCTAGAAAAGAATCAATAAAATGTTGTTTCTTCTCATTCATTACTTCCATTATCTCAGAGAAAGTACTCATGAGCTTATTTATCTTATTTTCTTTGGTTGCAGCATTACTAAGAGGATTGTAATCTTTGTCAAAACAATTAATGAATTCCAAAACTTTTGAATAGACTCTCTATTTTTCTTTCTTTATTTCTTGCTCATGGAGAGAATATTCATTTCTTATTATATCTTCAGGAAAATAGAATTCATGCTGAATTGGACGAAGCTTGATTCTAAGTCTAAGAGTAGAGTTAAAGAAACCTTCTGTATCACAAAAATGAGCATGAGACACTGCCATCTTATATTGATCAAAAATTTTGTGGAGAAAGATCCACCCTTCTTTAGTTATCACAAACTGGTGGGCTATAGTGCAAGTAGGAAAAATTGATCCTGTCCCCCTTTTGTGCAAAAAGGCCTCCTCCACTCCTCCCAACTGCCACAAAAATTCAGCTATCCCTACCTTTAAAGGTAGCTGATAGGGTAGTACATGGGGTGTTCCTTTGAATCCATAGACCCTAATGACAGTTGAGACTGAATATGGGATAATATCTCCCCAATTATGTGAAACTTTTAGATTATGGGGTTTGTCCATAAGCCTAACAAGATGCATTAGTGCCTTAGGAATTCTAAGATTATCACTCAATATGAGGCATCTTAGTTTGGAGGAAAAGTGCCTATCAAATCTAACAAAGCTAGCATTTTTTGCTTCCCAAGTCATGTCTGCACTCCATAATTGGACTAGCAGTGCCTCCCCCTCTTGTTCCCTATTTAAAACCATTTCTTTACCAAAATAAGTGGCCCCTTTAAAAAGAAACATATGCATCAATAGGGAGTACTAACCCCAAACCTTTTCCACTTTGCCCTTTGCAAACCCCACCAATCCCTGGTGAATCTCATTAGCCAAGTAAGATGTAAAATCAAAAATTATTTCCACACCAATAGAGGAGATTTGGGTGATCATATACATAAAGCTCACCGGAATAAAATCTTCTTCGCCCTCTCTGAAGACTCTGCATAGGGTCCTATATATCTCTATTGCCCTGGCATTAAAGCATGATTTCTTGAATGGTTCTTTAGAAGATGATGTTATGGTTGGGAGGCCTCCAATTCGGCCTATGTGGGCTTTCAATGCACCTTGTCTAACTACATCCCTTTTGGATATATATTCTTTTTTTAACTCTATCAAATTAATGGGCACATGATACATAGTGAGAGGTCCCAGACTAAAAACCTTCCTAATCTCCTTGGGACTGATGGTAACTAAAGCCTCACCATCCATTCTTCTAACTACCTTAGTGGCTTGGTCATAATTTTTTGCTATAGCTTCAAGTAGGTCAAAATCCATAAACACACTGGGGACAACAAGCTTTCCAAGATCAAAATTCCATATATTGGCATGAGGAGCATATAACTTCCTTTCCACAAACCATTTTTTGAATAAACTCAAACCAGTTTGAGAAGTTTGAGCATCCTGAATCCAATTACCCTTATCATACAATCCATCAGCTATCCTTAGCCTAGGGTTCAGTGAGGTTAACCTCTTAACTTGCACCGTTTCTACAGTAGACTCAAGAAGCAACTCAACCAAATCATCATGCAAATTTCTCTCCAAGTAGTTTATTGCACCTGAAAATCCCTTCTTCGGAGGCATCTTGGGCTATGTTTTTAGAACTTAAAAGCTCATGAAGATTATGGTAGTATTACTTACTTGAATTCTTTCTCTTTTTTCCTTTGTATTCCTACAAATTTTCCGCAAACAGACAACTTGAAAAATTTTATCAAACCTTGGCACGCTTTTCTTTCAGTAATTGCTTCTGCACAAGAATGGCTCCAAATCTTTTCTCGCGTGAAATGAAACTGATGAAATCTGTCTGTATTATACTCTATTTTTCCTCACAGACGAAGCTTTCTTGTCTAATTAATACAGAGAGTGGCAATACATTTTTCATTTAAAACTGCGTTGTCGATCTTCAAAGATCCTACGATCATGTGGTACAGAGAGAACAACTAGGAGTTATATTTGCCATGTCAGTTATTTTACCCAATGAGAACTTGCCACGTACATAATTCTTTCTTTGATGGTGCTTATATTTGGACCCACTGACGACTGAGAACACGTGTCAGCATGTCGCTACTTCGTTATGCATAAAGAACGAGCACCTTGCCATAGTGAAGCGGCCACAATCGTTGATCTGATCCAAAAATGATCGAAAGATATGCTACAGGGCTTCTTAAGAAGGAAGGTGGTGGGCGCAACTCGCTATGTCACTATAATTATCTCCCTCGCAACTCTTCATAGTGAGGAGACAATAGCCATTGATCACTTACCAAATCAAAGGTGAGGAAAAATTACAGGATCTCCTGATTTATATTTGCTATGTCGCATGGCTTAACAAGCATGCAACTTTTCATAGTGAGGTAGCGAGCTCCGTTGATCCACTTCAAGCTGACGTTCGAGATTTTTTGTACATTCAGTCAGATAGGTATTAATGAGAATCGGATCTCTACATAGTTGGCACATGTCAAAATTTACCATAGTCATTTATCATTCCACGTTACCAAAGATCTTGCCGATCTTTTACCATTTTACAGGGCCTCGCTAACTCACTAATGATGAAGCACCTGAATTTTTCAATAGTGAGGTAGCGAGCTCCGGCACTCAAAAGGATTCCATGCTAGAAAATGCAAGGGTTACCTAGTAATCACTTCTATTAATTAAAACTGATGCTGACAATGGTATTTATGACTGGTCATGCCACTTGGTGTAATTATGATACAAGCAAGATGCAATGTCATCATCTTCAGATTTTCACGTGGCCTCGCTACTTTACTAATGGTGAAGTGCCTAATTTTTTTGATAGTGAGGTGGCAGAACGTCCGGTAAAACCATCATTCCAGCTCTGATGTCAGATATTCTAGTGGGTCCCTATCCTTTTTTGGATGGTAACTTGCAAAGTGTACCTGCACAATAAATCATTTAATAAGAAAATCTGCGATCGCCGTATCTTCACTTTACGGTTCTGCCTCTTAAAATACTCAACACTCGTTACCTCACCATACTTAATAAGCATGCAACTTTTCATAGCGAGGTAACGACAATGGTAGATCTAGTTGGATCTGACGGTTGGGACAAAAAGGAAGAAAAGGTAACCCGGGCAGAAAGGAAAAGGAATATGACAGCATATTCATCTCTTTTGAAAATTCAAAATTTCGCACCCGACAATTTATGAATAGAGATGATATAGGGTTTACATGATGATTATTTCTTATGGATGAATTATCCAAAACCTTATGCTTCACTTAGGAATAGAACGTTTGACTTTTCTATGATTTAACAGAAAACTTCTATTACACAAAAAGTCAGACCAACAGTGGCTCTATCTGGGGATGATAGACTACTTGAGTCCATGCAAGAATTCAGAATCTATGGGAGAGCAGACTACACATTCGGTAAGGTGACAACTTCTTCAGAGAGCACAAGGCAACACACAAAAACAAAGACCCAGACTGTACAAGGATTTACAGAAAAAAAGGCGACAGGAAACCCTAAAGCTACTGTTCATGGAAGAAAATAAGTATTTTTTCAAGAAAAATACCTCTTCAAGAACTGTCCATGAATTGGCAATTCAAGAATATTATCAAATATATCTTTGATTATATAAGAATCTTCACCCCAAGCATTCTCAATGAGATATGGGCCTAGCCAAATGGGATCAAATTTGCCATGTTTTCCTTTATCTTCAATTCTGGCATTCCACATTAAGACTAGGTTTCCATTTTCAAATTTCTTGTTTATAGTTCTTTTATCATAGAGTGTTTTAACTTGCAACTACAACTTTTGGTTCCTCAGAGATGCTTCTCTTCTGGCTTTGGTCAATCCTACCAATTCATCCATTCTTTCTTTCATTTCATCAGTAGTATCTTCATCATATGACTGGATGTAATTGTATAGTCCCATCAAGTTGTTCTGGGGCATTCTAGCTTGAATTCCATGCACTAAATCAAATGGAGCTACCCCGATTGCCTTCTTTACAGTTACTCTATCAGCCCATATTTCCAACTGTAACTTGGAATCCCATGACCTTTTATTATCATCCAAGGTTCTCTTAATGATTTTCAACAGGCTTTTATTTGTGGACTCAGCTTGTCCATTCCCTGTGGATGATAGGGATCAGATGATGATCTTGTCATTCCATATTTATCACAAAATTTGATGAACTCCTCAGACCTAAAACACATAGCATTATCTGTGACAATTCTCTGTGGACATCCAAATCTAGAAATAATATTATTCAATAGGAAATTATTTACCACTTTACTTGTTGCATTTCTAGTAGGGATAGCCTCTACCCATTTCGTAAAGTAGTCAGTAGCAACCAAAATCCAAGAATAGCCAGTGCTAGACTTGGGGAAAATTTCTCCTATGAAGTCCAAACCCCATTGTTGAAAAGGTGCTTGAGTTTCAACTAGCTTCAGTGGAGTATTTCCTGAGAATTTTAGCTTTCTAGCAAACCTCTGACAAGGATCACATTTCTTAACCATAACTTGAGCATCCTTGAACAAAGAAGGCCACCAGAATCAAGCCCTCATTATCTTATGCGCAGTTGTTTTGGCCATGTAATGTCCTCCACATACTTTAGCATGCATTTCTTTCAAAATCTCTTTTGCCCTTTCTTTGTCAACACATCTCAACAGAACTCCCTCAAAGTTTCTCCACCATAAATTATTTTGAACCATTACATACCTGATGCCTTGCAATTTAGTATTCCTTTTTTCATTATCAGGAAGATGGGGGGGAACTTCCATATGTTGCAAGTAATGTATAACATTGGTGTACCAGTCACACTGGTCCACGTCGTAGAAATCAGCTTTGAGATCATCATTTACCAGGTTTATCTGATTAGCTTCTAGATTAGTTTCGGCCATGAGTTTGGCCAAACCTTGACCTCTTACTAACTTAGTTATCTGCATATCAATGTTAAATTCTTGGATTCTATTGATCCATCTACATCTCCTTCCTGACACTTCCTACTGAGAGAATATATCCTTAACTGCAGCACTAGGTACAAAGGAAATAATAGTAGCACCTACTAAATAACTTCTGAATTCTTTTATAGCCTTTACCAAAGCATATACTTGTTTTTCATTTATTTCATACTTTAGCTCAACATGCTGCAGGGATTTGCTAAAAAAGGCAATAGGCTGCTCATATCCTTCTTGATTTTTCTGTAATAAAACTATAGCTACAGTATGGAATGATGCAAAAGAAAAAATATGCATGGGTTTTGCATAATCTGGGGTCCTCAACATTGGAGCATTCTTTATTGCAGTTTTTATATCCTAGAATGCCTGTGAAGGTTCACCATTCCAATCTATGACAGCTCCTTTCTTGAGCATTTTTGAAATGGTTATACTAATTTCAGAGAAATTGGTAACAAACCTCCTCAGAAAATTTACCTGGCCAAAAAAGGACTATATACCTTTCACATTTTTAGGTTTGGGGATTTTATCAATAGCTATTACCCTTTCTGGGTCTATTTTTACCCCATCATTAGACACTATATGTCCTAATAACTTTCCTTCTGTGACCCCAAATGAGCATTTCTTTGGGTTTAAAGATACCCCATATTCCAGGGCTTTTATAAAAAAAAATTCCAAGTGTTTGCAGTGATCTTCAACCTTGTTAGAATACGCTGTAAGATCATCCTGGTACACAACTATAAATTTGTCAATATACTCATGAAATGCTACATCCATGGCTCTTTGGAAAGTAGCTCCTGCATTAATCAAGCCAAAAGGCATCCTCACATACACATATGTTCCCCAAGGGGTTGTGAAGGCTATTTTGAACTGTTCACTTTCTTTTACCAGAACTTGATTATATCCAGAAAAGCCATCCATCATTGACATCAATTCAGAGCCGGTCACTTGTTGTAACATGGCTTCCATATTAGGTAAGCCATAATTATCTGTTAGAGATGCAATGTTTAGATTTCTAAAATCAACACAAAGCCTAATATCTCCATTCATTTTTCTCACAGGAACAAGGTTTGAAACCCAAGTGGAATGCCTAATTGGTTTGATTATTCCAGCATCTCTCAGTTTTGTCAGTTCTTCCTGCATTTTTGGGGCAAGGGTAGGATTGATTGGCCTCTGTTTTTGCCTAAAAGGTCTTACATTTTCCTTCAATGGTATGACATGCTGGAAAAGATCTTCCCTGTAAGCTTTAAGGTCATCATATGACCAAGCAAAAACATGCTTTTACTTTCTAAGTAGGTCAATCAATTCTTTTTTGATTTGAATAGGCAGATCTTGGCAATTGTAAACCCTTTTAGGAACTTCATCCGTACCCAAATTCATTTCTTCTAGCTCCTGGGGTTTGGGGTCATTTACTCCTGATTTTACTCTGTCTTGGTTATCAAAAATATTCTCCAAGACTACCAACCCCTTCGGCATCTTATTTGTTTTTAATTGCATTATTTCTTGACCAAAAATGGTTTCTTTCCCATTTATGGTTTCAATCAATCCATTGCAGTCCATCTCCTGACCATGGTATTTGTCTTCATTTAGCAAAAAATTTGTAATATCTTTGTCATCTTCAAACACGTGCCAATTTTCAATGTTTTCAGGTATAGAAGGTCTATTTTGGACCTCAATCTGGGAGATTCTTGCAAATGATATTTCTTTTGGTTTGATGGCTACATTTGCCAGAAGATTAGCCATTTTATTTTGGGTCCTATCTCGCCATGAGATCCCAAATACATCAAAGAATTATATTTGATCCTAGACTGCATTTCTATATTGTTTTAATCTCCTATTTTTTAAGGAGTAGGTTCCTTTGATCTGAGAGATGATCAGTTCAGAATCCCCTATGACACACAATTTCTTAATTTTGTGGTGTGTGGCCACTTTGAGTCCTAGCAGCAATACTTCATATTCAGCGATGTTATTAGTGTAGGCAAACTTCAAGGTGAATGAATACCTGAAGATGTTATTTTCAGGGGACACAAAGACTACACCTGCCCTTGCACCCTCTTTAGAACTAGCCCCATCAAAGAACATTGTCCATAATTTTGGTGAATTCATGCAACATTCAACCTCATTTTCAATGATATTAGGAAAGTTTTCCACTTCCTAAATAATTAATTCAGCCCTGAAAGCATTAATCCCAGTGTCTAGGAAACAAGTGGTATCTTTGTCGATTTCTTCACCTAAGATGTGGTTAACCCTTGGTTCCCTATTTACCCTGACAGCTTTGTCCCCTATATAGAAGGTGGCATAAGTAAGGTCACATTGTAGGCTCCCCCCATGGCAGCACTCCATTTTCTGGAAAGTAGCATCCCGTAGTGTGGAGGTATATCTACCACAAGGACAGACATGGTTAGTTCTACCTCAGGAAATGCAGCCAGTTTGAATGGTAAGGCATTTATAGTACCTATTACTGGAACCTCTCTAGCATCCATCCCTCTGCATATGCCTTTCTTAGTATCCACCTTCAATCCTAGGGCTTCCATTACTTTGAAAGGCATTATAGTGTTGGAAGCTCCAGAGTATATCATACAATTTTTTAAGCTTTTCCCTTTTATCATTAGACTAAGGAAAAAAGGATCAATATCTTCTATGAATGCAACTGATGAATCATCTAAAAACATCTGAGGAATCTAGGATATAATACCATTGTCCTCCATTATTAATGGGGTCTGTTGGGCTACAGCTTGATCATCAATAATATTTTTGTTTGCTATTCCACCCAACCATGACAAAGCCTTATTCTTATGCTCTTCAATTCTAAAAAGCTCAGACAAGGGCACTTTTACAATAATTTGAGATAATGTGGAAATCATATCAATAGGTTCAACCATAGTAGGTTTTACAATAGTACATGGAATCGAAGTCTTTTGAGTAGTAAGCACCACTTTTTTCTTGGCAACATCCGGTTCTGATTTCTCTGGTTGCACTACCATTTTTGTTGCTTCACCTATCTAAAATTGAACCTTCTTCTTTGGTTCCCATTTCTGACCCTTGTTCTCCTTGATCTTAGGCACATCTATACTGACTTTCTTGTGTTGATCATTCATCTTATGAGTGGTGTCTTTGATGAACACACTAGATGGCCTTCCTGCATCATTACTTATTGCTCTATTTCTCAAATTATAATTACTATGGACTTGTGAAATCATTTCAGCTGTAATTCTATCAATTTCCTCCTTGGAGGGGATTCTTAAATTTGTGAGACCTATGTCAGAAAATGTATTGCATACCTTATCTGTATCATTCTCTTCATCATCTAAAAATATTTGCTAATGATGTAACTGGTAAGCAATTCTCTGGCTAGTAACATCATTCTCAAGTTTTTCTGAATCAGAATCTATCAAATCATCACATGTGTTCACCATATTGCAGCTTATATCGTCATGGTTTTTCTCTTCAGTTTCTTCTTCCGCCTGCACTCCTTGAGCTTGGGTGAACGACTGGGAAACAACACAATAATCAGAAGAATGAGGTGATTGGCCTATAATGCACCATGATACATCATCATTCATGTTTACAGTGTTCCTTTGCAGGGGGTCTGGAGTACCCTTATCTTTCATATTTTGGGTCTAGTTGGGAACTGGTTTACCATCTTTCCACTGAGTGGTGTAAGGGTAATTCTGCATCCTAGGCTATCTATTGAAATTATTGTTATTCAGAGGGATTCTCTCAGCAACATTTGGCTTATTGAAACTAGTGGGATTCATCTTCTTGAGCATTTCTAAAACTTGGCTTATAGTAGGTTCTTCAGGCTTTTTTCCTATGGGAGTTTTGTCATCCTCCCTTTTATTATTATTCTTAGGATTAAAAAGCTTAGGATCATCCCTCCTCCCTAGTTTTCCAGATGCCTTTCTATTATTTTCTATATTCACTGCAACTCTATATGCATCTCTTAAAGTTTTAGGATCCTTATCTCTTAGTTGATAGGCCATTTTGCTATCAAAAGCATTGAAATAGGTTGTGAGACAGACGTCTTCATTTAACCTCATAAACTGAAAAAGTTTGTACATCCCCTTTTGAAATCTCACATTGAAATCAAATGTGGATTCATTTGGATTCTTCTTGATATTGTTGAACTCATTCAACATGAATCCTACATTACTATTGTCCCCATATTGCTCTTTGAACAATTTCTCCAAATCACTCCATGAAGTAATACTATCATTAGGCAACCTCCTAAACCAATCCCTTGCATCCTCATTTAGTGAATGCACAAATAATTTCATCACCATGTCCTCATGTTCAACTTCATAATCATTCAGCATGTCAATGAAAATTCTCAAATGTTCTTCACTAGTAACAACATTATTTCCAGAAAACTTAACCACTTTATCCCTTAAATCAAAAGATATGGGATGGGGGGCACCAGGAATACTGACAAATGATATTTGTCTATATTTTTTGAGGTATATAGGTTTCTTCTGGAAACCAAGAACATTAGAAGTACTAGCTGTATTAGCTTGACTCAGGGGAGCAGCTTGGGACAGCTGTGGTGGGACAAATGGGACTTGAGTGCCAATATTGGAAGATGAGGTAGGAGCAGATTGGGGTACTTTCTGAGTCAGGATTATGGGACCACTAACTGGTGCAGGATTTGTAGGTGGGATAGAAAAACTAGGCCATGAATTCAATACAGAATTAGATTTTATGAATTGGATTTTCCTTCTGGTTTCTGCAGCTTGAGCTTCATTCTCAACCTTCTCAAGTTCTTTTGCAAGGTCTTCCCTCTCTTTTTGAGCCTTCTCTAGATCTAGATCTAATTTAGATATGGAGGGTTGTACAAGTTTTCTCGGTATAGCTTGAGGCTCATTTATTTGGATTCCTATAGCCTTGCCTTTCCCTTTATCTGGAACTATTCCAGTGGACTCTACCGGATCAACTTGAATGGGTTTATAAGCTTGAACTTGAGAAATAATTGGTTCTTGCCTTTGATTTAGGCATTTCTCCTGTTGTTGAACTTTAGCTCTCAGATTATCAACATCTCCAAAGACATCCTTATGGAGAGTTGTGGTATTCTCTTCTAATTTTTTGTTTTGCTCTTTCAAAGCAGTCATCCTTCTTAGCAGAGTATCTCTTTCTATTATTGCATCCAAAGTGGCTCGCTCCCTTTCCTTTTCAAGATGAATGTGTTTAGCTTCTTCCTCAGCAATCCATTTCTTCAAAAATCCTATTTCAGATTGCACTTCTTTAGAGTCTGCAGAGGTTGCCTTGGAATCAGCAGGGTCATCCAGATCTATAAGGTTTGGTTCCATATAAGGGGCTACTCTGGGATTAAAAGGATTATCAGATGAACTCCTAAATCCTAGCCTACAATTTGTATCTGCTACAGGCTCTGGTCTTAAGGAAGCAATTCCCATAGTAGATACGTCTTTGTCTTGAAAAACTCTCTTATCTAGTAATGGGGTACTGAAAATACCTCCTAAGAGTCTTGTAGTTTTGGATTCAGAGCTAAGCGAAGATGACTCTCTTCCTATTACTGGTTGATAATGAGAATTTACAGAGGCATTACCTCTAGGCTTCCAAGTAGGATTTGGATATGTTCTTTTCTTATTTTGGTTCTTCCTACTACCTTGGGGTAGATCAGTATACATTGATACATCAGGATTGGCTCTCATGTAAGCCCTTGTGTTTTTTCTCTTGTCAGCCATATTCTTCTTTTGTTACAATAAGCACTAGCTTCAAAACCTTGACTAAGTCGCCACCCTCTTTTGGGAAAAAATATAATAACACTTTTATTGATAGAAAGAAAATAATACACAAGTAGGAACAAAAATACGGCACAGATAGACCAATCATTGATGTTGTAAGACTGCAACTCTTGCTTGTTAGATAAGACACTTGGATAAGCTGGATGCATCAGTGTGTAGCAATGGTATTTAGGTTATATCTTCTTTAAATCTTCAAGGTTTGACACTAAAGATTCCCTTATAGCCACGGGAAAAATAAAGATCACACGACACACTCATACATAGTAAGACTAAAGACAACTGCAGTACTTTTTACAGATGTATTAGACAGTCCCAAGCGGAGTCGCCATTTTGTTGGTGTTTGAAAATGTTAAAATAGTGCTAAAACTACTAAGAAACAAAAGGCTTAATACCTAGATATCAGTACATACACAACCTAAAGAATAGCCAATTCTCATTGTCACTTGCCTATGCAAAGTACTAGGACCCAACTTCAACAAAACCTCAGACGGTTTTCTACTCTTTTGGCTCTTTAAAGACCAGGGCGGGTGTACTCGAGGATGGTTCAAAAATGGAACAATTATATGAGAATTATTCTTAGTTTCATTTTGATTCTCATTTCTAAATCTTCAAAAATGTACATAACTCTTACCAAATTGGTAAACACATCCCTTGAACAGATATGGCCAAGAAATCTTCTATAGATCTACATATGTTTTCAACAACAATGGCTAAATGAGGCTAAAACATTCCATGCAGGCAAGTGCTGGCCAACTTTGAATATCTTATAGGAAATAAAAGTAAAATTTGATTTTATGATGTATTTTGAAAAAACCAATCATAATATACTTCTCTTTTGGCTGAAATAACTTTTGATCAGTGCCTAATCCATTGGGGTTCAGAGTCTATAGTAAATTCTTAGATCTAATTTGTTGCTTTGCAACAAATTCTTATCAGCAATTCTTATAAGAATTTATCATTCAAAAATCCTTTTCAATACCTAAGCAATCTCATCACATTCATCAGAGCCTTTATTTAATCCATTGAATTAACAACAATAACAAATGGATGTACAACCCTACTAGCTTGCAATCAATTGCATAAGCTTTTACTCACACAACATCAAGGTAGCTAAGTATTTAAAAGGAGAAAGAATTCAGAAAGAACTGATATGGGGATAGTTCATAATTTGTATTCATTTCCTTTGAAAATGGTATATCCTTTACAATAGACCCAGAAAGACCTTCAGAAAAGAAGCACAGTTCTTTCTACATTCATGTATTCTCAGAAATTTTGACAGAAAAGTATGCTACAAACTTGCTTTCCAAATGTTTGGACCAAAAATAGGACTAAGCTCAATACTTAGTAAAAACAAAATTCGGACCATTCTTTAGCCTTGGGATCTCACTTAAATAGTGTGAGATGCAACAAGCTTTAGGATAAAAAAGGTGACAAGTGTCCTTTCAAAAGAAAGACAAAAAACAAAATAACAGAAAGATTAACAACATTTCTTGGCGGGTCCCTTTATGTTATGCTTCTGAAATTTTGAGACAAGAGCACAATCTGACCTTGCAATCATTCTTCACTTTCAGAGTACATACCCATGAGGTCTATAAGTGATGTATCATCTTCTGTTACCTGCAAACTCACTTTAACCTGGGGATTTTCCATGTCATCATTGTTGATTACAAGGGTAACTATTACTTTTGCATCTTCTTCCTCATTGTCTCCTGACATCTGTTCACTAAACTGATTTTTCCACTTATTAAAAGTATCATCATCTGGCCAATCAAAACTTAGAGTTTCTCTTTGTATCTTTATTACAGAATTTGTATTTTCCTCTAAATCATCAAATTCTTTTATCATAGCAGTATAATACAATTGTACTTTTACCAGCTCCTCGTTTGTCTTTACCCAAAACCAATGACTAGTCTCACTGATGATGTTTATTATTTTGTTATCGAATAATTCATCCATTTCCTTTTTCCATTTTTCTTTTTCCTTTACTGTATCAACAAATTCTAAAGCACGAGGAAATAGGGTGAATTTTTCAGCAAGATATTTTGAAGAACAGAGTATCAATCTTCTTTGTAAAGAATCTCTTTCATTTTCAAAATTTTCTAACTTATTCAATAAATCAAAAATCTTTTTAACTTGATGATAAGGCATTTGGACTACAGATATACATATAATTGTAACATCATTATTTCTCTATCTCCATTTCTGTGCAAGAGAATCTAGTCCATCCTTTTCTTTATTCAACTCATCCATGAGGGTTACAATCCTTGTCAACTGATCATAAAAAGTCAACCATTGTATTTTATCCCTCAAATATGTCACACCCTGCTTCCATTTTTCTTCCTGCTGATTTCTAAATTCTATCTGCCACTCATGTAATTTGGTTTTTTCTGCTTCAAATTCCTCTATCGTATAGAATTGGGGTCTTTTAGTGGTGTCTAGTATTTCAATGATAGGGGTTAATCCAACAGATGACTGTGGAGGATATGCACTTCTCAGTGTACTGGATTCTCCCACTTTCCTTTTTCCAAGTATCTTCTCCAATTGAGATACCTTGTTTTCCAGCTCAATTCTCTTTTTTACCTCTTGATTGTAAGCATCCACCACTATTTCATATTTACTGTGCAAATCAATCATTTTCTTCTCTTCTCTTTTTGCAGTGGCCAAGGAAAATTTAGAATAATCCACATTCATGTGGGCTGCCTGTACATTTGAAGTATCAACAACTCTCCTTACAATGATACTCCCTATTAGTCCTAAATTATTAGGATGTGATGCAGTAGTCCTAGATCCTCTTCTCAGGGACCACATAACAAGGGCATCTTGATCATTACTGAATGCCGTACCCAAGAATTCCTCTTTATTTGGGTCCCATAGTCCTAAATTATTTGATACAGAATTAAAAATTAATGCATCAGCAATATCGCAATTGGGCAATAATAAAATATTTGCACTTTTTACCATCCGTCTACCCTCATCAGGGGTAATACTCTGGAACTCTTGCATCATTTGTTCCTTTATTTGATTTTGAATGGAGGCCTCGTCCATTTCTGGATGCTCTGTTTTCATATTCTTACACCTTTGCTCAAAAATGTGCATGTTTACCCTCCATGCAAACTGATGGAAAGCCCTAGATCTTACAAAACTGTTATTAGACAAAAATTGTTGACTGGCTTGTTCCAAAATAGGGTCCAATTCCCTTCCTCTGAAATCTGCTACAGTTAATTCAAAACATGGCACAGGAGGTTCCTGGGGTTTCCCTTCATCAATTTCTGCTTGTGTAACAAAAATTTCTCCTTGTGACCCCATTTGTTCAAATTGCTCATTAGTGAGCTGCTCTTCCTCAATTCTCATTGGAGTTTGAGAAGGTGAGTAACCTTCATCAGGGGATTCTTCTTCCCTTATTTTTTTTCTTCTCTTGGGAGAAGGTTCAGGGGGTCTTTCTTCCAGGATAGTACTGGTAGATTCAATTACCTATTTTTCTTTGTGTACAATGGGCATCTGCTACCGAACAATAGTATATCCTGTCTTCTTTCGTACCATCAGTGGACCCATTCCAATATTTGGGTTGAAACCCAATTTTCTCATAACCTCTCTGGCTTTATCTGGAAAAGAATCAATAAAATGTTGTTTCTTCTCATTCATTACTTCCATTATGTCAGAGAAAGTACTCATGAGCTTATTTATCTTATCTGTATTGGTTGCAGCATTACTAAGAGGACTGTAATCTTTGTCAAAACAATTAATGAATTCCAAAACTTTTGAATATACTCTCCATTTTTCTTTCTTTATTTCTTTCTCATGGAGAGAATATTCATTTCTTATTATATCTTTAGGAAAATAGAATTCATGCTAAACTGGACGAAGCTTGATTCTA
Organism: Cupressus sempervirens; assembly: GCA_028749045.1. NCBI lineage: Eukaryota > Viridiplantae > Streptophyta > Pinopsida > Cupressales > Cupressaceae > Cupressus > Cupressus sempervirens. Next base: position 126,350,798 of record CM053789.1, on the reverse strand, counting down.
AGTCTAAGAGCAGAGTTAAAGAAACCTTCTGTATCACAAAAACGAGCATGAGACACTACCATCTTATATTGATCCAAAATTTTGTGGAGAAAGATCCACCCTTCTTTAGTTATCACAAACTGGTGGGCTATAGTGCAAGTAGGAAAAATTGATCTTGTCCCCCTTTTGTGCAAAAAGGCCTCCTCCACTCCTCCCAACTGCCACAAAAATTCAGCTATCCCTACCTTTAAAGGTACCTAATAGGGTAGTACATGGGGTGTTCCTTTGAATCCATAGACCCTAATGACAGTTGAGACTGAATATTGGATAATATCTCCCCAATTATGTGAAACTTTTAGATTATGGGGTTTGTCCATAGGCCTAACAAGATGCATTAGTGCCTTAGGAATTCTGGGATTATCACTCAATATGAGGCATCTTAGTTTGGAGGAAAAGTGCCTATCAAATCTAACAAAGCTAGCATTTTTTGCTTCCCAAGTCATGTCTGCACTCCATAATTGGACTGGCAGTGCCTACCCCTCTTGTTCCCTATTTAAAACCATTTCTTTAGCAAAATAAGTGGCCCCTTTAAAAAGAAACATATGCATCAATAGGGAGTACTGACCCCAAACCTTTTCCACCTTGCCCTTTGCAATCCCCACCAATCCCTGGTGAATCTCATTAGCCAAGTAAGATGCAAAATCAAAAATTATTTCCACACCAAAAGAGGAGATTTGGGTGATCATATACATGAAGCTCACCGGAATAAAATCCTCTTTGCCCTCTTCGAAGACTCTGCACAAGGTCCTATATATCTCTACTGCCCTGGCATTAAAGCATGATTTCTTGAATGGTTGTTTAGAAGACGATGTTATGGTTGGGAGGCCTCCAATCTGGCCTATGTGGGCTTTCAGTGCACCTTGTCTAACTACATCCCTTTTGGATATATATTCTTTTTTTAACTCTATCAAATTAATGGGTACATGATACATAGTGAGAGGTCCCAGACTGAAAACCTTCCTAATCTCCTCAGGACTAATGGTAACTAAAGCCTCACCATCAATTCTTCTCACTACCTTAGTGGCTGGGTCATAATTTTTCGCTATAGCTTCAAGCATGTCAAAATCCATAAACACAATGGGGACAACAAGCTTTCCAAGATCAAAATTCCATATATTGGCATGAGGAGCATATAACTTCCTTTCCGCAAACCATTTTTTGAATAAACTCAGACCAGTTTGAGAAGTTTGAGCATCCTGAACCCAATTACCCTTATCATACAATCCATCAGCTATCCTTAGCCTAGGGTTCAGTGAGGTTAACCTCTTAACTTGCACCGTTTCTACATTAGACTCAGGAAGCAACTCAAGCAAATCATCATGCACATTTCTATCCAAGTAGTTTATTGCACCTAAAAATCCCTTCTTCGGAGGCATCTTGGGCTATCTTTTTAGAACTTAAAAGCTCACGAAGATTATGGTAGTATTACTTACTTGAATTCTGTCTCTATTTTCCTCTAGATTCCTGCAAATTTTTCACGAACAGACAACTTGACAATTTTTATCAAACCTTGGCACGCTTTTCTTTCAGTAATGGCTTCTGCACAAGAATGGCTCCAAATCTTTTCTCGCATGAAATGAAACTGATGAAATCTATCTGTATTATACTCTATTTTTCCTCACGGACAAAGCTTTCTTGTCTAATTAATATAGAGAGTCGCACTACAATTTTCATTTAAAACTTCATCGTCGATTTTGAAAGATCCTACGATCATGTGGTACAGAGAGAACAACTAGGAGTTATATTTTCCATGTCAATTATTTTACCCAATGAGAAGTTTCCACGTACAAAATTCTTTCTTTGATGGCACTTATATTTGGACCCACTGACGACTGAGAACACGTGTCAGCATGTCGCTACTTTGTTATGCATAAAGAATGAGCACCTTGCCATAGCGAAGCGGCGACAATAATTGATCTGATCCAGAAATGATCGAAAGATATGCTATAGGGCTTCTTAAGAAGGAAGGCGGCGGGCGCAACTCGCTATGTCACTATAATTATCTCCCTCACAACTCTTCATAGCGAGGAGATGACAGCCATTGATCACTTACCAAATCAAAGGTGAGGAAAAAGCACAGGATCTCCTGATTTATATTTTCTATGTCGCATGGCTTAACAAGCATGCAACTTGTCATAGCGAGGCAGCGAGCTCTGTTGATCCACTTCAAGCTGACGTTCAAGATTTTTTGTACATTCAGTTAGATAGGTATTAATGAGAATCGAATCTCTGCATAGTTGGCACATGTCAAAATTTACCATACTCATTTATCATTCCACATCACCAAAGATCTTGCCGATCTTTTACCATTTTACGGGGCCTCGCTAACTCAGTAATGATGAAGCACCTAAATTTTTCGATAGCGAGGTAGCGAGCTCCGACACTCAAAAGGATTCTGTGCTGGAAAATGCAAGGGTTACCCAGTAATCACTTTTGTTAATTAAAACTAATGCTGACAACGGTATTTATGACTGGTCATGCCACCTGGTGTAATTATGATACAAGCAAGATGCAATGTCATCATCTTCAGATTTTCACGTGGCCTCACTACTTTGCTAACGGTGAAGTGCTTGATTTTTTTGATAGTGAGGTGGCAGAACGTCCGATAAAACCATCATTTCAGCTATGATGTCAGATATTCTAGTGGGTCCCCATCCTTTTTGGACGGTAACTTGCAAAGTGTACCTGCATAATAAATCATTTAATAAGCAAATCTTCGATCGCCGTATCTTCACTTTATGGTTCCACCTCTTAAAATACTCAACACTCGTTACCTCGCCATACTTAATAAGCATGCAACTTGTCATAGCGAGGTAACGACAATGGTAGATCTAGTCGAATCTGACTGTTGGGACAAAAAGGAAGAAAAGGTAACCCGAGCAGAAAGGAAAAGGAATATGACAGCATATTCGTGTCTTTTGAAAATTCAAAATTTTACGCCTAAAAATTTATGAATAGAAATGATATAGGGTTTACATGATGATTATTTCTTATGGATGAATTATCCAAAACCTTATGCTTCACTTAGGAATAGAACATTTGACTTTTCTATGATTTAACAGAAAACTTCTATTACACAAAAAGTCAAACCAACAAGACTATCACAATTAGATAATGAAGATATGTAATTGTTGTCATTTATGGAAACATATGATTTACATGCTTGTAGAAATCCTCAAAAATAAATATACTTAGCTTTTGGTACTTCAAAAATTGTCTAAGTATGAATTAGGTTTACAACCATGTATTGTTTTGTATGTAACTTGTTACTGATGTCATATTATGATTAGCAAAGTTAGATGGAGATAGTATACATGTTTATGATGATGTGTATAATCTCAGACATCAGTATGGACTATACAAAAAGAGATATTCATGTTTTACCAGTGAAATAGGATAAAAAAATTAAAGCAAAGGAATTATTTTGTTTATAAACTAATTACTTGACTAATTAGGGTTGACATCCCAAATGTTTGCTCTAAGTTGGAAAAGTATATAATGGTCTTAGCTGACCTAGCAACAACTTGTTAAAATGCATGGTATTTATGAAAAGGAAATCTTACAAATTAAAATATGAAGTAATGTGTATCAAGTGTGTTGAATTGTGATATGAAAACTTTCTATGAAGTGAAATATGCGAAATTTTAAGAACCTAATTTTGTGACCCAAGATCTAGTTTACATTAGAGATTAGTCAAGAAAGAAGTTACAACACCTATATAAAAAAGGACTAATTACTTGTTTAGAAAGTGAGCTCTTCTTCTAATTGGAAGTGTGTGTTTGGGTAGTGGGACCATCTTGCATCTACTATACTACAACTCCTAATAGGAGTGGAATCTCCTAATAGGGATTCAATGTCTCCTAATAGGGACTCTCGATACTAAATTTTCTCATTGACTACTAGCATGGTCCATCCTCTAACAAGGAACATATATATTAGTATACTAAATAGTGGGTATCATCCCCATTTGGGTTTTCCCTTAGCTAGGGTTTCCCTAGGTAACAAAATATGGTGTTATGAGTTATCTTTGTGCATGGTTAATGTTATTGTTCAACATTACTTGTTTAATTTCTTATGTGTTCTTCAAAGTAATAATCAATATTTAGTTGGTGACTAAAGTTTGTGAATTACTCATTCAAGCCCCCCCCCTCTCTTAGTAGTTCATATTTCTAACAAAGCATAGTTACTCAGAAGAGGCTTAATAGCTTGACTAAGATCCCTATGGATATTGAATAGTTGATAAAGAACCTTGAAGAGGTACTTGAATAAATTGATCACATTACTAAAGAAATAGATAAGCTAAAGGATCGAAATGAAGACTCCAAAGTATGTAAAGAAACTTAGGTGTGGAAACAACTTACTACACTAATCCCTTAAGGAAAGTATTGTACAAATTCTTTTAAAATCCTTACAATTTTAGATTTGATATTATGTAAATAATGATATTGTAGTAAACTATGAATACATAAAATGGATAGAGAAATAATAACACATAAACACAAAGATATGTCGATGGGGAAAAACCTTTCGATAAAACAATCCCACCTCTCCAAAACCTACACAATGTATTATCTTCAACTCAAAGGTTACAACACACTTGCAGTGTAAGCTCTTTCAGGACATGGAAGACTTATCTAGTAGTGACCAAAAATACACTAATCACACACAAAACTATCTACAGCCCCCAAAATGCTTATAAAATGCACTTTCTATTATTAGGGCACCTACCAAAGATAGCTCTTATGGATAATAGGAATCCATCGTAACCATTTTAGTCATGATTTCCTTACACACAATTAAATCTTCCAAAGATAGTTCTTATGCATGATAGGAATCCATCATAACTATTTTTAGTCATGATCTCCTTACACAATTAAATATTCAAAAATTAGCTCTTATGCATCATATGAATCTGTCATAGGAATCTATTGTAGGAATCCATCATAGGAATCCATCATCATTCAAGATACTAACACATGCAAGTGCAGTGGCACATCAACATGCCAACTACACATGTATACTCACACTAAATTACATTATTTGCAAAAACTACATTTACAAAAAAAAAAAAGAATAGAAATTATCCAAGGTTGAAACACCTTATTCCTAACATTCTCCCACTTGTTGAACACCTTGTAAGATCATATAGGAATATAACAAGAACCAACCACTATAGGTTGAAAGGCTCATAGATTTCAAATGCCCTCTAAAGTTCTCTGTGACCACTGGTTTCATCAATGAATGTAAAAAATTATTTATAGTATCTACCTTCTCCAAATTTACCTTTCCATCTTCCACAATATCTCTCACAAAGTGAAATTGCACATCAATGTGCTTCATTCTAGCATGAAAAGTTGGACTCTTTGCAAGGAAAATAGCACTCTGACTATTGCAACAAATAATAATCTGTCTTGCATCAACACCAATATCAAGACATAATCTCCTAAGATAAATGGCTTCCTTACAAGCATGAGTAACAACCATGTACTCAACTTCTATACTGGACAAAGCAACCACAAGTTGTTGCTTACTCATGCAACTGATGGCACCAGCAAACATAGTGAATACATAAGCACTAATGGATCTCCTACTGTCAATATCACCTACACTATCTGAATTGACAAACCCACAAATACAAACTAAATGTGGAGCTCCAAAAGAGTTACCATGATAACAAATGAAGTAATTTGATGTACCCCTAATAAATTTGAATACTTTCTTAGCTACATCCCAATGTACCCATCCATGATTAGCCATAAACTGGCTCAGAACTCCCACTACTTGGGCAATGTCTTATCTAGTATAGACTATAGCATACATTAGACTACCGATTACACTAGCATAAGGTACTCTACTCATGTGTTCCACCTCACTAGGAGATTTTGGACACTCATTTATAGATAACTTTATTCCCATAGAAACATGAACACACAATGGTCTACAATCTACCATGTTGAACCTTTCCAACATAGACTCAACATAATTACTCTAACTCAACCAAAGTTTTCTGTTAGACCTATCTATATTGATTTCCATGCATAATATGCACCTTTCTACCCCAAGATCATTCATCTCAAACTGTGCTAACAACTAACATTTAAAATCAAAAATCATACCCTTACCCTTCCCAAACAACAACATATCATCAAAATATAATGTAACAATAAGAAGGTGATCATTTTCATCTCTAAAGTAAACACGTTGATCTAATTTTGATCTCACAAATCCAATTGACAACACAAAGGCATCAAACTTAAGGTACCACATCCTAGGAGATCATTTCAAACCATACACCAAAGATTCTTTACCTTTAACAATGTAGTTCTCGGGCTGTGACATATAAATCTCTTCCTCCAAATTACCATGAAAGAAAATTGTCTTCACATCCATTTCTTCTATAATTTCTAAATCATATGATGCAAAAAGAGACATAAAAACTCTAATGGATGTCAACTTTGCAATAGGGGAGAATATTTCACCATAATCTATTCCTTGTGCCTGTGAATACCCCTTCGCAATCAATCTAGCGTTGTACCTTTCAACACCACCATTTGCAAAAAATTTCTTCTTGAATACCCATTTTCTACCAACAGGTTTCCATCTTTTATCCAAAGGTACAAGGTCCAAAGTTTTTTTTAATCCAATGAATCCATCTCATAATCCATGGTCTCAATCTAGGAACCTACATCTTCCATATCCAAAGCCTCTCTCATAGATCTAGGATCATCAATGTTAGTAATCAAAGAAAAAGTACAACTAGAAACTAACATAGAATAGCCAAACCTTTTTGGCAGCTTCCTTACACTTGTGGATCTCCTCAAGGGTTACGGTTGAGGTTTTTCTTCCTCTTCCTCTAAACTATCAAAGCTACTAGAGCTCTCCTCATCACTAGACCCAACATGGTCTTTTTTTTTAGTCTTCTGAAGGGTAGGAGGTAACTGAACAATATCTTTGAACATAGTAAGTATTTTCACACAAAATCTTTTCTATGAGTTTGATGGATCCTTTTCCTTTTATTAGACATTGTACATTATTACCAAATGTCACACTATTTCCATCTAATGAACTTAATTTTATCTTTAGTCATGTGATATGAACACCCACTATCAATTATCCATCTATCACTCTTGTTCACATAATAAACTAGTGTAATTACCTCATCCTCAATAGATTTATCTATTAGGTTATGGTGATTGATCAGGAAAGTATTGCACATACTTCATAAATTCTTTTGGGCTGACATGTAATTATTAATTATAACCCTAAATTGGTAAAAATACTTGTATAAAAGAGCTTAGGGTTAGGGATTGTTTTATAGTGGTGATGAGAAATTTGGTTATTACGGTGGTATTGAGCTATAAGGGATTATGGATTATAATAAGGTTGTAATCACTGGATTGTTATAATATCAAATTTTCTATTTGGTGAATGTAGCCCAGGGATTGGGTGAACCATGTTAAATCTTTGTTCCTTGTGTTCTTTTCTATGTGATCTATTATTCTCTGTTATTAGTTATATTTGCATGTAATTTTTTTTTTTTTGTACATGATTTAATCATAACAAGTGGTATTAGAGTGAGTTTTTTTTTAGTTATCCTCTCTAGGAAAGTCTCACAATTGAGTGAGAGTCTCATAGTTTAGTGGGAGTGATGGGAAATGAGGGTAAGCTTAGGGTTGATACATTTAATGGGCTGAACTTCTAGTTATGGAAGATGTAAATGGAAGAATATCTATATCAGAAGGATTTATGAAAGCCATTGGAAGGCAAAGCCAAGAATTAGGGATCTATTTCAAATGATGAATGGGAACTTTTAGATGGAAATGAACTTGGAAGCATTCAATTATTCTTGTCACCATAAATGGCATTTAATAATAGAAAAGAAAAGATGATAGAAGAATTGATGCAAACCCTAGAGAAACTATATGAAAAGCCCTCTACTTCAAAAAATGTGTTTCTCATGAAGCATTTATTTAATATGAAAATGCCAAAGGGTGGATCTATTATAGATCATTTAAATGAGTTTAATACTATTATTAATCAGTTATCTTTAATGGGTATCAATTTTGAGGAGGAAATTAGTGCTCTCTTGATTTTGTGTTCTTTTCCTGAAAGCCAGACTGGCTTGCTAATGGCTATGAGTAATTCTATTCCTGGATCTAGTGTCCTAAAATATGATGATGTGATTGGTGTTATTTTGAGTGAGAAAACTTATATGAAAACCTCAGGTGGATATACATTGAGAAGTCCTTTGAATACACAAAGTAGAGGCATAACAACTAAGAGAGGAAGTAATTTTGGAAATCATGGGAAATCAAGAGGAAAGTCAAAGGGTGGGGAGGTCTCAATTGAGAGGACAGAACAACTACTAGTACTATGGAAAAATTGGTCATAAAAAGAATCATTGTTGAAATTGAAAGAAAAATGAAGGAGATAAACCAAATGGGGACAAGGATGTCAATATCATAAGTAACAAATCCGAAGAGGATGCTTTGCTTCTATCTTTAGAAAGTGTAGATGATTCATGGGTTTTAGATGCTTCATTTCATGCTACACCTCATAGAGGTTATTTTATCAATTATGTCCAAGGGGATTATGAGCTTGTTTATTTGGGGAATAATGGAATTTTCTAGATTGTTGGAAAGGGAAAAATTAAGATTAAGTTACAGAATGGGAGTCACTGGCTACTACATGAGGTAAGACATGTTCCAAGGCTAAGAAAGAATTTAATTTTAGCAAGGCAACTCGGTGATGAGGGTTGTGTAGTTACCTTTAATGATAAAAATTGAAAGGTTTCAAAAGATTCCCTTGTAGTAGAAAAAGGTGTTAAATTAGCCACCTTATATCTTTGTATAGGTCATATTGTTCCTTCTACTTTAATTTTTTCAGACAAAAATGAATGTTCAGGAACAATTGTTGTAGTTGAGCAGGGAGAACAAACAGTTGTTGTAGATTCTGATACAGTGTTGTGGCACAACAGACTTGGGCACATGAGTGAGAAAGGTATGAAAGTAGTTCATTCAAAGAAAGTTTTACCAGGTCTAAATTGTGTTAGTATGGATTTTTGTGAAAGTTTTGTGTAGGAAAACAAAAGAGAGTGATTTTTGTAAAGACTGGGAAGGAAAATAGAAAGGAGAAATTAGAGCTTGTGCATATAGATGTATGGGGAATGGCTCAGGTTTCTTCTCTTGGAGGCTCTCATTATTATGTTACATGTATTGACGATGCAACTAGAAATGTATGGATTTATTTCCTTAAAAAAAAAATCTTATGTATTTAAAAATTTTAAGAAATGGAAATGCTTGGTTGAAAATGAGACTGGTAAGAAATTAAAATGTTTTAGATCTAATAATGGTGGTGAGTATTGCAGTCATAAATTTGAAGATTATTTCTCCACTAACAATATTCATAGATAGAAAATTGTTCCAAGGACTCCACAATAAAATGGAGTGGTTGAACACATGTATAGGACTATAATGGAGTATGCAAGAAGCATGAGGTTGCATGCTAGGTTTCCCTTACACAAGTGGGTAGAGGCTATTAATATTGCTATATATTTGATTAATAGAGGTCCCTCTACTCCTTTGGATTGTGGTATTCTAGATGAAGGATGGATTGGTAAGAAGGTGAATTATTCTTTTCTCAAAAACTTTGGCTGTGAAGCATTTTCTTACATAGATTCTAAAAATAGAACCAAGCTAGAAGTTAAGTCAAAGAAATGTGTATTTGTTGGATATAACATTAATAAATTTGGTTATAGGCTTTGCAATTTTGAAAATCATAAAATTTTAAGAAGCGGGGATGTCATATTCAACGAGAAAGTGTTGTACAAAGATTTTTTGCAGCAACATGAGAAGAAAGAAGATGATTATGTAGTGTTCGATGATACTCCAAAAGTGATGTTTCAGCCATTTCTCATGATGTGCAACAACCATAACAACAAATACCACACACATCAGTGTTAGATGATCAACAAGGAAAATTAGACCTTCAATTTGTATTCAATTTTATTTACTAATGCTAGTGAACCTAAATGTTATGATGAAGCTAGGTAGGTGGATACTAAGATTCAATGGGAGTCTGCAATGAAAGAAGAAATGGACATTTTGCAGAAAAATAAGACTTGGGATTTATAGAAATTGCTTGCACGTAAAAAGGCTTTACAGAATAAGTGGGTTTATAGGTTAAAATAAGAGTATGGAGGTAAGAAAAGATTTAAAGCCAGGTTAGTTGTGAAAGGATTTACACAGCAAAAAGACATTGATTTTGATGAGATATTTTCTCCTATTGTTAAGATGACTTCTATCCATACTGTTTTAAGTCTTATGACTACTAAAGATTTGTATTTAGGGTAGCTTGATGTTAAAACAACATTCCTTCATGGTGATTTGGATGAAGAAATATATATGGCTCAGCGACAGGGATTTGCGGTCAAGGGTAAGGAGAACTTAGTGTGAAAATTGAAGAAAATCTTATATGACTTGAAACAAGCACCTCAACAGTGGTATTTGAAATATGATAGTTTTACGATAAGCATGGATATTGCAAGTGTCATTAAAATTATTGTGTTTATTTTAAGAGGTTGAATGACAACAACTACATGATTTTATGTTTAAATGTTGATGATATGCTTGTAGCTAGGTCTAACATGGATCATATTAAGGGGCTAAAATGCCAGTTAGCCCATGCATTTTCTATGAAGGATTTGGGGGTAGCAAAACAAATCCTTGGTATGAAGATTTGTAGAGATTGGAAGAAAAAAATAGTGATTCTATCTTAGGCTGATTATGTGGATAAGGTGTTGCAACATTTCTCTATGGAGAATGCTAAAGCTATTAGCACACCTTTACCTAGTCATTTGAAGTTAACTGAGGAGAAGTGTCCCAAGACACAAGAAGAAGAGGATAAGATGTCCAAGGTACCCTATGCTTCAGTTGTATGAAGATTGATGTATGCTATGGTATGTATTAGGCAAAATATTACACATGTAGTGAGAGTTGTTAGCAAGTATATGAGTCATCCAAAAATTGAGCATTGGAATGCAGTCAAATGGATTTTCAAATATTTGAGAGGAAAATCCAATAAGTGTTTACACTTTGGAGGCTCTACTACTAATTTATAGGGCTATGTTGACATAGATTTGGTAGGGGATATTGATACCAGGTGGAGTACTATAAGTTATGTCTTTACTATTGGTGTGGCAGTCATGAGTTGGGTTTCTAGGTTACAAAAGGTTAATGCTTTATCCACTGTAGAGGCAGAGTATGTAACTGCTACAAAGGTAGCCAAGTAGATTATATGGCTTTAGTTCTTCTTGGAAGAATTGGGACACCCTTAGAAGGATAATTATTTGTTTATAGATAGTCAAAGTGTCATTCATCTTGCAAATAATTCAGCTTTGCAGTCAAATACCAAACACATATAGTTGTAGTTCCATTTCATTCAGTCAATTTTGGAGGATGGATAGTTAAAGCTAGACAAGATACATACCAATGAGAATCCAATAGATATGTTGACCAAGGTAGTAACAAGGGAGAAGATTAACTCCTCTTCAGCTTTGGTTGGTCTTCTAGACTAAATATGAATAAAAGACTAGCAATGTCCAAGGTGGTTTGATCTAGTGGGAGCCTCATGGAGTAGCAACATAACTATATGATTAGTCTCCAAGTGGCAGATTGTTGTTTAGTGTGGAGCCTAATTAGTCCCCAAGTGGGAGATTTTTAAATTGTGGTGACTAATGAAGAAATTACTATACATACTTCATAAATTCCTTGGGGCTCGAGGCATCACCCTAAATAAAACTTTTGGGCCATATTTTATAGGAATTTTGAGCTGACATGCAGTTATTAATTATAACCCTAAATTGGTATCAATACTTTTATAAAAGAGCTTAGGGTTAGGGATTATTTTATAGTGGTGATGCAAAAATTGGTTCTTGTGTTGGTATTGAGCTCTAAGGGATTATGGATTACAATTAGGTTGTAATCACTACATCATAATAATATAAAACTTGTAGTTTGGTGGACGTAGCCCAGGGATTGGGTGAACCACACTAAATCTTGGTGCCTTGTGTTCTTTTCTATGTGATCTATTATTTTTTGTTATTAGTTCTATTTGCATGTAATTTTTCCTTTTGTTCACGGTTTAATCCTAACATCATCCTACATTGCAACATACACCACTTCATCATCATCATTGTGAGATCCATCTCTAGTTTGTCCCTCTACAATGTAGCAAGATTTCTTGCCTTTATCTTTGTAATATTTGTTTTCATCTTCTCTTTTACTTCTATATTTGTCTCCACTTCTATTATTCTTCTTTTCTAGACATCTAGTAGCAATATGACCAACCTAATTGTAGTTAAAATAGATTATAGGTAACTTGCCCTTAAATTTTCCTTTGCCTCAATGAAGTCTCCTTACTAGTAGTGCTTCAAGTTGTTATACATCTTTCTCATCTATATAACTGTCACTAGAAATATATTTGACCTTTCTCTTCTTTTGCTTAGGTTCCTTTAATGACAACTTAGCTTTGAAATAAGATTCAATATTGTTAGATTTGAAGCTGTCAAAATTAGAGAGATCAAAAGAAGTGAACCTACCTACCAAACCTTCCATAGTTAGATTTGAATCTAGTATAAGTCTTAGTTCTTATATGGTAGAGACTGTAATAGAAGAGATCAGTAGTAATGGTCTCAATACTTTACTCAATATAGTGTCATCGTCAACAATACCATTAGTTGTTCTTATAGCATTAACAAAATCTTTTATTCTAGAGCAATGTTGAGAAATATTATCACCTTCTTGCATCCTCATATCATCAAAATTACCTCTAAGACTTTTAGATTTGGCTCTTAAAACATTTTTTCCTAATCCATAAATGGTGCATAGAGTATCCCACATCTTCTTTGTAGAATCACAACCATTGATTACAACATAGGCAATCTCCAGCATTACCTTATTGTGTTCTTTCTTCTTTTTTAAATCATCAATAGTTAGGGATCCAATAGTATTAAAATTCTTAGTGATGATGTTAGATTGTGTATGGTCTCCAAGACCTCATAGGTGTACCTTCATCATACTTTTCCAAGTAGGGAGGTTGTCCTTATTAAGCTTGGGTACCTCTCTTTTTGACATATTGATCTTTTGCTTCTAGTACTTTCAAACTAGTCCTCTTAAGAAGATGACTCTAATTCGAATTATTGGAACTCTTTAGAATATCTGAGAGAGGGTTGAATTAGTTATCTAAGGTCTAGATGTACAGATAAAAATTTTCAATGCTTAATAGATCCATATCCATAAAACCTCATTATACATGCATCCATTAAATCATATAATACTTAAATTTTGTAGGCTAATATCCTATGTCAAAATAACTTTGCAAAAATGTAAATATGACACATAATAGATTCAAAAACACATTTGGCACAAGACTTTTATGTGGAAACTTAATATGGGAAAAGTCCTCATAACATGCCACTAATACTCACTCTTCTAAAGTGATGCCTTATGAAAGGCCAATCATCTTAAAGGTTATAGTACACAATATTAAATGTGACCTAGTTAGAGGATTTCAATCACCCTACTAGAAGTGAGCCTTGTTAGAGGACTCTAGATCATTCACTTGGAATGTCATCTAGTTAAAGGATATAGAAATGGTTGTTAGCTCAACCTTAATCCAAAGGATTTACCCTAGAGTGATACAATGATTAGAAAGTAATAGTAAGGCTTGATATGATAGAAAATTACAACTCGCATATTAGAGATCTTTGTTTCAGTCCTTCTTTCTCCTTGGCTTTGACACACTTGAACTTTGATAGCTTTTTCACCCTTTAAGTGTTCATATTCTTAAGCCTTTTTTTTTTGCATGCCATTTTAGGTCTCTTATGTTCAGCCACTAACTAAAGCAACACCCTAGACTCCTTGTCTTCCTTAGCTTCTCACACATGAAATTTTTTGAATCTAACCAAATCTCTCTCCATAAATAGATATTTAAGATCTTTTATCATTTAACCTCAATCATCCATTTTAGAGTTAGGTATGATTAGGTAGGATACAATAACTCTACCCATTTTTCTATTTGGTTCCTCTAGAATTTTTCCATCAATATCCCTTGAATTTGAAACAAAATGGTTTACCTTGAATTTTGTTGCACCAGCTCATTATAGTTATATTTGGCATGCTTCACAGAATTCTTGAGAAAAAAATAGTCTTCTCAGATTTGTCAAATCTATGATTCAACATGAAAAGATGCACGTGATATCTATATGCTATTAGTCAACTTCCATACTATTCTTCCCCTAACCTTCTACTAGTTTACTTGGGGAACACTAACATTTATTGATGCTCAACATCAACTAAACTTTACTTATATTATATTATATTCACTTGACATAACTAAATTTTCATTTTTCTTGACTCTTAGTTTTTTCTCAACTTGTAGTAATTTTTCTTGGCACCTATTGTGCACTCAATTAGGCTTGACAAACTCAATACTTCTTACTTGTTCTTCTACACTTAATCAATATATCCAACCTTTACTACCTTAAGTAGATAAATAATACATTATATTATCATAGTCTTGATGGATCTTTGTACTCCTTTATCATACCATAACTCAAAATTTTCTATAGGTTCTCTTATTATATCATTTGATCAAATCCTCTTCATCAATCAAATAAATGATAGTACTCACATCAACTAGGCAATTGTTTTACTAGAAAGTAGTATGTTTGAAATCATCAAGAAAATAATGATTGTTCCATTATAGACTCTTCACTTCAAAAAAATCTCATATCAATAGGCTTTTAATTGAGCTCACTTTAGAAGAGTGAAACGCTGTATCATGTTACTCAGTCTTTTTCCCCAAATTGGGTGTCCATGTTAAATCCTATTTTCTAACATGTGTAAATGTTATATGTATGATGCACACTATTTTTTATTGTTTTATTTAGTGTTAGTCAACACATACTAAATATAGAACTAACTGAGTGGTTTTCTAATTTTTTAAAAATTGTTTGAAGTTAGTAAATGTCAAATTGGTACATCTAGACCCAGGGATAAATGAGTGAGCCCCCCTCTAAGTTATTCTAAATAATCAAACAATATAGACCTATTGAATCATAAAATATAATATGAAAATCCATGTCGGTGCCTTCCTTAAAATAATTTGAAAGAAATAAATTTGAACTATCACATTTCTTTTTCCTAAACCTACATGCCTTCCTTATATAGGCTTTTTTTTTACCACCTAATAAGGTTTTAAACACATAATGCTAATCCTTGAGGCTAACCAACCCAAAAATTACATATAGTAATGCAAGGAAGGAAGGGAATGATCTCACCTTCCAAGCTACCATCACTAGAGATACATAGAAAATCTAACATAGGAGAAACAACACTTAAATATAAAAATTACAATATAGAAATGATGAGATAGTTGTCATTCAACTTGTAAGAAATAAATCCTACCTAGTTGTAGTCATATAGAATCAAATTTCAAACATGGTTCTCAAGATCTAAAACCTATAGAGCTAAGACTATAAATTTTCCTTCTATCTAACTTCATTTTACTTTTCCTAATCCTAGATGAATAGTTATATAATTATCAAGACCAAAATTCTTCCTATTAGGAATATTATTATAAAATATAGGTCCTATCATAATGGACAATTAAATGAACTTAAAATAAAGAAAATAAAATTTTGTGTTGAAAGAATCAGGTCTATATATTATCTAATAAGGGATTCCCAAGTTCCCTAAACAAAGAGAAGGATAACTCCTGCCAATTATTGAATTACAATCTATGAGATTAGGCATAGGATCCATGATGGGACCACATTAAGGAGATAACTATGTGGAAAGAGAAAAATCAAACTACAAAGACCATTTCTCAAACAACATACATGAATAGAAAATGATATCCTTTTTCTTGGTGCAAGACTTGTTAGAATGAATGTTGATGATAGTATATTGGGGGAGTATCCTAAGCATTGGAAAGTATTGATATGCTGCATTCATGACAATATTTTTAATTGATGTCAGCATAATATTGTTTCTATAAAGACTGGCTAAGTTGTAGACAAAGGTCCTGATGGTAAAAAAAATGGCTTGACTCTCTAGTCATGCACAGTTACGGATGTGTTGAGCATATGTACTAATGATGTGGTTAAGTGTGTAGAGTCCATGTTGAATTTATATAGAAGTTTTACATGATTTATAAAGAAAAATTTAGAGATAAATTATTGTGAAACTAGTTCTTGATGATTGTGTTGGAAATCTAATTGAAAAGATCATTGTGAGAAGAAGATTTTTGAAAGAGGGAGATTGTTGTTAAAAGAATGTTTTCAATCATTGTTTCATCATTGATTTCAAACCTACTATTTTCTAGAATGACAATTTCTTATAAGATCTAGGTACTATCACTTAGTTGATTGATGAAGAGGATTTAATCAACAAGATGTAACAAGAGCACCTAAGGGAAAAGGTTGAGTTATAGTTCTGTAATGAAGTGAAAGGATCGGCTAAGACAATGGTTAAATAATTTATTGATAACATACTTGAAGATAAAAAGTTTGGTCACACTTAGAAACTTTGGAAGAATAAGTTGGAATAAGGTTGACTACAAAACTTAACCAAGTTCATTACTAAGTGTTGAGCAAGCTAGTTCAAGCCAAGCAAAATTTTAGTTAGAGCCAAGAAAATGGAAAATATAGTGTGTGTTGAGTGATACAGAAGGAGCCAAGTGTGTTTAGGTACCAAGTAAAGTAATAGATGTTAAGCATCATAAAATCTTAGTGGATTCTAAGAGAATTCATAGTAGGTGCTAAGCATTAGTAAAACATATTTGATGTTGACTAACATAGTATGTGCTGAGCACCAAAATTTTAGTAGTGCTAAGCTGTTGCATTATTTGAAAAGTCAAAGATTTTTCATATCTAAGTTGACAAATTTGTTATCTTGAATTTTGTTCACTAGTTGGAGGATAAGGATGATGTGCTGGTGGCACAAAATTCTATGTAAACCATTTTTGAGTGAATTCAAAGGGATTCTTCATGATGTTTCTAGAAGGAACAAAATGTGGCTTAGATTCAATGAATCCTACCTAATCGATTCAAACTAAAATTAAAGGAGGGAAGAATTGAGTGGGAAAAGAAACTCCAAACTTCTATTTAAGGAGTCACACACCAAGAAGCAAGAGCTACTGGTGTACCAAATTGTGAAGTGGTTGAAGGGTGTCATGGAGAAGGAATCTAGGAGAAGGAATAATAGAGTACAAAGACTCTTCTTTGATCAGTGGTCAAAAGGAAGATTGCACTAGTACATTGAGCTAGAAGACTCAAGCAGACCAAGCTTGAAAAGAGTGAAAGTTGTCAAAAGTTGTAGAGAATGAAAGCCAGGCAATGTTATGAGCTAAAGAAGTGATCATAAATCTACAAGATAAGTTGTATACTATAATTAGGTCAAAAGCCCTTATTGTTACTCTCTAGCAATTGTATCAATAAAGGTAAAAAAATCCTATGGACTTGGGTTGGTTTAATATACATTTGTAAATCCTTTAATAGGGTGACATTCCAAGTGAATGTTCTAAAGTCCTCTAACCAGGTCACATTAAACAGTGTGTTGTGGCCTTTAATAGTGCAAGCCTTTCATAGGGCATCACTTCAAAAGAGTGAGGATTGAGTAGCATGTTACTAGTGGCTTTTCCCAAATTGGGTTTCTACATAAATCATTGTGTCATGTGTTGAAATTTTCATGTGTTAAGCTTGTGTGCTGACTTACAGTAACTTGTTGAATAGGAATGTTTAAGCTTAGATGAATTAAAAAAATTTTGGGCTCAATTTACTTGATGAAAAGTTTGAATTGGACATTTGGACCTTGAATAACTAATTCACCTACCATCCCTCTTAGTTATTCTAAAGTATTTCTAATAATTGGTATCAGAGCCATGTGCTCATTTAGTTTCAAGGTACTAGAAGTAGGAAGATCAAGATGTCCAAGAGAGACATTCCCAAGCTCAACAAAGATAACTTCATTGAATGGAAGAGTCTGATGAAATTGCACCTTAGATCAATAGGTGATTATACAAAAACATCAATTAGAGTGGAACATGTAGACCCAGTTGGACCCCTCTCTACAGATGATTTGAACAAAAGGAAGGAGCACAATCAAGTAATGTTGGAGATTGTCTCTAAACTCAGTTATGATAAATTTTATGATATCAAAGGTTGTGATGCTACATTCAACATGTGGAAAGCCCTGTCAGATATCTATGGAGGAGATTAGAACATTCAAAGAGAAAATAGAGAAAGCCTTAGAGGAAAGTTTGATGACATGAAAATGGAGGAAGGTGAGAATGTTGCTCAATATGCCTCCAGAATGAAAGTAGTGGTAAGTGCAATAAGAAGTCTAGGTGGTCATTTGGATGATGATAATCTTAATAGAAAATATTTAAGAACTTTTCTCCCCATTTATGCTATTAGAGTTTCATCTATCCAAGAGCTAAGGTGTGTACCAATAAATACACTAACCTTTGAAAGAATAGTGGGAAGACTTACTACATTTGAATTGTCCAACTTTGACAACTAGAAAATTGAGAATCTTGAATCTTCTTTCAAAGCCAAGCTAACATTGAAAGATACTGAGGAGGTGAAAATAAAGAAGAAGAATAGAAAAGTAAAACATGCATCCAGTGACAACAACACATATGAAGAAGATGTGGAACATTTGGAAGCACTACTGGCAAAAAAATTTCATAGAGGCAAAGGAAAATTCAAAGGTAAGCTACCTATCATTTGTTTTAAGTGTAATGAAGTAGGTCATATTTCTATAAGGTGTACGAAAAAGAAGAACTACAAATAAGGAAACAAGAGAGAAGATGATAGTAGAGATTAGAATGACAAAAGAAAAAGATGCTACATTGTTGAAGAATATTATGATGAGAATGATGATGAAGTAGTCTATGTAGAAATGAAGGATGAATTAGATGAAGATGAAGATGAGACAATAGCGCTAGTAACCTATGTGAACATGAATGAAAAGTGGATCATAGACAGTGGATGCTCACATCACATCACAAGAGACAAAAGTAAGTTTATTACCTTTACTCAATATGATGGAAACATTGTTAGATTTGCAAATGATACTCCATATCAAATCAATGGAAAAGGTTCAAATAAACTTACTAAGAAAATCTTATGGGATAATGCATACTATGTTGAAGGATTGAACTACAATTTACTGAGTGTATCACGGTTAGGCAATGCAGGTTGCAAAGTAGAATTTGGAAACAAAACTACCAAAAACTATGATACTAATGGAAATCTGATAGGAAAAGGTGAATAAACTAGAAGTAATGTATTTTACGTAGATATGGAAGATTCAACTTGTCTTGTTGTTAAATTTGATGATGTGTGGTTATGGCATAAAAGGTTGTGTAATGTTAACTTTGACAATATGATTAACATCAACAAAAAGAAGAAAGTTAGAAGTTTGCCTAAGCTAAAGAAACCTAAAAAGATAATGTGCAAATAATGTCAACTAGGAAAGATGACCAAATCAAGCTTCAAAAGAAAAACCTAAATTTCCAAAGAAGTACTAGAAGTAGTCCATATAGACTTATGTGGTCCAATAGAAGTACAGAGCTACCTAGGAGATAGATACATAATGCTATTTGTAGATGACTACTCCAAGATGAAGACTACCATGTTCATAAAGAAAAAAATTGATACATTTCAAATGTTTAAGTGGTACTTGGCCAAAGTTGAGAAGGAAGCAGGTAAAAATATGAAGCATTTAAGATCAGACAGAGGAGGAGAGTTTACATCAAAATAATTTTAGATATTTTACAATGATAAAGGTATCAAAAGGAAAACATCAACACCAATAACTCCCCCATAGAATGGCATTGTAGAAATAAGGAATAGATTAGTGATAGACTATGCTAGAACATTGATGATGGAGAAAAATGTTTCTCTAAAGTACTGGAGAGAAGTTGTAACTACTACAACATGATGACTAGTATAAAGCTATGGAAGAAGAGATAGATATGATTAAGAAGAACAATACCTAGACTTTAGTTCCTAGACCAGCTGATAAGAATGTAATTGGTACCAAATGGGTCTTTAGGAATAGACTTGATGAGAATGTTGAGACAACAAGAAACAAGGCTAGACTAGTCTGCAAAGGTTATGCACAAGAAGGACTATACTATGGGGAAACATTTGCTCTTGTTGCAAGAATCAAAGGAGTAAGAACACTACTTGCATATACTACTTAGAAAGGTTTCAACATCTACCAAATTGATGTAAAGTATTTTTTTTTGAATTGTATACTAGAAGAAGAAGTCTATATACAACAACCAGAGGGATTTTTTTATGACAACAACAAGGATATGGTTTGCAAACTGCATAAAGAACTCTATGGTCTAAAGCAAGCACCTAGAGCATGGTATGAGAGACTACACAAATATCTTGTGAAATAGGATTTGAGAGAATAGATGACAACAACAACTTGTATATCAAGGTAGAAAAAGGTAAAGATATTTTGATATCTAAAATCTTTGTTGATGATATAATATTTGGAGTTAAAGATGCTCTATGTAGAGATTTTGCTGATCAAATAAAGCATGAGTTTGAAATGTCAATGTTTGAAGAAATGAAATTCTTTATTAGATTACAAGTAGATCAATTGAAGCATGGCATATTTGTGACCCAATCCAAATACATCAAGAAGATATGCAAGACATTTGGATTAGAAGACTCAAAAACTAGTCAGCACACCAATGGTAACAAGACATAAGTTATCAAGGAATGATGAGTAAGCTAAAGTGAATTAGACAATGTATAGATCAATGATTGGAAATTTGTAGTATGTTGTACATAGTAGACTAGACATTGCATTAGATGTTGGAATAGTGGTAAGATTTTTTGCAAATCCAGGGAAAAATCATTTGATGGTAGTAAAGAGAATACTGAGGTACTTAAAAGGAATTGATGACTTTGGATTATATTACAAGTGAAGTGAAAAGTTTGAGTTGAGATCCTACATTGATGTAGATTGGGGAGGCAATATTAATGATAGAAAAAGAGCCAGTGTAGGAGCGCTTTTCCTGGGAAAAAGACTGATTACTTGGACTAGAAAAAAGTAAAGTTGTGCCTCATAGTACATAGCAAAATCTACTATCAACTACACTAGTATTGTATGGTTCAAACATTTGTTGCAAGGTATGAAGGAGGAGGTAAATGAGCCTCTGATACTTTATTGTGATAATGCAAGTGCCATTAACATATCAAAGAATCATGTAATGCATGCCAAAAAAAAGCATATTGCAATCAAGTATCACTATGTAAGAGAATTTGTGGAAGACAAGCAAGGATGGAATATGTTAGTTCAAAGGAATAGATTGCTGACATTTTAAAAAAATCTCTACTTAAAGATGCTTTTGAGTATCTTAGAGGTAAGTTAGGGGTGATATCCCTAGCCAAGGTTACTTGAAGTAAAAGCAAGATAGCCCTGCATCAAATGAGTTCATTTTTGAAATATTACACATTAATGTAGAGGATACTTACTTTAGGATCTTACCTGAAGTAATCAAAGTGCTGAAGTTTCAAATTAGTCACAAGCAAGGTGACAGAGGGAGAAATTTAAAGAACCTAGAAATGCTACACTTGCATGTTAAGATGCTAAGATAATATGTCTTTGGCATTGTTATCAAAGAGGGAGAAATAGAAAAAATCGATGAACAGTTGTGGGAGAAGTGGTCGATATTGGAATGGTAGAACATGATTAATGCATGGAGAAGGAGAAATAGTGTAAGGAGTTAGGAGCATTACAAGATCAAAGTGAACATTGGAAAAGAGGAAAGAAAATGTAGTGGAAAGGAAAGAAAAAGGATACAACAACTAAGAGGGAGAAGTAAAAGTAAAGAAATCACAATAGTAGATCAAGAGAGGGATATGTGGAAACTAATGGAAAGACAATTTCCTTTTGGCATTTGACTTACTATTCTAACCTAGGCAGCATATTGATGACATGGTTCAATAGTTTGTTCTGATGGTTGATCAGTTGGTTTTCCATCAATGCAAAAGAGGGAGATTGTTGAAAATCTGATTGAAAAGATCATTGTTAGAAGATTGTTGAAAGAGGGAGATTGTTGTTAAAAGAATGTTTTCAATCATTGTTTTTTCATTGATGTCAAACCTACTATTTTCTAGAATGAAAATTTCTTATAAAATCCAAGTACTATCAGTTAGTTGATCGATGAAGAGGATCTAATCAACAAGATGTAACCATAGCACCTAAGGGAAAAGGTTGAGTTATGGTTTTGTAATGAAGTGCAAGGATCAACTAAGATAATAGTTAAATGATGTAGTAATAACATACTTGAAGATACAAAGTTAGGTCACACTTAGAAAATTTAGAGGAATAAGTTGGAATAAGGTTGACTGCAAAGCTTAACTAAGTTCATCAGTGAGTGTCGAACAAGCTAGTTCAACCTAAGAAAATTTTCAATTAGATCCGAGCAAATGAAAAATCTAGTGTGTGTTGAGTGATATAGGACCTGAGTGTGTCCAAGTGTTGAGCAAAGTAATAGGTGATAAGTGAAAAAAAATCTTTATGGATGCCGAGTGAATTCATAGTGTAATACCCCAAAATTAGCTCATTGCCATTTCAACCAATTCTGGTCTATTTTTGATCAATCCTAAGACCTATTCTAATAGACAATCCTTATTCGGCTACTCACTACTTGACTTAATTGTTAGATGAAGAAAACCCAAATCTACATTCATCATACTCTTTATTTAATTCCTATAGTATTGACTCATATTAGTCACATTAAACCTATTAATTAATATTTAATTTAATTACTGAGTATTTATACTTTAATTAAATTAAATCATATCCTAAGGCTATTGTACTATGGAATTAAATTTATTTAATTTAATAAATGTGCCTATTTTTAATTAATTAAACAAAATTATTTAATTAAATAGAGAAAGCTATTTCTATTTAATTAAATGAAGTTATTTAATTAAATGGAAAATAATTCCTAATTAATTAAATGAATTTATTTAATTAAATGGGAAATCATTCCTAATTAATTAAATGAAGTTATTTAATTAAATGAGAAAGGTAATTATGAGAGCATATCTCATTTTATTAAATTAAATTTGGAAGAGAATCTATGATGCATCATAAGATTCCTCAACCCATTAAAGCCAAGAATCTATGATGAGTAAGTCAAATAGGGACATGCATAAGAGGTAATAATGACTTCAATCCTCATCGTTGATTGAAATCAATCTCAACCGTTGATGGATTCCAGGAAAGTCTATTTAAGAGACCCTCCTCCCTTCATTTCAGAGAGGATGAATTGATTTGCTATCGGATTGCTGTTGAAATTCATGCTCACTTACATTTCTTGCATGCATTCTCATTCTTAGTTTGATCTCATTTTAGTTTAATCATGCATATGCTTAATCTAGTTTACTTTATTTGTTCTTAGATTACATTGCATATTTCATTCTAGATTAATCTACATTCTCATATAGATTAGTCATACTTTCTTACAAATCCTTCATTCTTAGAGGGTCTGGTTGCTTAAACACCTCAAATCTGAGGATATCTGGTAAGCAATTCCCTTTAGATAGAAGGCAACAGGTTGCTTTGCAGGGCTGATTTTTGGATGAACAATCCAATGTTGATTTCGAGATGAATCCGCATACAATGACCGTGTTGAAGTGTCTGTGAGGTTCAAAGGCCCACATTTCACAGGTACATTTTTGGCACCCACCGTGGGGCATGAGAAAATCAATTTCTCAAGGCTTCTCTACATTTTTAAGTCGAATTTTAAGCTTGTTGTCCATACTGTTTTTTACATGATCAAAAATCTTCGCGTGAAACTATACTTTTTCGCGTGAAGATTCTTTGTGCTCACATGAAGATTATCTGTGCTCGTGCAAAGATTCTCTACGCTCGCGCGAGAAAGTACTTGAGCACGCAAAATCTCATGCGGCACCTATTTCTTCGTGCGATCCATAAATAGTTTCACGTAAGACAAAAATAACTTCACACAGACTGTCAAGAATCTCGCATGAGAATCTGCTGGCAGAGGCTATTTGTGCGTCAATTTTTGCATTTTCTAGTTTTTTTGCTAACTGCTCATAGATTTTTTTTGGTTTTTTTTTATGTTTTCTAATTTTTGGAACAACTTAACAATTGTTTGCAGGATGTTTGACGAAGACTCCTTTAGATAGACTCTTCAAACATGAACTAATCTTTTAATTGTAGGACACTTTTAAAGATACACTTGTCAAAGACCATATTTCAAACCCACAAAAAAACAGTGTCTACTTTTCTTGCTTTCCAAACTAGTCTAATTAGGGGCTTGTGAACTTCCTAGGGTGCAAGATGGAAGAATAGGGGATTATGCTCTTCACCACTTGAAGGTCATGACCAAGGGTGAATCAGAAACCTAGACACTTCTGAAAGACGACATTCCAAAGAAGGCAAGAAGCTTGGTGGTTTTCTAACACTTATTCTCTTCTATGATAAGACAATGATTTCCTTTTAGGGGATCAAAATATTTAAGGAAGAATGAGTTTGGTTTGATTAAGCCAAGTTGGTAATTAACTTGTTTGGCGTGTTTGGGCGAGGAAATAAGGTAGAGGATTATGCTCTTTCCCCTTGAGGGAAATCAAAAACTCAAACCCTTAGATCTAAACCACTAGTCTGTGTCTATCCTTTAGAGGGCCCACCAGAGTGATCCAACCTCCAGGAACAACGCAAGTGAGCACACTCCTTTTGTCAGAAATTCCAACTCACTATAATCAAGATGCTTTGTAGAGTGAAAGAATCCAAAGCCAAATTAATTTCTTTCCTTGATTCTTGATATCGCATATCAAGGGGAAGCTCTGTCTGTGCACTGGTCGGTATCAGCCCCTAGCTTGCTAAGTGAGTAGTGTGCACATTTAGATGCTGGTGTGGGCTGCTTGTCTCAACTCCACTTGCAGAGCCACCGGGGATTAATTCGAATGGAAGTCAAGTAAAAACCTCTTAGTTAGAAGCTACCCGATTCACCTCCGAAAGGAGGCATAATCTTTGTGCAAGGAGGGGGAAGAATATCTCTTGTAGAACTCACCATAGGCATGCTACTAGACATTTGAAGGTGGTATACATGCTCGTCCCCTACCACAAGGGTTCTCATTCAACTTATACTATTGAGTCCTTTGAATATACCAAAAACACGGGTGCTCTCTAGGGGGTGACATGGCTGTGTGAGCTACACGCATGCACATAAGATGTGGGACAAAGGTTTTGCCTTCTCCACCATTTTCTATTTCTAGGGATAAAGCATGTTTCTTATCGATTCTTAAACATGTCCAAAACTTGTTCAAACAAACTAAAAGTTAAGACTCCTCTGAGTTGCTTTGCCCTCATTTGGATTGTATTCGACTACTACTTGCTTCCCGTTTCTTGTTGAAAACACTTGCCTTTGTCAAAATCAATCACTGTTTGTAAAACTGTTCTGCTTTTTTGTACAAAAGTATTCTGGTCTCATGCGAAATCATCTGATACCCACGCGAAGTTATTTTCTCGTCGCGCCAAATTAAACTACTATTGTGCAGCTTCATGCGAAGTTATTTTCTCCTCATGCAAAATTAAACTACTATTGTGAAGCCTTGCATGAAGATATTATGTTCTCCCACAAAATTAAACACTGTCACAGACCTTCGCATGATCCATAAACTCCTTCGCGTGGCCTTTAAAACTTCCTAGCACAGCTTGTTAGAGATCTCGTGCAAAATTTTGTGTCAAGATTATCACTTTTGGTCTATTGTAGCAATTTGCGGCCTGTACGCTATCTTATTTTGTGTTCTTTCACTGCCCTCCATCTCTAAATAGTCCTGAAACAGTGATACTTTGCTTAGCTAAAGACTCGTACCTTGTACTTTGATTGGTCTTGTCTCTTAAATCATCTTTGGTATTCATTTCTTAATGTTTTTCATACCTTGTGTCACGTTGGTCATAATCTCTGGCTATTCTAGCCTTTAAATTAGACCCTTTGTGCCTAGGTGGACAACATTCTTGTTATTATCTCATCCTTTTTGAGACTCAGTCTTAGTATGGTCCTTGTGCAAGTTCTAGCTTTTTGTCCTTGCCTATGACTGTTGCAACCAGAAGCGACAACGTGTTTTATCCTTATAACCTTAGACATGGTCATGCCAAGGGTTGTAATCATGGCAGAGGTCACTTACCTTTCGCTACACAATTTGTACCTAGTTTGGCTAATGAGACATCTTCGTGATCCTCCTCACCTGCCAAGTCACCTCGAGCTTAGCAAACATTTTCCATAAACTTGCAACAAACTAGGATCCCTTCTACCAAGAGGATATTGAGACAAATAGAGGTCATACATTTCCAAACATGATGTCAGATTCCTTTTTCAAAGAGACTTTTGAAACACAACATAGTGAAACAGAACATATTCCTATAATAACTAATCATGAACCTAAACATGGTAGTCATAGTCGACATCAAGAACCACCTAGGAATGACAAAGCGAAAGAAAAAGATCATAATACCGACGAGGAACCGAAAGAGGTGGAAATACTCCCTGAACACATAGAAAGATGTTGAAGAGATAAACATTTCCAAAAGGTCATGGAAATCCTACTCAACAAAGAGAAAGAAAAATACTTTCTCAAACTTGCCCAAGAGGGAGCTAAACTGCCCTCTCATTTCAATGTGGAAACCATTATCACATTTGAGAAAGAAACTGAGACCTCTAAACTCCAAAAACAATTGAAAACTATGCAAGACCAATTGGCTCAAATGATGCATGAGAAAGAAAAACCTACAAAGACATACACATTGGAAGCTCTTTGTCCATCTCCATTTGACAAAATCATAAACATGTCACCTTTCCCACGAGGTGTAGAGTTACCCAAGTATGACAAGTACTTTGGTACTACTGATCCCCAAGATCACTTATAAGAATTTGGTGCTTTGTCCATGGAGTTTATGCATGATCACACATACCTCATGCGTTTATTCCCTAGAAGCCTAGGTGGTAAGGATTTGGAGTGGTTCTCACATTTACCTCCTAGTATCAAAACATTTGATGAAATTGCCAATCTCTTTGTTTAGCAATATTCTCATAACATTCAACACCCTGTCAACATTCAAGATCTATGAAACCTTAAATAGAAAGTTGGTGAGCCTTTTCTCACATTCCTCCAACGATGGAGACAACTATACACTAAGTATTCTCGTAAAATTCTAGAAACAGAGAAGCTTGACATTTTCACTAATAACCTCTTACCTGATTTTGGATACAGAGTCCAAATTCAAGGTCCACATACCTTCGAAGACATGATTACACAGGCTATGTGTATTGAGCAATTTATGGTCAAGAAAGGTGAACTCACTCTTCAGAGAGACACAAAACAGGGTTCCACTTCCAACAGGGATAAAACCAAACACATCAACAAGAGCCGAGAAATTGTACATGATGGAGTTATTGATAATGTCATGCCCAAACCTGTTAAGGCTGCATTTAATCTTATAGATGGTCTTAAAGTGACCAAAAATTCTGAGAAACCTCCCCCTGACAATAAGATGTCTGGGAACAAACTGAGAAACTCATGGACAACACATCCCAAGCGAGAGTATACACCCTTGGGAGAACCCCTGGATGTGGTATACAAAACATTGCTACAACACAAGCTTATTTCACCAATGGACAACCCTTGTCCCTATGATCCACATCTGTGTCCACCATGGTGGAATGAGACCTCATTCTGTGAGTATCACCAAAACAAGGGACACAAAATTGTCAACTGTATAAACTTGTGCCATAAAGTCCAAGACATGATTGATGCTAGTGATCTTGTGGTAGATGGACATAATAAAAACTCATACCACAAGGTGTTCAAAGAACCTTTCCCATCTTATGAAAAGGGAGAGATGTCAAAGCTAGAACCCTACAACAAGGTCAATTATACCTATTCCAATGATGACAATGTTATTCATATGATTGAACCTATGGATCCTGAATATTGCAATGTTATTACCATTAAGGGCAACCAAGATAACGACAAACCCAAGACACCATTTGTCTTAAGGGGCCCTACTTCCAATGTAATGGATAATGCGCTCTCGCAACACTGTGCTAACACTGTTACTCACTCTTGTGCCAAGTTAGTGCTTAAAGGCCCTGTGCCTCCTACTTCAGATCTTGAACAACACAAGGAAAAAGCCCTTGTTGGTCCATCCAGTAAAGGTGCAAAACTCACAAAAAACTTGACAAAAACTAGTTATAGTGTTCTCAATCAATTGAAACATACCAATGCTCAAATTTCCATCTTTGAGCTGCTTAAAATCTTGCCTACTCACAGGCAGATTCTTGATAAAGCTCTCGCTGAGGCGAACATTCCTCAAGATCTTGGTCTTGAGCGATTTCAATCCATGGTAGGTCACCTGACCTCACCTTATCTTATGACCTTCTCTGAAGAAGATGAAAACTCATTGAATCACCCACACAATCAACCTCTACACATTGAGGTTATGATCCACCAGACACGTGTTCGTCGGGTACTCATTGATAATGGAATTGGCCTAAATATTGTCTCTGTTGCTATTCTTAGAAAATTGAATTATTCTGAAGACTCTATTGATCCTCGAGAAAAGATCACTATCAAAACATACGATGAGGTGGAACAAAAATCTCTAGGTCTTGTGGTTTTACCAAACCATGTCGGTCCTGTCGAAAGGGATGTCACCTGTCAGGTGCTTGACATTCCCTTGGCCTACAACATTCTGTTAGAATGGCCATGGATACATTAGATGCACGCTATACCATCCACATACCACCAATGCATCAAGTTCCCATTTCATGGCTCTAAAGTTACTATTCCTGCCACCACTAGCTATACCTGCAATATGCTCAAAGCTGCTGAAAATTTTGTCCCCGCCAACCTTGAGTCCACTGATTATCACGACAATAAACTGAAACAAATTGAGCAATCATTCAAATTGAAAGAAACTGGCATGGGAGAGTACCACATTGAACTAGTGTTATCATTAACATCTCTCCCAGAGTCTCCTTGACATTATGGGAGACCTTCAGAAGCAAAGAAGCCCTTCATGCTGACACCTCAGACCAAGTATAATGGTGCTTTTGTCAAGGCTACAGTTCCTTTAGAAGATGAAAGTGAAAACAGAGCCATTGCTGCATGTCTTTACAAAGAAGAGGCTCCAATGGACCTAACTGAACAAGCTCAAGAAATTACTCCCAAGAAATATGGGCCTGGCCTTAGGCTTACAAAGCATTTTGGTTACAAGGGAACTGATCCTATTGGCTTCAATAACAATGGCCTTATTGATCCTATCAAAGAAAAAGCCCAAAGCAACAGTGACACAACTGGCCTAGGGTTTAAGAAGGTCCCTTTTCATTTGGGATCCAATAAATTCATACCTATGCCCGAGAGTTCATCTAAAAATGAGTCACAGTCTGAGTCAGATACTCAAGTAGAAGAATCTGATGACGAGGATTCATACCCTCATCCTATTCCTTATGATCTTGCTAAATTCTTTGCTGAACAAGATGACTTTGTGCCACATGTTAACAATGTGGATGATACTAGTGATTCTTCTAAGGACAATACTGAGCTACTCAAAGATCATTTAGAAAAAGGAGAATCTAATCAGTCATACCATACTGAAGGAGATTATGTCCCTATCACTGTTGGGGAGTTCTCTAGTCCCTCACCATGTAGCACTGATTCTCATGAGTATGAATTTGACTCTCTTTTAGAAGCTACTACTAATAAAGACATTGATCAAGTACATGTCTATGAAAATCAAATCAAAGTGGGTGAAATGTCTAGGGTTAGGTCACGGGAGTCTGATCCAACTAATGTCCTAGAATTTTCAATTACTAACATTCGTACTTTGAGGCATTTGAACACACCTGTGGACGAAGTTTCCGTAGGTCTCGAATTGCTGGTCCACACACTTAATGACTATATTGTGAATGCAATTGAACCAGCCACTACTCTCTCACTCACACATCTCGAGCTTATAGACTGGAACCCCAATGCATCTAACAAAGTCCCCACATTCCAGAATGATTATGCTCTCGCCTACTACCTTAATGCTATTGAACCTATAACATCTTCCACCAATGAGTAGAGTATCAACATGACTGAGGCCGATATCAAATATCTCAGTCACATAATTAAAAAGAAAAAATGCAAGAGATCCGATGGTGAAAACCACATTGTGGTAGTATCGGATCCCAAAAATGTAAAAATAAAAGACGTATCCAAGGGTGAAAACCTCTTTCAGGTGCCCGCGGATGGGATATTTGATGTCTTTCACAGTCACTTTTAGGAGAGATCATCAGTATTAATAGAGGCAACACAACCAATTAACCTAGGCACAGAAGAACATCCTCAGTTGATACATCTAGCACAGTCACTGTCACCTGAAGAGAAGGAAAAATTCATTGCTTTTTTCAAAGAAAACAAAATAAATTTTGCCTGGACATATTCTGACATGCCAGGATTGGATCCTAATCTTATCATGCATCATTTCTCCATAGCACTAGGCATTAAACCAGTTAAACAGAAGCTTCAAAAAATGCATCCTCATGTTGCATTGCTCATCAAAGTAGAATTGGAAAAACTTCTAAAAGCTGGTTTTATTCGTGCAATTGATTATGCTGAATGGATATCCAATATTGTTCCTATTTCCAAGCATGATAAATCTATTAGTGTTTGTACAGACTTTCATGATCTTAACTTGGCATGTCCTAAAGATGACTTTCCACTCCCTAATATTGATATGATCATAGACATGACAGCTAGTTATGAGATGTATTCACTTATGGATGGTTTTTCTGGATACAATTAGATAAAAATTTCCCTAGAAGACCAAGAGAAAATGGCTTTCACATGTGCATGGGGAACCATTTGTTGGAATGTGATGCCATTTGGTTTAAAGAATGCTGGTGCTACATATCAATGGGCTATTACTACCATTTTTCATGACATGATACATAAAACCATGAAGGACTACGTTGATGATACCTTGGTCAAAAGTGCTAAACGCACTACTCAGCTAAAAGATTTGGGACCCATCCTAGATCGTATGGAAAAAATTCAGCCTTCGACTCAATCCTAGGAAATGCGCATTTGGTGTCACATTAGGAAAGTTGCTAGGATACATTGTCTCTACAAAAGGAATTGAAGTAGATCCAGAAAAAGTACAAGAAATAATGGACATGCCACCACCTTAGAACAACAGTCAGATGAGAGGACTATAGGGAAGGCTTCAATCTATTCATAGGTTTATTTCACAATTGGCAGATAGATCACAACCCTTCACAAAGATCTTACATAAGGGTGGGAAATTTAATTGGAACCAAGATTGTGAGCAAAGCTTAAAACAAATCAAACAATATCTTGTCAATCCTCCAATCCCAATGCCTCCTATTCATGGGAAGCCTTTTCTGTTATACATTTCAGCCACTAATACATCTCTAGGAATCTTATTGGCTCAGGAATACAATGACAACAAAGAAAGAGCTATTTATTACTTGAGTTGAACATTGGTTTCTTATGAGAAGAACTATAACTTTATTGAGAAAGCTTGCTTGGCAGTTGTCTTTGCTTCCCAGATGTTGAGACACTACATGCTTGCCCACACTACATGGCTCGTGGCTAAAATAGATCCACTAAAGTACTTTCTTAGTAAGGAAGCTTTCACAGGAAGATTGGCTAAATGGCTTATGATACTCAGTGAGTTTGACATCCAATATGTTGAACGCAACTCTATAAAGGGGCAGGCAATTGCAGATCAGCTAGCTGATGCACCCATACAAAGTCTTCTACCCATGAACATAGATTTTCCAGATGAGTCGATTCTAACACTCACACATCATATGTTGGTTATGTTCTTTGATGGGTCCTTCACTCAACAAGGATCAGGTGTTGGCTTACTTTTTATTACACCACAAAGATATTCATTGCCCAAAGTGTACAAGATTCTATTTCCTTGTACAAATAACATTGCTGAATATGAGGCTTTGATCAATGGCATGAAAATTGCAGCTGAATGGAGAGTGGATCAGTTAGACATCTTTGGTGACTCTCAGCTTGTTATCAACCAAGTAAATAATGTGTATCAAACAAAAGATGAGAATCTAATTCCTTAAAAGTGCATGGTTGATGACTTGAAGAAATATTTTGCACACATCACCTCCTAGCAAGTTCCCTGAGAAAATAATAAGGTCGTTGATGCCATGGCTACTCTAGCCTCCCTGCTACAAATGCTTGAAAATGATCTCCGATATGAGTTCTTGGTGGAAGCGTTACACTACCCAGCCTATGACACCCCTGATTCTAGGATGATCTATTCTATTATAGGACAAGAATCATCCTGCTACCATCACATTTATTCCTACCTTCGTAATCACACCATTCCGAAAGGTCTGACTCGGAATGAGAAATGTTACCTAATCCGTAATGCTTCACATTATGTCATTATTGCTGATGATCTATATAGGAGAGGTCTCGATGGAACACTCCTTAGGTGTTTAGAACTTGAAGAGTCCAAATGCACACTAATTGATGTTCAAAAGGGCATTTGTGGATCTCATTCCAATGGCCTCACACTAGCTCGAAGACTCCTTCGTGCTGGTTACTACTAGCCTAAAATGGAGAAAGAAGCCATCAAATATGCTAGGTCCTACAAGCAGTGTCAGTTACATGAGAATCTCATTCATGCTCTAGCCAGAGAGTTGATTCCTTCTACTACAACATGGCCATTTCAACAATGGGCCTTCAACTTAGTGGGGCAGATTCACCCAACCTCCTCTAATGGACATAAGTTCATCATTACGACTATAGATTATTTCACAAAATGGGTAGAGGCAGTACCTCTCACAATTGCTAATGGCAAAGCTATAGCGCTTTTCATCACAAAATACATCATTTGCAGATATGGTGTACCATCCTCAGTCATCACTGACAATGGAGGACAATTCAAAAATAAAGACCTTAAGGAACTATGCAAGAAATTTAAGATTACACAATATTTGTCTTCCATTTATTACCCCTAGGGTAATGGTCAAGTTGAGGCATCCAATAAGGTGATCCTCAAAATTCTTCATCACATAGTTAGTAAGTCAGGGAGAGACTGGCATCTCTAGATCAATCTAGCCCTATGGGCATATAGGACAAGCATTAGAACTCTAATGGGCACAACCCCCTTTGCGTTGGTGTATGGGGTAGATGTTGTGCTTCCAATAGAGGTTGAGATTCCCACCTTGAGAATCTCTATGAAGGGCCTTATCACTGATCACGACTATAGGATAGCTCAGCTTCAAGAGCTTGTATTATTGGATAAATGATGCCAAGTGGCATGTGATCATTTGCGAGCATATCAACAAAGAATGACAAGAAACTACAATCGAAGGGTTAAGCCACGTGACTTCCAGCTGGGTGATCTCGTCCTCAGAGAGAACCCCAAGAATCACCAACACCGGGTACAAAAGGGAAAGTTTGAACCAAACTGGCTGGGTCCTTACATCATTACTACAGTATATGGATCTGGCACCTATCAGCTTTCCACAACCGAAGGAGAAGTGCTTAAGGAACCTATCAACACTCTCCACCTGAAACAGTTTTACAGTTGATTTAATCTCAGTAAGCTTTCTGTACATATTTATATGTCCTAAAAAAATCTAAAAATTGGAAAAAGTCCTGAGAAAATTGTTACCCTGGTGAAAACCTAGCAAATAGGCGCCTTGGTAACACCAAAAAAATCAAAAAAAGAGAAAAATACAAAAAAAAGAGAAAAAAGAGAAAAACACCAAAAAAATCAAAAAAGGAGAAAAAATACAAAAATACAAAAAAAGAGAAAAAAGATAAAAATACTAAAAAAAAGAGAAAAATAGAAAAGCACCATTGGTGAAAACCAGGAAATAGGCATCATGGTAGCAAAAAAAATAATTATAAAATAAATCTTGCCAAGAAGGTGAAAACCTGGTAAATAGGCGCCTCTTGTTCCCAATGCTCCATCTTGCAGCGCATCTTCTGGCTATTCCGTACTGTCAATTTCATGCTTTTGCTTTCCAACTTTTCCTACTCATGTATCCATGGATTGAGTCTTCTCCAAGCTCGGGGGCATCCCCCCTTAGTGTCACTTTTTTTTGAGGTTCTCCTCATAGAATCTCTTTCGTGATAGTCACCAGTTGTTTCAACTACATCTGCCTACTATCGCTAGTGTCACACTTTTTGAGATTCTCCTCATAGAATCTCTTTCGCAATAGTCACTAGTTGTTCCAGTTGTATCTGCCTATTGTTGCTTAGGTCACATCTCCAGCTTCATTTATGGAAGATCTCTATTGAATCAGTCACTGGTCATTCTGGCTATGTCTATCTACTGTCGCCCAGTCCTCTTTAGGTTCTTCATCATGAAGATTCCTCTTTGACATTAGTCACCAGTCATTCTGACTGTGTCTGCCTACTGTTGTCACCCTACTAAAGAGATTTCTTTCAAATGTATTCTGGACATTAGCACTTGACATCAATCCCAAAACATTGAACTCAAAATTGATGTTCTTGTTTGGATATGTTGAGCATTTTCTTTGTTTTCTTTGTTTTGCTTTATCATATCTCCTTGAGCAACTCGATGATGTCATCTTCAACTAGAGAAGTAATGACTGGGGTCATGATCTTTTTCTTTCCTTGTTGTTTGTGGTTTAGTTCCAATAAGTTGATCTACTCCTATAAAAAGGGTGTCCACTATAAGAGCCTCCATCTCGTATTGGATGGCCATGTGTACCTCGACTCCTTTTATAAGAATACGTCAATAACATTGGTGCTTCTCCTTGTTTGTTGGAGTGAACTCTTCATGCTACAGTAAATACTAATACTCATCCTACTAAGTGAACATATGGGTCACTGCGAGTATATCTAGGACACTACTGTCTCAGGTTATGAATGCAAGGGTTGTTGCAGATAGAATGAATACTAAATACTTAGCATATGAAAGATCTCCCGTGTGTTTGGTGTGCCTGTTATGCAAGAAAAATTCAGGTCATCCTAGCATTTATGGTTTGATGCTTATGTTAACTTGCTACATTAAAAGGGACAAATGTTCTGGTCATTCTGGCTTCTTGTGCCTCGAATACTTACATTTAATCCTAACAAACCGATAACATATGTTATATTCATATTTCCATGATTGCAATGTCAGTGGGAATTGTATGACCTACGAGCTTTGTTCTATATCCAGTGATGATTAAATACTAAGGCTTGGTAACCAGACCTAGGGTTGCATTCAACATAGTCTTGCATTACTTCATTTGCATAAGCATGCAATTCAATGGTCATTCTGTTCATGCTCCACATACATTAGATTCCTCCATGGCTGCACAAGTGTTAGGTTTATCGATTCACGCTCATCAATGGAATACTTGTGACTGTTAAACAAAAACATGCAACACTACATGAGTTGTCGGTCCATAAATATGCATTCTATCTAAGCCCAACACACATCTCATATACATCAAAGTAAAACAAAATAGACAATGACATATACACAGAAATACTCGGCTCAAAATTTTGTATATATATATATATCAAAAGAATGGGTTTGTACAAAATGGGCACTACTCAAGTGCAATCAATCAAAAATAATATGTGGTGCTGACACACAAATCGATACATGGCCAGAAATCAAAATCACAGTCAGCCACAGAGCATCTAACTCTGCCCCACACCCTTGCCTCCAAGAGGAGCAGGACTAGCAGGTGGTGGAGGCAACGGTGGCATATCTGACCTAACAGGAGGGTGTGCACCTCCAAACTCTCATGCATACTGAGAATATCACTGCACTTGGAGTGTCTCATTTGGCACCGTGTTGGTATATGCAACATAATAGTAGGTGGCTCAAGTTGACTGGAAGGGATCTCATCTTGTGCCAACTCCAATCTTCGCTTTGCAATCTTTGCATGCTCCCTTTATCGATCTGTCTCCCACTGTCTCTCCACCAGCTGAGAGTCATGAACGGCTACCTGTATCTATAACTCTCCCAACTAACGGGAATCCTAGAGAACCCGCTCCCAGTACCATCGTACTGCATCCTGGGCCCCACCTGTCAACTAATCTAGGATATTCTCATCCAACATCTCGGATGCCTACTGCTATGACGGTACCTGTGGCTATAGGGGCACCTACTGCTGTGGACCTTCCTATTGTGGGGCCTCCTCCTTTGTCCTCTACCTCTGTCGCGGACTGTGTCCTGTCCCGCTACCCTTGGCACCTAAGTTTGATCCCATTTGATGTGGGGGAATATGCATCTATTATAATCAGTTTTGAACCTGTGGCTGCTGCTGTGGCTGTGCCTGCTGCTGATATGGCTGAGCTGGCAGCTGTGGCTGTGCTTGCTGCTACTGGGGTACCCGTGCCTGCCTTTCCATCCCTAGTGGATCCGTGAAACGTGGGAATGGATGGCTCATCAAAAATTCCTAATATGCAGGCATCATCCCAGTATCTACTACCTCTGGTAGGTAGTCCCACTGAACTGCAGCTAAAGTGTTGATGTCTATCATAGATTTCCTTGGATCCATCTGTGGTGGCCATCCCTGCCCAACATCCTTCTGCACCCTAGCATAGGTGCAATACTTAGCAAAAATATCTTGGGGATGACCATACTATCACCAAACTCATGATATGGCAAACCTCTCAATCATTGATGTCATCCTACCCGTCAGAGGTCAAAAATTGAACATCCATGGCGGCTCTCTAGGGGCATCATCCCAGTCCTTTGTATCTCTCCATAGTCGCCATACAATGGACACCAGGTCATCAAGATGTGTCTGCAAATAATCAGTCTTACCCAGGTGAACCTAGGTAATATGCCCTCGATATCTGCAAATGTAGGGCTCCATGGGCTCTCTGGCATCCTCAAAAATTGGCCTGCATGTGGGAAGATGCTCCCAGGCCCATATTTGTAAAACATATACCCCTAATACCATGGTCTTCTTCTCATGGAAGATGACCTCGTTCATCTCATGGAAAAGATCAGCCAACATACACTGACCCCACGTAAAGATCTCCGATGTCTTTAACATCCTACCTGCACTCCAACCCATGCTATCCTCTGTCAGGACATAAGAAGCAACTCAAAAATATACCCAACCCTAATGCTAGTCTATGTGTGGGTCCATAAGTGTGCATCATCTCATCCCAACTAATATCCCTACCTCTTAGTAGCTCTCTCCCAAACATAATAGACAGTGCCTCTCTCCCTACTTGGGGGTACTATATCATAGATAATCCAAGCGCCATGGAAAGGAATCCACAAGATCCTCCAGATATCCTCTAGGGTGATAGTCATCTCACTCATCGGCAAATGAAAGGTGTTTGTCTCTGAATGGAAATGATCAACCAAAGTAGTTAGTAAGCTATGATTCACCATCACGACTGGAATTTGGTACAAAGAAGACAAACCCAATCGGGCAATGTGTGCTCAATCTACATCATCAAGACTCTGCAATAACTCTCCATATGGTAGAAAATGAGACCTAAATGAGACGTCTCCAAAGACCTCTTGCATGCACAAAAAGAAACAATAAAAGAAACAATCAACATCAAGTCAAAATGATGCACCAAAACCAATTAAAATGCACTTGTTGAATGTAAAATTATGATTTTAAAACACTGCTATCATACAATTTCGCATGAAGATCTCATAGTCTCATGCAAAGACCTTATTTCTCTGGGTGAAGAAACATGCCTTCGCACGAGAAAATGTTTCTTCACGCGAAGAAAGATCTCTTCATGCAAGAAACAAACTTTCTCACACAAACAAAGAGTGACCTTCGCGCGAAGAAAGAAATTTATTCACGCAAACCATTACTCTTCCCGCATGAAGAAACAATGCACCCTGTTTCTTCACACGAGGAAAGAATATCTTCATGCAAGAAAAGATCAACCTCACACGAAAGCTGAATGAAACAGCCTAAAACATGCAATAAATGACATTGAAAAGTGTGCAAACAAAAGTACGAAGCCAAGGAATCGACGACTCACCGGTGGTCTGTAGTCTGCTGGCCGACTGTGTCATCTGGAGTGCTCAAAATGATGATATCTCATGTTCACTACCATTTCTCTATCAGAGCTCAAAATCATAGAAGACAAAAGTATAAATGAATTGAAAATGACCCTTTGAGCCCTTATATAAGTATTGACCAAATTTTTCAAAGTTCTTGGATTTGCGAAAAAAATGCACCCTTGGCTAATTGGACCATTTTGGATCCATTTTCAGGATCAAATTTGAAATCTGACGCACCTAAGTGCCTCAAAAATGTGTTTTAAAATTTTGGCAACCAATGCGATCGAACGCTTGTGCAGCTCAAATCTGTTTGATACTTTATGATTCTTGGAATCCTTTCAACTTTACATTCTCAATATTTTCAAAATTGATTATGAAAATAGTCAACTTAAGTCAACAATGGCTAAATCTGGTCAACTTTTGGTCAAACTTGGTCTTTTGGATCTCGAAATCACTTTGGATCAATCTCCAAATTTCTTTTGATCATTCTGATCTCTTCTTATGTCTTCAGATCTTTCTGATCTCTTCATATTTCTTCAGATCATTTCTTTTGATTATTCTGATCTCTTCCTATGTCTTCAGATCTTTTTGATCTCTTCATATTTCTTTAGATCATTCTGATCTCTTTATATTTCTTCAGATCGTTCTAATATCTTTATATTTCTTCTGATTGTTCTAATCCCTTCTTTATTCATTCTGATCTCTTCTACATTCTATTAAATCTCAGATTTCTTCCACTGCTTTACATCATATTTTTGGCGTGTCATCTTTCGATTTTGCTCCAGAGGGGTCAGCATGATTACATCATTGAACTTGAATTTCAAATCAATCTAAATCTTCATCGCTTGGGGCATCATATTCCTATCTTATGTCCTTGTCACTTGGGGCATCTCATCACTCAGGGCATCTTCTTCCCTTCTATTTGGCATCTTTTCTATCTTTCTTATCTTTTCATCAATTGATCAACCTTATAACAACGCTTCTTAGAGTTTGATGGACAGGTATTGGGACAGTCTAAACCCCAACTCCTGAGGATCAAGCCTTGTTCTGGGGATGATTCTATGACTCATGATTGGACCTTGTTATCTTTTATCAATCTCAAGTATCTAGGTTTTCTACCTGGATCCTTGAAGGTTAAGCTCCGTTCCAGAGATAATCTTCTAAATGTTTTCAATCTCAGGTATCTAGGTGTTCTATCTAGATCCTTGAAGGTTAAGCTCTGTTCTGGAGATAATCTTATACATGCTTTCAATCTCAGGTATCTAGGTGTTTTATCAGGATCCTTGAAGGTTAAGCTCCATTCTAGAGATAATATTCTAAATGCTTTCAATCTCCGGTATCTAGGTGTTCTATCTAGATCCTTGAAGGTTAAGCTCTGTTCTGGAGATAATCTTCTAAATGCTTTCAATCTCAGGTATCTAGGTGTTTTATCTGGATCCTTGAAGGTTAAGCTCTTTCCTAGAGATAATCTTCTAAATGCTTTCAATCTCAGGTATCTAGGTGTTCTATCTGGATCCTTGAAGGTTAAGCTCCGTTCTGGAGATAATCTTCTAACTGCTTTCAATTTCAGGTATCTAGGTGTTCTATCTGGATCCTTGAAGGTTAAGCTCCGTTCTGGAGATAATCTTCTAAATGCTTTCAATCTTGGGTATCTAGGTACTTTGCCTGGATTCCTTGGGATTAAGCTCTGTTATAGAGATGGTCCTTAAAAGCTTATCAATTGGTCTCTGTGTCATCAATTACAGAACCAATCTTGTCCTCTTGATCCTTGCATCACGCTTTTTTGATTTTCTTTGAATTGAACGTACTACTTGCACATTCATTCAAAGAGGGGCAAAATGTAATACCCCAAAATCGGCTCATTTCCATTTCAACCAATTTTGGTCTATTTTTTATCAATCCTAAGACCTATTCTAATAGGAAATCCTTATTCGGCTACTCGCTACTTGACTTAATTGTCAGATGCAGAAAACCCAAATCTGTATTCATCATACTCTTTATTTAATTCCTATAGTATTGACTCATATTAGTCACATTAAACCTATTGATGAATATTTAATTTAATTACTGAGTATTTATACTTTAATTAAATTAAATCATATCCTAAGGCTAATGTACTATGGAATTAAATTTATTTAATTTAATAAATGTGCCTATTTCTAATTAATTAAACAAAATTATTTAATTAAATAGAGAAAGCTATTTCTAATTAATTATTTAATTAAATGAAGTTATTTAATTAAATGGGAAATCATTCCTAATTAATTAAATGAAGTTATTTAATTAAACGAGAAAAACATCTTTTATTAATTAAATAAAATTATTTAATTAAATGAAAAAGGTAATTACGAGAGCATATCTCATTTTATTAAATTAAATTTGGAAGAGAATCTATGACGCGTCATAAGATTCCTCAACCCACTTAAAGCCAAGAATCTATGACGAGTAAGTCAAACAGGGACATGCATAAGAGGTAATAATGACTTCAATCCTCATCGTTGATTGAAATCAATCTCAACCGTTGATGGATTCCAGGAAAGTCTATTTAAGAGACCCTCCTCCCTTCATTTCAGAGAGGATGAATCGATTTGCTATCGGATTTCTGTTGAAATTCATGCTCACTTACATTTCTTGCATGCATTCTCATTCTTAGTTTGATCTCATTTTAGTTTAATCATGCATATGCTTAATCTAGTTTACTTTATTTGTTCTTAGATTACACTACATCTTTCATTCTAGATTAATCTACATTCTCATATAGATTAGTCATACTTTCTTACAAATCCTTCATTCTTAGAGGGTCTGGTTGCTTAAACACCTCAAATCTGAGGATATCTAATAAGCAATTCCCTTTAGATAGAAGGCAACAGATCGCTTTGCAGGGCTGATTTTTGGATGAACAATCCAATGTTCATTTTGGGATGAATCTGCATACAATGACCGTGTTGAAGTGTCTATGAGGTTCAGAGGCCCACATTTCATAGGTACACATAGTAGGTGTTGAACATCAACAAAATATAGTTGATGTCAAATAACACAATATGTGTCGAGCACCAAAATTTCAATAGTGTTGAGCTGCTGCATTATTTGAAAAGTTAAAGATTCACTAGATCTGAGCTGACAAAGTTACTACCTTGATTTTTTGAACCAATTGGAGCATAAGGATAATGAGCTAATGGCATAGAATTCCATGTAAACCATTTTTTAGTGAATTCAAGAGGATTCTTCATGATGTTTCTAGAAGGAACAAAATGTGAATTAGATTCAATGAATCCTACCTAATCCATTCAAACTAAAATTAAAGGAGGAAAGAATTAAGCAGGGAAAGAAACTCTAGACTTCTATTTAAGGAGTCACTGATCAAGAAGCAAGAGCTTCTAGCGTGCCAAATTGAAAAGTGGTTGAAGGGTGTGAAGGATAAGGCATCTAAGAGAAGGATGAATAGAGTACAAAGACTTTTCTTTAATTAGTGATCAAAAGGAAGATTGTACTAGTACATTGAGTATGAAGACTCAAGAAGACCAAGCTTGAAAATAGGGCAACCTATCAAGAGTTGCAAAGAGTGAAAGCCAGACAATGTTATGAGCTAAAGAAGTGATCTAAAATCTGCAAGATAATTTGTATACTATAATTAGGTCAAAAACCCTTATTTTTACTCTCTTCCAATTATATCAATCAAGGTAAAAAAATCCTATGGACTTAGATTGGTTTAATAGCCATTTGTAAATCCTTTAATAGGGTGAGATTCCAAGTGAATGCTCTAAAGTCCTCTAACCAGAAAAACTTCTAACAAGGTGATTAAATCCTTTAACTAGGTCATATTTAATAGTGTTTTGTAGCTTTTAATAGGGCAGGCCTTTTATAGGACATCACTTTAAAAGATTGAGAATTGAGTAGCATGTTACTAATAGTTTTTCACAAATTAGGTTTCTACATAAATCACTGTGTCATGTGTTGATCTTTTCATATATTATGATTGCATGTTGAATTACAATAACTTGTTGAATAGGAATGTTTAAGCTTGGATGAATGAATAATTTATTGGGCTCACTTTAGTTGATGAAAAGTCTGAATTGGATAATTGGACCTTGAATAATGGATTCACCCACCCCCCCTCTCAGTTATTCTAAAGAATTTCTAACGGATTGTTCACTATCTTACATCTAGGATGTAATAAAGAGATGCGTAGTTAGGTAGTGTTAGAGGAATGCCATATGATGACATCAGGGTATGTGCAGGATCATGGTCAACAAAACTATGTCCTTAAGTGGCAATAAAAAATCAAAAAATTAGGGTTATGTCAACTCCACATGTAATTTTATACTTGTTATTAACTTTATATAAAAAATTTGAGAGAAAAAAATCTCTAGCAAATTGAATCTAGTTTCTAAACTACTCGAACTTGTCATAGAAAAATAAAAATTGATTTGTCCAAATTTTTAATATTAATGCAATATTACAAAAATTTCAAGACAAAAATAAGAAGTAGACATATGTCTGAGAACTTAATCAAAATCAAATGATAATATTTTTTAATAATATTCTAGATATAAGTAGTAAACTCATGCCTAGATGTGACACATATTTTTGGGTATTTTTATTCTAAATAAATAATAAATAAATAATTTTTTACTTTAGTATTTTTGGAATAAAAAAACTGTCATGTCTGACCACCTTAACTAATTCAAAACTCTATAAAATTCAATTTTTCATTTTTTTCCCTTATATTAGAAGAAACATAGACTGTGATGTGCTCTTTTGGATTTAAAAATTATTGTACCATTTGAAAGTTATAGTTGTTTTTCAAGTAGTGTGTCCATCAGTACTTTATACATAACTCCATTAGAAAATATGTAATAATTATTTGCTAAACTCATAATTTGAGAAACCTTACATTTATGGAAAGATAAGAAGATTCTTAAGAAAAATTTTTCATTTCATCAAATTTTGGTGAAAAAAAGTTGTCAGCTACATGTTTGAAGTAAAAATCACATAAAAACAGGCCAAAAGGACATTTTTAGGATGTTTTTAAAGTTGACCATATATTTTTGGTATTAAAAAAATTAGTTGACCTTACAAAGATGTTAATTGTTTTCATTTAGTATAAGGGTGGGTGGGAAAAAAGTTGGAATAGCTTTTGAAATGGTTTGAGATATTTTAGAACTAAAGATTTTTTAGATCGCCACTTTTCGGCACACCATGATCTTGCACATACCCATCAGGGAGTGTGAAAGCCTTAGTATTGAACATGTTAATTTTTTTATGGACTCTAATCCAATAGTACTATTGTAATTGTAATTAGTTAATTATCTTATCCTAATTAATGGGGAAAGCCTAAAGTCTGACTCAATGAATTATTATGAAGATAGGGTATAAAGGAAAGATGTTTTCCTTGATTGTAAAGTGTGATGTATAGTATCTATCATTGCAAGAATTTAGAAGTGTGAAAGGGATAAGAGTGCTTACTTAATGGGTGTATGTGATCCAAGGGATTATTCAATGGAATATTTGAGATATGGTTACAAGATTTGAAGGAGCAAATATCTGGTTGATAGGATATAGATAGAGGAAAGAAGTACATTTTAGTTCTATTATTCTGCAAAGAATAATATAGAGATCATTTGGACAATGGGTCCATTGATCTTTCCCTTGAAGCTATTTTGGCACTGGGTCCAACTGTCTTCCACAACTCCTAATAGAGCTAGCACAACTCCTAACAAGGTTGGAATCTCCTGACAAGGATTCAAAGTTTCATAACAAGGATTCATATGTATTGAATGTTGTAATAGACTCTTAACAACGTCATTCCTCTAACAAGGAATGTTTATATTAGTACATGATCTTGTGGTTGCCATCCCCACTAGGGTTTTCCCTCCGATGAAGGGTTTCCCTATTTAACACATTTGGTGTTATTGTGTATGAGAATCTTGTTGTGGGATCAATTTATATTACTTATATGGTTAAGATTGCTTAAGGTTGTTAATTGTGATATTAGTTGGATAACTGATTCACCCCTCCCACCCCCCACTTAATTATATCAATGGACAATATATTCTAAAAAGATTACCATAGTACCAAAGATGCTGCTAAATC
Organism: Cupressus sempervirens; assembly: GCA_028749045.1. Classification (NCBI taxonomy): domain Eukaryota; kingdom Viridiplantae; phylum Streptophyta; class Pinopsida; order Cupressales; family Cupressaceae; genus Cupressus; species Cupressus sempervirens. Next base: position 126,306,540 of record CM053789.1, on the reverse strand, counting down.
ATACACATGTAATAAATAAACATCTAATGTCCTTATCTAGAGTTCCTTACATTCTAATAAGTATCAAAAACACCCAACTTAGATTCTTTTATCCATGAATTATCATAAATGATTTTATTCTACCATTTAGCCAAGTATTCATTGTAATCCCCTCATCCAACACTTTTTCTTATTGTGGTATCCAAAATCTTGTCAATTTCTTCTATCTTCTTCTTAGGATAATTTAGTGCATCAATTATTTCCATATTAGCTTCTTGGTATTCAAAGATGTCTAAACTATTAAACATAGGTGAAATATTCACATCTTTAGGAAAATCAAATTCAAAACCATTATCATTACCATGTTTCTTCAAGATTCTGAAAGATCCAAACTTCTTCATCATCAGCTTATCATATGCACCAAATGGAAATATATTCTTTTTCTAGTGCATCATTATCTAATTACCAACCCCAAAACTTTTATTTCTCCTCTTTTTTATGTGCTATGTTTTTTTATATCCTTAATTACTACCATGTAGATTGTTCTTTACTCTCTCATGTAGATTCTTTTACTTCACCACTAATCTATAGTTTAGTATCTTACATTCTAAATTCAATAGTTCCTCTAGGATTCATTCCATTTACAATATTAAAATATATCTTCTTTGTACTTATATTCACTCAATTATTATATCAAAACCTTAGATGTTCACTCAACTCATAGCTCAAGGGATCAAGAAATATTTCCTAAGGTTCCACTACTTCAATGTAGGTGTGATCTATATCAAATAGAATACATATATCCTCCTTGAATCTATCTACAAGTGCTAGTGAAATCCTAAATCTTTGGTTCATGTCATTTTGGAATTTTTTCATTATTAAGTTTCAACTATCTAGTATCTTTTCTGTAGGTTTCCTTTTACATACTTCTATAATCTTTCTGATAGTGCATCTCTCACTACTCATTATATCTATAAGGGAATCTCTTCAGTACATCAAAGAATATGTGATTTATCAATTATTGAAATCTAAACATAGCATTCTTTTTCCTCTTAATCTTTTCAAGGTTTTCCAATAATTGCATTCTTAGTATTTCCCTCAAATTAACTCACTCTTTCTTGACACATATCTTATAAGCTACATAAATAAATCTTGTTCAAAGTTCATCTATCTTGGAACTTATGCAAACTAAATAAGTAATAATTATGCTAAGAAATATCACATCGTCTTTCTTGATGGAGCTGATTACGATAGCTTTCCCATTGTATACTACCTTAGTGTAACATTCCACTATCTTCTTAACCATCTTTTCACCTATAGGTATACTACCTTGTTTGCTAAGACCAGTTACCTCATGAATAAGGTGGGCTAAGACGTCTACTATATTATCTTACATCAAAAATTTTCTATCATATATCCTACTCAATATGATTTAATTCCATTCATCTATATGTAGCTCATGGTAGAAATGATACATATACAAATCAAATTCCTTTAAGTAATCAAATCTGGGCTTCATAGTCATGTCATGGTTAAAGACTAGTTCCATATATTTATTCATATATTCACTGCCAATTGAATCAAACATACAATTCAAATAATTTTCTACATCTTCAAGGTAAATTATGTTATTTATAGTGATAGACAATGTAGAGTTAGGGTTTCCATCACTAGGCTTTATGAAAACTATCTTAAACTTAGTACTATCCTCATTTTCATCACTATATACCACTAACATATCCATAAGTCTTATAGATATGAACATTTACTGAGGAAAGTTGTGCAAAAAATTATAAAATACCTCTTTCTAAAAATAGGGATTACTTCAAAATCACTCTGATGAGTGGCTTTTGAATGATATTTACTTAGAATGTGTTCGCAATGAAGTAAAATCAGTTATGTACTCCATTTATGTTTCAACTTGAAACTTGCATTAATTGTGTACTTTGCAAACATGAAAAGTTGTCAATTATGTTCTATAATTAGATAACTTCTCAAACTCATCTATCCAATCTTCAAATGTCACTATGTCACTCGAGGTTTACTATAGCCTCCTTCTAACATGACTATCATCTTCAATACTTCACATCACAAATTTCTCTGCAAAAACTTATTTTCATCTTTTGTTACAAAATTAGCCTTTACTATAATACCAGTAACTCTAAATTCCATCATAACTTATTTAGATGAGCTCTAAATCACAAGGAATCCTAGCTACCATGTAAACACAACTGAATACACCTTTCTTAACTTCACTACTTCTAGTTTGGTCTTTGAATGAAGTTCTCAAATACTGATGTTGTGCACAAGCTTAATTCAACTTGATTGAATCAATCTCAATATCTAACTTTTTTCTTTCTGTCTCATCATCATTTAAATTTTCTTTTGAGATTTTTGTTCCTTTCACAAAAGCTTCATTAAGTTTTGGAGTTCATTTTTTTCACTGACAATGTTTCTTCATTCTTCATTGTTTCTACTAGTTTTGGAGTTCATTTCTTGGTTCCTTCTATCATTCCTTTTGTTCCCCCAGTTTCTTCCATTGTTTCTTCTATACCTGAAATTTTTTCCCATTCTATAGTATTGCATTGTTTGTCTAAAATTATTGCATAACTAACATATATGTGCTCTACTTCTAGGATTCTATGGATCATCAGGTGCATGACAATTCCAAGCAATGTGTCCTAAGTTGTTATACTTATAACACACAGTCTGTTTTCTATCTTCATAAGATCTTCTTTCTCTCAATATTTTTTCATTATATCTTCTTCTATCTATAGGGTTAGTATATCTAGAGACTCTACTATTTCTCTTATCATTATCATACTTAGGTTTCCTACAATAAATATCATTATGACCCATACCATGACAATTATGACAATAAAAGTCCTTAACATGATTAAATGACTTATTAGGACAATCTCTTTTCATATGACTTGTTTCATTACATAAAAAACACTTACCTATAAATTCATACCTAGTTGCCTTACGTGTTTCCACTTGCTTTGGTTTATCCAAGATTTCAACTTCTTTGTTTTGATCAACTTCATTAGGTTTCTCAGAAGATTGATTTTAATTAATCCTATCATTAGATTTGTCTTTTTCTTTTAGATCTGATCTAATCTCAGCTTTCTTTGTAGAAATGTTAATTAGTTATCCAAGACTATTCTTCTCATAAGAAGGTCTCTATATAGACATAGAATCATCAAGCTTTACTCTGCTAGAATAAAGTTTGTCAAGCTATTGTTCGCATTGTGTCAATTTAGCTTTCACAATAGTATTCTACTTATGCAGTTCTTCATGATCTTCTTTCAATGTTTTGAACTTAGATGTTTTCTTTTCTACACTTGCTCTTAGATCTATATTTTTAGTCTTCAAATTAGATTCAAATTTTCTAGGATCATTTCTCAAATTCAACTTTAAATTTGTTATCTTCAATTCATGCTTCAAGATCTTGTAATATTTCCTCAACTTTGAATAGTCATCATGCCTAGTTCCAAATTTAGTAGATTTAGGATTTGATTTAAGATGTTTAATCTTTTTCTCCAATTAACCAATGGATACTTTGGATTTTTCATATTCATATCTATCCTTTAGCTTATCTCTTTCTTCATTAAGGAGATCAATTTTTTCAAGAGCTTCTTCAAGGTTCTTCATCAACTGTTTGATATCCATAGGGATCTTACCTAAGCTATTAAGCCTCTTCAAAGTAACTATGCTCTAATAAAAATTGTTAGAAATAGGGATTACATGGGGGGGCAAGGTGGGGGGGGGGGGGTGTGTGGGTGGGTGAATCAATAATCTACAAACTTTAGTTGCCAACTAGATATTATTACTTACTTTAAACCATGCATACCAAAGTAATAAATTAATGTTGAATAGTAATAATAACAATACACAAAGATAACTCATAACACTATTTTTTTGAACTAGGGAAGCCCTAGTGGGCATGATAACCACTAGATAATATACTAACCTATATGTTCCTTGTTAGAGGATGGACCCTATTAGGTGTCAATGAGAAAATTTAGTATAAGAAGTCCCTGTTAGGAGACTTTAAATCCCTGTTAGGAGATTCCAACTGTATTAGGAAGTGTAGTATAGTGTATGCAAGAAGAGCCCACTATACAAATATGCAATTTCAACTACAAGAAAAGCTCACTACTCAAACAAGTAATCTAGTATTATTGCCTTCCATGTCTGATCTTTGATCTTTGGCTCCATCTCAGATCATGAGACAATTCATACAAAAAAATTCATATATCAATTTCACAAAAGTTCGCTCACTTTGTAGTCTTACTTGCTTAAAAAATGTTACACAAATAGCACATCCAAGCATACTTCTTCTTGCAAGATGTCTTTTTCATAAATACTATGCCTTTACAAAAATTCTTGCTGAGTCAGCTAAGACCACAATTCACTTTTGCAAGTCAAAGTAAACATCTAGGATGTCTCCCCTAATTAGACAAGTAATTTTTAAAATAAAAAAAAAATTATTTCCTTCTATTCCACTATCCTATATTATAAAAACATGATTAAATTTGTTCCATATAGTCGGTACAAACTTTCAAGGTTATACACATCATCACCAACATGTATACTATCTCCATGTAACTTCTCTTGTAATAATATGATGTCTGCAACATGTTATAAACAAAAGAATACACTATTGTAAATCAAATTCTATACTTAGAAAATATTTTGATAACCAAACACTAAGTATCTTTATTTCTGAGGTTTCCTGCCAACATGTACATCATGTGTTGCTACTAATGAAAAAATTTACATTTCACTGATAGCCAATTGTCAACACTAAACCACATGGGGGCCTTCATTGAAATAATCTATGAAACTAAGCTGCAAACTACCACCCAAAGTTGTCTTAGAAAATGTTTAGGCATTTCTTAAATAGGAAATTTTATGTCACCTAGTAAGATTCTATATTCTCAAACTTAATACCTAGGGCCAATAGACCCTAACAATACATATAGTTTTGGCTAAAATATACTTTTGACAAATTATTTTACAAATTTTGGTAGCCAAACTTCTGAAGGCCATAACTCTTGAACCATTGCTCTAATTGTCTATTATTACCAATTTTTGGAAATGCTAGCTGTACACTCGAAAGTGTCCCACTCTAAACCCTTCTATCCAAACGATTCCATGAGTTCAAAATGCTTGGATGCCAGCTTAGAGCTCCCTATCCACGGAGTGCAAGAGAGTATATTTCAAGAATAAGAAAGCTCTCAGATGAGCCTTAGAGATACTCTTCTTGCTAGTAAACCATGAAATGGGAGGTTCCAAAGACAAGATGCAAGAATACAAATGTCTCAAGGAGTTCCTCAAGGATGCAATGCAAATGAAAATTAAGCTAGAATGAGATGCAAAGCGGAGCTATACTAAAACATGTATGAGAGTGTTACAATCCAAATATTAAGCTATGTGAGATAGATTATTGCAAAATAGAAGCTAAGCTAACATGCAACATGAATCTAAGCTAAAATGCTATGGTATGAGAGAATGTAGACAAGAAATAGAAGTTCTCCACAAAGCTCCAAATAAACCTATTAGAAAACCTGCAACATAACAATATTCAAAAATGAGGATGGATGCTTTGAGGGGGAAAGCTCTCTCCCTTTTAAATTCGTATGGACAGTAGAGATCAAGATGAAAATGGTGGATGATCAACAATGGAGTTCAAAAAGAGGAGTGATCCATGTGCACACACAAGTCAACCAATAGAATATAAGTTGACTTGTCATATAAGACAAAAGTCACAAAGCCTTTTCTTTTAATTGCAAAATAGAAAAATGACTTTATGTGTGCACTTTAAGTGGGTTAGAAGAATGGGGTCTTTTATTTAATTAAAAGGGGACATGTTCTTTTAATCAAATAATGAACTTAGGATAGCATAGTCAAACTATAGGTTATAATCAAATAAATTGATTATTAGAAATTTGGTCTAGGTAAATGATTAAATTAATTTAGCCAAAATGTTGAAAAGGGGGCTAATAGTCTAGATGACCATTTTTAGGTGATTTCATTTGCCCCTCTTTGACTAATGCGTGATCGATTTGGGAACACATTATGTCAAAGAAAATAGAAAGCCAAGTAGGCGGTGATAGATATAGATATCTGATTTTGAAGAACGAAATCTAGAAAAAGATAGAAAGTCTGAAATGTACAGCCTGATAGTGGTAGTACTGAACACTATGAAAAGATGATGTTAGAATTCAAGAAGAATGCTAACACTTAGAAAAGCAGATAGATTGAGTACAAGTGAGAAGATCAAACAAATGCTCTGAATAAATAGATAGTTGTAGCAATCAGTGATAGAGTATTTCTGCCCCCTCGGGATCAAAATGGAAATGAGGTAAGGGGATGCAAAAACTGGGTAGACATGAAAAAATTAAAATAGAGCAATGTCCAAGATGACAGATAGATGATTAGAACCCAAGAATGACTATAAGAAATTGATAAAATGCCCTAGTTTGACCAAAGTTGACCGCAAAAGATAAATCATAAAAATTAGGTCAAATCGAGTAGAAAGAGGATTTAGATGTGAAAAGGTGAATAGAAGTAGATATGAAGCATAGAAATGATGAAGATATGAAGAAATGAAGATGCCCCAGTGATGATTCAGATATTAGACCTCAAAAGGTCAACTAACTACTTAGAAGAAAGTAGAATTTTAAAAGACAATTTTGACCATCAAGACTAACTCGAATTTGGATTTCGATCCCGAAAATGAATCCAAGACATCAAAATTATTTAAGAGGTCAAAACTTTATATAATGTGACGATAAGATATAAAAGAGATGAAGCGAAAGATTAAGAAGGTGAAAAGACATGAACAAGAAGAAAGTAAAGAAATATATGAAAGGAGTTAGCTGATATGTCCACAAAAAAGATGAAGAGAGAGCTCTCCCCATATGTAAGAATGCAAGACTAAACTAGAAAATGAATGTAAAATGCAAGCTAATATGCAAAGTGGTTTACCAGCAAGAAGCGCATAACATTTAGACTCTTAATTTCATCATTGACCGTTTATTAGGGACATCATGAGATCATACAACCATCACTAGTATAACTATGAGAATATGAATATGATCGATATCAGATAGGTATGTGGAAATCCAATCTAAGCATCAGAGACATGTAAGTCAAGATAAATACGTGGTTAGATTCCCTAAGTTTAATTTAGCAATATTACACCTATATCAAGGCATAAGCGCAAGGATAAACCCTGAGTGTGGTCTTGCGAAACAATCAAGGATGATACATTTATAAGTCAAAATGTTGAATAGGTCAAGCATAAATTCTTACAACACTATAGACAAACAAAGTATACCCACAAGAAAAAATCAAGAAAACATGCCCCATGCCCCTAGTCTTCTAGTCAATGAAATCCTTGAAAGACTATTAAGGATGGAACATATAGTAAAGAAATCATCATAGACATCACACAAAGTAGATAAAGATCAACATTGCTCAGTCGTTTAAGTCTTAAAGTGCGTGTGTGTAAGTCACTTGGCCATTTCTTCCAGACTTGATTCTGATAGTGAGAAATATCGCGACATCGAAGACCATACGTAAACTATCTGTAAAGTGTTTGAAAAAAAATTGATGTCAAAGTGGGGGAAGTGTTGAGAAACACTATTTTGTGAGTTTTCCAAGAAACCCTAATGCACAAGAATACCTCAATAGGCTAAGCAGTTGTCCCCCCAAGACAAGGACAAGAAAAAATTCTAAGCTAGGAAATGTGTAGCGAAGTGGATGATTATGATTGATAGACATAGGTGTGAGGGTTTCAAGTAGTGCCTGTTTCCAGGTTTTCACCACTTGACAGATTTTTTGAGGACTTTTTTTTTCAATTTTTTGTTTTTTTGTATTTTTGTATTTTTGTATTTTTGTATTTTTTTGGTGATACATCAAAGTGCTTATTGCTAGGTTTTCACTAAGATGATCCTTTTTTCAGGACATTTTCTGATTTTTAGGATTTTTTCAGCATCATATATGGTTTTTGGATTTTTTAGAATAATTTTAGATATCACTAGCTCTCAAGCAAGATCACATCATTTTCTCCCAATGTTTAGCAAGGTATAGGAAACGATTGAGAAAAAAGCCAATGGATAAGCAAAGATGGTTGAAAAAGGAGTATGAAGCAAGTAAAAGTGATCCTCAAGGACTGACTCTTCAAGAGTACCCAAGCTAGGGAAAGAGGTGAAATAGTCATATGAAGCATGTTTTGGGTAAGCAATGGAAGTAATGAGAAAGATAGCATGTAGGATAAGTGGTGAAGCCAACAAGTGCGATAGCATATAAGATAAGCGATGGAAGACAATGAGTAAGATAGCATGAAAGCGTGTAATCCAAGAGAGTGGACATGTCAAGAGACCTATAAGAGCCATGTTTTATATATTGTGATCAAGACTCATGGGGTCCACTAGATAGGATAGCGATGGGATAGAGAAATAAAAATAAAGCTCAACATGGAAGCTATGAGGGAATGAGAAAACACAAATAAAGAATCTCATGGATAAGATAGCCAATATGCAAAGATAGCTCAACATTGTCAAGATCAAAGAGAGAAGAGGGGATAGATGGATGATGAAGGAATTATGCATGATGCATATTTGCCAGGTTTTCATCATGGTACTTATCCAAGGTGCCACAAGAAGTAGTTTTCACCATAGGATGGATTTATTTCTCTTTACTTTTGCTACCAAGGTGCCATAAGAAGTGGTTTTCACCAAGGCACATTTTCATTTTTATTTATTTTTTACTTTTTTTTTCTTTTTCTATTTTTTTCTTTTATTTTTAAATTTTTAGAAAGAGCTCAAGCTGTTTGAATTTAGATAGTGCTCCTATAGAAAAGATAAGTCATGATAAGCCAAGGCCATAGAAAGGTATGCTCAAAGATGTTAATAGGGTGATGAAAGATAAATGGTAGTAGGAAAAGTATATGGAGGATAATAGTTCATGTATAGAAAGTAAGTGTAAGCTTTAGAGGATTTCATGAGGGTAGTTGAAATATTGGACAAGATCAACGTTGACACGCACCTTGAAGGGTATTGGAATGATGGAGGAATGATGGATGAAATAGCTTGAGATTTACATGTATGAGGTGGTAGAAGAGGTGTGGAAAAAAGTGGAGTGGAAGGCTTTGAAATAATTTTAGGAAGATTTTTGGAAGAAGATGGAATGGAAGCCTTTGGAAGCTTGAATGTCAACTTTGAAGTATTTTCAATATTCAAGTCTTTTAAAAGAGACTTGGGAATCCATATAGCTTTAGATTTTCTTTTGGATACTTCAAAATGCATTTCTTCAATAATGGGTTTAGGAACCCATATTTTCTTTGATTTAGCTTTTTTAATAGTGGACCTTTACAGTCTCTTTTCTGCTTTCTCCTTCTTAGCATTCACATGTCGATTAGATGGGACATAGTGATCTTCATTTTTCAATGGATTCTTATGTTTATTCTCACTTCCAAAGGACTTGGGATTTGTGGATGAATACGGATGATATGACTGGTTTAGATGTATAGATGGGTGAAAAGTCATCAAGGATGAGTGTCTTTGTTGATCTTGAGGTAATATAGGAGAGCTAGGGGATGAGCTATGAGTGAATGTAGGAGATGGAGGAACATAAGGCCCCAATATGGATGGAAGGTTTGAATGCTTTAGCTTAGATGGATAGGAACCAAGGATAGATTTAGAAGATGCAAAGGGATAGTGGGAAGGGATATCAACATCTTTAGAGTGAGCAACATGGTCAAAGCCATCAATAGACTCATGCACACCTTTGATAGGAACAACATTTTTAATAGTAGCACTTGAAGCTTGAGCACAATTTTGAAGTGGATATGGAGAAGTAGAACATGAGGGGATGCTTTGATCTTGACAAGTAGCTTTGGATAGCATATGAAGAGAACTTTTCTCATAATTTTCAGTAAGCTCAAGGGAGATAGTGGAAGTGGTGTCTTCATCATATTTAGGAGGTGGATTAGCTATAGGATATGGAGGGGAAAAATATTGAAAGAGATGAAAGGGTGCTTGGTCTTGATCTTTCTTCACATTTATAGCTTTTTGTTTTTGAGAGTCCTCTTGACATGGAGACACTTCTAAGGACAAGGGAGAATGAAGAGTGAATGGAGTAGTGTTTAGATTAGGCATAGTATTTCATGAAGGTTGAGGATGTTTAGGATTAGTACCATGGAAAACATTTTCAGCCAAGTGAGGGTTAGCTTGAGTTTCTTTTAGAGATAGCCCTTGAGGATAGGCATAGTCAATGTCGAAAGCATTAGGTTCTTTATTTGATGGAGGCATGTTGGAAAACTTTGAAGTGTTGGGAGATGCACAAGTGTTGGAAGAAGTGGAAGATGTAATAGAGCTTCTACTAGACATAGGTTCATTAATGTAATCTTGCTCAAGAGAAGTATCTTCACCACATGAATCATTAAAGGTATCAATAATTCCATTATCAATAAGATCTTGGATTTTATGTTTTAGCTCAATGCAATCTGAAGTACTATGCTCATTATGTTGATGATAGGCACAATAGGTATCCAGGAATGGATTTCCATAGGAGCTAGACTTAGGCAACATGATGAGCTTGGTGCCAAGAAGTGTTCTCAAAATGTCATCATAAGAATTCCCCAAGGGAGTAAAATTTCTCTCAAAAGTATGTCTACAATCCTTTGGTTGTTTCTCAAGTGAATAGAATGCATCCATGTCTTTATTATTATCTTGGTCAAAGATACATCCATCATGAAATTTTGGCATAGGCTCAAAGGAGGTATCACTTGCTTGTTCTCTAAAGAGGTCTTTAGATCTAGAAGATGAAGACATTTGACGTCTTGAAGTAGAGCATGTAGACCTAGAAGAAGAGGATGACCTCAAAGAAGGTGACTCACATGGATGTAAAGACCTTAAGGAAGATTCATGTAATGATGCAATCTTCTCCTCTAACCTTTTCTCAAGTTTGGACTTCATTTTTGTCATGCGCTTAGAGAGATGAAGGTAAGAAAGATCATTTGTCTCTTCTAGTTCTTTGTATTGTGCATATAGATCTTGAAACTCTTTAGTGACATGGAGGATATCATGATCATCTAGATTTTGTTGAAGTTTTGTAGCACAAGGTTTAGATCCCATAGTTTTAGATGCAAAGCCAAGCATAAAAGAGCCTAGAGGATAACTTGATGTTGAAACTATAGGAGGTAGAGTGTTTACTTGCCAAGATAGTAGAGAGAGATTAAAGTGACTTGTCAAACAATATGTCCAAGAAACTTATGACATGAATGACTCAAGTCAATAGCTAGGCATGATGCCCAAATAGCCAAATAGATAGAGCAAGCAGGGTGACAAGTGAACAACTCTCCAACCCAAGAGTGTAGTGAAGAAATCAAGGCAACCATTTAAGCAAGAGGATAACTAGCAAGCGAACATAGACCATGAAGACAAAAAAACCAAGAGAACTAAGACCAAAGAGCCACTTTAAGCATGTTCAAAAACTAGAGACATAGAAAATCAAAGTCAAATGATGAGACTCCCCTTAGCAAGCAACACAAGAAAAAATGTTAAGACTTGATGCTTTGACTTGGTTGACAAAGTTTGACAATAGTTAATAGCATAGCAAGTTTGATGTTCAAAAATAATTTCTTTCCAAGCAAGATAGTGACACATGAAGTAGTCTTCAAACAATCAAGCAAGGAACAAAGCAACCTTGCATGATACAAGCATATGTGAGGTTTTAAAAGAAATCCCTAGAACTATCATCATGTGTATGTTCAAAATATTTTCATAGGTCTAGCACATTCAAGAACACATTAAGCAATATCTACCTAGAAGTCATGGTTCATTACTCAAAAACTTGGCCCACACTTGATGCTCCTTTGCCTCACACCAAGTGGTTTTCCACAAGAGATATTGGCTTTGTCATGGAATTTCCATAAGCACAACCAAGGGAACACATATGGTGAGTGTAAAATCTTGGGGTGATCTAGATAGTCCACTAGGATTGATCCTTGCACCAAGAAGTTGAGCGGCTAAAAAAGGGTAGTTACTAACTTAGGGTGTTTAGATAGGGCTTCCGTTAATAGTGTTCCTCTTGCTCCAAATTATGAGACACCTCACCTTGCGATGAGTAATCAATCTCGCGACCACAAGAGTACCTTAAGCATTCTTGCCTAGTGATCTCCCTATGGTTGAAATCCCATAAGAGATCACACTAGGTGAAGAAAAACACTATGTCTACCAAAGTTTTGTGTCCTTCATAGCCTTGAGTTTATAGTGGGTTGGAAGAGCTAGGTAATCGGCTTGTCCCCACTTGGGTCATTCCTCTCAGGTTGTTCAAGAGTAGGCCCTCTAAAGGATTCTAAACTACACAAAGAGTGGATCAACTTTTGGAAGTCAAGATTTCTGATTCACCACAAGGGTGAAGAGCATACTCTCCTATTCCAATCATTTTCTCCCAAACATGCCAAAAAGATTCAGTTGCCTCTTACTCCTGAAATCAAATGGTAAGTCAAGATTTTTGATTCACCACAAGGGTGAAGAGCATACTCTCCTATCACCAAAAGATCTCAATTGTAAGTTTTAATGTACCTAAAAATAAACAAATAGTATATGTTGCAAATGTAAAAGTAAAAAAAAAAGAAAAATTGGGTTTTTATGGATTGGGCAGCCCTGCAAACAATCGTTAGTAGCCTTTGTGCATTTGAAGCTTTGACATGCGTTCTTTTTATGCAATGTTTCAATTTTTTTCACAAAGATGGCACCCTGCAATCACAACTTGTTAGCACCACAAGTTAGTGTAAAATAACATAAAATAATGCAATAAAAAGTGATTAGTTGACTCAAAAATCCAATTTATCTTTCAACCAAGTGCATGCAAAGAAAGTGCAAGTTAATCACAAATGCTCTCATTTTTACTCTTTGATTTTGACCTAGTCAACAATATTGGACTTGTTTGCTATCATTCCGTATTCAAAAATAAAAATGAAAAGAAGAGGACCCTATTAAAAATCAGAGAGCTTTCCAAAAATATAAGAAATTCAAAAAAAAAAATTCATTTGCGCTCTAGAGAATTATTTTGTCAAAACAGTCCAAATTTATCAAATTGAGTTTTTGATCCTTAATATGACCTCAAAATTCAAAACACAAAGAAAGAACCCCCATTAGAATTGAAAACCCTTTCTGGAAATGTAAGTTTTTCTGAAAAAGATGTTGATGTGCGACCAGAAATGACTTTTTATGAAACAAAAATAAAAAATCATAACTTTCAAAAATCACATCAAAATGCTCTAAAAATCGGACTGAAACATTTTGGATACATACCCAACCTACAAAAAGAATTTCAGAATCAAAATCTAAGCAGTTTAAAAGATACGATCAAATCTTTTAACCAACTAGATTTTTGGCCTTCAAACCAATCTACTTATGGGTTGACTTTAAAATCAAAGTGATAATCCTAAAAAAGCACTTAATTAGATCCAATATACTGCTGTAAAAAATCAAAGATGAAATATAAAAGCAAATGGAGCTAGAAACTTGATTCAAGCCCCATGGCGGGCACCAAAAATGTACACTCGAAAGTGTCCCACTCTAAACCCTTCTATCCAAATGATTCCATGAGTTTGAAATGCTTGGATGCTAGCTTAGAGCTCCCTATCCACGAAGTGCAAGAGAGTATATTTTAAGAATAAGAAAGATCTTAGATGAGCCTTAGAGATACTCTTCTTGCTAGTAAACCATGCAATGGGAGGTTCTCAAGACAAGATGCAAGAATGCAAATGTCTCAAGGAGTTCCTTGAGGATGCAATGCAAATAAAAATTAAGCTAGAATGAGATGTAAAGTAGAGCTATACTAAAACATGTACGAGAGTGTTACAATCCAAATATTAAGCTATGTGAGATAGATTATTACAAAATAGAAGCTAAACTAACATGCAACATGAATCTAAGCTAAAATGCTATGGTATGAGAGAATGTAGACAAGAAATAGAAGTTCTCCACAAAGCTCCAAAGAAACCTATTAGAAAACTTGGAGCATAACAATATTCAAAATGGAGGATGGATGCTTTGAGGGGGAAAGCTCTCTCCCTTTTAAAGTCGTATGGACGGTAGAGATCAAGATGAAAATGGTGGATGATCAATGGTGGAGTTCAAAAAGAGGAGTGATCCATGTGCACACACAAGTCAACCAATAGAATATAAGTTGACTTGTCATATAAGACAAAAGTCACAAAGCCTTTTCTTTTAATTGCAAAATAGAAAAATGACTTTATGTGTGCACTTTAAGTGGTTTAGAAGAATGGGGTCTTTTATTTAATTAAAAGGTGACATGTTCTTTTAATCAAATAATGAACTTAGGATAGCATAGTCAAACTATAGGTTATAATCAAATAAATTGATTATTAGCAATTTGGTCTAGGTAAATCATTAAATTAATTTAGCCAAAATGTTGAAAAGAGGGCTAATAGTCTAGATGACCATTTTTAGGTGATTACACTAGCTAGTGATCTATAGGCTCAAAATTGTGCAAGCACTCTTCGATCAAATTTTTGGATTTCTTTTGGGCATTATAAGGCCTCCAATTGTGAGCATGAAGATTTTTCTCTATTTTTTCCCAAATTTTCCCCACTAAAAATCAACAATAACTTCTTTGATACTTGAGCTAGAGCAATGAGATTTTTATGGTATACTTATAATTCCAAAATGAACCTTCATGTAGGAAATGAGAACATTCTAAGCTCATATTGAAAACATACTAAAAATAGAAAGTGTAAGGAAACTCAGGTGGAGAAACAACTTCCTACACTAATCCCTTAAAGAAAGTATTGTGCAAATTCTTTCAAATCCTTACAATTTCAAATTCAATATTATTTAAACAATAATATTGTGATCAACCATGAATACAAAAAATGTATATAGAAATAATAACACATAAACAAAAATATATGTTGGTGGGGAAAAACCTTTTAGTAAAACAACTCCAACCCTGCAAAACTTGCAGAATGCATTATCTTCAACTCAAAGGTTACAACACACTTATAATGCAAGCTCTTTTAAGACATGAAAGACTTATCCAGTAGCAACCTATAATACACTACTCACACTCACACTATTATCTATGGCCCTCAAAGTGCTTATATAAGGCACTTTCTAGTTTTAGGGCATCTTCAAAAGATAGCTCTTACATGTCATAGGAATCTATCATAACCATTTTAGTCATGATTTTGTTACACACAATTAAATCTTCTAAAAATAGTTCTTACACATCATAGGAATCGCTCATAACCATTTCAATTATGATTTCCTTACACATAGTTAAATACTCCAATGATAGTTGTTATGTGTAATCTATCATAATTGTTTCATTCATGGTTTCCTTACAATTCAAGATCCTACCACATGTAAGTGGAGTGACACATCAACATGTCAACTAGACATTTACACTCACACTTAATTACAATATTTGCAAAAAATACATTTACAAAACAAATAATAAGAATAGGAAATATTTAAGGTTGAGACACCTTATTCCTAACATTCTCTCACTTGTTGAACACCTTGTAAGAGCAATAGGAACATAACAAGAACTAACTGCTATAGGCCGAAAGGACTATACACTCTAAAGACCATCTAAACTTCTCTATGCCTATTTGTTTCATCGATGCATCTACAACATTCTTTATAGTATCTACCTTCTACAAATTTACCTTTCTATCTTCCATCATATCTCTCACAAAGTGAAATTGCACATCAATGTGCTTCATTCTAGCATTGAAAGTTAATTTTTTTCCAAGCCAAACAACATTCTATTTGTTGCAACAAATTGTAATTTGTCCTACATCAACACCAATATTAGAACAAAATCTCCTAATAAAATTAGCTTCTTTACAAGCATGAGTAGTAGCCATCTACTTAGCTTCTTTAGTGGATAAAGCAACCATAGGTTGTCACTTACTCATCCAACTAATGGCACCACTAAACATAGTGAACACATAAGCGCTGGTGGATCTCTTGTTGTTAACATCACCTACCCAATTTGAATCCACAAACACATGAATAAAAAATGAATGTCAAGCTCCAAAATAGTTACCATGATAATAGATGGAGTAATCTAATTTACCCCTCAAATATCTGAATACTCTTTTAACTACATCCAAATGTACCCATCCAAGATTAGCCATAAATTAGCTCAAAACTCCCAATACTTGGGCAATGTCTAGTCTAGTATAGACCATAGCATACATAAGACTACTAATTGCACTAGCATAAGATACTCTACTCATGTTCTACAACTCACTAGGAGATTTTGGACAATCATCTATACATAACTTAGTTCCCATAGAAAAAGGAACAAACAATGGTCTACAATCTGCCATGCTAAACCTTTCCAACACATACTTTACATACTTACTCTGAGTCAACCGAAGTTTTCTATTAGATCTATTTCTTTTGATTTCCATACCTAAGATGTACCTTGTTGCCCCAAGATCTTTCATCTCAAACTGTGCTAACAACTGAGATTTAAAATCAGACATCATACCCTTACCCTTCCTAGATAGCAACATATCATCAACATATAATGCAACAATAAGAAGGCAATCATTTCCAATTTTAAAATAAACACAATTTCGATCTTACAAATCCAATTGACAACACAAAGGCATCAGACTTAAGGTACCACATCCTAGGAGATTGTTTCAAACCATATAGAGATTTCTTTAATCTGTAAACCAAAGATTCTTTACCTTTAACAATGTAGTACTAAGGTTGTGACATATAAATCTATTCCTCCAAATCACCATGAAGTAAACTTGTCTTCACATCCATCTATTCTATCTCTAAATCATATGATGTAGAAAGAGATAACATAAATCTAATGTATATCAACTTTACAATGGGAGGGAATATTTCACCATAATCTATTCCCTCTACCTATGTATACCCATTCACAACCAATCTAGCATTGTACCTTTCAACACTACCATCTGCATAGAATTTCTTCTTGAACACCCATTTGCTACCAATAGGTTTTCATCCTTTAGACAAAGTGTTAGAAAGGTTAATCTTTCCTTGGATATATTTTAATTAGGATATTCCAAGGATCTCTACATGTAATTTGTCCACTTGTACACATGTGGAGGACATGTCATTATTTGTCCATTATTCCACATGTAAGGACAACTCTTGTTTATTTCTTTATTTAGTTTATCCTCCTTAAGAGGATTGTGACACTTTGCACACACCTATTATGAATGTGGCATTCATAGAAATAGGAGTTACAAATGCAACTCCTCTCTCATCTCTATATAAGAGATGCTCCTCCTTCTTTCTTCACAATTACACACCACTCTAAGCACTTGATGTTATTGTATTGAGCTACCTTTGCTCCAACACTCTCTCTCTCTCTTCTTTAGGCATTTGCCTTCATTCATAATAACTCACAAGGGGTTTTCTTTGCTTTCCCCTTATAAATCCTTGTCTCCATTGTTGAACCATCTTGGTGTATGCTCTTGGAGTTGCTTATCTCATGGTAACATTGTTTCACACTTAACTTACTTGGATTGTTTCTCGTTCCTTGCTCAACATTATTCATTTCTTACATGGTATCAGAGCTTGGTTATCTAATCCTTGTTTTAAGTTTTGTGGTGAAGGTTGCCATTCATTGGAGCACACCTTATTTGGAGACGTTATTGAGAGAAGAAGATTGTGTTGGGATCTTAGCTCGTTTTAACTAATCTTGTGCATGCAAGTTTTTTTTAACTAACCCTCTTTGGAAGGCTTGCCGCCAAAGGGTTTTTCTTGCAAAGCTTCATTTTTTTACTAACCCTCTTTGGACGGCTTGCCGCCAAAGGGTTTTCTTATAAAGCTTCTTATTCTTTTCTAACTCTCTTTGGACGGCTTGCCGCCAAAGAGTTTTCTTAGTAGTTTTTTTTTGGTTTGTTTTGGACGGCATGCCGCCAAAACAAAACATATTACAATAGTGAAGCTTTTTATCTCTTTATTTTTCCTCTCACTTTATTTATCAAAATTTTTAGGAAAAATAATATATTTTTCTATTTTATAAAAAATATATATATATATATATTTTACTTCCTTTTGTTTTTTTTGAAGAAAAAAAAACAACAAAAAAAATATAGTATAAAGTTTTTATATTTATAAAAACAAATTAAAAAAAAAAATTTTAAGGCGGTCGCGCCACCCGCGCGCCACCTCGTGCCTCAGCCACCCGCCGAAGGCACTGTTTCTTATACGGCCTGAGCTCGCTGCAGCATTTTCGGCCGCGCAAATCGCGCCACCGCACCCACAAATCCCGCCGCCGCGCAAACATTTGCGCCGCCGCGCCAACATCCACGCCGACCGTTACACTTCGTCGCCGCTACCTCTGCACCCTTCCCTGCACTCAGCGTTTTTTAAAACCCCCCTCGCCGCTCCACACATGCGGCGACCACCGACGTGGGCCGCTCCCGCCACGCGGCAACTACCGCCCGCGGCTCGCCGCTCCATACACGCGGCGACCACCAACC
Source organism: Cupressus sempervirens (assembly GCA_028749045.1). Classification (NCBI taxonomy): domain Eukaryota; kingdom Viridiplantae; phylum Streptophyta; class Pinopsida; order Cupressales; family Cupressaceae; genus Cupressus; species Cupressus sempervirens. The sequence continues at coordinate 126,288,026 of CM053789.1, read as the reverse complement.
ACCACTTCCTCTTGACACGCGGCAGTCACCGCTCGCTTCCCTCTTTTTTTGATTTAAATCGGTTTTCCCCTTTTTTTTTCATTTTTAATTAAACTTTAATTATTTTTAAATTCCACTATCACTATTAATTATAATTAATTATAATTAAAATAAAATCAAATATTCTTAAAAAAAATAATAATAATAATAGTAACATAAAATAATAAAATATAAAATAAAAAAAACAACATAATTTTTTTTTCATAAAAATTTTTAATTTTTTTTTCCCAAATCATTTGATTCTCAAATTAAGGTTTTTTTTCAAAAAAGAAGGAAAGAATTTTTTTTCCCAATCATGTCAACATTAATTCCAGAAATCAAACTTAATTATTCAAATTATCATTCTAGGAAAACTCATATCTCATTTATTTTTCGTTTTAAACATCTCTTTGAAATAGCCACTGACCCTTCTCTTGAGCCTGGTTCAGCAGCTACTCAAGATGAGAAAGATACCTGGAAAGCTAAAAACGAAGAAGCTTTAGGGTTAATTGGTATTTCTATTATTCCAGATTTGTATGTCTTAATTGCTCACTGTTCTAAAGCTCATGATGCATGGTCCATCTTGAAGACCAAGTATGACAGTGGCGATGAATATCGCAAAATACAATTGCAAGATCAACTCGAAGATCTCAGGTATGCAGATTTTAAAGGTATGGATGAATTCCTCTTAAAATTTGATTCTCTTAAAAGTCAAATTATGGCTTTAGGTATTCAATTAGAGGATATTCGTTTAATCCATCTTATTCTTAAAAAATGTCTTCCAAGACAGTTTCAACAGTTTATAACCAATATTCATGCACAACTTGCTATTCCTACTTTATCTTCTCAGTTAACTTATGTTATTTTCCAAACTTTATTGAGACAGGAAGAAGCTAAGCTAATCCAGTTTGGTACTCTCAAATCAACTGAACATGCCTTTGTCTCTAGAAATTCAACTAATAATTCTCGTTCCAATAATCATAATTACAAGCCATCTAATTCAAATAACACTAACAATAAATTTCATCCCAAATATAATAATACCCATCACCCTAATAATACTCGTAATCCTAATCAGAGGAACCATTCCAATCCCAAACCTCATTGTTCTTATTGTGGCAAAGATGGTCACCTTGTTAATAATTGTTTTAAAAAACAAAATGATAAAAGACCTATGAATCATACTACCAATCATCAAACCTCAAACCATAGAAAAGGTAATTCAACTTATTCTAATTCTCGTCAAGCTTTTACTTGTAGCTTTAATCTTTGTAAACCTCTAGAGTGGATTGTTGATAGTGGTGCATCCCAGCATGTCACCTCTCATAAAGAAATTTTTGATTCCTTACAACCTGATATTGCTAACATTCCTATTCAGTTAGCTAATAATCAGACTTGTAAAGTTGAAGGACTAGGTGATGTTACTATTCCTAATGGTAAATTGCATAATGTTCTATATGTCCCTGACTTGAAAACTAATCTAATTTCTGTTTCACAGCTATGTCAGAACTATAAAGTTGAATTCTACAAAGATACATGTTATATTATAGATTCTCAAACTCTTAAAGTAATTGCTTATGCTAAAATGGATAATGACAATTTGTTTAAATTCCATGAATTTGCTAGTTCACGATATTCTTTACATACTTCTATTGATTTCAATATATGGCATGAAAGACTTGGTCATTTAAATTCTGATTATATTACTTTCATGAAAAAGCATAATATGGTTGATGGCTTGCCTAACATTATTCCTTCCAAGATTACCTGCATAGGTTGTATGAGTGGTAAGATGCATAGGGAGCCCTTTCCAAGTGGAAAATCATGGCGAGCAACTCATAAGTTGCATCTTGTCCATAGTGATCTTTTGGGTCCCATGGAGAATACCTCCATCCAAGGTTCTCGGTATGCACTTACCTTTGTTGATGATTTTTCTAGACGAACTTGGATCTATTTTTTGCATAGCAAGGATCAAGTTCTTGATATATTTATTGAATTTCAGTTATATGTTGAAAGGCAATCTGGGTATAAACTTAAAATTCTTAGAACTGATAATGGGAAAGAATATGTGAATAATGCTTTTCATTCTTATTTGAAATCATGTGGAATTAAGCACGAGCTTACTATTCCTTATACACCACAAAAAAATGGTGTAGCAGAAAGAAAGCATCGAACCATTGTTGAAATGGCTCGAAGCATGTTGCATGCTAAGAATTTGCATTATAAATTTTGGGCTGAAGCCATGTTTTGTGCAACTTATATTCTTAATCGGACTCCTACCAAAGCTCTCAAAGCTATCACTCCAGAAGAGGCTTGGTCTGGTAGGAAACCGAATTTACATCATTTACGGATATTTGGTTCCACTGCTTATGTCCATACGCCTAAACAGAAAAGGCATAAATTAGATGCTAAGTCATCTCCTTATATGTTTGTTGGCTATGATGAATACACCAAGGGTTATTGTGTTTATGATTCCACTACTAACAAAGTTCAAGTTGCTAGAGATGTCTGTATTGTAGAAACTGGAGTTCATGACTGCTCTACTACAACGGATGAAGAATTCAGTGGCACTAAAATTGTGCTAGTGGAGGACCAACCTCCCTTTCTTAACCCTACTCTTTCTTTTAATCAAGTACCACAGGTTATTTCTACTCCTCCATCTCATGATACTCAAGTAGATCCTAATGATACTATTCTTACTCATGATTCTTCCTCTAGTGATAATTCCATTACAACAAAACGTAAACCTAAATGGGCTCAAAACCTCATCAATGAAGCTGATGATTATATTTCTAAATCTGGTGGAATTAAACATAGAAGGATTAATTATTGTAATTATGCTTTAATGACTACTATTATGAATTCTAATGATCCTAAGTCTTTTGATCAAGCTAACTCTCAACCTCATTGGCAGAAAGCCATGCAAGAGGAATATGATTCGTTACTTGCTAATCACACTTGGGACTTAGTCACATTACCTCCTGGCAAAAACCTAGTTTCATGTAAATGGTTATATAAAACAAAATTGAATACTAATAATGAAATTAGTAAATTTAAAGCTAGACTAGTTGCTAGAGGCTTTTCCCAAATTGAAGGCTTAGACTATAATGAAACCTTTGCCCCTGTTGCTAAAATGCCTACTATCAAATTAGTTCTTGCTTTAGCATCTAAACTGAATTGGCCCATTCATCAAATGGATGTTAAAAGTGCTTTTTGAAATGGTGAGTTACATGAAGAAATCTATATGGCTCAACCTCCTGGATTTGTTAAGAAAGGTAGTGAAAATCTAGTTTGCAAATTGAACAAATCTATTTATGGCCTTAAACAATCACCTAGAGAATGGTATTCTCAAATTAATTCTTTCTTCATTTCTCAAGATTTTACTAGAAGCAAAAATGATCCTAATTTGTTTATTAAACATACTACCGATGATATTATCATTGTTATTGTTTATGTAGATGATTTAATTCTCACTTCTAGTTTAGACATTTTGATTTCTGATATTAAATTCCAACTTAAACAAAAATTTCAAATGACCGACTTAGGTATCTTACATTACTTCTTAGGTATGCAAATTTTTCAAACTCCTAATGGTATATTTGTTTCTCAAAGCAAGTATGCTTATGATCTTTTAGAAAAATTTAAGATGAATGACTCTAACCATGTTTCAATTCCATGTGAATTAGGAACTAAATTAATAAATGATATGAATACTCCTTTTGTTGATGAAACTTTGTATAGACAATTAGTAGGAAGTTTAAATTATTTAACTCTTACTAGACCTGATATTGCTTATAGTGTTGGTTTAGTGTCTCGTTTTATGTCTAAACCTCAACAAACTCATTTTAAAGTTGCTAAAGGCATCTTAAGATATATTAAAGGAACTATTAATATAGGCTTATTTTATGATCCAAACTCTGAATTCATTTTACATGGCTATACTGATTCCGATCTAGGTGGAGATCCCAATGATGGGAAATCCACTTGTGGTTATGTTTTCTTTGTTGGTTCAGGTCCCATTTCTTGGAAAAGCAAAAAGGAACACTCTATTTCCCTATGCTCAACGGAAGCTAAATACAAAGGTTGTACCAATGCAACTAAAGAAGCTTTGTGGATTCGAAGACTTCTTGAAGATTTTGGTCTACTTCAACAATTACCTACACCTATACATTGTGACAATCAAAGTGCTATTGCCTTGGCAAAGAATCCAGTATATCATGCTCGCACCAAACATATTTCACTTCAACATCACTTCATTCGAGAACAAGTTGAAGACAATCAAATTATTCTTCTTTATTGTAAAGGAGAAGATCAAGTGGCTGATATCTTAACCAAACCACTTTCTAAAGAGAAATTTCAATTCCATTGTAAAAATTTGGGTTTGCAACCCATTGAAGTACACTCCCCAAGTAAAGCTTAAGGGGGGGTGTTAGAAAGGTTAATCTTTCCTTGGATATATTTTAATTAGGATATTCCAAGGATCTCTACATGTAATTTGTCCACTTGTACACATGTGGAGGACATGTCATTATTTGTCCATTATTCCACATGTAAGGACAACTCTTGTTTATTTCTTTATTTAGTTTATCATCCTTAAGAGGATTGTGACACTTTGCACACACCTATTATGAATGTGGCATTCATAGAAATAGGAGTTACAAATGCAACTCCTCTCTCATCTCTATATAAGAGATGCTCCTCCTTCTTTCTTCACAATTACACACCACTCTAAGCACTTGATGTTATTGTATTGAGCTACCTTTGCTCCAACACTCTCTCTCTCTCTTCTTTAGGCATTTGCCTTCATTCATAATAACTCACAAGGGGTTTTCTTTGCTTTCCCCTTATAAATCCTTGTCTCCATTGTTGAACCATCTTGGTGTATGCTCTTGGAGTTGCTTATCTCATGGTAACATTGTTTCACACTTAACTTACTTGGATTGTTTCTCGTTCCTTGCTCAACATTATTCATTTCTTACACAAAGTTAGAAGGTCCCAAGTTTTTTTTTTATCCAACAAAGCCATCTCATCATCCATGGCCTCAATTCAAGAACCTACATTTTCCATATCCAAAGCCTCTTTGATAGATCTAAGCTCATAAGTGTTAGTAATCATAGCAAAGGCACAACTAGAATCTAACATAGAGTAACTAAACCTATTTGGTTGCTTTATTTCTCTCATGAATCTCCTCAAGGTTTGAGGTTGAGGTTGTTCTTCCTCTTCTTCTAAACTGTCAGAGCTACTAGAGCTCTCCTCATCATTAGACCCAACATGGTCTTTCTATTTAGTCTTTTTAGAGATAGGAGGAAACTAAACAATATCTTCCTTCTTTTATTTTTCATCTAGTTGTAGTACAATAGGAGATGTTAGCTCTCTAGAAATAAGATTTCTACTATACAACACCTTACTAGTCATAGGGTCCCAAAGCTTGTATCCTTTAATACCAATACCATATTCGATGAAAATACATTTGATAGCTTTGTTTTCCAACCTAGATTTTTTCTCCTTTAGAACATATGCATAAGCTTCACAACCAAAAACAAAAATATGTCTAATTGAAGGCTTCCTACTAGACCACACCTCCATGCTTGTCTTACTAACAAGAGCTAATGTAGAAGATCTATTAACTAGATACCAAGCAGTGGCCACATCTTTAGCCCACAATTTTTTCTCAAGATAAGCTCCACTAAGCATACTACTAGCCTTCTCTATCAGTGTCTTGTTCATTCTTTGTACAACTCCATTTTTTTGTGGGGTACATAAGGATTTTCCTTATGACTCTCGATACCTCATTCTTTACATAACTGTTTGAACTTTGCTAAGAAAAGCTCGCTAGCATTGTTAGTTCTCACACACTTAATCTTCTTACTAGTCTAATTCTCTATAAGGGATTTAAATTCCTTGAACTGACTAAAGACTTGTATCTTAATTTTCAGGAAATAAATCCATATCCTTCTACTGTAATCATCTATGAAAGATACAAAAAGTAAAAACTTGGAGATTGAAGGAACTATTACAAGACCAAATACATCATAATGAATAAGATCTAAAACATCAAAAGATTTGTGAGAACTAGAGTAGAATTGAACACTATTTTATTTATAATAGACACAATCTTTGTAGAAGTCAAACTCAAGATTACAAATATTTCAACCCTCAATGAGGTTTTTTTTCTTTAGGATTTTGAGACCCTTCTCACTAATGTAGCCAAATCTAATATGCCAAAACATTGTCTTTTCTATAGGAATTTTTCCTTCCAATGTGTTTGCACCCTTAGGTACACATGCTACACTGCCATTAGAACCAATAACCATGGTCTTCTTTACTACTCATTTAGATGGTAGGGAGCAAGTGATAGCTACTATCTTCTTTGAAATAGAAGAGCTATTGCACTAAGAAATGCATGCATCAAGTTAAGATAGAGTATCTCTCCTAGTACCCTTAGCAAGCACCATAGCTCCTCTCATCATCTTGCATCCATCTTTAGAAAAAAAAACCTGCACAACTACATCATTCAACATACCTATAGATAATAGGTTTCATGCACAAAAAGGGATGTGTATTACCCTATTGATCCCCTTTACTTGTCCATCAGTGAATCTGATAGTGACCCATCCTCATCCAACTATCTTTAGGTGAGAATCATCACCCAAGTATACCTTTCCACCATTGAAAATTTTATACTTTGAGAACCATATTTGATGAGAATTCATGTGGAAAGAAGAATTCAACTCTATTAACCACACATCATCAGATGCATGCACTACCAATGATGCAATGAAAGCATTTCCATCTTCTTGATATTTTTTTGAACCTAAATCTGAGGCCTTCTTCTTCTTCTTTCACTCTCTACAGTCTTAATAGAAGTGTCAATTCTTATCATAGTTCCAATACTTCACCTTCGACATTCTAGGAGTCTTTTATTTTCCACAAGATTTGGATCTACCCTTTTTAGACTTGTTGGCATTTTTCTTGTGTTTATCATTGGATCTACTACAAACAACAAGAGCTTCCTTAGCCAACTCTGATGACTTTCTCCTTGTCTCCTTAGATAACAACAAAGACACCACATCATCTATTTTTAAAGTGACTAAAGTACTTCCAAGAGCTATAACAAGATGGTCACATGAATATGACAAGGAACATAATAGGTTCATACATCGATCATCTGCCTCTATCTTGACACCAAATGATGTCAACTATGTAATCAGTAAACTAAAATCATTTATATGATCTATTACAAATCCTCCTTCATCAATTCATAAAGAATGTAGCTTCTTCCTTAGGAACAACTTATTCACTAGAGATTTGGCTTGATACATAGACCTGAGCTGTGTCCACAAACTATTTGTGGTCTTCTCATCAAGAACATTTAGGAGAACTGAATTAGCTAGACAAAGTCTAATGAGACCCTTAGCTTTCCAATCCTTGACATTTGAATCTACTTGAGATATTATTGTGGGTCTCACATCAAATGAAGTCACCTCTCATAGATTACAATCTTCAAGCAATTCGTCTATCTTGAGTTTCCACAACTCAAAATTATTACCATTAAATTTCTCCACCTCCTTTTCTTTGTATGGTGAACTAGCCATCTCAATCTACAAATAAGATTCAGAATTCCCTACATAAAACTCCCACTCAACTTGATTTTAGCTCAAAAAACCCTATCCAACAACTAATATCAAAATTTTATCAAGCTTTTATACCACTTGGAAAGAAACTCAGATGTGGAAATAGCTTCCTACACTAATCCCTTAAGGAAAGTATTGAGAAAATTCTTTCAAATCCTTAAGATTTCAGATTTGATATTATATAAACAATAATATTGCAGACAACCATGAATAAAAAAAACAAATAGAGAAATAATAACACATAAACACAAAGATATGCAGGTGGGGAAAATCCTTTTGATAAAACTACCACACCCCTCTAAAACCTACACAATGTATTATCTTCAACTCAAAGGTTACAACATATAGTGCAAGCTCTTTTAGGACATAGAAGACTTATCTAGTAGCAATCAAAAATACACTAGTCACACTCACACTACTATATATGGCCCTCAAAGTGCTTATATAATGTGCTTTCCATTTTTAGGGCATCTTCCAAAGATAGCTCTTACGTATCATAGGAATCCGTCATAACCATTTCAGACATGATTTCCTTAAACATAGTTAAATCTTCCAAAAATAGTTCTTATGCATCATAGGAATCTTTCATAATCATTTCAGTCATGATTTCCTTACACGCAATTAAATATTCCAAGGATAGCTCTTACGCATCATATGAATCTGTCATAACCATTTTAGTCATAATTTCTTTACAATTTAGGATGTTGACATATGCAAGTGGAGTGACACATCAACATGCCAAATAGACATGTGCACTCACACTTAATAACATTATTTGCAAAAATTACATTTACAAAAAAAAAAATAAGAATAGGATTTATCCAAGTTTGAGACAGCTTATTTCTCATAGAAAGTTTCCATAAATAATAACCACCTTATCTACTATTCCTTATTGAAATAGAGAAGATTGAAAATAAAATATTTTTGGACGATGCAAGATTGCTCTTACACCCTAGATGCTCTTGCATTAGATAGTTAGAGTTGCATAGGAAGATTTGTAAAGTAAGGTTAGTGAGTGAAGATTTATGTTTTGTGAGCATGGAATCATGTTCATAGATATTTTTTCTATGTTTGGAAAAAAAATTTAAAGCATTTCTTGAGTCTTGATAGAATATGTGAAGATTGGTCACAATGTAGTTTGCAAGAAACCATTGACTTGTAAATCAATTTTATTTATTTAGTGAGATGCAATATTGTTTAGTAGGCTTGGATTATGGTTGAAGATTTGTTTTGTATGATGCATTTGGGATAGAAAAATCTAGAGTTTAATTAGTAAAGGTCATTGGTAGTTAGCATGTGATCAATTCATGGTAAGGAGACTTTATTGTTATATTGTTTTGCAAGCTATAAATGTAATGTAATTAGTAGATTAATATCTTAATGAGGTCCTATATTATTCATTATACATCATAGAAGCCTCAAGGCTGAATCAATTACTTTTTAGTAAAAGGTATAAAGAAAAAAAATTTCCTTCATTGTAAGTGTCATTGGGTAATTGTCTTAATGTTGAGCATACAAATTTGATGACATTAGACCCACAAAATATTGTTGAAAATGTATTGAAAACTTCAAAGAAAATGTATTGGAAAATAATTTTTCATATTGGCCATTTCACCCATTGGTATGTTATCCTAGAGATTTTGGTTTGTGAAATACTTCTCAAGCAATTTGTACAGTGTATTTAGTTCACTTCCTATAGCTCCTAATAGGGTCAGAACAACTCCTAACAAGGTTTGAATCTTTTTAAAGGGATCCTAATAATGAATCTTATGTATTGATGTATGTGATTATCTCCTAAAAAATTTATATATCCTTTTCCAAAGAGTTTTCATATTAGTACATCATCTTATGGAAATCATCTCCACTAGACTTATCACTCTTATCAAGGGTTTCCATAGTTAAAAAATCTTTTGTTATTGAATATGATTCTTATCTTATGGTTATTACATATATATTGGTTATATGTTTAAGTTTTAGCTTTGGTATTTTAAATTAAATGTATTTAAGAATATAAATTATTCACCTCCACCCCTCTTCGTTGTGTTGGTGGACTTTAGTTTCTAAAAATGGGTATCGGAGAACAAGGTGCATAATCATGATGTTTAGAAACTTAAGGAGATTCATGAAATTTGTTAATTAAAGTCAAAACTTTTATGGAGAGAACTTTGATAGTGGAAGGACTAAAAATACACATTTTCTATGCATCGGATTTGAATATTGGTTGACCAAAAGAGATATTAAAAAAAAAATTGAAGAGAAAGATTCAGTAACATTCAATTTTGAACATAAGAAACTATTCATGTTTAGCATGTATGGGAAGGAGGCCTTAATCACTACACTACCTGAATCATAATTTATTTAGTAAAGAACTTGCCACTTTCTCATGATATTTGGATTAGATGACAAGATCATTTTGAAGATGATGTGTATCGAAATAGATATCAACTATAGAATTAGAATGATATGCTTGGCAGTGCTGGAATCAATGAGGATGAATCTATAAGGTCATATTTTCAAAGTGTATTAAAGATTTGTGTAGGAATCAAGAGTTGTGGTGGACCAATAAAGAAGGATGAAGTCGTATGAAAATTTTTGAAATCATTTCAACCTTCTTATGATGAAAAGGTATTATCCATGGAAGATATTATTACTGTCACATAAGGCTTTAACAGTAAAAACTAAGAACACTTATACGGCAATAATTATAAAACTTTTTCTTCATTGCTAAAATGATGAATTTTATTAAAAAGAAATAAATGTCTTTGAAAGTTATGATAAAGATGACGAAATGGAATTTTTTTTTATTGAAGAAGAAATTCCTCAAGGAGAAGGGACAACATTAGTATCATATGTAGAAAAGAAAAAGTAAGATTGGATCATAGATATTTGATTCTTGCATCATATGAATATAGCATGAATAAATTTAGTGAATATAAAAATTATGACTTATTAGTTAGAGTTGGTAATAATGAACCATATCATACCAAGGAGAACATATCTATTATTCTTGATACGATAACTAAAATTAAAGATGTCTATTATATTGATGGATTAAAATATAACATGTTGAGTGCTAGACAACTTGTTTACAAGGGATATATTTTACAAATAATTGATAAGTCTTTCATAATCAAATAAATGAATGGTAAAATTATTGAAATGGGTAAAAGCACTAAATACCTTTTTTTTCAATTGAATGCTAGCAAGATACATGTTTAGTTTCTAGAGTGGATGATACTTGGTCATGACATAAGATATTCTATTAGATAAATTTGATAAAATTATAGATATTAGTATTAAAAATGTACTCAGATATCAAAAAAAAATACTCAACCCCTCTAACATGGTTTTCGAGGAATTATGATGGCTAGACAAAAAAAATAACAAATTTTTGATGAATTTATTTGCTATATCATGTAATTTAGAGATTGTGAACATGATTCATGTGGTCCTACAAGAATAAGAGAAATTTATGGTGAAAAGTTCTTTATTATTTTTATTGTGTCTTTTAAAAGAATTATATGGGTTGCATTTATTAGAGACAAATCTAAACCTTTTGAGAACTTCAAATTATTCAATAGTAGAGGAGAAAATAAATCTAGATCTAAGATAAAATAATAATAATGATTAGATTAAGGATGAAAATTTATATCAAAATAATTAGATACTTTTTGTGAATGTAATGGGATTAAAAGAAAAAAAAATTCATTAAAACACCACAATGGCATAGGAGAGTAGAAAATAGGAACAAATTGGTGAGTGGAATAGCTAGAGTTATAATTATTAAAAGTAATATATCCCATATATATTGGAGATAAGTAATGGAAATGATAGTATACACCATGAAAAAACTAAACATCAAAAAATCTAATGGTAAGAAACCATATGAACTCTAGTATGAATTACATTTGCAATGAAATACTTTAGAAACATTGGAAGAAAATATTATATGAAAAGATAAGATAATATAGGCAAGTTTGATCCTCAAATTGATGAGAGCTACTTCTAAGATATTTATTTAAAATAAATGCATATAGATATGTTAAAATATATATTCCAATAATACAAGTAAGAAGGGAGGGCTAGGGGGTGGGGGGTTTGAATCAGCTATCTAACTAATATCACAATTAAGAATCTTAAACAACCTTAACCATATGATTAATGCAATTGAAACCACAACTAGATACTAATACACAATAACAATAGATGTGTTAACTAGGGAAACACTTGATCAAGGGGATAACCTCGATGGGGATGGTACCCACAAGATGATGTACTAGTATAGATATTCCTTGTTAGAGGATAGACCCTATTAGGAGTTTGTTACAACATTTAGTACATATGAGTCCCTATTAGGAGACTTAGAATATCTAGTAGGAGATTCCAACCCTATTAAGAGTTGTGGAAGATAGTTGGACCCACTTCCCAAAGATTGTTAAGGGAAAAACCTATGAACCCACTGTCCAAATTATCTATGTATCATACCTTGTAGAATAATAGAATAGAAATGTACTACCTTAATTTGTCTTTGTCCTATCAACCAAACTTCTACTTCTTTAAATCTTGTAACTAAATCTTGAATCTCAAATCCAATAATCCCTTGGATCACTTAGACACATTCAGTAAGCACTCTACTCTTTTTTGCACTTCACACTTGAACAATGATCATAATACATGAAGACTTTTTACAGTCAAGGAAAACATCCTTCCTTGATACCATATCTTCATAATTATTCCTTGAGTCAGCCTTGAGGCTTACCTAGTTAATTAAAATAATATAATTAATTAAATTACAATTACAATAGCACTATCGGCTAAAAATGTATAAAAAAAATTTACAAATGATTAATTGACTGTCCTCTATCACTACCTAACTACACATCACTTCATTTCATCTGGGATGTATGATAGACAAAAATCATTAGGAACTACTTTCCAATACTCTATCTATGAATTACTCTTTGTAAATTAAGTACAAGTTATGTATGCCATTGACTTGGATTTTGCACACTTAACCACATTATCAAGACACTCTGTTGTACATGTCTATAACTACATGTGACCAAATAATGAAAACCATTGTCTGTACCATCAAGATCTCTATCTTCTACTCTACCAATCTTTATAGAAATAATACTATGTTGAAATCAATGAGAAACATAGTCATGAGTGAAATATATCAATACTCTCCAATGCTTAGAATAATACCCCAATGTATTATCAGCATGATTCATGCTAATAATCTCCCCCTTTAGCACTAATCTAAATATAGATGAAAAACATCTAAGTTCCAAGAATACCAAGTAGAACTCTTCTTCTATTCTCATCTCATGCGTATTCTCCCCCATGCTTTAGGAAGTATTTTTCATGCATATTCTCTCCCCTATTGACATCAATGTCAAAGACCTCAAACTTAATGTACCAATTTTTAATCAGTTGTTCCAAGTCACCAACCAGCTTGAGTGTCCAAAGACACTATTCAATACCAAATACCAAGTACCAAGAGTCCTTAATGACTCAGTACATACCTTGAATACTCCCCCATACGGGAAGCATCATCACTTAGTTCAATTCAATAACAATGTTATGTAATGATGGACTAATGTGCTCTTTATATCAACTATTCATAAGTAGGAAGGGACATAACACTAAGCTTATCTGTCAAGTACTCAAATTTATCTTTTGGAAAAGGCTTAGTAAAGATATATACAGTCTAATCCTTAGTATATACATATTCCAATATGATCTCCTTTTTTTCTGCTTGGTCTCTCACCACATGATACTTAATAGATATATGATTTTTCTTAGAATACAATATAGGATTCTTAGAAATACTCACTATACTTATGTTATCATAATAAATTATAACAAGCTCTTCAATCTCAATTTTGATATCCTTCAACAACTACTTCATCTACATAACTTGATTACAATTATTTGTTGTTACAACATACTCTACCTTTGCAGTGCTCTGTGAGATGCAATCCTGCTTCTTTCTTAACAAGGAAACCAATCTTCCTCCAAGAAAGAATGCTCCACCACTGGTGCTCTTTGTATCATCCATATTGTCTTCCCAATCAGCATTAGTATATGTACAATGTATGAAATCACTTGATTTCTCATACCAAATTCCATAATATGATGTGCCTTTTAGATATTTGAATATTCTCTTAACTACTAAAAATTTGTATTCCTTAGGATTGAATTGAAATATGGCTACAATCCCAATTGCATTTTCTATATCTAGTCTGGTGTAAGTCAAATACTGCAAACCTCCAATCATTGATCTAAACTTCTACTCTACTACAAGTGTCTCATCTTGTTGACAATTGGCTATATATAGATATGTAAATATTGTCATTAATGGAAACACATAATGTACATGCTTGTAGTAAACCTTAGAAATAAAGATACTTAGCTTTCTAACACTCAAAAAATTGTCTAACTATGTAAATGGGTTACAATAGAGTATTTTTTTTGTATAACCTATTTATACAATGTTATTCTTGAGAGATAGAAGATATTTGGGAATAATATACATGTTGATGATGATGCATATAACCTTGGACATTAGTATGGATAGAATGGAAGAAAGATATTTATTATGTTTGTAACATCAGAATAAAAGGTAAAGGAATTATTTTGTTTACAAAGTAATTACTTGACCAATTAGGGACAATATGCTAGATTTTTACTCCAAGTTAGGAAAGTTTATTTTGGTGTTAGCTGACCTAGCGGCAATTTATGAAAAGGCATACTATCTATGCAAAGACATCTCGTGAGATTCTTGTGAAGTAATGTGTGAAAGTTGTGAATGTGAAGTTTTGAATCATATGTAGAAGCAAATTTTGATAACCTAATATTGTGATCTAAGATTAAACTAAGGTCAGAGATCAGCAAAAAGAAGGTACAACATCCATACTTCTATAATTCAAGAGACTTTAATTACTTGTTTGGTGAATGACCTCTTCGTTTCATTTAAAGTGCATGTTTGGGCAATTAGCTCTTCTTGCACTCATTGTACCACAAATCTTAACAGGTTTAGAATATCCTAATAGGGATTCAAAGTCTCTTAATAGGGATTCATATGTACTGAATGAGTTTATATACTCTAAACTAGGTCTATTCTCTAATAAGGAACAATTATATCACTACATCATTGAGTGGGTATCATCCCCACTCCTAAGGGTCTAGTGACATTGAATCACATTTAAGTTTAATTAATAATAAATCTAATAGATAACAATTCCAAATCATGGAATAACTATAATTATGAATCCATTTAAATAGTATACAATTAAAAGATGTCACTTGGCAATAAATATAATGCATAGTCATCCACTACACTGGTCATATGGTATGAAAGTTTGAAATAATATTCATCATGAAATAGATAACATCATCTTGTAAGATCTATGAAATCAAATACAATACACATAGATTATAACCATCCATCATAGAAACATTTGCACAAATACATCTAACAATGACATCTGACATTCAGATCTGAATGTTATAAGAAAATGCACTATCACATGACCTTGTGAAACCTAGAAAGGTCCACTCCCACCATGCTAAGGAGATTCCCAAATAGGATAACAAACTCAAAAGTCAAGACCAACATCTAGCTTCAACAAATCACCTAAAGGAAATTATATCAAAGGGTACCAAGACACAAGCATCAACTAAACTGAGAGGCAACACAGACACGTAGGAAATCTACTATGCAAGAAGATAAGTGTCATCACATGAGCCAAATCTAGGGTTACTCAATAGTCTTTTAATTCTCCAGCCCACTATTGTCTCTATGTGGTGTCATTATACTAACAAGTTAGCTCTTAGGATATCTTGGTAGCTTTTTAATAATCTGGACCAACTAGTGACTTTTTGTGGTACCAATATCTTATTAATTTATTTTAAACCCATTTAATGAAATGTTATCACTTATTAAAATAACCTACAATGGATTACCTATCATCCTCTTTCATGCCTCAGCCTCCATTACAAGCCACTACCCAAAATGACATATTAAAAATGTACCCTAAGCTCAAAAAAAGCAAAAGATCTCAAATGACTATAAACCGCACATCAATTCTTAAATAAGAAATTAGAAAGTATTGCAATATTACTTATCATAATCATAAATTCTACCAATACTATCATCCTAACAAGACTGATCCAAAATTAAGTACACATAAACCAAATCCATGTCATAATATGACATCACGAAAAATAAATCATTTAATCACCTCGGTCCTATCCAAGAAACTAGGAAGTAATCAAGGATAATTGATCAAAGACTCAAAGGTTATATAAAATAAGACACATCATTCACTTTAGTTCTACACAAGAGAAACTGAAAGCAATAAGAGAACACCTAATCAACTTAGTATAGAACACACATCACACATTACCATGGTTGATAATAAAAGATTTTAACCAAAATAAGCCATAACATCATCATAGAATAAAATCCCCAAGCCTTTCAGAATACAACCTGATTAGTCAAACACTAAGTCAACCCCAAAACCTAGCATCAATAAATCGCACATCACATAGAGTGTAGTATCATATTTTGTTTTGTTAGAAAACATATGATTTTAATTTAAAAATAGAGTTCTCGAAGTTTTTATTTTCAAGTATCAGATTTGCTAAGGTTTTTGAGTCCATAAGAACCTCAAACACTCAACAAATTCCTTAAAATCATCTAAATATAAAAACTCATTTTATTTTTTCAATAATATTTTAAATTTAATTATAATAGGAATAAATAGAAATAATATTTTAAACATATTAAATTTAATCAGTAATTAAATTCAGCACTATGAAATCATAATTAAAACATAATTAAAACTAAAATAAATTTATATAAAACTAAATTTAATTTTTTTAAATAATATTAAAATCATATAATAATAAATATTCTTTGTTTTTTTTAAAAAAAATACATCTCAAAGATAAAAATAAAAAAATAAAAAAATATTTTTATAAATATAAATACTAATAAAATATTTATTTTTAAAAAAGAGTATATGCTAATATTCATTTAAACCCAACACTCCTAAAAGTTATGTGGCTATCCCTGTAAAATATAAGACAAGGAAAAAGCATAAGGAAAATAAGAACAAAATATCCTATACTCTGCATTCTTTTCTAGAAACGTTTGGAAGTATTGTACCAAAATAATCTTATAAATATTGGCACAGATCTTAACAAAATGGACATGAGGTTTGAAAATTAAAACTAGTTATCTCCTCCATATTGATTGTGAAACTATAAAATTTAAAGTCTCTCTCCTCTTTTTATTAATTTATTAAATTTATCAAGGTAGCCATTCAATACACTAGTTTTCATATTAAAAATAATCTGGTAAAATAAAAAGAACATATAATCACAGTAATCTTTTATTAACATACATATATACATGTATGTATGTATGTATGTATATCTTTTCAATAACATCTCTGATGGAGAAATGAATTCAAACCAATTGAATTCATTCAACTATAATCTTCTTCTACTTTTGTTTTTTTAATCCTAGCTATGAATTTGTTTTTTGAATTCAAACTTTTCCAATATGAAATTTTACCTCATTTTCTTATAGATATTTCAATAACAAAAAACTATTTTTCTCAAATAAGGATCTCAAAATTAAATTTCATTTGTTTATAGATGACTTAGAAATGAAACCAAGAGAATTAAAACAAGGGTTATATATTCTCAATTCATATATAGAGGTGTCTCAAGAAAAGAATGATAAAATCACATACAAGGGTTTCAATCTAAAGGAATTTTGAAAATAGAAACACAATAGACATGGAGAAGACATATATTTTCAATGCAAGAACTATTGCACAAAACTCATGAGATCATATCTGGATCTAATGCTAAATAATGAATGCACAAAACACACAAGAATTTCCTTCCTTTTGAAAACCCTCTCCTCAAAAATTGGCTCCTACAAACCTGTATAATTGCAAAACAAGCTCTAGATCTCTAATAAAGAGTTCTCCCCTAGATTTAGGACTTTGATTGTACAATCAAATGATGAAACTCACTAATCATTTTTTTTAATTTCATGCACACTTTTTACAATTTAAAATATCTTTATTAAACTATTTTTTTCTCTCTTTAATTAATTTATTATATTTTAATTTCATGCATATAGTTTATGCAAGTTAATTAAAATAAACTTTATTAAATTTATGTTTACTCTCTCTTATTAAATTGAGAGATGTTTTAATATAATATTTATTAATTTAAATAATAATTTTATTTAGAGTTTTCTATAAAAATAAAACTTCTAAATAATTATTCTTAAATTTTGTTTTTTTTTTAAATGAATAGTGATTTTTTTAATTAATAAAATATACTCAATTTACAATTCACAAAAAAAGGGTTGAGGGATACAAGATCACCCTGCGAAAGAGTTCAAACTAAAAACATGGCCATAGCTAGAATTAGAAACTATTCATCAAAACAAAAACATATAAGGGAACCTCAAGTTTCCAAAGAAGTGCCAGCCAAGGGTGGTAGATCACCTTTGTCTTGAAAACCCCAATCATTTTTAGGATTGAGCAGTGGGCTGGGAATAGTCCATCCATCATCAACAGTAGCAAAAACAATGGTAGCGTCCACATGTTTAACCTATGGCCATGGAGGAGAAATTGCCAGGTCTAGGCAAGGCCACTTCCCAAAGTGTGCATGATGAGACCAAGGAGGAGGAGCCGGGGACACACCAGTACCACCACAGGGTGAGGAAGCTAAGTGGTGCCTCCATCCATCATCACCATGATTGGGAAAGTGGTAGCAAGAAGCCTGGGAGCATGGGGTGTGTGAGTGGCAGCTATAGGAGTGGTGCTAAGGACCATAGTTGTGGGGCATCAAGGTCTCCATTGAGGCATCAGGAGGAACTCTGACGACAGTACAAGGAGCTTTTCTCTAGTGATTGAGCAGCTCTTGCAGGTGAGTTACTTCGAGTGCAACTTTGTTAGCTTGCACCTAAAAATACATATATACATTATTAGAAATGCATGCCTTAGTATACATAGGAATGTTAACATCCAAAAAACTATGTGTGAAAAGAACAACAGTCCTATCTTTCCATAGAGAAAATAGGATCTCTAGCTTGAAGGTATGCCAAATCTAGGTGAATTTCTAAAGAAATTTGGGAGAGTGACCCAGTAAAATCATGCGCCAAGAGAAAGATTTAGGTTTGAATGGCTTGAAAAAATTATTTATCCAATGCCAATAATTCTGAGCACGCTTGCAGAACCAAAAAATATGCAAGAAATACTTTGGTTGTCCACAAAAGGGGCATCTAGGATTAGGAACCCTAATGTGTTTGAGTTGAGGCCCAAGGGGAAGACCTTGGAAGGCTAGGCACCAAGAAAACTACATAATCTGGGTTTAGTTATAGCATTCCGTATGGTATCAAAGCATTTTCTTTGTTGAGAAAGAGAAGATTACAAATGCCATCTATGGTTTAGCATATCCACCATGGGAAGATGAGGCAAAAGCCATCTATAACCAAAACTTGTGTTGTAATTAGAAAAAGGAGTTGTAGGATACAACCTCCAATCAAGCCACCAAGGGTGAATAGACTGAATCCCCACTTTATGAACAAAGTGAATAGGGATAAAAGAAAGAAAAAGGTCAAAAGTCTACTGGTTTGAATGGATAAAGTAGTACTATACTCGCATA
This sequence comes from Cupressus sempervirens, assembly GCA_028749045.1. Taxonomy (NCBI): domain Eukaryota; kingdom Viridiplantae; phylum Streptophyta; class Pinopsida; order Cupressales; family Cupressaceae; genus Cupressus; species Cupressus sempervirens. The sequence goes on along the minus strand of CM053789.1, from coordinate 126,268,671 downwards.
TCTTCCCAAGTCCTGAAACTCATGGTGACCTGTGAAAAGAGGTCCTTAGGAGTTATGATGCCATGTTAGAAAGAACATAGAGCACTTGCCTCTTAAGTCTTGGTGAGGAGAGTACCCTGAATGGAAAACAGGGGAGACCACCAAATTTTATGCTAATTCAAGAGAGGCCATTGTGGAATTCATCTCCAACCCATCAACGCTAGGGCTTAACTACCTCCTAGGCTTTCTAGATGCTCTCAATAATAAATGTGCCTTAAATGACCATGGGCTCATGCATAATGAGAAGGATTTGGAAGCCAATCCCCTTCTAAGCAAACCTATTGATAGGAAAGCTAGAAGAAATGTAGTGCCAAACTAGAATCTTTTGGCGCAGGAAAAAGGATGAATAACTAGGGCCAAAGGCACACCCAACTATCCAAACCACCCTACAAGAGTTAACATAGTGAAAACACACAAAAAATATAGCACCAAGGAGAGAGAACAAGATATCTTTTATTAACTCATCAAATATTCACCATACATGCCCAGCTCTAAGGCCTTTTGGGTTACGGCTAATTACAAAATACAATCACATTCAAAGATCCAACTACAAATTCGTACTTTCAATTTTGCTCTTTCTAATCTTCTTTCGCTACCCAAAAAATTACTTAACTCTAAGCCTAAAAACTCTATTTATGCTTGCCAAAATAGCTTACAAAACATTCTAGAACATAGCAAAGCTATGAGTTGGCTCTCAACAAATATAACTACCTATACCAAAATTAAGTGTGAGCCAAGTCAGCCCAAATAGGAACCAAACATAGATAACTCAGCACCCACTAGATAACTCGACACCCATTAGGAAACTGACACTCAACATCACTTGACATCCACTGGAAACTAGTACTCAGCATCAACTGAAAACAAGCACTCGACATCAACTGAAAATTGGCACTCGGCATTGCTTGACATCCACTATAAACTGGCAACTTGGCACATGAAGAAAGTAACTCGGCACCAGCTAAGTACCTTAGCACCAACTGTAGGATGAATAAAATGAGTAGGATAACAAGGCAACCCAGGATGCTCTTGCATCATCTTCCAAGCTTCATCTCTAGAGATATCCCTAATAATCAATTTTGAACAAAGAGAAAGGCCTTGTTTTAGAGTGGAAAACAAGCCAAGACCACTGAACTCTTTTGGGAGACAACAAAAATCCCAGGCCACTCTATGAAAGCCATAGTTATTAGAACAAGAGGCCTAATAGGAGGAGTAATACACATGAGTGGCCATAAGAATCTTAGAAAAAATCTAGAATTTTCCAACAAGGGAGAGTGGCTTTGTGAACCAGTAGTCAAGTTTTATGCTAATCATGGCGAGCACTATATTCCAAAGTTCCATAGGCAATGCTTGGAATGCAAAAGAAATGCCAATAATGTAGAAGATTTCTCTATGAGCAACCCATTTTGACTCAAACTAGATGAGCCATGGTGGAGCTAGCAGAAATGACTGGTGGAAGTAGAGCATTTTATGCCACTCAATGGTAGAACCAAATGCTTGACAAAAGGTGTTTAGGAAACCTAAAGCATTATTGATGTTTTCTTCATCCTCTAAATGACTGAGAAAAGAATCATCATCAAAGTCTTTATTGACTAATTGGGAGGATGATTTAGGCAAGGAAATTCCATGAACCAGTCTTGACACAAAATGTGCAAATAAATATCCAAAACCTTTTGCAGCAAGCACATAAAGAATAGGAGCTAGCGGACAACCTTGTCTGGTGGAATACAAAAGACCAAAAGCCTACGATTGTGAATTTTTTATGGTAATCAAGCATTAGCATCCCCAAAGAGCATCTCCATGGACTGGAGGAAGTTGGGGCCAAAACCTAGAGCCTAGAGCATAGCCAAGATGAAGGGCCATTTAATGCTATCATAGGCTTTAGCAAAATCTATCTTTAAAAATATGGCCTTTTGATTGGACTTATAAGCCCATTCCATCCCCTCCTAGATAGTAATGATGTTGTTAAGAATATATCCGGACTTGATGAATCCAGTTTTCTCTAGTCACATAATTAAGGGAAACATGTACCTGATTTTGAGATAGAGTGCCTTGGTAATGATCTGATATGACACATTCAGAAGGATAATGGGTCTCCAATTACATATGTCCTATGGATCACTAGCTTTAGGTATGAATTTGATATTTCCTTTGTTTATAATGGCTCCTAAGCTTTTGGTTTGATAGGCTTCAAGATAAACTTTGTGTAGATCAGGACCAATATGCTTCTAGAGGTATTTGTAGAATTTACAAGGAAACCCATCACACACAGGGGACTTGTCATCCACCATGGAGTAGATTTCCTCTTAAAGTTCTTCAAGGGAAATAATTTTCTCATAGAAATCATGTTGCTCAGCTGCTAGATGGTTTGGAGTAATAGAAATACACTTTCTAAGAGCTTCCTCGTAAGCAAGAAAATTTCCCTGTGAAGCAAACACATTCTCATAGTGATGAACAAATGCCTGTAGGATGGTAGGGAGACTAGACAGAATAAAATTTCCTTATTTGATTTTTTTAATCCCAACATTGGTATGATAGGCATGAAGAGCCTGAAAAAACTCCTTCGAGGCTTTGTCGCCAACCTCCAACCAGTGGAGATGGGCTTTGATTTGGGCTCTCCAAGTAGCATAATTATTAGTAAGTTGTTTGTCATGATGAAGCTTTGCAAGCTAAATGTGTAAGTCCACATCAAAGGGATTGAGGGTGAGGGCCTTAGAGGCTTTTTTGAGGGCAAGCACGTTGGTCTCATATAACCATTTATAGAACATACCTAATTATCACCCATAAATGCATGGGAAATAAGTAGCTTTGATAATGAAATAATTCCACCATTAAATCCATCCCCTATGAGAATGCAGACATGGCTCCAAGTTGTAGACATGTAGGATATGCAAAATGGTAGAAGCATGCATTAACACAGAAGTGTTGAGGAAGAAATAAGACTTGGGCACCTTTGGGATAGGTATTTGCCAAGAAATGATAAAATAAATAGGGTAGTGGTTAGATAATTTCACATCTAGTAGGGGAATGATAGGAAAATCTTGATCCTTAGAAAAAGAGAAAAAATATTGTGCAATGATCATAGCATGATCAAGGCATTTTAATATGTAGTTAGAGCCAACTCAAAAGTTGGACCAAGTGTGCCAAACCCCACTATCCTAGTGGCAGTTGGTATTGGGATCAAAAAGGCCCAATTTATTGTGCATGTAATACCAGGCTTGTCTTTCCCCAGCTATCTAGTGAAAAGGTAGAACGTTGGTTTTGTCAAAGGCCACTTCAACCATATTAAAGTCCCCACCCATAACCCAAGTAGCTAGAGACAAGTTGTCAGCTAGCCAGGCCCACGTTTGTGTGTTGGAATTAAAGATAGAGTAACTAGGAGGGGGGTGAATCAGTTACTCACAAAAATTAATCCACAAATCCCTTAGATGTCTTAATGATCTAGTTATCACTTTTACTCGGTAAAAAAATGCTTTAACTCGGTAAATTAAACCATTACTTTCTTTTCAAGAATTCATGCATTTAACTAAAAATAAAGTGAGCAAAAGAGACACCAGATTTAACTTGGAAACCCAATATGGGAAAAACTGCCAAGTAACTAGTCAGCAACTTTTCACTCTTCTAAAGTGACCTCTGTTAGGAGCCGACCCTATTAATGGTTACAATACACATTGTTAGGTGTGACCTTGTTAGAGGATTTAATCACCCTATTAGGAGTGGCCTTGCTAGAGGTCTTTTAGAACAATTCAACTGAACTATCACCTTGCTAGAGGACTTATAAAATGGCTGTTAAACCAACTCTGTTAAGAGATTTGAAATCACTGCTACAATGGTTAGAAAGCAACAATGAATTGACCTGAATAAGATGCATCTAAATTTGCTGGCTAGAGGTCTCTATTTAGCATCATTAGATCCTCCTTGATCAAATATGGCTCTGCTTCTCCTTAATGATATCTGATCATCCTTCAAATTTGCTTCCACAATAATTAGTCCTCATATCTCATTAATTCCACACAATCTTCTTTGACTTTTAGAATTCATAACTTGATCTCTTACTTATACCATTCAGATGGTTAAGTTAGCTTATTTACATGTTAAGTTTACTAATAAACCATTCATCAGTCAGCTATAGATAGTATTCTTAAACAAATAAATGTCCTTTACTGGCGAACCCTGCTTGGTAAATATTGCTTCCATGAATTTCAAAAGTTAACCTTCTTGACTCGGTTAACATTACAATATCTTAAAATCCTTTGGCTGCCAAGTTTACTCAATAAGAATTGCTTTTACCAGATTACCTTTGATGATTGAGTGAACTTGGTAAGAACCAAATTTCTTTGGATACCTTGAATGCTCGGTAGAAACTGTATCTTCCAATTTTCCTTTGATGACCGAGTGAACCTAGTAAGAACTGCATCTTCCATATTATCTATGATTATCGAGTGAACACAGTAAAAATTGCATCTTTACTTGGCTGACCTTTTGAGGTCGGTAGACACTATTCTTTTCCTTGTTGATCTTCTAAGCTTGGTAGACACTGTTCTTTGCCTTGTTGTCCTTATAAGCTTGGTAGACACTATTCTTTGCCTTGCTAACCTTCTGAGCTCAGTAGACACTATTCTTTGCCATGCTAATCTTCTAAGCTCGGTAGACACTATTTGATAACTGATATGAGATTTGTGTGACATCAAAGGCAACAATGAATTGAAATCTCTATTTAGCATCATTAGATCCTCCTTGATCAAATATGGCTCTGCTTCTCCTTAATGATCTCTGATCATCCTTCAAATTCACTTCCACAATAATTAGTCTTCATATCTAATTAATTCCACACAATCTTCTTGCACTTTTAGAATTCATTACTTGATCTCTTACTTATACCATTTAGATGGTTAAGTCAGCTTATTTACATGTTATGTTTACCAATAAACCATTCATCGGTCGACTATAGAAATTATTATTAAACAAATAAATGTCCTTTACTGGCCAACCCTACTTGGTAAATACTACTTCCAAGAATTTTTAGAGTTAACCTTCTTGACTCAGTTAACATTACAATATCTTAAAATCCTTTGGCTGTCGAGTTTACTCAGTAAGAACTGCTTTTACCATATTACCTTTGATGACTAAGTGAACTCGATAAGAACCAAATTTCTTTGATTGCCTTGAATGCTCGGTAGAAACTATATCTTCCAATTTTCCTTTGATGGCTGAGTGAACTCGGTAAGAACTGTATCTTCCATATTATCTTTGATTATCAAGTGAACTCGATAAAAATTGCATCATTACTTGGCTAATATTTTGAGCTCAGTAGACATTGTTCTTTGCCTTGCTGATCTTCTAAGTTTGGTAGACACTGTTCTTTGCCTTGTTGTCCTTCTGAGCTTGGTAGACACTGTTCTTTGCCTTGCTAACATTCTGAGCTTGGTAGACATTGTTCTTTGCCTTGCTAATATTCTAAGCTTGGTAGACATTGTCTGATAACTGATATGACATTTGTGTGACATCAAAGACAACACACAATTGAAGAATTGTATCCAACAATCTCCCTCTTTGGCATTGATGGAAACACAATATGTTATAGCAAGATGAAATTTGAAAACAAGTCATTTAAATGATAGAATAAAAAGCTCCCTCTTTCATATAATCTCTCCCTCTTACACAAACTCTTATTATTTGCAAATTTCAAAAAGATATGACAATATATATTCTCCCTCTTTGACAACACATGCCAAAAATAACTCAAAACAAATGAATAGCATTGTACCTAATTTACTAATTCATATGCAATGTCTTCATTGATTTGCTACATCAACTGATAGATCTTCAATTCTATTCATGTTGATGCATCACTAAACTATATTTTAATGAGCTTTAGATAGGGGAATGACCCCTAACTTCCCTCTTAGATACAAGAATGCATCCTTAGGTAGAGACTTTATGAATATGTCAAGATTTTGTTCCTTTGTATGCACATATTCTAATCTTATTTCTTTTTCTTGCACCAATTCTCTAACAAAGTGATATTTTATGGCAATGTGCTTGGTTTTTGAATGCATCACTAGATTTTTGGAGATGTTAATTGCACTTGTGTTATCACAAAACATAACAACTGGTTCTTTGATTTCTTTCTTCATACCTTTCAGTAATTATTTAAACCACACAATGTTTGAACATTTTACTACTGTTCCAACATATTCAACTTCTGATGTGGATTGAGATGTACAATTTTTCTTTTTGCTTGTCCAAGAAACTAACCTTTTTCTAAGAAAGAAAGCTCCTCCATTGGTGCTCTTTGTATCATCAATATTTCTTGCCCAATCTGCATTAGTGAACACTTTTAAATCCATTTTTCCTCCAAGTTTATACCATAATCCATATTCTTCAGTTCCTTTTAAGTATCTCATGATCCTTTTGATTGCCATCATGTGATTTTTTTTTTTTTTTCTTAGAATCTTGCTACAATCCCTACTGCAAGAGCAATGTCTAGTCTTGTGTGCACTACATATTGCATTTTTTCAATCATAGATCTATACAATTTTTGATCCACTTTCTTTGATTCATCATCCTTGGTTAGTTTTAATCTAGTGCACATAGGAGTCCCAACTAGTTTGCATTCTTCCATACCAAACTTTTTTAGTATCTCCTTGATGTATTTAGATTGAGTAATGTAGATGCCATTCTTATTCTATTGAATTTGAAGACCAACAAAAATTTTGATTTCACCAAACATTGACATTTCAAATTCCTTGTTGATTTGTTCTAAAAATTCTTTGCAAAGATCATCATTTCCTATGAACAAAGTATCATCTACAAATATTTTTGCCAAAACAATCTTATTATCTAGTCCTTCTTTTATGTACAAGCTGCTATTGTCATTAGTTCTTTGAAAACCAATCAAAATAAGATAGTTATGCAATCTTTCATACCATACTCCAGGGGCTTGTTTCAGACCATATAATGCTTTATGCAATTTGCAGACCATGTCCTTGTCTGGATCAACAAAACGTTCTGGCTATTCAATGTAAACCTTTTCATCCAATATGCCATTGAGAAATGTTGACTTGATATCCATCTAATAAACTTTGTATCCTTTGAATGCAGCATATGCAAGTAAGGTTCTAACACCTTCCAATCTTTCAATAGGAGCAAAAGTTTCTCCATAGTCTACACTTTCTTCTTTAGAGTATCCTTTGCATACTAGTCTAGCTTTGTTTCTTGATACCTTACCATCTTCATTTAGTTTGTTTCTGAATACCCACTTTGTTCCAATCACATTTTTGTCTTTGGGTCTTGCTACAAGAGTTCATGTCTTGTTTTTCTCTATCTGTTCTATTTCTTCATTCATAGCCTCAATCCAACTTTCATTGTCTAGTGCATCTTTGACATTTCTAGGTTCAAAATCAGCAAGTAAACAAGTGCCTTTCAACTTACTTCTTGTCATTGTTCCTTCTGATTTATCACCAATGATATGATCTAGTGCATGATGCTTTTTGACATATTTAGCTAACATGAGCTCCTTTCCTTTTGAATGAATTGCATTGTTATCCTTTTGTCTCTCAACTTCTGGTTCTAATTTAGGTTGCTCAAGCTCGGTAGATGCTAACTCAGTAGCTTTTGTTTTCAACTTGGGTTCTTGCAGCTCGATAGATGCTGACTCGTTTGAACTTCTTGTGACTTGGTTAATCAAGACTCTAGAGTTGAGGATTCCTGATTAATAGGTATACTTGGTATTGTATCTAGTTCAATGTAAACAAATCTCTTGTAGTCTTTAGATACCCTCTTGCTTTCTTCTTCAAATTTTTCTACAAACTCATCAACTTTCAAATGTGCACTTTCTATGACTTTGTGAGTAGACAGATTCGAACATCTATATGCTTTACTTTTGTAAGAGTATCCCAAAAATATTCCTTCCTCACCCTTTACATCAAATTTACCTTTTCTCGATTCTTTCAAAATGTAACATTTGCTTCCAAATACTTTTAGATAACTTATATTGGGTTTGTAGCCATACCATAGTTCATAGGGTGTCTTGAATGAGTCCTTTTTCAGATATACTTGGTTCAAGGTATGAACTATAGTGCTAATAACTTATTTCCAGTATTTGATAGCAATGCCTTTATCAATCATTAGGGTTCTTGCACAATCCATTATAGATCTATTCCTTCTTTCAGTTATTCCATTTTGTTCAGGAGTTCCTGGTGCTAAAACATGTCTTTTGATTCCCCATTCAATACAAAAGTTGTTGAACTCATGTGAAATGAATTCACCACCTCTGTCAAACCTTAAGAATTTTAGTCTTTTTCCTATTTTCTTTTCAACTCTATCCAAATACCATTTGAATTTTTTGAATGCCTCTGATTTCTCTCTTAGGTACATGACAGCCATCATTCTTGAATCTCATCAACAAAAAGAATAAAATATTTTTCACCAGTATAAATTTCAATGTCAATGGGTCCACATAAATTAGTATGTAGAATTTCTAGAACTTCTTTAGTTTGATAGTTCTTGCTTTTAAAACTAGTCTTTCCCATTTTACCAATTTGACAATTCTTGCATAGACCAACCTCAGGTTTCTTTATGTTAGGAATACCTCTCACTTTTTTAAATTTATTGATCTTTATTAAGTTGTCAAAGTTCACATGACACAACCTCCTATGCCATAAGCAACTTTCTTCAGTTTGAGCAATAAAACATGAACATTCACCAAGTTCAAGATAAAATAAGTTACCTTTTGTTTAAGTTCCTGATCCAATCAGTTTTTCTTTGCCATCTAGCAATCTTTCTTTTCCATGCATAAATTCTACTTTGAATCCATTATTGAGTAGTTGTGCCACACTCAACAAATTATCCTTTAGTCCTTCTACCTAGTATGCATTATCACATACAAGTTCCTTGGTTTGTGAGATTCTTCCTTTTCCTCTTATACAACAACATTCATTGTTACCAAATCTTACACTGCCACCATCATAGTCTTCTAAGTGTTCAAATTTAGTTTTATCACCAGTCATGTGGTGAGAACAACCACTATCTATAATCCATGTATCATTTCTGCTCATATGAGATATAAGTGCCATTTCCTCATCATTATCAGACTCATCTTTCATAGCAATGTAAACAATCTCATCTTCTTCATCATCATTAGAATCATTGGAATCTTTAGCTATAAAACATGTTTTCTTACCTTTATCCTTGAATGATTTGAAGTCTTTCTTGCCATTGTACTTGTAACCTTTCTTCTCATCTTTGTTCTGCTTATTTGGGCACCTAGTAGCAATATGTCCAATTTCTTCACAAGAGAAATAGATTAGAGGAACTTTACCTTTGTATTTTGCTTTGCCTCTTGAATATTTTCTTGCTAGTAGAGCTTCAACCACTTCAAGATCACTATCTGAACTTTTTCCTAATTATTCCTCATCTTCTCATTGTGGTTCCTTCATCTTCTTCCCTTTCTCTTTGAGTGAAAGCTTGGCTTCAAATGCTGATTCAACATTTTTGGCAGCTGGCACATAGTTGTCAAAGTTATCTAGCTCAAATGTAGTCAATCTTCCAACTATGGCTTCTAGATTTATCTTATGATTTGCTTCACATTTTCTTTCTTGAATTATAGAAACTCTGATTGCACTAATACATGCTTTGACTCTTTCAACATATTTTGCAATGTTTTCATCCTCTCTCATCCTCATTTGATCAAATTGTCCTCTTAGACTTTCTGCTTTGGCTCTTCTAACATTATCATCTCCTCCATAGATTTCTTTTAACTTTTCCCACATTTCAAAAGTAGTTTTTCAATCTTTGATGTCATCAAATTCTTCATAACTCAGAGCAGATGCTATATCTATCATCATGTTGTTGTGAGTCTTCTTTTCAGCAATATCATTGATAGATAGTGTACTAGCTGGTTCTGTATATTTTTCATCAAGTTATTTTAGTCATGTATCTCCAATAGAAGCTAGATGAAGTCTCATCAACCCTTGCCATGCTGAGAATTTGTTCCTGTTAAGTTTTGGAATTTATCTCTTATAAGACATCTTGACCTTTGGCTTAGATTCTTGAAATCTTTTCCTGCAAGCACCAAGAGCTCTGATACCAATTGTTGGAATTAAAGATAGAGTAAGTGAGAGGGGGGTGAATTGGTTAATCACAAAAATTAATTCACAAATCCCTTAGATGTCTTAATGATCTAGTTACTACTTTTACTCGGTAAAAAACTGTTGTAACTCAGTAAATTAAACTATTACTTTCTTTTCAAGCTTTCATGGATGTAAATGAAAATAAAGTGAACACAAGAGACACCAGATTTAATGTGGAAACCCAATATGGGAAAAAACACCAAGTAACTAGTCACCAATTTTTCACTCTTCTTAAGTGAGCCCTCTTAGGAGCCAACCCTGTTAAAGGTTACGATACAAACTGTTAAGTGTGACCTTATTAGAGGATTTAATCATCCTATTAGGAGTGGCCTTGCTAGAGGTCTTTTAGAACAATTCAACTAAACTTTCACCTTGTTAGAGGATTTATAAAATGGCTGTTAAACCAACTTTGTTAAGAGATTTGAAATCACTACTAAAATGGTTAAAAAGCAACAATGAATTGACCTAAATAAGATGCATCTAAATTTGCTGGCTAGAGGTCTCTATTTAGCATCATTAGATCCTCCTTGATCAAATATGGCTCTGCTTCTCCTTAATGATATCTGATCATCCTTCAAATTTGCTTCCACAATAATTAGTCCTCATATCTCATTAATTCCACACAATCTTCTTTGACTTTTAGAATTCATAACTTGATCTCTTACTTATACCATTCAGATGGTTAAGTTAGCTTATTTACATGTTAAGTTTACTAATAAACCATTCATCAGTCAGCTATAGATAGTATTCTTAAACAATTAAATGTCCTTTACTGGCTAACCCTGCTTGGTAAATATTGCTTCCATGAATTTCCAAAGTTAACCTTCTTGACTCGGTTAACATTACAATATCTTAAAATCCTTTGGCTGCCAAGTTTACTCAATAAGAACTGCTTTTACCAGATTACCTTTGATGATTGAGTGAACTTGGTAAGAACCAAATTTCTTTGGATACCTTGAATGCTTGGTAGAAACTGTATCTTCCAATTTTCCTTTGATGACTGAGTGAACTCAGTAAGAACTGCATCTTCCATATTATCTATGATTATCGAGTGAACACAGTAAAAATTGCATCTTTACTTGGCTGACCTTTTGAGGTCGGTAGACATTATTCTTTTCCTTGTTGATCTTCTAAGCTTGGTAGACACTTTTCTTTGCCTTGTTGTCCTTCTAAGCTTGGTAGACACTATTCTTTGCCTTGCTAACCTTCTGAGCTCAGTAGACACTATTCTTTGCCATGCTAATCTTCTAAGCTCGGTAGACACTATTTGATAACTGATATGAGATTTGTGTGACATCAAAGACAACACACAATTGAACAATTGTATCCAACACTGCTACCTTTCCACAACATCATTGGAAGCATATACATTAATGACTCCAAAAGAATGATTGCTAATGGAAAATGAAAACCAAATATTTCTATGTGTGGGGTTAGAATTGTGTGAAAGAATAGCAGAATGAAGGCGAGGTGATAGGAGAGTAACTACACCACCCAGCTTTGTGCTAAGAAGAAAACATCACAACATCCTACCAAATTACATGGCACACCAAATAAAATATGAAACAAAAAATTTTAACTTCTTGCAGACAAAGAAAATCCAAATTATCAAATCTATGATAGACATCTCAAACATTCCATGATAGGAAGTTCATGAGAACTCTTCCATATCATCTTCATCCTCCAAAGAGGAGTGGCTATTCTGCAAGAAGGTATAAACATGGTCAAAATTAGAATGAAAATCCTCTAGACTTATAGCATAATGTTTCACCTCTGGTATCTCTGAATATCCAAGAGGACTATGAGAATGCCATGTTGCTAGTGGTGCTATGGAAGAAGCAGCAAGAGGATTATGTAACCCATCCAAGTTAGAAGCCTTAGTGGCTGCTTAATCCACTATGTGCTAGTAGGGTGTGAAACCTGTGAAACTCTAGGAGTAGTTCCTTTGTCTACCACTTGCATTCCTACACTGGTAGGAATTGATGCTCCTATTGGGATAGGAGGAACCATGGTAACTATAGCATAGGACTACTTGGGGGGCAAAGGATTCTAGGGAGCCTCAACCTTAAACCCAACAGTAATCCATTCTCCTTTTTTCCCTTCATCTTGTTTGACAGGCACTTCTTTAGGTGTAGGCTTGACCCTAGGCATAGCCAAAGGGTAGTCCTTGATCTTGTGTTCTATAGACTGGCACCTATAATAGGTTTTGGGGAGATTCAAGCAGAACACCTTTTGGGAGAAGGTCTAAGTCCTAATTTGAATTTCCATAGAATCCTTAAGATCCTTGGAAAGGTCCACCTCATTGTAAACATGTCATTATGGGCAAGCAATAAAAAATTTCTCAAACTCCTTGGTAACAACTTTGCCAAGGGCTTTGGCAATGGACTCAATGAAAGGCCAACATGGCAGGGGTAGACTTAGGAACTCGACCCACATAGGATACCTAAGCATTTTATCATCTGAGATTGTAAAGTCTCATGACTATTTTTGAAAAAAAAAGCAAAGAGGAATGCACAACCAAGGTCCGCTATTAAGGACCGCATCTCCTTGCAATAGGTTAGCGAAGCAAAATTTTTTTTAAAAAAAACTTTGGTAAGGTTTTGCATAGCATCAAGGTAGACTCCATGAGGAGTCTAGCTCTTGTTAACCCATTGTCCAAGCATAGCTTCAGGAGGAGTCCTACCCACAAAATAACCTATCAAGGTGTGTTGTTCTAACCAGTCACATGCAGCATCAAATTCTTGCAAAGGAAGGATAATATTAGGATTACCTCTTGAAAAACCTTTAGGACAAACTTGTGTGGGTTTTTGTTCTGAGGTGGTGCCATGGTAGACTAAAGTAGTAGCGTGAACACTAGAAACAACTTGTTCATCACTGACCAGAGCCATTATATCCTAGCATAAAAATCTCCTATAGTACATGTGGTGTGACAAGTGATGCTTGTAGAAGGAAAGTTTAGACAAAAACCATACAGAAAAAATTGGAAGTTTGCATGAAGCAAGAAACCCTAGCAGAGCCAAAAACTCGATTAGTATGAATGTTCTTATTATTCTTAAATTAAATAAATATAAATACACATAAATTAGAAATTTAACAAAATATTTTAAATTTAATTAATTTACCAATTAATTAAATATAATTAAATATTATATTTTCCTCATATAATTTTCATTAAATTAAATCATTAAATATATTTTAATTTGATTTAGTTATAACAAAAAATTAACATAGACCCACAAGATAAAATATGAAAGCCCATCATTAAGTACAGAATACCAAAACAAACTCTAGGATCAAAATTATGAATTAATGTCACTTGACAAATTTGAAATAAATCTAACTTAGACACTTTTCCTATTTTCTAGGACAATTGGCTTAGGTTAGGATTTGGACTCAAGAGTTATATCCCCTTTTACACCATTGAAATATAGTGATAGGGTATGCTTATGATAGCAATTCAGGGAAGTTGATACTAGGTACCTATAATTTGCATCAAATCAATGCATGTAAAAACATATTTATTCTAAACTAAATAGGCAATTATAGGTAGTTGTACATCATGTAGATCCTGACTAGTAGGTGACTGTGGACTCCCTCCCGCAACCACATCATGAATGTTAATCATAAACTAAAATAGACATGTACACCAAACACAAGAATGTATGGGGTAAGTAACCATAGAAATTGCATATAATTAATCCTTCTACTAATCATCATGAGATAACTGAAATCATTGAATAAGAATAGATCTATTGGAATATTCAAATATGGAAAGAATATTGATGAGAGGGGGGGGGGGGGGGGGCGTGAATCAGAAGTATTACACTTTATCCAATAAAACTTTTATCTAAAAGTAAATTGCATGCATGTAAATACATTATGAAAATATGAAACTAAAACATGCATCAACAACAAATAACAATGGAATTTGGTAAACCAGAAACCCTCCATAAATAAGAAGGTAAAATTGGGATGGGAATGATACCCACAAAAATTCACTGCAGTAATATTGTTCAACCACTTCTGATGATCTGCCACGTTAAAGGTCTGCCCTTCTAAAGGCTTTACACTGTGTCAATAATGACCTAGATAAAGGATTTCTAAACACTTACCATGAAGTGTCACCCTGTTAAAGGATTTAATCACCTTTTGATAAGGATCTACAATTAGTTGTTAAGCCAACCTATCTACATAGGATTTCCTTTCTAATACAATTGTAAGAGAGTATTAGGTATTATAAACCTGATAGTTTCCAATCCTTGATTGCTGAATGTAGGAACTTGTTCTGGCTCTATCTCTAATTTTGATCCTCTGAGATCTGATTTTTGTTCATCTCCTTTGATTTGTTCTGATCAAATGAATATTGAATTGTTGCACTTACTCTCTATGTCTTCTTTCACTGAATTACATTATGTTTTTTTTTTTAGCTCTATTCTCCCTCTCTCATCATCATCACAGTGAAACTTTTTTTCCTTCCTTAAAAGGACTTCGAAGACTTAGGGTTAGATATGGATCTATGATCCACATTGAATCTCAATTTCTTGCTCAATACTTCTATTTTTGCTGATTGCTTGCATTCCTTTCCAATTTTCCAATTTGGTTGCATGCAAATTGCATAGGAAATGTAAAAGATTCCTTCTTATCTTTAGATCTTTTGAGATTTATCTTATGTCAGCTAAAAAAATAGTTTACATCATAGTTTGTGCAATTACAAACTCTTATGCTGATATCCTATGTTACTTAGCTCTTGAAGCATTACTGATGCTTAGCACATGTTGTTTCCTGGATAGCTCAGCACCTTAAAAAAATTATATCACTCAGCACCTTGTGTTACTTGGCACTTGAATAACTCAGCACTTGATATTACTTGGCACTTGATATTACTCAACACCTACTCCTTGCTTGGCATGTATAGCCTTGTGTTACTCGGCACTCAAAATTTGATATTACTCAACACCATATATTACTCAGCACTTGATATTACTCGGCACTTGATATTACTTGACACCTAATATTACTCGGCACCTACTCTTTGCTTAGCATGTATAGTGAAAAATGGTTAAGTGTATTGACACTCAGCTATCAAAATTATTCTTTAAACCAACAATCTCCCCCTTTGACATGAGTGGCAAAAACACTTAACTAAGATCCTGTGATCTTGGCATTATTTCATGCATCCTCTTGTTTGCTTCAAAAAATTTTACAAACAAATAACAATATACCTTATGACTCCCTGCAATTTGATTATGCCTTGTGCACTTAGTGACTTCTATCTTGTTTCTGCATTCTGACTAATATGTTATACAAAATTTGTCAAAAATTCTTTATCTCCCCCTTTCATTCTATACTTAACTCAAAAATTCTTTATCTCCCCCTTTTATTCTGTACTTAACATTTTCTATACTTATTCTCCCCCTTTTTGACACTTATGTCAAAGGTCTTATAAATAAATGCCATATTTGGCCAAAAATGTTCTATTTACTTCAAGGTGTACCTTCAGAGCTACATCCCAATTTTCTAATGCAACATCCAATGACTTATGTTGGTTGGCAATCTCTACTGCTAGGTGTACCTGTCCATTAGTTGTAGAAAGATTAGGGTCTTTCCTGAGTATTGTCTCTACATTCATATGCTCCTTGTGAAGTATTTCCAAATGAGGAGTGATAGAGGATTGAATTTGCATTAATTTAGCTTTTGTGGTTGCCTCCTCTACTATTAAGACAACTAACTCTCTTTGATGATGAAGCGATTGGGAAAAATACTTCTCACTCTGAGCTAGATTTGTGGGGAGTTCCATGCTAAAAATCTTCAAATTTTTCTCCAAGCTCAGTATCTTCTGGCTAGTGGCCTATGTGAATGTGGAAAAGTCACACAACTTGTTGTATAGGGAAAATATGTTTCCAAGTATAGTTTTGATTGTTTCAATTTTCTTAGCCAACTCTACTTGTGATAGTGCTATATCACAGGATATTTTCTTGTTTAGCTTGCCTTGGAATTTTCTTTCTGACCATTCTAGTAGTTTGGCATTTGTTTCCTGGTCTTCACTAGTCACCTAGTCAACTATATCAGATAGTTGCTCTACAATTGGCCTTGACTCATCTAGAGACTATAAGCAGAAAGCTTCTGTGAATATGTCTTTGATTTCATTCAAGGTAAGCTTGTGCTTGTGTTCTCTTCTTAGTGCTTCTTGTCTCCTTCTTCTATCCAATGCACTCTGAATTTCATTGATCTTCTCTTTAGTGACAATGTTTGATTCATAATATGGAATCTTTATTTCTTCATTAAGGTCAGGAATTCCATAGTGAAGTTTCCTGACTAACTTTGATGAGCTTGAGCTTGGTGTTCTAATTTGTAATTGTAACCCATCTGTGGTCGACTAATAAAGAGTTTGTGTTGGAGTACCAAATTTGGGTAATGTAACCAATGTTTGTATTGCGGTCTCCTCCTTCTTGCTTGTGTCATCTTTTTCTTCATCTTGTATATCCTTTTGATGATCACTAGGTGGGGTTGAACTTGCTGGTTGTTCAAATGTTTCTTTAATTTCCCCTACTACTATACTTGGCATCTAAAGTGTGTCACTAACTACACTTGGTGGAGGAAGAAATAGAATGCTAGTAGGTTGTATGATCGAAGGTGGCTCTTGTGTTTTCACCTTGACTACCTTTGTTTTAACTACTAGATTTTGCAATTCATCAACATTGACCAATACAGGATTTGAACATAATTTTGCTATTAGTGTTGATTGGTCAAGGATTTCTAAATCCTCTACAGTTAATGGATTGATGTTTGGACTTGAAGTTTTTGTAACATCCTTGATTTTGATAATCTCTATAGGTGTGATGGTGGCATGAGGAGGACTAGGAGGGGATACATGTGTGTCTTGCATACTTTGATCTTGTTGCATAGCTATATCTTTCTCTTCCTCTTTCTCCTCTGTATGTGTCTTTTCTTCCTTTTCTTCTTCAACCTTCTTCTCCACTTGTTCCTTTTCTTTTTCTTTGATTCTTGATGCCTTCTTCTCCTTTATCTTGACACTTTCTTTTTCCTTATATTCTTCATTATACACATCTTCTATTTTCTTGTAAACTATGACACTTGCTTTTTCCTTATATTCTTCATTATACACATCTTCTATTTTCTTGTAAACTATCTTCCATAATCTTTTAGATTTTGTAACTACCTCCTCAATTTTGTTCTATAAAATGCTGAAAGCTCTATGTTTGGGAGTGAATCTGTTGTTATGCCTCTTGACTGCATTTGTTACTTGATCCTTAGTCAAATTAGGCAACAATCTAGCTAATGTTGATTCCCTTATCTCCCTTTCCATTTGTAAACAAAAATGCCATTTATCCTCTATAATTTTGTACAATTCTTTAGGCATTGATTCGTCTAATTCTAGAGGTGTGTGCTTATACTCAGCCATCATGGCATACACTGATTCCTCTAATTTATTTTTTTCTTCTTTGGTTAGCTTAGAAAAAGTTAGGTTCTTTAAACCTTTCAAATCATCATTCTTGATCTTTGAACATAATTTATCAATAGTAGTCTGATGTTTGTGCCTTACCACTTGAAATTGGCTATTGTCCTCTGATTCAGTCTTCTCCTCATCTGTTTTAGGCTGGGAAAAAAAATTTCTTTTCTTCTTAGGCTCAGCAGTGGTCTTCTTTGAAGTTTTCTTCTTCTCTCTTGCCTCCCCTTGGGATTTTTGTGCTGCAACCCTTGTGGTAGGTCTCTTTGGTGCTGGAGCAACTACTTTCTTTCCCTTGCATTGAGGAGCAGGAGGAGTTGTGGCCTTTCTTTTTGTGACCTTAGTTTCAACTTATGTTTCCTCGGCTTCTTCTTCCTCAACACTTTCCTCTTCATATTCTCCTAACCCTTGAGTCAGACCTTATGGTTCATCTTCCTCATCTTCAATGTCTTCTTCTTTCTCTTCTGTTGTTCCTACTTCTCCAACACCAAATTTTTGTTTGATTTTCCTTACCAATTTTTCTTTCTTCTTTACTGTAGAGACATTTTTCAAATCTGTTATCACCCTTGATTTTACAACATCATAGGTTCCAAAGGCTTTTGCATCTTTATCAACTTCTTCTGCAAGGAGGGTTGTTATTGTTGCAGAGGCTTGATCAATGTCAAGTTCATAACCTAGTGGCCTAAGCCATCTCACCCTAGGTATGACTACTTGTATATAGGTATAATCAATATCTACAAGAAAATAAATGTCTTTTTAATACTTGTCTATCAATGAGACTGGAATCCTCATTTTTTTTTCATGGACTGTTAGAAGTCCTCAAAGTAACTATTCATTTCGGCATCAAAATTGTCACCTATCTGTTCAATATATCCATTGATTTG
Organism: Cupressus sempervirens; assembly: GCA_028749045.1. Taxonomy (NCBI): domain Eukaryota; kingdom Viridiplantae; phylum Streptophyta; class Pinopsida; order Cupressales; family Cupressaceae; genus Cupressus; species Cupressus sempervirens. The sequence goes on along the minus strand of CM053789.1, from coordinate 126,250,147 downwards.
TTCAACAATTATTTTTTCTAGACTCCATCTCACCTTACCCACAGAAGAAAATTCTTTCATTAGATAGAAAAACATGCATACCAAAACTAATCCAAATTTGTACTGAGCTCCCTTGCTCTTCCTTATAGCTTCTAGATTCTCATTGATTTTTTGAACCATGAGCTCTGCTAGATCATAGGTATGATCCTTTTTAATCAATTTGTATGCAACATCAACTGCTATAACAGGCACACTGTTTAACCTGCTTGATTGATAGAATTTGTGTGAGATGATTCTCATAGAGAAATCCAGTAGGGGTTCTATGATTGTAGCAATATTCATTACCCTATTATTCTATTTAGCACCCATGTTTCTCTCTATTACTTCCCTTTTATCACTACGTAGGGTCTTTGACTGATCTAGGGTTGGAATACCAGTAACCCTACGAACAGTTCTCTTGGTGAATTTCACTGGCCCTATTTCTAACCAAAAAGCTCCATCATGTATTTTGCTCAAAATTATGCGTACCCATTCAACTTTGAAAACAATCATAAATTCTAGGGTTTTGGTCAATCCTTTTCTTTCGACTATTGAGAACTCATCTTTCAGTATCTTGTTCTCACATAGCTTGTCATTTGCATTGTAAATTTCTAAATCTCCTATGGCTCCAATTTTGTAGTTATAACATCTACGAACATCTTGTACCATAACAAATTTATCAAGAATAACTAATAATGAACCTACAGGATCATTCTTATATGCAATTTCTGGAATGGGTTTAAATTTTGGTTGCTTAACTTCATTACTACCCAACTGTATCTCATGACTCTCTTTGCTCTTGGTGGTTCTAGACTCGGATGCCATTGTTTGCCAAACTAGGGTTTACAGTTTAAACAAGTTTATAAACACTATGTAGCTTGACACTTAAGTAAAATACCTCAAATCGATGAGACTCATGCTAAATTGCTGTGGAAATCTTCACAAATGGCTTCTAAGCTGACCTTGATCTTCTACGCTCTTCTCATCTTTGCTTCGTGTTTGAATGGTAAGAAATAATCGAAAGTTGAACTATGTACTCTTCAAAATGGAGTAATTAATTCTTAGTGCGGTGACAACTATCTACTTAGCACATGAAGGATTTTGACATGACTCGGCACTCATTGTGTTTCACTTTACTCAACTCCCATTGATATTTCATAGCTCGGCATCATCTATCAACTCAGTCACTATTAGCAACTCGGTACCTAAAGACAAATTTGGCAGATTTTGCAAGACTCTTAATTTTGACTTAGCATCTTTGCTTATTCTAATTTCTTCTTTGTAGTTCTTCTTTGTTTTGGGACTGATGTATGATGTAGCTTAGTTTATCAATGCCACACACCCATTCTTGCTTAATTTGATGAAGTGTGATCACTTGACCTATTAGGTGAAGTGATCTCTACACTTGATGTGCTAGACTCATCTTTCTTCTTTCATGTCTTATTCGTCTCACTTCCGATGTGTTCAACATCTATCTTTGCCTTTCCATTGTTGAACTTAGAAATTGGTGCCTTTGACCTTGTTGGGAAATTCCTACTCATATGACCAATTTTTGAGCAACTGAAACATGTGGTTTGACTCAACCATCTTTTATAGTTTCCCCTAAAATGTGTTATTATGCAATTTTGAGGTATATGTCCATATTCTTGACAATAGTGACAACTATACCTAGTGTTGTAATCCCAAAACTCATGGTTTGATGTCTTTACTGGTTGATTTGATGTCCACATAGGCTTTGATCTACATTCAAAACTCTATGTCCATATTTCTTGCAATTATGATAGTGACCCTCAAATATTGAAGTCTTAATAGTCTTTGTTTTACATTCATATGCTTGATGACCTTGCTTCTTGCACTTATTACAATAGTTTGCATTCTTAGGCTTATCATGCTGATGGGCATTCTTGCTTCTACATACATTAGATGTATGTCCTTTCTTTCCACAGAAATGACATGTAAGCTTGGCATTTTTACCTTTGTCACTTCTTTGTTCAGCACTCTTTGAGGATTCTCCAACTTCAGTGCTATTGTATCCAAGTCCTAATGTATCATGGGTTGATCTTGGGGATCTCAGTAATTGCTCAAAATACTTGATGGCTTCATTGGGTTTGTTGAAGCTTTCTGAAATTTACTTTTCTCTTCTTAAGTCATTCTGCAATTGTTCATTCTACATCTTTAGTGTAGAGATCTCAATGTCTTTCACATTAAGTTCATGATGAAGGTTCATCATTTGGGAAAGTGTATCCATCTACATGTTTGAGATCCTTGTTAATTCAGTACATTTTTCTTCAAGTCTGTTTGCAAGATTCCTTTTGTCATTTTCCATCATGACTTTATCTTCAACTTCTCTTTTGTTTTGTTCAGTGATTTCACATAATATTATGGCCTGTGATTCATGTTCCATCTTGAGAGATCTTATCTCATCTGTTTGAACTTTGTTTTTCTCCATCAGTTCTGCAATTGCTGCATCAAACTCTTTAGTATCTCTATTGGAAAATATATCGTGGTATCAATCTCCTTGTAGTTAATCTCATTTTTGGCTATGGCTAAATCCTTCCTTCTTTTTAATGAGATTCTCAACTTATCTCTAGATTCCTCCAAGATATGCAGAGCAAGTTGCACATCTATCACCTGATTTTCACTGATCTTTCCAAGTTTGAAAACTTTCATCTTTAGATCTTTTCCCCCAAGCTGTTAGGCTTTTTCTTGTGAGAACCTACTCATCTCCAATACCAATTGTTGGAATATTCAAATATGGAAAGAATACTGATGAGAGGGAGGGGGGGTGAATCAGAAGTATTACACTTTATCCAATAAAACTTTTATCTGAAAGTAAATTGCATGCATGTAAATACATTATGAAAATATGAAACTAAAACATGCATCAACAACACATAACACTAGAATTTGGTAACCCATGAACCCTCTAGAAATAAGAAGGTAAAACTGGGGTGGGAATGATACCCACAAAAATTCACTGTAGTAATATTGTTCAACCACTTCTGATGATCTACCCTGTTAAAGGCCTACCCTACTAAAGGGTTTACACTATGTCAATAGTGACCTAGTTAAAGGATTTCTAAACACTTAACACGAAGTGTCACCCTGTTAAAGGATTTAATCACCTTTTGATAAGGATTTACAAATAGCTATTAAGCCAACCTATCTACATAGGATTTCCTTTCTAATACAATGGTAAGAGAGTATTAGGTATTACAAACCTGATAGTTTGCAATCCTAGATTGCTGAATGTAGGCACTTGTTCTGGCTTTCTCTCTAATTTCGATCCTCTGAGATCTGATTTTTGTTTGTCTCCTTTGCTTTGTTTTGATCAATTAAATATTGAATTGCTGCTCTTACTCTCTATGTCTTCTTTCACTGAATTCCATTATGTTTTTTTTTAAAACTCTATTCTCCTTCTCTCATCATCATCACAGTGAAACCTTTTTTTATTCCTTAAAATGACTTCGAAGACTTAGGGTTAGATATGGATCCACATTGAATCTCAATTTCTCACTCAATAATTCTCTTTTTTCTGATTGGTTGCATGCCTTTCCAATTTTCCAATTTGGCTACATGCAGATTGCATAGGAAATGTAAAAGATTCATTCTTATCTCTAGATCTTTTGAGATTTATCTTATGTTGGCTACAAATATGGTTTACATCATAATTTTTGCAATTAAAAACTCTTATGCTGATATCCTAAGTTACTCAACTCTTGAAGCATTACTGATACTCGGCACATGCTATTTCCTGGATAGCTTGGCACCTAAGCAAAACTATATCACTCAACACTTGAATAACTTGGCACTTGATATTACTCGGCACTTGATATTACTCGACACTTGATATTACTTGGCACCTACTCTTTGCTCGGCATGTATAGCCTTGTGTTACTCAGCACTCGACACTTGATATTACTTGGCACTTGAATAACTTGGCACTTGATATTACTCGGTACTTGATATTACTTGGCACCTGATATTACTTGGCACCTACTCCTTGCTTGGCATGTATAGTGAAAAATGGTTAAGTGTATTGACACTCAACTGTCAAAATTATTCTTTAAACCAACAAGATCTTATCACAATTATCATAAACACTTGAAATAACTAACTAATCACATATATAAATTGGGCTTGAAATACATCTAATTTGGTAACCAAGTACTAATAATTCTAAACATAAACATAAAACATGCCTAAAAAATCTAATAATATAATAAAAAATGTCAACTATGGGTAGGCATTACAACTAGACCTGAGAAAAGGAAGAAAATATTGTTAACAATTGAAAACTTTGGTTAGGAGGACGATGAGGAACAAGAAGTTAAAAAGCCAAAAAAGGTGATTGTTTCTAAATAGTCAGTAGGTAAAAGAAGGCAACCTTGGAAAGAAAAGATAGAAAAGATTAATACAGCTATTGCTAATGAGGGGAATTTTGTGCAAATGAATAATTTTTATGATTTGTACAATGATATTGAGAAATATTAGATTATTATCTCTACTACGAGATAGATGATTCTTAATAACTTGAAACTTGAAGATATTGAAGTTATTATAAATAAAAATGTCTATGATAGACTTATAGCTAAGAAGGCACTAGTTCATGAGGAAGACATGGAACTTCAGAAGTTTGTGATAAGGACTACATGTAAAACTAATGATGAAAAAGAAATCAAGAACCTAATGAACAAACTAGAACATTTCATAAGAAATACAGTGAGTTCATTTCTATTTATGGATGTGAGAAGAATGTTATAAGAAATCAAATAATTGCAGCCATGAACTAGATGATGTCTAAATCTAAGGTGACACCTACCACAACAAAAAAAACTTTAGAAGTATCAGTAAGTGGTGATAAATTGAGTAAAAAAATATTAGTATTAATATTGAAGATGATCCTTTAAATCAGCCTAAGTGTCATTCCAAGGACATTCAAGATTAGTTAAAACTTATTGAAGAGGAGAAAAGGTAGTTAGAAGAGGAAATGAAGAAGATTTGAAAAGCCAAGAAAAAATTCCTTGAGGAGGATAAGAGGCAAAAAGAAGAAGAGAAGAGGAGAGTAGAGGAAAATTAGAAGAAAGTAGAATAAAAAAAGAAAGAACAAGAAAAGAAAGAAAAAGAGGAGAAGGAAGAAGAGAGAAAAAAAAAGGAAGAAAATAGAGAAGAAACAAAAGTATGATGAGACTAAGTCATCTAGCTCATCCACTCCATTATCTCTTGTCAATCTTATAGTTGATGATGGTGGTGAATCTAACTTGATCTCATCTTTGAAGAAATTGATTAAGAATAACAAGAAAGTCAAGAGTCTATAGAGAGCATTAATGGAGATGGCTAACAAATTGCATAGCACTCTAGTAGCCAAAAATTGAGAAGAAAATCCCAAACAAAGAGTCAAAGCAGTAGTAAAATTATTTGATGATGAATTTACTAATTTGTTGAATTTTGTAGAGTCTAAGGCTCAAATTTCTCATGATGCTAATCTTTTTAACACTGTTTGTCAGAACATAAAGAATGATTTGATGAGTCTTGATACTTATATCAAGGAACTCTACAGATGTCAACAAGATGGCAAGGTATTGTGCATCAAATGTAATTTATCTTAGATGTTGACTAAAGTTTTGGACAATAAGATGGAAGGGAAGCTAATTGAGCTGGAAGCTCTAACAAGTCAGCTACAACAACCCTCTATCAAAGTTGATGATTTTGAAGGTCAATTTGCCAGTATTCACAATGATACTAGGAAACTACATCTTGAGAAAGAGTACATTTTGAGAAGATTATTAGATTTCAGAGAATCTATAGCTCTAAAGCTATCAGCCATTGAGAGACAATTGGAGGAATTTGTCAAAGCAAAGGACACTTATTCTAATTTCATATACTCAAAACTTAATGTAGTTTAGATTGCATCATATGCCTTGTGTGCAATTATCACTATAGCTAAAGTAGTCATGGACACATGGGAGAAAGATATGGACAATCTAAAGACAAATTTTGATGATTATATAAAGATGATATCATCTTGAGGCAACAAGACAAAATATTTTTTTGATAATTTTTTGACATTTTGACCTTTTTCATTGATGTCTAAGGAAGAAAAATTGTATAAGAAAATTGTAAGTAAGTTATGCATTTTGTAGTCATGTCAAAAGGGGGATCATTTTTAAGATAAAGCATTTATAATAGATAGTAAGTATAGTAATGTTGTAAGTTTTGGTAAACAATATTTGGATACTTAGTCAATTTTCCTACTTTGTCGCCATCAATGCCAAAGTGGGAGATTTTTGGCAAATGGCTATATGTCGATATGTAAATATTGTCATTAATGGCAATACATGATGTACATCTTGTAGTAAACCTCAAAAGTAAAGATACTTAGACTTTTAGTACTCATAAAATTGTCTAAGTATGGAAATGTTTTACATTAGAGTTATTCTTGAGAGAGAAGATATATGGGAACAATATACATTTTGATGATTATGTTTATAACCTTGGACATCAGTATGGAAAGTATGAAAGAAAGATATTTAAGATGTATAGAACATCAAAATGAAATGTAAAGGAATTATTTTGTTTATAAAATAATCACTTCACTAATTAGGGGTGACATCCTAGATGTTTACTCGAAGTTGGGAAAGTTTATTTTGGTCTTGGTCAACCCAGAAAAAAATTGTGAAAATGCATACTATTTATGCAAAGACATCTTGTGAGATTATTGTGAAGTCACATGAAAAAGTTGTGAATATGAAGTTTTGTATCATATGCAGTAGCAACTTTTGATAACCTGATTTTGTGATCTAAGATTGATCTAAGGTTAGAGATTAGTTGAAAAATGGTACAACGTCCATACTTCTATAATTCAAGGAACTTTAATTACTTGTTTGTGAAATGAGCTCTTCTTGTAAGTTAAAGTGCATGTTTGGGTAGTGAGCTCTTCTTGTACTCATTCTTGCATGACACCTAATAGGGTTGGAATATCCTAACAAGGATTCAAAGTCTCCTAATAGGGACTGATATGTACTAAATGAGTTTATAGACTCCTAATAGGGTCCATTCACTAATAAGGAACATTTATATTAGTACATCATCTAGTGAGTATCATCCCCACTAGGGTTTTCCCTTGGCTGGGGTTTCCCTAGTTAACAAAATATCATGTTATAAGTTTTCTCTATGCATGTTTTCTTGTACTATTTAGCATTACTTGTTTACTTTCTTATGCATAGTTCAAAGTAATTAATAATATCCGATTGGTAGCAAAACTTTGTAGAATATTGATTCATCCCCTAACCCCCCAACCTCTTAGTATTCCCTATCTCTAACACATATTTTCTAGATAACTTGTGACTAGTTATCATAGGTGTGGCAACAAGTTTACAAATTTCCAAACCAAACCTTTTCAAAAAATCTTTTAGATACTTATCTTGTGAAATGAATTTACCATCATTATTCTACACAATCAACAAGCCTAGGAAAAACTTCATTTGTCCTATCATGCTCATTATAAATTCATTCTTCATCTCCTATGAAAATTTATCACTAGCTTCATCATTGCCTCAAAAAATGATGTCATCAACACCTATTCAAATGATCAACAAACCACCTTCAATTTATTTTAGTTACAATTTATTGTCTATCATACCTTTAGCAAATCAAAGATTTTCTAACTATCGAACCTTGGTTCTTGGTGCTTGCTTTGGACCATAACAATCTTTCTTCAATTTTCATACCATGTATTTGTCTTCTAATAAAGGAAAACATTCACGTTGCTCAATGCCAACCTCTTATTCTAATTCTCCATTTAGAAAGAAAGATTTAACATCCATCTGACAAACCTTGAATTTCTTTTTCATTACATAGGCTAGGAATATCATTACTGCTTCCATTCTTTCTACAAGTGCATATGCTTCCTCATAATCAATGATTTCTTGTTGTGAATAACCTTTATAAACAAGTTTGGCCTTGTTTCTCACAACTTCTCCTTTCTCATTCATCTTATTCTTCAAAACCCATTTTCTTCCTATTAAATTCTTGTGTTTTGGTCTAGGAACTAATTCCCATGCATCATTATGTACTATCTAATCCAATGATTATCTTTGACTTCTTCATATATGCAATTGGGTTCAACTTGAGATATTAGGCATATCTCCTCATTTACTTTGTTTCTTGTCATAACACCTTTGTCTTTACTTTGAATTATTTTCTTATGAGGGTGATTCCTTTTCATATTTCTATTAGGAGTAGGATTTGACATCTCAACTATTATCTCTTCTCTAGGTTCACAACTTAGTTCTCCTCTATGCTCAAAAGTTAGCATATTATTCTACATGTCATTTTCAATCTTACAAAAAACTTTAGCATTATGTCTAACAATTCTAGGGTTACTCTCTTCTACATTTATATTATAATCTATCGTATTTTATTTAGGTCCAAGCTTATCATCAATCATTATATTTGTGCATTCAACTATTATTTTAGTTCTATAGTTGAGACATCTATAAGCCTTACTTCTCAATGAGTAATCAAGAAACATATCTGCATCACTTCTTGGATCAAATTTACCAATGTGCTTATCTCTCCTAATATAACATTTTCTCCCAAATATCCTAAAATATTTGACTGATGATGAATGCCCAAACCATAGATCATAAGGTGTCTTGTCCATCCACTTTCTGATTCGTACTCTATTCAGAGTATATACTATTTTATTAACCACTTATCTCTATAATGTCTTCGAAACATCATTTTCAAATAATATTTCTCTAGCTGCTACTACTATAGGCTTATTTCTTCTCTCACCAATCCCATTTTTCTCAAGTGTTCTATGTGTAGATAGCTATCTTTTGATTCCATTTTCTTCACAAAATATGTTATATTCTCTAGAGGTGAATTTTCCTCCTCTATTAAATCTCTAACACTTAATCTTAACATCAAATTCATTCTCAACTCTATTCTTAAATATCTTTAACTTCTCAAAAGCTTCAGCTTTCTCTTTATGAAATGCCACCCAAATCATTCTAGTTAAATCATCAACAAAAATCATAAAATAATTTTCAGCATAGAATCCTCTTGTTCTAGAAGGATCACTTAGATATGTATGAATGATCTCCAGCTTCTCTATGCTAGTGAACTTCTTGCTAGGGAATGATACTCTCTTTTGCTTAGTCAAAATACATTTCTTACAGACAATATTAGTAGGCTCGACAATCTTATGGAAGTCTCTAACTACAAAAGTGCTACTAACCTTCACAAAATTATCAAATTTTATGTACAAAATTTTCTATGCCACAACTAACTATTATCCTAGCTACCAAACACATCATCTTAGTAGGATTTAAGTGAAATACTTTACCTCTAGATCTAGTGCTAGTTCCAATCATCTTACCATCTTTGTCTTTGATAGTGTAGGTCTTCTAAGTGAAATAAGATAGATAACCTTTGTCCACAAACTATCCAACACTAAAAATTTTCTTTAATCCATCACATAAATAGACATCATCAATGTTAGTTTTACCATCAAGAGTAATAGATCCAATTCTTGTTATATGATAGGCTACATTGTTACCAACTCTAACAATACCCTCACCATGATTCTTGAATTTAACAAACTTATCCATATCACCAGTCATTGTGATGTGAACATCCACTATTAATTATCCAATCAAAATTTTTTTCCACTTGGGTAACTAGAGCTCTTTCTTCTCTAATTTCTCTATGAAGTTCATCTTCTTTGATAGTTAAAAATCCTAATTCATCATCACTTTCACTTTGACCTTTTTCATCAAATTCTTAATCTTCATTTGCATACAAATAATTTCTATATCTATCTCTTCTAGGGTTAAACTTCCCTTTATACTTTTTTTCTTTTTTAGGACATTTGGATGCATAATGACCAAATTCACAACAAGTTCAACATTTAAAAATTTTCTTACCATCCTTTTCTCTTCTCACTAGAATGGCTATTCCTTCCTCAATCTTCTTGTCTTAATTAGCTTTGATGCTTCTAGATGAATCTCTAGGGGTGCTTGTACTCCTTATCAAATTAGGTCAAATGTTTAGGGCAATAGCACTAAAGGATTTTTTGACTCATGCAAGTTCATCGGACTATCTTAGATCTTCTTGATTTGATTCTAATCTTCCAAGTAATGCTTCATTAGTGAAATCCTTAGTGAAAGTCAACACTAACTAAAACATTTGTGCTATTGGTTTGAATGTTGGTGCAAAACTTTTCAAGATCTTCTATATGACTTCATCATCTTCTTTTGTTCCACCATGACATAGAAAATTAATAACCATTTCTGATATGCTGCCAATATAACTTATTACATATTCATATTGCATCATTCTATCATCTTGAAATATGCATACCTAATTCTATAATATCATTCTTTTTGCATTGTCATCTCCTGCAAAAGTAGATTCTAAAGCTTTCCAAATTTCATGAGATGTTACAAGTGATTCTACCTTACTGTACTCATTCTTTGGAAATGTTTTTAGAAGGGCTTCTGTTGCTATCATGTTGCACATGAATAGATCTCTTTCTTCTTTACTACATCCTTCAAGCTTTTATTTTTCAATAATTATCTTCTAACCTTTTGTCAAGATCCAATATCCTAGACCCATGCACAATAGATAAGTCTTCATCCTCTCATTCCAACTATCATAGTTGACCCCATTAAATCTTGGACTATCCTTCCTAAACATATTCACCTTTGATCTCTCAAAGTTGTTTTAAAAGCTTTTTTTCTTCAAGGACATGAAGCTCTTATACCAATTATTAGAATATATTGTCCACTGATATAACTAAAAGGGGGAGTGAATCAGCTATCTAATATAACTAATATCACAATTAATAATCTTAAACAACCTTAACCATATGCATAATGTAAACTAAAACTACAACAAGATATGTTAACTAGGGAAACCCTTGATTAGAGGGAAAACCACAATGTGGATGGTACCCACAGTATTATGTAATAATATAAAAATTTATTATTAAAGGATAGATGTTGTTAGGAGTTTTTTACAACATTTAGTAATATGAGCCCCTATTAGGAGATTACAACCATGTTAGGATTTGTCCCAACCCAATTAGGAATTGTGGAAGATAGTTGGACCCATTCCCCAAATAGCTTCAAGGGCAAGACCAATGAACCCAATATCCACATGATCTTTGTATCACTCCTCATAGAATAATAGAACTGAAATGTACTTCCTTCCTCTATCTCTATCTTGTTAACTTAAACACGTCCACTAAGCACTTTGTTCCTTTTCACACTTCACACTTAAACAAAAATCAAAATACATGAACAATTTTTACAATCAAGGAAAACATCTTTCCTTTATACGATATTGTAAGAATTTTCCTTATGAGAAAATTCACCCAAGATCAAAGAACTCAACCACAAGCACAACAATAGACTAGAAAGAGTATGATCAAAATATTGATATGTATTCAATTCAATGTGAAAGTACACTAGGAGTGCCTATATGTAAAGGCCTCTAGAATGCTTCTATAATGCACAGGAATTAAGAACATGATAAGCCATACAACCAGGCACATGTCCACCACGTGTGGGTTATCCTTCATTAAGCACAAAAGTAAGTGAAATGATGAGAGGATAAGCCTACAAAGGTGGAGCATGCAAAATAATGTTGTAGACAACATGTGCTAAATTAGGAGTGTGAATAATTGGGTTGCCTACATGAAAACTCAATTACTGATGCAAACTCAAGTGTTGTAGACACCATTCATTGAATTAGAGTTGCTTACTTTTGTGTTGTCAACATGAAAACTCATAAAATTGTGCAAACTCCTAAGTGTGTCACCAAATAAATAATAAAATAATATAAAATAATAAAATAATGCATTAACCTAAGTAAACTTAAGTAAAGTGTAAATAGTAAATACATATTTACATCAATACCCTTGCTTAAGTGCAACTTAGGGGAATGCCCTTAAGCTTATGAAAAATAGGATGAAATGCATAATGGGTCTTGGCTACTAGGCCATGTTAGGTACCCATGTACATAATGAAATGCAATCTCTCATAAAGTGGGGAAGGAGGGAAAACCTCATGGGAAAAACCCTCCGCTAAAAGAAGATATGAAAAGATAAGATGCATGGATGGATGGAGTAATCAAGACCCCCCCATTACAACATACATCATGTATATACAAAAGAGAAGTGGACAGACAAAACCCTTTAAGAGGAAAAAGGCCCCCACATAAAAGAGAAGAAGAAGGAGGCAAGGTAGTCCCCCCCTAAATGTAATGTGTCACATAGTGATAGCTGCTCCAATCTAGAAGCTAATCCATGACCACTAAATGATGTCCTACCCTTTGAAAGAAATAATGGCAGAGGTATAGGTGAGATGCATTGCCTATGTGTAGAAAGAATCTTTATGATGAAAGGTGTCTCTAAAACCTTCTCAACTATCTCTATGTTGATACTGATGGTAGCTCCTTCTAATACTGTAGAAAAGAAGAAGTGTAGATCTAGCAAGGATGTCTGTAGAACCTATTCCAAAGAACCAACTATCTCCTCAAATAATAAAGTGACCTCCTACAACTGTTGTTCATAAGGATCCACAATCAAATCAACTTGTGAAGAATGATCATGTAGAGAATGGACAAGAGGGTTGAAGTAAACCCTCACAACAACTAGAGAAGGATCTTCCTCATCAAAGAGAAGCATTATATCATCAAAGAAGTCTCCCAAATCTGCTATGTGTGATTCCACAAAAAAAACCTAAAATGTTTGCCAAGAAGTCATCAACTAATGTTGGAGCAAGAAGACAAAGTGTGCTCTGTTGTGCTAGATCAGTCACTGTGGCTATGGATGAAGTATTTTCCTCAACAAAGATAAGATGAATATAATTGAGGATGTCTCCCACATCTTCAATGTTAGACTACATGAAAAAAACTACAATGTCTATAAGGAGGTCATTGCATGAAGGTAAAGTAGGAAGACATGAAGTGTCCTATTGCACTAAATCTGAAGCATCCATGGCTAGAATAGGAATAGTAGGAGCAACAGGAGCATCTATAGGTGTGATCTCATCTAGAGAGGATGAAATTAAAATTGGAGGTAAAAGATCTTTTGGGAATGGAGGAATTTGTGGATCTTTATACATCTCCCAAAGATAGATCCAAATATTATATGGATCAATGGACTTCATGTCATCAAGTGAATCCATAACCTCCATATCCATAAATAGATAGAGAGCACAACAAAATAGAGTGCTTGTGTCTACATGGTAGGTAAGTCCTCTCACATATGGTAGTGCATTGTGCTGACTAAGATATGTAATAACTAATTAGCTCCATTCCTGATAGTTATCTGGTGTCAAGATAACTAAATCTTCCTCTTCCATGATGTATTAATCAATGTACCCCAAAAATGAAAAAAAAATGAATTAATCCCCCTAATGAATGATTTTTGTGCTTTATAGGTAATACATGTACAATAGCCAATTTAGGGCCTATTTTTGAAAGTAGTATTTCTATCCATAGAACCTATAATCTAATTGTAGATCTGGAAAGTAGATCAAAAGTTATGCACTTAAAAAATAAATGGAACCTGATTATGTGTCTAGATAAGCCCATACAAAGTATTTGAAGTGGAAAAAATTGGGATTTTCAAGTTGCAAAAAAATTTAAGAACATAGATCTCAAACCACTTGCACCAATGTGTAGATCACAAAATTCTAGCCCAAAAAAAAAATTGCTCAAAGAAAGGAGTTTGTATGAGGGAGATATCACTATTTGAAGATTGTTGCTATAATTTATACTCTTGAATTACTCGTTTTATGCCTCCAAAAATCAAATGGCTCTAGATTTTGCCTCAAACCTTTGATTTGGATGAAACAAAATCTGATTTGGGGGTTCTTTGACCTTCTGAATGTGAGGCAAATATCTAATTTCTATCCAACAAGCTTCAATCTTTACCTAAAAAAAGCTCTCCTACCGGCCTTATGGCTAATTTTTCTGGAAAAATAGTGTAGATCCAAAAAAATTTGTAGAGATGCAGATGATAAAAAATGTAGATCTAAAAATTAAATTTAGAGATCTAAAATGATCATACCAAATTCACCCATCAGGCCTTTAGGTGTTAGTTTATAAAAAAAAATTGCCTCAATTTTGACTATGGCCCAACATAGGAAAATTTATAATCAATTCACCAAATAAACATTCTGGATGCAATGGTGAGGTCCACTTTAGCTCTAAACACTCCCAATGACTGTAATACTCGAGATCAAGGTTGAGGTGTTGAAGCAAGAATGGTCTCAAATGGCTATGTGAAGAGAATCTCCATGAGCTTTGATACCATGGAAGAATTTGCCTTAGGGTAAAATTGATATGTACTCAATTCAATGTGAAAGTACAATAGGAATGCCTATATATAAAGGCCTCTAGAATGCTTCGAGAATGCATAGGAATTAGTAACATGATAAGTCATACAACTAGGCACATGCCCACTAGGTGTGGGTTATCCTCCATTAAGAACAAAAGTAAGCACAATGATGAGAGGATAAGCCTACAAAGGTGTAGCATGGAAAATAATGTTGTAGACACCGTGTGTTGAATTAGAGTTTCTTACTTCTATGTTGACAACATGACAACTCATAAAAGTACAAAAACTCCTAAGTGTCTCACCAAATAAATAATAAAATAATGCAAAATAATAAATAATACATTAACCTAGGTAAACTTAAGTAAAGTGTAAATAGTGAATATGTATTTACACCAACACATATCTTTATAATAATTCCTTGAGTTGGCCTTGAGGCTTACCTAGTTAATTAAATTAAGATAATTGATTAAATTACAATTACAATAGCATTATCAGCTCATAGTCTATAAAAAACCTTATACGTGTGATACTAAGGCTTGTGCACTTGTTGACATCATCATCTGAATGTCCTCTATCATTTCCTAGCAATGCATCACTTCATTACATCTAGGATGTAAGATAGACAACAATCACTAGGAACTAATTTTGCAATACTCTATCTCTTAAGTGCTCTCTATAAATTGAGTACTTCCATACACCATCAACTTTGACTCTGTGCACTTAACCACATCATCAAGATAGGATGATGTACATGTGCATAATTATGCATGACCAGACAATCAAACTTGTCTATACCATCAAGATCTTTGTCTACTACTTTGCTAGTCTTCACAAAAATAATGTTATATTGACATCAATGAAAAATATAGTCATGAATGCAACATATTAATACTCTCTAATGCTTAGGATAGTCCCCCAATGTAGTATAATCATCATTCATGCTAACAAGATATTTTAATTACAGATTGAGAATAATAGATAAAAGAAACTAGCTTGAATGTTGATGAGAAATTTAGAATATAGGAAAGGATGCTTGATTTCAATTTAGATGATGTACAAGTACTAGTCAAATTTATAATAATCAAAATATAGAATAGGAAATATTATATAAAATAGATCATAATAACAAAGAACAAAAATAAGATCAAAATTCAGAATAGGATAAGAAATACTTGAATAGAGAGCACTAAGAAATGTAGCAAGGAAACACCTTGATAAGGGGATTGTTTTTGTTATATTTATATAGAAAAAAAAATAGGGGGCCTAACCTTGTGGTGTGGAGGATCTACCCAATCCCCTTTCTAGATATTTTAAATATCATAATTATTTTAACATTTAACCCCATAGTATTGATCTTTAAACACTAAAATTAATACTATGCAAAAAAATGATTTAATAACTGATACTACATATGCTAATTATAAAAAAAGTAATACCCATGCTAATTAAGAAATCACTAGCATGGGTATTACCCAATCTTAGAGGCATCCTTTATCAAGGAAGTGATATCTTCTCCTAAGTTTTTATCAAGGGCTAGGTTGGCCTCTAGAGCATCTAAAACATGAGATAGGCTAGGAACCTCCTTATCCCTTAAACCAAGTTGCATGACCTTCCTCTTTCTTTTGGTGGACCTCCTTTCACTTTTCATAGACTCAAAACTCATTTCCTTCTCAAGGGGTATCTTAAACATTTCCATTTTGAGTTTTTACTGGACCTCCTCATCATTTTATTACTCAACCCAATATTAGTATTAGATTCAATAATGCCTATGTTTTTTGCACTACTCAAGGGCTTACTGTCCACCTATTTTGAGGCCAAACTAGGGCTAGGGTCTGTAGATATTTGGGAGTAATAGTGGTGAGATGGTTAACCAAAAGAGGTAGGTTAAGGGAAAGTTGGAATTTCTATAGTTTGAACATGAAGTCCTACTACAAAATGTAAAAGGGTCTTCCTTCCTCACTCTTTCTCCTAACACTAAACACACTATCGTCCATCAAATGCAAAATAACATGCAAGAAGGAAATAAGGTCCTAGTTCCTAAAATGGTTTATAATGGGAAATTGGTAATAATTGAGCACCTAGTTTCAATTTTTGAGGGTTATGTAGCACACAATGGCATAGAAAAAAATATTCCATGGTTTGGGGAGGTCTTCCCTTTAAAATCACCCCTCATGCAAATAGGCTCATCCTTGGAGAAAAATATTTTTCTCATACTTGCTTCATCTCAAACCCTGGCCTACTTGTATCAATGTCGTCCCTCAAGAGATAACCTACCAACCATTACAACAATTACCTTAGTCATTTTGAGCACCAACTCATTAATGTTCACCTTCCTTTTATTCCATGTGTTGATAAATTATTGGGACACATGTTTGTCATACCCTTTAATTCCCTCCATGAATGAATACAAACCTCCTTCACTAAGATAAACCCATGTCGCCTCACTTTTCCCCACATAGTCCTGAATCCTATTATGTTCAATGTAGTCACTAGCACCCATGTCTCCACCAAGATAAATCACCAAATTGTTAGCATGCACCAACATCTCCTTATTTCAAGGAAAAAATTAGAAGCCAAGGCCATTTAAAGATATACTACAAATAATGAAATTGGGAAAGAAAATAATTTTCATAATAAAATCACAAGGCCTCACATTTTTTAATACTTGTCTAGCTTGTGCACATGTGGATGACACATTTCCCATTAAAATTAACCATTGCCAATTGTACATTGAGTGTGGTGTTGGAATTACAAATGGGAAACATATACTTCCTGAGAGGTGGGGGGGCGGAGGTGAATCAAAAGTATTAATCTTTTAATTTAAATCAATGCATGCATTAACATATTGAAATGACATGTAAAGTAAATGCATCCACATAAACACTTGACCCTAGATATTATTACCTAGAAACCCTCTAATAAAAAGGTAAAACTAGGTTGGGGATGACACCCACAATTCTTCACTACAATAGAAATAAAGTATTACTGTTGTCACTTAGGTTTGCACCCTTGTCCAAGGCCTATGCACGAGGACAACCTAGTGAAACATAGAAACAACCTCCAAGCTGTGGGACTTGAACTACAAGGTTGAGTCTCCGGAGAAGGCCGGCTTCCCCTTACTGTCAGGGCGCACCTATCTATTCTCAGAAGGGAAAGGGAGAAAGAGAGCATTAAAGAAAATCTACCTAGTCTAATCTAAGGTGGTGTTGCACCAAAACAAAGTGTTCAGACTCATATTTCTGCCCATATATGCACTACAGAACTAGGGTAGCATTCAAGGCCATACATTCATTCAGACTTATATCAACTAGCAGCCACATGCAGATCAGGAGACTAACTAAATAACACCAGGGAACAGAAGATTTCACTTGTATATTATTCAATAGGCCAAAGATAGATACAATATGCAGACCACTGATCTCAACAATGCATCAACGAGAGGCAAAATGATACACATACATGTTGATGGCTGAAAGAGATGATACAAGATGTTTATCTAGCTTAGAGACAAAGGGATTTTACACTGAAAGTCTGCAAGCAGGAGTAGAGAAAATTAGGAAGAGTCAACCCTTACAAAATGTACAAAATCTGCCTTTATAGTTCAGGCATAACTGAGATCTTTTTTGGCTGAAATGACCCTGCAACTACCTGCCATTGAGTACCATGGAAGACAATTATGGAAAAAATCTCCAGAAAATTTGATATCTTTTTCCAATAATGTCCTGAGAAGACTGAAAATGGCGCAATAACTGCGCTCTGACCTGGTAGATGGATCAACGGGTAGGTGGAGTGTCATTCTGTGTTTTACATTTACTCTGGTAGGTCGAGATTGATCATGGAGATTAGATCGTACGAAAAAATTGATTATCCTTGCCTCTTGGTTCATGAATTCGTCGAGGTCAAAAGGTCAACTGGGCTCCCTATGCATCAACTAGGCCACGCGAGCCAATTGCATTTCTTTATTTTGCCACTTGGAGGTCCTCCTGTGGTCGACCACCCTTCATTGGACTAACTGCGCCACCCTAAATACTATCATGATGGTGATGGTTACACTAACTGCCAACCACCATCCTAGACTGCGCCGACAGAATGCGTGTCAACAAGGCACTGTGTTGCGAACATAACCCTCGCACATCTCTGCCATAGCGCAATGGCACCTACCGTAGATCGGCCTCGATCCAACGATCATGGAGACTCATCATTCTTCAACCCCCTTCCCTAGTAAGTCACTGGGCCCATGGCACATGTGGCACTTCCCAATTGGTCTGATGATCGTTTAGTCCTTATTGCGCTAGCTATATGAAACATGGTTCGATCGAGACACATGGCGCACGAGCGCTAACTCGCTATCATAAAATTCATGCAATTTCTCCATGGTGAGATAGCGCCTGCCGCTAATCCCTGTAGATCTGATGGTGTAGAACCTACCTCTGCAACGTGCTGGTTGAGTCAAGAAATTGGTCCCACAACATGTCCATGCCCTGACCTGGCATATGTGGCAATTCCTGATTCACCGTGGACCCTCCAATCTGTGACTAGGCCCATCCTATTTGGCACCACCTTAGCGACGCATCCTGGCGAGACTTGAACCAACCGATACATAGCAAAAGGGCACCAAGTTGTTATGCTAAAAAACCTACAGCTTTGCCATGGTGAGATGGCGCCTGCCGTCGATCCTTTCCAATCTGACAGTCACAAAACTCTCCCTCCTGCGACCCTCCTTTTCTCATGATTCGCCAAGCCTGTTGATACGTGGCATCTCCTCATTGGTCTATTGGTCACTTAAATCTAATTGCATTGGTGGCATGAAATGTGGCCCCGCCAAGACACGTGGTGCATGGGCACTATGTCGCCGATGTTTACTACTGGGCAGTTCTCGATAGCAAGACAGCGCCAGTCGTAGATCCCTATGGATCTGATGATCGTGAAGACTCACCATTCGTGCTGAGACTACTGGGTCCACTGTACATTGTGCACTGACTCATACACATGGCACTTCCCTATTTGGTTCGATGAAACATCAGCTGGCAACCCAAGACCTGATCCGTAGAGTGACCATGTGTCAACTAGGTGCCATGTCGCTATGCAGAAATCGAGACCAAATTCCCATAGTGCCATAGTGCCCACAGACAGCGTGCCTTGAGATTTACACATGTCCCCATTTGATTCACTATCTTGACGTTAGGCTGACAAATTGCGTTGCATAGTACCGACGGGACCCATCTGCCTGATCCTTCCTTGCCACGGTGAACTTTCTGTTTGGATGCTATGTTGCCATCAAAAAATGCATTGGTTTTCCATTGGCGCCATAGTGCCTTGCCATTTTTTTGAAACCTCCAATCCATGAAACTTGTTTGCCCACCACCATGAAGCTTTTGACCTGCCGTACTCTTCGATCTATGACCAAACTCTGAATGACACCTGGCAATACTTGGTGAGACCTAGCCCATGTCAATCCACGTGGCGGATGGTCGCTATGTCACCATGATAAAATCCATGCATCTCCGCCATAGCAAGATGACACCATCTGTTGATCCGAGCTGATCCGACGGTGGTGATCATAAACCCCAACTATGTTAGTCGTGCCAATAGAAACTTTGACCTAGCACACATGGTTCCTTCTGATTTGTCACCACGACACCTGATTTTGTCGGTCGTTGGAACTCGCCACCGTGAATATTTTTGCCAGGCGCTATGTCGCTATGGAGATTTTTTGGCCGATATGCGATAGCGACATAGTGCCAAGGGCATCAAAGAACTTTTTTGACCTGCCAAATACCGGACCCACCCCTGCAATGTCTCGACAGTGCGTCATCGCGCTATCATAAATATCGTGCATTTCCTTTATAGCGCGATGGCGCCAACTGTCGGTACCGCTTAGATCTGATGGCCAGAAACTCGCAGGTCATAGCATTAAATACTAATTCAAGACTAACCGTTGCATGAGCCATGCATTCAAATTTAAATCCTTGGCGGTAAAACCAGAGGTAGGACTTCTAGCGACTCGTAGGGGGCATGAGCCTGCTCAATGCATTACCAGTGCCTGAGAATGATCCATTGGGCCATGGAGTTAGAAAAGAGGGCCTAGAAGGTACAGAACCGAGAGCTGCAAGAAACCCTAACCCTTAATGAGGAAATCAAAACATTAAAAAAAACCCTTGAACTCTGGCTCTGTCCCTGCAACTTAGAAACAAAAATAGGACCTCCTCAGCAACCTGAGACTTGTCAAAACTTTGAAAACTGGCGACTCAAGAAGTGAGCCATGTGCATGCACACTTATTGTAAAACAGAAACAACAGCAAGAAACTAAACTAACTATGTACATGGATTCACAACTTTCAGAAATAGGGCTTCAAATGGATCCCATTGACTAAAATGGGCAGAATTTCACCATTTGGCCTGCTTAGCTGGAATGCATTGGCCTGTTTGCAACTGGAGATCAGTAAGGGCCACTCCATAGTGGATCAAATTTGGAGTGCCTTCCTGGTTTAGCTCTGTCTGAGTCCCACTTGAGAACTAAATCTCCCTCTCTGAAGATTCTGGCCCTTGCCTTCTTATCAAAACTCTTCTTCATCTATTGCTGGTGTATCTCCAGGGTTTGCATAGCTTTGTTTCTCTTTTCTTCCAGTTCAATCAACTCTTCCATTCTCACTGACATGGGACTATTTTCAACCAATTCCAGCTGATGAGCCAACTCCAAGGATGGGAATTCCAACGAGATTAGAAGTCTGGCCTCCCTACCATATACCAGCACAAAAGGTGAATTCCCAATAGATCTCTTGGGTGTTATCCTATCAACCCACAGAGTGGTCCTTAATTTTTTATGCTAGACCCTCTGATTGTCTTCTATCATTTTCCTTATGATTCTGATCAAATTCTTAATGGAGGATTCAGCCAAACCATTACCCTGCGGGTAGTAATTTGATGATGTGCTTAGATAGGTATTGTGACTCATTGCCCATGCACAAATCTGGGTTCCAACAAAAGATTTGGCATTATCTGAGATGATAGTAGAAGGAGTTCCAAACCTAGATACAATTCCATCAAGGAATTCAACAACTGATGGCTCTGTAGCATCCTTCAAGGCAACTGCCTCTATCCACCTAGTGAAATAATCGGTAGCAGCCAAGATCCATTTATGACCTGCGCTAGATGGAGGATTAATGGGGCCTATGAAATCCAACCCCCACTAGGTGAAGGGCTGATCCACCTGAATGGGGTGAAGAGGAAGAGTTGCAAGTCTTTGTTTACCTGAGAAAAAGGCACATTTCTGACATTTTCTCACATACCTATAACAATCATGGAACAGAGATGGCCAGTAATATCCAACCCTCATGATCTTCATGGCGGTTGTTCTTGCAGAGAAGTGGCCACCATCAGGGCCATCATGAAGTTCTTTAATCATCCTCTCAACCTGATCTTCTTCAATACATCTCAACAGGGTCCCATTAAAATTCCCCCTGAATAGGATATCATCAATCACAACATAGGGAATGGATTGCAGTCTATATTTTCTTCTTTTAGCTCTATCCTATCCCTGAGGATATCCATTCCCTAATAAAAAGTTCCTCATGTCATCCATCCAGCTCCTTGGGGCATTAACATTTCTTTCCTCCTGCTGCTCTGCAATTACCATAGCAGTCCCTTCATCTGAATCCTGACCTGATAGCATTTCCTTGCATAATCCTATCCCTCTTACCAACTTGGTAATTTGAATATCAACATCATATTCCATTACCCTAGTGATCTATCTAGCTCTCTTTTCATTGATATCCTTGCTTAACATGAAGTCTTTTACACTCGCATGGGGTACCAACAAATGGATCCTATTATGGGATAAGAGGTGTCTAAATTTCTTCAAAGCTCTAATGACTGCAAGGGCTTGCTTCTCAACAAAGCTATACTTATCTTCATACTCCTTGAGTCCTTCACTAAAGAAGGCTATGGGCCACTCCGCATTCTTGTCATTTTTCTGAGTCAAGATAGTAGAAACACTTGACTCACCACCTAAAGTGTAGAGGATGAAATCTTTCTCAAAATTTGGGTTCATGAGAGTGGGGGCTGAGGCTATGGCTACCTTAATTTCTTCAAAACTCTCCTTCCCCTCCTTGGTCCATGAGAAGACCATATCTTTCTTAAGCATGGCTATGAGGGCCATGATGGCAAGATTAGGAATAAACCTTCTTACAAAATTTATCCCACCAAGGAAACTTTGCAGCCCTTTCTTGTGTTTAGGGAGGGGAAGGGCAAGTATGGCTTTTGTCCTTTCTGGATCAATGGTCAACCCATCCTTAGATACAATGTGTCCCAGTAATTTTCCTTGGCTTGTAGCAAAGATACACTTGGCTGGGTTGAGGGAAACCCCAAACTCTCTACATCTTAGAAATACCTATCTCAAATGATCAAGGTGATCTTTTACATTCTTGGGATATACAGTTATATCATCAAGGTATACTAAGACAAACTTGTCGATTAATCTTTTGAAAGCTACCTCCATTTCCTTTTGGAACGTGGCACCTGCATTTGTTAGTTTGAATGGCATCTTGCAATAAGAATAGGTGCCCCATTTAGTAGTAAATGTTGTCTTATATCTGTCAGATTCTTTAACCAACACTTGGTTATAACCAGAAAATCCATCAAGAAAAGAGAACCTCCTTGACCCACTGACCTTGGACAGAATTTTCTCCATAGAAGGGAGAGGATGATGATCCTTAAGGGAAGCCTAATTAAGATCCCTAAAGTCCACACACAATCTGATTTCTCCATTCTTCTTCCCTACAGGGACAAGGTTAGCCACCCATGATGAGTGCTTGATAGGAAAAATTATGTTAGCTTCAATCAACTTGGATAGTTCCTTCCTCATTAAGGGTTCAATCTTGGGATTCACTGGCCTCTATTTTTGCCTTACTGGTTTGACCCTATCAACTAAATCTATGGTATGCTGAAACAAACTAGGGTCAAACCCCTTTAATTCATCATATGACCAAGCAAACACATCATTAAATTCTTGACATAGATGAATGAAATTTTCTTGCTCAGCCTCAGAACATACCTTCCCCATGTTAAGAGATTTTCCATCAGCAATAGTAACTGGAGCATGATCATCCTTTTCTATAGCTAGATTTATTCCTTTGCCTCTTGTCTGATCATCGGGATTAAAGACACTCTCCAAGGTAATGAGACCCTTGGGCAACTTGTTGGAACTGAGGTGAATGATCTGATCACCATACTGATCTTGTAGTCTTGACTGATTTCTTTCTTAAAATTCTGCTTCATTCTGCAAGAAACTCACAATCTGCTCATCGGACTCAAACACCTACCAATGAGTATTATTATCAGGAACAACATGCCTTACTACCACCCTTATTTGTTGCTTCCTCTCTTCCTCAAGATTCCCTGGCACATCATAAGATGCACCCACTGCTGCAAGTCTATCAGCATATTTGTTTTCTTTCCTAGGAATGCTTTGGATATTAAATGCTTGGAAACCCTCAAGCAAATCCCAGACTCTGTGTTTGTAAGACTTGAGCAGGCCATTTTTGGTGATATTCTAATTTCTCACTTGGTTCACTACCAACTCACTGTCTCCATATACTTTCAAGGCTTGAATTCCTTTCTTTTGGGAAAGTAGGAGACCTTGGATTAAAGATTCATACTTGGCCACATTATTGGTACAACTGAATTGGAGCCTAAAAGAGAAGTAGTATCTTATTTGTGTAGGAGAGATCAACATAACACCAGCCCCTGATCCATTTCTATTCCTTGAGCCATCAAAGTACATACTCCATATTCCACTTATGTCATCATTAGCTCCAACAAGATTAGGAACTTGAGCCTCCTTCTCTATTATGCAATATGTACTAATCCTGTCTCAAGAGTTTCCGACATAGGCTCAAACTGACATGTATTTTCCCACTCATCTAAGAAGAAATCAGGAATCTCTACTATGAAGGTGGCAGGCTCATTCACTATGTCATTTTCGTCCATCTCCAAAATAGGGCAATTCATATTAATGAAGTTGGGGGTGTAGGGTTCAGTGTGATGAAGGGCTTGAGGTTCTGCTCTAATTGAAGCATTGGCCCCATATCTGGTCCTAAATGACATATAAGACCAATCAGCAGATATGAATCCACCTATTTGGGAAGTGAATTCTCTTGAAAGATAGATGGCAAAATAGGGCTTGACTTCAGCAACAGATATGTCTTGAATCATAGTACAACCAGGGCATGCATGTAGGGCCATTTCCACATTCCTAAGGATGCCTACAGTTTTGATAGTACTCCCATCTAGTTGTAACACATCCCTAATAATGGGCTCGTATTTCATTCCTAAAGCATCAGCAACACACCTAGGCATTACTGAGCTGCTAGCCCCTGAATCTATCATGCAATTATGGACTAACTTGCCCTCTATAATTAGAGAAACATAGAATGGAGGAGGTATAACCTTTTTATTTGTCTCCACGTCACCTGATGGTTGTACTAAACCAGTGTCACCCTCCATGGTAGATGACTGATCTTTGGGCTCAATCTTTTCCAATTCTTGCTGCAGCATCCTTTTTTGCATTGGTATGGTGGCAACTGCATCCCACATGGAAATGCTTACATTGGTTTTCTTCATTTTCTCTACCAAACTCAAGGGTGCATTAGGAAACTTAGCAGAAACTTTAGGAGTTGTACCCATGAGAGGCTGAGATGGAGCAACATAGGGATCACTTGCATCCTCCTTTCTTGGACCTTGCCTTTGCTGTTATGAAGTGTTTTTCTGCTCATTTGCTTTTTGTGTATGAGGTATAACACTCAAAGTTGAGGCCTGCTTAAGAGAAAGGGGGGCAGTATGTTTAATAGCTCTCCTCCTACTTCTTGTGTTATGAGCAATGAAATCCTGGTTTACATTACAATGCTCCTCCATCTGGTGATTCATAAAAGAGAAATCACCCTGCCTCTGAACATATGAGGCCTCCTTGGGATGATCTTCCTTGTGTGATTGCTTTACTGTGGACTCCTGGATAGTTAGAGCCAAATAAGATTCTTCTTTCTGACATAGGCAATAGGTATAAGAATAGTTACATGAAGGATAGAAGTCTTGATCTTGGGCTAAGTTATTTTGAGGAACTAAACCTCTACTCTGATTTGAGCTTGAAGCAGCAGCATGACTATTTTGCCTATTCTGATCAAAAGAGCTATTCCAATGATTAGGACGCCTACCACCACTTGGAGCCTGATGTTGTAATTGGGGAGACTTGCCACGTTGGGCTTGTTTCCTTTTTAAGGCCACCACCTTGTTACTCATTTTGTGTATTAGAGAAAAACTATCCTCTAATCTCTTCCCTTGGTCCTTCAACTCCTTCCCCTATTCTTGCAATTTTTTATCCAGAGTCCTCTCTCTTTTCTCTGTATTCAGCACTAGACCTTGGAGCATTTCCTTGAGCTCATCTATTCCATTTGAGGATGTGGAAGCTTGGGGAACTGGAGTAAGGGCTTGTGATGTAGAAATTGAAGGAAGGGGGGCTATTGCTGGTTGGTGGTTGGGAACATCAGGAAAGAAAGGCATAGGAGGCCTTGGAGCCAACTTTCCTCCTTGTATTAGGATGTTCTCAGCCTTTATAGCTGTCTCATAAGCATTCGGTAATGTATCCCCTCCAATAGTTTGGATTGTGGTGGCAATGTCACTGTTGAAATCTTTGAGGTAATGCAAGAAGGCATTACCAAGGGTAGGTTTCACTATAGTAGGTATTCTATCCCATGTCTTTTGGAATGTGTAATTAAAATCAATCATACATTCATGGGGGGCTCTTTTTATTGTAGTCAGTTGCTCTAGTAGTGACAAATGGTCACTCTTATCCTCAAAATGTTTGCATAATCCTGCTCCTAGTCCATCCCAATCAGTTATGGAACCATGAGCTAAGACTCTATACCACTGTAATGCTTTTCCTTTTAAAGATGAGGCTAGAAGTCTGACAGCAACATCATCTTCTTTAACACCATGAATATTACAGACATTCGCTACCTCTTGGATATGCTCTAAAGGGGAAATAGAAGTTTCACCAGTAAAATTAGGTATACTTTTTAGTGCAGATACTAGTATATCATGTATTTCGGCTAACAATAGAGGACTTCCACCATTAAAGGTGGCAAAAGCATGAACTCTTGGCTGTGCCATATATACAAGTGTTCTATTGATCAGTATTGATGGCAATCTAGGCTGAGTTCGAACAGTGGGGGGAGTAGAGACAGATCTTACAGGTATATCAACTGTTATTCTACCCCTAACTGGTGATAATGAAGTTCTAGTCCTTCTTCTCCTAGGATTTGAAAGAGAAAGCTCTTGATATTGAAATTTACCTCTAGAAGATGCCCTTGTTTCAGCCCTAGGCATGAATTACTGCAAACTTGGTCTGGAACCAAACTTTTTGATGTTCGGAGTCACCAAGTACTTGAAGAACCAATCTCTTAAAGGCTCAAAAACTGAAGCCATCACTACTTCTTCAGACTTTATCTCTAGAATTCTTTCTTCTTGACACCAGTAGACCTAAAATCTTCTAATGTGGGTCCCACCAGGCGTGCCAAAAACTATTGTCACTTAGGTTTGCACCCTTGTCCAAGGCCTATGCATGAGGACAACCTAGTGAAACATGGAAACAACCTCCAAGCTGTGGGACTTGAACTACGAGGTTGAGTCTCCGGAGAAGGCCGACTTCCTCTTACTGTTAGGGCGCACCTGTCTATTCTCAGAAGGGAAAGGGAGAAAGAGAGCATTAAAGAAAATCTACCTAGTCTAATCTAAGGTGGTGATGCACCAAAACAGAGTGTTCAGACTCATTTTCCTGCCCATATATGCACTATGGAACTAGGGTAGCATTCAAGGTCATACATTCATTCAGACTTATATCAACCAGCAGCCACATGTAGATCAGAAGACTAACTGAATAACACCAGGGAACAAAAGATTTCACTTGTATATTATTCAATAGGCCAAAGATAGATACAGTATGCAGACCACTGATCTCAACAATGCATCAACAAGAGGAAAAATGATACACATACATGTTGATGGCTGAAAGAGATGATACAAGATGTTTATCTAGCTCAGAGACAAAGGGATTTTACACCACAAGTCTGCAAGCAGCAGCAGAGAAAATCAGGAAGAGTCAACCCTTACAAAATGTACAAAATCTGCCTTTATAGTTCAGGCATAACTGAGATCTTTTTTGGCTGAAATGACCCTGCAACTACCTGCCACTGAGTACCATGGAAGACAATTATGGAAAAAATCTCTAGAAAATTTGATATCTTTTTCCAATATTGTCTTAAGAAGATTGAAAATGGCGCCATAACTGCGCTCCGACCTGGTAGATGGATCAACAGGTGGGTGGAGTGTCATTCTGTGTTTTACATTTACTTTGGTAGGTCGACATTGATCATGGAGATCAGATCACACGACAAAATTGATTATCCTCACCTCTTGGTTCATGAATCCATTGAGGTCAAAAGGTCAAACGGGCTCCCTATGCATCAACTAGGCCCCGCGGGCCAATTGCATTTCTTTATTTCACCACCTGGAGGTCCTCCCGTGGTCAACCGCCCTTTATTGGACTAATCGCGCCACCCTAAATACTATCATGATGGTGACAGTTACACTAACTGCCAACCGCCATCCTAGACTGCGCCGACAGGACGCGTGTCGACAAGACGTTGTGTCACCAACATAACCATCGCACATCTCTACCATAGCACGATGGCACCTACCGTCGATCGGCCTCGATCCAATGATCATGGAGACTCATCATTCTATAACCCCCTTCCCTTGTAAGTCACTGGGCCCGCGGCACATGTGGCACTTCCCCATTGGTCTGATGATCACTTAGTCCCTACTGCGCCAGCTGTATGAAACATGGTTCCACTGGGACACGTGGTGCACGGGCGCTAGCTCGCTATCATAAAATTCATGCAATTTCTCTATGGCGAGATAGCACCTGCCGCTAATCCCTATAGATCTGACGGTGTAGAACCCACCTCTACAATGTGCTGGTTGTGTCAAGAAACTGGTCCCACGACATGTCTGTGCCCTAACCTAGCATATGTGGCAATTCTTAATTTGTTGAGGACCCTCCAATCTGCGACTGGGCCCATCCTGTTTGGCACCACCTCAATGACACATCCTAGCGAGACTTGACCCCATCGACACGTGGCAAAAGGGTGCCAAGTCGGTATGCTAAAAAACTCGCAGCTTCACCATGGTGAGATGGCGCCTACCGTCGATCCTTTCCAATCTGATAGTCACAAAACTCTCCCTCCTATGACCCTCCTTTTCTCGTGATTTGTTGGGCCTGTTGATACGTGGTGTCTCCTCATTGGTTTGTTGGTCACTTAAATCTAACTACACTAGCGGTATGAAATGTGGCCCCGCCAAGACACGTGGCGCACAACCACTATGTCGATGATGTTAACTCCTGGGCAGTTCTTGATAGCGAAACAACACCAGTCGTAGATCCCTGTGGATCCGACGATCATGAAGACTCGCCATTCATGCTGAGACTACTGGGCCTGCTGTACGCCATGCACTAACTCATACACATGGCACTTCCCTATTTGGTTTGATGAAACATCAGCTGGCAACCCAAGACCTGATCCGTGAAGCGACCACATGTCAGCTAGGTGCCATGTCACTATGCAGAAATTGAGACCAAATTCCCATAGCACCATAGTGCCCACTAACAGTGTGCCTTGAGATTTACACGTGTCCCCATTTGATTCACTATCTTGATGCCGGGCAAACAAATTGCGTTGCAGAGTACCAACGGGATCCATCTGCCTGATCCTTCCTTGCCACCGTGAACTTTTTGTTTGGGCACTATGTCACCATCGGAAAATGCATTGCCTTTCCGTTGGCGCCATAGTGCCTCACCATTTTTTTGAAACCTCCAGGCCATGAAACTTCTTTGCCCACCGCCATGAAGCTTCTGACCTGCCGTACTCTTCGATCTATGACCGAACTCTGAATGACACCTGGTAATCCTTGGTGAGACCTGGCCCATGTCGATCCATGTGGCAGATGGTCACTTTGTCACCATGATAAAATCCATGCATCTCCGCCATAGCGAGATGGCACCATCCGTTGATCTGTGCTGATCCGATGGTGGTGATCATAAACCGTGACTGTGTTAGTCGTGCTGATAGAAACTTTGACCTGGCACACATGGTTCCTTCTGATTTGTCACCATGACACCTGATTCTGTCGATCGTTGGAACTCGCCACTGTGAATATTTCTACCAGGCGCTATGTCACTATGGAGATTTTCTGGCCGATATGCGATAGCGACATAGTGCTAAGGGCATCAAAGAACTTTTCTGACCCACTGAACGCCAGACCCACCCCTACAATGTGTCGACAGGGCGTCATTGCGCTATCATAAATATTGTGCATTTCCTTTATAGCGCGATGGCGCCAACCGTCGGTACTTCTTAGATCTGACAGCCAAAAACTTGCGGGTCATAGCATTAAATACTAATTCGAGACTAACCATTGCATGAGCTATGCATTCAAATTTAAATCCTTGGCGGTAAAACTAGAGGTAAGAGTTACCTATTAAGGTTATGTAGTTTGACCACATTTATGATCTAACCTATGAAAGGCCTACCCTTTTAAAGGCTTACAAAGGATTGTTAGATCTTATGCTATTAAAGGATTTTAAACATCCTATTAGAAGTGTGCCTAGTTAATGGACTTTCAAAACATTCACTTGGAATGTTACCCTATTAAAGGATTTTACAATGACTACGAAGTCAACCTTAGTCCAAAGAATTTCACCCTACTGATATAGTTCTTAGAAAGTAATAGTAGAATGTTATATCTAATAATTTACAACTTTGTCCTTCTAATTTTAGATCTCAATTCTATCCATCTTAATCCATTCTTATCTGATTTACCAATGCTCAGTCTTTGATCCTCTATTTTGTAAATAATTTTTGCAATTCTTTCACTCTATTAAGTCACCTTGAATGCTTTCTGATCAATTCACCCCTTCTCTTCCTTCTATTCTTCATTTGAAACACTTTTTCATAAATACAATACTAAATTATGTGTCTTTTCTTCCTTATAAATACTTTGGTGGCTTAGGGTTAGGTATGAATCTATGACTGAGATTCATGCATTTTGTCATTTAATCTTTTCAATTTTCTAATTAGTTGCATGTTGATTGCATAGGAAAACCAAATAGATTTGATATTATCTTAAATGCTTCAATATCTATCCATAAGTTGGCATAAAAATGGTTTACATAGTTGTTTGTGCCATTACAAACAACTTGGTCCATTCTATGTTACTCTGCACTCAATAATACTAATGGTCAACACTCATTGTAATTTTGTCTAGCTCAACACTTGAACTTTCTTGGCATCTAATATGCTCAGCACTTAAAACAATCAGCATGATCTATTTTCTTGGCACTCATTTGCAACTCAGCATCTATACATATTATACTTGACATGTATTAGTAGCTTGGCATGAAGTTAGTAAATATATCAAGTGCATTGACACTCAATTGTCAAAACCAAACTAAGATCAACAATCTCCCCCTTTGACATAAGTGTCCAAAACACTTAACTGTATATAACGAATCTAATCTCCTCAAGTATAATATATACATAGTTTGGCATATGTAAAAACTTCAAAAATTTTAAAAATTCTCTAATAGACTTTTATTTCGCATAATTTTGTAACTCCCCCTGAGTTAATGTTCTTGATCAGTATCAAAAATCTCTTCTCTTCTCTAAGTAGATCTAATGCTAATACTCTTTATCTTCAAAAATAATAACACTCTTGTTACTTCCCTATCTTCGGCCTATTGTAGATCCATCATTATTCGATGTTCTTCCCAATCCTACCATGGGAATGTTGGTTCCTAGTTATTTTTGAGGATCTAATTATTTGTAGTTCTTAATAATGCTTCTTTTCCTTCTAAGAGTAATTTTTTTCCTATATTTCTATGTTCCTCTACCTTCTAGATGTCCTTATTAGTTATAATTTCAAATTGGTCCATTCCATTTGTTGGTGTTGGAGAGCCAGATGTTGGTAGATTTACCTGTATTTGTAGGGCTTCTTGCTCCTTCTCTTTTGGTATGTCATTTTCATTATTTTTTCCTTGATCTATTACAATTATTTTACCTACTCCTTGCATTTTTGTATTAGGTACAAATATCTCTATCTATCCTATTTATGCTTTAAAATTTTTCTCTTCTTGAGCAATTGGTGTTTTTTGTTCAACCATGACGACTTTTACAGTAGTATCAACCTTTGCAGATGTATCACCTAATGTTTGCACTAGAGGTTGACCACCAGTAGCTGAAGGGATGACAGAAGGTTTTTCTTGTGTATTCACCTTTTCCCTTGTTATATTAGCTACTGGTTTTTGAATTTCATCCACACTAACCAACATAGGATTCTCACATAATCTAGCTTGTAGTGTGGTTTGGTCAAGGATCTTCTCTAGATCCTCTACAATTAATGGATTGATGTTTTAAGTTAAACTATTAGGAACATCCTTTACTTATATAGGTTCTATAGGTGTGTTTGTCTCATGTTGAGGGCCCATGGCTTGCATTTGTGTGTCTCCCACATTCTATTATATTTTTTGTTCTTTAACTATTGCCATTTCATTTGACTTCTTTGGTGTCTCCTCCACAGTGGTTTTTTCCTTTTCTTTTTCTTTCTCTTCTTCCTTGTCCTCATCTTCTTCATCATTTCTTCCCTCAAAGGGATCTTATTCTCCTATTTTAATTTTAGTCAAGTAATATATCAATTTCCACATTTCTGTGGATTTCTTGACAACATCCTCAATTTTGTTTTGCAAAATGTTGAACACCCTATATTTTGGTGCAAATCTACTACCATATTTCTTATTGTCCTTGGTAATTTGTTCCCTTGTTAGTTTAGGTATCACTTGGGCTAATGTTGTTTCTCTTATTTTTTTTCCAACACTCAAGCAATGATGGCACTTGTTTTCTAAAATGGTGTACTATCCCTTTGGCATTGTATTATCTAATTTAAGAAGAGTGTTCTTGAATTTTTCCATCATGACATACCCTAACTCTTCAATCATTGTTTGGTCTACTCTACCAAGTTTTTTAAAACTAATACCTTTTAATCCTATTAAATTTGCATTACCTCTAATATTATCACAAATATTTTCAATATTAGATTTAGTTGTATGACTTACCACTCTAAACTAACTTGTAACCTCAAACTCTATTTTCTCATCAACTATTTTAGGCTAAGCAATATACTTTATCCTTTATTTCTTTTGAACTAGACCTTTCTATTCAATTTCTTTTGTTTTCTCCTTTTCTTTTTATTTGGCCTTTTGTGTAATGGCCCTTGTACAATCCCTTGTTGTTGGAACAACTGGCTTTATTGTACCTACTCTGGTAGCCCTTTTTGCATTTGGTTTGGCTATAGGCTCTTGCTTAGCCTTCCTCTTCTTAGGTTCTATTTTTTTTGGTGCTTCCTCAACTTCTTCTTCCTCTTCACTTTCTTCTTCTTGATCTTCACCCATGCCTTGGGTTAAAGCAAGAGGTTCTTGACCTTGTACCTCTTCTTCCTCTTCATCTTGTTCATCGTCATTGTCTCTGTCATCACCTGCACCTTCTCCAAATTAGCCTTTAGATTCCTCACCATTTTGTCCTTCTTTTTCAAAGTTGAGGTTATTTTTAGTTCCATCTCAACCTTTGACTTCACAACATCATAATTACCAAATATCTTTGCACTTTTATCATCTTCTTTAGCAAGGAGTGCAGCGATAGAAGCTGAGGCTTCATCAACATTTATTTCATATCCTAGAGGCATTAGCCATCTAACTCTAAGTACACCAGCCTGGATGAAAGTGCAATCAATATCTACTAGAAAACAAATATCAATGTATTGTTCCTCTACTAAGGATATAGGAATCCTCAACCTCTATTTCATGGACTTATTAAAGTGTTCAAAATAATTTGTCATTATTGATTCAAAATTTTCTCCCATTTGTTCAATATATTCATTAATTTGAATAGCAACTAACCTATTGGTCTTCCATCCTACTTTTCCAAAATATGGGAACTTATTTTGTACATAGAAAAATATTTTTACTACTACTAATCCAAATTTGCATTGAGCACTTTTTGACTTTCTTATTGCTCCTTGATTCTCCATTACCTATTGCATTTAGAGTTCTACAATATCATAGGTATGATCTTTCTTGACAATCTTATAACCTACATTAATAGCTATGCAAGGAACATTGTTTAGTTTTCTTGATTGATAGAATTTATGTGATATGAACCTAATACCAAAATCAAGAAGTGGATCTATTATTTTATCAATGTTCATTCCATGCTTGTTCCACTTAGCCCTTGTGTTTTTCTCTATTGCCTCCTTGGAGTTGCTTCTCAATGTCTTGGGCTGATCTAGGGTTGGGTATCTAGTAACCCTATATAAAATTCCCTTTAAAAATTTAATGGTTACTCCCTCTAACCATAGACATCCATCATGTATTCTTCTCATAACTATTTTGATCCAATTAGTTTTGAAAACTGTTTGGAAGTCTATGGCAAAGGTTAAGCCCTTCCTCTCTATAATCTTGAATTCCTCCTTCAGGACTCTATTTTAACACAGTTTTTCATACTCCTATCTTATTTCCATGTCCCTAATACTTCATACCTTGTATTTTTAGCATTTTCTTACATCTTGTACCATTACAACCTTAAGTAAAATCATAGATAATGTGCCTGATGGGTCTTACTTGTAGGCAATATCTAGTATAGCCTTTAAATTGGGTTGTTTAACCTTGTTCCTAACCAACTAGACTTCAAAATTTTCTTTCTACTTTACATTCTTTGTACTTGAGGCCATTATGCAAGCTAGGGTTTTATAAATATGAAACTGTGTAGCTCAACAGATGAAAAATACCTTTAAAATTGATGAACTAGTGCTTGATCTTCACTATGATCCATGCAGATGCTTCAATCTTTCTTGTGAATCACTTCTTCACTCTACTCTCTCTTGCCCTAAATTCATAATGATGAAAAATATGTGAAATTCAACCATATACCTTTCAAAATATAGCATTTATTACATGTTCGATGTATAGCTATAAACTCAACTTCAATATGATTTCTATTTCACTCAGCATCCATTGATTTTACCATCACTCAACAACTATTGGAATAACTTTTACGTGATAAATGTTACTAACTTTGGCTGAAAACTCAACAGCAACTAAAGAGGACTTTTCATACTTGGTAGTAATGTGAAAAGTTGAGAGATTTCACCTTGGTTTTTCCTCATTATCTTTCATCTTTCTTCATACTAATATATCTTTTTTAGTACTAACTTCTTTTGGAATTGATGTATGGTAAATTATTTCAAATATCAATCCCACATACCTTCTTTTAGCTTAGTTTGATGAGGTGTGACCACTTGACCTATTAGGTTAAGTGATTCCTTCATTTGATGTGATGCACTCATCTTTCTTCTTCCATGTTTTGTTCATCTCTCCTTTGGTGTGTTCAACATCTACCTTGCCTTTTCCTTTGTTTAACTCTGAATTAGGTGCCTTTGACATTGTTGGGCAATTCTTTCTGATATGACCAATCTTCAAAAAATTAAAGCATATAGTTTGACTCAACCATCTATTGTAGTTACCACTAAAGCGTGTTCTTATGCGATTCTCAAGAATGTGTCCATATTATTGACAATAATGATAGCTATATCTTGTATTATAATCCTAGTTATAGGAATTTTCATAGCTTCACACCTTTTTTGGGTTCCTTGATGACCATGTAGAATTGGATCTACATTCAAACGTTTGTGTCCAAACTTATGATAGTTGCAACAATGTCCTTGAAATTTTGGTGCATGCATGGTTCTAGTTCTACATTCCTGTGCCTGATGACCTTGTTTCTTGCACTTGTGATAATGAGTCATGCTCTATTTCTTATCATTCTAACTAGAATTCTTACTCCTACAAACATTAGTTACATGTCATTCTTTATCACAATGATGAGAAGTAGGTTTACAGTTCTTACCTTTACTATTTCTTTCCTTAAAAGCTTTGGATGATTCTCCTTCTTTAGTGCTTATGTAGCCCAATCCTGACGTATCTTTACTAGATCTAGGGGATTTTAGTAGTTGCTCAATGTACTTGATGGCTTCATTTTTTCTTGTTGAAGCTTTCAAAAATTTCCTTTTCTCTTTTTAGGTCATTCTATAGCTATTCATTATGCAACTTTAGTGTGGTTATTTCAATGTCTTTGACATTCAACTCATGATGAGAATTCACCATTTGGCTTAAGGTGTCCAATTGCACATTTGAGATTATAGATAGCTCTGCTAACTTTTCCTCCAATCTATTTACCAAAATTCTTTTGTCTTCTTCAATCATTGTCTTGTCTTCTATAGCTTTCTTCATTTGTTAAGTCACCTCACACAATAGTATAGCTTGTGATTCTTCTTCCAACTTGAGATTTCTAATCTCTTTAGCTTGTGCTCCATTCTTTTCCATCAGATCTACAATTGTCACATCAAATTCACTAGAGTTACCATCTACAAATATCTTTTTAGTGTCAATATCTTTGTATTGTGTGTCATTTTTACTATAGCAGTTTCTTTCCTTCTCTTTAGGGAACTCTTCAAAGCATCTTTTTCTTCATTCAGTTGTTGTAGTATGAGAGGTATCTCAACCTCCTAGTTTTCAATGGCCTTTCCCAACTTGTAAACTTCCATTTCAAGATCTTTTCTCTAAGTTGTAAAGCCTCTCCTCCTAAAAACTTATCTCTGATACCAATTGTTGGAATTACAAATAGGAAACATATACTTCTGAGAGGAAGGGGGGTTGAATTAAAAGTATTAATCTTTTGGTAATAAAATTTTTAATTTAAAATAATGCATGCATTAACATATTGAAATAATATGTAAAGTAAATGCATTCACATAAACACTTGACACTAGATATGATTACCCACAAACCCTCCACTAAGAGGGTAAAACTAGGGTGGGGATGACACCCATAATTCTTCACTACTATAGCTATAAAGTGTCACTTGTTAAGGTTACATAGTTTGACCATATTCATGATCTACCCTATTAAAGGCTTACAAAGGATTGTTAGATCCTATCCTATTAAAGGATTTTGAACACCCTATTAGAAGTGTGCCTAGTTAAAGGATTTTCAGAACATTTACTTGGAATATCACTGTATTAAAAGATTTTACAATGACTATTAAGTCAACCTCAGTCCAATGAATTTCAACTTGTTGATATATTTGTCAGAAAGTAACCGTAGAATGTTTGATCTGATAACTTACAACTTTGTCTTGCTGATTTCAAATCTCAATTCTCTCCACATTGATCCTTTCTAATATGATTTGCCAATGCTCAGTCTTTGATCCTCTACTCTATAAACTAATTCTACAATTCTTTCACTCTGCTAAGTCACCTTGAATGTTTTCTGATCAATTCAGCCCTTCTCTCCGTTCTGTTCTTTGTTCACATCACTTCTTCATATATACATGCATACTAAATTATGGCGCTTCATCTTCCTCATAAAGACTTTGGTGGCTTAGAGTTAGGTATGAATCTACGGCTAAGACTCATGAATTTTTCCATTTAATCTTTCTAATTTTTTGATTCATTACATGTTTATTGCATAACAAAACCAAATAGATTAAATCTTATCTTCAAATCTTTGAGATCTATCAATAAGTTGACATAAAAATGGTTTACATAGTTGTTTGTTCCATTACAAATAACTAGGTCCATTATGTGTTACTTAGCACTTGATAATATTGATGCTTGACACTTATTGCAATTCTTTCTAGCATAGCACCTAAACTTTCTTAGCATGAACTATATGCTTGGCACTTAAATCACTCAGCATGGTCTATTTTCTCGGCACTTATTTGCAACTTAGCATCTATACATATTATACTTGGCATGTATTAATAGCTTGGCATGAAATTAGTAAATATCTTATGTATGTTGACACTCAATTGTCAAAACAAAACTAAGATCAACATGTGATGTAAGGTCATTTCCATTATGATTATTCACATATCCCATTTTTGGCTGATTTATTCTATGAAAATTCACATGTGTCCTCCTTTCACCATAGCATTTAATTTTTATGGTCATGCAGCTCAAAATAAACATAAGCACAAATTATTTTCAAATATTCTCACCTTTATAATTTTTCACTCATGGATTCTCCTACTTACTTTGTTCCACAAGATTACACCTTTTGTTGTACTTTATTAATTAAACAACATAGAACATGTTCCCCTTTTACCACCATTTGTGTGTATGTTGGGATTTGGATGACATCATCTCATTCCTTTATCCCTTCAACATTATGACCCACTTTGGCTAGGTCATCTACCACCCTGTTGTCCTCTTGATATATGGGCTCCATGTGGACTTAATCACACCCATTTATCAGGTCGTGTATTTCCTTTATTACCTCCTTAATCTTCTAGTTACACCTACTAGTTTCATCCTTCACAAGATTAATAGTTAGCATTAAATCTCCCTCAATAGCTATTTTATTAATTCTTCTATCTCTCGATATTGACATTCTCCATAATAGGGCCAAAGCATTTGCTTCATTATTTATCTTCCCCCCCCCCAATTCATAGTATAAGAAACCACAATATTATTCAGATTATCCTAAATATCATGTCGAACCATCATGCTACCAATAATGGTTGATCCATCAAAGCTGAGTTTTAGGAAATCCTCTAGGGGGGGTGTCACACTATTTTACATCTAGCAATAGCTTTAGAGTTGGCAAATCTTGCTACCATCATAATTAGGTCCCAAGAAGATTTTTGATAATGAAAATAAAGAAATTTTAACAAGGAATTAGGTAAGAGATGATTTTTTTTTAATGTCACAAATTGAACTTAAGACTTTAGATGAATCATGTATAAATGAAATTTTGATAAAGGCTATGAAAGAGGAACTTGAGTAGATAGAAAAGAACAGGGTATGGGAACTAGTCCCTCAACTTAAAGATGGGAACATTATTAACACTTCATGGGTATCTAGAAATAAGACGAATGAAGAAGGAGAAGTGGTAAGAAATTAATGAAGGTTAATATTTAAAGGTTATTCACAATAGGAATAAATTGACTATGGAGAAACTTTACCCTTGTTGTTAGACTTGAAGTTGTAGATTATTTTTGGCATATGCATCTAACAATAATTTCAAGGTTTATAAAATGGATTTCAAGTTATC
Source organism: Cupressus sempervirens (assembly GCA_028749045.1). NCBI lineage: Eukaryota > Viridiplantae > Streptophyta > Pinopsida > Cupressales > Cupressaceae > Cupressus > Cupressus sempervirens. Next base: position 126,211,505 of record CM053789.1, on the reverse strand, counting down.
ATTATTTTAATGATGAAATTTACAAAGAGGTTTACATTGAAAGATGTGATAAGTTTTCATTAACATAAGATAAATATATGGTTTGCAGATTAAGTAAAACACTCTATAGATTAAAGAAAGCATCTAGAGCTAGATATGCAATATTAGATAGATGATTGTAAATTTTTGGATTTTAGAATGTTGATGCAAAAACTAACATTTAATTACAATAAAATTTAGATGGATTACAAATATTAAAGTATTTGATGATGAAATTATCTTTTGGGGACATGATGAAGCTAGTGAGAATATTTTATACAAAATATAGAATGAATTTGACATTAGCAGGACAGGGGAGATGAAATATTTCATAGGATTGCAAATAATTAAGAATAACGGTGAGAATTTAATATCTCGAATAAAATATCATTGAGATATATTGATATTGTTTGGATTAGTGAACTGTAAGCCTATTAGAATATAGGTGTCCTAATCTAGACCAATGAAGATGATTGTGGTATTTAATTCATAGAAGATGATATTTAAATAATATAGTTGGATGTGTGGAAAGATTCCAAGACTATCCTAAAGAGATACACTTAGCAAAAATAAAGAATATTTTCATATATTTTGAAGAGTACATAGATTATTGATTATGGTATGAAATATCACTTGATCTCACCTTATGTATATAAGATGATATAAATTGGGTAGGAAATTGTGGACAATAGAAAGAATACTAATGTAGGAACATTCTTCATGGGAGAAAGAGTTGTTTGATGGATAAGAAAGAAGCATGCTTGTATATCAAAATCTACAATAGAAGAAGAGTATGTAGAAGAAACAAGCAACTATAATCATTTTGATGAAAAAGATTGTAATACCTACCCCTAGTTTACTTTTCGTGTGGGATTGCCAGATTCTATTAGGCCCATATTATGATTATGTTTTATAATTAGCAATATTTGGTTACTAGATTTGTTTGGATGTTATTTTAGAATCAGCTTATATATGTGATGAGTTACTTAATCATCAATTATTTCATTTGTTCATGTTTATTTTAATGATGATACATTAAAGTTTATATAGTAATTTTAGTTATGTCATGATGATGCTTAGATGTATAATTGTATATAGTTTCTATGGATACTTACCCCATACTTGCATGTGTATAGTGTACTTGTATACTTTACTTTATGTTTGATGTTTTTGATGTGTTTAAGGAAGGTAGTTGTAGTCACCTGCTAGTTGGGATCTACTTGATGTACCACTCCCCATCATTTCCTATTTAGTTTAGATTTATATGTATATGTAGATGCTAGGATTTTATATAGACTTCCCTAAATTGCCAGGATGAGTCTGCCCTATTTCAATTTATTAATGGTAAAAAGGGCAGAGATAGTTCTAGAATCCATATCCTAACTTTAAGTCAATTTTCGTACAAAGTAGGACAAGTATCTAAGCTATTTACCCTTCTAAATTTGTTAACTGATGTGAATATGTGATTCTAACCATTGAGTTTGATTCAAAGCTTTGTCCTTTAAAATGGGTTTTCTTATTTAGTTTTGTGCATCTACTATGATTCTTAGTTATAAATAAATCAAATAAAGAGAATATTAAATGATTTAATTTAATGAAATTTATATAAGGAAATAGCCAATATTTAATTATATCTAATTAATTTAGAAATTAATTAAATAAAAGATTTAAATTTAAAACATTTAATTAAAGTTCTAATTTGGTGTAATTATATTTATGTAATTGGCAAGAACCTACAACACATTGGTAGATTGTGAGCCTCTCATCAGAGAGGTCCTGGGTTAGAATTTACCCAAGATTAACACATAATAATAATTAATCTAACAATAATAATAAAATAATAATAAATAATCTAGTCTTTATCTGATTACCTATCAAAAAAATTATACTTATTTAATTTAATAATAATTTATTTAGGAGTTTCACTTTCATAATAAACACTAAATAATAATATTATTTATTTAAAAAATATTTTATTAAAGATGTCTTGTGATTTAATAAAAGAGAGAAAGAATAATTTAATAAAGATTTTTTCAATTAAAATGCAAAAAAAATTCACATCAAATTAAAATAAAATAAAATAATAAAGCAAAAGGTTTGTGTGATTGGAAAACTAAAACCCTAATTGGAGAAGGCTCTTCATTAATAAATAAGAGCTCATTTCTCCACACACGGGTTTGGAGGAGCTAATTTTTGATAAAGAGGGTTTTGGAAAGGAAGGAAATTTTCTTGAGAGTCCTAAGTATCCAATTGGTTAGCATCAAATTAATGTAGGCTCTCGTGAGTTATGCATAGTATTTTCCTCTTCAAAATCTCTATGTCTTCTCTATGCTTGAATGGTTCTATTTTCAGAGCGTAATTTGGGTTGAAACCCTTCCGAAATTTACCATTCTTGAAAAAATCTATCAAAGAATTTGAGATTAAAAATCCTTGTCTAATATATTTGGGAATTCATAATTTGATTAATTCAAATCAAGATGGGGGTTTGAAAAAGAAAATCAAGATTTTATTTAATGAAATCAATCATTTGTAATTATTCACCCTATTAGATCTTGAATAGAAATCTTTATAAAATATATATAATATCAATTACCATGGTAATAAATTATTACAGTTGCAATAATATTAAATAAAAATGTGTTTCTTGGTTGGTTTAAGGAAAACATTATTATTATTAAAAAAACATAACTTTGAAAATGGGGAAGTGGGCCATTACCCCCACCCTCCTACATCTCTTCTCGTTGTCGAGCAACAAGGCTGCCAAGTAGTGTGTAGTTTTTGCAAGAAGACCACAACTCCTAAGAAGCTTGCGACTACTTCTAGAAATGCACGACTGATTGAGTAATCATCTACCTTTGGGAGAAGGGTTTTGTGAGCCCAACGACTATAATTGTAGCCCCCACCAAAAGGATTGGATTTTTTTATTACTGTTTTATTTAGTTTTTAATAAAATAAATTTTAGTATGTAGTTTTTTAAATATATTTAATATTATTATTATTAATCATTACTATATTATATTAGTTTTAGTAATTATTACTATTAATAAATAAAGAAATATAATTTTACTAATAATTCAATAGTCATTATTATAATACTATAATAATTAGTATTTAATTTTAATAATAATTTAATTAAAGTTTTAGTTATATAGTTATCATTGCATTTTAAATTGAAATTTAAGAAACTTCAATAAAGTTTAGAGTTGTTAAATAATGATTCATTTTTATATAAAAATATGAGGTTTTATATTTAAATTAATTTTAATGGATTGTTGAATCTTTTCAAATTCTTGTGAACTCAAAAACCTTAGTAAATTTGATAGCTGTAAAAATGCGAAAACTACAACCCCTGAAAACCAATAGTGAAAATTGAACTTTTATGTTTTCTAAACCTAATGAATTATGAAAGCTACATTTTTTATATACTTGATGTGATGTATGATTTATTGGGGTTAGTTTAGGTTTGACTTAGAACGTTGACAAGCCAGGATGTTTATGATTGGCATGGGGGATTTTTGTTCTTTGATGATGTTATATAAATTTTGGTCCTGATCTTTTATACTTGACCAATTGAATGTATTCATTTATTTATGTGATGAGTTTTGGTCAGATGTTTGTTAATTCTTGTGGTGCTTGCCCTAGTTTACATTTTTCTAGATACAATGTTGCTATCATTGTCGAACTTTGTTAGGCCAGTTTTATGTTGATGGTTAGTAGCATTGTTTTGAGACTATCAGATATCCTGTTATAGATTCAGTTGGTATATGATGAGATCACTTGGACTCTACATTTCTTGTATGCATGATGATTATTACATTATTCTAAGTTATTGATGATGTTTAGCTAAATGTATTATTAAATGTGTGTGTTGTTTTATGGATACTTACCCCATAATACATGTGTATGGTGTGCATGTTCGTTTCTCCTTATGTATGGTGTTTCTAATGTGGTTAAGGAAGGGAGTCGTAGTCACTTGCTAGTCAATATTTAAATGATGTACCACTTGCTACCATTGCATTTTTAGCTTAGCATATATATATATATATGTGTGTGTGTGTGTGTGTGTGTGTGTGTGTGTGTGTGTGTGTGTGTGTGTGTGTGTGTGTGTGTGTGTGTGTGTGTGTGTGTGTGTGTGTGTGTGTGTGTGTGTGTGTGTGTACATGCATGGATTTTATTCAGGTTGTAGGTACTGGGTATCAACTTCCCTAAATTTCCAAGATGAGCATACCCAATCGCACTAACTCAATGGTAAGAGAGGGGAGATAAATTCTCAAGTCCAAATCCTAAACCCTTAAACCATTTGTTCTAGAAAGATAGGACAAGTATCTAAGATGTTTTACCTTCTGAATGTGTCAGATGATGCAATTCGTGATTTTAACTCCTTAGACTAATTTTCTATGGATTGATCTATGATGGGTTTTCATATTTTATTTTGGAAGTCTATGGTGAATTTTCTATTAATTAAGCCTAAAATTAAAAGATTTAATTAATAATTTAGTTATTTTGGGGAAAATTAATATAATATCATGATATTTTGATATCTTGTTTCTAAATGGGAAATTAATTGAGTTAAAGAATAAATAAAAGAAATTAAAATTAATAATAATAAAAATAATAAATAAATAATAATAATAAAAAAATAAAAGTTATAAGTGTACCTAAGAGTAAGTGCACCTCTTGATTGCACGAATGTCTACAATGCAAGAGTTAGTGCACAAATTAAGCACATGGTGTCTACAACCTTGTGACTCATCTAGAAGGTCGAAAAAGGCTTGTGCTTAGTTGTCAACGCTTATCTTATCTTCTGGTTGATTCTAGCGACATTCTAGGTTCTTCTTGAGAGGTCCTTATATTCAGACACTCCTAGAAGCTTGGGGAGCATGTTTGGGTGGATTCGATAATGTTGGAGAAGGAAGGAGCTTGCTCTGTAGATTCTGAGGAGAAGTGAATTAGCATCAGTGTCTAGGTAGAAACTCATGATTTTGCATATAATATTTTTCTTCTTGCACTTCCTGTCTTCTTCGTGTTTTTTGAATGTTTTAGCTATATTTAGTCTTGTTATGGATATTCAATTTTCTATATGAGAAAAACCTCCACATGTGTAGATCTGAGAAATTTATGGGCTAGGTTTAAATGATGTGGGTTAACCCTTTCAGAGGTAATAGATGGATAAAATAGGATATACTTTATTTCTTCATCTGAATAATTCTATTCACATCCTTCAAAATTATACCATATATATATATATATATATATATAGCTCTAAAAATTCTATCATTTATTAAACTGTCAATATTAAAATAGGATATATTGTAAACATTTTTTTGAAAACATTTTCTTTAAAATACATATGAGTTGAAATACATTTAATAAAAAATGTTTTTGCAGGGAAAATTAAATATAAAAATATATCCTGCAACGTTTAATGAAAAATGTTTTTAAAAAATAATTTAAAATCAAAGTGGGAGGGACGAACCCATGCCCCACATACCTGTGGGTTGCAAGTACCTGTCGTCATAGGTGCTGCAATGACAGGGGTACTCTATACTCGCTGTCACCATAGGCCCTATGGCAGCAGGGTACTACGTGACAGTATATGTTATGTTTTTTTTTTTTAATTATATTAATGTTATATGTGTTTGGTAATATTTCAAATATTTTATTATTAAGTTTTAACATTATTAAATATTAAAATTTTTTAAAAATTAATTATTATATATTTTTAAATATTAAGTATTATATTTATTATAAATAATTTTTTATTAATAGATTACTTCTTTTAATAATTAATCATTTTAGTCTTATAATATAAATTTAATTTAATCGGATCTAAGATGAAGGATAAATGAGGAAGAATTGTATTTGTTCATATTGAATTTTTTATGTGTCCTATTAATACATGATAAGGGCTATTTTCTAAGTAACATGTATATAATCTATTCTTGGGCACTTTAGAAAATTGAATTCTAAGAGTTATGGGGAGGAACTTTTATCTATCAAAACAAATACATGGGTTAGAGAAAAATGTATAAACGTTCCCTCACTTGATATCTAAATTCGAAATAAAAACTAGAACCCCATATTTCATTCAACTAATTTATTTTAAATAAACCAAAACATGTGCTTTCATTTTGTGTTTTCTCTATGCTATCTGTTTTGGAGTTTTTGGGTTGACTAGATTGTTGACCGGTTATAGGATGTCTACCAGAGGCCTGAGGGTTATGATTTCTGATGTCATGATGATGTATTTTGATCTTGATCTTTTTAAAAACCAACCATGGTTATGTGATGCATGCTCTATGGTGTGTGTGGTTTACTGATTTATATTGCTTCTAGTCTTCTAGTGTAAGTTGTGATATATGTAACCATTTATGATTTATTGATCAGTTGTATTTGGATTACTTACCAGTCACCTTGATGGGACTGAAGTGTTTATTTGATCTTGATGATGTCATGTTGTGACATGTTTTGACTTGACCATTTTGGAGTCTTCGATCAGTATTATATTTCTTTGAGATGTCTTTTTGGTTGCTTGTGGAGAACCAATGGATAGTGTGATTTATTTTGAGATTACTTATGGCTGCTTGTAGAGAACTGATGGATATTGTGATTATCATTGATACCTTGAGTTGCCAATAGAGAACTATTGTGGTCATGATTATTAATGGATCTTTTTAGTTGCTCATGGGGATTTGATGCCCTTATTGTGGATTATCGTTTGGTATTTTTCTAGTCGCTTGTACAGGACTATGGTGATTTTGTGGTTTATGATTCCATGAGCGTAGGGTAGGTTATCTACTTGTAGTGTCGGGAAGTGGCTTGCAATGAGGTTCAGAGCCCTAAGTGGCTACTAGGGTAACTCATTGTAAGTTATTTAATAAGTGAAAACATTACACTTAATACTGACTTAAATGAACCTAATAAGATAATTGTTTGTTCTCACCAATGCCTCGAGTGCTAGTATAGACTAGGATGGGAGTAGAGAGAATGCTTGGTTGCGGCCTTGCATTCCATAGTATGCCTCGTTAGTACGAGAGGATACTAGTAGCCGCATAGGGATCACTAGGGGGCTGGAGTCTACTGAGAGACTACCGGGGTAAATCTAGCATGATCTGTGCGATGACACTTTCTCACTTACATAGTAGGTTTCCTACATGTCTTTGTTGTGCCTCTGGAATTAGATGTCAGTTTATGTTGGAACCTTTGAGTTAGTATACTTTTAGGATTCCTAGACTTAGAAAGTACTTGTGCTATGTTATTTGATATCCTATTTGGGACTTGAGATTATCTCCTCAGTGCAGTGGGAGTGGGCCATTTAGGTCCCACGCAGTCGGGTGGTAGTGCTTTTTCAATCTTACCATTTGTGATCCATCTAAGACGCCATGGCTAAAGCATTCTTGATGGCATCTATCTGCATTTTGTTCTTGGTTTATGATGGAGGACACATATCCTTATATTGATGATTAGCATATGACAGATGATGTTATTTTCTCATCTTATGCTTTATTTTGCATGATTAGATTTCTTATGCATATGTTGTAGCATGTTAGATTTCTTTTTACATATGATGTAGTATGTTTAGGAGTAACATTCTTACTATGATAATACTGATGATCTCTTCGTTGACTTGGGATGTTAGGCATAGAGGGATGGCTAGGTCCCATGATGGTCTAATGATGCTATTTACAGTTGGGAGGAACTGTGCACTCAGATAATTATGTGTTATGATTTATGGTTATCTTTTACGATGGATGTTATGTCTTTTATGATGATGGATGTATCATGTATGGAATATGGTTTCATTTACTTTATTGCACTTACATCATGGATTAGAATAGGATGATGTACTTTATTTCATACATGTATATTCTTTTATGTCTTTCATACCCTGTGGCATGTATAGTGGATGATTGAGCATTCTAAAATGTAATTTATTAAGGGACATTTTGAATAAAAGTACATTGTTTAAGAACATTGGAATTTCATTATTATTCCATATGGATGTGATATTATATGGAATCAATATTAGTTAATTTAAATGTGATTCAACGTTAAGGGATCCTTAAGGAATGTAACCTATTATGTATGTTTATGTATACTTTCAGTTGAATGTTTTTACTTTCATGTTTCAAAAAAAAAAAAAAAATGCTACCAAACTTAGTGAAACTTTAGGCTAATTCTTTTGGATCCCTTGGTAGGGCATTACAATTCTTTTTAGTTGCTTGTATAGAATTGATGTGAATGATTTGTTTTTCCTAGTCTAACCTTTCAATCAAATATATTTTGATGATTTCTAGTTTCTTGTATAGAAATGAGGTGATTTTAATGGTTTTCTTGTTGTAACCTCTGAGTCATCGATCAAGTATAGAACTAGAAAGACCATAATCATTGATTGATTATTGTGATTGATGATTAGGTGCTTTCAATTTTTTTGTAAAGGACTGAGGGAAATACTTTATTTTATTTATAAGTTCTTTCAAGTTTCTTGTAAAGGACTAAGGTGAAATTTGTGATATTATTAGTTTTACTTTGTATGAGCTTAGGGTAGGTAATCTACGTATATGTTGGGAAGTGGGCTTCCATCGAGGTCAGAGCCATAAAGAGGTTTCCTACGTAACCCATTCTAAGTTTTTTTAATAACTGATGACATTTCATTAAATAAGTGTAAAATGAATATAAGAGTTAGTGTTTTTCATTGCCCATGCATTGAGTGCTAATACAATCTTTGATGGAAATAGAGAAGATGCTTGATTGTGACCTTACTTGGGTGGTATTCCTTGTCTATATGAAAGGATACTAATGCCACATAGAGACACTAGGGGGTCAGAGTTAGAGAGACTACTAAAGGTAACCTTAGAGTTGGTTCATGTGATGACACTCAGCCACTAGCATAGTATATTTCCTATGTTTCTTTTTTTCCTCTTGGATTATATGAGACTAGTGCCTTGGTATCCGTTGAGATTGTTTCCATCAAGTATTTCCTTGACTTAAATGTTATTTAGGACTTGTGAGATGATATCTATTTGTGACTTGAGACTATCTCCTCATTACGATGGGAATGGGGCATTTAGGTTTCATGAGGTCAGGTGGTAGTGTTTCTTATACCATTGCAACAACTGGATGTAATTGCTTGATGTACTTGTACAGTTGTTCCTTTCATTCTGATCTTGTGTTTCTGATTAATGGTTAAATTCTGTTATGCTCTAGTTTATTATCAAAGTTCTTATGAGATGATGTATTTATTTATGATGTATATTCTTTGTGATTTTCATACCTTGTGACTTGTATATTGGATGATTATCCATTTGAGTTATGCCAAGTGGCATCTTATATAATTGTATATTATTTAATTAGAATCATACGTGTGATTATTCCATGATGTGGATTTTGGTTATGTGATAGATATAATATTAATAGACTTATACATGTGATTCAACATCATGAAACCCTTAAGAGATGTAATTTATTTTATGGATTTTTTTTTATGCATGAGAGTTATTGCTTTCACTAGATTATTTGTTAATGTTATTATCTTCTTCTTTTTTAGGTTTGGAAAACTTAGTGAAACTTTAGGTTAATTTTGTTTGGGTTTCGTAGTAGGGTGTTACATCCAGTATTACAGCCTGAGTTTCTACACTAGGAGCTCTGGGTGTATTGGAATGCCACTAGATGACAACTAGTTAAACTAAAGTGAAACTTAAACATTTTATGTATCTATTGTAACTTCAACACTTTTAACTTCATATTAGATTACTTGAAAACATAGAAGAAGATTAAAATTGAATAATTCCTTAGTTGGATTTTAGACATGCTTTCTTATGATTGTGCTTTAAGGTGGTCTAGTTTTGTAGACTTTATGAGATATTTTTTTTGTGTTCTTGCTTGATTGTTGAAGGAGGATGGTGTCTAAACTAGATCCATTATTAGGTTTCATAGTCCAGGAAGAAGTAGTGGTCATCTAGGAGAGGTACACATGATAGTCCTCCTTTGATTTATAGAGAGAGTCCTATTCAAGAAGAAATTAGAGAGGAGAGCCATTGAGAGGAGCATGCTAAGGAAGAGGGGACTATTTTGAGACAGATGATGAGGATGATCTTAGAGCATGTACCTCCCCATAGGGGTTCTCATTAGGAGGAACTACATAATTTTGGGAATGAGGTGACATGGAGGTCTAGGAGTCCTTAGTGATACCACTATTGCGATAGATAGAGGTCAGCTAGGGCCACTCAAATGAAGGGCCTATAGAGGTCAAAGACCAAACCCTTCAATGGGCTTCATGCATGATATGTGGCAAAGTAGTGGTTTCTTCCATTATATTTTTTTGATGCAAGACTTTGACTCTAATGTCAAAGAAAGGGATGCCATCACCCACCTAGACCTCTTCGTAGCTACATGACGGAACATTGAGGATAAGGAACTGGGGGTGAACATGAATACTGTTACATGGGAGTTATTCCTTTAGAAATTCTTTGAATGGTTCCTACTAGAGGAATGACACCAATAGAGGGGAAATGAGTTCCATATTTTAAAGTAGTATATTATGACTATTGTAGAGTATGAACATAAATTTTGTGAGCTCATGCCTTATGTAGGAACCATTGATAGTTCATAACTGATGGTTTAACACTTCATTTAGGGTCTGAACAACTACCTCATTGGGGGTGTAAAGTATTTCAAACCTAAAACCCTCAATGATGTGGTACATCAGGATATACTTGTAGAGATAAATGTTACTTTGGGACATGGTGGCTTTTTCAAGGCACCTATAGCATTAGCGTCCAAAGATAATTGGGGAGTGGGTAGTAGTAGGAAACCTCCTTCTTCTAGAGGCAATCAAAATTAGTAGCAATAGGGAGGATCCTATCCTTCAACATAGAGTGGTGGGGGTGATTCACACTCTAGGGATTCACAATACTCTCAATGCGATAGGCATAGCTAGTATGACCAGCCATCATAGAGTACTCATTCTTTTTCTAGTGGGGGTAGTTTTCAACAGTCTAGTGAACCTAGAGTGTAGATGAGTTTTGGTAGAGAATATTTTTCATGTAGACAATGTGGGCATAATTTGTCCCATTATCCTCAATAGAAACCATTGTTCTCAAATCAGAGATGTACAACATCATAACCATTGGTTGGAGACATTGGTAGATCATAGAGGGTGTTCTCAATGGATTCTTATCCTCCTACAAGGAGGAAGGTTCCAATGGGACCCACACAATGAGTGATAGGGTTTTATCATTCTTGTAGGCTTCTAGAGGTAAGCCTAAGTTTGGTGGGTGGATGTAATGCCTACCCCTAGTTTAGTTTTCATGTGGAATTTTTGGATTCTTTTAGGCTAGTTTTATGATAATGTTAAATTACAATTAGTTGTACTTTGTTACTGGATTTTATTATATGTGATGAGATAGTTTTTCATTAGTGATTTTATGTATTCATGGTTATTTTGATGATGATACATGTATTTCTATGTAGTGATTTCAATTATTTCATGATGATGGTTAGATGGATAATTTTATGCACTTTTTATGGATACTTACCCCATACTTGCATGTAGATGGTGTACTTTTATGTTTTATTTTATGTTTCATATTTTTGATGTGGTTGAGGGAGGGAGTCATATTTGGCTACTAGTCAAGATCTATGTAAGGTCCCTCCTCGCATGTATTTTTTGAAATATTGATTTCTCCAAAAAAGCCACATAGGAGATGTGAATGGATATGAAGTAATGTTGTATGTGTTAGATGTCCTAATGGATATTGAGATTAGATGATACATTTATGTTTTAAATACTCAGTGATTTGAGAAACACTACATCATCTTGATTGTTTAAACATTAAAATTTCACTAATGATGATACGAGGTGTTTTCACTTGATGATGAGGGTATTGATTGTGGTACCTTGATGATTAGGTTCTATGCATTCAGATAGTTTAGTGTGCCCTATTTACAATGTTTATGATGTCTAAATATATGCAAGCCTAACGATGATTATTCTAGTATTTTAATTTGAATTAATGAATAAGTTATGTTATATTGATTATGTAATTACTGATGATTAAATGTGAGCAGAAATAAACTAAATAGTTAATTATATGAACGATTTATGTTTTGATTTATACGATTATCCAAATAAGTTTTAAATATATGCATGTGATTTTCTTGAGCTACTGATGTGTGAAATGAGTGTGCAGGATTTATTAGCTAGGAAATCTAATGGAGAATCAGAACTAGACCCTATGTACCATTTGTGGAAACCAGGGTTCAGTCTAATAAAAGATGCAGATCCCATTGTTCATATTTTATTTATATTGTGAATTGAATGAATGTATTAGTTTGTAACCATTAAGTGTTAATGTTTTGTAAACAATGATTTTATAGTGTCACTTGACACTCATGACTCATATATACATTCTAACTTAATAGTTAGGGTTAACAAAGTAACTTAAATATTTAAGTTTGACTAGGTTCGTTATCTTTTTACTAATTAGTTAGTAATCAAGATTAATTACCCTAATAAGGATTAGTGATTAATTTGCATTTTTTAGGGTTGTTAGGAAGTCTAAATTTTAAAGCTTTTTGTTAGGTCCTTAAATATTCCTAGAAGCCACAAGTTATGAAAACTAAGTACTTAATGGGTATGGGTATGGGTTCGGGGCATTTTCCACCCCCTAGCCCCTTTTGTTGACTTTTATGGTCACCCAAATATCTCATTTTTTCTTTATTACAAAAATTGAATGTTTCACCATGATATAGATGAGTTAAACTCCACCTTAACATTAGCCTTATGAAAATTTGAGTTAGAAGACTCTAGAACCTTTAGGCAAGTGGGGGAGTTATTGCATTTTAGAGTTGGTTGAGTCAATATCCTATTTAGAGGCAAATTTGAGAGAGAATGAGTGTTCACCCAACCTCAAGTTTTAGAGAGCAATTTAGGATTGAAGGAGAAGGAGAAGGAAGGGAAGCTCACCTCAAATTGTTCAATTGTCATAACCTTATTGTGAAGATAGGAACCCTTCAAACACTTTTGGTTTATGTTGATTTTCATCCTTAAGTCATTTTTTTTTTGCATATGTATGTTCATGTGTTTGTTGAATATGTTTGGGATGGATTGAAATGGGTTTTCTTAAATGTCTTTCTTCGTATTTTACATTTGATTTTTGAAGGGATTGTATAGGTTGTATTGGCATTACTCACCCTTGGATAGGGAAAAATTGGCCATGCACAGGAGGAGGTCTTTAGTTGGAGTCCAACAATGTAGAGTCTCTTCTCAAGATGAGGAGAGGGATAGAGTAGGGTGTTATGGACCCCTACTCATCAGCACAAACTGTGTTTTGAGTTTTAGAATTTAAGAAATGGAAGAATGGAAGTTCTTGTGATTATAGCCTCCAAAGGGAACTTGTTATGGTGTTGTGGCCGACGTCTCTTTTTGGAAAAATTCACCTTGTCCCTAGTCTAGTTCAATAATGAAGCATTGTGCAAACCTAGATGGGAGTGAATGTTTGAAATTGTCTTCATATTAAGATTGGTTGTCTCCCGGTCATTTTTTGTTCTCTCCATGATCATCTTGATCTGTAGCAGACTTCATAATTGTTTCCCTGTTGTGGAGCCAAGAAGGAAATTCAAAAATGTTATTGAAATTCAATTATGTTGACAGATTTCTCCTTAGGATATTAATCCTGTGTAAAAATGTTATATTTAAACTTATTTTTGAAATGGCCACAATGTTGGGTTTCCTTCCTAGTTCTTTCTCGGCAGAGCCTTTGAATCGGGTGGTTCAATAAAATAAATGAGAAATGGCTAGACCGCATACATTGATAAAAGAATTGAGTAATATTCTTGCATATGATATTTCTGATATTTCCATTTTTTTCCATATGTTTACTTTAAATTAGATGTGATGATGTTTAACCTTACTATGGCATTATATACTTTGAAATTACATTCACTTGATTAATATTAATTGGATAAAATGATGAAATATAATTATGCAATTATAAGTTCAAAATATGTTAAAACAAATTTAGTGTTATGATTGGGACTTCAAATTATTTTGCATTATTATTAGGAGATAAAATAAACTTACATTATTGTTTAAACAAATTATTAAACCTAGTGCTATAATCAATGCTAGAAAGAAAAATTGACTCCCCTTCTCATACAAATAGAAATTGCATTAAAAATCTATACTTAGAAATAAAATGGACTTGAGAAAAAAAAAAGCATATATATAGTCCCCCTCGTCTTTGAAAATATAAACTCTATTCTAAATCTATACTTAGAAGAAAAAAATATGGTCTTAAAAAAAAATATCCCCTAGAGCAAATATGCTCTCTAGAATTTGTATGAGAGAAAATAATTCCCCTTTCTGGAATAGAGCATAACATAAAGATTCCATTAATATTCTTATTTGTGTATATTTAATACTATATATTTAAATAAAAGAAGAGAATGGAAAATAAAGTAAAATTTATTAATACATATCATAAATATCCTAAATATCCTATCCTATCCTAAAAGACATGACTACTAAACTTTATACTTTATGAGCCCTACCCTCCTTTGTTGACTTTACATTGGAGATGACATCACAACTTTTTCCCTTACCCAAAAGTAGTAAGTTTTATTATTTTATTTTTTGTTAAAATTTTATATTAGGTGTTAGGATATTATTGGTGTGTTGTTTAGTTTATTTTATTTCTTTATTTTGTTAGTGTAGTTAAAGTTAGTAATGTTAGATGTTAGAAAATTAGTTAGTATTATTATTTGTTTAAATATTTAGTTAAAGTTTATTTTAGGCATTGATATATGTTTTAAAGTTAGTAAAGGTTAGTTTTATTTTGTGTTAAGTTATTTTAATTACTTTAGATTATAGCTGAATTGTTTGTTTTAGTTTAAATAAAGTTTTTTCAATTTATAGATTTATCATAAAGGTATTTAATTTGTTAAATGCTAGGATATTATTTAAGATTAGATTAGTTATTTTATTTTTATTGTAATATTTTGATTAGTTAGATTTAGATTTGTTAATTTGTTACTAAAGTAATTTAATTATGTTTTTTATTAAGTTAAGCAGGAAGAGGGTTTTGGCCCGTGGTACAAACAACTCGCACTATACTGCTAAACGTGATTAATAGTCTCAAGTTCCAAATCCAAGATCACCAAGGATCTACCATATTAACTTACCTCCATCAATGATAGAGGTCAAAGAATAACACACCTTGGGACAAGCCCCTAGACAGCTGTGAAACAAAACCAAAAACAAGAACCAAGCACTTGGATAAGCCCTTTAAAACTTCCATCATTCATCCAAACACAAAAACCAATGGTTTGGAAGCACCCTTTAAAACTTCTAGCATACCTCCAAACATAGGACAACCAGGACCAGGAAGTACTAGGTCCTTTTAACATCAGCACATGAACAACAAAATAAGGCAGCAAGCTGCCTACCTTTTCTTCTCTGAATAAGAGATCCAGACCCAGCTTGGTCCAATTCTTAGGCCAGCACCTTCAAAGGTCTTCCAACTCATAGCAGTCTCTTTTCCCACCTCAATAGTGAAAGGGTCCCCCACAGCAGAAGCACGACTATGGAAGATCAAAAAAACAAATTTGGGAAGATGGAACCTCCAACCCCCCCCCACCTATCAGTAGCAGTAACCAAGAAATTGTCCCTCTCACTAGGAGTCTCCCACAACTCACACCAGATCTCCACCTCAATAAGAGATATCTTCACCTCCATAGAAGTCATGCAAGAAGGAGCAGAGAAACGAATCCATGCCCACCACCACTGTAAGAACATTTTTTTCATAATGAGAGGACAAAGGGGAGTCCTCCAACCAACAGTCCAAATATCAAGGTTAGGAAGATGGAACCACCAACCCTCCAACCTATCAAAAGTAGTAGCCTTGACAATGTCTCCCTCACTAGAAGTCACCTTCACCCACAACAACTCACAAAATATCTCCACCTCAATAGGAGATAGCTTCACCTTCATAGAAGCCTTGCGAGATGGAGTAGAGACAAAAAACCAAGCCCACCACCTCTGTAACCATATTTTGTTCATAGTGAGAGGACAAAGAATAGCCTTCCTAGCCAAGAACTAACCACCCACTAGTGGTGGAACCCAAGCATGGTTAACCAGCATTAGGACACAAGAGCCTAATGCATGAAACCGGTAGTGTCCAAGAGAAGCCAGCCGCATAAGCCTCCACAACCTAAGATTGCCCCAACAATAGTAACTTTTCCTGATATCCAGAAAGTGGAGGGGGAGAGGAAACCTTCCAACCCAACCATTACCAGCCAAACAACAAGGAGAGTCATGCAGATAGTAAATCTCCACATTAGCACTTGGGAAGACAAAGGATCTAAAACCCTTGATCCAAAAAAAGTCATTCCAAAGTAATTTAATTATGTTGTTAATTAGTGTTTTGTTTAATTAACATTACATTGGTTAAGTTAATATTATTTTGAAATAGTTTTAGTTTTAATTTATGTTCTAGTAGTTGGTTACTTTGTAAATTTAGCATATGGTTGTTTAACATGTGTAATATTTTACAAGTAGGTAAAATTAATATTATTTTAGATTAATTGAAATTTAAGATTAAATATATATTATTATTGCCATGAAAGATTTAATTTGTATTAGTGACTTTTTAAAAGCAATTGATAACATAAATCTTATTAAAGTTATTTTACCAAAAATTAAGATTAATTTTGAAAAGGTGAGCTAGTATGCTTAAATCATATATAATTTGAAAGTATAATGCTTAGACCTTTTAATTAATTGTATTGGATTGTGTATGTTAAATAATCAATTAAATAAAGAATGTTTAAATATAACAAATTATTCCTATATGATAGTTATAAACTAAAATGAAATGTCAAGGTATTGTTAGAGGAACTTATATTCACCCTTCAACATACCTATAGTGTAACTTATGAAACACACACACACACACACACACACACACACACATTTTATCAAAACCATTTGAGTCATGTATGTCATAGTCAAGTATATATCAAACTTAGTAGATTAATTGATTTAAAAAAAATAATTGTGTGTTTTTGCATCGATATTTTTGGCATGACAATCTACATGATGCACCACTCCCCACCATTTCATGTTTAGTTGAGATTTATATGTATATATACATTTTCAAGTTTTATGCAAACTGGAGATACTAGACATCAACTTCCTTGAATTTTGAGGATGAGCATTCCCTATCATAGTATCTCAATGGTAAAAGAGGGGAGATAGTTCTTCAATTCAAATCCTAACCCTAACCAACGATCCTAGAAGGTAGGAAAAGTACCTGAGTTACTAACCCTTTTGAATTTATCAAGTGACATAAATTCATGATTTTGAACTTTGAGTTTGATTTAGTACTCTATCATTTATAATGGGTTTTCTAATTTAGTTTTATTTGTCTCTTGCAATTTTCAGTTAAAATTAAATCAAATTAAGAGAGAATTAAATGGTTCAATTTAACAAAAAAAATTAAGGAAATAATCAATATTTAATTATATTAAATTAATTGAGAAATTAATTAAATAGAAAAATTAAATTTAAAATATTTAATCAAAGTTCTAATTTGGGCATAATTATATTTATTTAATTTAATAATAATTTATTAAAGAGTTTCATTTTTATAATAAACTCTAAATATATATATATATATTTTGGCAAAAGTGGAGGAGCCACTGTCTATGTGTGTGTGTGTGTGTGTGTGTGTGTGTGTGTGTGTGTGTGTGTGTGTGTGTGTGTGTGTGTGTGTGTGTGTGTGTGTGTGTCTAATAAAACTAGTTTAGGAACTCAACTAGGAAATAACCAGAAGGAAAACCTAGTATCGTCGCAATATATAAAAATAGCTAACATTGATATATACAACCTTTTTATATCGATGAACAAAACTCATATCATCCAAAATTCAAAATTTGTCAAATTTTACACTGTCGTCACATAGCAGGCATGATGATCTCAAATTTAGTCAGGATTTTCAAGAATTAATATAACATTCCTAAAGTATGGAAAATAGCCCAAAAGAAAATAGAAATAAACTTCTATGCTATCTTACTACCATATCCTTGCTTGAAGCACCCATACCTAGAGTGGATGCCAAACTAGGATTGACAGAGAAGCCCTATCCAAGATTTGAACATGTTATAGGAGCAAACTCCGATCCTGAGCTCAGGCCCTTAGCAACAACATTTGAAATGCTAGTGGAAATTCCCATGGAAGATGGCACACTCGAAACATTTTCTTTCATGGCATCAAAGTGAGGTAGCCAAGGAGTTTCTTGTGAGACATGGTGGACAAAACCAAAAGCATTAAGAGCTGAAGTTGACCAACCTCTTGGTTCACTAACTGACTAAGTTGGGGCAGAAAAATGTGTCTTTACAAATTTTACTCATGCTTCAGAAACTAGAATACCCAAAATATCAATAAGAACAATTCCTACTTTCTTCACCTCCTTTGTCAGCTGATAACCCAGAGCATGTGCCGTGAATTGTAGGGTCTTAGTCAGGAACTAAGGATTATGCTTTTCAAAGGGTTTTTACAACAGTTAAAATGTCATCATAGCCTCACAGTTCTTCATAAGCATGGTTCTTGAGAAGATTCCACCTACCAAGGCATTTCTGAACCACAGATCATAGCTGTGCATCGCCCTTTTCAACTTTTTTTTAGTACAGTATTCTGGTTAGACCACCTTGATAGCAATAATTTCTAATCTTGATGTTGACTATAGAAGATCCATGGCATTAGATAGGAATATGGAAACTAAAGTTGAAGGAAATAACACATTTCTTGTGGATACAGAAAAGAGATCCTCCCCAATTATGGTTCAAATTGCTCAGTGAATGTTGGAGTAGTGTAAAATGAACATAGTGTTGAAGACCGCATCATGTAGAGGATGAAAAATTGTTTTTTCCTCCAAAATTCATTGAAGTTTTATTTTGGAGTTTTTAGGAAAAATGTAGGTATGAAATTGGTGATAGGAATCACATTTGATGCATGATTCTTGTGGAAGCAACATTGTGAAGGCAATTTAGATGGTAAGAATAGAAAACCAAAAAGATGAAAACTTAAGAAGAGGTCAATTTATTAAATCAAAATCCAATTGAAATTTGTGTAGGGAAAAGTACAAAGCTAACACCCCCAAAATTTATGAATAAGAAAATTGATCTACTGCCATATGTATTTGAGTTTACTCTTGCCATGTACAAAGTACCACACATCCAAATTTAAGTAAAATCGTACTTCAAGTGACATCAGCCAACAAGATTTTGCTAAATGAGGGAGATTTAACATGATTTTACCATAATCTCGTACATGGTGGTTTGATTTATAAAGACACCATTTAATGTTCGGTACCCAATTTGAAAAATGCTCAAATACCATTGAGTGGTGTTAGACTACCCATGAGTGCTCGGTTATAACTGTGGTCAAGTAGCTTGGCATGAGTCATTTCCTTCTTAGCTCAACTATCACACATGCAACTTGGTCATTATACCTATGAGTACTCAATAATAACAATACCTGAGCTGCTTAGCATGAGTCTCTTCCTTCTGTGCCTCAGCATATGTAGACCACTTGGCACATGAAACACACTCGGCACCTATAGTTAGTGGTGAGCTCAACATTACTTGGCACATAAGGCATTCTGGCTTGCACATCCTGAGTTGTGAGTCAGCATAAATGTATCACTTGCGACATGTAACACACTTGGTACATAGAAACACTAGCTTTCTCAGTATAAAGATCACTCAGCACATATAACACACTTGGCACCTAAAGTCACTAGCTAGTATGACACAAGTGGCATCAACTGTGACTTGACATGTATAAATCACTCGGCACATGTAACACACTCAGCACCTAAAGTTGCCAGTTAACTCAACATCAATTGTGACTCAGCGCATATAAATTACTCAGCACATGTAGCATGCTTGGCACCTAATTTCACTTAGTACCTATAAGGAATTTTGGCTCAGCACCTAAAGTCACTCAGCACCAACAAGAAATTCTAGCTCGGTGCATACTTTGTACTCAACTTCTATAGGTCATTATCCATTAGCTCCTACAAGTCCTTATAATGCTCCATTACTTGGCACATGTAGCATTCTTGGCACCTGAAGTCACTTGGCACCTCTAAGGAATTCTTTCTCAGCACCTTTAAGAAATTTTGGTTGGGCACCTAAAGTCACTCAACACCAATAAGAGATTCTAGCTTGGTGCATACATTGTACTTAGCTACTATAGGTTATTAACCATTAGCTCCTGCAAGTCCTTATGATGCTCCATGAACACAGAAGGATTTACTATAAAAGTTGTAATCCCATTACAACCTAAGTTGGAGAGATAATCTTCCATTCTATTACCCTCTCTGTATGTATGTGAAACTCTGACATCTTTAAATTGATCAGTGATATTCCAAATTTGCTAGAGCACATATTTAAGTTTCCAAGATGACAGTTGTCTCTTAATACAGGCTGAGATTATAACTTGAGAGTCGCCTTCAATCTACACTTGACAGAACTTCCCTGTCTTTGCTAGAATTAGTCCTTAGAGAAATAACTCAGCCTCGGCCATATTGTTAGTTCCTATACATAGGGGTGCCATTGTAATTGCCAGGAAATTTCCAATGTAGTCTCTAATGCAAGCTCCCAAGCCTGATTGTCCTGGATTACCTCTAGAAGCTACATCAAAGTTGAGTTTGACAAAGCTAGGCATAGGTGGTTGTCATTTGACTATAGATCTATTTGTAGGAGTGTGCAACTTTGAAGGAGTTCCAGTTCCAAATGGAATGAAAATTGATTTCCATTCTTGAATGATACTTATTATATTTGCATCTATTAACACTTGCATTAGTAACTTTTGAGATTGATTTTTCAATGATTTGGAACACACTCTCTAAGGATGATACTTCTTTTCAAAAAATCCTCTTGTTTCTTTCCCACCAGATAGCCCAAATTACTAGTGCAGGTGTACATTTCTAGATTCCTAAAAAGAGTGCATTGGGGTAAAAAATTGGCCAAGCCTAAAAAATATCCCAAATATTATTTTGTAGTGGGGTATAAAAATTTAATTTATTTAATAAAAACATCCTGTATTGGTATGCAAATTGACAACTTGTAAACAAGTGGTCAATTGATTCATCTTCCTTACCACATAAAACACACTTGAAAGGAGAGGCAATACTCATCCTAGCCAATCCATCACTTGTTAGAATTATGTGCTTAATTGCTAGCCACGGAAAGCACCTAGCCTTGGGTAGCATTACTTTATTCCAGTAGAACATGAATTCTTGAGAAGGTGTTTTTTCTGATTCCTGGAGGAGTTTGTAACCTTCCTTGATTGAATAGTTATCATTTTTGGCTAGAATCCACATTAGTCAATCCTTAGCCTTTGATACAAATTCCTGTCTATCTAAGAAGATAGATTGAAGTTGATATTTGTATTGAGAATCTAAAGGGAGTTGGTATGGATCTTTCCATATTACTTTCCTTGAGAAAATGCAAATTGCATCCATAAATTGAATAACAAGGTTGCTCGATTCTTCTTTTGTAACTAAAACAATATTTTGTATATTTGGCATTCTATTTAATGGAGGATGTCTATTCCATGAGTCACCCTAGAAGTTGATCTTTTCCACACAATTTAATTCATAGGAAATTTAATTAAGCACAACATCTCTGGATGCAATCATGAAATCCCAAATGATTGATCCCTTAGGAGGATCCAATAAAGAGAATATTCTATGTGGCTCGTTGTTGTCTAGATATTTCTATTGCATAATTTAACACCAAACTAATTGTGATTTAGTGTACATCTTCCAAGCCAGCTTACCACCAAACAATTTGTTCCTTGTTGTCAAATCATGAATACCCTCTGCACCTAAAGTAGGATGAAATGCCATATTTTGGAGAGAAATATGTGGAATTTTCTTTTCATTAGTCAAATTTATCGACCATAGAAAACCCTTAATAAGTTTTTGAATTTGTGAAACAACAGAAGATGGTTCTTGCATGACAGCCATATAGTAATTAGGTATTGCAGAAAGGACTGACTTAATGAGCAATATTCTACTAGATAATGATAGCCATCTAAATTTCAAAGAGGCAATATATATTAGTAGACAAGAAGTATAACAAGACTTTCCCACCAAGACTTTATTAAAATATTTATTAAATAATAATGTAGGTATAAATATTTATTAATTATGCAGGTATAAATTATCACAAGACTTTCCCACCAGATAGCCGAAATTACTAATACAAGTAGACCAGAGCTGTTATGCAACTTGTGATTGCTTACAACAATGCCCAAATTCTTCAATAGTCATCTCCCTTTGGGAAAAGTGCCATGTGAGCTGAAGGACTTTGATTGTGGGCCCCACCAAAAGGATTGGTTTTTCAATTATTATTTTATTTAGTCTTAAATGAATTAAATTTTATTATATAGTTTTTAATATATTTATTATTATTATTAATAAATTAATGAATATAATTTTATTAATTATTCAATAGATATTTTTACAATAATGTGATAATTATTAATTAAATTATATATATATATATATATAGGCAATGGTAGGAAAGAATGGAGAAGAAAACCTCTTGTCTTACCCAGGACCATAGTCCTATATTATTACAAAAGTAAAAGGGGCATACCCCAGTTTACAGAATCTCATTTTTAAAACTATTTAATATTGTTTAGTTATATTTCACATATTACAACCTTCCTCTTTTGGTATTACAAAGAGAAGAATTCAGAGGAGGGATCAAGAAGAAAATCGAGCAACTTGCACTTCAGAAATCTACAAATGAGAGGTGGGGAGAACAAAAGGAGATGTAAAAAAAAGACCTATCAATGTCCTACAAGAAAAAAATTCTACTTTCGTTCTAAGGAAAGTTAGATATAAAATAAAATCATAGCTTTCCTTTGATTTAATGTCAAAAATAGATAGATTACATATGAAAAATGTGTATTTATTAAGGAACTTGAACTAAAAGTGTCAACATGAATAAATAAAAGGAGTAGGGGGATAAATGAAGAGTTTAGACCTGTGAATACCTTGATGATATTTAACCACTCCTCTATTGCATAAATAGATTAGATCCTACCAAACAATGACTTATCTCACTAGTCAAATAGTAATATCATCTCCTTCCATACCGTTATTTTCCAAGAGATATGCTTTCTTATTTCCTTCTTTGTAAATATGTTGAATTTTAGTGTCTTCTAGTAAATGTAAAATTTTTAATACCTCTTATAGTTTTGAGTTAAGAACCCAATTATGAGTTTCCCTTTTCCTTAAAGCATTAGGTATAATTTGGGAGTCTCCCTCTATAATAAGTTTCTTAATCCCTAAATTTAAACTTAGTCAAAGCCCTTCTTGGACAGCTTCTAACTCTCTGAAATTATTAGTAATGATACTCCTTGGTTTGGCCATTTTAATGACCCATTTACTAGAGTTTGAATTGATTATGTATCATATTCCATCTTTTCTACTATTTCCCCTTGAATATCCATTAGAAGTTAATTTATAAAATTCCTTTCAAGGAGGCTCCCATTCGCACTCCATTCTTGCTCTAGGGTTTTGATTCTTATAAATTTGTGGTTGATTACTTAGTTTTTTCCAATTTATCTTCATTTCACCATCCCAATTGGTAAAGGTTCCTTCCTCTATCTCTATTCTTTGTAGATAATTATTCATGAATTAAGTAATACATCCTTCAACTTAGCTGAGAAGAGAAGATGAATCAATTCTTGATTACAAAATATATGTTTGTCCATTTCTTTCCAAATCTCCCACATAAGGATAGAAGGAGAAATATTCCAAATTTTCCCATATGTTTGAAAAGATCTACCTTTAGCTCAACCTAAGAGTAAACATTCTAGATTCCTAGGAAGTAGAGATGTCCAATTCAGTTTTTGTTAGAGCCAATCCCAACATCCTTTTCTATAAGGACACTAGAATAAAAAATGCTCTATGTCCTCATTATCTTCTTTACATAGATAAAACCTAGAAGGGTCTTCAATTCCTGTGTTTCTAAGTTTTTCTATTGTTAGAATCCTTTTTTGAATTGCTACCCACAGAAAGATTCCTTCTTTTGCTAAGCATGTTGGATCCTGACATAATTTTGTAGGCATATTTATAGCTTCTAATCTTTGAGAGTGCATTATTAGGTTATATCTAAAATTAACATTGTATCTATAATCTTTAGAGGCTCCCCATATGAGTTTGTCTCTTCATTCTTTATGATTTACCCTTCTAATTTTAAGAATCTAGTCTAACATCTCTTCACCTTCTAGATCCAATCCTAAATTCTCCAATGATTTCCATTACAAACTCTTTGTTTCATTTTGTTCCCTAATTTGTCTTTAGTTGTTTACTTTATTACCCCATAAACTTATTAGTGTATTTTTAAACATTTACTACAATGTTTAAGAAATCTATTGATGTACGACCATAACATGAATCTTCCCAAAATAGAGCTTGCTCTCCTAATCCAATATCCCAAGTAAAATATCTACTAATTAGTGATTGACACTTGACTATAAACTTTAAACTTTTAAATCCTTTAGGAATGTTGCACATTCTAAAGATGGATGTGGGATCACCTTCATTAAGGTACTTCTTATATAATATTTTACCCAAAATTTTCTCCTATTCCTGATAGATATGTCATAATAGTTTTTCTCTTAATTCTTCATTTTTCTAGTTGAGGTTTTTAATCCCTAGTCCCCCCAAGTCTTTTGGGTTACATATATTTTACCATTTAATTAGGCCCATTTTCTTTTTGTCATCTATATCATTCTAGAAGAGGAGATATTTTTATTAACCTTTTTAGATAAAAGGAAGAGAAGAGATTTTATAAGTAGGAATCATTGATAGAATGACTTTAATTTTTGTTTCTTATATAGCCAAGTAGTTAACCACTTACCTTTCCAACAACCTTTTTTCTTATAAATTCTTTTTAAAATATTGTTCCACCATTTGTTATGTCTAGTTCCTTTCTTTAATTCTATTCCTAACTATTTACATGGAAATATTCCTTTTTTATATCCCATAATGTTGTATATCTGATATTCTATATCAGGTTTAGTGTTTAAAAACAATATCTCAAACTTTTCTGCATTCACTTTTTTACCTGATGCTTCCATATATTGGCAAATATTCTTTATAAAATTTTGAGCCTCTACCATAGAGCTCTCTCTAGGTAATATTGTGTCATCAACAAACTATTGATGAGTGATGTTTTGGATACTCTCTGTAATGGTTTTACCTTTAATGTTCCCTTCTAGTTGAGCTTTAATAATTATTCTCCCAAATGCTTTTGCCATAATGATAAACAAAAATGATGATATTAGGTCTCCTTGTCTAATACACCTAGCTGTATTGAAATTTTTTTATGGGGTTACATCCACAATAAGTGATATTTTAGGAGTTGATATGCAATTAAAGATTATATTGATCAATTGACAAGAGAAACCAAAGGCTTCTAATACTTTGCATAAGAATCTCAAGTCTACCACATCATATGTGCTCTAATTTAGGATTTATAAGTTTTAGGACTTAATCCCAACAATCAGATATACTTTCCTGATCCATGTCGTAAATGCGTGGGTATGTATTTAAAACTATTGAAATTACAAGAAGATTAAAGTATAAACACTTAATTTAACAATGTGTTTAATTACATAAAATACACAAATTCAAAGAACTGAGAGAATAAGAAAGAGAATAAAGAGACACAAAAAATTTGATATGCAGTTCATCCAAGTAGGACTACGTCTCCAGGTCTACTTCTCAAATAGGGGACCACTCTGTTAAATCTGCCAAGAAAAATTACTTTCTTACAAATTTCAAGATCCAAGCCTTCACAATCTCTTTCTTCTTTTACAATTTTTAGTGTAGAATAACACCTTGTAAAATCTCTCCTAATAATTCAATAATTCCCTCCTCTTAATCTCTCAAAATAAATTTTTTCTCCCAAAGATTAATTTCCCACAAGAAGTGCTTCTCCCAAGTCTAATTGTCTCCTAAAGAAGAGTAACTCCCCTTTTATACATAAAACTTAGTCATATTTGGTGTAAAACTAAATAACCACATAATAACCATTTTTGCATTTTAACATAACAAATTAACAAATCTAAAACCATATGAAAACCATTTTTTGGCTCTTGTAAATTATAAGCTAGATAAAATAAACAAATCCCTTTTGGATTGGTAAGTTTAGGATATTGATTTAATTATTTGTTTATATTTTGAGGAGATTTTCTATTAAATTTTATCATTTTTTTCGGAAATAAAGTACATGTCAACCATTTAATTAAATAAAAAAATGGTGTAGCAGTAAGTAAACTTAGGGTGATATTTCTATTTTTCCACATTAGCATGGTGACTAGATTTATGATGTCATCAAAATTACTTTTTGTCTTGAAAACTTCAAGTTGTCATAACTTTTTCATATGACCTCCATTTTTGACGAAAAAACACCATTGGAAAGCTTTTGATGAGCTCTTTCATTTGAAATTCATTGTTGACCACTTTTGAGATGATTATTTTTTCATCTTTTTATGGCCTTTGATCCTAGTTTGACCAAACCTTGACTAGTCATAACTTTGTGATCTAAACTCCAATCTTGCCTATTCAAGTTGTGTTGGAGTCAGAATTGTGTGGACTTCAACATGGTACTGATTATTGGAGTTTTGGAGATACTTCAAATTTTAGTAAAAATATCCTCCATATCAATATGCTTTTTGTATGTCCAAATTCATGAACATACTATCCTCTTTGTTCTTGGTGGTTGAATGAATAGTTTCTTGAATGATGATTTCTCCATCTAGAATAGATCTATCTCGAACAAATCTAGTTTGTTCCTTTTAGATGAGTTTGGGTAGAAACAATTTGAGACGATTAGCTGAAGCTTTTGAGTAGATTTTATATATGGTGTTGGATAATGCTATAGGTCTATAATCCCCTGGTACTTCAATAGAGGCTTTTCTAGGGATAAGTGTTAAAAATGTATGATCCACTATTTTGTATTGCTTCTATTGCTTTCCATAAGTTTGTTCCTATTATATACTAGCACTTTTGATAAAAGAAATCCTAAAAACCATTAGGCCTTTGTGATTTGTCTAGATTCATTCTAAATAGTGTTGTTTTGACCTCCTCTAGAGTTATAGGTCTATTAAATAGTTTGTTTTCTTCCATCGTGACTAACTTTGGAATGCTTCTTAACATTTTCCTTTGTGCCATTAATTTAGAATAGGAAAAATTGTTTAGGATATTTTGAAAATAATCCAACAAAAATTCTACGATATTTTTTGGTTTTTTAGTTATATTTCCTACTCCATCCTTAATTTTTGAAATTTTATTTATTGATCTACTAAGAATAGTATTGTTGTGAAAATATTTAGTGTTTTGGTTTCCTTCTACTAACCATGTTTCTCATGATTTCCACCTCCAAATTATCTCTTTCTTTGCTATAATATCCTCTTATTTCACAAGAAGTTCCTTTTCTTTTAGATATCTTTCATTTTTGAAGTACTTGATTGTAGCCGAAAAGATGGGGGCTAACCATACAATACAAAAATGTTGAGAATTTAGCCAGAGGTTATCTCCTAGATGTCTAACCTATACCAACTTTAAACATCAAAAACCATAAAATATTAAGAGGTTAATTTTCCTTATTCATAGTCCTTAAACTACTATGCATAAGAGACTAAATAATAAACTAGTAGCATTTAAAGACATCACTTCTATCGGTCCACTTAATCAAGATAGTTCAAAAAACCTCATGGGGTGGAAAGTTCATAGACATAATTATAAAAAAAGAAATAAAATACAACAAAACTTGGGCTAGATGCCCTCTCCCTTCTCTCGGTTATCATTCTTCTGCTGCTTAGGAGGTTCCCCTACTGCATCCTCCTCCTCTACTTTCATTGGTTTGTCCAGGATGGCCTTTATTGAATCCTTAGCCAAGAGCCCATATATGAATTGGGTTGTCTTAGTAGTCTATCCCAGGACCTATTCCTCTTTGTTAGCCTATAAGAAGTAGAGGGTTGTGGCCATGGAGTGCATAACCTTGGTAGAGAACTCATCTAGGGTTTTGAACCTATGGCAGATAATGGTATGGTTATCTGCCAAGTCCCTCATATCCTTCTCAAGCCTCTCCATCTTCGTCCTAGTATGGCTATGTTTTCCTTTCTTCCTAGTATCCTTGGTTAATGTTTGTAGGAGAAGTGATGTTTTCCTCTCCATTACAAGCCAGGTTAACTTCAAGGGTATTAGAGACATGGGATGGGTTGATGCAGATGGGGCTAGGTGTGATGTCCTAGTGGAATCTTTTCTCTTTACCAAGTTCTCTTTCATTATTCATTCCATTTTTTATAATTTTGTTGTTTAGTGTTTTCAAGTTTACATAATTACTTAATTTTTGTATCAAAATTTTACTCAAATGTGCTTTGTTCTATTTTCGAATATTTTCTTTAACCATTTTCATTTTGGACATGAGTGAATACATATTGTATCCTTGAAACTCTCCTTCTATCCACCAATATTTCCATAAGATTAGAATCTAAGAACCACATATTTTCACATTTAAAATGATTTTTGGATTGTCTAAAGGGCTCAACTAATTTAGTTCTAACTAGGTAATAGTCAAATCTTGTTATGGGTAATATAGTTTATTGGATGGTCATCCCTATGTCTATTAATTATTCTTTGAAGAAGAAGATATCTAGATTTTTAGCAATGTAAGGTGAAGTCTTTCCTCTTATTATTCCAATTAAATATTCTATTGTTAGTTTGGATATCTAGGAGTCAATTGTCCTCTACCCATCTTTTGAAGTCCATGGTTGCATGTGTCAAATTTTGTTGTCCTCCATACTTTTTAAAAAATTTAATATAACATTGAAATCACCCCCAATGAGGATGTCTTCATTATGGTTACCTCTCAAAAATGTATTTAAGTCTTCCCATAGATGCTTCTTATCTATTTTATATACAAGTTCATATAGGTTGTCTTTAATACCTTTTAACTTTACATTCCATCCAATTATGATTTGAAATGATCAAGTTTAAAATATATTTCAGAAATGTTCTCTTGATTATCATTAAAGTTAGGTTTCCATTTTATAAAATTCATACTATAACCACTAATAAAATATAGAGAGTTTTTATGTTTAAATAAAACCTTAAATCTTTACAATGTTGAAAAATAATTTTATTTTAAATAAAACTTATACTTACCTATTTCAAGTCCATGGAGTTGAACCAATTTACTAGATTTGTTCATTTTTATTTTGGTCCAGTCCAAACTGTATAAAAGCCCTTTTCTTCACAATCTATCCATTTATATTCACTATTCTTACTACTAATTATAATAGTATGAAATGTGTTATTTTTTGGCTTTTGGCTCAAGGCTTGTTGGGTTTGATCTTTTATAGATATATGCTGGGTAAATTTCCCAAATTGGAAGTGTTGATGCAGGATTGAAGAGCACAATTTTGATGAAAAATATTTTGAAAGGTTCTTAGGGTTAGGGTTATCAAGTACACTATTATCTTTTGATACATAGGAGGGGTTAGGTATAGCCCATGTTATAGGATTATTAGCCTTATTTAGGGCTTCCCTATTCTCAACATCACTCTTCTAGTTTGTATTGTTTCTACTTTCCTTGGGAGCTTTTTTTTCCCTTGCATATTTTTTTTCTAAAAAGAACTAGCTTGCTTCTTTTGTTGATCTTTATCTCTTTGACTTTGAATTATATTGCCCCATGATTCTTTGGTGTTTTTGTGTTTAAGCTCTTTTATCTTCTAGATCTCCTTCCTAGAATGAACTTTTTCCCATCCCATGTCCTCCTCATGCTTATGATTTCTTATAGTCATCTACAATTCAAAGTTTTGATAATACTGACCTTGTCTATCTATAATTTTTCTCGATATTTTCTTTGTTTCATTTCGCATGTTATTCTATGAGTGCATTAAACTGGTTATTTAGAGGAATCTAAACAATTTTCTATCGTGGGCAATTTGTTGTTCTAGTTTGAGATCTAGATTTATTATGTTTCTTTTACCATTGAGAGCTAGGGTTTTCCTTTTCAAGGACTACACATTCTTTTGAATATTTGATGCATTTCACCTGCTCATTTGTGAATTTTTCTTGTTCTACCACTTCTCGAATTCCATTATCACAGACCAACATGTTATTAGTAGCCATTGTTGACACTTCCTTCTCATTTCTATTAAATGAATCAATTTCCTTCTATGTACAAATAAAATAATTTATTTAACTTTTTAGTTATATAGTTATAATTGAATTTTAATTTAATGTTTGAGAAATTTTAATAAAGTTCAAAGTTGTTAAACGGTAATTCATCTTTATATAAAAATACAAGGCTTGATATTTAAATGATTTTTAATGGATTGTTATCTCTTTTGAGATTCTTGTGAACTCAAAAACCTTATTAAATCTGACAATTAGAAAAAAAGGGAAAACTAAAAACTTTTTTGTAATCAAAAACCTTATTAACTGTAAAGGTTGAGAAATGAAAATGAAAACTTGAAAACCAATATTGAAAATTAAACTTTTCTATTTTCTAAACCTAATCAATTATGAAAACTACATTTTTATATACTTGATTGTTGGCATTAAGTTATTATTGCCATTAGTGACAACACTTACTCAATTCTGAATGATTATCAAGTGCATCACTTAGTTTATAGTGTATACCAGGCATTTAGTGGTTACCTTGTAGGTTCATCACTTAAGTAGTTCATACTGAGCATTCATGAAGCTATCGAGTGAGTGTGCAACCTAGAAACATCTACCAAGCTTCACAGCTCACACTGAGCATTTCAGTGTTTATCGAGCTTCATAGTTTACACTAAGCATCTTAGTATCTACTGAGTAGTCAGACTATGTCATGAGAATCTAGTATTTTCTAAGTGATGAAAGTGTAATGATTACCAAGTGATGGAATTGTACTGATTACCGAGCGATGGAAGTGTAACATTTACTGAGTGATGGAAGTGTAACATTTATTGAGTGATGGAAATATAGTGTTTACTGAGTGAAATCAAGGTAAACTAAGAATTTAGTTTTCACTTAGTCACACTACATATACCGAGTCACCTGTGGTTACCAAGTTTAGAACTACGCCAAGTGATTAGTATGGACCAGGCCTTCACTTTTACCAAGTGAATGACGATGCTAAGTAATGCAGTGGAAACCGAGTATCAGAAGGTCACCGAGTCAATTCAATGAACTTGAGTTATTTACTCTTGGGTCAACTCAGTAATGTTTTGTTCACTTGTGTTATGGCTGACCTTGCAATTGTAGTTATTGGAATGGTATATATGTAATGTATTATATCATTTGCAAGATGTATGATATATGGATGAGAGTATCAAGAGAGACATGTAATGTTTTGAGAAGTGTAAATGCAAATCAACAGAAGTGTAGAATATTCAACAAGGTCTACAAGGAGCAGTAAAAATTCATCAGTCACAAGAGGTGATCTATACTTCAAGGATCTAATTAGCAAATCAATTTTGTAAGTAAATCCAATGTTTCATCCTAACAGGTGAATCAGTTTTGTAAATCCTTTAACAAGGTAGACTTAATAGTCTTTGTATAAATCTCCTAACAGAGTGCATACTTTAGTGTATGTTTGTAAATCCTCTAACAAGGTGGACCTAACAGTCCTTTTTGCTCCTAACAGGGCAGATCACTAGAAGTGGTCAATGTAAGCCTTAATAGGCCAACTTCATAATGCAGTAAAGAAGTTTTGTGGGTATCATCCCCACCCCAATTTTACTTTCTATTTGGAAGGTTTTTGGGTTTCAAAATCTCTATGTACATGTGTTATGGATGTTTAATTTCTCATATATGCAGTAGATTAGAAGAATAAATGGTGAATAGTATATATGGTTAAAGTGCTAAATTTTTTATGGTGAATAGTATATCTGGTTAAAGTGTTGAATTGTTTAATTGTTTCAAAAATAGTTTAGACAAGTCAAATTCAAGGAAAGGATGAATAATAGGTTCTGAATTCCTCCAAAATTGGTTGAAGATTACAGAGATGATGTATGCTTCATGGTTGACTATGATAAGGTATACATTCAGGTAGTTAGACCTCGAGTTGCATGGGTAAAACCTCTTCCCTATGAGGTAAACATTGATGAGGCCAAGGACATTATGGAAGCACTGGTGAATGAGCTAGTAGACCCAACCCAACCAATCTTCAAAACTTATGATGAGGCAAAGGCCAAATTTGAGCTTAAAATCAAGCTACCCTAGGCAATAAGCAAAGGCAAGAGGAAGATAGAAAAATTGAAAACTACTACCGACCCTCTTATGCTTACAAAAAGAAAAGGTGAG
Source organism: Cupressus sempervirens (assembly GCA_028749045.1). Classification (NCBI taxonomy): domain Eukaryota; kingdom Viridiplantae; phylum Streptophyta; class Pinopsida; order Cupressales; family Cupressaceae; genus Cupressus; species Cupressus sempervirens. Next base: position 126,179,094 of record CM053789.1, on the reverse strand, counting down.
GATGAAGAAGATGATGAAGAAGAAGAAGGAGAAGAAGAAAAAGAAGAACATGAATCTGAAGAGGAACTACCAAAGAAGAAAAGTAAGGCAATTATTACCAAACCTAAGAAGAAGCCTAATGCAGTGTTCTCAAGAAGAACCAGAAAAGGCAAGCAGGAACCCATACTTGTCAGGCCTCCACTCACATTTGAGGAAAGGGTTAAACAATTGGAAGAGGGAGCTGGCATCACAAATTTCAAGGCATTGAAATTTGAAACAAGAACTGATGCTAAGAAAATGCAGATTGAGGAATTGGTACTCAATAAGATGGCTAAATAGAAATACTCTCTAGAGCAGCTCACCTCTCAAATCACCAAAGAATTGTTGGAGAGATTGCAACAGAGATGGGAGTTAGCCACCCAAACAGCTAAAGACATATATGAGCAATCTTTGAGGAATTTTCTACCAAGTCTTACTGGAGCAGAAATAAAGGTAGCAATGAAGAACCATAAAGGTAAAATGATGATTAGATTTCACACATGTTTGATTTTAATTAAAGACATTAAGCATGTTGTAAATGATGCAACAAACATGTGGAAAAACATCTATCATCTGCAAAAGCCCAATGAAGATCTAGTTGAAATTAAGGATGATGACAACAATGATGGTGATGATTTTGATAGCACTCCACCCATCACAGTTACTCAAAGAGAGCAACATGCACTAATGGAAGAAAAAGAGGAAGAAGATAAGGAGGAAGGAGTAGATGAGGAAGATAAAGATGAAGAGGATCTAGTTAAAATTTTAGTAGAAGTGATTGCATCCCTTCCTCACTCTCCACCAAAAACTATTACATCCACTATGCAGACAGCTTTTGCAAGTATGATTATGAGAACAACAGTCAGGTCAATCTTCACCAGCCTCCTCCTAGCTCTAGGTATCTGAAAAGAGGTGTGAAGCACTTCATCTACCGAGTTGTTTGTCACTTCTTCAGATACTAAGCCAACCTTCTCAATTCCTTCACCATCAGTGAGTGTATCAGTATGTTCTACAAAAAAATTTCATCAATTCTAGTAAGTTCAACAGTTTTGTTTCCGCTAGCATCATCTGTATCCACTTCCACTCTGATTAGTTCAGATACTACTATGGGCACTCTACTAAGTATGATACCATTTTTGGGAAGTTTTTCAATTTTTAATCTGGTTAGTACTCCTATTGGCATTCAATCCTCAAGTCCTATCCTAATTTTCACTGCTAGCCCTTCTATCTCCACTATTGTGTCTATTCCTAAAGTCAAACCAGTCATCACAAAAATCAAACAAAAGCATCCATTAAAACTTCTGATCACTAGAAAGGAAATTACAGAAGATATTGTCTTAGACACACAAATAGTGATTCCTAAGATTGACATTGATATGCAATCAAGTGCATCCAAGTTGAAGGTGGACTCCTCCTCCTCAACCTCCCATCACACCAAGATCGGATATTTGGTAGGTTTATAGGCAGAACTATTAAGAGAGGAAGCAAGGATCTGGTCTACACTCATAGACATCTAGAACGTGATCCTTCCTATCATGGACACAATGTAGAAACATCTTGTTCATTGCAAAACATTGTTCCAATATCAGAACTTCTCAATGGTTGATCACTTGATCCAATTATCAGCAGAAGTTCAAATTGCTCTCTCCACCTGTCAAATTTTGTAGTAGACTTGGGATGGTACTTTTGCAACCATCCTTAAGGTACATCAAGAATTTATATCTCACTTTGGTGTAGCCATATAAATTTTATATATGCAGTCCTTTGGCATTATTGTTAAAAAGGGAGAGAGATTCAGAGATATTGAAGTAAGATTTAGAGTTTCAACATAATAAATGAGGAGAGTTATCAGTATAAGTGATAAGGGGAGTTAGCACTCATTAGAGTTAGCATGTGTACATAAGTATCTTTTTATATACATTATTAGTCATCAAGAAGGTATATAGAAATGTATATGCAGTAGTTCTACAAAGATCAATTTTGAAAAAAACCAAAAATTTAGTGAAGTCAAGTTATGTACATATATTTTGGCTCATAAGTGTTTTGTCACTAATGCCAAAGGGGGAGATTGTTGGCATTAAGTTATTATTTCCATTAGTGACAACACTTACTCGATTCTAAATGATTACCTAGTGCATCACTTAGTCTACAGTGTATACCAAGCATTCAGTGGTTACCTTGTAGGTTCATCACTTAAGTAGTTCATACCAAGCATTCATGAAGCTACTGAGTGAGTGTGCAGCCCAACAGCATCTACTGAGCTTCACAGTTCACATCGAGCATTCCAGTGTTTATTGAGCTTCAGAGTTTACACCGAACATCTCAATATCTACCGAGTAGTCAGACTGTGTCATGGGAATCCAGTGTTTACCGAGTGATGGAAGTGTAATTATTATTGAAAGATGGAAGTGTAATGATTATCGAGTGATGGAAGTGTAACATTTACTGAGTGATGGAAGTGTAACGTTTACTGAGTGATGGAAGTATAGTGTTTATCGAGTGAAATCAAGGTGAACGAAGAATTTAGTTTTTACCGAGTGACACTACATCTATCGAGTCACCTATGCTTACCGAGTTCAAAACTACACTGAGTGATTAGTACGAACCGAGACTTCACTTCTATCGAGTGCATGATGATGTCGAGTAACGCAATGAACACTGAATATCAGAAGCTCACTGAGTCAGTTAAGTGAACCAAAAGTATTTACTCTTTGGCCGAGTCAGTAATATTTTCTTCACTTTTGTTATGGCCAACCTTGGAATTGTAATTATTGGATGAGAGTATTAGGAGAGACATGTAATGTTTTGAGAAGTGTAAATGTGAATCAGTAGAAGTGTAGAATATTCAGAAAGGTCTACAAGGAGTAGTAAAGATTCATTAGTCATAAGAGGTGATCAATATTTCAAGGACCTAATACGCAAATCAAGTTTGTAAGTAGATCCACTATTTCATCCTAACAGGTGAATTAGTTTTGTAAATCCTTTAACAGGGTAGACTTAATAGTCTTTGCATAAATCTCCTAACAGAGTCCATACTTCAGTGTATGTTTATAAACCCTCTAACAAGGTCGACCTAGCAGTCCTTTTTGCTCCTAATAGGGGAGATCACCAGAAGTGGTCAATGTAAGCCTTAACAGGCCAACTTCATACTGCAATAATGAAGTTTTGTGGGTATCATCCCCACCCCAGTTTTACTTTCTATTTGGAAGGTCTCTAGGTTACCAAATCTCTCTGTACATGTGTTATGGATTTTTAATTTCTCATATATGTAGTAGATTAGAAGAATAAATGCTGAATAGTATATATGGTTAAAGTGCTGAATTTTTTAAAGTTTTGATGTTACTGATTCACCCCTCCCCTCTCAGTAACATATCATATCTTGAATATTTCCAACATTGATGTGATGTATGATTTATTGGGATTGGTTTTAGGTTTGACTTAGTATATTGATGAGTCAATCTATTTACCAAAGGCTTGGGGGCTTTTTTCTATGATAATGTTGTGTATATTTTGGTCACAATCTTTTATACCTAACCAATGTGATGTATTCACTTTTTTCTATGATGAATTTTGTTCAAATGTTTGTTAGCGCCTTCTAGTTGCTTGAATAGAACTTAGGTGAATGGTGTGTTTTTCTTGGTGTAACCTTTCAGTTTTTTATCAGTTGTCTTTTGAAGCTTTCCAGTTTCTTGTATAGAACTAAGGTGGATTTTGTTGTTTTCATGTTGTAACATTTTAGTCTTTAATTGGTTACCTTTTGGAGCTTTCTAGTTGTTTGTATAGAACTTAGGTGATTATTCTGATTTATCTTTAGGTGCTTTCAAGTTCCTTGTAAAGGATTGAGGTGAATACTATATTTTATCTATAGGTGGTTTTGAGTTGCTTGTGAAAGAATGAGGTAAATACTATCTTTTATCTATAGGTACTTTCTAGTTGCTTGTAAATAACTAAGGTGAAAATTGTGATTTTATGAGTTGTACTTTTCATGACATTAGGATAAAAAACATGTGTACATTTGGAAGTAGCTTGCAATGGAGCCCCGAGCCCTAAAGAGGTTGCCAGGGTAACCCATTATTAGTTCTTTTAATAAGTGATAACATTTCATTAAGTTAGATTAAAATAAATTAATTAGAGTACTTTTTTTCCACGCCCATGCCTTCAGTGCTAGTACAAGGTAGGATAGGAGTAGAGAGAATGCTTGGTTGCGATAATACTTCATTAGTATGCCATGTATATATAAAAGGATATTGATGTCACATTAATACACTAGGGGCCCTGTGTCTAGAGAAGCTACTAGGGTAACCTTAGAGTCAGCTCATGCGATAAAACTTTCCCACTTATGTAGTAGATTTCTTATGTGTCTTTGTTGCCTCTGGAATTAAATGATACTAGTGTGTTGATACCCTTTGAGATAGATTGGCATTAGGTATTTACTTGACCTAGATGTTGGTTATGACTTCTAAATTAATATATGTTTGGGACTGGAGAATTTCTCCTCAACACTATGGGAGTGTGCCATTTAGGTTCCATAAGGTTGGGTGGTAGTGTTTCTTATACCATTGAGACCTGAAAAATGGATTTCATTACTAGATGTACTTGTGAAGTTATTTTTTTCATTTTGATCTTGTGTTTCTAATTTATGGTTACATTCTTTTATAACATGTACTTGACTATCAAAGTTCTTATGAGATGATGCATTTATTTATGAATGTTTTACCTTTTCATACCTTGTGACTTGTATAGTGGATGATTATGCATTTTAGGTATGGCAAGTGGCATCTTATGTAATTGTATATTATTTAATTGGATTCATACTTGTGATTATACCATGATGTGGATTTTGGCTATGTGTTAGATCTAATATTAATGAACTTGTACATGTGAATCAATATCATGGAACCCTTAAGACATATAATATATTTTATGAATTGTCTTTATGTATGTGAGCTATTGCTTTTGCTATTTTATCAGTTAATGTTATTATTTTTATTAAAAAAAATGTTTTGCAAACTTATTGAAACTTTAAGTTAATTTCATTTGGGTTCCCTAGTGGGGCATTAGAAAAATATTGAAGAATATACATATTTAGATTTTAGAGTCTATTATCATTCATTTTGATAGAAAAAGTACAATTCGTATGTCAAAGAATCTAGTATTACATTCAAAGACTAAACACATTGCCATAAATTATCACCTTTTGAGAGAGACTGTAGTAGAGAAAGAAATTGGATTTGAGAATGTTAGTACAAAGGAATATATATAGAAAACATATTTACTAAATTATTATCAAAGTAAACTTTTGGGTACCTTAGACACATGCTTGATGTTTTTCCACAATCTTCTTCAAAATAATTGATGCAACATTTCATTTATACATTATACTTGGAGTGTTTTCTTACATGTGGACTACATATCTTGTGATTCTTCTATTGGTGTAGTAGTTACTTTTAGAAGAGTTATTGAAAAGTCTTGGGTAAGGATTTATGTGATAGTGTATGTTGGCACTTGACATTTACATTTTTGTAGCTTACCTTGGAGGTGATTGGAATAATGATGGAAAAGCACATTATTATATTGGTATAATGTCACTTTTGTGATGTAGTGTAAGGAAAGAGTATCCCCAAAGGAGATTTCCTAGCCCCCAACTATACAATCACATAGTGGAAACACAACACCAAGAAATAGTAATGCAAGATCTTATACGAAATACAATTCTTGATTCATAGATCGATAACTGATTACATGCAATATGCTCCATTGTAAGGTCTTCTAGGTTAGGGCCAAATACAAATAGAAAATTTCAAAATTAGTTCTACAAGATCCAACATGATCTAGATTATAACCAATCTCATCTAGTCCAAATACACAACTCGATAAGAACACGAAAAAGAATCCACACTTGTACCCATAGGTCTACCAAGAGATCCTCTAGTTCCTAAGCCACAACTCTAGCTCTGCTCCAAATTCGCATCTATTGTTCTGCTCCAAAACTCTATAATGACTAAAGACTCCCCAAGACCCATACTTATACTAATCCAAGCCACAAGTTGTCCATTAACAAAAATTAAATACAAATACATAAATTAAATGCCACAAGTCAGCTTGCAACAAAAATTAAATGTCTAGAAATTAATATCCTTGTAAAATTGTGATATCTCTTAGCTCAAATTGAATTAGAACTCATGATTCAAACCATAGGTATAAATATATGTCCTCTAAAACCCCTTAAATGCAAAAAGGTTGATTCTCAAAGGAAAAGTGTGCATCCATCCTGAAAGCCACCCATAGCTGACTATTACATGAAACTGCCAAAAATTGATGCTTTGGGAGAATTGCCATATCCCCAAATCTATAAAGAGTTAGAATTTCTAAAATTGAAACAAGGAATTACTCTAGGCCCTCTTCAAACCTTAAAGTGTACAGCCTCTCATTCATTAAGTAAAATTAGTTACATTCCTTGCAAGAGGAACCAAAAAAATAGAAAAGCACAGTTCAAACTTCAACACAATCCATCCAATCTTCATGAAAACATAACTCCAACAAAATCTAAGGTGGATGTTCCTCAAAACTTGACCAAAATCCCTCCAAACATGCAGGATTGCGGGAAAGCATAGGATGCTCCTACATTGGACACCCCAGGTTTGAAAAGATGTTCTAGTAACTAGAAGAACATCTTCTGGGATTCAACACATAAATCCCAAATTGGTTCTTCACATACACATCCTCCAAGTCTTCAACTTTCATATTGTTTCCCTTATTTTTCTGTTTCTTCTTCACATCCACCATAGGTGCTCCATAAGTCTATTTTCCATGCTAATCCCCAACCTCCTCAAAATATGCCAACTTAACTTGGCTACCAATACTCAAGTTCCTCCTACTGAGATCTTCATTTTTTCAAGGAATTAGGGAAAAATTCTTACTAGCTTTCTCAATAGTAAACACATTCCTAACACAATCATGCACAACTCTACAATCATACTGCCAAGGTCTACCAAGTAATACATGACAATTGGTCATATCCATGATATCACACAATACTTGATCCATATACTGCCCAATCTGGAAATCAACAAGGCATTGCTCCCTCACTTCCAAAGCATTCTCACCTTACAACCATCAAATCCTATAAGGGTTAGGATGTCTCATTCTCTTTAAACCCAATTTTTGAACCATCTCTTTAGAAACATGTTTATCAGTACTACCACCATCCATAATCACTTTGCAAACTTTACTGCTAGACTTATAAAAAGTCTTGAACAAACTAGTTCTCTGACAAGAATCTAATATCCTTTCGTTAATCAATAGTCACCAAGCCAACAAATTCTCTTCTTGCTCAAGCTGACTGCTTTGGACTTCAACCTCATTCACAATAGTAGCTATCCTACCAAACAAACATTCAAAAGAACTGTGCTATTCTTGACCACACTTGAAACAATTACCTCTAAACCTACCTCCACTTATCCTATTTTTCTTATTAGTAGGTTTTGGTTCACCTTCTTCTTTTTGTTTAGCTTGTGCTGAGCTATCCTACTTCTCGTTCCCTCAGAAACTACCTTGATTCTTCCTCTTTACCTTCTCTTCTACTCTCAAAGCATAATGATAAGCATCCTCAACTGAAAAAATATTCAACATACCAACCTCATCCTAAATATTAAATCTTAAACCATTAATATATTGAGCTACCTTCTTTTTTGATAATTCTCTATGCCCACACCGAATAGTCAACTTCTAGAACTCCTCTGTATAATCTTTCAGAATCATATCCTTCTGCTTTATATTATGCAACCTTTTAAACAACTCAAGTTCATAATAAGCAGGAATGATCTTATCCTTCAATTTAGTCACTATCAATGTCCATCTAGTGATCTTCATTTAACGTTATTCTTCTTTGTCTCTTTGTAATTTCTTCCACTAAAGAGTAGCATATCCCTTCAACTTAGTTTATGCCCACCTTACTCTGAGTGGATCCTCAATATCTGCAAGCTCAAAGTAGTCTTCCAATTCACCAATCCAATCAATCAAGTCTTCAGGATTCAAAGTACCTAAAAAATTAGAAACCTCCATCTTATGCTTCATCTTAAATTGAGATCTAGGTTGAGCAAACTGACTGGCCCTATTTCCCATAGGTCTCTCCATATGATCAATTCTGGCCTTACCACTTGATTCAAAAAATTCAGAGTCTTCAGCAGCTTCCTCATAACCATCTTTAGTACCCACATGTCTAGGTTCACCACCTAAAGCACTTACAATTTTAACAATCATGTCACTCTTCATCAATGCAATCTCAGATCTAAATTCAGCTCTCATCTTCTCTGAGATCTATTCTTTTATAGTACCACTTAGATCAAAAATTTCCTTAGGATCCAATCTTCCTAGATTCATCTTCCAAAATTTTAGAAAACCTTAAGCAAAAAATCCACCAATCAAGAAGATTAATCAGCTACAAGATCAACCTTCTTCAACACAAGTCCTGGTGCAAACTGCCTCAACTTCGGTGATCTATCTACACACTCAAGAAAAACCTTCACTCTAATAACACCTGATGTAGTGCAATGTAGGAGTATCCCCAAAGGAGATGTCCTAGCCCCAATCTATAAAACTACATAGTGGAAACACAACACCAAGTGACAATAATGTAAGATCTGATACCAAATATAATTCTTGATTCATAGATCGGTAACTAATTACATGCAATATGCCCAACTATAAGGCCTTCTAGGTTAGGGTCAAATACAAATAGAAAATTAAAAAAGTAGTTCTACAAGATCCAACATGCTCCAACTTGCAACAAATATCATCTAATCCAGATACACAACTGGATAAGAACATCAAGAAGAATCCACACTTGTACTCGCAGGTCCACCAAGAGATCCTCTAGTTCCTAAGTTGTAGCTCTAGTTCTACTCCATATTTGCATCTATTCTTCCTTTCAAAAACTCCATAATTACTAAAGATTTCCCAAAACCCCTACTTATATCAATCTAAGCAACAATTTGGCCCATAACAAAAATTAAATTCAAATACATAATTTAAATGCCACAAGTAGGCCTGTAACAACAATTAAATATCCAAAAATTGATATCCGAGTAAAATCACAATATCTCCTAGCTCCAATTGAATTAGAAATTGTGCTTCAAATGATACATAGAAATCTAGTTCCTCTATGACCCATTAGATATATAAAGGCTGATCCTCCAAGGAAACATGTGCATCCATCCTAAAAGTCACCCATAGTAGACTATCATGCAAAATTGCTAGAAATCAATACTTTGAGAGAATTGCCATATCTCCCAACCTATAAAGAGCTAGAACTTGCATACTTGAAAAAATGAAATAATCTAGGCCCTCTTCAATCCTTGAAGTTCACAGCCTCTCATTTACTAAGGAAAATTAATTACATGTCTTGTAACAGCCTCCTAGAAACCAGAAAAACATAGTTCTAGTAGCAAGGTTCAAACAGTTCAAACTTTAGCAAAATTCATCCAATCTCTATGAAATTATGAGGAAAGGTTCTCCAATGTGTCTCCAACACATTCCTAACCATGAAAACATAACTCCACAAAAATCTAAGCTTTATTCTCTTCAACACTTGACCAAAATCCCTCCAAACATGCAAGATTGTAGGAAAGCCTAGGATGCTCCTATATCATTTTGTGATTGATGTTAATTGGGGTAAATAGTACATAAAAAAACCTTATGTATGTGTATGGTGTCAAGTACTTGTGTATAAGAGAGTAATACCTATGTGGGGAGAGTATTCAGTAGGTTAAGGATAGTGACTCTATGGGAGGAGGCAAGTCCAAATCTATGAGCGATTATGTCAGATTGATATTTTGGAATTAATAGTTTTTCATCATATGTTATCATCAGTGCCAAAGGGGGACATTGTTAGCATGAATTTTGAAGTTATATTAAAGGAAGAGATTTTTGGTATGTTGGAGGAGATGATGGAGTGGTTGGCACCTATATTTATTGCTGATGTCTTAGATTAATTACCTTATTTGTCATTATTGGCAACACATGTGTTTTCTGGCTATGTTGGTTTGAGTAATACAGGAAGATTTGTTTTCTAATATTCCTATATTCTATGTCTATATATTTTATGTATTGTGTGAGTTTTAGTAGAGTATGATAAGACCGATCATGGTGTAGTTTTCCAAAAATTACTTACTAGTAAATCAACTTTATTTGTTAAGAGAGATGGAATTTGGCTTAGAGGATTAGATTATGGTTGAAGATATGTTTTTAATAATTTTTTTGAGATAGCATAATCTATAGTTTATTCAATAAAGGTTGTTGAAGGTTAACATGTGATTTATTCATTGTTTATTAACATTTTGGTTATGTTATTTTTGGAAGTTATAATTTTAATGTAATATGTATTGTAATATCTTAATGAGGTCGTACATTATTTATTGTACATGGGGGAAACTTCAAGGAAAACTCAATTAGTTTTTAGGACAAGGTATAAAGAGAATATGTTTTCCTTGGTTATAAGTATCATTTAGTAAGTGTCATCGTAATTGACGAATTGATGTTAAGGTTGAAAATTTGATGAGACTAGAGTAGAGGGTAGAGGTGGAAATGTATTGAGAACTTCAAAGGAACTATATTGAAAAATGAGTTATTGTATTGGTTAGTCCACCCTTGAATATGTTATCTTGGATATCTATGATATCCTACTCATGATACATGGGTCAGGGAGTTTCATTCAAAAAACTATATAGTTAAATCTTGATAGAAATATCACAATTTGTCTTGCTATGGGAAATATCTCCTACTTATCAAAATATTAATATTCAAATGTATGTGAAATTTTTCTTTCTACAAAATAATTCAATATATTATATTATTTTGTCACTCTTTGTATTTATGACACAACCAAAATCTAAGGCCTTTGATTTTAATGTTAGGAGTAGATTTCGTATAATATAAAGCCTAGAGAAAAGGAAAGCCAAGCCTTTATGCAAAGCTCATAACTTTTAAATATTCTTTAATCTAATATTTATACATTTTCTCAAAATTTTAAACATATTTTAATGATAAATCTTTCTTATTTAGTGCTATTATTTGCTAAATAATTTTATGATAAATATTGTAAATATTTTTTGTTCTCATTTTCAAAACTTTTTATTTACTTTTTTTATGAGGAGAGAAAGAAAATTTAAAAAATTCTGAATTTATTTAAAAGTAAAGATTGTAAGCATAAAAAAAAAACATTTTTTATGGGATCGATTTCAAAAAGTTTTCTAAAATTTAATACGGTCAAATTTATTTTATATTATTTGTATGTCCACATACATGCAATTATTACTTGCCTAATGCAAATTTATATAATTTTCTTAATTTAGATTAAAATAGTAGTTTTATATCAATATATTATAAAATGAAATACTAGATTATGAAATTATGAAATTAAATAAATGTATTTAGTTTTATGATTTATTTTTGTGTCATAATTTAAAATTATAAATTTTTATGTGTTTCAAATGTAATATTTCTATTAATAAAATATTTTAAAATTTATATTGCCTTTGCATTTTACTTGCCATCAAATTTTCAAAGATGAGATCATGATAAAAGTTCAATATTGCCAAGGTGATGCTCAACTATATATAAGATTGAGTTTATTCCACAAATATAATCTTAGGAGGACAAATAATGAGATGTGAGATTTAGATAAATAGTAATTATACTAGGGTTGGTGTATGAATATATGAATAAATATTTCAATAATTATGTCCACTTTTTTTCCTTATCAAATTTCTAATAGACTCCTTTACTAGACTTCTAGATCTAACTTCCTGCCATTCTTCAAATAATATTATTTCTATCAATCTAAACATGTCAAATTACACAGATAATAAATTTGAAATTTACCATAGAATTTTAAAAATATCCGGCCTTGCGTTGTGAAATTCATCGACAAATCTTTCTACCAAGGATAACCATAATCCTATAATAAGAAAACGCCAAGTGTAAAGTTTGCTACAGATTTTCCAAATGCATTACCGACTCTGTCTTCTCAAGGCTCACATTTTCTCATTTTCCGCCCACGTACTTTCTCATTTTCTACAATTCAAAACACATATTCAAATAAAACCCTAAATCGTACGTATGAAAGCGTGTCCTAAACCAAGATTCTTAGTAAATGTTGATGCTTTTCTATTTAATACAATAAATTATTGAACATGATTGTTCAATTGTAATTGTCTTTCTTATTTATTTCAATAAAAAAACCCTTTGCTGGAAAAAGTAGATACTCATTGTTGCTGTTTTAGTTACGACAGCAATGGCAGAGGGGAGGAGTAGAGCCTGTGCAGCCTGTAGAGTGCAACGCAAGAAATGCTCAGAAGATTGTGTTTTGGCACCACATTTTCCTGCAGATGATCCAGATAAATTCGCAGTTGTGCAGAAAGTGTATGGAACCAGCCATTTTATCAAACGGCTACAAGTAATATTTTAACCATGGCCCCATTTTCAGTTTTTGTTCAGTACTGGCTCCATTTTTGTTTTGTGTTGTTATGGCTTTTGTTTTTGCTTGCTTATAACTTCGAGTTTCAAAGGTATGGTACCCAAGATTACCATGTGCTTAACAGCCACCTAATTGATTTCTTAAACATATCAGGGTTTCATTATGATTTTACTTGCTTGCTTCATCTATATTAATTTTAATTGAAGTATAAATCAGAAGGGGAGTAAGATAGGTGCATTTCATTTGCAAAGAATTCAAGAATTCAGATGCATCGATTTGGACAGGATATGTACATCTTGTTTGTATTACAGTTAGTTGTCTTCTACAAGAACTATTAGATCACATTTCACATTTCAGATTTAAGTTTTTGTTTGAAAGAAAGTATGAACATCTTATTTATATAGCATAATTACCTACCTCCTGTAAGAAACACGTTGTAGATCCATACAGATCCATCTGGTTCATTAAGTATTGTGAAAGTACTTTCATTATTCTTTTAAACTATGAGAACTTCATGTTTGTAACTTTTGTCAAGTGTATGGGACAAATTTAATACTGTTATTCATATGAAATGTTTTTGTTGGTTGAAGTGTGCTAATATTGTTATTGTAATATTTTTGGAGTATGATGTGTGCATTGTGCATTGAATTTTCTCCCAATAAAACATACTAATTTGATTTCAAGGAGCTGTAATAATCTAATGTTTCTTACAACCAAAAGATATTAAAATGAATATTTAAATTATTATCATAGATGCTGAATTTTTATTTTTATTTTTATTTTTTTCCAGATTGTTTTCTCATATTTAGATATTTATATTTTTAAATGAGCAACAATTAAGTTCTCTTGTGTAATGATATTTACTGTTCTAGTTTCTTTATTATTCCTCTTGTTAATTTATTTATTGTTTCTGATCATTTACTATTCTTTATAGCAGCGATACATGTTCGGTTGTTCAGAAGGTGCATAACGCTTTAGAAATCCTACTTACATAATAAAAAAAATTTGTTCTTATTTAGAAAGCATGACATCTGAAATGGCTACTAACTGGACCTTTTTTTGTTCAGTTTTGATATTTGTAGTAGTTAACCATTTATCTTATAAAGCTAGTAGCTATTTTGAACAACTATTTTTCATTTCTATTGCTAAATGGCTTAGTTTTTCTAGCCATACAATTCATCCTTATTCCGCTGTCGAACTTGATAAATAGTCTGAGGGAATTTCGCCAGCAGTCTTTCTTTCACTTCTTTCAAACAGATTGTTATGTATAGTATGGTTTAAACTGCACACTTTAAGCTTTAAATTAATGTTAGTGGTTTATTCAAAATCACATCAACTTCTTTAACAGTATCTACGTTTTGCTTTGACTTCAGGTAGCCTATTGAAATAAATCAAAGCTTCAAACACCTTTCTAAAACATGTGATTAAAACGATTTTGTCTGTGCAGCCCTTACTTACCCTCTAGAAAAATAAAATAAAATTCAACCTCTTGCATTGATACAACATACTCTACCCGTGGAGATATCGTCATACAAGCTTCCATTTTTATTTATTTCTATAGGGCACTTAGGTATTCTACTCCTTAAAAACTGTATAACAACTTGTTACTCGAATTTGGCAACTTGATGACACTGTACGTGTTCCACAATTAACAGTGTGGCCATTCTTGCATTTTGAATATGGCAAATGCCTAGAATCATTTCAACATGTTGGTCATCTAGGAGAAGATGAATGCATGGTGAGTAAGTGCAATAACCAAGTTTTCATTAATGGAAGGTTTTGGAATGTTGGGCTGTTTTTCTTTGTTTGAAGGTTCGTCAATTATTATCACGTCAATATCACAAACATCATAATATTTCCATCGTATACTATCATGTAGCAAAAAGTGATCAAATTGTAGTACTATTTATAGAATCAAGATTGCATTTGGGTTTGACAACTTGTTTGAACGGTACCAGACAATTTCTGAGTTCCTTCAGTTGCACGAAAACCAATAGTTACATTCTAAGCATTCTAGAATTGCTGTGGTGATTTAAGTTGTTCTCACAAATTTCTCCTTTCTACTTTCTTATGGGTATCCTCATTTCAATAGTGCTATTTAACAATCTATCAAATGGGTTCTAATTGTAATATCTCTTGCTGATGATGATTCAAGCAGTGTGATCAAAAGCTTTAATACAACCTCATCAACAAATATACGAATTAATTGTATGGTTGTGGAAGTCTGATATTTATGCAATTTTGCTGTAGGGTTTGGAGACCGAGCAAAGAGCAGAGGCAGTAAGCAGTTTGGTCCGTGAAGCAAATGCAAGAGTGAAGGACCCCATCAAGGGAAGTATTAGTGCAGTCCATGAGCTACAAAAGCGAATAAAGGATCTGGAGTCTCAGTTGGAGTCCAAGAGAGAGGAGGTCATGCAAATGCGTTCAGATTATGATAAACTTGTATTCCTCCTGTTTGCTGGGTCTCCAGATGTTCAATATGTGGACCACAATGATTTAGCTGATGAGATCTTGCATGAAGATAGGGATCCCCTGCTATTGTGGGAGCCAATGAACATATAGATTTACGAGGATAGGTTGATAAACCTGTTTTATTGATGCCATATAAATTAACTGCTGTTGTGGAAATTGATATGTGATATACATACGAATTGTTTAATATCTTCTTCAAAACTAGATGTGCACACTAGCACGATAAATATTATGTTTACTAAACCTTATCGAAAATTGGATCTTTGAACTGCCTAAAGGTATAATATATTGAAAAAACTTATACTATTCAGATACAGATAATCCTTAATCAATTTTGGGCATGCTAAGGTCTGATAGCTTTATAGCACACAACATGAATTCAACCAGCAATACAGCATTAATCGCTAGTTACAAAAATCACAGTTTGATATAAAAATCGTTAGATGTAATATTTTTTAATAGAAATTAAGGCAAATTATTTATATATTTGTTATGATTGATTTAATGTATTTAAAACATGAGTAGCGTGTCAGTTTATGACATTGTTATAGCATTACCTGTGAGATGTGTAGGTCTCATTTTGTTGTAGGTGGTTGTAGAGATAGAAGAGGTGAGTAAATGTATGTTCAGAATGTTTAGTGAGTGTATGCTCCTGAATAATTAGTTTTCTGATGAAAATAAACGCTTCTGAATGTTATAGAAATCATAATATTATATTTTTTATTGGAATAAATCAATAATGAAAGTGTCATAGTTTGAGTTCTAATAGGAGTCTTTAAAGAACTTGTTAGAAATGGAAAATGATATCTGTAAATAAGAAATACCAGGAAAGAATCTAAGTGAGTAAATGCATGAAAAGATATTACCATAAAATAGGAGAGAGAAAGCTTCAAGCTCCAACACCATGAGACAAGATATTTGGAAAGGGGAAAGCAAAGAAAACCCCTTGTGATATTATGAATGAGGCATCAAAAGCCTAAGAAGGAGAGAGAGAGAGAGAGAGAGATAGAGAGCAATGCTCATACAATATTTGATAAGAGGAAGAAACCTCATTGTTGTGTAATGAGAGAAGAGGGTCATCTCTTAAATAGAGATGAGAGAGAGGAGTTAGAATGTAACTCCCATGTCTATGAATGCCACCATTCATATGTGTGTGAGGCCAAGTGTGAGATTCCTCTTAAGGAGGAATAATCTAAAATTAGAAATTACAATATATATTTGTCCTCACATATTCCACTAGATGACAAAATAAGATGTAGTGGAAAAAGGACAAAAAAGAAATATATTAGGATACCTTGGCTTATATCCTAATATATTATAACAATAAAGAAAGGAGTTCTAACCTTGGTTTATAAATACACCAAGGAAAGATTACAACTTCTAACACCCCCCTTTAATCTTTACTTGGGATAATTACATCAAAGGGTATTAAACCCATAATTTACAAAAATCTGCAACTTAATCTTTAATATGAAGTAATTTGATTGTCTTCAAGACATATGGAACATTTGTAGATCCAAGAGAATTGCATGAGTCCTTTGAATGTGGAAGCATAGACACCTCTTCATATGTGGAAAACCAAGAAGGTTCCTGGATGGATCACCTGAAAAAAAGAACAACAAGACAAATATCCACAAGTAGAATGCCATCATATATGCAAATTGTTAGAAATGAAAATTCGAAATCCTTTTGAATAAGGATAATAAAAGTCTCATAGAGAAACAATGAGTAAAACATGTTACCACAAAATAATGGAGATAACCTGATATAAAAATGAAGTATATGCTCAGAATATTGTCAACAAGGACAAATTGAGTAAAAAGCTTGATCAATGCTCTCATGAAAAGTATATTATACTAATGCACAAATGACCATAGACAAGGCCAACTAATGATACGTGCATCAACATTGCATCAATCATGTGGATATAGACAGTCCACTTAATGAATCATCCCACTGCAAGCTAATGGGCTGCAACACCATAACTTACATGACTCACGATCTAAGCAATGAAGTATGCAAATCATTATCACATTAATATATGAAAATAACATAAAGGAGAGACATGCTGATCAAATTAGAATTATCATGATTTGTTAGGATAATCAAAAGAATGGATTATGAGGATATAACAACGTATTGCCTTCAAATTGGATCAAATCATCTGAATTTGGAGAGAAAACTCCAATAATAGCATCCTCTTCATTGAGGAACAAAAATGAAACAACATGGAGGGAAACTCCATAAAAATATTATCCTATCAAAATGGAACAGATAGGATCAAATGGAGGGAAACTCCATATAAAATGAGTGCATACCAATATAGGATGGAGGGATACTCCATGGGCCAGATAAGGAAACTATGTATCAGTTATACTGAGGGGACCTACATAGTTAACTTTGAAAAAATATTAAGCTCCCTATGCAACTCAAAAAAATATCATATAAATCATGTAGATTATAAAGTGCCAACATGGGCATAGAACAATGCTACAAAAGCATAAAAGTGCAACTATGGGCACATCAAAATATCAAAATGAAGGCAAATGTGTAAGATTACTCATAATCCAATCAGAATTAAGTAAAATGATTTAAGGAAGATCAACTAAATATAGATATCAGGTATAAAACTCCATTGAGTGTAAACATAAGTATTTAATTCATTTTGCAAAGGTATATATTAATTTTTGAAATATTATAGTCATAAATTATATATTTATCTAGGCATATATGTGTGCACCCATATATACTTAAATAAATATATGAAAATAAATTGGTTAAAGAAAATAATCACCTTTCCATACGTAATATTTTGGAAAGTCACAATATTTACCTTGGTTGAAAAATATAACCTCAAGGTAATAAGAACATAAAGTCATGGGGCAAGAAAAGATCTCCCCATTTTTCTCATACTATGCCTTCAAGATTGAAAGTGATACAAAATGATTTTTTTTTTTTGAAGTAAAAAAAATTAAGAAAGATATTACTAAAAAAACTTAGTAATTAATGATAGAGGTCAGAAGATAAGAATATACTAAAAAAAGTTAAGAAACTTTTCTAAAAAAAGTTTGAATAAAAGCTTGGAATGAGAGAATATTGCACTTGTCTGACAATGACTGATTACATGCCAAGAATAGGTTGACAAAAGGCAATAATTAAAGCAAATGATGCCTCTGTCAAGAGCTCAAAAATAGAAAAAGAATATTGCATGTCTCTGAAAAAGAAACTTGCATAAAAAAGACAAGAAAAGTGTTATAACTGAATCTAAATATAGAGAAAAGTTATATAATTTAAAAAACTCAAATGTGAGGTAATGCAATTATACTTTATCTTAAGTCCTTGTTGCCAGACCGAAGCTTCTCATCAAGAAACTTAGCAATAAGTTCTGCTGGTCGATTCATGTATATCGATTCAGCTATCTTAAAATTTATGTTTTTATTTGCATTAAATCAGAAATCATAAATCACACGCTTCACTGAGAATTCCCTCGGTAAAAAAAATGAGCCTAACATCGATTGTGCCGGAAGAAAATAAAATCTTGATGATTCTAAAATTATTCAGTATCAGCTCAGGTAGGTGGGTAGTTGGCCTACCATGATTCTTTATAATCACTGCAATATAATAGTACTTATAATTTTAATAGGAGGATTATACTCAGCACCCTTCAAGCTCTGACCACTCAAGAATGATGGATGCTTCGCAGGTTTTCATAATTGGATCTTTTAGTGAGGATGAAGCGTCTTTCTTCCAGAGGGATGCTGTAGAAGAGGATGTAAAATTATTCATGCAGAATGATTTGGGGTTGGCTAGATTGAAACCTATGACTGGCATCACCATCGGACAGCAGAGAGTCATACAATTTGTGGACGGTAGGCACTAGAGACCGAAATTATCTTACAAAAATTGCCATAAATGGCCTTACATGCACACAAGACGGTGCTGCCAGGAATCCCTAGAAACCCTAGCTGGCAAAACTGAAACCCCCATGGCCTGGTAGGTTACAGTATCTGTCGTTATGGATATCCTGCGATGGGCTCTCTTGGTCAGATACAAACGCAAGACCTTCGGGCTCCTCACGGCGGCTCTGGCGGGGCTCTGTGAGGTGGTCTTTCTGGTGGTCCTGTGTGCAAAGTCAGTGGTAAGAAAGAGGGAGGTCGCGGGTTCGAACCCCAGCGGCCGATGGAAGGCCATGCGGAGCAAAATGCTGAGCGCCGTCAGAAAGGGAGGGTTTGGATTTTGAAGTCATGGCGCACCACATTTATAATCCGGTTGGATGAGGAAACTCCACACTTGGCTACGGTGGAAGCAGAGGCTATGATAACCCTTTATATTTAAGGGAGAGCGGCGGCGGGGTGTTTGATGCACCGGGCTTTCTGTCCAGAGAGTCTAGGTACTTTTCGGCAGATCCGAAGACACATACCATAGAGCCCGATGAAACCCATGGACTATGACTTACTAGTGAGCGTTATTTGGAAAGGCTTCCTAGTGAGCGGCTTGAAGCTGGCGGCAGGTCAATCAGGAAAAAAATGAAGACTAATGCTTTACAACCGATCAGATCATATCAGAATTCCAATGGTTAGAATAAACAAGGGACAAGCTCGGAAAAAAAAAGATGGAAGATAAAAAAAATTAAATTCAAAAAATGAAATGGATTAAAAATATTTTAAAATATGAGTAAACTAAGATATGAATTTGAAACAGATAGGAAAAACCTTTCTTAAGATAAGACTGAATAATTCTTAAGATAATTTTTTTTAAAATGGAAAATAAACATTGATATCAAGATAGGAAAACCCTCTGGTGGAAAGCCTTCCAAAGGGGGTTAGATGAAAATTAATAGAAAATAAAGAGTAATCTGCACAAATTAGAGCACACAAAAGTTAATCAGATTTGGCAGTAAACCAGCCAAATCTAAAAAAAATTCAATTTCTTCCATCTTAAAAAGATTAAAGAAGAAATTAGTGAAATCTCTCTCAAGAGTCTCCTTCGAATCATACCTTCATGCAAACACTCAAAACAAAGATTAAACTGCTCTAATACCATGTTAGAAATGGAAAATGAAATTTGTAAATAAGAAATACCAGGAAAGAATCTAAGTGAGTAAATGCATGAAAAGATATTACCATAAAATAGGAGAGAGGAAGCTTCAAGCTCCAACACCATGAGACAAGATATTTGGAAAGGGGAAAGCAAAGAAAACCCCTTGTGATATTATGAATGAGGCATCAAAAGCCTAAGAAGGAGAGAGAGAGAGAGAGAGAGAGATAGAGAGCAATGCTCATACATTATTTGATAAGAGGAAGAAACCTCATTGTTGTGTAATGAGAGAAGAGGGTCATCTCTTAAATAGAGATGACAGAGAGGAGTTAGAATGTAACTCCCATGTCTATGAATGCCACTATTCATATGTGTGTGAGGCCAAGTGTGAGATTCCTCTTAAGGAGGAATAATCTAAAATTAGAAATTACAATATATATTTGTCCTCACATATTCCACTAGATGACAAAATAAGATGTAGTGGAAAAAGGACAAAAAAGAAATATATTAGGATACCTTGGCTTATATCCTAATATATTATAACAATAAAGAAAGGAGTTCTAACCTTGGTTTATAAATACACCAAGGAAAGATTACAACTTCTAACAGAACTGGTGATCTGTTCATAGTTTTAGTTTGCTGTAAACAATTTTAGTTTGCTGTCAATAAGGCTTAGTTTGCTGTCAATTAGTCACAGCTAACTGTAGAGTTTGTTTCCAGTTTTATAGAAGAGTAGTTGCTTGTAATTTGTGTATAAATATGTATTGCTTATGATATTTTCAGTAGACAAAATCAATGAGCTCTTCATTTGCTCTATTTTATGCTTAGTATTCTTGTTGTTCTATTTTCTATTTTGGTATCAGAGCTGAGGAATGTTGTAATTCCTTATTGCATTGTATCCTTTTTAGTATACCCTTTGTTGATATTGTTGTAAATCTAGCTCATAAAGAAAGAGGTCTAATCCAGCCTTGTAGAAGTGGAGCAGCTGTGAAGATGCCATGTTTGAGTTGATTTTATCAAATTTGCAACTGGTATATGTTCAACAATCTGATTTGAGTTCAAGAATTGGTAAATATTTATTATTTTTTGTTCGTATGTTACTTCAAAAATCACAAGTCTATCTGATTTTTATCTTACTGAGTCAAATAAGTTGGATGGTTCTAATTATGTTAATTGGAAGTTTAAAATGCATACTCTAAGGGAGGGATATAATGTGTGGAGGATTGTAAATGGTTTTGAGGCTAGGCCTACTACACCTCCAAATGATGTTCAAGATTGGGAGGAAAGAGAAACCAAAGCTAAGATTCTTTTACGAGTATCTATAAAAGACTCTATCATCCCTCATATAAGGGATATCACTACTTCTACTAGTACTTGGAATGCCTTAAAAGGTTTGTATGAGATTACAAATTCTAACAAAAAATTATTTTTAAACAACAAGTTATCTTCAATTAACATGGAAGAAAATGAAAATGTTAGTTGTTATTTATCTACAATCAAGGATTTAAGAGATAAATTAGCTCACATTGGTGAATTAGTTTCAAGTAGTGATTTAGTTACTATTACTTTGAATGGAATGGTTCATGATTACTCCTTCTTTTGAGAATTTGGCAAGTGTCCTTCTACATGAAGAAGAAAAGAAGAAGCATGTGGACAATACATTTCAGAATATGAGGATTCAACATTGATGACAAAAGACAATAACCTATTCAAAGGAAAAAAATGGCGAAAGAATAACAAAGGTAAAAAATTTCATAATCAAGGGTATAGCAATGAAAAGAGGTATCATGAAGGGCTATCATCTAATCAAAATATGAAGAAAAATGGTAATTCTAATTAATGTGGAAAGTTTGCACATTATGCTTATGAATATAGAAAAATGAAGTATAACGAGTCCAAAAATAACAAATACAAAGGTGATTTTGTAAGAGAGAAAGTTCACTCTCAAGAAATAGAGTTGCAATACTATAACACAAATGATAATATGGATGATGTATTCACTAAGTCATTGGCAAAAATAAAGGTTGTAAAATATAGAGATATGTTAGGAGTACATCTTAATTCTCTTGTCAGTTAAGCAGGAGTGTTGGAATAAATCAACAAAGAAAGAGTCATAGTTTGAGTTCTAATATGAATCTATAAAGAACCAGTGATCTGTTCATAGTTCTAGTTTGTTATCAACAATTTTAATTTGTTGTCAATAAGGCTTAGTTTGTTGTCAATTAGTCATAGCCGATGTAGAGTTTTTTTCCAATTTTATAGGAGAGTAGTTGATTGTAGTTTGTGTATCAATAACTATTGCTTATGTTATTTTAAATAGACATTATGCTTTGTATTCTTGGTGTTTTATTTTCTAATTTTCCTTTTGCATACCTATACGATCAGTGAAGTTGTGTGTGTTTGTATTTATGTATTTTGTTTTATGATTTTTTGAATTGGAATAAAGTATGAACAATATATTGGAGTCTTATTTTATATCTTCATGTTGCTGCTTAGTTATGTTTGGTGCTTAAAAATAAGTATAAAAGTGTCTCTATAAAAAATTTTAATTAGTACAAAAGAATAATTTAGAATCTCTTCAATTTTCATAGTGCAATTGCTAATTAACTATTGAAAATAAACTTTTAAAAAAAGGAAGTGTACACTACAGTGTCAAGAACTCCACAGTTGTTTTCTTTGATTCAATTTTTTACATTTCCCTCCAATCTTCTCCCTCCAAAAATATGTGTAAAAGCTATAAGAAAAAGACAAATAGAATTAGTAATTTCATGGGAACACTACTCCATAAAATATCCCTTAAACTATGTAGTAATTACTATAGCCAAACTAAGCTTAGACATTGAGATTTCCTCTTATCAATATTGATTAGAAGACATCTAAAACAGATATTCAAAATAAAAAATTAATAATAATTTTTATAGATAAATATTTTGATGGAAATGAGACATTAAAGAAATAGATGATATCTTGAAGACAAATAGGCAATGACTACTTATTGAAGCCCCTTTTATTTCAAATTTTATTTTATAAATTGATGAAGTGGCTCTCACAAATGTATGGGTAAATTCCTTCTTAGCCTATTGTAATATATTTTGGATTTTATATATTAAATCTTTTGGTTTCTATGCATTCCAATTAGTCACTCTTAAAATTTCTTTATCAAACTATTATTTTTAACTTATTTCTCAAAAAAATGATTGGGTGAATTCATATACCTCTTATATTGGCCTAATGGATTTTAAAACTAATACGTTTTAAGATGATTTTTATTAGGTTATTGTGATTGATATTTATTAATAATTTTTTAAATGTAAGTACATTGATTTAGATTTTTATAATTTTATATTGTATTTTCTTATTATATATATTATATAATTTTTTAAGTAATATTATTGTATATTATTATTAAAATATTACTATTTTCATGTTATAATTTACTTATAATATATCAATAATTATGTTTATTAATTTTTTAAAACATACTATAATAAATATTTATGTGGCACTTGCTTAATTTTACCACAACTCAAGCATAATTGAGTGAGTTATCCCAAAATGAAGCTTTTCTTTTCAAATTTTTGTAATTTAGATATTTTAGAAATAAATTTTAGAAGCTTTTTAGATATATTATGAAAGGGTCTATAGTCAAAAACTTTATTTTTGTTGTACATATATTGAGTGCTATAACAATCAAGTCACAAATCAATAAATTTAATTAAAGTTTATGGAGAACTGGTGATAACTCATTATAGGGTTACTAACACCATCTTAAATTTGAAATGTCCGTATCATTTTTGGTTGGATTGGAAGTAGTTCAGCTGAAAATAATAAAAGGGTTATGTATTTATGGAAAAAATTGGGAGAGTAAAAAAGGAGATGAGTTACAGTTCAACAAAATTAATATATTTCTTTTGATTCTCAAAATTCATAACTTTCATTAACAAAAGGGAAGACCAACTAATCAACTTCAATGGCCAAGAAGCTCGAGATTTATTGGGAAAATCCAATGACTAAAAAGCCAACATCATGATATCGCATTATATATCAAAGCTTTTGTAATAATTCCATAAAGGGAAATTGTTGAAGATCTATTGCAAAAGTCTAGTTGCATTGAAGTGAAAACCGTGTTGAGAAATTAAAAATTGGAAAGTTAGAGAATAGTTAATAATGACTCTAGATTAAATGTAAACTAGTTGTATATCGAGCATGGTTCTCTATGTATATATTATTCCAATTTTCAGGCATATCTTCCAAAGAAGGATATAAAAAATGCATATGGAGAGAGTCTAAATTCTAATAGATAATTGTATGAGTTTATACAAGTTTATTCAAGACACCTAGAAAATGTAAACATGATGTGCGAAGCCAAAAATATTTCATGCATGTTGAAACTATGCTTAGAAATTTAGCAAGATAGCTTTGCAAAAGATGAATTTTATTTCAATGTTGAATGTTTCTTGGTGCATCAAATTCTAGGAGACATAACTTTTCACATGTAGTTAGGTTTTAGCTAAAAATTTATTGGTAGTTGTGTGAAGATTAGTTATTTGGATTGTCAATCAAGATTTTCTTGATACATGGCTATTTCGACATTCTTTTGGGAGCCTAAAATTTCATCTTGACCTTTGAAATTGGGTTTTTGTATTTTTTTACAGTTTTTTAGAAAGTTATTTTTGGAAGAAATCCAAAATCATATTCTTGATTTTGTAGATTAGTTTGGAATTCATCTTGCCTTAGTTGGGGGCTTTTCTTGTGAAAAACTAAGATTCGTAGGATGGGTTTTCAAAATTACCAAAAATGGGAAATTTTTATTTTCTCAAAAATTTGCCAAATATGGTAATTTTTAGAATTGTAATAAGTGGGAGTTTTCTTTCACTGTAAGTTCGAGAAGAGTTCAAGAAGTTGAATGAAGTATATGGTATTCCAAAAATTTGTGTTGTGTTAATATTTCCTAAATATTATTTTGAAAGCATTTGGGCCACATCATTTGGTATCAAAGCAAGAAGACTGCTTGGAGAGAAAGAGGAAGAGGAGGTGTTACTACAATGCAAATATTTATGTTGGATTTGCAGAGGAAGACTGAATGACTGAATGAGAGAATGAATAATCAAGGAATACCATTAGCACAAGGAGAGGACAAATTAGATGAAGAGCAAAATTGAATCTAGGTCCTAATGAAAATGAATAAAATGAAGAAGAACCCTTGGAAGATTTGATCTATGAAGATAGAGTGCTTCACCCTTTAGAAGGAAAAAATCAAGCGATCAAGATTGAAGTCAGACTATGCTAGTAGTCTTAAGCTAGAAGAGTCAATAGATTGGCTAAATGAGGTGGGTAAATTTCTTGAATGGAAGCCTATGCCAGAGGGAAAGAAGATAATTTTTTCTTGCATAAAATTAAAGGGACATTCAATGGTATGCTATGATCCCTTGATCTTAGATTGGTTTTGACAATTGAGTGTCAAAACACTTAAGAAATTTTCTAAGTTGATGCCAAGTATAATATAGATGCCAAGTTATAATATGTGTCAAGTAGGTTTCAAGTGTTGAGTGAACAATAGATGCCAAGCAAGTTCAAGTGTCAAGCTAGATAAAATTTAATATGTGTCGATCATAAGTAATTAGCAAGTGTCAAGCAACACAGAATCAACATAAGAATTTGTACCTTCACAAACTAAGACGCAAACCATTTTAGAGCCAACATATGAATAGATCTGAAAGGTTAGAGATAAGATTGAATCTATTTATATTCTCTATGCAATCGACATGCAACCAATGAGAAAAATGAAATAATTTGAGCAGGAAGGTTGGATGAATCTCAATCATAGATTCATACCTAACCCTAAGTTACAAAATCTTTTTAAAGGAGGCGAAGCCCCATAATTTATAGATAGATAGAGAGAGTGTGTGAGAGAATGCATGTGCGGAGAAAATGCTAGTGAAGTTTTGAAGTGAAAGGGGTGAATTCACTTTGAAGAAGGACAAAATTGCAGAATCAATTGTTAGAACAAAGGATCAAGGTTACAACATTTTCACATTAGATTAGTAAGGATTAGATTGGATAGAACAAGGATGTAAAATCAGCAATATCAAATTGTAAGTGTATCAGATCAAAAATTCTATTCTACTCTCTAACATTTGTTACAATAGAATGAAATCCTATAGACTTAGGTTGGTTTAATAGCCATTGTATAAAGCCTTTAACAAGGTGACATTCCATGTGAGTGTTCTAAAGTCCTTTAGCTAGGCTCACTTCTAAGAAGGTGTTAAAATCCTTTAACAAGGTAGGATCTATCAATCCTTGTAAGCCTTTAACCAGGCAGATCATGAGAATGGTGAAAATATGTAACCTTAATAGGTGAACTTTATTAGTGTAGTAGTGAAGAATTGTGGGTGTCATCCCCACCCTAGTTTTACATTCTCATTAGAGGGTTTCAAGGTAATCATATAAAGTGTCAAGTGTTTATTTGGATGCATTTGATTTACATGTTATTTCTATATGTTTATGCATGCAATGTTTTAAATTTGAAAGTTTTATTGGTTGAAATCTAGTACTTTTGATTAACCCCTTCCCACCCCTCTCAAAAGTATACTTTGCACTTGTAAATCCCAACAATTAGTATGAAAGCCTAGCTCTCATTAGGATAAGCCTTACAACTTGGAGAAAAGATCTTGAGATGGAAGTCTACAAGTTGGGAAAGACCATTGAGAATTAGGAGATTAAGATACATCTCTTACTATAATAATTGGATAAAGCCATAAATGCTTTGAGGAGTTCACTAAACAGAATGAAAGAGATTGGCATAGCTGAGAATGATATCTAATACAAGAAGATTGACACCACAAAATTATTTGCATATGGTAACCCATGTGAGTTTGATGCAGTAATTGCAAATCTCATGGAAAAGAATAGAGCACAAGCTAAAGAGATCAAAAATCTCAACATAGAGCAACAATCACAAGCAATAATACTATGCGAGGTGACTGAACAAAAGAAGAAAACCATAGGCGATCAGTCCATGATTGAAGAAGACATAAGAATCTTGTCAAATAGATTGGAAGAGAAATCAACAAAGTCATCTAGGATCTCAAACATGTAGTTGAATACCCTAAGCCAAATGATGAATGCCCATCATGAGTTGAATGTTAAGGACATTGAGATAAATACATTAAAGCTGCAAAAATGATCAACTATAGAATGACCTAAAACAAGAGGATTTTTCCAAAAGCTTCAACAAGCCAAATGAAGCCATCAAGTACTTTGAGCAACTACTAAAATCCCCTCGATCCAGTAAAGATACATCAAGTTTTCACTACATAAATACTAAAGAAGGAGAGTCATACAAGATTGCTAAATAAAGGAATGACAAAGGTAACAACTCCAAACCCACTTATCATTTTTGTGGTAAGAAAGGACATATAGCTAATGTTTGTAGGAACAAGAATGGTAATTAGAATGCCAAGCCAAAGCATATGACACATTGATACAAGTGCAACAAACAAGGTCTTTAGGCATATCAATAAAGAACTAGAACCATGCATGCACTAAGATTGGAAGGACGCATCTACAATTGTCAAAAGTTTGGACACAAAGCCTTTGAATGCAAATCCAAGACCACATGGTGATCAAACAAGGGAAGAAGCCATGAAAATTCTTATAATTGGGACTAAAATACAAGACATAGCTGTCATTATTATCAAGAGTATGGACACATCCCTAAAAATTGCATAAGAACGCATTTTAGTGGTAGCTACAATATATGGTTAAGCCAAACCAGATGGTTTAGTTGATTGAAGACTGGTTATATTAGCAAGCACTACCCAACAAGATTAAAGACACCTAACTTAGACTCAAATAAGGTAAAAGGCAAGGTAGATGTTGAGCACATTAGAGGAGAGATGAATAAGACTTGGAAAAAGAAAGATGAATGTAGCACATCAAATGAAGTGATCACTTCACCTAATGGGTCAAGTGGTCATACTTCATCAAACCTAGCAAAAGAAGTTATGTGGGAGTGATATTTAAATGCTTTATCATGCATCAATTCCTAGAATAAGTTAGTATTGAAAAGGACAGATCAGCATGAATAAAGATGCAAGGTTAAGTCTTGAAAGTTTTCACATTGTTGCCAAGTAACAAAAGATGCTTTCAAATGCCAAGAAAAATCCTAGTATATGCTAAGTTGTTTACCAAAGCTAGTTGAAAGCGAGTTAGTAGTCATTGTCAAGTAAAAGGAAATTCTTATTGAGGTTGAGTAAGGGAAACTCTGGTGGATGCTGAGTTTTGGAAAATCAATGGAAGCCAAGTGAAAGAAAAAATGCATAAGGAGCTGAGTGGATATTTGTATATGCACTGAGCATTAAATGCTATGTAATGAAGGGTATAGATTCATTTTTTGATCATTTCTCTTCATTATGAACATAGAGCAAGACTGAGAAGAGCAAAGAAGTGATTAGTGACTAGAGATTGAAGCTTTTGTAAAGATTTCAACAAAGATTTAACATCATTTAATCAATTTAAAGGTACTTCTCAAGTATGGAGCTACGTAATTATGCAATTTTTACATCTTGAAACCATAGTTTTTAGAAATGGCCTCTAGCTCTAGGAATCCCAAGGACAAGGAACCATTTGAGGTTTAGTTGGTATGTAATGAAATTAAAAAACTAGATTTGAGGCCAATTCTTGAAGTCGCATAGAAGAACAACCCTACTGGTGCACTTTCCATAATTCCACCAAAAGTTGTAATGGTGCAAGATCTTAGAAAATGCTATAATTGTAAAGTTGGAGCAATTGGTGATTTGGAGATTCAAAAATCCTATGAAAAACTATGTGAAAATGGGGTATTGAAGGAGGAATTTTAGATTGTTGAAAGAAAGGGCTTAACTCATGCTCTAGATTTCCCTGTAGTTTTCAAGACAGTGTGGATAAGAATAGTTTTGAGTAGGATTCGTGATGGATGCCTATGGTTGGAAGGTAGACTCATCAAGTTGTGAAAGAGAATCATACATAGGGTGGTTGGATACCCAACCCTGGAATGGTCAAAGACCCTGAGGAGTGATTCAAAAGAAGCCATTGAGAAGAACATTGGGGAAAAGTGGAATAAAAGGGGCATGGCAATTGACACAATCAAAGATCCACTTGTAGAATTTGTTGTTAGGGTCATATCTCATGAGTTCTACCAGTCAAGCTAACTCAATAGTGTACCATGCATTGCAGTTGATGTGGGATACAAACTTGTCAAGAATGATCATATATATGACCTAGCAAAACTACAATTGCAACAAATCATGGAGAACATAGGAGCAATAACAAGATCAAAAAGTGCTCAGTGTAAGTTTGGATCAATTTTGATATGCATACTTTTCTATGTTTAGAATAAATTCCCCTCTTATGGTAAGATAAGTTTGAAAATGTAATAGATCTATAATAGTACTAGTGAATGAGTACATAGAGTAGATGGGAGCTAATTTTGAAGCCCTCATGACAAGCTATTTTGAGGACTTTAAAAAATCCATGAAGCAAAGACTAAGAATTTCAGTCTCCCTAGTGGATCAACATATGAATGACATTTGTTTCTTAGTTGACATTGACTACACCTATATCCAAGTAGTAGTACTTAGAGTGACATGGCTAAGGCCGTTAGGATATAAGATTAACACTGATGAGGCATTAGCAGCAATCACAACATTACTGTAGAAGAGATTGATAAAAGTGTAAAACCTTTTGGCACTTTTGATGTTGTAAAGTCTAAGGTAGAGATGAAGTTTAAAACTACTTCAACCCTAAAGAAAAAGGACAAATTGGTCAAGAAGCTGAAGGCCAAATTTGGTGAAGGGATAGTAGAAGGAGAAGAAGCAGATGAAGAATACGAAGAAGAAGAATAGGGCCAAAAGCCACTTGCCTTAACACAAGGCATGGGGGAAGATGTTGAAGAGGAAGAAGGTGCTAAGAAAGAGAAAGTTGAAGAAGCACCTACTAAGCTAGAGCCTAAGAAAATAAAAGCTTAGAAACAAGCTACAGCTTAGCCCAAGAGAAAAAAATTGCTTAGCCAAATCCTACAAAGCCCACTGCAAGAGCAAGCATAAGGGCTACTACTCAATAGGCCAAGGAGCAGGCCAAAGAAAAGAAGAAGGCAATTGAGAAACAAGGTCCAAAAAAGAAAATATTGGGAAGAAAATATGTTGTTCAACTTGACTCAGATGAAGAGAGAATAGAGTTAGAAGATACAAGTCAATTTAGAGTGGTAAGTCATGCATTAAAATCTGATTTAAAAAATATTTGTGACAATGTTAAAGATAAGCCCGACTTAAATGGCTTGAAGAATATTGAATTTATTAAATTAACTAAGAATGAGCAGAATATGGTTGAAGAATCAATTTATACCATGATGGCTAAGTTCAAGACCACTCCACTTGAACTTGACAATTCAATGCCCAAAGAGTTATATTCTATTATTGAAAATAAATGGCATTATTGCCTTAATATGGAAAAATAAATAAGAGAGTTTAAATTGGCTCAACTAAGAAAAAATGGAGAAGAAGATGAAAATGATTAGGAAGGTGAAGGTGAAAAAGAAAAGGCTGATGATACAGTGGACAAGGAAACTCAAAAAGAATATATTGTTAGATTGTGGTGTCTTTTTAGGAAAGTACTATACATACTTCATAAAATTTTTGGCCCTAGATTTTATTAAGATTTTGGGCTGACATGTAATTATTAATTATAACACTAAAGTAGTAAAAATACTGGTATAAAAGGGCTTAGGGTCAGGGATTGTTTGATATTGGTGATGCAAAAATTAGTTCTTGTAGTAGTATTGAGCTATAAGGGATTATGGATTGTAATTAGGTTGTATCACTAGTATTGAGCTAGAAGGGATAATGGATGTAATTGTTATTTCTATTCATGGTTTAATCCTAACAAGTGGGATCAGAGCAAGGTTTCCTTTTTAGTTATCCTCTAATGGGAAAGTCTCATAGTTGAGTGGGAGCGATGGCAAACAGGGGTATGTTGGGGGTTGATAGGTTTAATGGGCAGAACTTCTAGAAATGGAAGATGCAAATGGAAGACTATCTTTATCAAAAGGATTTATTGAATCTATTGGAAGGAAAGGCTAAGAATCAGGGATCTATGCCAAATGATGACTGAGATCTTTTTGATAGAAAGACACTTGGAAGCATTCTATTATGCCTCGCACCATCAGTGGCATTTAATATTACAAAAATGAAGACAACAAAAAAGTTGATGAAAACCCTTGCGACATTGTATGAAAAGCCCTCCGCTTCAAATAAGGTATTTCTCATGAAGCATTTATTTAATATGAAAATGGTAGAAGGTGGATTTATTGTAGATCATTTAAATGAGTTTAATACTATTACTAGTCAATTATCTTTTGTGGATATCAATTTTGAAGAAGAAATTATGGCTCTCTTGATTTTGTGTTCTTTGCTTGAAAGCTAGAATGGCTTGGTAATGGCTGCGAGCACTTTTATTCCTAGATCTAGTACCCTAAAATATGATGATGTGATTGGTGTTATTTTGAGTGAGAAAACTCATAGGAAATCCTCAGGTGGATCTACATTAGGAAGTGCCTTCAATGTACAAAACAGGGGCATAATGAATGAGAGAGGATGCAATTCTAGAAATTGTGATAAATCAAGAGGAAATTCAAAGGGGAGGAGGTGTCAATTGAGAGGACCAAATGACTATTGGTACTATGGGAAACCAGGTCATAAAAGGAAAGATTGCTGGAATTGAAAGAAAAATGAAGGAGATAAACAAAATGGAGACAAGGAAGCAAATATGGTAAGTAACAAATCTTGATGATTCATGAGTTTTAGATTCTAGTGCTTCACTTCATACTACACGTCATAAAGGTTATTTCATTCATTATGTCCAAGGTGATTTTGGGCTTGTTTATTTGGGGTATAATGAACCCTATTAGATTGTTGGAAAGGGAAAAATTAAGATTAAGTTGTAGAATGGGAATCATTGGCTACTACACGAGGTAAGACATGTTCCAAGGCTGAGTAGCAATTTAATTTCCGTAGGGAAACTTAGTGATGAGGGTTTTATAGTTACTTTTAATGATAAAAATTAGAAGGTTTCAAAAGGTTCCATTGTAATAGCAAAAGGTGTGAAAGTAGGCACCTTATATCTTTTTACAGGTCATATTTTTCCTTCTACTTTAATTATTTTAGAGAAAAGTGAATGTTCATGAACAATTTTTGCAGTTGAGCAGGGAGAACAAATAACTGCTATAGATTTAGATATAGCAGTGTAGAACAACAAACTTTGGCACATGAGTGAGAAAGGTATGAAAGTACTTTATACAAAAAAAGTTTTACCAAGTCAAAAATGTGTTAATATGGATTTTTGTGAAAGTTTTATAAATGAAAAAAAGAGAGGAGAAATTAGAGCTTGTGCATACCTTGGTGGCTCTCATTATTATGTTACATTCATTGATGATGCAACAAGAAAAGTATGGATTTATTTCCTTAGACATAAATATGATGTATTTCAAAATTTTATGAAATGGAAATGCTTGGTTGAAAATGAGACCAATAAGAAATTAAAATGTCTCAGATCTGATAATGGTGGTGAGTATTGCAGTCATGAATTTGAAGATTATTGCTCCACTAATGGTATTCATATACATAAAACTATTCCAAGGACTCCATAGGAAAATAGAGTGGCTAAATGCATGAACAAGACTATAATGGAGCATGCAAGGAGCATGAGTTTGTATGTTGGGTTGCCCTTATACTTGTGGGTAGAGGTTATAAATACTACTATCTATTTGATTAATAGAGGTCCCTCTTCTCCTTTGGGCTATGCTATTCCAGAGGAAGCATGGACTAGTAAGAAGGTGAGTTATTTTTTTCTCAAAACCTTCGACTGTGAAGCATTTACTCACATAGAATCTGAAAATAGAACCAACTTGGAAGCTAGGTCAAAGAAATGTTTATTTGTTGGATATGGCATTAATGGATTTGGTTATGGACTTTGGGATTTTGAATATTATAAAATTTTAAGAAGCAAGGAAGTCATATTCAATGAGAAAGTGTTGCATAGAGATTTGTTGCAGCAACATGAGAAGGAAGAAGATCATTATGTAGTGTTGGATGATACTCCAAACACTGATGCTCCAGGCATTCCTCATGATGTGCAACAACTGCAACAAAAAATCCCACACACACCGATGAATGTTAGATAGTCAATAAGGCAAATTAAATCTCTAAAAAGATTTTCTCCATCTTTTTATTCTATTTTATTAATAGATGCTAGTGAACATGAATGTTATGATGAAGCTGTGGAGGTGGATACTAAGATTCAGTGGGAGTCTACAATGAAAGATGAAATGAAATCTTTTCTAAAGAATAAGACATGGGATTTATGCAAGTTGCCTATAGGTAAAAGAGCCTTATAGAATAAGTCAGTTTATAGGTTGAAAGAAGAGGAAGGAGGTAAGAAAATATTTAAATCTAGGTTAGTTGTGAAAGGATTTGGATAGAGAAAGGGCATTGATTTTGATGAGATATTTTCTACTATTGTTACAATGACTTCTATTAGTACTTTTTAAAGTCTTGTGGCTACTAAAGATTTTCATTTAGAGTAGGTTGATATTAAAATAGCCTTCCTTCATGGTGATTTGGATAAAATGATATATGTAGCTTAACCACAGGGATTTACGATCAAAGGTAAGGAGAAATTAGTGTGCAAATTGAAGAAAAGTTTATATGGTTTGAAGTAAGCATGTTGACAATGGTATCTTAAATTTGATAGTTTTATGCATGAGCATGGTTACAATAGGTGTCATTCAGATCATTTTGTTTATTTTAAGAAGTTGGATGATGACAACTACATTATTTTATGTTTATATGTTGATGATATGCTTGTAGCTAGGTCTAACATGGATCACATTAGGGGGCTAAATTTCTAATTAGAACATGCATTTTCTATGAAGGATTTGGGGGTAGAAAAAAAATCCTTGGTATGAAGATTTGTCAAGATAGGAAGAACAAAACATTGAAACTATCTCAGGCTGATTATGTAGAGAAGGTGTTAAAACGTTTCTCCATGGAGAATGCTAAAGCTATCAACACACCTTTACTTGGTCATTTGAAGTTGACTAAGGAGATGTGTCCTAAGACACAAGAAAAGGAGGATAAGATATCCATGGTACCCTATGCTTTAGCTATAAGAAGCCTGATGTATGCTATGGTATGTACTAGGCCAGACTGCACATGCAGTGGGAGTAGTTAGTAGGTATATGAGTCATCTAGGAACTGAGCATTGGAATGTCATCAAATGGATTCCTAGATATAGTGTTTACACTTTGGGAGCTCTACTACTAATTTATATGGCTATGTTGACTCAAATTTGGTAGGGAATATTGGTACCAAGTAGAGTACTACATGTTATGTCTTTACTATTAGTGGGGCAGTTGTGAGCTAGGTTTGTTGGTTACAGTAGGTTAATTCTTTATCCACTACAAAGGTAGAGTATGTGGCTGCTATAGAGGAAGCCATGGAGATGATATGGCTTCAGTTCTTCTTGGAAGAATTGGGACACCCTTAGAAGGATAATTTTTTGTTTATAGATAGTCAAAGTGCCATTCATCATGCAAAGAATTCAGCTCTACATTCAAAGACCAAACATATATAGTTGTGGTACCATTTCATTTGGTTAGTTTTGGAAGATGGAAAATTAAATCTAGATAAGATACATATAGATGGTAATCTAGCAAATATGTTGACAAAGGTAGTAATAAGGGAGAAGCCAAATTCCTCTTCAACTTTGGTTGGTCTTATAGACTAAACAAGAATAAAAGAATAGCATAGTCCAGGGTTGTTTGATCTAGTGGAAGCTTTATGTGGTAGTGGTATAGCTACAGGATCAGTCTCCAAGTGGGAGATTATTGTTTAGTGTCGAGCCTGGTCAGTCCCCAAGGGGGAGATTATTAGATTGTGGTGATTGATTAGGAAAGTACTATACATCATAAATTCTTTGTAGCTTGGGGCATCGGCCCAAAAAAAAAATTGGCCCTATTTTATCAGATTTTTGGGCCAACATGTAATTATTAGATATAACTCTAAAGTGATAAAAATACTAGTATAAAAAGGCTTAGGGTTAAGGATTTTTTGATAGTGGTGATGTGAAAATTGGTTCTTGTGGCAATATTGAGCTGTAAGGGATTATGGATTGTAATCAGGTTGTAATCACTAGATTGTAATAATATCAAATTTGTTGTTTGGTGGACATAGCTCAAGGATTAGGTGAACCATGTTAAATCTTGGTGCCTTGTGTTCTTTTTTGTGTGATCTATTATTTTCTATTATTGGTTATATTTGCATGTAATTATTATTTCTATCTATGGTTTAATCCTAATAGATATCACAACTATAGAAGAGCAACAAATAGAATAGAGTGTGTAAGGCACATAATTGCCACCTCTAAGTCATCTACATAACACATCCACACCTACAGATATAGTAAAAGTGAAGGATGTTTTTGACAACTCTGGTCAAAACATTAATACATTGACTATAGAGGATCTTAAAAAGATCCTTGACCAATAAACTCTATAAGCTGAATTATGCAGTAATCCAGTATTGGTCGGTGTATATGACTTGTAAAAAGTAGTAGCTGACTTGAGTAGGGATAAGATGGCAACATAAGAAACATCTTCTATCATCCCTACAACTACAAGTTGACTCCACAGTTAAAATAACTACAACTATTTAGGAGCCAACAAAGGACCAAACAGGACTGGTGGATACTTTTCTTACTACTACACAAGTATAAGGTGCACCACCACAAATAATAGTAATTGCCCAAGGAAGATTAGAGGAGGAGAAGGAGATTCCAAAAGAAAAGGATCAAGAAGTAATTCAACTTTGGTTAGTCTATCAACCACTGGGACTCCTACAAGAGTTCCTCAAAAGCTAAGCACTGAAGAAATACCACTCCAAATTTCAACACCAGGGTCAAGCTCTAATGTGGTTGCAAGGGTACTTCACTATGCAGACTATGCAACCATGAACATTGATCAAATCAATGAGTAGCAAGAGGCACTAGAGAGGAAGAAGTTTGAAATATTCAAAAATATTATAAGAAAAGGCAAGCACTAATTGAAATAAAAGACATCTTTCTAGATGCATTTAGCTTGCAGGCACCTAATGAAATGAAGATAATATTGGAAAAACTATTAGAAATAGTTGAGGAGGTGACCAATGAAGATTAGGAGACAAATGCAAAACTAATGGAATGGTTAGAAAAGAAGTTTCAAGCAAAGGTTAATGAAAGAATATCTAGTGAGATAGCACTTTCATAGGTAGAACTAGCTAACAAAATTGAAATGCTAAAGACAGTACTTGAGAATATCATCTCATTGTACTCAAAATTGTGTTATCCTTCCATTTTCACATAGGAAACTAGATAGAGAATATTGAGCCCTAACCACTCGCATCGAAATTTTACAAAAAAGACTAGCCTATGTAGAAAATTTGATCAAGAAAGATCCAAATCTTTCAACATTAGATGGTTTAGTTCACCTTATAGTAGAGACATCCATCCAAATTAAAACCCTAGAAGTTTCAATACAAAGCTAGGATGCTGCTCTAAGAATTGTAATGGAAGTGAAAAAAACCTTCTTGGAAAAATATTCAGTTAGTGTATAGACCCTTTGATATAAGTGTCAAAAATGGGGAATTGTAAAAGGGTCTATACACTAACTGAGCAAGAAATTCAACAAGAAAATACAAGTTACAATATGTGCCGAGCAAGAAATTCAACAAGTGTAGATTCATTCAAATGCTAAGCAAACAGACAATGCCAAGCAAGTTTCAAGTGTCAAGTGAAAAATAGATGCTGAGCAAGTTCAAGTGTTGGGCAAGATAGAATTTAGTATGTTCCAAGCATTAACAATCAATAAGTGTCAAGCAATACAAAATCAACGTAAGATTTTGTACCTTCACAAACTAAGATGTGAACCATTTTTGAGCTGACAAATGAGTAGATCTCAAAGCTTAGCTCGATAAGATCGAATCTATTTGTATTCCCTATGCAATCAACATGCAACCAATGAGAAAGATGAAAGGATTTGAGTAGGAAAGTTAGATGAATCTCAATTGTAGATTCATACCTAACCCTAAGTCATGAAATCTTTTTAAATGAGGCAAAGCTCCATAATTCATAGTTAGATAGAGAGTGTGTGAGAGAATGCATGTGAGGAGAAAATTATAGGAAAGTTTTGAAGGAAGTAAAAGGGGTGAATTGATTTAGAAGAAGGATAAAATAGTAGAATCAGTTGTCAAAACAAAGGATCAAGGTTACAACATTTTCACAAGGAAGATCATGAGAATGGTCAACATATGTAACCTTAACAAGTGAACTTTATTGCTGCAGTAGTGAAGAGTTGTAGGTGTCATCCCCACACCAGTTTTACCTTCTCATTGAAGGGTTTCTGAGTAATCACATCTGGTGTCAAGTGTTTATGTGGATGCATTTTTTTTAATTGTTATTTCTATGTTTTTATGTATGCAATGTTTTAAAGTTGAAAGTTTTATTGGTTATAGTCTAGTACTTCTAGTTCAAACCCCCCCCCCCCCCCCCCCCCAAATCTTAGAAGTATAATTTGCACTTGTAAATCCCAATAGGATCACCT
The DNA here is from genome assembly GCA_028749045.1 of Cupressus sempervirens. Lineage (NCBI taxonomy): Eukaryota > Viridiplantae > Streptophyta > Pinopsida > Cupressales > Cupressaceae > Cupressus > Cupressus sempervirens. The sequence continues at coordinate 126,141,424 of CM053789.1, read as the reverse complement.
ATAGAAGGAACATACTAGAAAACAATAGGAAGCCTACCAATTAGCTCTAAAGGTTGACAAAAAGCATAATCGACAATACACTCAAAGGAATAGATGAGGAAGAAGGGGTCCCTCAAAACTATTATGAAGAATTTCTAACTATAGCTAAAGAGAATCCTCCCAAGGATTCCAAAGAAATATATATTCTAGAAAAGATCTCACAAAATAGGAAAGAGGAAGGGGATTTTAGTGAGGATGAGGTTATGATAGCAGGAGAGGATTGGAAAGCTAATGGAGGCCCTTTACCTATTTCAATGTGGAGAAGAAGTACCTAGAGCCTTTGAATGCTCAAATTATAACATGCTTGAAATAAATCAAGGAAGAGATCCTAGTGTGAATCTAGCTTAGCCAAAAGAGGAGGAGCAAGAAGTTTCAATAGATGTGGGAGAAACCCTCATGATGAGATGATCGATGATCATCCTAGAAAAAGATGAAGTTGCTACAAAGAACTCTAATGAGTCATGGCTATGAACCAACTTTTTTATAACTAGATGCATTTCTGCTAGAAAGGTATGTCAAGTTATTGTTCATTGCAGTAGTTGTGAGAATATGGTATATAGAGAAATGGTAGAGAAATTAAATTTACAATGTGAGAAGCACCCTCACCCATTATCATATTGCATGGTTTAAGAAAGGAAATAAAGTAATAGTTGAGAAAAGATGTTTAGTCAAATATTCCATAGGAAAATTTTATAAGGATTGTTTGAATAATTGATTAATTGTGTATTGTCCTTGATGTTACACAAAATATCATATCATTACAAGTTAGTGTATACCAAGCTCACTCAAGCATTAAAGGTAGCTTTCTATGTCTACCAAGAATTCTAGAGTTTGCCTAGTTTAGAAGATGGTTTCTACTAAGTTCACCCATGCTCCAAAAGAAAAGTTTGCAGAAGATGAGTGTCAACTAAGCTCACTCATTTAATGGAGAAACTATTGGAATGGAACCAGTGTTAATCAAGATCACTTGGTTACTAAAGGAACTTAGCAAGTATGCAATGTTAACCGTGTTCACTTGGTTAACATAGGTATATTGTTTTGAGTTAGTATCTACCAAGTAAGGTCAACTAAGAATGGATTTTCTTGTTTTGGCATATTGAGTTCAAATTATTTATCTATTAGTTCTAGTTGATTGATAAGATGAATATTAATTATTCTAAGTTGTATTTGAGCTGGCTTGACAATATGAAAGATATAAATAAAAGATCAAGTTGAGGATTATAAAGTGTGTGAAGTATATAAGTGCATGGAAGACATTTGAAGATCTAATGATTCTAAGAGGAAGCGAATTAGAAGGATAAGCATAATATCCCTGAGAAGTTGAAAAGATACATTCAATCAAGAAGGATCAAGTCTAAGCTAGAGTTGAGATTTGTAATAAGCAATTCAATTGCATCCAAATTAGGTCATTTCATTGTTGTTCTCTAGCCACTGTAACAATGATCTAAATCTCTTAATAGAATTTTCATAATAGAGGACAATTTGATTAGTTGAAGACGAAAACACTAAAAAATATGTGGAAAGAATCAAAGCAAGTGTGAGAACAACTAAAGCATCTACAATAGACATTGATGACAAAACATTTACAAGTAAGGTACTCATATCCATATTCCTTTCTATGCAATTATAGTTTATGATATTCAATAAATGAGATCTGATCCAAATAGAAATATAACTTTGGATGCTCTAGTTGAAAGATTGACAACTTTTGAGTTGGATAACTATGATAACTATGTTCCTAGTTCCAAAGGTATTGAGTCTTCATTTGAAGCCAAAACTCTTGCTTAAGAAAAAGAGTAGAAATCAAAGGCCAATCAATTAGAAAGTGAAGGAGAAACAAAAGAAAGTTTTGACAATGATCTTGAAGTTGTTGAAGCCCTACTTGCAAATAAATATTTTGACGACAAAGAAAAGTACAAAGGAAAGACTCCTCTAATATATTTTGCTTGTTTAGAAATTGGTCACATTGTTGATAGGTGCCCAAATAGAGAAAATAGGGATAAAAAGAAAAGAAACAAGTACAAAGGCAAGAAGTAATTCAAAAACTAAAAGGATAAAGGTAAGAAATCTTGTTTTATGGCTAATGATTCTATTAATAGTGTGGATGAAATAATATATATTATTTTAAAAGATGAATCTAATGATGAAGGAGATAAGATGGCACTTATCTTGCATGTTAACAAAAATGATACATGTATTATTGACACTAGAGATAAAACTAAGTTTAAGCACATGGAATATTATGATGGTGGTAGTGTAAGATTTGAAAAAATAATGAACCTTGTTGCATCGAGGGAAAAGGATTTATTTATTTGACCAAAGAAATTATATGTGATAATGCTTATTGGGTTGAAGGGCTAAAACATAATCTACTAAGTGTGGCACAGTTGAATAACATTGGATTCAAGGTAAAATTTATTAAAGGGAAGGCCAAACGGTTAGATGGAAAAGGAAATCTAGTTGTATATGGCAAACAAACAAAAGGTAATCTATTTTATCTTGATCTTAGTGAAAGTTCATGTTTTATTGCTCAAGGAGAAGAAAGTTGGTTATGGAATAAAAGATTATGTCATCTAAAATTTGCTAATCTAGTTAGGATAAACAAACATAAAATATTAAGAGATATTCCTAGCTTTAGGAAACCTAATATGGGTCTATGCAAGAATTGCCAAATTGGTAACACAGGAAAGATTAATTTGAAAAGCAAGAACTATCATTCAAAAGAAGTCTTAGAGCTTGTGCATATAGACTTATGTGGACCTATTGGAATAGAAAATTATAGTGGAGATAATTTTTTCACTCCTTTCATTGATGATTATTCTAGAATGATGATTGTAAAGTATCTAAAGAAAAATCAAAATCATTTTAAAAATTGAAGTGTATCTCGCAATAGTAGAAAAAGAAACTGGAAAGAAGTGTTGGAATTATTTTAGAATAACTAGGAGTAGGGTTGAATCAATTATTCAAGGTCTAGATGTACAAATAAAACTTTTCATAAGTTAATGAACCCATAAAACATTTATACCCATGCATGCATTCATTATGTATCAACTAAAACTTATATATTACTGTCAAATCAACTGAGAGAAATGTAAAGCATGAAACATAACACATCCATCAGCACATTTGACACAATGATTTAATTTAGAAACCCAATTTGGAAAAAACCACGAGTAACATGCTACTCCTTTTTCACTCTTTTGAAGTAATGCTCTATTACAGACCAACATTGTTAAAGGTTACAATACACACTGTTAATGTGACTCGGTTAAGAGATTTCAATCACCTTGTTAAAAGTGAGCCTTGTTAGATGACTTTAGGCCATTCACTTGGAATGCAACCCTATTAAATAATTTTCCAATTATTGTAAAGTCAACTTTACTCTAAAGAATTTACCCTAGATTGATAATATTGTTACAAAGAAACAATAGAACTTTGATTTGATACAATTTACAACCTCACTTGTAGATTATAGATCTCTATCTCATCCTCAAATCTGCTTGGCCTCCATTCTGTGTAGCTTTGACAACTTGTTCACCCTTCAAGCATTCATCCTCTTAAGGATTTTTTCTTAGTACACCATTATGGAGTCTTCTCTTGGGTCACTTGTCAAAGAAAAAACCTCTTTCTCATTCTCCTTATCAGATTCTTGCATCAAACTCTATAACTCTTTTGCTTCATGACCAAAAATTCCTATGTACAGGAAATTAGAACATTTTCCTACTCATTGTCCATCATTTAAATTAGGGTTCTAGAAGGATTAGGTAGGATACAATGTATCTACCCCATATCTTGTCTTCTCTAGAAATTTCTCTTAGAATCCATTTGAATTTGTCTCTAAAATAGTTTACATAAGATTGTGTGCCACCAAGTCATCAGTCCTATCTTCATCCTCATTCACAAGTTCCAAGAAAACAAGTTTTTCATCTTTTATTTGGAAAATCTTCAATATTTGTCATAATGCGTCAACTCAGCATTATCAATCTTTTGATGCTTGGCACATACTGTATCACTCAACATCAAGTGTAAAATCACTCGACATCAATTGGATTTTACCAGTACTCAACATCAACTGAAAATTACTCACCATCTACTATCTTGTTTGGCATCCACTAGAATTTTTTTTGACTCAGCTCCAACTTAGTTTTTGCTTGACTTTAACTAGCTTTTCTCAGCACCTACTATCCACTTGGTCAAGCTTAGAAAATGAACAATGTTTAACTTATTCTTCTAAACTTTCTAAGTGTAGCTAGCCATTTTGTAACCTCAAGTAGATCATTAATACATTATGTTATCACTCTCTCAACTGATCCTTGTACTTCATTACATAATCATAACTCAACCTTTACTCTACATACTTTTTTTACATCTTGTTGATCAAATCTTCCTCATCAATCAAAAAAGTGATATTACTTCAAACATATAAGAAATTGTCTTTCCAAAAAATAGCAGGTTTAACATTAGTGACAAAACAATGATTTAAGCACATGATCTTCTCAAACAATCTTTCTCATCAATGATCTTTTTAATTAGATATGAATAATCTCCCTTCTTGACATTGATGGCAAACCAAACTGATCAACCAAGTCAATCAAATGATGATCATCTTGTTCTATCAAACTAACTAGGTTAAAATAGTAAGCCAATACCAAAAAACAAAACTTGTATTGAAATTTCACCCTCTATCAACAACTCTATCAACAACTTCAATCTTTTGATTAGATTACATAATATAAATCCCTCTAAGTTCCTATATATTTCTCTCTTCGTATTGAATTGATTAGCATAATATCTCCCTCTTTGTTTTGATCCTTTCTTTGATTATTGTTTCTTACTCCCTCTTTCTTTTTTGATCTTCTGATGATGTGCTTTCTCCATTGTTCCTCTTACACTTGATCAATTTAGTGTACTTTCTCCCTCTTTGACAACAATTCCAAAGACATATACTTAAACACTTGGCATCTTTAATATATGTAGATATAGGCTTTTGTAGGTTGTTCAATGTCTCCCTCTGCCACCTTGCTTGTGACTATTTTCTAGTTCCAATTTTGTAATTACTTTAGGCAGTTCCTAAAGTAAGAACCACTACATCAATTTGTATTAAATGAATGTTATCTTGTTTGATGTAGGGAACTCTCTCTATCTTTTACATAGCATTTGATAGGGTTATCACCCCTAGTTTACCTCTTAGATACTCATAAGAATCCTTAGGTAATGCTTTTGTGAAGATATCAAACATTTTCTCCTTTTTGGTAATATATTCCATTTTCACCTCTTTATCTTAAATCAATTCTCTTACATAATGATACCTGATTGTAATGTGCTTTTTCTTTGTATGCATCACATAATATTTTGATATATTGATAGCACTTGGATTACCACAATAAAGTGCCACTAGTTCTATGATTTCTTCCTTCATTTCATTAAGTAGTTGTTTGATCCATATAATATTTTTGCAATTAATAGCAACAACAACATACTTTGCTTTAGCAGTAGATTGGGAAGTACAACTCTACTTCTTGCTAGTGCATGTAACAAGTCTTTTACCTAAGAAGAATGCTCCTCCACTAGTGCTTTTTCTATCATCAATGTTTCCAATCCAATCAGAATCAATGTAGGCTCTCAGTTCAAACTTTTTATTCTTCTTATTATATAAACCAAAATCTTTTGTTCCTTTCAAGTATCTCATTATTCTCTTTATAGCCATCAAGTGATTCTCTCTAGTATTAGCTAATAATCTTGCAACTATCCCCATAGCCAATGCCATTTTAGGTGTGTTGTGTACTACATATTATAAGTTTCTAATCATGGATCTATATAATGTTTTATTTAACTCAGTTGAATCATCATTCTTTAATAGCTTGAGTGTTGACACCATAGGTGTACTTATTGGTTTGGAATAATCTACTCCAAATGTCTTCAATATGTCTTTGAAATATTTTGATTGAGTGATATATATACCATATTTCATATGATATACTTATAATCCCATAAAGAATTTTATCTCACCAAACATTGATATTTCAAATTCTTACTTCATCTGATTCACAAAGTCCTTACATAAAGCATCTTGTCCTCCAAATATGATATCATCAACAAATATTTTAGATAACAGTATACCTTTGTCCTTATTTGTCTTCATGTAAAAATTGTTGTTATCATCAGTCATTTCAAACCCAATTTTCATAAGATAAGTATGAAGTCTCTCATACCATGCTCTGTGTGCTTGTTTCAATCTATACAAGGCTTTGTGTAGTTCACATACCATATTCTTATCATTGTTATCAACAAATCCTTCAAGATGTTATGTGTAGACTTCTTCTTCTAGTATGCCATTCAGAAATGTAGACTTAACATCCATCTAATAAAATTTGAAACCTTTGAATGCAACATAAGCAACTAGAATTCTCAATCCTTCCATTCTTGCAATAGTGGCAAATGTCTCACCATAGTCAATTCCTTCTTCTTGTGTATATCCTTTGCAAACTAGTCTTGCTTTGTTCCTTGTCACTTCACCATTCTCATCTAGCTTGTTTCTAAATACCCATTTTGAGCCAATCACATTTTTGTCTTGTAGTCTAGGAACTAGACTACATGTCTTGTTCTTCTCTATCTATTAAGTTTCTTCTTTCATAGCCTTCTACTAGTCATCATCTTCCATTACATCTTTCACTATCTTAGGTTCCTTCATGCTTAACAAACATGATTCACTTCTCAATCTATTTCTTTTCATTGGCTTTGCATCTTTCTCTCTAATGACTTGATCTATATGATGATGTCATTGGACATATTTGAATAATCTAAGCTTAGTTCTTCTAACTGCATCTTGTCGCTCAGCTTTAGTGTTACAGTGTACATCTCTATTAGGTATTTTAGCATCTCTTTTATATATGCTAATCTCAAAATTAGAGTGTGCATTTTCTTCATTTTGCAACTCAGCATTTGAATGTAACTTAGTTCTTGAATGCAACTCGATATTCACAGGTTGTGACTTAGTAGTTATTGAGACTTTGTAAGAAATGCTTTAGAATAATTGAGAGGGGGGAAGGGGGGGGTGTGAATTAGTTATTCAAGGTCAAAAATGTTCTATTCAAACTTTTCACTAAGTATAGTGAGCCCATTCAACCATTTATGCATCCAAGATTTAACTTTTCTAACCAGCAAGTTAGTGTTAATAAAAATGCAAGCATAACACATAAGAAATCAAAACATGACATAGAGATTTATGTGGAAACCCAATTTGGAAAAAACCATTAGTAACATGCTACACAATTCTCACTGTTATGAAGTGATGCCCTATGAAAGGCCTACCCTATTCAAGGCTTACAACACCCTTTTAAATGTGACCTTGTCAGAGGATTTAACCACCTTGTTAGAAGTGGGCCTTGTTAGAGGAATTTAGAACATTCACTTGGAATGACATTGTGTTAAAGGATTTACATATAGCTGTTAGGCCAACCTAAGTCCATTGGATTTTTCTTCTATCCTAACTGATACAATTGCTAGAAAGTAGAAATTAGGGATTTTGACCTGATTACAACATACAACTTAACTTGCAAATATTAGATCACTTTTTAGCTCATATCATTGCCTCACCTTTAATCTCCTCAACTCTGATAGCTTGGCCTTCTTCCAAGCTTAGTCCCCTTGAGTCTCCATGCCCAATGTACTAGTTCAATCATCTCTTCTCGACCACTTGTAGGAGCAAATCCATTGTGCTCTTCCTTCTTCTAGATGCCTTCTTCTTGACACCCTTCTAACTACTTTGCAATTTGGCTCTTTGGTAGTAGCACCCTCAGTAGCATTTGCTTCCTAGTCTATGACTCCTTAAATAAAAGTCTTAGAGCTCCTTTTTCCTACTTGATTCTTTCATTCTTTAATTTTAATTCATATGGATTAAGTAGGATTCATTGTATTTAACCCATATTTTGTTTCCTCTAGAAATGTCTTGAATAATCCTTTTAAATTCACCCAAAAATGGTTTACATAGAATTTTGTGTCACCAGCTCATCATCCTTATCTTCCAACTAGTTCAAAAAATTCAAGGCAACCACTTTGTTGGCTCAACTTTGGCAAATTATTGTTATTTAAAATAATATAGTAGCTCAGCACATACAGTGTTACTCGACATCAACTGTGTTTTTCCTGATGCTCAACATCTGAAAATCACTTGGCACCAACTAAGATTTTTTGATGCTCCACATCTGAACTTCACTCAGCACCCGAAGATCACTCGACACACACTACATTTCCTATTACTCAGCTCCAACTAAGATTTTTCTTGGCTTCAACTAACTTACTCCGCACCCACTAATGATCTTAGTTTAAGCTTTGTAGTCAACTTTGTTACAACTTATTCCTCCAATGTCTCTAAGTGTGACCAACCTCTTTATCTTTGAATATGTTTTAACAGATCCTTGCATTTCATTATAGCATCATAACTCAACCTTTCCCTTAGGTACTCTTGTTACATATTATTGATCAAATCCTCTTCATCAGTCAACTAAGTGATAGTACCTTGATCTTATAAGCAAGTATCATTCCCAAAAATAACAGGTTTGACATCGATGACAAAACAATGATTGAAAACAACAATCTTCCTTCTTTGTAGCAATCTCCCTCTTTGATATTTATCAATGAACTTTTCAATCATATTTCTAACAATCTCCCTCTTTGGCATTGATGGCAAACCAAATTAATCAACCATCAAACTAAACTATGTAACCAAAAGCTAACTAGGTTAGAATAGTAAGTTAGATGCCAAAAAGTAAATGCATTACCATCAATTTTCACATCTCCCTCTACTATCTTGATTGCTTCATTTCTTCTTCTCCCTCTTAGTTTTTGTATCCTTGTTCTTTATTTTTCTCCCTCTATATTGCTCATCTTCTATTGTTCTAATCAACTTTTGATTATTTCTGCTCACTTCTCCCTCTATCTTAATTTGATTAATATCTCCCTCATACTTTTGATCACATCTTGTTGATTAGTTTCACTTAACTTCTCTCTCTTTGACCACAATGCCGAAGAAATATTTCCATCTTAGTATGAAAGTGTAACTTTTATAGGCTCATTTAATTTCTCACTCTATCACCTTGCTTGTGATTGATTTGGAACTTCAGCATTTTAACTACTTTAGGCATGAATCCTAAAATAAACATCCTCTGCATTAAGGTATAAAATCTTTAACAATCAACTCATTTGATGCTAGACATTCTTGCTTTTGCTCCAAGTAGCGTTGGCTAGGGGTTATCACCCCTAACTTACTTCTAAGATATTCAAAAGCATCTTTAGGTAGTGCTTTTGTGAAGATATTAGCAATTTGTTCCTCTAAACTAACATATTTCATGTTCACTTGTTTGTCTTCCACTAACTCTCTTACATAGTGATACTTGATTGCAATATGCTTGGTTTTATCATGCATTATAGGGTCCTTTGATATGTTGGTAGCACTTGTATTATCACAATAAAGTATTATAGGCTTAGTTACCTCTTCCTTCATACCTTGTAGAAAATGTTTGATCCATACAATATTGGTGTAATTTATAGTAGCTGCAACATATTCAACTTTTACAATGGACTATGAGGTACAACTTTTCTTTTTGCTAGTCTATGTAACTAATCTTTTTCCCAAGAAAAGTGCTCCTCCACTAGTGCCCTTTCTATTATCAATATTACCTCCCTAATCTACATTAGTGTAGGCTTTTAATTCAAAATTTTTACTTCTCTTGTAGTACAAACCAAAGTCATCAATTCCTTTTGGGTACCTCAGTATTCTCTTTACTACCATTAAGTGATTTTTTTTGGATTTTTAGAAAATCTTGCCACTATTCCAATAGCTAATGTAATGTCTGGTCTACTATGTACAACATATTGCAGCTTTCCAATAATTGATCTATGCAATAACTGATTTATGTCAATAGACTTGTCATTTTTAGATAGCTTATGTACTGTTGCCATTTGTGTGCTAACTAGTTTTGAGTCTTCTAACACAAATGTTTTGAGTATCTGCTTGATGCATTTGAATTGGGTCACAAGTATGTCATGTTTCAATTGATGTACTTGTAATCAAACAAAGAATTTGATTTCTCCAAACATTGACATCTCAAATTCATGCTTCATTTGATCAGCAAAATCTTTGCATAGAATGCATTTTCATCCAAATATTATATCATCAACCAATATTTCTAATATCAAAATATCTTTACCTTTTTCAACTTTGAGGTACAAGTTGCTATTCTCACTTTTTCTCTCAAATCCTAATTTCACAAGATATTTGTGCAATCTCTCATACCATGCTCTAGGTGCTTGCTTCAATCCATAAAGTGCCTTGTGCAGTTTGTAGACCATGTTCTTGTTCTTATCATCAACAAATCCCTCAATTTTTTCTATGTAGACTTCCTCTTCTAGTATACCATTTAGAAATGTATACTTGACATTCATTTGGTAAATTTTGAAGCCTTTATTTGCAACATATGCAAGCAATATTCTTACTCCTTCCATTCTTGCAACAGGGGCAAATGCTTCCTCATAATCTAGTCCTTCTTCTTGTGCATAGCCTTTGCAAACTAGTCTGGCTTTGTTTCTCGTTATTTCACCATTCTCATCAAGTTTGTTTCTAAACACCCATTTGGTACTAATCACATTCTTATCAATTGGTCTAGGAACTAGGATCCATGTTTTGTTCTTCTCAATTTAATCTATCTCCTCTTCCATGGCTTTATACCAGTCATTATCTTGTAGTGCATCTTTCACTATTTTAGGTTCAACCTTACTTAGTAGACATGATTCATTCCTCAGTCTATTACTTGTCATTGATTTGGCATCTTTGTCACTAATGATTTGATAATCAGGGTGATGTCTTCTTACATATTTGGCTAACCTTGGTTCTGTCCTTCTTTCCATCTCTGATCCTTTAGCTTCAGAGTCATTTTGTTCTTCTTTTGGTACTTCATCATTTATGTTATGCGTGTTGTTTTTAGAAGCAAAATGTGCATTTTCTACATTTTGTAGCTCAGCTTTTGAATGTAGCTTGGATTTCTCTAGCTATGACTCATCTGATTCTAAAATTTGTTGTTGATTCCCAATTTGATTTGCAATATTCTCTTCAGTAGTCATTCCTTCATAGAAGTATACAAATGATCTATAATCCTCTGATTGCTTGGACTCATCACCTTGGACTTCTGCATGCTCATCAAAATTTACATTTGCACTCTCCACAATCTTTTTAGTGTTAGTGTTCAAACACTTATATGCTTTGCTTCTAGTGGAGTATCCAAGGAATATGCCTTCATCACTTTTCAAATCAAACTTTTCATTTCTAGTATCTTTAAGAATATAGCATGTATAGAAAAATACTTTGAAATATTTAAGATTAGGTGCCTAACCATGACATAATTCAAAAAGTGTTGTATTTATACCTTTCCTGAATTGAACTCTATTCAATGTGTAGACTGCAATACTTACAACTTCTCTCCAGTACTTTAGTGCAACATTTTTCTTTATCATCAAGGTTTTAGCATAGTCAATCACTGACCTATTCCTTCTTTCAGCAATACCATTCCATGGTGGAGTTCTTGGTGCTGATGTTTGCCTTTTGATACCTTTGTCATTGCAAAATATTTCAAACTCTTTTGATGTGAACTCACTTCCTCTGTCTGACCTTAGGCATTCCAGGTTCTTTCCTATTTCCTTCTCAACTTTGGCCAAATACCGCTTAAATATTTGAAATGCATCAGATTTTTTATTTATAAACATAGTAGTCATCATCTTAGAATAGTCATCTAAAAATAGCATTATGTATCTATCTCCTAGGTAGCTTTGCACTTCTATTGGACCACATAAGTCTATATGGACTAACTCTAGTACTTCTTTGGAAGTGTATGTTTTGCTTTTGAAACTAGATATAGTCATCTTCCCTAGTTGGCATTGTTTGCACATTGTGTTTTTAGGTTTCTTCATTTTGGGCAACCCTTTGACCTTCTTCTTCTTGTTGATGCCAATCAGATTATCAAAGTTAACATGAAATAGCCTTTTATGCCACAACCACACATCATCAAGTTTAACAAAAAGACATGTTGCATCTTCCATATCTAGGTAAAATAGATTACTCCTAGTTTTTTCACCTTTTCTTATTAGATTTCCATCAATGTCAAAGATCTTGGTAGTTTTTTTTCCAAACTCTACTTTGCAACCTATATTGCCTAACTATGATACACTCAACAAGATATAGTTCAATCCTTCAACATAGTATGCATTATCACATAAAATTTTCTCTATGAGTTTAATAGAGCCTTTTCCTTTGATTTGACATGGAGCATCATTACCAACTCCAAAACTATTTCCATCATATTTAGTAATGGTAATGAACTTACTGTCTGTCATGTGATGTGAGCATCCACTATCTATGATCCACTAGTCATTGTTTTTCACATAGGTAACCAATACTGTTGCTTCATCTTCATCTTTATCCGATTCATCCTTCATGGCCACATAGACTACTTCATCATCATTCTCATTAGAATTTTTTTCAACAATGTAGCATCTTTTACCTTTTTCTTTGTAGTCTTTGCTATAATCTTCTCTCTTGTTTCTATACTTGTTTCCCTCTTTGTAGTTCTTCTTCTATGTACATCTTGTAGAAATGTGACCTACTTCATTGCAATTGAGAGATATGATAGAGAGCTTACCTTTGAATTTACCTTTAGGGTATGTCTAGGATCATGGTCAGCCAAACTATGCTCTTAAGTGGTAATAAAAAATAAAAAATTAGGGTTATGTCAACTTGACGTGCAATTTTCTACTCGTTATTAACTTTATATCAAAAATTTGAGAGAAAAAAATTTCTAGAAAATAGAATCTAGTTTCTAAACTACTAGGACTTATTTCAAAAAAATAAAAATTGATTGGTCAAAATTTTGAATTTTAATGTAATATTACAAAAAAATTAGAACAAAAATAAGAACTAGACTTATGTCTGACCACCTTAATCAAAAGGAAATTATAATATTTTAAAATAATATTCTAGATATAAATAGTAGACTCAAGCGTGGATTTGACACATATTTTTGGAAATTTTTATTCTAAATAAATAATTAATAATCAATTTTGGACTTTAGTATTTTTGGAATAAAAAAATTCTCATACCTGACCACCTTAACTAATTCAAAACTCTGCAAAATTCAATTTTTCATTTTTTTCCCTTATTGCAGAAGAAACATAGAATGTGATGCATCTTTTGAATTTAAAAAATGTTGTACCATTTTAAATTTATAGTTGTTTTTTCAAGTAGTGTATCAGTCAACACTTTATACATAACTCCATTAGAAAATAAGTAATAATTACTTACTAAACTCATAATTTGAAAAACCTTATATTTATGGAAAGATAAGAACATTCTTAAGAAACCCTTTTCATTTCATCAAATTTTGGTGAAAAAAAGTCGTCAGCTACATGTTTGAAGTAAAAATCACATAAAAACATGCCAAAAGCACATTTTTTGTATGTTTTTAAAGTTGACCATATAGGTTTGGTATCAAAAAATATAGTAGACCTTATAAAGATATTAATTATTTTCATTTAGTATTAGGGTGGGTGGGAAAAAAGTTGGAATAGATTTTGAAATGGTTTTAGATATTTTAGAACTACAATTCTTTTTAGATTGCCACTTTTTAGCATACCATGATCTTCCACATACCCTTTACCTCTATGGAATTTCCTAGCCAGTAGTGCTTCTAACTATTCCACATCTTCCTCATCTACACTACTATCATTGGATGCATGTTTTCCTTTTCTTCTCTTCTTTCTTGATGTCTCCTCCTTAGTGTCTTTTATTACCATCTTAGCCTTGAAAGCAGATTCAAGGTTCTCAGGTCTGTAGTTATCAAAGTTGGATAGCTCAAATGCAGTAAGTCTTCCCACTATATCTTCAAAGGTTAGTGTGTTTCTATGTACATACCTTATCTCTTGGATGGCTGAAACTCTAATACATAGATAGGGAGCAGAGTTCTTAAGTATTTTATAATAATAGTTTCTTCTTCCAATTGACCACCTAGACTTCTTATTGTACTTACCACTTCTTTTATTCTAGTGGCATATTGAGCAACATTTTCACCTTCCTCCATTTTTATATCATCAAACTTTCCTCTTAGTCTTTCTCTCTTTGCTCTTTGGACATTCTAATCTCCTCGATAGATATCAATTAAGGCTTTCCACATTTTGGATGTAGTGTCACTATCTTTGATGTCATCATATTCTGCATAACTAAGTGCAGAGGCAATTTCTAGCATTTCTTAATTGTGCTCCTTTCTTTTGCTCATATCATCTACAGTAAGAGGTCTAGCTAGATTTACATGTTTTGTTCCAATTAAGGTTTGTGCATAGTCACCTACTAATCCAAGGTGCATTTTCATCAGACTCTACCATACAACAAAGTTGTCTTTGTTGATCTTGGGAACTTCTCTTTTGCACATCTTGATCTTCCTACTTCTAGTACCTTGAAACTAAATTAGTAGATGGTTTTGATACCAATTATTAAAAATGCTTTAGAATAACTGAAAGGGAGGTGGGGGTGAACAATTATTCAAAGTCCAAATGTCATATTCAAACTTTTCACTAAGTATAGTGAGCCCATTCAGCCATTTATTCATCCAAGCTTTAACTTTTCTAACTAGCAAGTTACTATTAATCAACATGCTAGCATAACACATAAGAAATCAACATGTAACACAAAGATTTACATGGAAATCCAATTTGGAAAAAACCGCCAGTAACATGCTACTCAATTCTCACTCTTCTGAAGTGATTCCCTATGAATGGCCTACCCTATTAAAAGCTTACAATGCACTATTAAATGTGACCTTGTTTGAGGATTTAACCACTCTATTAGAAATGGGCCTTTTTAGAGGACTTTAGACCATTCACTTGGAATGCCACCTTGTTAAAGGATTTACATATAGCTATTAAGCCAACCTAAATCCATAGGATTTTCCTTTTATCATGACTAATACAATTGCTAGGGAGTAACAATTAGGGATTTTAACCTGATTACAACATACAACTTAACTTGTAGATCTCAAATCACTTCTCAGCTCATACCATTTCCTGGCCTTCAATCTCTACAACTCTAATAGCTTGACCTTCTTTCAAGCTTAGTCTCCTTGAGTCTCCATGCTCAATGCACCAATGCAATCATCTTCTATTGACCACTTGTAGAAGTAGAGCTTCTATGCTTGTCCTTCTTCTAGATGCCTTCTTCTTGACACCCTTCTAACCACTTCACAATTTGGCTATTTGGTAGCAACAAAATTTGCTTCTTGATTTGTGAATCCTTAAATAGAAGTCTTGAAGTTACTTTTTCCCACTTGATTCTTCCATTATTTAATTTAAATTTGTATGGATTAGGTAGGATTCATTATATCTAACCCTTATTTTGTTTCCTCTAGAAACTTCTTAAATAATCCTTTTGAATTTTCCCAACAATATTTTACATAGAACTATGTGCCACCAACTCATCATCCTTATCTTCCAACTAGTTCACAAAATTCAAGGCAACCACTTTGTTGGCTTAGATTTGGTGAATCTTTGTTATTTAAAATAATGCAGCAGCTTAGTAGTATTAAAATACTAGTGCTCGACATAGTTTTTCCTAATGCTCGGCACCTAAACTTCACTCAATAGCTAAAGATCACTTGACACACACTAAAATTTCCTACTACTTGGATCCAACTAAGAATTTTTTTAGCTTCAACTAACTTGCTCAGCACCCACTAATGATCTTAGTTTAAGCTTTGTAGTCAACCTTATTACAACTTATTCCTCCAATGTCTCTAAGTGTGACCAACCTCTTTATCATTACAAACTTCATAACTCAACCTTTCCCTTAGATACTCTTGTTACATCTTGTTGTTTAAATCCTCTTCATCAATCAACTAAGTGATAGTACTTGGATCTTATAAGAAAATTTCATTCCTAAAAATAGTAGGTTTTACATCAATGACAAAAAAATGATTGAAAACAACAATCTTCCTTCTTTGCAACAATCTTCCTCTTTGATTTTTATCAATGAGCTTTTCAATCAGATTTCCAATAGAATTTTTGTTGGTTTATAACTTAATTTGTAGCATCTTCTTTAGTAGACATTCCTTCGTACAATTATACAAATTATTTGTATTCTTCTAGTTCCTTTGTAGATTCATCTTCATGTACTTCTGTATATTCATCAAAATTCACATTTTCACTTTTCACAATTTAGTTAGTTAGTATTTAAACAATTGTAAGCTTTACTTCTTGTGGAGTAAGCAAGTAATGTTCCTTCTTTACTTTTTACATAAAACTTTCCACTCCTAACATTTCTAGGAATATAGCATTTACTTCCAAATACTTTAAATATTTAACATAATGTGGATATCCATACCATAGTTCAAAAGCTATTGAATGAATTCATTTCTTAACTTGCACATGATTCAAGGTATATATAATAGTACTTACAATTTCTCTCCTATATTTCAGAGCAATATTCTTCTGCATCATAAGTGTTCTGGCATGGTCCATTTTAGACTTCTTTTTTCTTTCAATAATTCTATTTTCTAGAGTGGTCCTAGGTGTAGATGTCTATCTTTTTAATTCCTTTGTTATTTCAAAACAAATTTAAACTCATTTGAAGTGAATTCTCCTCCCCTGTCTGATCTCAAGAATTTCATACTTTTACCTCTTTCATTTTCAGCTCTTGCCAAGTACCACTTAAACATTTGAAAAGCATAAGACTTTTTTTTAGAAACATGATTGTCATCATTCTAGAGTAATCATCAACAAATAGTATTATTCTTTGATCTCCTCTATAGCTTTGCACTTCAATAGGTCCACACAAGTTAGTATGAATAATTTCTAGTATTTCTTTAGAGGTATAAGCTTTACTTTTAAATCTTGACTTTGTTATCTTTCCTAGTTCACATTATTTGCATATTATGTTATCAGGTTTCTTTAACTTAGGAAAATCTCTAACTCTTTTCATGTTACTAATACTAATCAAATTATCAAAAGTGACATGATATAATCTCTTGTGCCAAAGTCATACATCATCAAATCTTGCAATAAGACAACTAGCATCTTGTATATCTAGATAGAATATATTACTTTTAGTTTGATCACCTTTTCCAATTATTTTTCCACTTGTGTCATATATCTTGGTAGTTTTATTTTCCAACTCAAATTTTCATCCCAAATTATTCAATTGTGACACACTTAACAAGTTATAACTCAATCCTTCAACATATTAATCATTGTGACATGAAATCTTGCCTATGAGTTTGAGAGACCCCTTTCCTTTTATCGAACACGGTGCATCATTACCAAACCTTACACTATTTACATCATAAAAAATTAAGGTAATGAACTTACTTTTTTCTCCGATCATGCCATGTGAACATCCACTATTGATAATGCATTTATCATTCTTGTTCAGACAACTCACAAGTGCAATTGCCTCATCCTCATCAAATTTTTCCTTCATTGGAATATATACCACTTCATCATCATGTTCATCAGAGTCATGTTCATCAACAATGTAGCATGACATCTTTCCTTAGTCTCTATAAACTCTACCATCACCTTCTCTTCTATTTTTGAGCTTGTTTCCTTCTCTATAATTCTTCTTTTGTGTACATCTTGTAGCAATATGACCAAATTCATTGCAATTAAAAAAAATGATGGGTAACTTACGTTTGAACTTATCTTTTTCCTCTATGAAATCTACTTGCTAGTAGTGCTTCCAATCGTTCATTGTCTTCCGCATCTATGTTGCTATCACCAGATGCATATTTTATCTTTCTTTTCTTCTTCTTATACTTTATCTCCTCAGAATCCTTCAAGAAAATTTTTTATTTGAAAGCTGATTCAATACTTTTTGGTTTGTACTTGTCAAAGTTAGATAGCTCAAAAGAAGTGAGTTTACCTACCATACCTTCATGGGTTAGATCATTTCTTTGTATACATCTTAACTCTTGAATTGCAGAAACTCTAATGGCATAAATAGGTAGTAATGTCCTCATGACTTAGCATAGTTCATCATCTATTTTACCAGTAGCCCCTTTTATTACACTAATAAATTCTTTTATTTTAGCAACTTATTGAGCAATGTTCTCACCTTTTTCCATTCTCATGTCATCAAACTTACCTTTGAGACTCTATGACTTAGCTCTTTGAACATTTTTGTCTCCTCCATAGATGGTGGTCAGGACATCCCACATCTTCTTTGTGCTATCAAGACCTTTGATATCATCAAATTCAGCATAGCTTAGTGAAAAGGTAATCTCCAACATTTCCTAATTGTGTTCTTTCTTTTTCTTCATATCTTTAGTAGTTAGGGATCATGTTGGATCAAAATGTTCCACTATAATGGAGGATTGTGCATGATCTCCAAGTCCTCCAAGGTGTAGCTTCATAAAACTTTTCCATGCAGGAAATTTCTCTCTATTGAGCTTGGGTACTTCTCTTTTTGACATCTTGATCTTTGTGCTTCTAGTACCTTAAAACTGGTCCTCTTAAGTAGATAGCTACCAATTGTTAGTATTCTTTTAGAATAAACAAGAAGGGGCATGAATGATTTATTCAAGGTCTAGATGTACAAATAATTTTTTTAATAATTCAATAAAATCGTAAAACATTCATACCCGTGCATGAATTCATTGTGTATCAACTAAAACTTATATGTTATTATCAAATCAACTTGTTGAAATGTAAAGCATGAAATACAACACATTCATTATCACATTTGACATAATGATATAATGTGGAGACCCAACTCGGAAAAAACCACTAGTAATATGCTACTCCTTATTCACTCTTTTGAAGTGATTCCTTGTTAAAGGCCAACCCTATTAAAGGTTACAATACAAACTATTAAATGTACCTTGATTAAGGGATTTTAGTAACCCTATTAGAAGTGAGCCTTGGTAGAGGACTTTAGGCCATTAACTTGGAATGTCACCCAATTAAAAGATTTTTTTTTGACTATTAAGTCAACCTTACTCCAAAGAATTTACCCTAGACTGATATAATTGTTAGAAAGTAATAATAGAGCTTTGATCTAATACAACTTATAGCCGGACTTGTAGATTATAGATCTTTGTTCAGTCCTCAACTCTGCTTGGCTTGTATTCTTTATAGCTCTAACAACTTGTTTAGCCTTTAAGCATTCATCCTCTTAAGCCTTCTTGTTTAGTATGCCATTATAGACTCTTTTCTTGGGTCACTTGATGAAGCAAAAACTTCTTTCTCTTTCTCCTTATCAAATTATCGCATCAAGCTCTCTAACTCTTTTGCTTCATGACTAGACATTCCTATATATAGGACATTAGAAAATTTTCCTACTCATTATCCATTGTCTAAATTAGGGTTTTAGATGGATTAGGTAGCTACCCCATATCTTGTCTTCTCTAGAAGATTATCTTAGAATCCATTTTAATTTGCCTCTAAAATAGTTTACATAAGATTCTATACCACCAACTCATCAATCTTATTGTTGGTGTAAATAAGTACTTTACTATTTACTATTGCATTATTTTATTATTTTTATTTGTGAGACAATTAGGAGTTTGCTCACCTCTTTAGTTGTCATGTTGACAACACATGAGTATGCAACTCTATTTGAGCACATGGTGTCTATAACATTGTTTTGCATGTCCCACCCTTGTAGGCATATCCTCTCATCACCGCACTAACTTTCATGGTTAATGAAAGATAATCCATATTTGAAGGACATGTGCTTGGTTGTATGACACATCATGATGCTAACTTCTATGCATTCTAGAAGCTCTTCTGAGGCCTTTATATTCAAGCACTCCTAGTGTACTCTTAACGACTATCAAGTTATTGAATACATTGCTATTCTGATCATACTCTATCTACTTTGGTCTACTATGTGCTTGTGTTTGAGTTCTTAGTTCCTGGGTGAATTTTGGCCTTAGGCAAATTCTTACATGGTATAAGAGCTTGGAGACTTTCTCATCACAAGCCATTTGAGACCTCTTGCTTGCTTCATCACCTCAGCCTGAATCTAGAGTGCTACAAAAATTAGTAGTGTCCAACACCAGATTTGACCTCTCCATTGTGTCTAGAATGTTAAACCGGTGAAAATTGACTATAAACTCACCTACCTTGGCCTATAGTCGACCGTAAGGAAAATTTTTTTTGCAAATCAGAACTTGGAGGCCCTGATTTGTGATATGGGTATGATCTTTTTTACAAATTTATGAATTTATTTTCGGATCTGCTTGTTTAATTTCTTTGTTTCTTTCGTCAATTTTGTGGAAATTTTTTATCGTAGGCAGAGAATTTTTTTTTGTCGAATTGGTTAGTGAAACCCCAGTTCGACTATATATTTGGGCAGAATATTATTGTGTATTTCATAAGGTTTATTTTATTTATTATGCAGGCACCTCTTCATAGTCCACTGGCACGTACCTGTGACAACACATATTTCAAAAGTGGGCTAGTATTTTCAGCTAGGCTGCGCTTATTCACATTGAACAACACAGAGGTTTCATTTTCAAAAGTGCTTGATACGTTGAACCCACAAATGTGGGATTAAACCTAAAGTCCGACGACCACAACAGTGTTCAAACTTTTTGGTGTCGTGGGCAGGTCTGGACATATATTCGGCATCGTTCTGAGTTTTTCTAGCATTGTTGTGTCTCCCACACTACTAGTGACATTAACTCCCATGCTTTTCAAACTTTGACGATCACTACATTTCAAGCCTCCCACGCACACCCGTAGATTTGTTGATTCTAGCGACTGTCCCAACTTTGTGGCAAGTAGTGCTTTCGCGGCACGGGAATAGAGAATTCTAACAAAAAATTCCCACTCACTGCAACAGTGATGCCACGAGGCCAAATAATAATCCACCATGCGACGTGATCTGCCCGTCCAGACTGCTACCATGCTAGCAGTCACGTGAACCAATTTGGTTCCGCCCCATGTTTTCCACATCTGTAGGTAGCGACACATAAGACCAGGACTGCCACGTCACTCATGAAACTCGACAATCCCCCATGGATGTACACAATTTTAACACATGGTATGTCTGTACAGTACAGACAAAATACTCAGTGTGCCACGTCTTCACAGGATGCATTTTCCTTGCTGCATCATCTTTTCATGTGGTTAAATTTGACACTTGTCTGGATGTCATTCCAAGGTGTTTTATAACTATGTTGACGGTCGTTTGACCATCAAATTTAGACTCGCTATTTTCTTTCCAAACCCCTCTCCATATTGCTTTTTAGTTTGGCAGCCTAACTTTGCGAGCTCGTAACTTGGACATTCAGACTCTGATTCAGGTGCATTTTTTTTTGAAATTAGGTAAAATTTCCTAAATTTTCTAGTGGTGTCTTTTTTTAAAGTTTTGGTGCACATATTTTGTAGAATTTGCATTTTTTGGCAACTATACCTGCATAATCCTGCATTTTGCACCTTCAGAAGCTCCGTAAGGGCACATCTGATCACCTTTTCAAGTTTTATTTTTTTGAAAGTTTGTTCTTTTTCATCTACTTTCCAGATTAGAAGTCAAATTCTAGGGTTGTGTGGACCAATTTCTCACTTTCAGAATTAGGCCTTCTTTGGCATTGTAAAGCTTTGATTCCTTTTCAGAATTGTTGTAAAACTAAGCTATAGTGCTTAAGTGACAGATTTCAGTCTCATAAGGTAGTTGTAAAAGCCAAATCAAAAAGTCCACTTTGTTCATTTTGACCTGTGGCTCATTGTAAATGCACTACTTATAAAGTGCCAACAACATCTTTTTTGAGGGGGTCTTTTGATTGAGTGAAAGGGGGGGTGGGTATTGTGTTCTTGTGTCTCTATTTTATGCTCCTTTCATTTCTGCATCATGGGTTTTAAATGTCATCCTCTAACTTCATGCAACTATTCTACATGGAAAGATATTGCATGAAGTAGATTAATGGAAAAAGGATATAGTTTATATGTTGATGGTACAATTACCAAACCTACTAATGCTAAAGAACCCATTGATTGGACAAGTCAAGACTAACATGCTTTAGGTGTAATTAGGAGTTGTGTACATGGGGATCTTCTCTTTCACATTAAAAATTGTTCAGACTCTAAGGAAGCTTGGGATAAACTTGAACAGTTGTATGGTAAAGTGGATGAAGAAAAGGGATTTGAGATTGAGGATGATCTACTTCTCTTGGATCCTAAGAATTATGACACAATTCAGGATTACATCATTAAAGTCAATGAGTATAGGGCACTTCTTAAAGATTGTGGAAATCCCATGAAGGATGATAGGTTAATTCATCACATTCTGAAGAAGCTACCTTTTGAGTATGCCAACTTTGTTTCAAGTTTTAATACTGACAAGTTGACCATGGGATCTACTTACTAGAAGCCTTCCTTTGATGGATTTCCAGACATGTTGATTGTTGAACAATCTCACTTGGTACATTTAGGACTTCTCAAGTCATCTAAGACCAAAGCCTTAGTGGCTAGTGATGCTTCCAAATCTAGTCAAGGGGGAAAAAGCAACAACAAGAAGATGCTATGGAAGTAGAAAAAACAATCTGAGACACAACATGACTCCTCTCAACAAGGCAGTTCTTCTTCAAACAAGAAGGGAAGTAATGAAAAGAAGGAAAAACTCTGTTGTGCATATTGCAAAAAGCCAAATCATGATGAGCATCATTCCAAGATAAAAAGAATCGATGAGTTAGAAAATCTACTCAAGAAGAATAAGATTCAAGTGCCAAGTACTTCCAAGGATTCTACTCCTAACTCTTCAAAGGGTAAAGTTCAAGCACTTATGGCAAACTAAAATTCTTCTTTAGAATGGATACTTGACTTAGGTGCCCCCTACCACATGGGTTCTTCAAAGCAAGATTTTTATTCATTGAAGCAGTCAAAGGTACCACACATCTTCATGGGAGATGATGCCAAAATGGAAGCTGAAGAGAAAGGACATGTAGAAGTGGAAGATGGGGAATTCAAAGATGTTCTCTATGTTCCCAATCTAAGCTCTAATCTCCTATCAGTTTACCAAATCACTGACCTTGGAGATGGTCATAAGGTTGAGTTCCTTCCCAATTTAGTGGTGGTGCACAATCTAAAAGATGATTCATTGGTAGCAGTGGGGAAAGTCAATGATGAAAGAAGGCTTTATTCCTTCTCCCACTTTGTGCCTAAGAGTCCTTCCCAAGCCTTGTTAACTCACTCTACTACTCAAATCAACTTATGGCATGAGCATTTTAGTCACCTCGACTTTCTCTCTTTTCAGCAACTTTTCTCAAAACACATGGTCAAAGGTCTACCTAATATAAACTTTTCTAAGGGAGAGTGTTCATCTTGTTTAGTGGATATGAATCTCAAGGAGAAGTATGATAAAGGGAAGTCTTCTCGAGCTCTAGTTGTTCTTCAGCTAGTTCACATGGTATTAGCAGAACCGTTTGCAGTGACTTCAGTCAGCGAAGGCTAGTACATACTCAAATTTGTTAATGACTTTTCAAGATTCACTTGCATCTTTTTCCTTCATCATAAGAATGAAGTAGTTCATAAGTTTCAAGATTTCAATAATCATGTTGAACACAAGTCAAGGAAACCCATCAAGGTATTAAGAGTGGACAATGAAAACAGATATGTTGATAGAAGACTTAAGAACTTTTGCAAAATTGAGGGCGTTGATCTTCAGAAGTCACCAGCATTCACTCCACACAAGACATATGTTGTAGCTATGAGGATTAGGACTCTCAAGACCATGGCAAGTTGCATGATAAAGGCCAAGTCTCTCGATCCATCATTAGAATTCAATGCAATCTCTAGTGCCACAAACATTCTTAATTGTTCTCCTCATCCAGCCTTAAATGGAAAAACTCCTTTTGAGGCATGGTGCAGTAGAAAACTTATTGTGACACACTTTAGAGTGTTTGGTTGTCCTGCATGGGCAAATAGATCTTCCAAGGGTCACAAGGCACATACATCTCGATCTTGTACCTTCATTGGTTATGAAGACATTGTGAAGGCATATATACTTCTAGATCCAGAGACACATGAGATTTTTGTGGAGAAGGATGTTTACTTTGAGGAAAGTTCACCGAGCTTATCCTCTACTCCTCTCTACACATCATACATAGTGGAAACTAATAGTGACACCAACGATAGTGCTTCAACAGGTTTAGACATGTGGGGTTCTGTCAACAGTTGCAGTGAGAGGTCACATCAGTCCAGTCCACATGCTTATATTGCCACAATGAAAGGTCCAACACAACATGGTACATCTTATCTTCCATCTCTAGCTTCAGTTGACTTGGGAGATAGAATTGAGGACTTACATCTTCTCATTAATCATGATACTTCTACAGTTGTTGTAAGGGCTTACTCTAACCCTCAAGCCCATTCTCTACATAATCAATCTACTTAGGTTGGTGTGATTGTGGATCCTTATGAACAGCAATTAGTGGACGTCTCTTTGTCAGTAGAGGAGACAGATGGTTTAGTGGAACAGGTCTAGTAGACATCTTTTCTAGATCTGCATTCACTCTTTTCAGCATACTTGGAAGGGGTGAACTTTAGCATCGGTAGAGGGATACTTGAGAAGGTTTTTGAGCCAACACACATCTTTAGGACAGTACCTTTGGCATTGTTTCTTCCTAAGGGGAGGAACACCATTCTCCATTCTTGGACTAGCTTCTTCCTCGAAGTAGCTTTCACTTGTTGGCATTCTTGTTTTTTGGGAGGGGGGGGAGCCTATTCTGTCTCTCTTCCTTCTCTTATTCTCTTTTGTATATATTATATGTATGTCATAATGGGGGTGTCTTGATTACTCCATCCATCGATGCATCCATATTTATCTCTCTTTTTGGGGGAGGATTTTTCCCATGAGGTTTTCCCTCTTTCCCCACTTTATGGGATATTTTCATTTTATTATGTACATGGGTACCTAATATGGCCTAGTAGCTGGGACCCATTATGCATCTACATCCTTGTTCGTAAGCTTAAGGGCATTCCCCTCAGTTGCACTTAAGGGGGGGTGTTGGTGTAAATAAGTACTTTACTATTTACACTTACTTAAGTTTACTTAGGTTAATACATTATTTAATTATATTACATTAATTTTTTTTTTTTTGTGAGACACTTAGGAGTTTGCACACCTCTTTAGTTGTCATGTTGACAACACAGGAGTACACAACTCTATTTGAGCACATGGTGTCTACAACACTATTTTGTGTGTCCCACCCTTGTAGGCTTATCCTCTCATCACTGCACTGATTTTTGTACTTAATGGAGGATAATCTATATCTATTGGACATGTGCTTGGTTGTATGACACATCATGATGCTAACTTCTATGCATTCTAGAAGCTCTCCTGAGGCCTTTATATTCAAGTACTCCTAGTGTACTCTTAACAAGTATCAAGTTATTGAATACATTGTTATTCTAATCATACTTTGTCTACTTTGGTCTACTATGTGCTTGTGTTTGAGTTCTTAGTTCTTGGATTAATTTTTCCCTTAGGAAAATTCTTACACTTATCTTCCTCCTAATTCACAAGTTTCAAAGAAAACAAACTTGTTAGCTTTTATTTGTTGAATCTTTGATCTTTTTCATAATGTAGCAGCTCAACACTATTAATTTTATGATGCTCAGCACATAATACATCACTCGACATCAACTAGATTTTACTAGTGTTCAACATCAACTAAAAATTACACAGCATCTATGATCTTGCTCAGCATTAACTAGAATTTGTATTCACTCAGCTCTAGTTGACTTTTTGCTCAGCTTGAACTAATTGGCAAATGAAATTTGTTTAACTTATTCTTCTGAACATTCTAAGTGTAGCTAGCCATTTTGTGACTTCAAGTAAATCATCGATACATTATGTTATCACTATTTTAACTGATCCTTGTACTTAATTACATAATCATAACTCAACATTTTCTCTAGGTATGTTTGTTAGATCTTCTTGATCAAATCTTCCTCATCAGTCAACTAAGTGATAGTATTTGAAACATATAAGCAATTATCTTACCAGCAAATGGCAAGTTTGTCATCAATGAAAAAAATTTATTGAAACACATAATCTTTTTCAACAATTTTTCTCATCAATGATCTTCGATACAATTGTCTAATTGTGTGTTGTCTTTGATATTACACAAATGTCATATTAGTTGTTTGTCTGTGCTTACCAAGATGACTTGGTCAGCAAGATAGTTTTTCTTGTCTACTGAACATTCTTAGAGATTACTCTGTGAAGATAGTGTCTATCGAGCTCACTCGAGTCTCAAAGGAAATTATGGTAAAAAGTAGTGTTAATCGAGTTGTCATGGTTAACAAAGGAAAGTTGCTCTAAGTTAGTGCATGGAGTTCACTCGGTTGCCAAAGGATTTTGCAAGTTTGTAGTGTTAACCAAGCTTTTGTTGGTTAACACAAGAAATCATTTTAGAATTAGTGTTTCCCAAGAAAGGTTTTCCAATGAAGAATTTTTTTGATTGGGGATATGAGGTTTAATTATTTCACGTATTGATTCCAGTAGACTATGGTAATGATTATTGGTCATTATATTTTGTAATTGAGCTGACTTGATAATATATACAATATAAGTGAAAGGTCAAGTTGACACTCTAATGTATTGAGAGTATGAAAGTGTATTGATTGATTAAGAAGGAAAGTGTATGAGAAAACTTAAAGGATGGTCAGATATCCTTGAAGAGAAAAAAATTAATATTCAATTAGGAAGAACCTAGTATGAAGCAAAATAGAGATCTATAATCAGCAATTTAGTTGCATCTTATTTAGGTCATTTCATTGTTACTCTCTTATCATTATAGTAGTGATCCAAAATCTCTTAACAAAGTTAGTTCAATAGCCAATTATAAACCCTCTAACAAGGTGATAGTTCAATTGAATTTTTTAATACCTCTTGCAAGGCCACTCCTTACAGGGTGATTAAATCCTCTAACAAGGTCACACCTAATAGTGTGTTTTCTAACCTTTAACAAGGTTGGATCCTGTCCAAGCTTAGTTCAAAAGAGTGAAAATCACTAATTAGTTACATTGGTGGTTTTTCCCATATTGGGTTTTCACATTAAATCTTGGTGTCTCAAGTGTTCATGGTATTTCATTTATGCTTTCAAGTTAATCACTATGAATGTTTAAGATCAATAATAAGTAAATCACACTACTTTTACTGAGTTATAGCATTTTTTGTGTATTTATTGAATGACAGTAGCAATCAATTTTATTGTTAACATCTAAGGGATCTAAAATATTTATGGCAACTGATTCACCCCCCTCTCAATTACTATATCTATATTTTGAACTATTGGTATCAAAGTATTTGGTTCTTGTAGGAAAGGTTTCAAGGACCTAAGCTAAAGATCAAGATGTCTTACAAGATAAAAATTCCAAAGCTTAATAGAGATAACTTTTCAACATGGCAGGGAGTCATGAGACTTCATCTAGCTTCCATTGGTGATTTAAGATGCAAATACCTTGATGAAGAATACACAACTCCCACTATTACAAATGTTTTCTATTGGAGACATTGCTAAGAAAAAAAAACCATAATACCATGATGATAGATATTGGTGCATCTACTCTTAGCTATGAGTAATTTGATGATATCAAAGACTGCAAATCAACCTTTTCTATGTGGAATAAGATAAAGGAAATCTATGGTGGTGATGACAATGCTAGAAGAGCCAAAGCAAAAAGCCTTAGAGGATAATTTGATTAGATGAGAATGAGAGAAGATGAAAATATTGTCAAATATGTGAAAAGAATCAAAGCCAATGTTAGTGCGATTAAAGATTTTGGAGGAGGCATCAAAGAAGAAACTATTGTTGCGTTGCGTTTTTGCTATTTAAGAAAGAAGATATGAGACAAATCATAAGATAACTTTGGATAACTTACTAGGAAGATTGACAGCCTTTGTGCTAGATAACTTTGACAATTATGTTCCAGCTTCCGAGAATATTGAATTTGCATTTGAGGCTAACCTTTCACTTAATGAGAAAGATAAGAAAATTAAGGACACTTAGCTAAAATGTGAAGAAGAATCAGAGGAAAGTTCTAACAGTGATCTTGAAGTTGTTGATTCTCTACTTGCAAGAAAATATTCTAGAGGTAGAGGAAAATACAAAGGTAAAGTACCCCTAATCTATTTTTTATGTGAATAAATTGGTCATATTGTTCTCGAGTGCCCAAACAAAGAGAGCAAGGATGAGAAGAAATGTCACAAGTGCAATAGCAAGAAGGATTTCAAAAATCATAAATCATTCAAGGATAAAGGTAAGAAGACATGTTTTATGGCTAAAGATTCTGATAATAATGAAGATGAAATAGTTTACATTGTTGTAAAAAATTAATCTAATGAAGAAGAAGATAACATAGCACTTCCCTCTCATGTGAGAAAAACTGATACATGGATCATAGATAGTGGATGTTCACATCATATGACTACTAAAAAAACAAAGTTTGAACACTTTGAAGACGATGATGGTGGTAGTGTAAGGTTTGGAAAAAATGAACGTTGTTGGATCAAAGAGAAAGGTTGAATCCCATTAACCAAAGAACTTGTATGTGATAATGCATGTTGGGTTGAAGGACTAAAACATAATCTAATTAGTGTGGCATAGCTAGTCAACATTGGATTCAAAGTAGAATTCATCCATGGTAAGGAAAGACTACCCAGATGACAAAGGAAAACTAATTGGATTAGGTAAACAAAAAAAAGGTATCCTATTTTATCTTGATCTTGGTCAATGATCATGTTTTATTGCTGAAGTTGAAGAAAGTCGGTTATGGCACAAAAGGTTAGGTCATGTAAATTTTGTTAACATAGTGAAAATAAGTAAATTCAAGAAAGTAAGAGGAATTCCTAGTTTGAAGAAACTTGATGTTGGTCTATGCAAGAATTGTCAGATTGGCAAAATGGAAAAGACTAGTTTTAAAAGAAAAAACTATCAGTCTGAAGATATCTTGAAAATTGTGCATATTGATTTTTGTGGACCTATTGGAATAGAAAGCTATAGTGGAGAAAATTGTGTTATTCTTTTTGTTGATGAATACTCTATAATGATAATTGTTATGTATTTAAGAGAGAAGTCATAAGTATTTGACAAATTAAAATGGTATTTGGCAAGAGTAGAGAAGGAAACAAGGAAAAGATTGAAATGCTTAAGAGAAAGTAGAGGTGGTGAATTCATCCCTAATAAATTCAATAACTTTTATATTGAAAGAGGAATCAAAAGAAAGGTATCAAACCCCTAGAACTCCCAAGCATAATGGACTAGCTAAAAGGAGAAATAGATCTATCATGGATTGTGCAAGAACTCTAATAATTGAAAATAACATTTCTATCAAATAATACAAGGAAGCTATCAGTACTATAGTTCATACCTTAAACCAAGTATAGTTGAATATTGATTCATATAAAACCCCTATGAGTTATGGTATAGCTATAAACCCAATGTAAGTTACTTGAAAGTATTTGGAAGTAAATGTTCTATCTTAAAAGAATCTAGAAAAGGAAAATTTTATGTGAAAGGTGATGAAGGTATATTCTTAGAATATTCTTAGAGAAGTAAGGCATATAGATGTGTAAATTTGTCTACTCATAAAATTAGACAAAGTGCACATGTGGGAATTGATGAGTTTGCAAAAAGGACTGAAGAAGGAAGCAAAAAGGAACAAAAAGATTATAGGATATTTTTTTATATTGAACCTAATACATTACTAGATATATCTCTCAACAAGGAGACTTCTACTCTTGAGTCTTCCTCAGTCACTGAGTTGTAGGAAGTTCAAACCAAGTCACAAGGACTCAAATTACATTTTGAAGCTACTGAGCCAATGCTATTGAGTCTAAGCAACTAGAACTAGAAGTTGAAGTTCAAGAAGATGATAATGTAATTCATTCAAAAGGCGAGGAACCTATTTTAGCCAAGTACATTGGGAGGCATCATGCACCAAATTAGATTATTAGAGATAAATTAGAATCTACTATGAGAAGAAGTAAGCTAAAAAGTACATGTTTACTTGCTAATTTTGAACCTAGAAATGTCAAAGATGCATTGGAAAATGAAATTTGGATTGAGGCTATGAATGAAGAGAGAGAAAATAGAGAAGAACAAAACTTGGACTCTTGGACCTTGGCCTAAAGAGAAAAATGTGGTTGGAACAAAATGGGTATTCAGGAATAAGTTGAATGAAGATAGTAAGGTATCAAGAAACAAAGTTACATTGGTTTGTAAAGCCTACTCTCAAGAAGAAGGAATTGATTATAGAAAAACTTTTGCTCCTATTGTAAGATTGGAAGGTGTTAGGACTTTACTTGCATATGCAGCACATAAAAGATTTAAAGTATATCAGATGGATGTTAAATCTGCATTTCTCAATGGTATTCTTGATGAAGAAATCAATATTGAAGAACTAGAAGGTTTTTTTGTCCAAACATAAGGGATATGGTCTGTAAATTACACAAAGCATTGTATGGTCTAAAACAAGCCCCTAGAGCATGGTATGAAAGATTACATAACTACATTATATACATTGGTTTCTAGAAAACTAATGATAACAATAGTTTTTATATTAAGGAAGGACCAGATAACAAGATTGTTTTAGCAAAAATATTTGTGGATGATACTTTATTTAGTGGGAATGATGATCTGTAAAAAGAATTTTCAAAGAAAATGAACAAAGAGCTTGAAATTTTTGTGTTTGTTGAGATTAAGTTCTTTATTGGTCTTTAGATACAATAGATTATGAATGGTATCTAAATCACTAAGTCTACATATATCAAGGAGATACTCAAGAATTTTGGTATGGAAGATTCAAAACTAGTTGGAACCCCCATGTGTACTAAATTAAAGCTTACCAAATATGATGACTCAAAAGAGGTAGATTAGACCTTCTATAGATCAATTATTGGAAAATTATAGTATGTAGTTCATACAAGGCCTAATATTTCTCTTGTAGTTGGTATAGTGGCAAGATTCTCAAAAGAACTAAAATAAAATCATATGATGGCAATCAAAAGAATCTTAAGATACTTGAAAGGTACTAAAGTTTATGGCTTATGATATAAATTTGGAGGAAATATGAACTTAAAAGTATTTAATGATGCTGATTGGGTAGGAATTATTGATGATAGAAAGAGTACAAGTTGTGAAGCATTCTTTCTTAGTAAAAGGTTGGTATCTTGGACAAGTAAAAAATAAAATTGCACATCCCAATCTACAATAGAAGCAGAACAGGTTACACCAGTAATAAAATGTTCTAATATTGTTTGGTTTAAACAATTGTTGGAAGGCATGAAGGTTGAGATCAAAGAAATAGTTGTCATGTTTTGTGATAATACAAGTGCAATTAACATATGAAAGAATCTAGTGATGCATTCCAAAACTAAGGACATTGCTATAAAATACCAAGTTGTTAAGAACAAAGAAATTAGATTAGAATATGTCCATACAAAATAATAGATTTTAGACATATTTACTAAGCCATTACATAAGGATGTATTCTCCTATCTAAGAGGTAAGTTAGGGGTCATTACCCTATCTGAAGCTCACTAAAATAAAGTTTTAGTGATGCATCAATAGGAACCAAGTTGAAGATCTATTAGTTGATGCAACATAGTCAAGAGAATATAGCATATAAATCAGTAATCAAGGTACATTGATACTCATTTGATATGTGTTGTCTTTGGCACATGTTGTCAAAGAGAAAGAGTTTGTTTTCATATCTTTCTGAAATTTGTTTAAAAATCTAAGAGGGAGATTACTGCCTAAGACAAGCTTATGGTTTAAAAATCTAAGAGGGAGAAACTTTCTATTGTAGAAAGTCTTGTTTTCAAATTTCATTGTGCTATGACATGTGTTACCATCAATGCCAAAGAGGGAGATTGTTGGATACAATTGCCTAATTGTGTGTTGTCTTTGATGTTACACAAATGTCATATTAGTTGTTAGTCTGCGCTTATTGAGCTCACCTTGTCAATAAGACAAATTTTCTTGTCTATCGAGCATTCCTAAAGATTACTTTATGAAGGTAGTGTTTACTGAGCTCACTCTAGCATCAAAGTAAATTATGGTAGAAAGTAGTGTTAACCAAGTTCTCATGGTTAACAACAAAAAGTTGGTCTGAGTCAATGTTCACTAAGTTCACTCAGTTGCCAAAAGATTTTGCAAGTTCTCAGTGTTAACCAAGCTTCTATTGGTTAACACAGGAAATCATTTTAGAATTAGTGTTTACTGAGCAGGGTTGGCCAATGAAGGACTTTTTTGATTTGGGATATGTAGTTTAATTATTTCAAGTATTGATTCCAGCTCACTATGGTAATGATTATTCATCATTGTAATTTGTAATTGAGCCAACTTGATAAGTTGTATGATATAAATGAAAGGTCAAGTTGAGACTCTAATGTATGGAGAGTATGCAAGTTTATTGATTTATTAAGAAGATAAGTATATGAAAAAACTTAAAGGATGGTCAAATATCCTTGAGGAGCAGAAAAGTAATATTCAATTAGGAAGGATCTAGCATGAAGTAGAACAAAGATCTATAATCAGCCATTTAGTTGCATCTTATTCAAGTCATTTCATTGTTACTCTCTTACCATTATAGTAGTGATCCGAAATCCCTTAACAAAGTTGGTTGAACAACCAACTATAAATCCTGTAACAAGGTGACAATTCCATTGAATTATTTTAAGACCTCTTGCAAGGCCACTTCTTACAGGAAGATTAAATGTTCTAACAAGGTCACACTTAATAGTGTATTTTGTAACCTTTAACTACATTGGCTCCTAATAAGGTCCACTTTAGAAGAGTGAAAAGTAGTAACTAGTTACATTGGTAGTTTTTACCATATTGGGTCTCCAAATTAAATCTTGGTGTCTCATGTGTTCATTTTATTTCTTTTATGCTTTCAAGTTAATCACTATGAATATTTAAGATCAGTAATAAGTAAATCACACTACTTTTACTGAGTTATAGCATTTTCTGTGTGTTTACTGAATCATAATAGTAATTAGTTTTATTGTTAATGTCCAAAGGATCTAAAATATTTTGTGGTAATTGATTCACCCTCCTCTTAGTTACTGCATCTATATTTCCAACAATAAGAATTTGAAATTTTCGAGATTAGACAAAGGTGGTAAATTCATCTCCAATGAATTCAATGAATTCTACATTGAGAAAAGAATTAAAAGACAAGTTTCAACTCCTGGTACATCTTAGCAGAATGGTATAGTAGAAATAGGGAACATATCCATCATGGATTATGCAAGAAAATTGATGATAGAAAAAAATGTTGCCATCAAATATTGGAAGTAAGCAATCAACACTACAGTTTATACCTTAAAGAGAGTACATATGAAGAAAGACGCAAATCAAACTCCTCATGAACTATGGTATGACTATAAACCTAATGTAAGTTACTTGAAAATATTCGATAGAAAATATTATATCTTGAAAGAATCTACAAAAGGAAAATTTGATGTCAAAGGTGATGAAGGCATATTCTTAGGATATTCCTATAGAAGTAAAGCATAGAAGTGTTTGAATTTTTTGACTCATAAAATCATAGAAAGTGCACATGTGTGAATTGATGAGTTTGTAGAAAAGAGTGATGAAGAAAGCAACAAAGAGCCATAGGATTACATAAGATTTGTTTTTCATGAACCTGACACCCTACCAAATCTATTTGAAAGAAAGGTGGCTTTACCTCTCAGGTCCCCAACATCTCCAATAGCTACCAAATTATATATGGTGTAACTTGAGTCAGAGGCTATGGAGCTAGAGAAAACCAAGTTTGATGGACCCAAGTCATAGGCAGTGGGACTCGAGCTTGATACTAAAGTACATGATGAAATTAGTGAAAAACATTCAAATCCAAAGAACCTATGTTAGCAAGATATTCCAAAAGGCATTATGCACCTGATCAGATCATTGGAGACAAATTAGATGAAATAATGACAAGAAATAAATTGAAAGGTACATGTTTACTTGCTGAATTTGAACCTAGAAATGTTGAAGATGCTTTGGAAAATGAGAAATAGATTGAAGTAATGAATGAAGAAATAGAAAGTATAGAAAAGAACAAAACTTGCACTCTTGTTCTAAGACCCAAGGATAAAAATATAATTGGCACAAAGTGGGTATTAGAAACAAGCTAAATGAAGATGGAGAAGTATCTAGAAATAAAGTAGGGTTGGTAGGTAAAGGTTATTCTCAAGAAGAAGGTATTGATTATGGTGAAACTGTTTCTCTTGTTGCAATATTGGAAGGTTTTAGAACTTTAATAGCATATGCAACTCATAGATGATTTAAATTTTATTAAATCAATGTAAAATCTACATTCTTGAATGGAATTCTATATGAGGAAGTCTATAGTTAACAACTAGAAGGTTTTGTAGATCCTAGAAAAACGGACTTGGTTTGCAAATTATAGAAGGCATTACATAGTCTTAAGAAAGCCCCCAAAACTTCGTATGAAAGACTTCATAACTACTTGGTACATATTGATTTTCAAAGAACAAATGATAACAATAGCCTATACATCAAAAAAGGAACATTTAAGAAGATTGTGTTGGCAAAATTATTTATGGATGACACTTTACTCGTAGGAAATTATGACTTGTGCAAGGCATTTTTAGAAGAAACAAGTAAAGAATTTGAGATGTCTATGTTTGGTAAGATAAAATTCTTTGTTAGATTGCAAATTCAACAGAAGAAAGATGGTATGATTGCTCAATCTAAATATATCAAGGAAATATTAGAGAAATTTGGAATGGAAGACTCAGGAGCAGTTAGAACATCTATGTCTATTGCACATAGGATTTCCAAAAATGATGCTTCCAAAGATGTAGATCTGACCACATCTAGATCAATGATTGGAAAATTGTAGTATGCAGTGCATACAAGGCCTGATATTGCATTAGCAATTGGTATGGTGGCAAGATCCTCAGTTAAACCCCAAACAAAATCACATGATGAAAGTTATAAGAATCATGAGATATCTAAAAGGTACTAAAGAATATGGTTTATGGTACAAAATAGGAGGCAATTTAGACTTAAAAGTATTCATAGATGCTAATAGGGTTGGGAGTATTGAGGATAGGAAAAGCACTAGTGATGGAGCTTTCTTTCTTGGTAAAACATTATTGTCTTGGACAAGCAAGAAAAAAAATTGTATCTCTTAGTCCATAGGAGAGGTAGAATATGTGACCCAAAATTAGTTAATTATCCTAATATTATTTGGTTGAAACAACTATTGATAGGTATAAAGGAATAGATCAAGGATCCAACAGTTATATACTGTGATAACACCAATGCAATCAATATATCAAAGAGTCTAGTGATGCATACCAAAACAAAATACATTGTTGTAAAATATCATTTCTTGAGAGAACTAGTACAAGATAAAGAAGTTAGATTGAATTATGTAAATACAAAAGAAAAAATTGTAGATATATTCACCAAGCCATTACCTAGGGATGAATTTTTGTATCGAAGAGGTAAGCTATGGGTCATTGCCCTATTTGAAGCTCACTAAATGAAGTTTAGTGATGCATTAGCCAAAGTCTGTTGAAGATTAATCAGCTGTTGTAGAATTGACAAGGGCATATTGCAAATGAATCAATACTTGAGGTACATTTATATTTACTAAATATTGTCTTTGGCATAAGATGTCAAAGAGGGAGAAGTTTGCTATCATAAAAATTTTGTAAATAGAAAGAAGAAATGTCAAAGAGAGAGAATGAACTTAGCTTAATCAAAAGAAGTATTCTAATAGAGGATAAAATTGAAGGTAGTAAGAGTTCACAATAATAAAGAGAGTTCTCATGGATGACAATCATAATGAAACTAAGGATGTGTTCCTTACTTTATTATTGCTCTAAAATTTCATTGTACTATGATATCCTATGTTCTCATCAATGTCAAAGAGGGGGATTGTTGGAACAATTGATTAATTGTGTGAAATCTTTGATGTTACACAAAATTTTATATCATTACCAATCAATGTGTGTCAAGCTCACTTAGGAAATGAAGATAGTTTTTTGTGTCTACTAAGCGTTCCAATGTTTACCTAGTTCAGAAGATAGTTTCTATAGAGTTCACGCAGGTGCCAAAAAGAAAATCTATAGAAGATGAGTGTTAACCAAGTTCACTTGGTTAATGAAGGAAATGTTGGAATGGAACCAGTGTTAACGAAGCTCACTTGGTTACCAAAGGATCTTATCAAGTATATAGTGTTAATTGAGTTCACTTGGTTAACATGGGAAAGTCATTCTGAATTACTATCTACAAAGCAGGGTTTGCTAAAAATAGATTTTCTTATTTTGGCATATTGAGTCCAATTAATTTATCTATTGATTCTAACCAACTAAGAAGATAATTATTAAGTATTCTATTTATCCCTATGGATGCTTTACATATGTTGTTTGGAAGACCATGGTAGTATAATAGGAAGGTCATACATAATGGGGAGAAAAATACTAACACATTTTGGAAGGATGACTCTAAAGTGGTTGTCTTGTCTCTTAAGGACGAATGGAAGAATGAAACCATGTTGTCTACAAGAGGAATTTTCAAAGAAATGAAAAAGGTGTTGGAGGAGTTTTCTTATGTTGCTCCTAAGGAACTACTTGATGGTCTCCCACCCAAAAGAGATATTCAACATCATCTTGATCTTGTTCTTAGAGAAACTTTACCTAATCAAGTAGCCTATCAGTTGAATCCAATACAACATGCAAAGTTGAATAAAAAAGTGATAGGAATTGATATAAAATGACCTAATTAGGGAAAGCATAAGTCTTTGTGTAGTACCTACATTTTTTACTCCAAAGAAGGATGGCACATGCATGATGTGTACTGATAGCAAATCAAGCAACAAGATTACCATTAAGTATCAATTTACTATTCCTTAGTACTGATGGCAGAGCAATCAATAAGATTACCATTAAGTAATAATAGCAGAGAAATCAATATGATTACCATTAAGATAGAAATAATAAATGAGATGTTCCCAATGCATATAATGGCTAGGGAGTGGATTGACAACATCACGTCCCTAATAAGAAGAAGGAAAAGATTGCTAAAATTCTTGACATGCAGACTACCTCTAGAAGGCATGGCCATCATAATTTAGATACCTAATACAATATGAAAGTTTACTTGAAATAGAGAGCATATGGTTATCTGAGTGGGAAATAATGTAGTTGGATCCAATAAAATTGCAGCAATTCATAGAAAACCAGTTGCAGGAGTTGCATTTCTTTCAACAACAGGAGAATGATGCATCAACTTATAAGAGTCATAACTTTTGACTTGGATATGGATTTTGGCTATTCAACTTTACAAGAATTTGTGTGAGGAGGAATTATTTGGATTGTTGATTGACCTCAACTTTATAGATGGCCATTTTGACATTTTATGGGAGCCTAAAATTTCATCCTGACCTCCAAAATTGGGTTTTTGTATTTATTTTCCAATTTTTTAGATTGCTCTTTTTATAATAAATCTAAAATCATATTCTTGATTTCATAGATTAGTTGGAAATTTATCTTGCCTTAGTTGGGGGCTTTTCTTAGGAAAAATTAGGATTCATAGGATGGGTTTTGTAAATTACCAAAAATGGAAATTTCTACTTTTTCCAAAAAAAATGCCAATTATAGAACTTTTTAGAATTATTTTTCATTAAGTAAAATAGGTTTTATAGGGATCCTAAAATCCAAAAGTTTTTACAACATATCAAAAATAAAGATATTCAATAAAAGTCTAGCATCAAGAAAACTACTTAACAAAAGCCAACCTTAGACAATAGGCCCATGGCCAAGTAACAAAAAACCAACTAAACTAGTACAAGAAAAAATAAATCAACTACACTAGGAAAGAACAAGATAGTAACAAAAGCACTAACTATCAAGAACTTGTAGGGAGTCCACAACTTCTTTGGTCTTCATGTTGTTTGCATCCTCCTGGTCTTAGTTTTGAACATCCACCTGGTCCCTGGTTTCTTTCAGATCATCCTCATCCTTTCCAATTTCTAGGTTAATCTTCTCCATCTTTTCCCCATCAAATTCAGCACTAATAAGTGATTCACCTAGGCTAATAATGTTCTCATTTAGAGAATTCAAAGTGGCAATCACTTGATTTGTTAGGTTCTAGTGAGAGAACTACATCCTTTGGACTCTTTGTTCAACCTTGGTGATTTTGTCCTCCTAGTCTACCCTGTGTTCCTAAACATTGAAGTTCCATTGGCTTCCATCTTGGCTTCTCTCCTCTTCATTGTACCCCTAGTCAGTATTAATTTGTTGGTTACCTTCCTAGCTTCTTCTCCCCTTAAGTTCTTTAATTTCATGGCATAATCATTTCATAGACCAAAAGTTGTCTATCATGCTATTCCTATCATTGTTCAAAAGGTCAAGTCTAATTTCACTCGCATTATCAGAAATCATGACTAGACCAAGATCAATGAGGTCATCATAGTGGGTTTTTCCATCAATGTCCTCCATCACTTGAATATTCAAAGGCTCCCTGACAATCCCCAAATTGCCAGTATTCAAATTAAAATTCCTCCAAGCCCTCCTCCTATTTTTTGTTGTCACCTCCCCACTCTCTTTTTCCAAAATATCTATAGATAGGGAGGAAGTGGGGCTAGGGCCAGGAATCTCAAGGATCTGGTCTTTGGTTTTTAAAGCCACATCTTCCTCCCTTTTCTTAGGATTCCCCAACATGTCAGCTAAATCCTCCTCCTCCTTTTCAGTTTCCCTTTACTTCGACTCCTCCTTCTCCTCATCCTCCCCCTTATCCACTTCCTCTGAGTCAGTATGCTCATCATCATCATTATTGTCATGTCCCCTTTTCAAATAATTAAAAATAATAATCTTTGCTAAGGCAGGCA
Organism: Cupressus sempervirens; assembly: GCA_028749045.1. Classification (NCBI taxonomy): domain Eukaryota; kingdom Viridiplantae; phylum Streptophyta; class Pinopsida; order Cupressales; family Cupressaceae; genus Cupressus; species Cupressus sempervirens. The sequence continues at coordinate 126,102,472 of CM053789.1, read as the reverse complement.
AGCCCAAAAAGGTGAAGTTTCGGAAAAAGGGGATAATCTTTGGAAGCTAATGGAATAATAAATAAAAATTATTATTAAAATATTTTTTATTAACCCCTCTTGGACGTGAGTTAGGGTTATGCCCTCTTTTAAGGGGTTTGGAGGCATTTTGGGCTCATTCCAGAACTTGTTTTTTGCTCATTTCTTTGTTGTTCTTGAGAGGCTGCCAAACCTATGGAGAAGGAGACCCAAGAATGGGAGTTTGTAGGTTTCAAAGAAGGCTAAGGATGGGAGTTTAAAGCCATTTCATGTGCATGCTCAGGCAGAGTTTGCCTTTGTGCTGAACAGTGAAGATTTGTGAGTTTTCAGGTGTGTTTTTTGTAAGAGTTTGGTGTTTTTGGTTGAGTATTTCATATCAGTTTGGGTTGCTACTGTATATCAGACATTTAAATGTTAAAATAGATATTAATATATGTATTTTTTCATGATTATACTTTTGTGATAGATTATTAGTATTTTTGTGGTGTTTCCGAGCTATTCTGTGTTATTTTCGGGAGCCCGATGAGCATTTTATTTATCCTCGGTTTGGGAGCTGTTGTGTAAATGTTATACAGATCTAGAAATTTCATTTTGTAGGCTTTTATGCTGCTAAAATTTCTATAAAAATTTCCACTTTCAAATTTATTAATAATATGTGGAGCTGTGAAGTTTTTGGCACTATTTCGGGCATACCCGAATTGGGGTTTATTGAGAAATTGGTGGATCTTTGAAATATTGGTTGTTTAATCTGAAAGATCTGATTAGAGGCTTGAAATATCATATAAAATCAGAAAAGGGACATTTCAATGGTATCAGAGCTATGATCTTGCTAGCCTGAGGGTTTGTAGAAGTTTGCATGTCAGTTTTGACAACTACCCAAATCTTGCATGTCATAATTTATGGTTGCATGTTGCTTCTAATCAGCTCAATGTCAAAATTTATGTTTGCATGTTACTTCTAATCATTTTCATGTTAGTTCTTGGTGAATTTGGTGGTTGCATGTTGCTTCTAATTAGCTGCATGTCAAATTTATGGTTGCATGCAACTAAGTGAAAGAGAAAAGGGATATTTGCAGCGAGAAAAGAATAAAGAAATTTTGATCAAACCTCTAGTTGAAAGTAAAAGTACAAAATCCAAGGAAGGAAAAAGTATGGATGATCCAAATGAGATGGCAAAGAAATTCTTTCAATACATCCAAAAAATCTGAAAATTTTATATCAGTCATACGACCCCCTTGCTTGCAAAGTGTTTGACAAAATGTCAAACATCTGAAGTATAAATATTCTTGGTGTTTGAAGAAGTTATAACCTATTGGGGTTACACTCTACTTTATCTAGAATGGATAGGTATAGTATAGATTCTTAGAGGACACGGTCTTGGACAATTGATATCCAGAGTCAGAATAGTAGAAAGGATGGTTATTTAGACATTCGAGATAAACTTAGGAAAATAAGTCATGACATGTCTGAACAGTTGGTTGAGTACCACTATATGATGAATGACATGTTGTCCAACCTAGCTAAGGTGGATAAGTTGACTGGATTTCTATTTGGTAGATTTTCTCACAGGGCAGATAACACAATTACCAAGAACTTGCATGAGGAGTTTGAGAAACTAGCTTATAGCCAGGCAGAGGTCTCAGATTCTATTCTGCCATAGAAGGTAGTGGGTTTTGATGATGATTATGAGGATTTTTTTTGCATGATGGTGAGATACATGATAGAGATGAGCAAACATTGAGCATTCATGACTTTTCTAAGAAAGAGTACTAGGCACAATTAGATGCTTCATTACATGAGGTTGAGGTCGGTAGTACTTCACATGATTTGTCCAGCCAGCTAAAGGTGAACAAAGATAGTATTATGACTTCATTATCTCATCATGATAGGATGCAGATATGACAGAGGATCACATTCGAATGATTTAGTTATAGGGTAGACATAAGGGAGTTCAGGCAAAGTCTTCTTGTGTTGACTTACAAGTGATTAAGAAAGGAATAGGAATGATGAAGTTGAGTTATTTACATCTTCTATCAGATCATGACCATCTTCTTAGCCTTGTTGGAGACTATTCAGATGCCTTGAGGAGGAAGGAGGAAGAAGTTGACAGGCTTTCTCATGAGCTTAAGGACACTCGAGCTTCTTTGGTGAATACTCCATTAGCATTACAAGACTGAGAGAGACATGGGGATAAGCATGGCATGGAATTGAGTTTAGTTTCATCTTGCACTCCTAATACTCAGCTTTCTGCGAATGGTAGGTCCTATGTGGTCATTGATAATGTTGCGAGTTCATCTTGCATTCACATCTAGGATATAGGGAGAATGTCAGACAGGTATGTGGAATTAGTTGGTACTAGTCATATTACTTAGGTGAGGAGTTTGCTTGATTTAACAGCTGATTATAGTTTACGGATATGGTATTGAGATTGTTATATTGGTGTTCGAGATTTAGTTGATTAGAAATCTTTAACACTTTTTGGTAGTAGTGATTGTTTGGGTGTTATCATGGATTTGATTAGCAGATTGCACAGTGTTGTCTTTTCTTGTCTGAGGAGCTTATCCGATGTTGGTATTAGTTTTTATACACCGGTGTTGGGCTTTGTTCATATATCCAGTCGACCATTTTTGCTGGAATGTTTTGAGGATATTTCAAATTTTGCAGTGTGTACAGATGAGTCTCAAGATCATATTGGCATTGATGACATCCAGGAGGATGCAGTGGGCAGTTTTGAAGACTTAGTTTCCTTGGTGGTTTCTTTGGGTACAGAGGAGTTGGATAGCAGTGCTACAGTTTTTGATACTCTGTATGTTGATATGAGCTTTGGAGTTGATTTGCATGATATGGATGGTAATACTCTAGAGACTGTATATGAGAAAATGTTAGTATGCTAATAGAAACCAAATTTAAATAAAGCTTCTACAAACTAAACAAAATTCATAAACTTCAAGATAGACTAAGATGAGCTCTTAATTGAGAATATGAGTCATTAATGGGCTCTCTCAATAAGAAGCTCTCTTGTTGAGTAGCTTTGTCTAAATAGATAGGATGTATGCTCAAGCTTTATGCTTCAAAAAGGGCTTCAATGGATGATTGTGGATTTTTTGTGTGGATAGATGGCTTTAGTATGGATTTGGCTCTCAAAATAGCATTATAACTTTACTTCATGGATTGTGTTATTTTGCAAAGGGGAAGGATCCAATTTATAGGCAAGAGGCTTGAGGGATTGAGGGCTAAGATGCAAGGATGGGAAAAAGCTTATGGAAGGCTCAGATTGCATGAGAGGAGAGCACATGGATTGTGCTTCCTTATAGCCAATCAAGGAGTGACACATGTCACATGGTGAGAGGATGGAGGAAAGGGGAAGGATGAGTCAACAAAGGAGGCTCAAGGGATAAAATCTTCATAAAGACCCTCATAATGACTTGTAAGAGCAATAAAAGGGCTTGTAAGAGTCATTTATGGCCTAGTGGACTTCATAAAGTTTTATGGTTGAGATATTTTGAGGGTGATGAGAGCAAATTCGACTTGGACTTGATTAGGAAAGTTTTAAGCTTGCTTAGGCTTGTGCAAATGATTAGAGGATGGATTAGGATGGTTTAGGATTAGCTTAAGGATAGGCAAGTGGATGGCATTTAATGAGGGTGGGTGAAGGAAGAGATATTTGTTAACTTTGGCTTGGGTTAGTAAGTTTTAACCCATGTTTAGGGAATGTCACAAGGTTAGGACGGGATTAGGATTAGGTTTAAAGACATCTTCTAGAAGAGTCTAGATTTTGGAGGAGGATAAAGACTTTCTAGAATAGTCTAGAATTTCCTAGGATGAGGATGAAGACTTTCTAGAAGAGTCTAGAACTTCTTAGGATGAGGATAAATTAGATTTTTAGGAAATAAATAAAGTTTTATTTATTTCAAGGGTTTGGGTTGAGGAGATATTTATTAAAACTTTTTTAATAAACATGAGGATTAATATTTAATTTTAATTAAATATTTTGAGTTGGGATTAGGGGTAGGAAATGATGGGATTAGCCTTTAATCAAAATTAAAGAAGGATTAGAAGATTTTGGAAGAGGTTATTGGTCATAAGGAAATTGGCCAACTTTTGGGAAAAAAAATAAATTTTTTATTTATTTTAGGATTTTTGGTCAATTTATTAATTAAATAATTAATAAATAAGGAAATAATGTTTAAATAAGATTTAAACATTTTTGGGAGGGATTCCTTAATTAAATATTTTTAATTAAGATAAAAGGATTTAATGGCATAAAAATTAATTAATTAATTAATTAATTAATTAATTAAATAATTAATTAATTAATAAATGATGATGTCATCGAGAATTTTTCAGAAAATAAAAATACTTTATTTTCTAAAGGATTTTTAGGTGTCTACAGAGACTAGTAACCTTGAGGATACTCCTTTAGATAGTGCATCAGAGGAGGTTTGTAGGATACAATCTAGCCAGTGCCATCATGTGTCTAGTTAGTTGAGAGTTAGTAAGCGAGACATTGCTATTGCTTGCCAACATTTCAATGCTACTCGTCAATTGTTAGCAGTTTATGGATGGGGTTCTCCTACTAGTGATGAGTAGGGAGGCAGTTATCTTTCCTTGATAGAGTTCCACTCTTTATGGGAGGCTATCCAGATTCTAAGATAGGATTATATGCAATTGGTAGCCAATAGAGATTATCTTATGGAGTGGGGCAATACAACATACGATGCATTTTTGGCCAAGGAAAGTGAGGTGAGTGAGCTTACTCAGCAGCTTGAGGTGACTTTTGAGATTCTTGAGAGTACATAGTTGGCTTTCAAGGAGTCATAGTTTCATTTGGCTAAGGTTACGATGGACTTAGAGCAACTACAGTCTTTACCATATTTTGTACAGTCACAAGCTGTGGTGTCTAGTGATCCGAGGATGTCCATGGTTGAGATTGTAGAAGATAGTGGAGATGGGGATGCATCCATCCTTGATACTAGCATTGGCATATCGGGTTCATCCCCACTAGAGTCAGGTTTAGTTGAGTTGGGTGTTGTAGCAGATTGCTGTTGTATGCCTAACATGGTGGTGACCTCTAGAACTAATGGCACGAAGACTAGAGATGTTGTATCAAAGACCATGTGTGATGTTGGTGAGCAAACAGTTGGCATGGTTCTTGCTAGTAATACTACTCCCTTGGTGATGTCTTCAGAGGTAGTAGTCAGTTCCAACTTGGTTAGTGATTGATTGCAGTTAGTTACATCTGGATTGCAGTCTGAGCCACTGACTAAGATTGGCGCATTCTATCGGCATTACATTGTGAGGTATGCTCATCAATTTACCTTTGATGACCATGTTGATGAGATGATGATACCGAGATCTACTTTGGTTCCTAGTGCTTATCATCAATTATGGGATACTTTGACACCTCGAGATGAGAGTTGTGATGGGCATGACGTGGCGATAGGTTCTATAGTTGATAGCTTGTTAATACATGACTTAGAGTAGGAGTTTTGGAATGATGCTTCAATAGGTGTTGTTATTGATTCTACTTCTTTGGCTATGACATCTCTTGACTTAGCTAGTGATTAGTCACAATGGGTTGTATCACTTGTTCATGGTGACCTATTGACTAAGGTTGTTTTCTTTTATCAACATTATATTGCAGGGCATGTACATCAGTTAGCATTTGATCCTTGTGTTGAGGAGTTGATGGTAGGAAAATTTGGTTTGGGTTCCATTTCTTGTTGTTTATCTTGTGATGGCTTTTCACCATCAGGGGTGCATGGGAGTTATGGTTATGAGATAGTGGCTGGTGATCTACAAAGTTGTGTTGACTACAAGATTTGTACAGTGTGTGGATTCCCCATACTTGGTACAATTTCATTCGGGAGCATTTACTATTGTTGCAGAGTTGGATTGTACATTCCGTATAGACCAATGGGATGTGTTGATGGTATTTACTATGTTAGTAGATTTATTTTTCCACTTTACTTGGGTTTTGGTGTTGTAAGAGTTTGTGTCTCATGGGTTTCTAATAGTGGAAGTTGTGATTTTGGAGTGTGGTTAACCTATAATTGTCAGTTTGATTATGGATTCCTCTTGGTTATATTACAGAGGGTATTGCAGGAGCCTGTGTTAATTGACAATAGTATAGTTCATGACTATATTTGAGATCTAGGTGGATTGATTGGTTTATTGTTCAGCCATTGCTTGAGGAAAAGCAATATTTGGAACATGAGGACTTGTCATGTCCCCTTTTCTAATAATTAAAAATAATAATCTTTGCTAAGGCAGGCAGTCCCAAAAAGGTGAAGTTTCAAAAAATGGGAAAAATGTTTGAAATATAATGGACTAATAAATGAAAATTATTATTAAAATATGTTTTAATAACCCCTCTTGGACGTGAGTTAGGTTTATGCCCTCTTTTAAGCGGTTTGGAGGTATTTTGGGCTCATTTCAGAACTTATTTTTTGCTCATTTCTTTGTTGTTCTTCAAAGGCTGCCAAACCTGTGGAGAAGGAGACCCAAGAATGGGAGTTTGTAGGTTTCTAGGAAGGCTAAGGATGGGATTTTAAATCCATTCCATGTGCATGCTCATGCAGAGTTTTCCTTTGTGCTGAACAGTGTAGATTTGTCGATTTTCGGGTGTGTTTTTTGTAAGACTTTGGTGTTTTTGGTTGAGTATTTCATATCAGTTTGGGTTTATGCTGTATATCAGACATTTAGATGTTAAAATAGAGATGAATATATGTATTTGGTTGTGATTATACTTCTGTCATAGATTATTAGTTTTTTTGTGGTGTTTTCGAGCTATTCTGTGTTATTTTCGGGAGCCCGATGAGTATTGTATTTATCCTCTGTTTGGGAGCTGTTGTGTAAATGTTATATAGATCTAGAAATTTAATTTTTTAGGCTTTTATGCTTCTAAAATTTCTATAAAAATTTCCACTTTTAGATTTATTAATAATATGTGAATCTGTGAAGTTTTTTGCACTATTTCGGGCATACCCGATTTGGGGTTTATTGAGAAACCGGTGGATCTTAGAAATATTGGTTGTTTAATATTAAATATCTGATTAGAGGCTTGAAATATTATATAAAATCAGAAAAGGGACATTTCAATTATCCTCCTCCTCCTCCTAAGACTTAGGCTTAAGGGGGATGAGGGGTAAACCTCTAGGGCTCTTTCTACAGGAATGCAAGTAGAGGCTTTCCTTTCTTCTTTGAGTTTAGATGAAACAATGTCCTCTTGTTCTGATTTTATGCTTTGCACATCCTCAAAGTCTGAGCTCCTAGTTTCCTCAGATGCACATCTAGTATCAACAAGGGATTTTCCCCTAGTTTGAGACTTCAGATACTTGTAAACCAGGAGGAGTAATCCCTTGTGAAGAGTTGGGTTAGTGTTTGGTTTCCTCTTGAAAGCCACAATACCCTTGCTCATGGAGGTGAAGAGAGTAAAAAGAAAAGATATTTTGATACCATGCCTAAAGTGATTAAACAAGACAAAATGATGTGTTCTTATACTATCAAATCTAGGGTCTAGGGAAATATATTCAATGAGAATCCTGAGAACATACCTCCATAACTTTTTGATGGACTCCATATCATAATATTTCTCCACCTTGATGATCTTATTCAACTCCTTTTCATCCTTCACAAAAAAATTGGCAACATTCATTGACAATTTCTTATCTTTGAAAAAATCGCTCCCTTCCAAGGGGATTTTCGCAACCCGATCTATCAATTTTGCATTACATGGTGGGTGACCCTATCAATTTTGACTCTCCCATTTTTCAAGGAATCCACCATAATATTTGTGATCCCCACATCAAATCCATGGAGCTTCTCTAAGAATCTTAGTCATTTTTCCCTTTTCCAATTTATGCAAAACCTTCAGTTTCTCCTTCCAGTTCCTCGCCTCTCCTAACGACTCCCTCTTGCTTCTCTCCCTCACCATGGTTTCCTCTGAAACAATAAGCCCCCACCTATTCATAGACTTCTTATAGACCTTGGCCTCCTTTAAACTACAAAACTCGAAAATGCTTTTAAAAATACCAGTATTAATGGTAGTATTCAAAATGACCCTTAAAGCATGTCGTCCGCACATGCTATTATGTTTTAAAAAGAGTTTTTCATGATTTTTAATAACTCCCCCTCCTATGTAAAATCTTTCAAATCTTCCCATTATTAATTTTGGATTTTTCTAGTACTTTCCTAGCTACGATCTTGCAGAATTAAATTATTCACTATGACCATAAATATATTGTCGACATGCCATTTCATCTCCGCATTACTGATGACTACTTCATCAGAAAACCAATCAGCAACTGAGTTGGCCTCCCTGTACATTTGGCTAATATATGTTTTTATGAACATGTGTAGGTCATACTATAATTCCTTGATCATATTCACAATGGTCCAAGAGGGTATAGAGTGACCATTGAGGTAATTGATGATGTTTAATGAATCCCCCTCTAGCCATAGGTTCTCAATCCCTAAAGCCAAGGCCAGTTTAACAATTTAACTGGTAGCATTGGATTCAATGAAATGGTTTTTCTGATGGCTGAATGGGTGGGAGAAAGCTACAACTCCTCCACCATAGCTATTTTTAATGATGCCTCCACTACCAGCGGGTCATGGTTTCCATTTAGTAGCCCCATCAAAATTGGCCTTGTACCAATTTTCAAGGGAGATCTTTTCCTTTCCCTATCCATTTTCCTTTGTCTATTGTTCCCACCTTCTTCAATATTTCCTTCCTTTGTTGTGGTGAAGTTCTCCTTCATTAATCCTTCAATTTTCTCAATAATGACAAACTTAGGGGATTCCCTATTTCTGAAGATTTGATTATTCTGTTCTTTCCAAATAACCCAACAGAAGTGCGGAAGAGACTGGGTGCCAATTAATTGGGTGATTAAACCTTTATGTTCACTCCATTGGTTGAAGAATTCTTGACTATTGGCTAGGGGGCACCAGCTAACCCCTAAGTCCTTGGTCAGGAGGTTCCAAACATTAGAGGAATAGGAGCATTAAATAAACAAGTGATTAATTGTCTCCAAAGTATGCTTGCAAAAACTACATCTATTAGGGATAATTTGGCCTCTCTTAGCTAAATTATCTAGAGTAAGGATTTTTTATGTGAGCAAGAGCCAAAAAAATATGTTGATTTTTGGGGTAAGGCTAGGGATTGATGCCTTAGCCTAGATAGGTTTTCCCATTCTATCCCACAATGAAAAGTACCCAGAGGCAACAGAGTAGTGGCCATTCAAGTTACTTCCCTAAATGACTTCATCTCCCTTTTTATTTATAAAAATAGCGTTCAGGTTAATCATCAAAGAATTGAGTTCTAGGGAGATCATAGATAAGTCCTACCATCCCTTACCTATTCTATAATCATTGACTTTTAGACCATATCTTCTTCTGCATGGCTCTTCTCATCTACCATAATTAGGGTGCTCAATAAGAGGTCCCTAGCTTGTCTAGTCATCATACGAAAATAAGATATTCTCACCTTTGCCAATTATCCATTTAGCCTTGGACTTAGCCAGAGCCAAAGCCTTTAGGATCTCATTCCATATGTAAGATCCTTGAGGAATTTCAGCCTCATGGAGCAAAAGGTTGAGAGCCTACCTTCTTAGATACTTTTCAATCATAATTTTCCTCCATTCTCCTGAGCTTTGAAAGATGTGCCAGATCTGTTTTCCTAGAAGGGCATTATTGAGGTGTCTAATTTTTCTAATACGAAGGGCCCCATAACATTTGGTAAGGCAAACATGGTCCCAGGTGACAAGATGATATATTTTGTGCTCCTCAAACCCTATCTAGAGAATGTTCCTTTGAATCTTCTCCATTCTATCAACTTTCTTAGTCGAGATCCCAAAGAGGATTAAGGCATAAGTGGGGAGATTTTTGAATATAGATTTCACTAGAGTGCATTTGCCAGCTTGGCTGAGAAATGCACCTTTCTAGCCAGCTAATTTCTTATTGAATCTATCAATGAGGCTATTCATAAAAGATTCTAGGGGTATGGACCCCAAATGCATTCCAAGATAACTTGCAAGAAGGGTACCAATACCACTTCCCAACATGCAAGCAATTTTCCTTTGTCTTTCTAGTGGAGTATTGATGAAGTAGACCAAACTCTTATCCTACTTAATTGCCTAGACAGAACCCCTTGTATAAGTATTTATCAAGCCCTTAAACACTCTAGCTTCTTGGACAATGGCCTCACTGCTCAGAATAGTATCATCCACATACTGCTAGTGGGTGAAAGAAATATGACTAGATGAAGGCTTGAGACCTTGCAAACTCTAGTCCTGTCTTTTTCTTAAAATAAGATTTCCCAAATAGTTAGCAAAAATAATGAAGAGAATAGAGGATAAGGGATCACACTATCTCATCCCTCTTGTCAGTGGGTGTTTTCTTTCATTTTATGGTAGAGTAGAGTTGGAGAAGTTGAATGAAGAATCTAGTATTTTGAAATTTTATGTTGTGTTATTATTTTTTGAGTATTATTTTGAAAGGGTTTGGGCTACACCATTTCTTTCACCTAGGGTGGTAAAAAATTTAATAAAATATTCAAGTAATTAGTGTTTGGAGTGTTACTCAAGTAAACCTGCTAGGACATGCCAAACTTTTAGGAGGAGCATAATTTGAATCAAGAACAATTGATGATCTCCAATGCTAAGGACTTTTAGAACTAATAAACAACCACATAGATCACACTTTAAGAATGTTTTAGAAGGAGAAATCATGGGGATATATTCAAATGACAACATGTCCTTTATGGCTGCATAAAAAATATCAAAAATTTTCCCCTTATTTAAATGACCTATCATAACACCTAAAGAAACTTTGGAAAAAAAGAAACAAGTCTACTACTCTTTCACTCCCAAGGAATGGAGTCATCAAATAGTTCAAATAGTGTGAAGTTTATCAAAGAATTTTATGGGATCCCACAAACATAAAATCCTTGAGATCAAAGGCATTGTGAATGTAAACTATGGAAAACAATGTCATTACTTTGGTTTTCAAGGAGATATTTAAAGTGTGTAGTTTAGTTTAAAGAGAAATGAACAAACAAAATAAAAGAATCTAACACCTGAGCTTGAAAATTCTCAACAGATGTTCATTCACAAATATTTCAAATTGGAAGCCCATCACCTAGTTGTAATGTGTTATTTATAGAACTAATATGTAATAGATGGGGAACTACTTTAAAAGAAGACGAAAAAAAGACAATCCAACAGAAAGAAGAAAATATTGTCTATGAACAACACTCCACCTCTGAATAGAGAGTTCATCTAAGACTATGAAATCTATTAAATAAGGGAATTCCTCTAGATGTACTTTTCTACACAAATTGATACCATTTCATGGTAACAAAAGGTAGAAGTTTGCAAAGAAACAATAAAAAATAAATGATGCTTAATCATAGCTTTAAAAGCCTCTTCCACAATATTTATAACCATTTAAGAAAATTCAATGCAAACACAAAGAAGGTTTAAGATTGAGAAGAACATCCAAGATTATTCTTGTTTTACTTTTATTCAAGGCTAAAGCCTAGTAGTACTTAAATTCTAAGTTGTGCTTAAGAATACAAATTCTACCATATCATAGTCTTGTTGTCCAAGTTGTCACCTTTTGTGTAGAACTAAAGATTTTTAGAGTTCTTTCAAGCATTATCATGCTTAAATCCCTAGATAGAGCCAAATGTTGCCCAAGTTCTAGTTCATATCTTTTTGCTCTAGGGTTTTGAGTCAAGTCAAATGTCAATGTCTTTAGTTTGTGTCTAGATTACCCTTAAGGAACTTCTCCTCTCATCTATCCCTTTGTGTGTACCTAGGTGTACATTCAAAGAAATATAATGCATCTTTTTATATGAGGTAATTAGGAAAGGGAGGGTAAGGTTATGTATTTTCTAGATGAAAGGGAAGTTGTTTAGAAATCGTAGCTATATGATCAAGTGTTTTATTGAAGGCATAATATAGGTAGAATGGAGAGATCATAGGAACATCATGAAAAACTAAAGGAATTGTATCAAATATAGGATAAGTAGATAAATCCTCAGAAATGTTGAAAGAAATGAGTCAAATTTGGTATAGATTACTTTAAAATCTAATCAATGACTCATATTTGATCCAACTACCTACATTGTAAAGTTGGCAAGTGAAATGACTTAGAAAGAAAATTCAGATCATTAGATGAAGATTAGATTGATGACTGATATTTTAAGATGAAATTATAAGTAATCAGTGATTCATCTAATCAACTATCAGATCTCACAAAGATCCATGGTCATCGCTATGTCGCTATGGAAAATTGTGTGATACTTAATCATAGTGACATAACAATAGAACAATGTGTTTTCCAGTGGACTAATTCCTTTTTCAGTTGGTATAGTGTAAGATGAGGTGAGAAGTGTCTTAATTTGATTTGTTCTATACAAGATAGAGTTAGGATTATGAAGAGACTTTTCATTGTTGATCTCTAGATCAATCATTGGTTGTCACTATATCATTATAAAAACTTGCTTGATCATTAATCATTGCAACATAGGGATAGAGAAACACATTTCCTATTGGGCCCATCACATTCCATGAGACATACTTAGAACCTATTCAAGAAGTTCCACGAAATAAAAAAATCAATGTTTGATTCTCCAATAAATTAAATTCTTGCACCTATTTGCCACACTGTACATGGCTAGAAAGTAGACCCACAATGTAGAGAAAAATGGAGACTTACAATCTTTTATCACCACCATCAAATCAAAAAGAGATCCATGCTTATTGTTATATCACTATGGAAAGTTTCCCAAATGTTAACTATAGAAATAATGATGATTTAACAGCTATACCTAGGTGGACCCGTAGAAAAAGTCATAAAGGGGAACAGATGGGTTTTAATAATGATCATTGGTTTAAGATTGATGGCCAAAATTCAAAGTCATCATGACTGTTGAGATAGAAATTATATGGACTTTGTGCCAAGGGTAGAATATGTATGGAAAGAAGAGTTTAACAAGATTTTTTGAAACTGCATGAAGATGAATGGTTTCAAGGTGTTCCTAGAGGCTCCATGAGTTTGAGACATCATCAGGAAATATGTCATGCATAAATACTATGTTGAAGATTAGATATATTACATGTATTAAATTCATATTTTATTTCTATTTTGTGACCACTTCTCTACCATAATTGAGGGATGACAGAAAACTATAAATGGCATAATCAATGGTGAATTATTTTGTAATACCATTTACCCTATTTTCTTGTCATGTTTTATGTCCCATGCATAGATGAGTTCTATATTAAGAGTTGAAATACAATCATATGTGATTCTATGATAATCATGTGGATTCAATTTTATTTTGGTAATTATAGTTGAGGTGATTCCATTTACTTTCTTCATATACAGTTATGTTTCCTCTTTTGTTGGTTTCATAACATGTTAGATAGTTTCATTTTGAAGTGAAAGACAAATTCATATGACTCTATTACTTATTGATTGGATTCAATTTCATTCAAGGCTGATAGTGAAAGTAATTCCATTTTCTCTTATGTGCATATTTTCTTTATTCCTCTTCTACATCTAGATGGTTAATCTTTATTTAAATAGAAGTAAGAGCCAAAAATCTCAAGATAGTCTACAATAGTCATTATATTGAGTGTTACAGATTATTCAAATCCATCTTGCCTATTAATTTACAATCTAATTCCATGTATTTGAGTTGCAAGAAAGGACTTATGGTAGTGAGGTAGTTTCCATAAGGACTTGATACCAGTTTTACAACCTCAACCTGTGAAAGAAAAGAAGCAAATTCAAAGTTGAAGACTAGTAAAGTAAATTCAAAACACCATGTTTTTGAATGTTGATACACCTTGGATTCCAAATATACATGGAGTGCCAAGGAAAAAGGAAGGATCAACCCAATATATGAAGAGCTCAAGAAGGCCAATTTTCCTATCCTAGAAGATCATTACAGAAGAGGAAGAGCACATGCAAGGGAATCTATGACCAAGAGAATCAAAGATACTCACTAATCTATGGTTTTTCCTCTTAATAGAACAAAGATAAGTTAGTATTCTTCTCCTCTTGTTGTTAGGACTTTGATTCCTCTTGCTTTTGATGGTATGTTGTTGATTGGTGCAATAGTTTGACTTTATATTACTTTTTAGACAAACCAAAATATTATACCTACAGCTATGACACAACCATGGGGAAATGATATCGGTCCTCTTTCCCTTGGAGCTAATAATGATTTTCCGAGAGCATCAAGGAACAAGTTTCCAAAATTCAATGGTGATGGTACCATTTCTATAGAACAACACTTAAGTTCTTTTCATAAGCCCCGTGGTGTAGTAAATCATCAACATAAGGATGTGGTTCTTAGGATATTTGTAGATACACTTATAGAGAATTATATTGATTGGTTTCAATACCTACCTACATGATACATAATGGATTGGAATACTACGAAAAAAAGGTTAGAAGAACATTACAAACATATAGAGGATGCACTAGTATTGTTGTTGCATTTGAAATAGACAAAAAAAGAAACATCAATTTCTATGGAATATTTTAATGCAGTATTCAATACACTCATCAAGAGAATACTTTCTACATGTGTACCTACAAATGATAACAAGAAGACTTTCTAGATCAGCTCTATGCCTCTTGATCTAGGATATCAAATTAGAAGAGAAAATGTAGCTTAAACTTAGAGGCTTCTCAAATACTAGCTATGGAGATGGAGAATGACATGATAAAATCTGGTAAGTGGAAAAGAGAATTCCAATCTGGAACCATGAGTAATACAACTAGTGCTTCAAATAATATAGAACCTATGCTTCAAAAATTGTCTAATGAGCTCATTTCATTAAAGAAACAAATCAATAGGCCTACTCATTCTTTTCATAAACCTCATCAAGAAGGTTACATAAAACCAAATGGAGGTAAACCATTGTAAATACCACATATTCAATAGATGATAGCAATTGAAGGTGCCCCAAAACAAAAAAATATGTGTACTTTTCATCTAAGGGAAGATCATGATAGAAATACATGTGTTGATATGATAAAATATAGGAAGATAGTGAATAAAAAAGGAAAAACAAATGAATATTTTGAAAGTCAAGATGATCATGCTCCTTGTGATTATTGTGAAAATTATTTCTTAGACTATGAATTAGATTTAGAGGTAGAAGGACCTTAGTTAACAGTAATGACTAGGGGTCAAAAGAATATAATTAGAGCAACAATTTTGTTCATATAAAAAATAATGCACCATCAAACAAAGTTGATAGAGATAGTGACATAGTAACTTCAATTGCACAAAAGGAACACAAAGGTAAGTCAACTAATTCCTTTGACATCATACAATACTGTGAAGAGATAAGAATCCAAATACCTCCACTGGAGTACTCAAAGTCTAAGTCTAATCAATTGAAGATATTAGTTGAGCATAGTAATAATAGGGATGGGAATCATGTTAATATTAATACTCATATTGATCATCACATTAAAGCTAGAACTATTGGAACTTCTTTGACTGATGAAGACTTTGCACTACCTAAGTTATTTAAAGAAGAAGAGCCTATTGTCCTAGCCACATGTCCAAATAAAAAACCAGATTTCTTCTACATTTCCCTGTTCATAAAAAAAAATAGATTGAGTAATTCTATCATAGATTTAGGAGTCTCTAATAATGTAATGCCGTCTTCTATAGAAAAATGTTTAGAACTTCCACTGACTAAATTTTTTTGTAGATGTTATTTAATGGATATAAAACAAGTCCCAATTCTTGGGCAAATAAAAGATTCTCAAGTTGCCCTTTCTGACTATCCTTCCAAAAGGCTAAAACTCACTATTCTAGTGGCAAATATCCTTACACATTATGGCATGCTCATAGGTAGAAGTTTCTACAAGGACATGGAGGGAGCGATAAAAATAGATTGGTCTTGTGCCACTATCTAGGATGGAGATAGAAAGGTGAAGTTAGAAACAAGAGAACAAGAAAAATTCTCTATCCTAAAATTAGATGATCCTAGGTCTCAAATTTTGTATCATGAAACAAAGCTAATTAATTATATGTTTTCCTTTAACACCCCTCATATTTTAGAAGAATCATAACAAATTAAAGGTGATTAGGTCTGGACTCTAGAATTTGATGGTAGTTGTGCTAATGTTGGTTTAGGTGCATGGGAAGTGTTGACATCACCTAGTGGAGAAATGATTTTCTTGGCTTATAAGTTAGATTTTTAAAATGCTAACAATATTGCATAATATGAAGGTCTCCTCCTTGGTATAATGGTAGAAAAAAAAGGATTCAAGGTACTTAAAGATGAAGGAGATGCAGAGTTGGTAGTGAGACAATTCAAAAACCAATATGCGATAAAGAACTCAAGATTGAGGAATTATTGTAATAAGGTGTGGGATGAAATTGAGGGTTTAGATGCTTTTTCAATTATATTAGTACCAAGTGGATTCAATTAAAAAGCTAATTCTTTGATAGTCTTTGCATCATTGGGCTTACCTCATCTTGAATTCAATGATTAGATCTATAACATAGAAGTTCTAATTAGGTCCAATGTCCCTAATAATGAAGATTCATGGAAGGTGTTTGAAGATGATAAACACATACTAAAATTGGTTTAAGAGGAAAATCCTTTTAAAAACTTGTATTTTGAAGGAAGCACTAATTTAAATGGTCATGATTCAATGAGAGGTGATATAAAAAGAAAACAAAGCCATATATGACTCAATTGAAAGGTAGTAAGATTTGACCCCATCTAATCTATTTGGAATGTTTTTTGGATAGGCATGATGCATACATAAAGAGGGAAGAGATAAGAAAGGAAAAACTTGTGGTGAATATGAAGGAATCAATATAGGGACAAAAGTCATCCCAAAGATGATAAACATAGGAAAGTGTTGCACACTAGAGGAGACAAAAGAAATCAAGGAAATATTCATTGAATTTCAAGATGTATTTTCTTGGAGCTATGAAGACCTAGAAATTTCATGGGTGGAAGTTCAAAAATGAAATCCCTCTTAAACAGAAAGAAATAACATTCAGGTAGAAACAAAGAAACTATAATCCTATAGTTGAAGGAGCAATCTTTAAGGAGATTGAAAAAATTTTGTAGGCTAGGATTACATACCCTATTTATCATTCTACTTGGGTTGCAAATATTGTGCTA
This sequence comes from Cupressus sempervirens, assembly GCA_028749045.1. Lineage (NCBI taxonomy): Eukaryota > Viridiplantae > Streptophyta > Pinopsida > Cupressales > Cupressaceae > Cupressus > Cupressus sempervirens. The sequence goes on along the minus strand of CM053789.1, from coordinate 126,085,275 downwards.
GTGAGGAAGAAGAATAGAGAGATAAGGATTTTTGTAGATTTTAGAAATCTAAATCAAGCCTCTTTTAAAGATAATTTTTCTCTCCTGAATATGGACCATCTTTAAAAAACTAATATAGGATTAGAAATTATGTCCATGTTAGATGGATTTTGAGGATATAATCAAATTCAAATAAATAAAGAAGACCAATTTAAAACTTCATTTACCACCCCATGGGGTAATTTTACCTACAGTAGAATTTTCTTTTCCTTAATTAATTTAGATGCAAAATTTCAGTGATGTATGAATTTTTCCTTTAGTAATTTAAAAGATAGAATCATTGTTATATATCTTGATGATTTGATAATCTTTTCTAAGAAGAGAAAATATCATATCAAAGATCTAGAAAAAGTGATACAAAGAAGTAGAGATCATGGTATCTCATTGAATCCAAAGAAGTTAGTATTTTGTGTGACAAAAGGCAAGCTTCTTGGTCATATAGTATCCCAAGAAGGAGTGAATATTGATCCATACAAAGTTAAAGCTATCTAGCAATTAAGTCTACCATTGAGTAAAACTAAAGTGTAGTCCTTCTTTGGCCAAGTAAATTTCTTGAGGATATTTGTTCTTGACTTCTCTAAAATAGTTAAATGTATAGTTGATATGATGAAAGGCAAAACAAATGTCAAATGGGGTGATATTGGGAAAAAGGCTTTCGAAGATATCAAGGGTGCCATTACCAAAGCCCCTGTGTTTGTCAATCTTGACTACACTAAACAATATATCATATATTGTTATGTCTTAGAAAATACTATGTCAGCTATATATGTGCAATAAAATAAAGAGAGAATACAAGCTCAAGTTTCTTTTATGGGTATTCCATTGAGGAATCAACAATTGAGATACTCATAGATGAAAAAACATGCATATGTAGTGGTGAGAGCCCTTAAAATTTTTAGGTTTTATGTGGTGCATTCCCATTCAGTAATATATGTGCAAGAACCTATAGTAAAAAATATTCTAATATAAGAAGAGATTGGTTGTAATAATAGAGGAGTTTGGATAGAAAAAGTCAAAGAATATAATATAGAAATTAAGCCAACCAAACTTGTAAGAGGTAATGCACTCTATAAAGCCTTAACTAAGGATCAACAATGCAAAGGAGAAGATACTCCAAAAGTCCTTATGGTAAGTCTTTAGTATTTTTGGTTCTCAAACATTACTTATTTCTTGACATATGGTGAATGCCCTAATGGACTACCTACTAAGAAAATAACATATCTAAAAACAAAACCTTCAAGTATGTGATCCATGACATGGTTTCTTGTAAAAGAGAGCAATTGATGGAACATTTTTGCAATTTGAGGATAAGGAATAATAGGTTAAATTGTTGACATCTTTTCATGATGAGGAATGTGGAGGACACATTTCTTCTACTATCACTACATTTAATTTCTTTTGACAATTTTTTTTATTGGCATGGAATGTTTAAAGATGCATATAAGTGTTGGCATTAAGTTATTATTACCATTAGTGACAAAACTTATCTTTATCAATATAGCTACCGAGCTCAGCACTCAGTTTCCTACACTCATCGAGCTTCACAGTTTACATCGAGCATCTACAGTGTATACCGAGCATTCAGTGGTTACCCTATAGGTTCATCACTTAAGTAGTTCATACCGAGCTTCATAGTTCACATCGGGCATTCTAGTGTTAACCAAGTTTCACAATTCATACTAAGTGATGAAAGTTCAGTGTTTACCAAGTAATGGAAGTGTAGTCTTTATCGAGTAATGAAAGTGCAGTGTTTATCGAGTGATGGAAGCGCATGTTTACTAAGTAATGAAAGTGTAGTGTTTTCTGAGTGAAACCAAGGTAAACAAAGGATTCAGTTTCTAATGAGTGATACTATATCTACTAAGTCTCCAATGCCTACCAAGTTTAGAACTATGTCAAGTGATTAGTATGGACTGAGCCTTCACTTCTACCGAGTGCATGATGATGTTGAGTAATGCAATGGGTGTCGAGTATCAAAAGGTCACCGAGTCAGTTCAGTGAACCCAAGTTATTTACCATTTGGCTCACTCAGTAATATTTTGTTCACTTTTTTTTGCCCGACCTTGCAATTGTAATTATTGGAATGGTATATATGTAATATATTATATCATTTGAAACATATGTAAGGAAATATAAAAGAGATACATGTAATGTTTTGAGAAGAATAAAAGTGAATTAGCAGAAGAGAAGAGTATTCAGCAAGGTCTACAATGAGCAGTAAAGATTCATCAATCACAAGAGGTGATCTATACTTCAAGGATCTAATCAGAAAATCAAGTTTGTAAGTAGATCCACTGTTTCATCCTAATACATGAATCAATTTTGTAAATCCTTTAACAAGGTAGACTTAATAGTCTTTGTATAAATCTCCTAACAGAGTGCATACTTCAGTGTATGTTTGTAAATCCTCTAACAAGGTGGACCTAGAAGTCCTTTCTGCTCTGAACAGGGCAGATCACTAGAAGTGGTCAATGTAAGCCTTAACAGGCCAACTTCATATTACAGTAATGAATTTTTGTGAGTATCATCCCTACCCTAATTTTACTTTCTATTTGGAAGGTTTCTGGGTTACCAAATCACTATGTACATGTGTTATAAATGTTTGATCTCTCATACATGCAATAGATTAGATGAATGAATGATGAATAGTATATATGGTTAAAATGCTGAAATGTTTCAAAGGTTTTAAAGTTATTGATTCACCCCTCCCCTCTTAGTAACCTATCATATCTTGAATATTTCTAACAATAAGTGGGTTGTTGATTGTGAGAAATGTAATATGTTTACTAGTAAACCTCACCTTGTTGCTCTACCTCTTAGGCTAGTCACTATTGAAGCTCCTTTCCATCAATGGGGTTTAGATTTTATAGGCCCAATCACTCCTTCTTCCAATCAAGGACATTCATATATATTGTATACCACAAATTATATCATTAAATGGGTTGAAATAAATTCAATGAAGAAAACTTCATCAGAAGTGGTATGTGAATTTCTCAGAGAACATATTCTGGTCAAGTTTCAAGTTTCTGTGAAGTTGGTAATAGATAATGCATCTTATTTTTCCTCTTTAGAGATTATTGAATGTTTCTATGATAATGATATTCAAGTTGTCCATTCCTCTAATTATTTTCCTCAAGGAATTGGATAGGTTGAATCTAATAATAAGAATCTAATTAATATTATAAAGAAATTGGTCTCAAAGAATTAGAAAAGTTGGCATAAGAAGATCCAAGATGCTTTATGACCTAACAGAAACACACCGAAAAGGGATATTAGTATCTCACCTTTTTAATTAGTCTATGGAGTGGAAGCTAATTTGTCACTACCTTTGGAGCTTGTTACACAAAAATTAAAAACTATGATTGAAGAAGATGTTTTCAAAGATGGATTGGAGAATAGGATCTTGTATCTTACCAAACTACAAGAAGAAAGGGAAGAGATGGTTGATAAGATCACTGAACATCTAGAAAGGGCCAAAAAGTTGTTTGATAGAAGAGAAAGGCCTAGAAAATTCATGGAATGTGATTTTGTGTTGCTACAGAATAAGAGACATGAGCCAAAAGGCATGCATTCCAAATTCTAATATTTTTGGAAAGGGCCATTTGATATCATACAAGTAAATTAGAATAATTCTTTCAAGTTGGCATATCTCACTAGAAAGATTCCAATTTGTTTCTAATGAAAAATTGAAAGAACGTAATCTCTCCATTGTAGTTAGATAGGTAGGATTTCCTTTCATGAAGCTTTCTTTAGCTTAGTTGCTTGCTTTTCTAGGTAGTTTGTTGTTATTTTCCTAGTTTAGTCTCTTCTTTCTATTTCCAAGTTGTCACCTTTTGTACAGAACCAAAGATTGCTAGATTTATTTCAAGCATTATCATTCTTAAATCCATAGATAGAGCCAAATATTGTCCAAGTTTTAGTTCATATCTTTTTTCTCTAGGGTTTTGAGTCAAGTGTAAATGTCTTGAGTCTGTGTCTAGATTACTCTTAATGAACTTCTCCTCTCATCTATTCCTTTGTGTGTAGTTAGGTGGGCTTTGAAAGGAAAATAATGCATTTGTCCATATGTGATGATTAGGAAAGAAAGGGTAATTTTATGCATTTTCTAGATTTGAGGGAAGTTGTTCAAAAACCCTAGCTCTATGATCAAGTGTTTTGTTGAAGGCATAATACAAGTAGAATGGAGAGATCACATGCATATTCAAAGCAAATGGTAGCAATGAATATGAGAACTGAGGCTAAAAGATGATATCCAGATCACATGAACATCATGGAAAACTAGAGGAATTGGATTGAATGTAGGAAAAGTAGATAAATCCCTAGAAATGGTGAAAGAACCTAGTCAAAGGTGGTATGACTCTCTTCAAAATCCAATCGATGACTCATATTTGATTCGACTATCTATGTTGCAAAGTTGACAAGTCAAATGGCTCAAAAAGTAAATTCAGATCATTAGATGAATATTAGATCAACAAATTATATTTTAAGATGAATTATAAGTACTCAATGATGCATCTCCTTAGCTGTCAAATCTCACATAGATCCATGGTTTTCATTATGTCTCTATGCAATGTTGTGTGCAAGTTAACCAGAGTGACATAATGATAGAATGATGCATGTTCCTTTGGGCCATTTCCTTTTGCAGCTAACATAGTTTTAGACAAGGTGACAAGTTTCTTTATTTGATTGGTTATATATGCAACTGAGTTAGGATTATTAAGATCAACCAATGATCATTTCTATATCATTATAAAAAGTTTCTCAATTGTTTATCATGGTGACATAGTGACAGAGCAACAAGTGTCTTGAATGGCCCATCACATTCCATGAGACACAGTTAGAACATAGTCATAAACTACCATGAAGCAAAAACAACTCAATGTTAGATTCTCTAAGCAATGAAATTGTGTCACTAGTTTTCCATGATGTGCATAGTTGGAAAGTGGACCCATAGTGTAAAGCAAAATAAAGACTTAACATCTTTTATTGCCATTGTCAAATCAAAAAGTGATATGTGCTTGTCATTATATAATTATGGAGAGTTTCCTAAATGTTACTTATAGTGAGATAACAAAAATTTGACATGTTTACCAAGGTGGACCCATGGAAAAAGTCATAAGGGGAAGTGATTGGGTTATAATCGTGATCCTTGGTTTAAGATCAATGACCAAAATTCAAAATCATTGTGACTGTTGAGATACAAATTTTATGGATTTGGCATCAATAGTAAAATATGAATGGAAAGAAGAGTTTAATAGATTTTCTTGAAGCTGTATGAAGATGAATGGTTTCTAGGTGTTCTTAGAGGTGCCATGAGATCATGACATCACCAAGAATGATATCATGTGTCTATTTCATGTTGAAGATTAGATATTTTTCATATGTTATTCATCTTTTGTTTCTATTTTGTGACTATTTCTCTACTAGAATAGAGGGATGATAGAAAACTATAAATTTAAAATCTTTTGATAATGCAAAGCTCAACAAACTTGATGGTGAATTGATCTATATTTTCATTTACCCTATTTTCTTGTTATACTTTGTGGCCCAAGCATAGATTAGTTTTATATTAAGAGTTGAAATACAATCATATGTGATTTTGTGATAATCATATGGATTTTGTTTCATTTTGGTAATTATAGTGAAGTTGATTCCATTTACTTTCTTCATATATGGATTTGTTTCCTCTCTTGTTGGTTGCATAGCATGTTAGATAGTTTCATTGGGAAGTGAAAGACAAATGTGTATGACTCTATTAGTTATTGGTTGGATTCCATTTCATTCAAGGTTGATAGTGAAAGAAAATCCATTTTTCCTCATGTGCATATTCTCTTCATTCCTCTTATGCATTTAGATGGTTAGTCTACATTTGGAATAGAAGTAAGAGTCAAAAATCTCAAGATAATCTACTATAGTCATTCCATTGAGTATGATAGATTATTCAAATCCATCTTGCCTAACTTGTTTGTGCCTACAAAAAATTTTGTTATCCTTTATTGCTCTTAGGTTTAGATCTGATAATGTCAAAACTTTTGATCTCATAAAAACAAATTCATTGCATATCATTGTAAATCATAGGGCGCTGTACCTAATAATTTAGAGGGCAGTGATAGAATATATACACTGACCTATTTGTTGGTAAACATCCTTTGGTCTTTTCAAACATTGGGTATCAAAGAGTCACGTTATAAAATCTAATAGGAGGACAAACTATTAACCAACAAGTCTAGGTAAAAGTGTTGGATTATGAAATCTGATAATTAATTTCATCTTCCTTTCGTTGTTTTTTCACCTCCCATTGAAGATTACTATATAGAAATGAGAGCATATTCCTATTTATGTAAGTTGCTTCTTATATAAATATGAAGACAAATTCCTATGCATGTAAGCTGTAATGATTGAACAAGATAAACGCTTTGCTCTCTAGGGGATGTAGCCAAATTGACAAAATCATGTTAAAACCTGTCTCTTTTTGTTTCTATTTTTTAGTTTCTAATTTGTATATTTATTTTATAATTTATATTAATTTTACAATTGATATCAGTGTATAAGATATAAGACGAGAATATTGTAGAGTAAAGGGCAAAGGTAGGATAATATTTTGCAGAAGATGAAACTGTTGTCCAGAGTTCATTGCCATTTGGGTCTGGATATTGGCAACTGCCATTATAGATTTTAAGGGATCGACGCTTTGTTTCAACATTTCAAACCTGTGAACAATTTACTTGACTTGGCATCGCTTGTCATGGAGATAGGGATAGCATGGTCGGTAAGGTGTTTTTTTCTCAATTTCTATAGCTTCTGTATGGTAGCTACGCAAGCCCAGGGCTTCTGTACTGCTTGAATCCCTTTTGGTGGTTTCTCATATCATGAATACTTTCTCCCTTGGCTCCATCACCAACCATGAAGACCAATAGCACCATATGGAACTAAGCCTTTTCATCGTGAGATTGGAATGCGTATGGAAATTTAAAGGTATTTGAAGAAGAACAAAAACGAAAGGATTTATTTTCTTATTTATATTTGAAGGAAATAGATACATCAAGACTCTTCTATGCTCTTGGTCTTGGTCTTGGAGTTGGTCTTGCAATGTTGGTCTTCCATTGCAAGTAGATGAATATTCTAGGAGGTGAACAACCATTTATTAGAGTAAACTAATGTAAATCTATATATTTAAACATTATATATTAAGGAGAAATTAAATTTGGAAAAAATAGGACAATTTTGATGATTTAATATATTTAGTTTTTGATTATTTAGTATTTTTGTTTTGCAATGTAACTTAGTGCATGATGTTTAAGCCATCCAATATAATTATCAGAGGTAAAGATTAAAATCATAGATTGTATTTTTTGAGGTACAATAACTTTCTACAACTTATGAACTGTAATTGGATTGTTTGACACCAGTTTAGAGACAGCTGTAACATAGCAGATATTGTTGTCATTCGAAGGGGAATAAATGTGAGCTTCATCATAAAGGGAAGAATTGTGGTAACTCGCTTATGGAATGGAAGATTGTGTGCTTACTTATAGAGGGGAGAATTCAGTTGGGGTCATGTTTGAATTCTGCCAGTTCTCAGGATCAGTGAAATTCCACATGCACACCTGTTGTCATTCTCTCTCTATATATAGTGTACGTTGTTCTGAGATAAAAATAATCTCAAAGCGAGCGGTCCCAAGAGTTTAAACTAATCCACAATAGTAATTTTACCACCTATCTATCGTGACTGGGCTTGGGAGGTGCTTCGGTGCAATCGCCACATGCCTATCAATGAGAAACTGAGAACTGATGGACCTTTTAACCAAGCATAGTGGAGATATTTTACCGAATTTATCTCACTTGTAGCAGCGTATTACTTTTCATAGAGGTACGGTGGTTGGTATATCAAGGACTACCTAGGGTGTATCTGGGAGCCTGTGGAATTAATTATCCTAAGAACTGCATTGGCGGGTGATATTATCAGTAAGGATAACCTTTTTCCCAAGGGAATAGCATGGATGAATGGACATCAATTTGTATTGTACATGGCTTGGAACAAATGGTGAATAGATTTGATGTTAAATTAGTAGCAATAGGAGCAAATTCTACTACAAATTAGGAATTTACGAGGAGCAAATGATCGATCTCTAGAACTATATTATCAATCACTTAAAAGAGAGGAGGCTGCGTAATTTTGTACGATAAGTAATGTAAGATTCTTCTCGAATCATTGGCAATTTCGAATGATTTGTATTATTATTTTAGCTTGCGATCAGCCAAGTTAGCTTATTCTTTATGTGATTGTTACGGTGTGGTATAATCATCATTGACATCTTATGTATAGCTTCAAATCTTATTTTGATGCTTTGAGATGAAGTTATCTTAAGTTTAGTTCTATCTTATAATGACCCTCATGTTATAAAGGTTAGGGTAGTGAGCTATGGTTTGTGATAAAGATTGATGTATGATTTAAATGGACACATTGTTCCACGTGGTTACATGTTTTACCTACCTTCTTATATGCTTGTACAATATGATGTAATACATATGATTTTTTTTCTGGAATTTGATTGTGTCTGATTTTTTACCATCAATGTTTCGGATCACACACAGTGATCCATCATCAGGATGAAGGAGAGTAGTAGACTAAGAAAATACAAAGCTATAAATAGAGGAAGATAAAAAGGGGAGAGGAGGGAGGGGCAAGAAGACTGAGAGGGGAGATCACAAGATAAAAAAGGAAATGAGTTTAAACTTAACTTAAATCAAGAAAAATAAAATAAAACAAACAAACCAACTATATATGTGTGTGTGTGTGTGTGTGTGTGTGTGTGTGTGTGTGTGTGTGTGTGTGTGTGTGTGTGTGTGTGTGTGTGTATGTAGAAAGGAGGATATTATGACGAGTGAAATAGGGCATGAAAGAAAATGCAAAAACAAGAAAGATGATAAATATAGAAATAAAAATAAATTAAAAAAATTAAAACTACCCCAATATATGTTTGTACATACACACCTCCATGCATACATATAAGGACATGTTCACCTATAGATATATATATATATATATATATATATATAATGTGTATGCATAATATATGTGTATTTTGATATGAATAGTAGATATATATACTAACATGTGGAAATATGTCAGTACATACATACCTAAACAAATATCTATATCCACACACACACACACACACAATAAGAAAATAAATAAAAATAAAAATAAAAATAAAATAGAATCAATCAATGAATAAAATATATATAAAAGAAAATATATGTATATTATATATATATATATATATATATTTAAAATAAATAAATAATATATAATAAACAATAATAAGACAAATAAATAAATAATTAATTAATTAAAAACCACCACAAAGGGAGCAGGGAAGCATGAGGAGGCAAGAAATGATAGACGATGAGGGAAGACCACAAGACTTTGATCATTGGCACTTAGCTAACATAGGAAGCCAAGAGTGGTTTAAGGTCATCCATCATCTTTGTTGAGGTTGATGGGGTGACCATTGATTTATACCAGTTCGTTAAGGTTCCTTTTCAAATAGTTATCCTCCTGGGATAAGATTTGAGCATCTTCCAGACAAATGTGATATTTAGTAGCTAACAAATACTGAACTAAGGCTTTGCTAGACTCAACTATTTCCATCATTCACATGGGATAGTGGTCCCTTCCAACTAGTTCGTCAATAGACTTATTCAGTCCAGACTACATGAAATTACCTCCATTTAATATAGGGGCAACCTTGGGCCTCGCGATAGAGATGTAGTGAGCACGACAAAACTAATGAAGCTTATATACCACAATGTTGCATACAAGCGAGAAGAATTTTGGAATGTTTGGTGACCTAGCAAAACCAACCAATAATTGTGTGGCCTACATCGAATTGAGTCTTGCATCAATGAAGTTTAAAGGGTCTACCACAATTATAATGCTCGTGAAAAAATTGATAATTGCGCATCCCATTTAGAATTGTGTTGAGTGACAATAAAAGAACAAACAATGTAATACAATCAATGCTGAGATACATGTTGGCATTAGAAATATTAAGATGATCAAACAAATGGAATTAAAGGTAAACAAAGAAGACAAAATACAAAATACAACTATGTATACACTTCACTTTAGCAGGGAATATTTGTATTAATTAAATGATGCATTACATGGACTCCATACAATCATTATGTAGAACTCTACAAAGAGGAAGAGTCAAGTGGGAGAATGAAAAGACATATGAATATTAGGATTCATATCACAATAATCTCCCCTATGAAGTTGACACAACTGCATTTGAGGGTCAAGACTATTGACTTAGGCGTGAGTTTTGGTCAAGATTTACTTCTCGGGGTCATAACTTTTCACTCGGATGTGGGTTTTGGGCAAAATTTTATAGGTAGTTACACTAGAAGGAGTTATTTGGAATTTTGATCAAGCTTAGCTCAATAGATGGCGATTTTAACATTTTTTTGGGAGCTTGAAATCTCATCTTGACTTCCAAAATTAGCCTTTTGTATTTTTTCCAATTTTTTAGAAATTTGTTTTTGTAATAAATTTTAAATCATATTTTTGATTTCATTAATTAGTTGGCAATTTGTCTTGCCTTAGTTGGGGGCTTTTCCTAGGAAAAATCAGGATTCATAGGATTAGTTTTAAAAATTACCAAAAATGGAAAAATCTTTCTTTCTCAAAAATTTGCCAAAAATGGAAATTTTCAAAATTGTAATAAGTAGATGTTGGTTTTCATTGTAGAAGAAGAGTAGAATTCTAGACGTTTTAATGAAAAGTTGTAGTATTTTGAAACATCTATCTTGTCTCAATTTCTTAATTATTCTTTGACGAGATTGGGTTACATCAGAAGTCTAACTAGTACAACTATGTGATGCAACAACAACTAGGTATGCAAGGTTGGACAAGCATTTGAAAAAACTTGGATTTGGTAAAGTTATGAAATAAAATGATCTATACTAGAAAGAAATAGATAATGGATTGGTGATTTTTGTAATCTTTGTTAATGATATCATATTCAAGAAGGATATGATAATGAAAGTGAAATGTTTTTAGAAGAAATGAAGAAGGAATTTGAAATGAGTATGACAGGAGAAATGCAATACTTCCCAGGATTATAGATTGTGTAAAGAAGGAATCATTATTTCTTAGACTAAGTATTTAAAGGCTCTATTGAAAAGTTAAAGGTTTGTTTTGGAAACATGTAAACTAGTTGGAACACCTATGATAACCGGACACAAGTTATCTACAAAGGATGAGACACCTATTGTTGACCAAAAGAAATATAGATATATGATTGGAGGAATACAATATTCGACTCACACAAGGCTAGATATAGCGAATGCAGTTGGAATTATTGCAAGATTTTAAGCTGATCCCATTGAAGCACATTATGCAGTAGTTAAAATGATATTTAGATATCTAAAGGGAACACTAGAGTTAGGATTGCGGGGTGATAGATCTAATGACTTCACTTTATATGCTTATACTAATGTTGATTGGGTAGGCAGTATGGATGACAAAAATAACAATAGTGGTGGAGTTTTTCTTCTTGGAGGAAGATTGGTTTCTTGGTTAACCAAGAAGTAGGATTGTATCTCATAGAGTACAATAGGGGTAGAATATGTTGTAGCAACAAACAATTATAATCATTTTTTTTGGATGAAGCAGATGCCAAAGGATATGAGGATATAATTTAGTGAATCTATTGTCATACATTTTGATAACACAAGCATAGTGAATAAATCTAAGAATCTAGTGGTGCATTCTAAGACTAAGCACATTTCTATCAAATATCACATGTTGAGAGAGAAAGTTGTAGAAAAGGAAATTTGATTCAAGTATGTAAGCACGAAAGAGAGGATTGCATATATTTTCATCAAGCCTCTTCCCAAAGAGACTTTTGAGTATTTTCGACGTATGCTAGGGCTTATGCCCCTACCTACATTAGAGTAGATGATGCAAGAGTGCATCAGTGTAGTTATATAGCGCACTATTATTTGTCTCGACTGAATGTTGATGCTTCTTATATGGGGGAGTATCTATGATGGAAAGGGTCATCTAAGACTCTTGACAGATGTTGTTTTGAACAGTGTCTTTGTACACTTGAGCATGTTAGAGATAGTTATTGCAGTGATAGATGGATGTTGAAACCTTGGAAATTGATGTCAATGGGGCAGAGATTACAACATTAAAAAAAAAAATTGATATAGAGAACATTGAGTTATATCAATCGGAAAAATAGTGTATGAATGATGAAGATGATTTGAAAAGAAAGGATAATAGTCTTTAATAGTTGGTATTCTTGTAACTAGATGTTTTTCATCTATGTTTCCATCAATGCCAAAGGGGGAGATTGTTGAAAGAATTAATGTTGATGATAATCCTATGCGGTAGTATTTTAGAAACATTATTAGATCATTATTTTGATGATATGTTACATCCATGACTATGTTTTTCATTGATGTTAACATGGCAATTTTTTGTGGTGTCTAACTAAAGAATAATGGTAAAGATCAAGTTGGTATGGACAAATCATTAAGTATTTTTTCTAGAAAGGTTAAAGGATGATACTACTAAGTGTATAGTATATGCAACTAACCTTGGGAGCAAAAGATATTGAGTCTCAAAGAAGTTATGCAAGTTTTGGTGAAGACTATTCTAAGATAGAGTTTATAGAAGCATGTTCTGGTAAACTTCTTATATCTCTTAGTAGAGATGTTATTATAATAATCAAGCTTAAAGGCATATATGTGAAATTTTGGTGATGACATGGTTAAGCTCTCTCATCATAATATTACTTGTATAGAAAATTATTCATATTACAAGGTGAAAGATTGATGTTATCACAATATATAATGTGTTCTTAATGAGGTCCTATAGTAGTTAATTTAGATGGCGTAGACAACTCAAGGAATTTTTTGGTGGATTTGGTATAAAAGAAGGACATTTTCCTTTGTTATGAGTGAACTATTGTGTGAAGCATGAAGAGTGGAATAGAAGAGAAATATGCTGATAAGTAAGGATAAGCAAAGCAAAGTGAAGTTGGAGAAAACTTTGTCACCGAGGTTTTATTTTAAAATCCAAGGTTTGATATTTGGATTTGAGGTTTGTAATCTAGTCTACAAGGTCTAACAGTGATTAGTCACTTTGATAGGATAAAGGAAAAAGGATAAAGCACAATACAAGCAATTATTTTGCAATGAATAGTCGAGAGATCAGTTGGACACTAAATTTTAGTGGTCTTTCCTCAGAAGCTATATGGATAGTAGGTCCTTTTTCCTTCTACAAATCCTAACAAGGTAGGCACAACTCCTAACAAGGTTGGAATCTCCAAACAAAGATTCAAAGTATCCTAATAGGGGTTATTATTTAATGAATGTGTTTATAGACTTATATCTTTATGGGCATCATTCCCACTAGGATTCTCCCTTTGATCAAGTGTTTCCCTAGTTAACAAATCTAGTGTAATTGTGTATGCACATCTTGTCATGATTTTTGTCTACTTTGATTGAATGGTTAAGCTTAATTAAGGTTAATAAATTTTTTAATTGGATAACTAATTCACACCCCCCCCCAAAGTTATCTTTGTGGACTATTATTTCTAACACTTTGTTTGCTACTCTATCATTCTTCATATACTTATTACCAAAATGACATCGATGACAAAAATAGTCATGAATGAAACATGTCAACAGTCTCCAATTCTTAGGATGCTCCTGCAAAGTAGTATCACTAGCATTAATGCTAACAATATCTCCCTTTGGCATTAATGGAATCATAGATGAAAAAAAATAAGTTCCAAGAATACCAAATAGTACTCTACTGATGTTGATGTTGTTCTCCTTTTTTTAATTCTCTTCATGAATCAAATCTTAAACCTTAGGAACACTACCTTGTTCTTCTTCTTCTTTAGGATTAGCAAAAATTGTTCACACTAAACAACTCACAATAAATTAGAATTCCTCATGCTACATATGTCCCACATATAGATATTCTTTTTTCTTTCTTTACATGAATAATTCTAAATCTCCCTAATAAAGTAGAGACTTCCATGCACTCTCCCCATACATACTAAGGAGATGATTTTCATTTGTATTCTTTGACATTGACATCAATGACAAAAGCTTCTTTATGTCAATTAAGTTCTATAAGTCTTCAACTAGCTAAAGTATCTAAAGACACTATTCAAGACCAAATACCAAGAATCCTCAATGAGTTAGATCATCACAAATATTTCCCCATATAGGAAGCATCAACATTCAGTCTAGTCTAACAATAGTGCTTTGTACCACTAGACTAATGTAATCTCTACATCATCTACTTAGATGTAGTGTTGGTTAATAGTTTGTCCCTGTTGCTAACTTGGCTTTACCTTGACTCCAGATGCCCAAAATGTGAGGAAACAAAAGGATGCTACCAAAAAATGGGTTAGTGTATATGTTATATAATTTCCCTCTAAATTGTAAGGTACAACTCCCTTATATGCCATACATGCAATGAATTGTGTTTTTAATAGATTGTTGGGATATGGGCTATGCTCTTAACATGAGAGAACAAGAGGATTAACTGGGATGTTTATAATCACAAACACCCTAGGAAAGAAAAGATTTGGAAAATTTATATCACCTAGTGGAATGCATATCATAAGCTACCTTAAAGTTCTTCTAACATGTACTCCTACTTCTCAATGCATATTACTCCTACTAAAATAAAATCTAGATATAAAATAGAGATGCACATGAAAGATGAAATGGAATTCACCTTGACTGATAACTCTCCACTAAAATGGAATCTAGTAGGATATCACTAGCCCTACAATCCCATAAAAACTATTCTGCCATAATCTAAAATGAATAAGAGAGGAAGAAGAATCATATACGAGGAAAGTAAATGGAATCATTTTCACTGTGAACATCAAAATGAAATGGAATCCACCTGATTACCACAGGTTCACATACAATTATCCTTCAACTCTTTATGTAGAATTAATCTAAGAATACGCAAAAAAACATGACTAGTAAACAAAATCTAAATGGAATTATAGATTCATTCACCATCAAGTTTACTGACACATTCATTTTCAAGTAAAGTTAAATCTATAAGCTCCCTCCTAGGGTTTAGGCTAGTTAGGGATTCATCAGTTACATTGATAGAGCATTTGAATCACTTAGAAAGAAAATAATCATTCAAAACTAATATAAATAAGACATGAAAAATATCTAATCTTTAACATGATCATGCTTCCTTGGCACCTATAAGAACACCTAGTGACCTATCACCTTCCTATGATTTCAAAAATATTGCAGAAAATCATTGATTTCTTCATGTTCCAAACCCATATATTTCATATTCCAAAAGTTATTACCTTTTCAAATTCTGGCCATCAATCTTCTCAATCTGATGATTATGATTAAATCATTTCAAACCTTTAATATTTCCATTGTATTTCCTTCTATGGGTCCATCATGTACATGTGTCTAATAGTCACTTTCTCGCATTGTGTAAACTTTGCAAAACTTTGGAAAGTGGGAAAGTGCTTGTCGTATATCTTCCAAGATCTAATGGTTGTAATAAATCACTATTAAGTCTCTCTTTATGTAGTGTGAGTCCCTCTTTCTAGCTAGGTACACCATGACATACATGTGGCATTACTTTATTTCTTAGAAACTCTGATGTTGAACCTCTTTACTCTATGCCACCTCATGACTACATTCTAACTATGCTTCATGAAAAGTGATGGCCCACTAGACACATGTCTCATTGTCACTTCCCCTCATTATTTATTTCTCAAGCACTTATAGAATGTGGGAAGGCACCATGCATTGATCTTTTAAGATCTGACAACTTGGAACATGCATGATCTTATGTTTAAAAAAGGGGACCCAACTGACATGGAAGACTTTGACTTTTCAACTGACCAATGAAATACATTATTTTGGTTATTTGACTTTTGAAAATTCGGTGATGTGGATAATTAGATGTATTTTAATTCATCGATTCAATTTCCACTGAAGTCTTCGACACCTTTGATCATGTTTCTTTGCCATTTCTACATTTATCTAGTTCTCTTGTAGGTGAATTAAATTGATCTTGTTTCCATGATATTCATATGATTTGAATATCATCTTTTGCCCTCATCCTTGATTTTCTCTTTAGTATTTTTTTCTAGATATGATTATGATCTCCTCCATCCAACCTAAATTATGTCTTCAATGGAACTCTAGATCATAGAGTTAGAGTTTTTATGAATATGACTATTTCTCTCTCTCATCTAGGATATGCAAAAGCTTACCCTTCTAGATCCTAGTTGCCTAATTTGATTGAATCCATTACATTGTTCTTTTATTCCACCTAGGTAACTTCAAGGGAAATATGAGAGAGGAAACCCTAATTGAAACCTCGACAAAACATAGATATGACATCTCATGTGACTTGACTCAAACCCTAGAGTCTTGAAATATATAGGGAACTAATAACATGGTAGCATGTAGGAAGGGGCATAACCCCAAGAATATCTCTCAAGTACTCAAATTTATCTTTAGGTAAGGGTTTCATAAAGATATTTGCAATCTAAAATTTAGTACTCACATTTTCCAATCTAATCCCTTTTTTTGTTTCCTTCTCTCTCAAGACATGATACTTAATAGATATATTCTTAGTCTTAGAATGTAATACATGATTCTTAGACATACTTATTGTACTTTTGGTATCATAGTATATGATGATAGGTTGTGCAAATTCAATCATGATATCCTTTAGTATTTGTTTTGTCCACATCAGTTGATTACAAGTTTTTTTCTTTTGCACCATACTTTTCCTTAGCTATACTTTGTGAAATAAAATTTTGTTTCTTTCTCAGCCAAGAAACTAATCTTTCTCCAAGAGAAAATTCTCCACAACTTGTGCTCTTTTTTATATCCATACTACCTACTCAATTCACATCAGTATACATAAAATCACTTGATCTGTCACACAAATTTTCATAGTCTAATATTTCTTTCAAATATTTGAATATTATCTCCATTGCTACATAATGATACTCCTTAGGATCATCTTGAAATCTAGCTACAATCCCAACTACATTTTGTATGTCTATTCTAGTGTGAGTCAAATACTACAAACCTCTAATCATGAGTTTTTACTTCTTTTGCTGAACTATATGTATCTAATCCTTGCTAGATAACTTGTGACCAATTATGATAGATGTACTGATAGGATTACTACTTTCCAATCCAAACCATTTAAACAAATCTTTCTAGTACTTAGCTTGTGATATACAAATGCCATAATTTCTCTACACAATCTACAATCTTAGGGAAAACTTCATTTCTTCTATCATGCTCATTTCAAATTCTTTCTTTATCTCTTCTAGAAAATTATCACTTGCTTCATCATTACCTCCAAATATGATGTCATCAAAAAATATTACTATTATCAAAAAGCTATTCTCAATTTCTTTCAAATACAAGTTACTATCTTCCTTACCTTTAGAAAATCCAAGTTTTGTCAATTAGTTGTCCAAACTTGCAAACTAGGTTCTAGGTGCTTGCATCAAACTATATAGACATTTCTTTAGTTTGCATACCATATCTTTATCTTTTGTTAGAGGAAAAACTTCAGGCTACTCAATATGTACCTCTTCTTCAAGTTCTCCATTTAGAAAAGTTGGTTTAACATTCATCTGATATACTTTGAGCATCTCATTTTACAAGCCAAGAACATTCTTACTACTTCCATTCTAGCTATAAGGGCATATGTCTCCTCATACTATATTCCTTCTTGCTGTGAATATTCTTTCCACACAAGTATATCCTTGTTTCTTACAACTTTTCTTGGCTCATTTATTTTGTTTTTGAATACTCATTTGGTTTGTATCACATTCTTGACTTTAGATCTAAGAACTAACTCCCATGTTTCATTGTTCACAATCATATCTAATTCTTCCTTCATTTCTTGAATCCAATGATCATATTTGCATGCTTCATCTAGACTTTTAAGTTGAACTTGATAAATCAAACATACCTCCTCATTAACTTTGTTTCTTGTCATCATTCCTTCGTCTTTGCTTCAAATTACCTACTTTGGGGGGTGATTCTTTGTTAGATTCCTATTAGGGGTAGGAGCTGACCTTTCAAATTTGATCTCATCTCTAGGTTCAAACCTCTTCTCTCCACTTTGCTAAATAACTTACACATCATTTTATAGATCATTGTTAGTCTCAAAGAAAACTTCAACATTTTGTCTAACAAATCTAAAATTACCTTCTTCTTCATCTAAATTGTAATCTAACATCTTTTCATTAGTTCCAAAATTTTCATAAGTCTTTACAATTGCATAATCAACTATTATCTTAGTTCTAATATTAAAACATTTGTATGCCTTGATCTTTAATGAATAGCCAAGAAACATACCTTCATCACTTCTTAGATCAAACTTACCAACATCATCATTTCTCTTAATATAACACTTGCTTCCAAATATTCTAAAACACTTAATTGAGGGAGAATGACAAAACAATAATTCATAAGATGTCTCGTTCATACCTCTTCTAATCTATACTATGTTTATAAAGTACCTTTTTGTATTGACTACTTCTCTCAAAAATGTCTTGGATATGTCATTCTCAAACAATATTACTCTTGTTGCCTCTGCTACTAATTTGTTTCTTCTTTATGCAATCCCATTCTATTCAGGTGTCCTAGGTGAAGATAATTGTCTCTTGATTCCATTCTCTTCACAAAACATATTAAAATCTCTAGAGGTGAATTCTCCTCCTCTATCTAATCTCAAACATTTTATTGTAACACCACGGTCATTCTCAAATCTATTCTTAAATATCTTGAAATTCTCAAAAGCTTCAAACTTCTCTTTAATAAATTCTACCCACATCATTCTAGTGATATCATCAACAAAAATCATGAAATACCTTTCACCATAGAATCCTCTTCTTCTAGAGGGACCACTCAAATTTGTGTGAACAATCTTTAGCTTCTTTGTGGTTATGAACCTCTTGCTAGGACATGTTACCTTCTTCTACTTAGCCAAAATACATTATTTGCAAACTAAATTAGTAGGCTTTATTATCTTAAGAAAATATGTGATTGCAAACATGCTACTAAATTTTATAATATTATCAAAGTTTATATGACAAAATCACTTATGCCATAGCCAACTATTATCCACTTTAGCAACCAATTATGTGATTCTAATGGGATTGAAATGAAATACATTATCTCTAGACATGGTTCTAGTTCCAATCATCTTACTATCCTTATCCTTGATAGTGCACATCTTTTCTATGAATTGCAATTGATACCCTTTATCCACCAAATGTATAATACTCAAAAAAAAATTCTTTAATCTATCAAAAAAATAAAAATCATTAGTGTTAGTTCTTCCATTTAAAGTAATGGATTTAGTCCATATAATATGATAGGCTACATTGTTACCAACTCATACAATACCTCCATCATAATTTCTAAATTTAAAATAGTTATTTATATCACTATTCATGTGATGTGAACAACCAATATCTATAATCAAATTAGATTTGTTTTCAGCCTAGGATACTAGAGCCTTGTCTTCTCTAATTTCTCTATCAAGAGCATCTTTCTTAATAGCTACACATCCTAGCTCACCATCACTTTCACTATGACCTTTTTCATTAGATTCCTCTTCTTCATTAGCATTTAACTAATTCCTAGGTCTCCTAGGATTGAATTTTCCCTTATTCTTTTTCTCTCCTTTAGGACATTTAAATACATACTAACTAAACTCATTACATGCCCAATATTGAAAGACATTCTTACCATTTTTTCTCTACTCATAAGAAGTGCTATACCTTCTTCAATCTTTTCGTATTCATTAGATCTTGTTCTATTGCTACTAGAAAAATATCCATGTTTACTTGTGCTTCTAAAGAGACTTGGCCAAACATTCAAGGTACTAAAAGCTATCTCCACTCTTGTCAAAGCTCTTGACTATCTTAGAACTACTTATATTTCTTCCAATCTTCCAAGAAATATTTCCTCAAAAAAATCCTTAGTACATGGTATAAGTCATTATATCATCTGAGCTACATGCCTCAATGGCGGTGTGAAAGTATTCAAGATCTTCCACACAATCATGTATTCTTCCTTCTTCCCACCTTGTGTCTTGAGTACTGAAAAAATCTCTAATATCCTAAAATTTAGCTTCTTAAAAATTCATATTTCATCATGTTTGCATCTTGAAATGCACATATCCAATTGTGCAGTCTTACTCTTTTCATATGTGCATCACCTTCAAAAATAGATTATAATGTTTTCCAAATCTTATAAGATGTTTCTAGTGATTTTACCCAACTATATTCAATCTTTGGAAGATCTGATAGTAAAGCTTCTCTAGCTCTCATGTTGCACACATAGATCTCTCTCTTCTTCATTATATTTTTCAAGTTTATCTTCTTTGACAATTGTCTTTTCACTCTTTTTCAAGAGCCAATAACCTGGACCCATACAAAGAAAATGAGTCTTCCTCTTCTCCTTCCAATTGCCATAGTTGTCCCCATCGAATCTATTGAGAGATTGTTGGAAGCATGAATTTTGATTATACTCCTAAGGGGGAGTATTGTAGATATGTTACTATGATTATATGTTACATTCATGACTAATTTTGTCATTGATGTCAACCTAGCAGTTTTCTATGATATGTGACAAAAGAATAGCAAAAGGATCAAGTTGGTACGGGTGGCTAGTTGATTATTCTAACTATCCAAGGTTATGGGAGATACTTTTGAGAATATATTATATTTAGTTAATGTCAAATGAAGAAATGATA
This sequence comes from Cupressus sempervirens, assembly GCA_028749045.1. Lineage (NCBI taxonomy): Eukaryota > Viridiplantae > Streptophyta > Pinopsida > Cupressales > Cupressaceae > Cupressus > Cupressus sempervirens. Next base: position 126,064,403 of record CM053789.1, on the reverse strand, counting down.
AGTCTAGAAGAAGTTATGTAAGTCTTGGTGATGTTTCTTCAGAGATAGAGTTTACAGAGGCATGTTCTAGTAAATTTGTTATATCTCTTAGTAGAGTTATTATTCTAAGAATTGGCATTGAGGATATGAAGAAGACACCTTGGTGATGAAATGGATAATTTCACTCATCATAATATTAAGTTTACATAAATTTATTCAATTTGCAAGGTAGAAGATTAATATTATCACTAAGTGTAGTGTGTTCTTAATGTGGTCCTATAATGATTAATTGATAGGTTCTAACAAATGACTTAGGTAATTGTATTATGGACTAAGTATAATGGAAGGAAACTTTTCTATATCATATGGTATTGTTTTTAAATGATGATAAGCAACAGTAAGAGAAAAATGCAAAAATGAGTAGAGCAGAGTGAAAGTGAAGGAAACTTCATTGTCAAGGTTTGATATTTGGATCCAAGGTTCATAACCTAGTCTACTATTGGTTTAAAGAATAATTTTGATAGCTGAGTGTCAATACACTTAACCATTTTTCACTATATATGCCGAGCAAAGAGTAAGTGCCAAGTAACATGAGGTGCCGAGTAATAACAAGTGTCAAGTAATATAAGGTGCCGAGTAATAACAAGTGTCGAGTAATGACAAGTGCCGAGCAACATAAGGTGCCAAGTGTTAATAAGTGCCGAGTGATATAGTTTTGTTAAGGTGCCAAGCTATCCAAGAAATAGCATGTGCCGAGTATCAGTAATGCTTCAGGAGCCAAGTAACTCAGGATAGCAGCATAAGAGTTTGTGATTGCACAAACTATGATGTAAACCAATTTTGTAGCCGACATAAGATAAATCTCGAAAGATATAGCGATAAGAATTAATCTTTTACATTTTCTATGCAATCTGCATGCAGCCAATTGGAAAATTGGAAAGGCATGCAACCAATCAGAAAAAGGCAAGTATTGAGTGGGAAATTAAGAATCAATATGGATCATAGATTCATATCAAACCCTAAGTCTTCGAAGTCTTTTTAAGGAAGATGAAAGTTTCATTGAAAGAAAGATGAGAGAAATAGAGTAGTGTTAAAGGAAAAACATAATGGAATTCAATGAAAGAAGACATAGAGAGTAAGAGCAGCAATTCAATATTCAGTTGATTAGAACAAAGCAAAGGAGACAAACAGATATCAGATCTCAGAGGATCAAAATCAGATAGAGAGCCAGAACAAGTATCTGCATTCAGCAAACAAGGATTGCAAAACTATCACGTTTATAATACCTAATACTTTCTTACCATTGTATTAGAAAATAAATCCTGTGTAGATAGGTTGGCTTAATAGCTATCAGTAGATCCTTATAAAAAGGTGAATAAATCCTTTAACAGGGTGACACTTCATGTTGAGTGTTTGAAATCCTTTAACCAGGTCACTATTGACACAGTGTAAAGCCTTTAACAGGGTAGACCATCAGAAGTGGTTGAACAATATTGCTGCAATAGTTTTTGTGGGTATCATCCCCACCCCAGTTTTACCTTCTTATTCCTAGAGTGTTATGTGTTGTGTATGCATGTTTTAGTTTCATATTTTCTAGATGTATTTACATGCATGCAATTTACTTTTAGTTAAAAGGTTTTATTAGTTAAAGTACAATACTTTTGATTAACCCCATCCTCTCATAAGTATTCTTTCCATATTTGAATATTCCAAAAATTGGTATTAGAGCCTAGTTAGGTTCTCACAAGAAAAAGTCTAACAGCTTGGAGGAAAAGATCTAAAGATGGAAGCTTTCAAACTTGGAAAGATCATTGAAAATCAGGTGATAAATATGCAACTTGCTCTACATAGCTTGGAGGAATTTAGAAACAAGTTGAGAAACTCATTAAAAAAGAGGAAGGATCTAGCCATAGCCAAAAATGAGATAAACTACACAGAGATTGATACCACAAATATATTTTCCAATGGAGATACTAAAGAGTTTGATGCAACAATTGTAGAACTGGTCGAGAAAAACAAAATTCAAGCAGATGAGATAAGATCTCTTAGAATGGAACACGAATCACAGGCTAGAATGCTATGTGAAATCACTGAACAAAAGAAAAGAGCACTTGAAGATAAAGTCATGATGGAAAATGACAAAAGAAATCTTGCAAACAGGCTTGAAGAAAAATGTATTGAATTGACAAGGATCTCAAACATGCAGATGGATACACTTGCCCAAATGATGAACTTTCATCATGAACTTAATGTGAAAGACATTGAGATCTCTACACTGAAGATGCAGAATGAACAATTGCAGAATGACCTAAGAAGAGAGAAGGAAATTTCAAAAAATCTCAATAAACCCAATGAAGCCATCAAGTATTTTGAGCAATTACTGAAATCCCCAAGATCAACCCATGATACATCAAGACTTGGATACAATAGCACTGAAGTTGAAGAATCATCAAAGAGTGCAGAACAAAGAAGCGACAAAGGTAAAAATGTCAAACCTACATGTCATTTCTATGGAAAGAAAGGTCATACATCTAATGTATGTAGAAGCAAGAATGCCCATCAACATGATAAACCTAAAAGTATGAACCATTTTCATAAGTGCAAGAAGCAAGGTCATCAAGCATATGAATGCAGAATCAAGACTATTAAGACATCAAGATTTAAGGGTCACTATCATAATTGCAAGAAATATGCACATAGAGCTTTTGAATGCAGATCAAAGCCTATGTGGACATCAAATTAACTAGCAAGGACATCAAACCATGAATTTTGGGATTACAACACCAGGTATAGTTGTCACTATTGTCAAGAATATGGACATACACCCCAGAATTGCATAAGAACCAATTTCAAGGGAAACTATAAAAAATATTTGAGTCAAACTACATGTTTCAGTTGCTTAAAAACTGGTCATGTCAGTAGGAATTTCCCAACAAGGTCAAAGGCACTAAGTTCTGAGTTCAGCAATGGAAAGGCAAAGATAAGTGTTGAACACATCAAAAGTGAGATGAATAAGACATGGAAGAAGAAAGATGAAAGTAGCACATCAAGTGTAGAGATCACTTCACCTAATAGGTCAAGTGATCACACTTCATCAAATTAAGCAAGCATAGGTGTGTGAGATTGATAAAGTAAGGTACATCAAACATCAATCCCAAAAGATAGAATAACTGTAAAGAAGAAATTAGCATAAGCAGAGATGCCAAGTCAAAATTGAGAGTCTTGCAAAATTTGTCAAAATTGTCTTCAGATGTCGAGTTTCTAAGAGCAACTGAGTTGATAGATGATGCCGAGCTGAGAAATACTAATGGGAATCGAGCAAAGTGAAAATACAATAAGTGCCAAGTTATGTCGAAATCTTTCAAGTGTTGAGTAGATAGTTGTCAGCGCACTAAGCATTAATTACTCTATTTTGAAGGGTACATAATTTGAATTTTGATCATTTCCCACCATTCAAACGTGAAGGAAAGTCGAGAAGAGTAGAAAAGATCAAGGTCAGCTCAGAAGCCATTTGTGAAGATTTCAAAAGCGATTCAACACAAGTTTCATCAATTTGAGGTATTTTACTTAAGTGTCGAGCTACGTAGAGTTTATAAACTTGTTTAAATTGTAAACCCTAGTTTGGAAAACAATGGCATCTAGGTCAAGAACCACTAAGGGTAAAGAGAGTCATGAAATACAACTGGTCAGTAATGAAATAAAACAACTTGAATTCAAACCCATTCCAGAAGTAACATACAAGAATGATCCCACAGGTGCATTATCAGTTATTCTTGATAAATTTGTTATGGTCCAAGATGTTCACCGATGTTATAACTACAAAATTGGAGCCATAGGAGATTTAGAGATTTACAATGCATATGAAAAACTATGTGAGAACAAGATACTAAAAGATGAGTTCTCAATAGTAGAAAGAAAAGGATTAACCAAAACCCTAGAATTTTTTATTGTTTTCAAAATTGAATGGGTATAGATAGTTTTGAGCAGAATACATGATGGAGCCTTTTGGTTAGAGTTAGGGCCAATAAAATTCACCAAGAAAACTATCCATAGGGTTACCGGTATTCCAACCCTAGATTGGCCAAAGACCCTGCGAAGCGACAAAAGGGAAGTAATAGAGAAAAACACAGGTGCTAAATGGAATAATAGAGGAATGACTCTTGATACAGTCATAGATCCTCTAATAGATTTTTTTGTGAGAATCATTTCACACAAATTCTATCAATCAAGTAGATTGAACAGTGTGCCTTGTATATCAGTTGATGTTGCATATAAGATAATTAAAAAGGATCATACCTATGATCTAGCAGAGCTCATGTTTCAACAAATTAATGAAAACTTGGGAGCTATAAGGAAGAGCAAGGGAGCTCAATACAAATTCGAATAAGTTTTGGTATGCATATTTTTCTATCTGATGAAAGAATTCCCTTTAGTAGGTAAGGTAAGATGGAGTACAGACAAAACAATTTTTGAACAAATCAATGGATATATTGAACAGATGGGTGAAAATTTTGATGCCCAAATGACTAGTTACTTTGAGGACTTTAAACAGTCAATGAAAGAAAGAATGAGGATTCTAGTCTCATTGACTGAGAAATATGAAAAAGATATTTGTTTTCTTGTAGATATTGATTATACCTATATACAAGTAGTCATACCTAGAGTAAGATGGCTTAGGCCACTAGGTTATGAACTTGAGATTGATCAAGCTTTTGCAACAATAACAACCCTTCTTATAGAAAAAGTTGATAAGAATGTAAAAGCCTTTGGAACTTATGATGTTGTTAAATCAAGGGTGATAACAGATTTGAAGACTACCTCAGTAGTAAAGAAGAAAGAAAAGATGGTGAGACAAATCAAGAGAAAATTTGGTATTGAAGGTGAAGGAATAGCAGAAGAGGAAGAAGAAGACATTGAAGATAAGGGAGATGAACCACAAGGTCTTACTCAAGGGTTAGGAGAAGACAAAGAGGAAAGTGCTAAGGAAGAAGAAGCCGAGGAAGCACAAGTTGAACCCAAGGTCATAAAAAGAAAGACCACAACTCCTCCTGCTCCTCAACCCAAAGGAAAGAAAGTAGCTATTCCTGCACAAAAAAGACCGACTACAAGGGTTGTAGCACAAAAATCCCAAGAGGAGGCAAAAGAGAAGAAGAAAAATCCAAAGAAGACTACTGCCGAGTCTAAGAAGAAAAGAAAATTTGTTTCCCAGCCTGAAACAGATGAGGAGAAGATAGAGTCAGAGGACAACAACCAATTTCAAGTGGTAAGACACAAACCTCAGACTGCTATTGATAAATTATGTTCAAAAATTAGGAATGGTGTTTTGAAAGGTTTAAAGAACATAAATTTTTCTAAGCTCGCTAAAGAAGAGAAAAATAAATTAGAGGAATCTTTGTATGCTATGATCGCTGAATATAAGCACACACCTCTTGAATTAGATGAATCAATGCCTAAAGAATTGTACAAAATTATAGAGGATAAATGGCATTTTTGTTTACAAAAGGAAAGGGAGATAAGGGAGTCAACATTAGCTAGATTGTTTCCTGGTTTGTCTAGAGATCAAGTAGCAAATGCAGTAAAAAGGCATAACAATAGATTCATTCCCAAGCATAGAGCATTCAGCATTCTACAGAACAAAATTGAAGAGGTAGTTAAAAAATCCACAAGATTGTGGAAAATAGTTTACAAGAAGATAGATTATGTGTATAATGAAGAATATAAGGCAGAGGATCAAAGAAAAAGAGAAGGAACAAGTGGAGAAGAAGGTTGAAGAAGAAAAGAAAGAAAAGGCACATACTGAGGAGAAAGAGGAAGATAAAGATATAGCTGAGCCACAAGATCAAAGTGTGCAAGACACACAAGTATTCCCTCCTAGTCCTCCTCATGCCACCATAACACCTGCAAAGATTATAAAAATCAAGGATATTATAGACACTTCAAATCAAAACATCAATCCATTAACTGCAAAGGATTTAGAAATCCTTGACCAATCATCACTAATAGCCAGATTAAGTTCAAATCCTGTATTAGTTAGTGTTGATGAATTACAGAATCTAGAAGTTAAAACAAAGATAGTCAAGGTGAAAACACAAGTGCCACCTTCGACCATACAAACTACTAGTATTTTATTTCTTCCACCACCACCTCCACCAAGTGTAGTCTCCTATACACTTCAAATGCCGAGTACACTAGTAGGGGAAATAAAAGAAACATCTGAACAACTAGCAAGTTCAACCCCACCTTGTGATCATCAAAAGGATACACAAGCTGAAGAAAAAGATGAGAAAAAGAAGAAGGAGGAGTCTGCAATACAAACACTGGTTGCATTACCAAAATCTGGTACTCCAACACAGACTCTTTAGCAGTTGAGCACTGATGGGTTGCAATTACAAATCAGGACACCAGGCTTGAGCTCATCAAAGGAAGTCAAGAAACTTCACTATGGAGTTCCTGAACTTGATGAAGAAATAAAGATTCCATATTATGAATCCAACACTCTCACTGAAGAGAAGATCAGTGAAATTTAGAGTGCATTGGACAGAAGAAGGAGACAAGAAGCACTAAGAAGAGAACACAAGCATAAGCTCACCTTGAATGAAATCAAAGACATATTCATAGAAGCTTTCTGCTTACAGTCTCCAGATGAGTCAAGACCAATTATAGAGCAACTATCTAATATAGTTGACCAGGTGACAAGTGAAGACCAAGAAACAAATGCCAAATTGCTAGAATGGTCATAAAGAAAGTTCCAAGGAAAGGTAAATAATAAAATATCTAGTGATATAGCACTATCACAAGTGGAACTGGCTAAGAAAATTGAAACTGTTAAAATTGTACTTGGAAACATTTTTTCCCTATACAACAAGTTGTGTGATTTTTCCACATTCACATAGGACACTAGCTAGAAGATACTGAGCTTGGAGAAAAATTTGAAGATTTCTAGCATGCAACTACCCACAAATCCAACTCAGAGTGAGAAGCATTTTGCCCAATCGCTTCACACACAAAGAGACTTAGTTATCTTAGCAGCAGAGGAGGCAACCACAAAAGATAAATTCATGCAAACTCAATCTTCAATTACTCCTCATTTGGAATTACTTCACAAGGAGCAGATAAATGTAGAGACAAACCTCAAGAAAGACCCCAATCTTTCTACATTTGATGGACTTGTACACCTAGTAGTAGAGATTGCCATCCAACATAAGTCATTGGATGTTGCACTAGCAAATTTGGATGCAGCTCTAAAGGTATTCCTTGAAGTAAATAGAACATTTTTGGCTAAGTATACCATTTCCCTCTAGAACCTTTGACATAAGTGTCAAAAAGGGGGAGAATAAGTATGGGGGAGTGATAAGAAAAGATTAAGTATGGGTGAGTTAAGTACATGAATGAAATGATATAATGATAAAAGGGGGAGATAGAAAAAAATTGACAAATTTTGATTAGTTAGAATGTAGAAACAAGACAAAAATCACTGAGTGTAATACATGATCAACTAACAAGGAGTCATAAGGTATATTGTTATTTGCTCCTAAAACTTTTGTAGCAAATAAAAAGATACATGCAATAATGCCAAAGATACCAAGATCTTAGTTAAGTGTTTTTACCACTCTTGTCAAAGGGGGAGATTGTTGGTTTAAAGAATAATTTTGATAGCTAAGTGTCAATACACTTAACCATTTTTCACTATACATGCCGAGCAAAGAGTAGGTGCCGAGTAACATGAGGTGCTGAGTAATAACAAGTGCTGAGTAATATAGGTACTGAGTAATAACAAGTGCCGAGTAACATAAAGTGCCAAGTAATGACAAGTGTCGAGCAACATAAGGTTTCGAGTGTTAATAAGTGTTGAGTAGCATAAAGTGTCAAGTGATACAATTTTGTTAAGGTGCCGAGCTATCTAGGAAACAACATGTGCTGACTATCAGTAATGCTTTAGGAGCCGAGTAACTCAGGATATCAACATAAGAGTTTGTGATTGCAAAAACTATGATGTAAACCATTTTTGTAGCTGACATAAGATAAATCTCAAAAGATATAGAGATAAGAATGAATCTTTTACATTTTCTATGCAATCTGCATGCAACCAATTGGAAAATTGGAAAGGCATGCAACCAATCAGAAAAAGGCAAGTATTGAGTGGGAAATTAAGAATCAATGTGGATCATAGATTTATATCAAACCATAAGTCTTTGAAGTCTTTTTAAGGAAGATGAAAGTTTCATTGAAAGAAAGATGAGAGAAGTAGAGCAGTGTTAAAGGAAAAACATAATGGAATTCAGTGAAGGAAGACATAGAGAGTAAGAGCAGCAATTCAATATTCAGTTGATCAGAACAAAGCAAAGGAGACGAACATATATCAGATCTCGGAGGATTGAAATTAGAGAGAGAGCCAAAACAAGTACCTGCATTCAACAAACAAGGATTGCAAAACTATTAGGTTTATAATACCTAATACTTTCTTACCATTGTATTAGAAAAGAAATTTTATGTAGATAGGTTGGCTTAATAGGTATCAGTAGATCCTTATCAAAAGGTGAATAAATCCTTTAACTAGGTCACTATTGACATAGTGTAAAGCCTTTAACAGGGTAGACCATCAGAAGTGGTTGAACAATATTGCAGTAGTAATTTTTGTAGGTATCATCCCCACCTCAGTTTTACCTTCTTATTCCTTGAGGGTTTCTAGGTTACCAAATCTCAGTGTTATGTGTTGTGTATGCATGTTTTAGTTTCATATTTTCTTGATGTATTTACATGCATGCAATTTACTTTTAGTTAAAAGGTTTTATTGGTTAAAGTACAATATTTCTGATTCACCCCCACCCCCCCCCACCCTCATAAGTATTCTTTCCATATTTCAATATTCCAACAGTCTACAAGGTCTAACAATGATTTTTTTGGTTGATTGAACAAAGGAAAGAAGAATATAATAGTAAATTACATGTTGGAGTAGTGAGCTTTTCTTGTAGTTGAAATTGTATATTTGGGCAATGGACACATCTTGCATACATTGTACTACAACTCCTAATAGGGTTGGAATCTCCTAATGGGGATTCAAAGTCTCTCAATAGGGACTCATATGTGGGTAAAAGTACAAAGTTGTGTCACCTTTTAGGCTAACTTATCAGAATGACTGAATTTGAGTATGTATATCTAAAAATCAATTTTTTTTCAAACATATAATATTGATAAATTTATTCTAGCTAAGTTATATATGGTCTCACACTTTTCAAATTGGAAATGTGTGTTAAATACATTTTTTATACTAGTTAGTATCCAATTACTTTTTTAAAAAATTATTTCAAAAAATTAAAGTTTCAATAACTCTTACTATTTGTTATGATATTTTTTTATAACATATAAACACCATTTTATAGAGCTCAAACTCAAAAATATTCTCATATATAGTTCATAGTGTTTTAATTAGATATATTATATTGTATTTAAAAAAGTTTACAAGCACGTATTTTAACACTCGAGAAGATGTTAATTTTGAGAAAGAAAAAATACTAAATCATATTCAAATTTTTTAAAAAATTATGAGGTTCTAGAGGAGAGAGTTCTCTTCATGAATCTATAATTTTTCTTTTGGTTGGAGTAGATTTATTTTGGAAAATGTAGTTGGAGATTAAAACTATCGATTTGAATAAGTTGAAATTGGAATCAGTATAAAAGAGAAAATATAGGTCTGAAGCCAATTATCTTTTTTTATATTTCTAGCTACATATGTTATCTATAACATAATCTAAGATTTATGGGAAATAATTTTATTTCAATGTAGTTTTGTGGTGGGAACTAGACCCATAATTTCTAGGGCTTTTCAGTAACTAAAAGTTATCAATAAAAAATAGGAAAATATATAATTTCTTATTGAAAATCATTATTAAAATTTATAATCCTAATTTCATCCTTTTCTACACATTTTATTTGTTTACTTGATTTTCAAATTCTAAATAATAATACAAATTTTATGTCATTGAAGGTGAACAACTATACCTTTGTTAGTCTTTTCCTTAGTAAAAGGGTGGTACAGGTTTGTGATTTTATCCATGTACTAAATTTTGTAATAGACTCCTAATAGGGTCCATCCTCTAACAATGAATATTTATATTAGTGCGTCATCTTGTGGGCATCATTCCCACCAGGTTTTTCTCTCTGATCAAGGGTCTCCCTAGTCAAAAAATCTAGGGTAGTTATTTATGTGCATCTTTTTATGGTTGTTTGTTTTGGTGGAATGGTTAAGTTTGTTTAAAGAAGATAAATGGTTTAATTATTAGATAGCTAATTCACAACACCCCCCACCTTCCTCATGGTAGACTATTTCTTCTAACAATTGGTATTAGAGAATCACATCTATGAAGATAAAGTTTAACAACTTTGGGATATTCATGGCGAGCATGTTTAGGAAAGATAGACCTACATGTAGTAGCAAAAATTTTGACACTTGAGTAATGAAAATTCTAGGTGAGTTATTAGACTTGTGTAAAGAACATAGTATTTAGTTTTTAGATCTACAATCCTTCTGTTGTATGTAAGGGAAAGAAAGAACAAGTACAGATAGATCTACATTCAAAGAAGACATAAAGATAAAGGAATGTATTGATCTACTTACAATGATAGAATCAAAAGGTATAACAAATTTTATTTGTTACACATGTAAATAGTTGGGTTCTTTTCTATGTAGATGTCCTAAGTGTTGGAGTTGATGAAATCCAACTCCAAAAACACCCAAGATCACCTACATACAAAAACCTATCAAAGGGAAGCCAAGGAAGGAAGAGCATGGAGCAAGGGAAGAACCCTAAACAAACATGAGAGAGAATATGCAAACACAAGAGAAAATGTATTTGCAATGACAATGTCTTGATGTTGTGATACAAAGAGGGAGAGACCACTTATAAAGGCCTCATGGAATCTCCTAGAACAAGCTAGAAGATGCTAGGAGATAAGCATGACAACTAATCATACATCCACATGAGGTGGAAAGTCCTCGAACAATGTGAGAGAATAAGTATGACTTAGGAGAGAACAAACTCCCATATTGTCAACAACTTCTAACAACCTCCTAGACTAAAATTAATAAATAAATGTATTTACCTAAGTAAGCTTAAGTAAATAGAATAAATAATTAGTAAATTAATTATTTACTCTAACACGCCCCCTTAATTGCAACTTAGGGAAATGCTTGAAGCTCACAAAACTAAGAAATGAAGAATGCAGAATGGGTCCCGGCAATGAGGCCATGTTAGGTACCCATGTACAAATGCAACCTTTGAAAATAGGGAAAGAGAGAAAACCACATGGAAAAAACCCTCTGCCAAAAAGAGGTAACCTAGTCAAGAATTGAAAAAGCCTCCAACTAGGGAAATGTCCCCTAAAATAGGAACAAGGAGTGATCATGAAGAGCATCATTGAATCATGAAGAAGTCACAAAATTTGCCAAACTGCTAATCTAAAGAACCTCCAAGGAAGAAGAAGGTAGGAACCACGCATTTCAATATGGTAGATGATCCATCTGATCGAAATGCATAGGTAGCTAGCCACTGCAATCGCCTTATGTATAGAATCAACTATTGAATACATAGCTCACACTATCAAACCATCAAACCAAGGATGCATTCAAACAATAGAATAACCCCCCTTAATTTAGATGAGGTGAGATGATAGGCAAGTGAGAAGGTGGGCCAAAGTCTCCTATAGACAAACCAAGAATGATGAGAGAGAAAAACGTACAGACACCTATAAAGACATGGTCACATTGATGCTACATGGGGCTAATATCATCGAAGGGACACTCACTTGACAAAGGGAGAATGCCTAAAATAGCAAACAACTATCCCCCCCATGGTGCTTTATGAAAATAGTGCATGTACAACTAACTCAAAAACAATGTTCATGATCCCAAAATGCAAAAGTGGCACTTTATCTCATTGTGATACATAAAAGTGCTTCAAAATGATAGCTACATTGATCAAAACTAAAAAAAAGCTGATACAAAATAAAGTACAGCCCAAAACAAAGGAAACCATGCCAAGAAAATGATCGTCAGGCCTAAAAGACTCAAGATATCCACCATATAGGAAAAAAGTTTAAAATATGATAGAAAGAGCATGGGCCAAAATCTAAAGAAAAGGTCCAAATTTTTGAAAACGTAGCTTTCCAAAAATATAATTTTTTTAAAAAATGGGTCTGGGACGCAAAAGATATGCATGCCAAAGTCAAAAACATAACATCAAACTTTGACTGAAAAAAGGGCAATAAAAAAGAATCAAAACCTAAAAATACCTACACCAATGTCTTTGTCTCAGAACCAACTTTCCAATGCTTCTTTCATATCAGAAAAAAACCTCTGTATGCTCAAGTTATAGCCAAAAAATTGAAGGTAGGTCCAAAATGACCTAGGAGATGTGCAAGGAAGGATGATGATGTAGTGTTGATGTCATGTTGATGTCAACATTTTACTGCATTAAATTTGACGTCTTTGAGGCCATCACCAGAAAAATAGATGAAACATGGCACGCCATGTGACAGGTCCACGTTACAGCCACATAGCAATGCAGATGATGTGGTAGGGGCCATGTGGCAAGGTGCCACATGGTAGACATACCATACATCAGGCATTGACTGTGCCTCAAAAACTATGCAGGTGAATAGGTGGTGCTGACAAGACCTGAGTGGTGTAGAGTGGAGAAATAGGTGGCTCCATAGTGGATGAGTGGCGAATAGAGAACAGCCACCAGAAGAGATGGCAGAAAGGGTCGCGCGCTGGTGCAGATCCTCGGCGAAGTGGCCAAAATGTTCTGCACTGGTAGAAGTGATGGCTCAGCGATGGGGAGGCAGTGCCCAAGGCAGTGTTGCCTGCTGCAAACTACTGTTAATTTTATTTTTTAAATGCAATAAATGCCCAAAAATCATTTGTATGGCCTCCTAAAACAAAACAATTTTTGCCTCCCAGAGCTCTGTCTCCAAAATGACAAGCTTAATATGAATCCCAACTGAAAACGGCCTTTCGAATCTAATGGTAGCATCTGCTTGGGCTCAATGTGATCCAAAATTTTTTTGACCCCTTGATTTGAAGAAAAATGCACAAACAAATTAGGGTTTGTGACTCCAAATCACGGCTTCAAAAATTCTTCAACCAAGCATTAGTAGGGAGGCTCTGATACCATGTTGGAGTTGATGAAATCCAACTCTGAAGACACCCAAGATGAAAACCTATCAAAGGAAAGCCAAGGAAGGAAGAGCATGGAGCAAGGGAAGAATCCTAAAATGAACATGAGAGAGAATATGCAAACACAAGAGAAAATGTATTTACAATGAGAATGCCTTGATGTTGTGATACAAAGAGAGAGAGAGAGAGACCACTTATAAATGCCTCATGGAATCTCCTAGAATAAGTTAGAAGATGCTAGGAGATAAGTGTGACAACTAAGCATACATCCACATAAGGTGGAAAGTCCTCGAACAATGTGAGAGGATAAGTATGATTTAGGAGAGAACAAACTCCTATATTGTCAACAACTTATAACAAACTCCTAGACTACAATTAATAAATAAATGCATTTACTTAAGTAAGCTTAAGTAAATAGAATAAATAATTAGTAAATTAATTATTTACTCTAACACTAAGAGATTAAGAAAAAATATAAAGAATCTACTTTCTAATAAAGTTGAAGAATTTAGAGAAAGAATGGAAAGATCCTTGAAAGATAGTGTTGATGAGTCTAGATTGGTTAATGAAAAGCAAGTATTAGAAGACATAGCCTTCATAGTTATTATGGAAAGTGCAAAATGTGAGAATTGATGAGAAATTCAGGATGGAAGAAAGAATAGTTGATTACAATTTAGATGATGATGTTGTTACTAAGCCAAGGAATGATGAACTATTTCTTGAGACTAATAATGATTTGGAAAATGTAGGATAGACAAGCTCAAAACCTTAAGTAGAGCCAAGATTTTAGATAGAAAGTCCTACTTTGGGAAAGAATATGATAAAGAATCATCCATCCAAAAAGGTCATTGTTAGTCAAGATAAAGGTGTAGTGACAAGAAGTAGAGTCAATGAAAATCTATGTTTGATATCTCAAGTTTAACCAAAGAATGAAGATCAATCATGTAAGGATGATTACTAGAAACAAGCTATGAAAGAGGAATTAGATTGGATAGTAAAGAATGGGACATGGGAATTCATTCCCAGACTAGTAGACAAGAATGTGATAGAAACTAAATGGATATTTAGGAAGAAGATGAGTGAACAAGGTGAAGTTGTAAGGAACAAGGAAAGATTGGTATTTATGGTTACTGATTGCAAGAAGGAATATATTATGAATATAAGTAAAGTTATTCTTACCCTATGCAACACAAAAGAAATTCAATGTGCAACAGATGGATGTAAAGTTAGTATTTTTGAATGGAGAATTTGAAGAAGAGGTATACATTGAGTAGCCTAAAGGATGTACTTTGACAGATGATAAGGACATAGTATGCAAATGAAAGATAGCATTATATGGCTTGAAGCAAGAACCAAGTACCTGGTATGTGAGGTTGGAAAATCATTTGACAAAACTTGGATATAGAAAAGGTATGGTAAATAGTAATCTATATTAGAAAGAAACTAATAATGGCTTCATGATTTTGGTAATATTGGTTGATGATATCATATTTGAAGGAAATGATGAAGAAAGTAAGAAGTTTGTAGAAGAAATGATAAAATAATTTGAGATGAGTATGATAGGAGAAATGAAATATTTATGAGGATTGTAGATTGTATAGAGTAAAGAAGGAATATTTATTTCTTAGACTAAGTACTTGAAGGATTTAATTAAAAGGTTTTATGTTGAAACATGCAAACCCATTGGAAAACCTATGGTAACTAGACACAATTTATCTATGAAGGATGTAGAATACCCCAAAATTGGCACATTGACATGTAAACCAATTCTAGTCCATTTGATCAAAACCAAAGTCCTATTTCACTAGGAAAATCTCATTCTGATTCTCACTACATGACTTAATTGTCAGATGTACAAAACCCTAATCTACATTAATCACACTATTTATTTAATTATTAAAGTATTGACTTGAATTAGCTACATTAAACCTATTGATTAGATTTAATTTAATTTAAAGTTTTTATACTTTAATTAAATTAAATTATCTCCTAAAGCTAATGTGCAAAGGAATTAAATTTATTTTATTTAATAATGCCCTCACTTTGATTATTAGGTTTAATTACTCATTTAATTAAAATATGCATTTATGAGGTCATATCTCCTTTTATTAAATTAAATAACCTTCCAAATTCTTCTCTTTAGTTTAGGAATGGGAATTCTAGGTGATCTATCTCTCGAATTGGAATTCACTCATTCCACTTATTGTCACACTCAGGTGAATTTCAATTAAATTTCCATCACACTCAGGATCTGAGTTAGTTAACCTCATCGATACTGGGAATCTTCCATCCTAACTTGATCTCATTTTCAATCCTAGCCATTGATTTGAGTTGATCTCAACTATTGATTGATTTCGATAATTCTATTTATGAATTGGCTTCTAATTCCTCATTACAGAGGTTGGAATTTGAGTCACATCAAATTATTGTCAAATTTCATACTCATTTTCTTAATATTATCATATCTTTTCTTGCTTAGCACTAACATCGTATAGCTTAATTTGGTTTATTTGTTATTAGATTAATTGCATCTCTCATCTAGATTAATTGCACTATCATATAGTTGTATAAATCCTTCGTATTAAAAGGTCCACTTGCCTACTTCTTAGTGTGAAAGAAAAGGCAAAATTCTTCTAGATAGAAGGCAACATGTTGCACTAATTAGATTACTCAGATGAATGATTCAATGTTTCATTCTGGGATGATCTCTTAGGTAAAGATTTTGCTAAAGTGTGTGTGAGAATTTGAGGCCCACAATTCACATATACATTTTTGGTGCCCACCATGGGGCCAAGAAATCAATTTTTCTAGGCTCATCAACTTTTTTTAAAATTATTTTAATGTTTCTATCACATTTTTCCATATTGATTTCTAGATTTTCAAGCAAGAAATCTCATTTTCGCATGAAGATTTAAAGATTTGGCCACCTTTCTTTTCACTTGCTCATGCAAAAAAGTCCATAATTACAAAGTTTCTCATGCGATGCACAACATTTTATTGTGTAGGCTTGTGCAAGATTTTACACAAAATTTTGCAACAACACATGCAAAATGCAATTTTTCTAGAATTCAATTTATCAATTCGTTTGACTAACAATTTTCAATGAAAATTTTTCTTTCAAATTTCTAGTTTTCTATAGCGTAACAGTGGTTTGCAGGACATTTTGATGAAGACACCTTTATATAAACACTTCGAACACATAATTAATGTGTGATTGTAGGATGATTTCCAAAGAAATGCATGCCGAAGACCAATTTTAAACCCACTTTAAATGTCATTTCTTCTTTTTTCTTTCCGCATAGTATAATTAGGGCTTGCAGACTTCATAGTGTGCAAGACAAGGGAATAGGGGAGTATGCTATTTACCACTTGAAGATCATGACAAAGGGTACATGAAAATCCTAGATGCCTCTAAAAGATGACATCCAAGGGATGCAAGCAAGCTAGTGGTTCTATAGTGCAAGTCCTCTTCTATGAAGGGATGATGATTTCCTTTTAGGGAATCAAAATCTTGAGAAAGGATGAGTCTAGATCGATTAATCTAACATGGTGATTATCATGTCTTGTGTGTTTGGGTGAGGTGAAAAGGTAGAGAAGTATGCTCTTTCCCCTTGAGGGAAATAAAAAACTTAGACCCTTAGATCTAAACTACCAGTTTGAGTCAACCCTAGGAGGGCTTTCCAGAGTGATCCAACCTCTAGGAATGACCCAAGTGAATACATTCCTTTTGTCGAAGATTCTAACTCACTATAATAAAGAAGCTTTGTAGAGAAAAAGACTCCAAATCTATATTAATTTCTTCTTCTTCATTTTAATATCATATATCAAGAAGAGGCTCTATATCCTGCACTAGTTGGTGCCAACTCTAGTCTTGCTAGTCAAGTATGTGTACTTATAGATATTTTAAAGGGTTTTTGGCCTTAAATTTTCTTGTCAAGCCACCAAGGTTAATGTTAAAAAAAGTCAAGAAAAAGCCTTTTAGTTAGTTGCTTCTTGATTCATCTCCAAAAGGGGGCATAATCTTTGTGCAAGGAGGGGGAAGAATCTGTCTTGTAAAATTCATGATAGGCATTAACTTGGGCATTGGAAGGTGGTATATGTGCTTGAACCTTGCCACAAGGGTGTTCATTCAAAATATGTGTTATTGAGCCCTTAGAATACACTGAAAATATGGTTACCCTCTAGTAGGGTGACATGGCTATGTGAGGTGAATGAATGCACATAAGTTGTGGGACAAATGTTTTTCTTCCTCTACCATTTTTGGTTATAGGGATAAAGAAATTTTTTTATTGAGTCTTAAACTTGTCCAAACCTATCCAAACAAGCTAAAAGTCAAGACTCCACCATCCCTCTGACTTTCTTTGTCCTCAATTGGATTGTATTTGATTACTACTTGATTCCTATGTCTTTCGGAAAACAAATGTGTCTTGTTCAAAACCAAATGTTGTCTAACAACTTGAAAACCAACCTCAGTATCTATCTAAAATCTATCAATTTTTTTTTTTTTTTTTCCAAAATAGTCTAAAACCTTCAAAATTCAGTCTTAGTTATCACTTTGTTCCTTGTTTTCATGCCTAGTTTTGAGAAATTTTGTGTGAGTACTTTTTGAGTTAGCACTTCTTCACGCGGCCTTGTGCAAATATTTGTGTGAGATTTTTTATCAAAACCTTATCTTCTTGTTAGTTTAGCACATCCTCACATGAATTTATAAAAGTCCTCATGTGAGAAACCTGGTCCAAATTTTCTATTCTAAGTTTTCACCTGGTTCTTTGTACTTTCTTACAAGGCTCCTAGGAATCTTTGAATGGGATCTTGCCTTAAAATTGTCAAACCTATCTATCAAAGCTATCTATGCTCTAAGCCTAGTCCGTACTTGCAACATGTGATCTCTTTTCTCTTTGCAAATAGTCTCAAATAGTGGCATCTTTCCTAGCTATTGACTTCTAACCTACACTTAATCTAATCTCATCTCTCACTTATCTCTTTCTTATCCTTTAGTGCTTTTTATACTATATGTCATCATAATCATAATCTTTGGCTATTCTATCCCTTACTCAAACTACTTGTACCTTAGTATACAACATTCTTATCTTCCTTTCTTGAGACTATGTTTTACTGTGGTCCTCATCTAGGTTTTTCTTTTTCTCCTTGTCTATGACTGTTACAACAAGAAGTGGAAATGTGTTTTATCCCTTTAGACTTAGGTGAAGTAGAGCTAGGGGTCGTAATCATGGAAGAGGTTGCTTTCCATTTCATAAATAGTCTATGTTTATGGTAGAGGTAGATTTAGGAGTCTTCATGTTGTCGTTCACTTGTCAGATGACCTCATGTCTAGAAAATGTTCTCTATAAACTTAGAACAAACTAGGAAACCCTTGTATCAAGAGGATCTTGAAACTAACCAAGGTCCCACATCTCCAAACAACACAACTAAATTCTTGTTCAAAGGATCTTTTCAATTAAAACATACTAAAACCATTCACATTCCTACAATGGCTAATCATGAACCCAAACATGGTGAACATAGTAGAGACCAAGACTAACCTAGAAATGAGAAATAGAAAGAGGAGGAAACACTTCCTAAACACATTAAAAAGTATCATAAAGAAAAAAATTTCCAAAAGGTCACAAAAATGTTGCTTAACAAAGAGAAAGAGAAATAATTTCTCAAACTCACCCAATAGGGAGCTAAGCTACCTCATCACTTTAATGTTGAAACTATCATTACACCTAAAGAGGAAATTGGAACTTCCAAATTGTAAAAATAGTTGAAGATCATGCACGATCAACTAGCCCAAATGATGTGTGATAAAGAAAATCCTGCAAAAACATATAGCTTAGATTCTCTTTGTCTAGTCCCATTTGACAAGAGTATAGACATGCATCCTTTTCCAAGAGGATTTGAGTTACCTAAGTTTGATAAGTACTTTGTAACTACCAATCCCCAAGATTATTTGCAAGAATTTAGGGCATTTCCTATGGAATTTATACATAATCAGACATATCTACTATGTTTATTCCCAAGAAGTCTATGTGGTCAAGTTATGAAGTGGTTTTTGTAGTTGCCTTCTGGTATCAAAATGTTTGACAAGATTGCTAACCTATTTTTCTAATAGTAATCTCACAAAATACAACACCTTGTTAGCATCTAAGACTTGTGTAATCTTAAATAGAGTGTTGGGGAACCTTTCCTCACATTCCATTGGAGATGGAGCTAACTTTATGGCAAATATTCATGAGGGATTCCTGAAATGAAAAAGCTTGATGTCTTCACTAATAACCTCATACCTAATTTTGGGTGCAGAGTTTGACTTTAAGGTCCACACGCCTTCAAAGATGTGGTCACACAAGCTATCTGTATTGAGGAATTCTTGATAAAAAAGGGTGAACTTACCCTTTAAAAGGACACAAAAAAGGATCCACTTCTAATAAGGACAAACCATGTACACGAACGAAAATTGAGAGTTTGTACATGATGGGGTTGTCCACAAAATTACTCCTAAACCTACAAAGAAAGTCTTTAATCTTATAGACAATTTAAAGCATCCAAGAATGTTGAGAGACCTCCTTCTGACAATAAGACATTTGGAAACAAACCAAAGAACAACTCTTGGGTCTCATGCCCAAAATGAAAGTATACACATCTTGGTGAACCTTTGGATGTGGTCTATAAGACCTTGCTACAAAAAAAACTCATTTCTCCATTGGATATGTCTTGTCCTTATGATCAGCAACCATGACCACCATGGTTGAATAAAATTGTATTTTTTGAATATCACCAAAATAAAGGTCACAAAACTAGCAATTGCATAAACTTGCACCACTAACTCCAAGACTTGATTCATGATGGTGACATTATGGTGGATAGACATAACAAGAACTTGGATCACAAGGCTTTCAAGGATCCATTACTATCTTATGAGAAAGGAGAAACTTCAAAACATAAATCTCATAACAAGATCAACTATATGTACTCGAATGATGATGATGCGATAGTCCACATGGTTGAACCCATTGATGCTAAGTACTATGATGTCATCACCATCAGGGTAAAACAAGACAAAACTAAACCTAAGACACCAATGGTCTTAAGGGGTCTTTCTTCCAATGCATCTAATAATGAACCATCACAATCTTGTGCCAATGCTATTACACAATCTAGTGTCAAGTTGGTACTCAAATGCCCTGTGCCTTCTACTCCCGATCTCGAACAACACAAAGAAAAACCTCTTACTGGTCCTTTTGGAAAAGGAACAAAATTTTCAAGAACTTTTTTGGTTACTAGCTATAGTATCCATGATCAACTATAGTGAACTAATGCTCAAATCATAATATTTGAGTTACTCAATATCTCAGCTGCTCATAGGAAGATTCTTGAAAAAGCCTTCACTAAGGCAAACATACCTCAAGATCTTGATCTTGAGAGGTTCTAATCTATGGTAGGTCATTTGACCTCACCTTACTATATATCCTTCTCCGAGGAGGATGACAATTGACTAAGCCATCTACATAATCAACCTCTACACATTGAGATTATGATGCACCAAAAACATGTCCATCATGTACTCATCGATAATGGTGCTAGTTTAAACATTGTCTCTCCTACTCTACTTAGACAATTGGACTATTCTAAAGAGTCCATTGATCCCCATTTTAAGATGACTATCAAAGTTTATGATGAAGTTGAGAAAAAATCTTTAGGTTTGGTGGTGTTTCCTCTCTTTGTTGGTCCTATAGAAATGTATGTCACTTGTCAAGTCCTCAAAATTCCCTTGACTTACAATATCCTACTAGCAAGACCATGGATACATGAGATGTGCATTGTGCTAGCCACTTTCCATCAATGTGTAAAATTCCCATTTCATCACTCTGAAGTCACCATACCTACAAGTACTAGCTATACCTATAGTAGGCTAAAATTTTCTAAAAATTTTGTGTCTACTAATAGGGAATATATGGACTATCATGATAACAAGATAAAGCAAATTGAGTGATCACTGAAGCTAAATTAAACTGGAATGGGTGAATATCACATGGAACCAATTCTGTCTCTAACTTCTATTCTTGAGTGCCATCCTCATTACGAGAGCCTTTCTAAAATGAAGAAACCTTTTTTTTTGACACCTCAAACTAAGTTTGATTGTACTTTTCTAAAAGCTATTATTCCTCTTAAGGAGGAGGCTGAAAATAGAACTATTGCTACATGGATCTACAAAGAGGAAACTCTAGTTGACCTCACTAAATATTCTCATGAAATTACTCCTAAGAAGTATGGTCTAGGTCTTAGACTTATGAAATGATTTGACTACAAGGGAACTAGTCCTATTGGATGCAACAAAAATGGTCTAATTGATCCTATCAAAGTGATGGCTAGAAGGAATTGAGACACATTTGGTCTAGGCTTCAAGAAGATTCCCTTGCATCTAGGGAGTAACACATTCATACTAGAAGCTAAAACTTCATCTCAACATGAGTCAGAAGTTCAATCTGATGACCATGAAGATAATGTTGATGATGAGGATCCTTATACTTATCCAATTATTGATGATCTAGCTAAATTCTTTATAGAACAAGATGACTTTCTACCACATGTTAGTGCCATAGATGGTGATAGTGATTCTTCTGAGGCTACTACTGGTTCACATCATACCCAACTATAACAAGGAGAATCTAGTCATGTTTACATATTGAGTACCTTTGGAAAATTCTAGATGATGAAGGAGAGTTTTTTCCTATCACTATTGGGGAATTCTTCAGTCTATCTCCATGCAATATAGATTCTCGAGACTATAAATTCAACTCTCTTTCAAAAGAAACTATAGAAAAATACATAGATTGATCAAGTTCATGTCTATCAAAAAAAAATTTAATTAGGTGAATCGTATTTGAGTTCAACTCTCTTTCAAAAGAAACTATAGAAAAAGACATAGATCAAGTGCATGTCTATGAAAACATTTTTTAACTAGGTGAATCATCTAGGGTTAGGTCTGATGAGTCCTATCCAACTAGTGTCCTTGAGTCTTCAATTAACAACATTAGTGCTCAAAAGAATTTGAACACACTTGTGGATGAAACTACTCTAGGTCTTGAATGTCCAACCATTTAATCATTATACCATGAATGCACTTAAATCTACCACATCTCTTTCACTTACCTATCCCAAGCTCATAGACTAGAATTCCAATGCATCTAGTGAAGTCCTCACATTCTAGAATGACTATGCTCTTACCTGCTACTTAAACATTGTTGAACTAGTGACATCATCCACCAATGAAAAAAGTGTCAAAATGACTAAAAATAACATCAATTATCTCAATCATACAATAAAAATGAAAAGAAGTAAAGGTCTTATGGTGAAAACCATATTGTGGAAGTGTTGAAACTTGAAAAAGAAAAAAAAAAAGATGTATCCAAGGGTGAAAAGCTCTCTGAGGCACCCACAAATAAGATCTTTGATGCACTTCCTAGTTATTTTCAAGAAAGATCATTATTGTTGATAGTTCCAACATAGCAAATCAACTTGGTAATAGAGGAACAACCTCACGTGATCAATACATCTTTCATTGTCATTATCTCCAAAAGATAAAGAGGAATTCATTGCTTTCTTGTGAGAGAAAAAGATAAACTTTGCCTTTCGACATACTCAAACATGCTAGGACTAGTTCTTGATCTCATTTTGCATCACATGTCTATCACAACTAGAGTTAAGCTAATCAAACAAAAATGTAGGAAAACACATCCCCACATTGTATTTCTTATCAAAGCCAAATAGGAGAACCTTTTAAAAGCTAGTTTCATCCATGCTATTGATTGTGCTAAATGGATATCAAACATTGTTCCAATATCCAAGTATGACAAATCTATCAAAGTCTATACATTATTTTGAGATTTTAATTTAGCATGTCTAAAGGATGATTTTACACTCCCTAACATTGATATGATAGTGGAATTGATGGATGGATATGAATTTTACTCACTCATGGATGGTTTTTCTAGTTATAATTAGATCAAAGTTACATCAAAAGATTAGGAAAATACTACTTTAATTTGTGCATGGGGAACTTTTTGTTGGAACATGATGCCATTTGGATTGAAAAATACTAGTGCTACATATCAGAAGGTAGTCACCATAATTTTTCACAACATGATGCATAAGAGCATGGAAAACTATGTGGATGATACCTTAGTTAAGAGTGCAAAACACCACACTCACCTTCAAGATTTGGGACCTATCTTGGATTGCATGGAGAAATTTAGTTTGAGACTTCACCCTAGGAAATGCACATTTGGAGTGACATCTGGGAAATTGCTTGATTACATTATTTCTACAAAAGGAATTGAGGTTGATCCAAAGAAAGTTCAAGCAATCATGGAGATGCCTCCACCTTATAATATCAGTTAGATGAGGGGCCTAGAGGGAAGACTACAATCCATTTCCAGATTCATCTCACAACTAGCGAATAGGTCACAACATTTTACCAAGACTCTGCATAAAGGTGTGAAATATAACTATAGCCAAGATTGTGATCAATATCTAAGACAAATAAAGAAATACCTTGATAATATGCCAATCCTAATGCCCCCTATTCATGGGAAGCATCTTATTCTATACATCTCAACAATAGAAACATCTTTAGGAATCTTTCTAGCTCAAGAGGACAATGACAAAAAGAAAATAGCCATCTACTATCTAAGTCACACATTGATCTCCTATGAAAAGAATTATAGTATCATTGAGAAGGCCTTCTTGGTATTTGTCTTTTCTTTTCAAAAGTTGAGACACTACATGCTTGCCCATACTACATGACTGGTTGCTAAAATTTATCCACTACAATACTTACCTATCAAAGTAGCTCTAATAGGAAGGTTGGCTAAATGGATCATGATACTAAGTGAGTTTAACCTTTAGTATGTTGAGTGGAAGGCTATCAAGGGACAAGAAATTGTTGATCAACTAGTAGAAGCACCAATGCAGAGTCTTATCCCACTGCACATTGATTTTCCTAATGAATCAATTCTGACACTCACATATCAAACTTTGGTGATGTTCTTTGATAGTTCCTTCACACAATAGTGATCTGGTGCTAGTTTATTGTTCATAAGAGCACAAAGGTATTCACTTCCTAAGGAATTTGAGATTTTATTTCCTTGTACAAATAGTATTGTAGAATATGAAACTCTCATTAATGGCATGAAGATTGAAGTTGAATGGAGAGTCGATTAGTTTAACACCTTTGGTGATTCACAACTCATAATCAACCAGGTCAATGTTGTATATTAGATGAAAGTTGATAAATTGATCCCTTATAAACACATGGTGGATGATCTAAATAAATAATTTTCTCATATCACTTTTCAATAGGTTCTTCGAGAAAACAAAAAAGTTGCTGATGCCATGGCTACTCTTGCTTCCTTGTTATAAATGCTAGAGAATGATCTTTGCCATGAGTTCCTAGTGAACACATTACTCTACCCTACCTATGATACTCCTAAATCTTAGATTATTTGTTCTATTGTAGGACATGATTCATCCTACTACTATCATATATGCTCCTATCTATGTGACAAAACCATTCCAAACAATCTAACCCATAATGAAAAATGTTACCTTATCCACAATTCTTCATGGTATGTCATTATGGCTAATTTCTTGTTTAGGAAAGGTCTCAATGGAACACTCCTTAGGTGTCTAGAACTTGATGAGTCCAAACACACTTTAATCAATGTCCATGAGGGCATCTGTGAAGCTCTCTCAAATGGCATGACACTAGCTCATAAACT
This sequence comes from Cupressus sempervirens, assembly GCA_028749045.1. Lineage (NCBI taxonomy): Eukaryota > Viridiplantae > Streptophyta > Pinopsida > Cupressales > Cupressaceae > Cupressus > Cupressus sempervirens. Next base: position 126,039,470 of record CM053789.1, on the reverse strand, counting down.
TATTAGAGCTAGTTACTATTGGTCAAATTTGGAGCAAGAGGCAATCAAATATGCCAAATCCTATAATAAATGCTAGCTCCATTGGAAACTGATTCATGCTCTAGTGAGGGAGCTAATTCCATCTATCACACTGTGGCCATTCAAGCAATGCACCTTCGATCTTGTGAGTTAGATTCACCCATAATAAGTGGGTGGAAACAATCCCTCTCTCTATAGAAACTAAATTTTTTTTAGCTCTATTCTCCATGAATTACATCATATATAGGTATGGTGTACCTTCCTTCATTATTAATGACAATGGAGGATAGTTTAAAAACAAGGATCTTAAGGAGTTATGCGAAAAAATTAGAATTACACAACACTAGTCTTTTGTCTATTATCCTTAGGGTAATGGTCAAATAGAGGCCTTCAACAAGGCAATCCTTAAGATCTTGCATCACATAGTTAGAAAATTTGGAAGGGACTAACACCTTCAAATTAATCTAGATATATGGGCTTAAAAAACAAGTATTGAAACTTCAATGAGTACAATCCTCTTCGCTTTGGTTTGCATAGTAGATGTCATGCTCCTAATTGTTGTTGAGATTCCTACTCTGAGAATCTCCATGAAGGGCCTCATTACTAAAATTGACTATAGAATATTTCAATTTCAAGAGCTAGTATTATTAGATGAATATCAAAAAGTGGCATGTGATCATCTTCAATCTTATTAGCAACATATGTCTAGAAGTTACAATAAGAAAGTTAAGACACATGACTTCCAACTGGGTGATCTTGTTCTTAGAGAAAACCCTAAGAATAATCAATAATAGGTATAAAAAGGGAATTCAAAACCCAATTGTCTTGGTCCCTATATAATTACTATAGTATTTAGATATGGTGCTTACCAACTTTCTCTAGTCGAGGGAGAGATGCTTGAGGAGCCCATCAACACTCTCCACCTAAAGTAGTTTTTGTTATAAATGTTTTAGAATAACTAAGAGGGAGCATGAATTAGTTATCCAAGGTCTAAATGTCCTAATAAAATGTATTTTCTTAAAATGAAGTGAGCTCATTAAACTATTCATCCATCCAAGCTTAAACTTTCCTAATTTAGCAAGTTATTATTAAATCAACATGCAAGAATAAAACATAAAAGATCAACACATAACATAGTTATTTATGTGGAAACCCAATTTGGAAAAAACCACTAGTAACATGCTACTCAATTCTCACTCTTCTGAAGTGATGCCCTATGAAAGGCCTATCGTATTAAAGGCTACAACAAATTGTTAAATGTGACCTTGTTAAAGGATTTAACCACCCTATTAGAAGTGGGCCTAGTTAGAGGACTTTAGAAAATTCACTTAGAATGCCACCCTATTAAAGGATTTATAAATGGTTGTTAAACCAAACTAAGTCCATAGAATTTTACCCTAACTAATACAATTGTTAAAGAGTAACAAAAAGAGCTTTTGACCTAATATAACTCACAACTTAACTTGCAAATTTTAGATCTCTTGTCAGCTCACAACATTGCCTGGCTTTTAGTCTCTTCAGCTCTGACAACTTGTCCTCCTTTCAAGTTTTGTTTCCTTGAGTCACTATGCTCAATGCTCTAGTGTAATCTCCTATATAGCCACTTATCAAAATAGAGCTTTTGTGCTTTGTACTTCCTTCTCAATGCCTTCTCCTTGATATACTTCAATAATTTGGCAACTTGGCACCCCAACCACTCTTGCTTCTTTCCTCGTAACTCCTTAAATAGAAGTCTAGAATACTTTTCCCTCTTGAATCTTCCCACTTTTAATTTAGATCAAATGGATTAGGTAGTATTCAATAAATCTACCCCATATCTTATTCCTTCTAGAAACATCATGAAGAATCATCCTAAATACACTCAAAGATAGTTTACCTAAAATTTTGTGCCTCTAGCTCATCATCCTTATCCTCCATCTAGTTCACTAAATTCAAGGTAACACACTTGTCAGCTCAAATCTAGTGAATCTTTGATGTTTCAAAATTTTTAGCAGCTTAGCATTATTGATATTTTGGTGCTCGACACATACTATGTTACTTGGCACCAACTACATTTTACTGAGCACCTACTATTGATTCACTTAGCATCCACTAAATTTTTCTAATGCTCAGTACCTATTACTTGCTTAGCAATCACTAATGAACTTTTTCAAGCTTTGCAGATAGCCTTGTTACAACCTATTCTTCCAAGGCTTCTAATTGTGGCCAACCTCTATATCTTCAAGTGTATTATCAATACATCATTTTACCATTATCTTAACTGATCCTTGCACTTCATTAAAAAATCATAACTTAACCTTTCCCTTAGGTACTTTTGTTAAATCTTGTTGGTTAAATCCTTCTTCATCAATCAACCGAGTGATAGTAATTGGATCTTATAACCAATTGTCATTCTAGCAAATAGCATGTTTGACATCAGTGAAAAAACAATGATTGAAAACATTCTTTATCAACAATCTTCGTCCTTACAAACAATCTTCCTTCTTCAACAACGATCTTTTCAATCAGATTTCCAATAATCTCCCTCTTTAGCATTGATGGCAAACCAAATTGATCAACCAAGTTATCAAAATGCAAACTAGGTTAAAACAGTAAATTAAATGCCAGAATTTCTTTTTGTTACCATCAATTTTCACATCTCCCTCTTTGAACTACTATCCTGATTTCTTTGCTTCTGCATCTCCTTCTTAGTTGTTGTTTCCCTATTGCTATTTCTTCTCCTTCTACATGTCTAATTAGTTCCTGCATGACTCCCTCTTTTATGTAGCTTACCACTTTGATAAGCTTTACTCTTCTTAACTACTATTTCTCCCTCTTACATTTTATTTCTTTAAATATGCCATGCCATTTCTCCTTCTACACAGTATTTCTTCCTTTCTATGAATTGATTAGTTTCTGCTATTTCTCCCTCTTTGAAAACAATGCCAAAGACATACTATTTCAACATCTTAACATGTAAGTATAGCATCTTCAAGAACTTCAATTTCTCTCTCTATCACCTTGCTTGTATCTGATTTGGAACTTCATCACTTTAGTTACTTTAGGCAAAAACCTAAACTAAGTATCATCTACATCAATTTGTAACATTTCAACATACAAATGGCTTGATGTAGTGTAATTTTTTTGTTGGTCAAATAGCCTTGGATAGGGGTATCACACCTAACTTACCTCTAAGATGTTCAAATACATCTTTAGGTAGTGATTTTGTGAAGATGTCAACAATTTGTTCTTTTGAAATGATAAATTCCATCCTTACTTGTCCTCTACCAGTTCTCTTACATAGTGATACTTAATTGCAATATGCTTTGTTTTGACATGCATCACAAGAATCTTTGATATTTTGATGGCACTTGTGTTACCATAATAGAGTATCATAGGTATCGTTACCTCTTCCTTCATACCTTGCTATAGATGTTTGATTCATATAATATTGGTGTAGTTGATAGCAATAGCAATATATTTAGCTTTTTCTATGGATTGCAAGGTACAACTTTTCTTTTTGCTAGTCCAAGTAACCAATCTTTTACCTAAGAAAAGTTCTCCTCCACTGGTGCTCTTTCTATCATAAATATTGCCTCCCCAGTCTACATCAGTGTAGGATTTTAACTCAAGGTTTTCATTCTTCTTGTAGTATAATCCAAAGTCATATGTTCCTTTTAGGTACCTTAATATTCTTTTTACTATCATTAGATCCCTCTAGTTGTTTTATGTAGAGTTCCTCTTCTAGTATACCATTCAAAAAGGTATATCTTACATCCATTTGGTAGACTTTAAAACATTTGTAGGTAGGATATGCAAGTAGTGTTCTCACTCCTTCCATCCTTGCAATAGGGGCAAATGTTCCCAATAGTCTAGTCTATATTCTTGTGCATAGCCTTTGTAGACTAGTCTGGCCTTATTTCTTATAATCTCACCATTCTCATCGAGCTTGTTTCTAAATACACATTTGGTACAAATCACAATTTTATTAGTTGGTCTTGGAACTAAGGTCTAATTTTTGTTTTTCTCTATCTGATCTATCTCTTCTTCCATAGCTTTATGCCAATTATCATCTTATAGTGAACCCTTCACTATTTTGGGCTCAATCTTGCTCAAAAAACATGATTCATTTCTTAGTTTGTTCCTTGTCATTGGTCTAGCCTCCTTATATCCAATGATTTATTTAGTAGGGTGATGTCTTCTCACATAATTGGATAGTCTTGGTTCTATCCTTCTTTCCATATTTGATCTTTTAGTTTCAGAGTCATTGTGCACATTTATTTTAAATATTTCATCATCTATTTCATGTGTACTAATTTCAGAATAAGAATGTGCATTATTTTAATTCTACAACTTAGCTTATAAATGCAGCTCGACATTCATTGGCTATGATTCAGCTGATATTGAAATTTTTTGTTGATTTCAAATTCGATTGGTAGCTTCTTATTTAGTAGGCATCCCAAAGGATTTGTATTTTTTTAGTTTCTTGATTTCATCAACCTGAGCTTCTGCATGCTTATCAAAAACATTTTCACTCTCCACAATCTTTTTACTATTAATATTCAAATACTAATATACTTTACTTCTAGTGGAATATCCAAGGAATATGCCTTCATCACTCTTTGCATCAAACTTTCCATTTCTAGAATCTTTAAAAATATAGTATTTACAACTAGATACTTTGAAATGTTTTAAATTGGGTGAGTGACCATACCATAATTTAAAAGGTGTTGTATTTGTACTTTTCTTGACTTGTACTTGATTCGGGTTGTAGACAGCTATAATTACAACTTCTCTCTAGTACTTCAAAGCAACATTTTTGTCCATCATTGATGTTCTAGCATAGTCTATCACTGATCTATTCCTTCTTTCTACAATACCATTGCAAGGTAGAGTTCTTGGTGCTAATGTTTGTCTTTTAATTCTTTTTTCATTGCAAAATATCTGAAACTCTTTTGATGTGAACTCTCCTCCTCTGTTTGATCTTAGGCACTTCAAACTCTTTCCTATTTCTTTCTCAACACTGGCCAAATATCACTTAAACATTTGAAATGCATAAAATTTTTATTTTATGAACATGGCAGCCATCATCCTAGAGTTTTCATCCATAAACAAAATTATGTATCTATCTCCTTGGTAGCTTTGAACTTCTATTGAGCCATATAAATCAATATGCACTAACTCTAGTACTTCTTTGGAAGTGTATGTTTTCATTTTGAAACTTTATTTGGTCATCTTTCCTCATTGACATTGTTTGCACATTGTATTTTTAGGCTTCTTCAGCTTAGGTAAACCTTTGACTTTCTTCATTTTGCTAATGCTAATCAAATTATGAAAGTGTAATTGACAAGCTTTTATGCCATAACCACAAATCATCAAATCTAAGAACAAAAAAGGATGCATCTTCCACATCCAGGTAAACTAGATTACTCCTAGTTTGTTCACCTTTTCCTATCAGATTTCCATTAATGTCATATATTTTGGCAGATTTGTTTCCAAATTCTACTTTGCAATGTATATTGCCTAATTGTGACACACTCAGTAGATTTTAGTTCAATCATTCAACATAATATGCATTATTAGATGAAATTTTCTCTGTAGTTTTAATAGAACCTTTTCGTTCTATTTGACATGGAGCATTTTTTCCAAATCTAACACTATTTTCATCATATTGAGTAAAGGTAATAAACTTACTTTTGTCTCCTATCATGTAATGTGAGCATCCACTATCTATGATCCATTTTTCATTCTTGTTCAGACAACTTACTAGTGTTGTTGTCTCATCTTCATTTGATTCATCCTTCATGGCTACATAGACTACCTCATCATCATTTTCATCAGAATCCTCTTCTTCAACAATGTAACACTTTTTGTATTTGTCTTTGTAATCTCTGTTATCATCTTCTCTTCTATTCTTTTTCTTGTTGCCTTCTTTGTAACTCTTCTTCTATGTGCATCTTGCTGCAATATGTCCTACTTCATTGCAATTAAAACAAATGATAGGAATCTTATGTTTGAATTTACCTTTCCCTCTACAAAATTTTCTAGCCAATAATGCTTCCAATTGTTCCACATCTTCTTCTTTTGTTATGTTGTCACTAGATGCATATTTTACATTTTTCTTCTTCTTCTTTGGTTTCACCTCCTCAGTATCTTTAAATGATATCTTGAAATCAAATTAAATATGTATAGGTCTATAGTTTTCAAATTTGGACAACTCAAATGTAGTGAGCCTTCCTACTATACCTTCAAAAGTTGGTGTGTTTCCTAGTACACATCTTAATTCTTGTATGGTTGAAACTATAATGGCATAGATGGGGATCAAGGTTCTTAAGAATTTGGTATTAATAGTGTCATCTTCTAAATGATCAACCAAAATTCTTATTTCACTTACTACTTCTTTCATTCTAGAGGCATATTGAGTAGCATTCTCACCTTCCTCTATTTTCATGTCATCAAACTTTTCTTTGAGGCTTTCTCTTTTTCCTCTTCAAACGTTCTAATCTCCTCGATAAATATTATTCAAGAATTTCCACATCTTAAATGCAGTGTCACATCCCTTGATGTCATAAAATTTAGCATAATTGATGGTAGAGGCAATCTCCAACATTGCCTGATTGTGCTCCTTCTTGTTCCTTGTATCTTCTATAGTGGGTACAGCTAGATCAACATTCTCTACTTCAATTGAGTTTTGTGCATGATCACTTATTGATCCAAGGTGTAGCTTCATCATATTTTTCCATTTAGTGAAGTTATCTTTTCTGAGCTTGGAAAATTCTCTCTTTGACATCTTTTATCTTCCTGCTTCTAGTACCTTTAAAATAAATCAACAGATGGCTTTGATACCAATTGTTAGAAATGTTTTAGAATAACTAGGAAGAAGGTGAATAAATTATTCATGGTCCAAATGTCCTAATAAAACTTTCTTCTTATGTGAAATTAGCTCATTAAATTATTCATCCATCCAAGCTTAAACTTTCCTACTTTACCAAGTTATAGTAAAATCAACATGCAAGAATAACACATGAAAGATCAACATATAACATAGTGATTTATGTGGAAACCCAATTTGAGAAAAACCAACAGTAACATGCTAATCAATTCTCACTCTTCTAAAGTGATGCCCTATGAAAGACCTACATTGTTAAAGTCTACAAAATATTGTTAAATATGACCTTGTTAAAGGATATAACCACCCTATTAGAAGTGGGCCTAGTGACTTTAGAACATTCACTTGGAATGGCACCCTATCAAAGGATTTACAAATGGTTGTTAAACCAACCTAAGTCCATAGGATTTTACCCTAACTAATACAAATGTTAGAGAGTAACAACAAGGGCTTTTTACCTAATACAACTCACAACTTAACTTGCAAATTTTAGATCTCTATTCAACTCACAACATTACTTGGCATTCAGTCTCTTCAGCTCTAACAACTTGTCATCCTTTAAATATTTGTTTCCTTGAGTCATTGTGCTCAATGTACCAGTGTAATCTGTTGGATACAATTGTTCAATTGTGTGTTGTCTTTGATGTCACACAAATGTCACATCAATCATTAGATAATGCCTACCAAACTTAGAAGGTCAGCAAAAAAAAGGACGGTGTCTACTAAGCTCAGAAGGTTAGCATGGCGATAGATAGTGCCTACCAAGCCCAAAAGGTTAGTAAAGATAGCTTGTAGTGTCTACTGAGTAGATAGTTGGTTATTGAACCTTCAAGGTAATCAAAGAAATTTAGTTTTTACCGAGCTCACTCGGTAATCAAAGAAAATATGACAAAAGAAGTCCTTATCGAGATCACTCGATAATTGAAGAAAATATGACAGAAATAGTTCTTACTAAGTTCACTTGGTCATCAAAGATAATTTGATAAAAGTAGTTCTTACCAAGTAAACTCGAAAGCCAAAGGACTTTAAGATATTGTAATGTTAACCGAGTCAAGAAGGTTAACTCTGGAAATTATTGGAAGCAATATTTACCGAGTATGGTCAGCTAGTAAATAATGTTTATTTTTTTATAAGTAACATCTCTAGTTGACTGATGAATGGATCATTGCTAAACATGTAAATGGGCCGACTTGACCATCTAAATGGTATAAGTAAAAGGTCAAGTTGTGAATTCATAACTGTATAAAAAAAGGTGTGGAGATATGAGAAGTTAATGTGATATAAAGTTTGATTAGTGGAAGCAAATTTGAAAGATGATCAGAGATCATTGAGGAGCAACAGAGTCATATTTGATCAAGGAGAATCTAATAATTCTGAATAAAGACCTATATCTAGCAAACTCAGTTGCATCTTGTTCAGGTCAATTCATTGTTGCTTTCTAACCATTGTAGCAGTGATTTCAAATATCTTAACAGAGTTGGTTTAACAGCCATTTTGTAAATCCTCTAACTGTAGACACCTAAAAATCTTTAGAAAATAAAGTATTTTTATTTTCTGAAAAAGTCTTGATGACATCATCATTTATTAATTAATTATTTAATTAATTAATTAATTAATTTTTATGCCATTAAATCCCTTTATCTTAATTAAAAAATATTTAATTAAGGAATCCCTCCCAAAAATGTTTAAATCTTATTTAAACATTATTTCCTTATTTATTAATTATTTAATTAATAAATTGACCAAAAAACCCAAAATAAATAAAAAAAAAAATTTTTGCCCAAAACTTGGCCAATTTCCTTAAGACCACTAACCTCTTCCAAAATCTTCTAATCCTTCTTTAATTTTAATTAACGGCTAATCCCATCATTTCCTACCCCTAATCCCAACTCAAAATATTTAATTAAGATTAAATATTAATCCTCATGTTTATTAAAAAAGTTTTAATAAATATCTCCTCAACCCAAACCCTTGAAATAAATAAAACTTTATTTATTTCCTAAAAATCTAATTTATCCTCATCCTAAGAAGTTCTAGACTCTTCTAGAAAGTCTTCATCGTCATCCTAGGAAATTCTAGACTATTCTAGAAAGTCTTTATCCTCATCCAAAGCCTAGACTCTTCTAGAAGATGTCTTTAACCCTAATCCTAATCCCCTCCTAACCTTGTCACATTCCCTAAACATGGGTTAAGACTTGCTAACTCAAGCCAAAGTTAACAAATATCTCCTCCCTCACCCACCCTCATTAAATGCCATCCACTTGCCTACCCCTAAGCTAATCCTAAACGATCCTAATCCATCCTCTAATCATTTGTACAAGCCTAAGCAAGCTTAAAACCCTCCTAAACAAGTCCAAGTTGAAATTGCTCTCATCACCCTCAAAATATCTCAACCATAAAACTTTATGAAGCCCACTAGGCCATAAATGACTCTTCCAAGCCCTTTTATTGCTCTTACAAGTCATTATGAGGGTCCTTATGAAGATTTTATCCCTTGAGCCTCCTTTTTTGACTCATCCTTCCCCTTTCCTCCATCCTCTCACCATGTGACATGTGTCACTCCTTGATTGGCTATAAGGAAGCACAATCCATGTGCTCTCCTCTCATGCAATCTGAGCCCTCCATAAACTTTTTCCCATCCTTGCATCTTAGCCCTCAATCCCTCAAGCCCTTTGCCTATTTAAGGAATCCTCTCCCAAGCCATTTTAACACAATCCATGAAGTAAATTTACAATGCTATTTTGAGTGCCAAATCCATACTAAAGCCATCTATCCACACCAAAAATCCACAATCATCCATTGAAGCCTTTGGAAGCATATCGAGCATACATCCTATCCATTTAGATAAAGCCACTCAACAAGAGAGCTTCTCATTGAGAGAGCCCATTAATGGCTCATATTCTCAATTGAGAGCTCATCTTAGTCTATCTTGAAGTTTATGAATTTTTTTTAGTTTGTAGAAGCTTTATTTAAATTTGGTTTCTATTAGCATACTAACATTGCTCATATACATTTTGGCACGCCCGGTGGGACCCCGCATGGGTCATCTTCATTAGCTTTTTTAGTCAAATTTTGTATGTCATTTGCTGATTTTGGCTAATTTGGCTTGTTTTTGTGATTGGTAGGATTGTATAAATTGGTTTTGTAGGTCCACATGTGCATGAAGAACACAAAGGAACTCATAGTATTTGCAGATTTTTCAAGCTTATAGGTGGACAAAGCACTTGGAGTTCTTCTTCCTCTTCTTGTCTATATTCTTCTTATTCCATCTACTTCTTCTTCTTCTTCTTGTGGGAGATCTTGGCCTTTTTTTTTTTTTTAATGAAGCAAAATCATACACACTTCTTTTTAGTGCTTAAAATGAACCCCCAAATCATACTTAAATCCATTAAAAAATTATAAATTTGCAAAAAAGAAAAAAAGCTTTTAACAAGTGAAACTAAACCAATCTAATCATTTGCATCCTTGCAACATCAAGGTTTTAGATGCATTCATGCAAAGTTAGGAACACTTCATTTTTGGGAATTTAAAAAAAAATTCAAGTTTCCATTTCAATAGGTTCAAAATCAATACTAAGTGCAAACTAAGATCTAAATCAAACTCAAAAGCATCAATCAAGGATAAAATGAACCTCATTTGCAAATATGTTAAAGTTCTTTTAAAAATCTCATGAAAAATAAGAGTCCTAAATGGTTGCCAAAAATTGTCCTAAAAGCTTTGTTATTTGTTCCAAATAAATGTCTTGTTGCAAAATCTTGAATGTTTCGTAGGTTTTTCATGCATCAAAACAATCTAGGAATATCATTTTTGGGCTTAAAATATGCAAACTAGAACACAAAATCTTGAATGAAAACCAAAGTCCAAAGTGTCATTTTCACTTTTGAGTCCAAAAACAATCTTGAATGATCTAAGGTTAAAAAAAAGCACTTCAAAGTTCTTAAAACAACATACAAAATCTCAATCTTCAATGCTCAAAGAAAAAAACTTGAATGTTTGATCACTTGTCTTTGAATGCATGTTTCTAAAATCACTCTTGAGTGCCATGGATTAAAATCAAGTTTGTTTTATGAATGCATGATTAAAACAAAAAATCCAATCTTGAATGCCATAGATCAAATAATCATCTTTTGGAGCATAAAAATAATCTACATTTTTGTAATATTTTAACTTATAAAAACAAATAAAAACACTTTGAGTGAGTTTGTTGTTGGACTCACCCTCTTTAATCACCCATCAATTTAACCATTGGTTGCAATCTTAGCACCATCTATGGGGATGGGTCCACCTAAGAGGGTGTTAAGTGCTCCACGCAAATCAGACTCCACTCACTTAGGTTTTTAGTGGTTTTTCTAAGTTAGAAAATTCCTTGAATGTGCATTAGTCTCGCTAACACTTCATTTGGGCATAAAAATTGAACAACTATTGACGTGGAGGGCCTCCGGGCACGCGCTTGGCAATTGAGTTTCACACATATTTTTTTTGGGCTTAAAATAAACTCACACTCAATCTTGAATGCCTAAAAATCAATGAACATCGCATGGTTTTGACGCATTTTCAATGGTACTCACATTTCTTATGTTGACGATCTCTTGACTTTCATTATGCTAATGACGTTGTCAAATTGGAATGAACATTGTATGCCATAATCACAAGTGTCTTCAATCATAGCTTACAAAATTTAAATCATCAATTGGAATGAACGTGTGTCTTTTAAAGCCCAAGATCATGTATGTGGTCTTGTTTTACACTTTTTAGGAGGCTTGCTTGGGGATTTCATCACCCCTTGGGACGACCTCAACTCCAGCATTTCGGCGGAGTATAAAGATCGGGAGGTGAATCCAAAGACACCTCTCTTGGGATCAAAATTTTGTCACTCGGGCTAAGCCTCAAGGAACTTTATACCCTTGAGAAGTGAAACAGGGGAAGTGGGTTACCGCTCCTCTCGGCTGTGTGACATCTTTTTGATTTTATCTATGGATTTGGGCCTCACGTACCTTGCGTATATCGAGGACTCCCTAGCTATAACAAATTTCATCCTTGTAAAAAGCTTCCTAGGATGTTGGTGTGTTTGACGTGCTTGCTCAAAACTTTTGTCTGCTTATTTGTTCATAGCTTTTGAATGAATGTTTGCCAACTTTGGTCAAAATCCCAAAAAAGTAAAAATCTCCCAGCTCAAGGCATACTTAGCGTAGTCACTGCCTCATCAAAAAATCATCCAAGCTCCCCCACTGCAGCCAAATCTATCTAGTTCCTTGCTTTAGAAAAATCCCAAATCCAAAGTCTCTCCAAATCATCCCCCCCTAGCCAGCTAGAAACCCAATCCAAAATCACACCCAAGCCTTTAGAGAGTTGTTGTCATTCTACTAGAATTTGTTATCCAATCAATCCGACCAATCCACCAGCCTCACCACAGTTATCCTTTTGACTGAGCTTTGTCTAGGGTAATCTAGCTTTGTCACCTGTTATCCCTCATCACCTTGAGCTAAAGGTTGGGATCCACAAGTGGTCAATCTCGTGTCATGCCCATAGGATCATTAGTCTATCCTTAAGTTGACACAATCTCCACCAATCCAGCGCATAGGAAAGAAAAACTCTCACTTTTTGACAGCATACCCTTGAAGTCTTCCACCCACAAGAAAGCCAAAAGTCTCCAACCAATCCTCCTTAGGTCTGTCGTGCAGCTTTGACTCTCCCTAGGAAATCTTTCATCAGCCAATCCAAAATCTATGCTTAATCCAAATCCAACCATGAGCTTCCATGTTCATCCATATGCAAGACCCCATCCCCATCAAACTCATCATCAAAGCATGAAGTACCAATCCTATCACGATGTGTTTGGTCGCATTGTCCTTGCTCCCATCACCTCCTATTCCAATGATGATGAAAATCTTGTTGACTATGATGGGTATATTGAAAGCCTTAGAAACATTCCCCCAAGCATCCCCCAAAATTCAAGAGTTATTCCAAACTATCTAGTCATGCCATCCAATATTCCAGCTTCCCCTCCATCACCCCATCAACCAAGCTTCCAATCTTCCACCCCCATCACACTAGCTATTCCTATCAATCCACCTCCACCTTCGACACACGAGTCTCCAAGGAATCTCCTAGAGGAAATACAAGAAAAGTTGCCTCCAATAGTCGATAAGCCATGTCATCTAATCCAACCATGTGAAGTAGTCAGTGATGAAGCTTCCCCATCTATAATATCACCTCCATCTCCCATAGCTATCATCCCCATACCATCCATCAAATTGCTTAAAATCCTTCCACTTCCCGCAAGCATCAAAATCCCACCACCTATCAAATCCCTCCAAATCCTATCCACATCGCCTCCAAGAATTTCCCAAATCTCTCATAATGACCCTTATGCATCCATCTTCTACTCACCCATCTCCACTGCTGAATCTCCCATCTATCCATCCGCTGCCTTTGAAGAATCCATCCCTTCACCTCCTATCGCACCATCCACTCCAAACTAATCCTATCAAGATCCTGCCCAAAAGCATGTTAACATCCCCCAAAGCATAAATGAAGATATCTTTGTACCATGTCTTCCATCCATAGTGCACTCACCATCTCCTCCATCTGCAAAACCTCGAGCCATATCTCCTCCACTACAAGATATCTTGTCATCCCACTAGCTACATCAAGATCCTATCCTTCCATCTCCCCTGCCCCATGCTTCCATCTTACCACCTATCCAAGCTATTCCACCATCTATAATCTACCCTCTTGATTCACTTACATTCATCCACGGTGGCCCTCTCTCAGCAGAAGAATTAAGAACAGTATCTCCCCATTGCAATACACCTAATAAATCACTTCTACCATTTTCTGCAAGCAAAAAGTTTCCTCAGCTTGTTCAAATGCTCAATCGATGGCATTATCAAGGTCAAGGTTTAGGACCACAAGAGCAAGGAATCAGAGAGCCTATTATTGCACAAAAAAATCTAGGATTTCATGGTCTTGGATATGTATCCAAAGGCTCACCATCTAAAGGTGTTGGTACACCACACCCCCAAACCAAGCCTATCTCCAAGCCCACCATGCAAGCCTCCCATCACTCCTTCAAGAAATCTTATGTCATCCCCCCTCCACCATCTTTGCAACCCAAAAAAACCTACCATATCCCCCCTTCATTCGCTAAATCCATTTTGGGTCCCTATGTCCCAAAATCTACCATCCTCCATCCTCCTATTAGCCATCATAAAAATCCTATTCCATCCATTCCTATGCAAGATCAACAAAGGCACATATCAGGGCACATCATCCATCATCATCCCCCTACATGCTCTTTCATATCATCTCCATCTCACAAAGCTTCTCCTAACCATCTTCCCAAAGCTTACCACAACAATGTAAATGCCAACTTCAAAATGCATAAAGCTAAAAATCCACATCCTAGGCAATCATATGTCTATTCTAAAAGACATACTCCAAAAAGGCAAAATCCAATCAAAGAATGCAAAACAATGCAAAAGCCTATGAAAAGAAAATCCAAAACCATGTGGATCCCCAAGAAAAAAGTTGAAACCCAATGCATAATGGAATCCACCATTGCTAATCCCCCATCTAGTGACTCATGTCCCCCATCTCCTAACTCCATCTTGGGTGCCTATATCCCCAAGCACACTTCCACAAATCCTCCATCACGCCCGCATCTACCATCTATCCCCCACATGCTCTTTTCACACCCATCCCAACATGTGCCAATGTTGCTCTTGCAAGCATCCCCATCTCATGCTCCTTTCCAGCATTTTCATCCCTCCATCTCCTACCATCAATCCCATCTAATCCAATCTATTGCATAAATCACACATCCGGTGTACCAACAGCTAGCAACAAAATTAAACATTCCAACAGCCAGTGAAAAATCCCAAAAAAGCCAAAATAGCTGAAGAAAGCCAAAATCATTCCAGCTAAATCCAAAGTCAAAAAGTCAAAAAAAGAAAAGAAAAATAAAGCGTCCACTGGTGAAAACTTGGCAATTCAAGCACCTTGGAGAAGTACCATGATGAAAACTTAGCAAACAAGCGTCATGCGTAATCCTGCCATCCCTAGCTTAGCCTATCACCCTCATGCTTTTGGTCATCTCTTGACATCCACCTCCATCTTCCAATCTATCCACCTATCCTCCATCCTCCAGCTTCCATCTCACACCATCCACTAATCTTATGCAACTTTAGCCAATCATCTCAGTTATCATCCATCTCCCTAGCCCCTTCAGCTTTTTCCATCCTAGCTTCAATCCTATCACATCCATCATAAGACCTCCTTCCGCATGTTATCTTCTGATTGGGGGCACTATATTCCTTAGAGATATTTTCTTGTCCATCCTCCCTTGTCATTGGTATCTAGCTATAGGCTATCCTCATGCAAACACAATGTCATCTCTTTATATCCATCACAATCCTAGCTTTCTACCATCCTATCCAGCCATCTCATCCGGCTCCTCTAGCTATCCTTGGTCACAAAATCTCTCATCATCATTGGATACATCCTGCCAAATCCGTATCTTTCGCTATCACCCCACCCTTAGCTTTCACATCTTGCACAACATCGAACCATCCCGCTATCCTATCATCCTGAGCTTTTTCCTGCTTGTAACTATCTTGGTCTGTTAGCTTGTACCATATCTTGTAAATATCTTGGTCTGTCAGCTTGTACATCCTCTTTAGCTTAGTACTATTGCATCTATCCAGCATTCGTGTCAGTTCATCCTTGATCAGCATCTTGCACCCATCACACATCTTGGTTAGCTATTCCAATGCATCCTTTAGCTACATTTCCTATCACCAAATTGCTATCCTTCTTATTTCAGCTTGCCAGACGCATCACTCATCCAAATCCACCAGCTTAGGTGCTCTCCGATAGATCCTTGTAGGATATAGCTTTCCTCATGTCTGATCTTGGTCCGTTAGTACCTCATTCTACCCATCTCGTTGGCAAACGATTCTCTTTTGGATTTTCACTTTCTTTTGATTTGGGATCTTCCCTTTTGGGTCTTGAAGTATCTTTTCCAAGAAATCTCCTTGTTCCCTCCTCAAGGTTGCGACGATCTTCTATATCATGGTATGCTGTGAATGGGGCAATTAGAGCGTAAGGTCTTGATCAGGTCTTTCATTTGTTTTTCTTTTCTGCTTGTCAGTTCTCCAGTGTCGTTTCCACACTACTTCCTCTAGGATTCATGTGTGATGCTAGGGCAATCTTTGCGTGTTTGTTTTGAGTCAGTGCATCAGTCCTCTGGACAGTTGGTGAAAAGGCTTTGATGTTCTTGGTAACCTTGGCAATTAACCAACAGTCCTATAGCAAATCTAGTGCTCAACTACATGGCGGTACTTCTCTTTGAAGTATCCCCCCCGCTCAAAAGGCTTCAATGGTTTTCCTTCATCTCCATTATCCCCCATCCATATCCAGCATCCGTCTCTCCTACCCCAGCTTATGCATCAGTATCTCTTTGAATCATCCTCACCTTTAGCTTTAGGGATCCACCAATCCAATCAATCCACCAAGCCTCATCTTTGAAGATCCACAATCCTAGTCCTAGGGATCTCCGAAACCCATCTTCCGCTAATCTGACTCTTTGAAATCCTGTTGCATCAGCTTTATCATCCCCTCATCCATCTCCCCATCTTGGATTCCTTTTTATAGCACTCCACTCCTTCATCCTCCACAATCCCTAAGATCTTAAGCTTGCTTCCTCTTGTGCATCTGATTCTCCTTTATCATTCTCCCATAGTGAGAGTTTGAGCTAATTTAGCCCCTTCTCTTTGCCCATCCGAGTCTTCTTGCTCATCTCAAATTCTTGTACTTTTCAAGAAGTCATCGAGCCTCGCTTTGTCTCCCCGCCGCCTTCTGGAGGGGGCATCACATCAAAGAGGGGCAAAATGTAGACACCTAAAAACCTTTAAAAAATAAAGTATTTTTATTTTCTGAAAAAGTCTTGATGACATCATCATTTATTAATTAATTAATTATTTAATTAATTAATTAATTTTTATGCCATTAAATCTCTTTATCTTAATTAAAAATATTTAATTAAGGAATCCCTCCCAAAAATGTTTAAATCTTATTTAAACATTATTTCCTTATTTATTAATTATTTAATTAATAAATTGACCAAAAAGATAAAAATAAATAAAAAATTATTTTTTGCCCGAAACTTGGCCAATTTCCTTAAGACCACTAACCTCTTCCAAAATCTTCTAATCCTTCTTTAATTTTAATTAAAGGCTAATCCCATCATTTCCTACCCCTAATCCCAACTCAAAATATTTAATTAAGATTAAATATTAATCCTCATGTTTATTAAAAAAGTTCTAATAAATATCTCCTCAACCCAAACCCTTGAAATAATGAAAACTTTATTTATTTCCTAAAAATCTAATTTATCCTCATCCTAAGAAGTTCTAGACTCTTCTAGAGAGTCTTCATCCTCATCCTAGGAAATTCTAGACTATTCTAGAAAGTCTTTATCCTCATCCAAAGCCTAGACTCTTCTAGAAGATGTCTTTAACCCTAATCCTAATCCCCTCCTAACCTTGTCACATTCCCTAAACATGGGTTAAGACTTGCTAACTCAAGCCAAAGTTAACAAATATCTCCTCCTTCACCCACCCTCATTAAATGCCATCCACTTGCCTACCCCTAAGTTAATCCTAAACCATCCTAATCCATCCTCTAATCATTTGTACAAGCCTAAGCAAGCTTAAAACCCTCCTAAACAAGTCCAAGTCAAAATTGCTCTCATCAGCCTCAAAATATCTCAACCATAAAACTTTATGAAGCCCACTAGGCCATAAATGACTCTTCCAAGCCCTTTTATTGCTCTTACAAGTCATTATGAGGGTCTTTATGAAGATTTTATCCCTTGAGCCTCCTTTTTTGACGCATCCTTCCCCTTTCCTCCATCCTCTCACCACGTGACATGTGTCACTCTTTGATTGGCTATAAGGAAGCACAATCCATGTGCTCTCCTCTCATGCAATCTGAGCCCTCCATAAACTTTTTCCCATCCTTGCATCTTAGCCCTCAATCCCTCAAGCCCTTTGCCTATTTAAGGAATCCTCTCCCAAGACATTTTAACACAATCCATGAAGTAAAGTTATAATGCTATTTTGAGAGCCAAATCCATACTAAAGCCATCTATCCACACCAAAAATCCACAATCATCCATTGAAGCCTTTGGAAGCATATTGAGCATACATGCTATCCATTTAGATAAAGCCACTCAAAAAGAGAGCTTCTCATTGAGAGAGCTCATCTTAGTCTATCTTGAAGTTTATGAATTTTGTTTAGTTTGTAGAAGCTTTATTTAAATTTGGTTTCTATTAGCATACTAACATTGCTCATATACACTAACAAGGTGACAATTCAATTGAATTGTTCTAAAGACCTCTAGCACTACTAATAAGGTGATTAAATCCTCTAATAGGGTCATACCTAATAGTGTGTATTGTAACCTTTAATAGGGTTGGCTCCTAATAGGGCTCACTTCAGAAGAGTGAACAATTGGTGACTAGTTACTTGGTGATTTTTCCCATATTGAGTTTCCACATTAAATTTGGCATCCCTTGTGGTCATTTATTTCACCTTTGCATGCATATTAATAACTATGGATGCTAGATAATCAATAACTAGTTAATCTACCAAGTTATAGTATTCTTACATTGTTTACTGAGTATCAATAGTAAGTAAGCATTATAGACATCTAAAGGAATTTTTGGCATTATTTTTGGATAACTGATTAACCTCCCCTCCCCCTCTTCTCTCAGTCACTCTATGTAAAATTCCAACAATTGGTATCAGAGCTTTTGGTGCTTGCAGGATAAGATTTCAAGAATCTAAGCCAAAGATTAGGATGTCTTATAAGAGGAAAATTCCAAGACTTAATAGGGACAACTTCTCAGCATGGCAAGGGTTGATGAGACTTCATCTAGCTTCTATTAGAGATACAACACTAAAATACCTTGATGAAAAATATGCAAAACCAGCTGGTACACTATCTATCAATGATATTTTTGAAAAGAAGACCCACAACATTATGATGATAGATATAGCATCTGCTTTGAGTTATGAAGAATTTGATGACATCAAGGACTACAAATCTACCTTTAAAATGTGAGAAAAGCTAAAAGAAATCTATGGAGGAGATGATAATGTAAGAAGAGCCAAAGCAGAAAGTCTAAGAGGACAATTTGATCAAATGAGGATGAGAGAGGATGAAAACATTGCAAAATATGTTGAAAGAGTCAAAGCATGTGTTAGTGAAATCAAAGCATTTGGAGGAGATATCAAGGAGGAGACAGTCATAAGTAAAGTTCTTAGAACCTACTTCCCATTTATGCAATCAGAGTCTCTACAATTCAAGAAAGAAGATGTGAAGTAAATCATAAGATAAATCTAGAAGCCATAGTTGGAAGATTGACTACATTTGAGCTAGACAACTATAAAAATTATGTTCCCGCTGCCAAAAACATTGAATCAACATTTGAAGCCAAGCTTTCACTCAACGAAAAAGGGAAAAAGATGAAGGATCTACAATTAGACAGTGATGAAGAATTAGAACAGAGTTCAAATAGTGATCTTGAAGTGGTTGAAACTCTGCTAGCAAGGAAATATTCTAGAGGCAAAAGAAAATACAAAGGTAAGGTTCCTCTAATCTATTTTTCTTGCAAAGAAATTGGACATATGCTGCTAGGTGCCCAAATAAGAAAAATAAGGATGAAAAGAAAGGTAACAAGTACAATGGCAAAAGAGACTTCAAATCATTCAAGGATAAAGGTAAGAAAATATGTTTTATAGCTAAAGATTCTAATGATTTTGATGATGAAGAAGAAGATGAAATTGTCTACATTGCTATGAAAGATGAATCTGATAATGACAAGGAAATGTCACTCATTTCTCATATGAGCATAAATGATACATGGATCATAGATAGTGGTTGTTCTCATCACATGAGCAGTGATTAAATGAAGTTTGAACACTTTGAAAACTATGATGGTGGTAGTGTAAGATTTGGTAACAATGAACCTTGTTGTATAAGAGGAAAATGAAGAATCTCACTAACCAAGGGACTTGTATGTGATAATGAATACTGGGTAGAAGGACCGAAGCACAACTTGTTAAGTGTGGCATAGCTACTCAATAATGGATTCAAAGTAGAATTTATGCATGGAAAAGAAAGATTGTTGGATGAAAAAGGAAAGCTAATTGAATCAGGCACTCAAACAAAAGGTAACTTATTTTATCTTGAACTTGGTGAATGTTCATGTTTCATTGCTCAAGTTGAAGAAATTTGGTTATGGAATTGAAGGTTGTGTCATGTAAACTTTGACAACTTGGTAAAGATAAGTAAATTCAAGAAAGTAAGAGGCATTCCTAACATTAAGAAACCTTAGGTTGGTCTATGCAAAAACTATCAAATTGAAAAAATGGGAAAAATAAGTTTCAAAAGCAAGAGCTATCAGTCTGAAGAAGTTCTAGAAATTGTATATACTAATTTGTGTGGACCTATTGGCATAGAAACTTATACTGGTGAGAAATATTTCATTCTTTTTGTTGATGATTTTTCAAAAATGATGACTGTCATGTACCTAAGAGAGAAATTAGAGGCATTCAAAAAATTCAAAATGGTATTTGGCTAGAGTTGGGAAAGAAACAGGAAAAATACCAAAATGCTTAAGGTTTGACAGAGGTGGTGAATTCATTTCACATGAGTTCAACAACTTTTGCATTGAAAGGGGAATCAAAAGATAGGTTTCAGCACTAAGAACTTCTAAACAAAATGGAATAGATGAAAGAAGGAATAGATCTATAATGGATTCTGCAAGAACACTAATGATTGAAAAGAGCATTACTATCAAATACTAGAAGGAAGCTATTAGCACTGCACTTCATACCTTGAACCGAGTACAACTGAAAAAGGACTCATTCAAAACACCCTATCAATTATGGTATGGCCACAAACCTAGTGTAAGTTACCTAAAAGTATTTGGAAGTACATGTTACATTTTGAAAGAATCTCAAAAAGGTAAATTTGATGTAAAGAGTGATGAAGGAATATTTTTGGGATACTCTTGCAAAAGTAAAGCATATAGATGTTTGAATTTGTCTACTCACAAAGTCATAGAAAGTGCACATGTACAAGTTGATGAGTTTGTAGAAAAATCTAAAGAAGAAAGCAAAAAGGTGCCTAAAGACTATAGGAGATTTGTTTACATTGAACCAAATACAGTACCAAGTATATCAGTTAATCAGAAATCTTCAACCCTAGAGTCTTTAGTTACTAAGTCACATGAAGTTCAAACTGAGCTAATGCTTCTCGAGTTCCAAGAACCTGAGTTGCAAATAGAGGCTACCGAATCAACATCTACTGAGCCCAATCAACTAGATCCAGAAGTTGAGATGCAGAGTGATAACAATGGAAGTCATTCAAAAGGGAAGCAACCTGTGTTAGACAAATATGTCAGAAAACATCATGCACTAGATCAGATCATTGGTGATAAAGAAGAAGGAACAATGACAAGAAGTAAGTTGAAAGGCACTTGTTTAATTGCTGATTTTGAAGCTAGAAATGTCAAAGATGCACTAGACAATGAAAGTTGGATTGAAGCTATGAATGAAGAGATAGAATAGATAGAGAAAAAAAAATGGACTCTTGTATCTAGACCCAAAGAAAAAAAATGTGATTGGAACAATGTGGGTATTCAGAAACAAACTAAATGAAGATGGTAAGGTATCAAGGAACAAAGCCAGACTAGTATGCAAAGGATACTCTCAAGAAGAAGGTGTAGACTATGGAGAAAATTTTGCTCCTGTTGCAAGATTGGAAGGTGTTAGAACCTTACTTTCATATGGTGCATTCAAAGGATACAAAGTTTATCAAATGGATGTCAAGTCAGTATTTCTCAATGGCATATTGGAGGAAGAGGTTTACATTGAGGAACCTGAAGGTTTTGTTGATCCAGACAAGAAGGACATGGTCTGCACATTGCATAAAGAATTATATGGTCTGAAACAAGCCCCTAGAGCATGGTATGAAAGATTGCATAACTATCTTATTTAGATTGGTTTTCAAAGAACTAATGACAATAGCAGTTTGTACATAAAGTAAGGACCAAATAATAAGATTATTTTGGTAGAAATATATTTGGGTGATACTTTGTTCATAGGAAATGATGATCTTTGCAAAGAATTTTCAGAACAAATGAACAAGGAATTTGAAATGTCAATGTTTGGTGAGATAAAATTCTTTGTTGGTCTTCAAATTCAATAGAATAAGAATGGAATTTACATAACTCAATCTAAATACATCAAGGAGATACTAAAAGAGTTTGGTATGGAAGACTAAAACCATTTGGGACTCCTGTGTGTACTGGATTAAAACTCACCAAGGATGATGAATCAAAGGAAGTGGATCAGACATTGTATACATCTATGATTGGAAAGTTGTAATATGTAGTGCACACAAGACCAAACATTGCCCTTGCAGTAGGGATTGTAGCAAGATTCTCAGCAAAAACAAAAGAAAATCACATGATGGAAATCAAAAGGATCATGAGATACTTAAAAAGAATTGAAGAATATGGATTATGGTATAAACTTGGAGGAAAACTGGATTTAAAGGTGTTCACTGATGTAGATTGGGCAAGAAATATTGATGATAGAAAGAGCATAAGTGGAGGAGCATTCTTTCTTAGAAAAAGGTTACTTTTTTGGAGGAGCAAAAAGTAGAATTGTACATCTCAATCCACAGAAGAAGCTGAATATGTTGCAATAGCAGTAAATTGCTCAAACATTGTGTGGTTTAAACAATTATTGAAAGGTATGAAGCAAGAAATTATAGAACTAGTTGTTATGTTTTGTGATAATACAAGTGCAATTAACATCTCCAAGAGTCCAGTGATGCATACAAAAACAAAGCATATTGCCATAAAATATCACTTTGTTAGAGAATTGGTGCAAGAAAAAGAAATAAGATTGGAATATGTACATACAAAGGAACAAATTGCTGACATATTCACAAAGCCTTTACCTAAGAAAGAATTCTTGTATCTCAGAGGTAAGTTAAGGGTCATTCCTCTATTTGAAGCTCACTAAAATACAATTTTAGTGATGCATATGAACAGAATTGAAGATCTATTATTTGATGTAGCAAACCAATAAAGACATTACATATGAATCAGTACATTAGGTACAACGTTATTTAGTTTTTTTAAGTTGTCTTTGGCATGTGTTGTCAAAGAGGGAGAATATACTATCATATCTTTCTAAAATTTGCATAGTAAGAATTTGTGTAAGAGGGAGAGATTATTATGAAAGAGGGAGTTTTTGTATTCTATCATTAAAAGACTTGTTTTCAAATTTCATTCTGCTATGAAATATTGTGTTGCCATCAATGCCAAAGAGGGAGATTATTGGACACAATTGTTCAATTGTGTGATGTCTTTGATGTCACACAAATGTCATATCAATCATCAGATAGTGCCTACCAAACTCAGAAGGTCAACAAAGTAAAGGATAGTGTCTACCAAGCTTAGAAGGTCAATGAGGCAATAGATAGTGCCTACTGAGCCCAAAATGTTATTAAATATATCTTGTAGTGTCTACTAAGTAGATAGTTGGTTACCAAGCCTTCAAGGTAATTAAAAAAAATTAGTTCTTACCGAGCTCACTCGGTAATCGAAGAAAATATGACAAAAGCAGTTCTTACCGAGATCACTCAATAATTGAAGAAAATATGACATAAACAGTTCTTAGCAAGTTCAGTCAGTCATCAAAGGTAATTTTGTAAAAGCAATTCTTACCGAGTAAACTCGGCAGCCAAAGTATTTTAAGATATTGTAATGTTAACCGAGTCAAGAATGTTAACTCTAAAAATTCTTGGAAGCAGTATTTATCGAGTAGGGTCGGCCAGTAAATAATGTTTATTTGTTTATAAGTAACGTCTGTAGCTGACTGATGAATGGATCATTGGTAAACATGTAAATGGGCCAACTTGACCATCTGAATGGTATAAATAAAAGGTCAAGTTACGAATTTGAAATTTATAAAAAAAGGTGTGGAGATATGAGAAGTTAATGTGATATAAAATCTGATTAGTGGAAGCGAATTTGAAGGATGATCAAAGATCATTGAGGAGCAGAAAAGTCATATTTGATCAAGGAGGATCTAGTGATGCTGAATAGAGACCTATATCTAGAAAACTCAGTTGCATCTTGTTCAGGTCAATTCATTGTTGCTTTCTAACCATTGTAGCAGTGATTTCAAATCTCTTAATAGAGTTGGTTTAACAGCCATTTTTGTAAATCCTCTAACAAGGTGACAATTCAGTTGAACTGTTCTAAAGACCTCTAGCAAGGCCACTCCTAACAGGGTGATTAAATCCTCTAACAGGGTCACACCTAATAGTGTGTATTGTAACCTTTAACAGGGTTGGCTCCTAACAGGGCTCACTTCAGAAGAGTGA
This sequence comes from Cupressus sempervirens, assembly GCA_028749045.1. Classification (NCBI taxonomy): domain Eukaryota; kingdom Viridiplantae; phylum Streptophyta; class Pinopsida; order Cupressales; family Cupressaceae; genus Cupressus; species Cupressus sempervirens. Next base: position 126,015,111 of record CM053789.1, on the reverse strand, counting down.
AAAATTGGTGACTAGTTACTTGGTGGTTTTTCCCATATTGGGTTTCCACATTAAATTTGGTGTCTCTTGTTTTCATTTATTTAACCTTTGCATGCATATTAATAACTATGAATGCTAGATAATCAGTAACTAGTTAATCTATTGAGTTACAATATTCCTACATTGTTTATTGAGTATCAGCAGTAAGTAAGCATTATAGACATCTAAGGGATTTGTGAATTATTTTTGGATAACTAATTCAACTACCCCCCCCCCCCCCCTCCCCCCCTCTCAGTCAGTCCATCTATAATTCCAACATTGCTTGGTATTCAATCTCTTCACCTTTGACAACTTGTCCTTATTTAAAGCTTTGTTTCCTTGAGTTACTATGCTCATTGTACCAGTGCAATCTCCTATATGGCCACTTATCAAAGTAGAGCTTATGTGCTCTATTCTTCCTACTAAATGCCTTCTCCTTGATATACTTCAACAACTTCGCAACTTTACACCCCAACCACTCTTGCTTCTTGGCCTATGACTCCTTAAATAGAAGTCTAGAATACTTTTCCCTCTTGAATCTTCCTACTTTTAATTTTAGAACAAATGGATTAGGTAGGATTCAATGAATCTACCCCATATCTTGTTCCTTCTAAAAAAATCATGAAGAATCCTCTTGAATTCATTCAATAATGGTTTACCTAAAATTCTATGCCTCCAGCTCATCATCCTTATCTTCCACCTAGTTCACAAAGTTCAAGGTAATAAAATTGTTGGCTCAGATCTAGAAAATCTTTGACTTTTCAAATAATGCAATAGCCTGACACTAATGAAATTCTGGTTCTTGGCACATATTGTGTTACTCAGCACTATACATTTTACTAATGCTCAACACCTACTATGGTTTCACTCAACATAAACTAAGTTTTTTTGATGCTTGGCATCAATTACTTTCTTGGCACCTAAGCTTGCTCAACTCCTTCTAGATCACTCAAAACACACTAGATTTTTCTTTTTCTTGGCACTAACTAAATATTTTCTCGGCGTGAACTAGCTTGCTCGGTACTCACTAGTGAACTTAGTCAAGCTTTGCAAATAGCCTTATTACAACTCATTCTTTCAAGGCTTCTAAGTGTGGCCAATCTCTATATCATCAAATGTATTATGAATACATCATTTTACCATTATCTTAACTAATCCTTGCACTTCATTACAAAACCATAACTCAACCTTTTCCTTAGATACTTTTGTTGCATCTTGTTGACTAAATACTTCTTCATGAATCAACTAAGTGATAGTACTTGGATCTTATAAGAAATTGTCATTGTAACAAATAATAGGTTTGACATTAGTGACAAAATAATGACTGAAAACATTCTTTATCAATAATCTCCCTCCTTGCAAAGAATCTTCCTTCTTCAACAATGATCTTTTCAATTAGATTTCAAACAATTTTATAGCTGATATGTTTTCCAAAGCTTTATATATATATCTAAGTGTCCTAAAAAATAATTTAAAAAGTTCTAAAAGTCCTAAAAAAATCATTATCCTAGTAAAAACCTAGCAATAGGCTCCTTGGTAATACCAAAAAAATTGAAAAACTTAAAAATACAAAAAAATTAGAAAAGGAGAAAAGTACAACAAAATTGAAAAATAAATAAAAGTTTAATTGATGAAAGCCTAACAAATAGGCATCATGGTAGCAAGAAAAAGAATCTCTACCATGAAGTTGAAAATTTGGTAAATAGATGCGTCTTCTTTCAAATGCTATATCTTGTAGCACACCCTTCTGGCTTAATGTATAGTTGCTTTCCTACTTTAGTTTCCTACTTTTGATCATGTATCCATGGATTGAATCATGTCATAACTTGGGAGAAAAACCCTAAACTATCATAGGAGTCTCTTTTGCAACAATCACTAGTTCTTCTAACTATGTCTGCCTACTATCGCGAGTGTCACTTTTCAAAATTCTGCTCATGGATAATGTTTTTTGCAATAGTCTCTAGTTGTTCTAATTGTGATTTCCTACTATCACTAGTGTCACTACAATAGTCACCAATTGTTCTAACTGCATCTACATACTATTGCTACTGTCACTTTTTGAGATTTCTCTCATGGAAGATCTCTCTTGAGTTGGTAACTAGTTGTCCTAACTATGTCTATCTAGAGTCACACATTTTTCCACTAATGTTCTTCTTACTAAAGAATTCTCTTTGACTTAATTCACTAGTTGTTCTAACTATATCTGTCTACTATCATCACCCTATTGAGGAGATTTCTTTCATCCATGTTCTAGACATTAAAACTTGACATCAATCATGTACGATAGGAAACAAACTTAAAATGATAAATTTGTTTGGGATATGATAAGCTTTTCTTTGTTTTTTTTTTCTTTCATTTTATCATGTCTCTTCAAGTAGCTCAATGATGTCACTTTCACCTAGAGAAGCAAGGACTAGGGGCATGATCTTTTCTTTGATTTTTGTTTGTGGTTTAGTTCTAATGATCTGGAGCATCCATATAAGAGGTGTGTCCACTATAAGAGCCTCCATCTCATAATGGATGGTTTTTTGTACCTCAACTCCTCTAATATGGACTCTTCATTGAGGTTGGTTCTTCTCCTTTCTTGTTGGAGTGAATTATATATGCTATAGTAAACACTAATACTCATCCTACTAAGTGAACATACGGGTCACTATGAGTATACGTAGAAAACTTCTATCTCAAGTTATGAATGTAAGGGTCATTACAGATAAAAAACTTGCTAAGTGTCATTGCAAATAAAAACTTACTGATTACTTAGTGTAAGAAGGATCTCTTATGTGTCTTGTTTGTTTGCATCCAGGAAACATTCTGGTCATCCTAGGGTTTATGCTTTGATGTTTATGTTAACTCGCAACATTAAAAGGGAGAAATGTTCTGGTCATTATGGCTTCTTATGCCTCAAATGCTTATGTTTAATCCTAAAAAAACTAGAACATGTATCATATTCATATTTATATGATTACAATGTTAGTGGGAATTTTATGACATGTAGAATTTATCTAAATGCTCAGTGATGATAATTGTCAAAGCTTGCATTTAGCATCAACTTGCATTGCATAAGTACATGGTTTCCTTTGTGATGAGGGATTTTTGGTTTCCTCAAAGTGTTATGTTTCCTCATAGCTACACAAGCATTTGGTTCTTTGGTTCATCCTCTTGCTCCTCAAAGGATACCTATCACTATCAAGAAAAACATGGAACACTACATTAGATGTTAATACATTCAAATTTTTCATTTCATACATAATTTCATAATCCATCTCATATACACTACATTCATACATCAAATCAAAATTGCATCCATACATCACATCATATTTGCATTTTAGAATTATAGCATAAACATCTGATGTACATGAAATTAAAAGATAGAAAGTGACACATGGAAATGGTACTCAACTCAAAATCTTGAATATATATAAATATATATATATATATATATATATATATATATATATATATATATATATATATATATGTCAAAAAGTGTACATCTCTATAAAAATGTATGCTACTCAAGTGTTGTCAATAGAAAATGGTGCAAAATGGTGTTGGCACACCACTAGATATAGAGCCAAATCAAAATCAAAGTAAAAAGAATCTAATTCTCTCCTTCCCCCTCACCTCCTAGTGGTAGAGGAGGAGGAGGAGGCAGAGGAGACATGTTAGGTCCTCTAGTGGTCATGATCCCCTAACCCTAAAGAATATCATAAAAATCTAGGCATTTGCTCTACCTCATCTAGCACAACCACTAAATAAACAACAAAATAGTATGTTGTTCTAGCTGACTGTAGTAGGATCTCGTCCTACTGCTGCTTTAACTTATGTGAATCTAGCTTTGTCTACTCCTACAATTCACTAATCTCACTCTCCTAGTCTGCAATCTAGGAGTCTATAATAGCTACCTAGATTTGTAGCTCTATATGTTTTCATAGTGTTACTTGTATCCTGTCTCTGGTCCTCCTCAATGCATCCTAGGTCTATACGAGGAGATCTCTACCTTGATCTCCCATAGTAGGCTGATCCTACATCTTCTCATCACCTTGCTTAGCTGGTGACTCAATTGGTTCTTGCTCCTTTGTGCAAGCTCTCTGTCATTGCACTTGACCTATCCTACTCCCATTGGCATCCTAGTCTAATACCATCTATCTTGAGGGAATCTAAACCTATCTGGTTTGATTTCTCATCCATAGTGGCTACTTTGGATACTTGTTAGGATAAAACCATGGACAAAAACAAAAGACTACATGCAAATATAATCAATAATAGAAAATAATAGATCACATAGAAATGAACACAAGGCACCAAGATTTAATGTGGTTCACCCAATCCCTAGGCTATGTCCACCAACCAGCAAGTCTGATATTATTACAATCCAATGATTACAACCTTATTATAATCTGTAATCCCTTATAGCTCAATACCACCACAAGAAGCAATTTTTCATCACAATCTATAACAATCCCTAACCCTAAGCCCTTTTATACAAGTATTAAACCACTTTAGGGTTATAACATGTCAGCCTAAAATCTATGAACGAAAAATCTACAAATCTAATTATGGAGTATGTATAGTACTTTTCTGATCAGTCACCACAATCTAACAATCTCCCACTTGGGGACTGATTAGCCTCCACACTAAACAACAATCTCCCACTTGGAGACTGACCTTGTAGCAATACCACTACCACATGGGGCTCCCATTGGATCAAACCAGCCTTGATTATGCTATTCTTTTATTTATGTTCAGTCTAGAAGACCAACCAAAGCTGAAGAGGAGTTCAACTTCTCCCTTGTTACAACATTTGTCAACATATCTACTGGATTGTCATTTGTATGTATCTTCTCCATCTTTAACTATCCATCCTCCAAAATTGATCGAATGAAATGGTACCACAACTGTATGTGTTTGGTCTTAGAATGTAGAGCTGAATTCTTTGTAAGATGAATGGCACTCTGACTATCTATGAGCAAATAATTATCCTTCTGAGGATGTCCCAATTATTCAAAGAAGAATTGAAGGCATATCATCTCCTTGACTACCTCTATAGCAACAACATACTCTGCCTCTATAGTAGATAGGGCATTAATCTTCTGTAACCTAGAAACCCAACTCATGGATGCCCTAGCAATAGTTAAGACATAACCTATAGTACTTCATTTGATATCAATATCCCCTGCCAAATCTAAGTCAACATAGCCCTGTAAATTAGTAGTAGAGCCCCCAAAGTGTAAAAACTCATTGGATGTGCCTCTCGAATATCTGAGAATCCATTTGACTACATTCCAATGCTCAATTCCTAGATGACTCGTATACTTGCTAATGACTCCCACTGCATCTGCAATATCTGGTCTAGTGCATACCATAGCATATATCAAGCTTCCTACAGCTAAAGCATAGGGTACCATGGAAATCTTATCCTCCTCTTCCTGTGTCTTAGGACACATCTCCTTAGTCCATTTCAAATGACCAGGTAAAGGTGTGCTAATAGCGTTAGCATTCTCCATAGAGAAACATTGCAACACCTTCTCAACATAATTAGCCTGAGATAGTGTCAATATTTTGTTCTTCCTAACTCTGCAAATCTTCATACCAAGGATTTTTTTTGCTGCCCCCAAATCCTTCATAGCATATGCATGTGCTAACTAGCATTTTAGCCTCTTAATATGATCCATGTTAGACCTAGCTACATGCATATCATCAACATATAAACATAAAATAATGTAGCTATCATCATCCTACCTCTTAAAATAAACATAATAATTTGAATGAAACCTATTATAGCCATGCTCATGCTTAAACCTGTCAAATTTTAGATACCATTTCCGAGGTGCTTGCTTCAAGCCATATAAACTTTTCTTCAATTTGCACACTAAGGTCTCCTTACCTTTGACCTCAAATCCCTATGGCTGAGCTATATATATTTCTTCATCCAAATCACCATGAAGGAAGCTTCTTTTAACATCTAGCTACTCTAAAAGAAAATCTTTAGTAGCCACAAGACTTAAAATAGTATGGATATAAGTCATTTTAACAACAAGAGAAAATATCTCATCAAAATCAATTCCCTTTTTTTGTGCAAATCCGTTTACAACTAACCTAGCCTTAAATCTTTTCTTACCTCCTTCCTCTTCTTTCAACTTGTAAAACCACTTATTTTGTAAAGCCTGTTTACCTGCAGGCAACTTGCACAAATCCCATATCTTATTCTTCAGCAAAGAGTCCATTTCATCTTTCATTGCAGACTCCTACTGAATCTTAGTATCCACTTGCACAACTTCATCATAACTTTCAGGTTCACCAACATCAGTAAGTAAAATAGAATACAAAGAGGGAGAAAATCTTTGTAGAGATCTAATTTGCCTCATTGACTGTCAAACATTCATTGGTGTGTGTGGTATTTCTTGTTGCAGTTGTTGCACATCATTAGGAATGGCTAGAACATCAGCTTTTGGAGTATCATCCAACACTACATAATCATATTCTTGCTTCTCATGTTGCTGCAATAGATCTTTGTACAACACTTTCTCATTGAATATGACATCTTGGCTTCTTACAATTTTATTATTTTCAAAATCCCAAAGCCTATAACCAAATTCATTAATGCCATATCCAAAAAAGACACATTTTTTTGATTTAGCTTCTAGCTTGGTTCTATTTTTAGAGTCTATATGAGAAAAAGCTTCACAACTAAAGGTCTTGAGAAAAGAATAACTCACCTTCTTACGAGTCCATCTTTCCTCTGGAATACCATAGCCCAAAGGAGTAGAGGGATGTCTATTAATCAAATATATTTTAGTATTGATAGCCTCTACCCACATGTGTAAGGGCAACCCAGCATGCAACCTCATGCTTCTTGCACACTCCATTATAGTCATGTTCATGTGTTCAGCCACTCCATTTTCCTATGGAGTCCTTGGAATAGTTTTTTGTCTATGAATATCATTAGTGGAGAAATAATCTTCAAATTCATGACTACAATACTCACCACCATTATCAGATCTAAGACATTTTAATTTCTTACCAGTCTCATTTTCAACCAAGCATTTCCATTTCTTAAAAGTCTGAAATATATCAGATTTCTGTCTAAGAAAATAAACCCATACTTTTCTAGTTGTGTCATCAATAAATGTAACATAATAATGAGAGCCACCAAGGGAAGATATCAGAGCTGGTCCCCATAAATCTGTATGCACAAGCTCTAATTTCTCCTTCTTTTTTCCTTCCTAGTCTTTACAAAACTCACTCTCTTTTGTTTTCCATACACACAACTTTCATAGAGATCCATATTAATACATATCAAACTTGGTAAAACTTTCTTTGAATGAAGTACTTTCATACCTTTCTCACTCATGTGTCCAAGTTTGTTGTGCCATATCACTGTATCAGAATCTATAGTAGCTATTTGTTCTCCCTACTCAACTACAACAATTGTTCCTGAACATTCATTTTTCTCAGAAACAATCAAAGTTGAAGGAACAATATGACCTGTACAAAGATATAAGGTGCCTACTTTCACACATTTTGCTACTACAAGGGAACCTTTTGAAACCTTCCAACTTTTATCATTAAAAGTAACTACACAACCCTCATCACCAAGTTTCCCCACTAAAATTAAATTCCTACTTAGTCTTGGAACATGTCTTACCTCATGTAGTAGCCAATGATTCCCAATCTGCAACTTAATCTTAATTTTTCCCTTTCCAACAATCTGACAGGGTTCATTATCCCCTAAATAACCAAGCCCAAAATCTCCTTGGACATAATCAATGAAATAACCTCTATGAGGTGTAGCATGAAATGAAACACCAAAATCTAAAACCCATGAATCATCAACACTTTCTAAAGAAAAAAGCAAAGCATCCTCTTCAGATTTCTTACTCACCAGATTTGCCTCCTTGTCTCCATCTGATTTATCTCCTTCATTTTTCTTTTGATTCCAACAATCTTTCTTTTTATGACCTGGTTTCTCATAGTACCAGCAATCGTTCGATCCTCTCGATGGAGACCTCTTCCCCTTTGACTTTCCTCTTTATTTCTCACGATTTCCAAAGTTACTTCCTGTCTCAGTCATTTTGCCCCTACTTTGTGCATTCAAAGCACTTCTTGATGTAGATCCACCTAAGGATTTCCTATGAGTTTCCTCATTCAAAACAACACTGATCACATCTTCACATTTTAGGGTACTAGATCCAAGAACAGAATTACTCACAGCCATTACCAAGCCATTTCAGCTTTCAAGCAAGGAACACAAAATCAAGACAGCCCTAATTTCTTCATCAAAATTGATACCCATTGAAGATAACTGACTAGTAATTGTATTAAACTCATTTAAATGATCTGCAATAGATCCACCTTCTACCATTTTCATATTAAATAAACACTTAATGTGAAATACCTTGTTTGAAGTGGAGGGCTTTTCATATAGTGTTGCTAGGGTTTTCATCAACTCTTCTATCATATTTGCTTTTATAATATTAAAAGCCACTAATGGTTCCAAGCATAACCAAATAATTCCAAGTTCCTTTCTATCCAAAAGATCCCATTCAACATCTGACATAGATCCTTGATTCTTGGCTTTACCTTTCAACAGCTTCCATAAATCCTTCTAATAAAGATAATCTTCCATTTGCATCTTCCATAACTGGAACTTCTACCAATTAAACTTGTCAATCCTTAGCTTACCCTCATCTACCATCACTCCCACTTAACCATGAGACTTTCTTGGAGAGGATAACTAAAAGATAACCTCTCTCTAATACCACTTGTTAGGATAAAACCATGGACATAAATAAAAACTACATGCAAATATAACCAATAACAAAAAATAATAGATCACACAGAAATGAACACAAGGCACTAAGATTTAACGTGGTTCACCCAATCCCTGGGCTACGTCCACCAAACAGCGAGTCTGATCTTATTACAATCTAGTGATTACAACCTGATTACAATTCGTAATCCCTTACAGCTCAATACTGCCACAAGAAGAAATTTTGCATCACACTCTATAACAATCCCTAACCCTAAGCACTTTTATACAAGTATTAAATGGCTTTACGGTTATAACATGTCGGCCCAAATCTACGAATCCTGAGAAAATAGGACCCAAAATTATTTTTTTGGGCCAATGCCCAAACCCCACTAATTGTGGAGTATGTACAGTACTTTCTTGATTAGTCACCACAATCTAACAAGTCTAAGGCTCAAATTTCTCATGATGGTGATCTTTTTAGCATTGTTTGTCAAAACATAAAGAATGATTTGATGAGTCTTGATACTTATATCAAGGAACTCTCAAGATGTCAACAAGATGGGAAGGTATTATACATTAGATATAGTTTATCTCACATATTGACTGAAGTTTTGGACAATAAGATGGAAGTGAAGCTGAGTGAGCTAGAACCCCTAACAAGCTAGCTATAGCAAACCTCTAGAAAAGTTGATGATGTTGAAGGACAAGCTTCCATCATTCACATTGACATCAAGAAAATGTAACTTGAGAAAGAGTAAATTTTGAGAAGATTATTGTATTTCAGAGAATCTATAGCTATGAAGCTATTAGCCATTGAGAGACAATTCGAGGAATGTGTCAAAGAAAAGGACACATATTCCAATTTCATATACTTTAACCTTAATGCAGTTTAGATTGCATCATATGCCTTATGTGTAATTCTCACTATAGCTAAAGTAATCAAGGAGAGATGGGAAAAAGATATGGACAATCTAAAGGAAAATTTTGATGATCGTATAAAGATGATATAATCTTGAGGCAATGAGACAAAAAAAATTTTGATAGCTTTTGGAAATTTTGATCTTTTTCATTGATGTATAAGGGGGAGAAGTTGTATAAGGAAATTTTAAGTAAGTTCTTCATTTTGTAGTCATGTCAAAAGGGACAACATTTTTAAGATGAAGCATTTGTAATAGATAGTAAGTGTAGTAACGTTCTAAGTTGTGGTAAAGAAGATTTTGATACTTAGCCAATTTTCCTACTTTTTTTCCATCAATACCAAAGGGGGAGATTGTTGACAAATTTCTATATGTATATATGTAAACGTTGTCATTAATGGAAACACAAGATGTACATTCCTATAGCAAACTTCTAAAATTAAGATACTTAGCATTTTAGTATTGATAAAATTTTCTAAGTATGGAAATGGTTTACATCAGAGTATTTTTTTATGTATAACCTATTTATATGATGTTCTTCTTGAAAGAGAAGACATATGAGAAGTGTATAACCTTCGACATCAATATAAAAAGTAGGAAAGAACGATATTTAACATGTAGAGAACATCAAAATGAAATGTAAAAGAATTTTTTTATATAAAATAATTACTTGACCAATTAGTGGCAACATCCTAGATGCTTATTCCAAGTTGGAAAAGTTTATTTGGATGTTACTTAACCTAGAAGAAATTTGTGAAAAGGCATATTATTTATGCAGAGACATCTTGTGAGATTATTGTTAAGTAACATGTAAAATTGATGAATATGAAGTTTTGTATCATATGTAGAAGAAAATTTTGATAACCTCATTTTGTGATCTTAGATTGAGCTAAAGTTAGAGATCAGTTGAAAGAAGGTACACCATTAATACTACTATAATTAAAGTAACTTTAATTAATTGTTTTGGAAGTGAGCTCTTCTTTTAAATTAAAGTGCATGTTTGGGTAGTGAGCTCTTCTTGCACTCATTTTACCACAACTCCTAATAGTGTTGGTATTGGATACAATTGTTCAATTGTGTGTTGTCTTTGATGTCACACAAATGTCACATCAGTCATTAGACAGAGACTATCGAGCTCAGTTGGTCAGCAAGGCAAAGGACAAAGTCTATCGAGCTTAGTTGGTCAGCAAGGCAAAGGACAAAATCTACCAATATCAGTTTTTCAGCAAGGTAAACGACAGAGTAAATCGATCTTAGAAGGTTAGTAAAGAAAATTTGTAGTGTTTACCGAGTAGATAGTTGTTATAGAGCTTTCAAGAAATTTAGTTGTTATCGAGATCACTCGATCATCAAAGAGAAATATGGAAGAAATAGTTCTTATTGAGCTCTCACGAAAAATGAAGGAATTTAGTTCCTACCAAGTAAACTTAGTAGCCAAAGGATTTTGTAGATGTTGCAATGTTAATCTAGTCAAGATGGTTAACTCAAGAAATTTCTAGAAGTAATATTTACCAAGCAGGGTTAGCTAGTGAAGGATTTTGTTGATTTAAGATATAATGCTTATTTATCTAAAGTAATATTTGTAGCCAACTGATTCATGGTTTATTGGTAAATGTAAAATGTGAATGAGCCAACTTGATAATTTGAATAGTATAAATAAGAGATCAAGTTTTGAATTCTAAGTGTAGTAGTGTAATTGATGTGATATGAGGACTGATTATTGTGGATGCAAATTTGAAGGATGATCAAAGATCATTAAGGAGTAGGAAAGCCATATTTGATCAAGAAGGATCTAATGATGCAAAACAGAGACCTATAATCAACAAATCTAGTTGCATCTTATTTAGGTCAATTCATTGTTGTTTTCTAAAAATTGTAGCCATGATTTCAAATCTCTTAACAGAGTTAGTTTAATAGCCATTTTGTAAATCCTCTAACAAGGTGATAGTTCAGGTGAATTGTTCTAAAGACCTCTAGAAAGGCCACTCCTAATAGGGTAATTAAATCCTCTAATAGGGTCATGCCTAATAGTGTGTATTGTAACCTTTAATAGGGTTGGCTCCTAATAGGGCTCACTTCAGAAGAGTAAAAAATTGGTATCTAGTTACTTGGTGGTTTTAACCATATTGGGTTTCCATGTTAAATTGGGTGTCTCTTGTGTTTATTTTATTTAACCTTTGCATGCATATTAATAATTATGAATGCTAGATGATTAGTAACTAGTTAATCTACTAAGTTAAAACAATCTTATAGTCTTTACCAAGTATTAGTAGTAAATAGGTATTTAAGACATCTACAGGATCTATGGATTTATTTTTGTGGTAACTAATTCACACCCCCCCCCCCCCCCCCTATCAGTTACTCCGTCTATAATTCCAACAGTTGGTATCAAAGCTTTTGGTGCTTGCAGGAGAAGATTTCAAGAATCTAAGACAAAGGTTAGGATATCTTATAAGAGAGAAATTCCAAAACTCAACAAGCACAACTTCTCAGCATGGCAAGGGCTGATGAGACTTCATTTGGCTTCTATTGCTAATATAGAGCTAAAGTACCTTGATGAAAAATATGCAGAACCTTCTGGTACATTATCTATCAATGATATTACTGAAAAGAAGACTCACAAAAACATGATGATAGATATAGCATCTACTCTAAGTTATGAAGAATTTGATGACATCAAGGATTGCAAAACCACCTTCAAAATGTGGGACAAGTTGAAAGAAAACTATGGAGAAGATGATAGTGTGAGAAGAGCCGAAGCAGAAAGTTTGAAAGGAAAATTTGATCAAATAAGGATGAGAGATGATGAAAACATTGCAAAGTATGTTGAAAGAGTTAAAGCATGTGTTAGTGTAATCAAAGCATCTGGAGGAGATATCAATGTAGAGACAGTTATAAGTAAAGTTCTTAGAACTCTACTTCCCATTTATCCAATCAGAGTCTCTGTAATTCAAGAAAAAAGATGTGATGCAAATCATAAAATAAATTTAGAGGCCAAAGTTGGAAGCTTGATTGCATTTGAGCTAGACAACTATGATAATTATGTTCTAGCTGCCAGGAACATTGAATTAGCATTTGAAGCCAAACTTTCACTCAAAGAAAAAGGCAAAAAGTTAAAGGATCCTCAATCAAATAGTGATGAAGAATGAGAACAAAGTTTAGATAGTGATCTTGAAGTGGTTGAAGCTCTACTAGCAAAAAAATATTCAAGAGGCAAAGGAAAATACAAAGGTGACAAATGCAAAAAAAGGATGGGAAAAAGGGTCACAAATGCAATGGCAAAAAAACTTCAAATCATTCAAGGATAAAGGTAAGAAAACATGTTTCATGGAAAAAGATTCTAATGATTTAGATGATGAAGAAGAAGATGAAATTGTTTACATTGTTGTAAAGGATGAATCTAATAATGATGAAGAAATGGCACTCATTTCTCATGTGAGCAAAAGTGACACATGGATTATAGATAGTGGTTGTTCCCATCACATGACTGGTGATAAAACTAATTTTGAACACTTTGAAGATTATGATGGTGGTAGTGTAAGATTTGGTAACAATGGACCTTGTTGTATAAGAGGAAAAGGAAGAATCTCACTAACCAAGGAACTTGTATGTGATAATGCATATTGGGTAGAAGGACTAAAGCATAATCTACTGAGTGTGGAACAACTACTCAATAATGGATTCAAAGTGAAATTTATGGATGGAAAGGTAAGCTGATTGGATCAGGCACTCAAACAAAAGGTAACTTGTTTTATCTTGAACTTGGTGAATGTTCATGTTTTATTGGTCAATTTGAAGAGAGTTGGTTATGGCATAGGAGGTTATGTCATGTAAACTTTGAAAAATTGATAAAAGTAAGTAAGATGCATTCCCAACATAAATAAACATGAGGTTGGTCTATGCAAGAATTGTCAAATTGGTAAAAAAGGGAAGACTAGCTTTAAAAGCAAGAACTATCAGTCTAAAGAAATTCTAAAAATTGTGCATACTGATATGTGTGGACCTATTGGCATTGAAAGTTATACTGGTGAGAAATTTTTCATTCTTTTTTTTGATGATTATTCAAGAATAATGACTATCATGTACCTAAGAGAGAAATTAGAAGCATTTAAAAAGTTCAAATTGTATTTGGCCAGAGTAGCAAAGGAAACAAGCAAAAGACTAAAATGCTTAAGGTTTTAAAGAGGTGGTGAATTCATTTCACATGAGTTCAATAACTTTTGCATTGAAAGGGGAATCAAAAGATAAGTTTCAGTACTTGGAACTCCTAAACAAAATGGAATAGCAGAAAGAAGGAACAAATCTATCATGGATTGTACAAGAACCTTAATGATTGAGAAAAGCATTGCTATCAAATACTAGAAGGAAGCTATTAGCACTGTAGTCCATTCCTTGAACCGAGTACAACTGAAAAAGGATTCATTCAAGACTCCCTATGAGTTATGGTATGGCTACAAACCCAATGTAAGTTACCTTAAAGTATTTGGAAGCAAATGTTACATTTTGAAAGAATCTAGAAAAGGGAAATTTGATGTAAAAGGTGATGAAAGAATATTTTTGGGATACTCTTGCAAAAGAGAAGCATATAGATGTTTGAATTTATCTACTCACAAAGTTATAGAAAGTGCACATGTGAAATTTGATGAGTTTGCAGAAAGAATTGAAGAAGAAAGAAAAAGGGAACCTAAAGATTACAAAAGATTAGTTTACATTGAATCTGATACAATGCCAAATACACTTGTCAATCAAGAATCTTCAACTCCAAAGTCTTCATTAACCAAGTCACAGGAAGTTCAAATCGAGCTAACACCTACTGAGCTACAAGAACCCAAGTTGCAAATAGAAGCTACTGAGTCAGCATCTACCAAGCTTGAGCAACCAAAATCAGAACCAGAAGTTGAAGCACAAAAGGTTAACAATGCAATTCATTCAAAAGGCAAGGAGCTTGTGTTAGCCAAGTATGTTAGGAAACATCATGCACTAGATTAGATCATTGGAGATAAATCAGAAGCAACAATGACAAGAAGTAAGTTGAAAAGCACTTGATTACTTGCTAAATTTGAACCTAGAAATGTCAAAGATGCATTAGAAAATGAAAGTTGGATTGAAGCTATGAATGAGGAGATAGAAAAAATAAAGAAGAACAAAACATTGACTCTTGTACCTAGACCTAAAGAAAAAAATATACTTGGAACTAAGTGGGTATTTAGAAACAAGTTAAATGAAGATTATAAGGTGTCAAGGAACAAAGCTAGACTGGTATGCAAAGGATACTCTCAAGAAGAAGGTGTAGACTATGGAGAGACTTTTGCTCCTATTGCAAGACTAAAAAGTGTCAGAACCTTACTTGCATATGCTACATATAAAGGATTCAAAGTTTATCAGATGAATGTCAAGTCAACATTTCTCAATGGCATATGGATGAAGAGGTTTACATTGAACAGTTTGAAGGTTTTGTTGATCCAAACAGGAAGGACATGGTTTGTAAACTGTACAAAGCATTATATGGTCTGAAATATGCCCCTAGAGCATGGTATGAAAGATTGCATAACTATCTTATTCAGATTGGTTTTCAAAGAACTAATGATAATAGTGGTTTGTACATAAAGGAAGCACTAGATAATAAGATTATTTTAGCTAAGATATTTGTAGATGATACTTTGTTCATAGCAAATGATGATCTTTGCAAAGAATTTTTAGAACAAATGAACAAGGAATTTGAAATATCAATGTTTGGTGAAATCAAATTCTTTCAATCTTATTAGATTTCCACAATCCATTGGAGTATAATTTGTGCTTCTGGATTTGATTGTGTCAAATTTTTTTAGCATCAAAAATTTGACACAATCAAATCCAGAAGCACAAATTATAATCAAATTCTTTGTTGGTCTTCAAATTCAACAGAGTAAAAATGGCATCTACATCACTCAATTTAAATACATCAAGGAGATACTAAAAAATTTTGGTATGGAAGACTGCAAACCTGTTGGGACTCCTATGTGTATTGGATTGAAACTTACCAAAGATAATGAATCAAAGGAAGTGGATCAAACACTATATAGATCTATGATTGGCAAGTTGTAGTACGTAGTGCATACAAGACCTGACATTGCCCTTGCAGTAGGAATTGTAGCAAGATTCTTAGCAAAACCAAAAGAAAATCACATGATGGAAATTAAAAGGATCATGAGATACTTAAAAGGAACTGAAAATTATGGATTATGGTACAAACTTGGAGAAAATATGGATTTAAAAGTGTTTACTGATGCATATTGGGCAGGGAATGTTGATGACAGAAAGAGCACAAGTGGAGGATCTTTCTTTCCATTAAAGAGGTTGGTTTCATGGACAAGTAAAAGGTAGAACTATACATCCCAGTCCACAACAAAGGCTAAATATGTTGTAGTAGTAGTAAACTGCTCAAACATTGTGTGGTTCAAATAATTATTGGAAGGTATGAAGAAAGAAATCAAATAACTTGTTGTTATGTTTTGTGACAACACAAGTGCAATAAACATATCCAAGAATCCAATGATGCATTCAGAGAAAAATCATATTGCTATAAAGTATCACTTTGTTAGAGAGTTGGTACAAGAAAAGGAAATCAAATTGGAATATGTCCATACAAAGGAACAAATTGCTAACATATTCACAAAGCCTTTACCTAAGGATGCATTCTTGTATCTAAGAGGTAAAATAGGGGTCATTCCCCTATCTAAAGCTCACTAAACTATAGTTTTAGTGATGCATCAACAAAAACATAATTGAAGATCTATCAGTTGATGCAGCAAAGTAATGAAGACATTGCATATGAATCAGTATATTAGGTACAACGCTATTTAGTTGATTTATGTTTTCTCTGACATGTGTTGTCAAAGAGGGAGAGTATACTATCATATCTTTCTAAAATTTGTAAAATAATAAGAGTTTGTGAAAGAGGAGAGATTATTATGAAAGAGGGATTTTTTTGTGTTTGAAGAAGAAAGTGAAGTATTTTTTCAGTAAAGACTTGTTTTCAAATTTCATTCTGCTATGACATGTTGTGTTGCCATCAATGCCAAAGAGGGAGATTGTTGGATACATTTTTTCAATTGTCTGTTGTCTTTGATGTCACACAAATGTCATATCAGTCATCATATAGAGTCTACCAAGCTGAGTTGGTTAGCAAGGAAAAGGACAAAGTCTACTGAGCTTAGTTGGTTAGCAACGCAAAGGATAGAGTCTATAGAGCTTAGTTGGTCAGCAAGGTAAAGGATAGAGACGACCGAGCTTAGAAGGTTAGTAAAGAAAATTTGCAATGTCTACTGAGTAGATAGTTGTTACTAAGCTTTCAATAAATTTAGTTGTTCCTGAGCTCACTCCATCATCAAAGGGAAATATGGAAGAAATAGTACTTACCAAGCTCTCATAGATAGTGAAGGAATTTAGTTCTTACTGAGTAAACTTGGTAGCCAAATGATTTTGTAGATGTTGCAATGTTAACTGAGTCAAGACGGTTAACTTAGGAAATTTCTAGAAGTAATATTTACCAAGAAGGGTCGACCAGTGAAGGATTTCATTGATTTAAGAAATAACATTTATTTGTCTAAAGTAATATTTGTAGCTGACTGATGTATGGTTTATTGGTAAATGTAACATGTGAATGAGCTGAATTGATAATTTGAATGGTATAAATAAGAGGTCAAGTTGCGATTCTAAGTGTGGTAGTGTAATTGATGTGATATGAGGACTGATTATTGTGGATGTGAATTTAAAGGATGATCAGAAATCATTAAGGAGAAGTAAAGCCACATTTGATCAAGAAGGATCTAATGATATAGAACAAAGACCCGTAATCAACAAATCTAGTTGCATCTTGTTCAGGTCAATTCATTATTTCTTTCTAACAATTGTAGCAGTGATTTCAAATCTCTTAACAGAGTTGGTTTAACAACCATTTTGTAAATCCTGTAACAAGGTGGCAGTTCAGTTGAATTGTTCTAAAGACCTCTAGCAAGGCCACTCCTAATAGGGTGATTAAATCCTCTAACAAGGTCACACCTAATAGTGTGTATTGTAACCTTTAACAGGGTTGGCTCCTAACAGGGCTGACTTCAGAAAAGTGAAAAACTGGTAGCTAGTTAGTTGTTTATCCCATATTAGGTTTCCACATTAAATCAGGTGTCTCTTATGTTTATTTTATTTAACCTTTGCATGCATATTAATAATTATGAATGCTAGATGATTAGTAACTAGTTAATCTAATGAGTTATAGCAATCTTATACTACTTATTGAGTATCAGTAGTAAATAGCTATTTAAGACATCTAAGGGATTTGCAAATTTTCTTTTGTGTTAGCCGATTCACACCCCCCCTCTCAGTTACTCCATCTATAATTCCAATAATTGGAATCTCCTAAAAGGAATTCAAAGTGTCATAATATGGACTCATATGTACTGAATGATTTTATAGACTCCTAATAAGTTCCATCCTTTAATAAGGAACATTTATATTAGTACATCATCTTGTGGGTATCATCCGCACCGGGGTTTTCCCTTGGCTAGGGTTTTCCTAGTTAACAAAATATAATGTTAAGAGTTATCTTTATGCATGGTTACTTGTATTTTTTAGCATTACTTGTTTACTTTCTTATGCATGGTTCACAGTAATTAATAATATCTTATTAGTGACAAAACCTTTTAGAATATTGATTCACCCCCGACCTCGCCCCCACCCCTCCCCCCCCCGGCACCTTCTTAGTATTCCCTATTTCTAACAAATATTTGGTAGATAACTTGTTACTCGTTATCATAGGTGTGGCAACAAGTTTAAAAATTTCCAAACCAAACCTTTTCAACAAATAGTTTAGTTACTTATGTTATGAATTGAATATACCATCATTGTTCTGCACAATCAACAAACCTAAGAAAAACTTCATTTCTCCTATCATGGTCATTTTAAATTCATTCTTCATCTCCTTAGAAAATTTATCATTAGCTTCATCATTGCATCCAAAAATGATGTCATCAACAAATATTACAATGATCAACAAACCATCTTCAATTTATTTTCTGTCATACATTTAGCAAATCCAAGATTTTACAAGTAATTGTGCAACCTTCCATACTAGGTTCTTGGTGCTTGCTTTAGACCATAAAGATATTTCTTCAATCTAAATACCATGTCTTTTTCTTCTCATAAAGTAAAACCTTCAAGTTGGTTAATATCAACCTCTTATTCTAATTCTCCATTCAAAAAGGAAGATTTAACATCCATCTGATAAACTTTGAATTTCTTGTTTGCTGCATAGGCTGAGAATATCCTTACTATTTTCATTCTTTCTACAAGTGTATATTCTTCCTCATAATCAATGCTTTTTTATTGTGAACAACCTTTATAAACAAGTCTAGCCTTGTTTCTCACAACTTCTCCTTTCTCATTCATCTTATTCCTAAAAACCCATTTTGTTCCTATTACATTCTTGTCTATTGGCCTAGGAACTAACTCCCATGTATCATTATGTACTATCTGATCCAATGATTATCTTTGACTTCTTCATCTACACACTTGGGTTAAACTTGAGATATTAGGCATATCTCCTCCTTTACTCTATTTCTTGTCATAACACCTTTTTCTTTACTTCCAATTATTTGCTTAGGAGGGTGATTCTTTTTCATATTTCTATTAGTAGTAGGAGTTGACATCTCAACTCTTATCTCTTCTCTAGGTTCATAACTTAGTTCTCCTCTATGCTCAAAAGTTAGCACATTATTTTCTAAGTCATTGTTAGTCTTAAACAAAACTTTAGCATTATGTCTAAAAATTCTAGGTTTACTCTCTTCACTGTCTAAATTATAATGTATCATATTTTCTTTAGTTCCAAGCTTATCATCAATCCCTATATTTGTACATTCAACTATTGTCTTACTTCTATAGTTGAAATATTTATAAGCGTCACTTTTCAATAACTAACCAAGAAACATATCTTCATCACTTCTTGGATCAAACTTACCAATGTCATCATCTCTCTTAATATAACATTTTCTCCCAAATATCTTAAAATATTTGACTAATGGTGAATGCCCAAACCATAGATCATAAGGAGTCTTGCCCATCCCTTTTCTATTTTATACTCTATTCAGAGTATATATTGCTACATTAACTACTTCTCTCTACAATGTCTTAGAAATATCATTCTCAAATAACATTTCTCTAGGTTCTTCTATTATAGGCTTATATCTTCTCTCAACAATCCCATTTTTCTTAGGTGTTGTAGGTGCAAATAGCTATCTTTTGATTCCATTTTCTTCACAAGATATGTTAAATTCTCTAGAGGTGAATTCTCCTCCTCTATCAGATCTCAAACACTTAACACTAGATTCATTCTCAACTCTATTCTTAAATATCTTAAACTTCTCAAAAGCTTTAGATTTCTCTTTAAGAAATGCTACCTACATCATTCTAGTTAAATCATAAAAAAAAAATCATAAAATACCTCTCACCATAAAATCCTATTGTTTTAGAAGGATCACTTAGATCTATATAAGTGATCTATAGCGTGTCTATGGTAGTGAATTTATTGCTAGGGAATCATAATCCCTTTTTCTTAGCCAAAATATATTGCTTACATGCAACATTAGTAGGCTTGAAAATCTAAGGCAAGTCTCTAACTGTCACAATGTTATAAAATTTCATGTAACAAAATTTTCTATACAAAAACCAACTATTATCCTAGCTACCAAACATGTCATCACAGTAGGATTCAACTAAAATACATTGCCCCTAGATCTAGTGCCAATTCCAATCATCTTAACATCTATGCCTTTGATAGTGTAGGTCTTCTTAGTGAACTGGGATAGATAACCCTTGTCCACCAATTGTCCAACATCAACAACAAGTTGTGCGTCGATCCATCAACAAAAAAAACATCATAGTGTTAGTTTAACCATCAAGAGTAATAGATCTTATTCATGTTATATGACAATTTGTATCATTATTAACTCTAACAATACCTCCATCATGATTCTTGAATTTACAAACTTATCTGTATCACCCGTCGTGTGATGTGAACATCCATTGTCAATTATTTAATTAGACTTCTTTTCCATTTGGGTAACCAGAGCTCTTTCTTCTCTAATTTCTCTATCATATTATCTTCGTTGATAGCTACAAATCCTAATTCATCATCACTTTCACTTTGACCTTTTTCATCAAATTCTTAATCTTCATCTGCATACAAAAATTTTCTATATCTATCTCTTCTAGGGTTAAACTTGTTTTTATACTTTTTCTCTCTTTTAGGACATTTAGATGCATAATGATTAAATTCATTACAAGTCTAAAATTTAAAGATTTTCTTACCATTTTTTTTACTAGAAGGGCTACTCCTTCCCCAATCTTCTTGTCTTTATCATCTCTAGTGCTTCTAGAAAAATCTCCATGAAAGACTAGTTTGACTGTTACAAGTGCAAGGCATCACTTACTGAATCATCTATGCTATTGGCTTGAATGATGGTGTCAAACTTTGTAAAATATTCTATATGAACTCATCATCTTCTTTGGTTCCATCATGAGACCAAATACTAGCAACCATCTCTAATATTTAGCCAATATAACTTATTACATATTCATCTTCCATAATTCTAGGATCTTGAAATATACATACCCAATTCTATAATCTCATTCTTTTGGCATGGTCACCACCTTCAAAAGTAGATTATAAAGCTTTCCAAATTTCATGAGATTTTACAGGTGATTTTACCTAACTATACTCATTCTTTGGAAGTGTTGTCAATATGGCTTCTCTTGTTCTCATATTGCAAATGAATAGATCTCTTTCTTCTTCACTATATCCTTCAAGATTTTCTTCATCAACAATTATCTTCTAAATTTTTGTCAAGATCCAATTTCTTGGACCCATGCACAATAGATAAGTCTTCATCTTCTTCTTCCAACTATCATAGTTTGCCCCATAAAATCTTGGACTATCCTTCCTGAACATATTTGCATTTGATCTCTCAAAGTTTTTTTAAATCTTTTTTTCTTAAAGGACATGAAGCTCTAATACTGATTGTTAGAATATATGGTCCACTAATATAGCTCGGGGGGAGGGGTGTGTAGGGGAGGGCAAGGGGTGAATCAATTATCCAACTAATATAATAATTAAATAATCTTAAACAACCTTAACCATATACATAATGTAAATTGAAACCACAAGAAGATACTCATACACAATAACACTAGATATGTTAAATAGGAAAACCCTAGTGAGGATGGTACCCACAAGATTGTGTACAAATATAAATATTCATTGTTAGAGGATAGACCCTATTAGGAATATTTTACAACATTTAGTACATATGAGTCCTTTTTAGGAGTTATGCCAACCTAGTTATCAGTTGTAGAAGACATCTGGACCCACTACCCAAATAGCTTCAAGGACAAGACCAGTGAACCCACTATCCATGTGATATTTGCATCATTCAGTGTAGAATAATACTACTAAAATGTACTTCTTTTCTCTATCTCTATCCTATCAACTAGACTTTTTCTTCTTCAAATCTTGTAACTAGATCTTGAATCTCGCATTCAATAAGTACTGTATTCCTTTTTGTACTTTGTACTTAAACAACAATCACAATATATGAAAATTTTTTACAGTCAAAGAAAGCATCTTTCCTTGATACCATATCTTCATAATAATTCCTTGAGTCAGCCTTCAGGCTTACCCAATTAATTTTAAAAAGATAATTAATTAAAATATAATTATAGTAGCATTATCAGCTCATAGTCTATACAAACCTTTATATGTGTGATACTAAAGCATGGCCACATGCTGACATCATCAATTGAGTGTCCTCTATCACTTCATTACATCTGGGATGTAATATACACAACAATCACTAGGAACTACTTTTCCTAAACTCTGCCTCTAAACCACTCTTTGTAAATCAAGTACGACTTCTATATACCATCCACCTTGACTCTACACACTTAACCACGTCATCAAAATACTGTGATGTACATGTCTATAATTGTGCATGACTAGACAATCAAACCATTATCTGTACCATCAAAATCTATGTCTGATACTCTCCTAATCTTTACAAAAATCATGTTATATTGACATGAATGACAAACACAGTCATGAATGCAACATATCAATACTTTCTAATGCTTAGGATAGTCCTCCAATTTAGTATCATCATCATTCATGCTAACAAGATATTTTAATTAGAGATTGTGAATAATAGATAAAAGAACTAGTCTAAATGTTGATGAGAAATTTAGAATATAGGAAAGGATGCTTGATTACAATTTAGATGATGTAAAAATACTAGTCAAATTTCTAATAATTAAAATATGGAATAGGATCTATTATATAAAATAGATCATAAGTATTAGTCTTACATTGTTTTTGACAACTGAGTGTCAACATAGATAACCAAAAATCTCAAAATGATGCTGAGTATAATATGGAAACCAAACTACAATGTATGTTGAGCCAAAGAATTCAATAGCTGTTGAGTGAACTTCAAGTGTCAAGTGAAGTTCAAAGTGTCGAGTCACTATAGATGTCGAGTCACTTTAGGTTCTGAGTAGAGTATAGATGCCAAGTGAAATAGAAATGCTATAGGAGCTGAGAGATAAAATTTCTATATTTTTTGAGCATCAACAACTAGTAAGTTCCGAGTAACATATAATCAACATATGAGTTTTTATCTTCACAAACTTAGATGTAAACCATTTTTGAAGTTAATATAGGATGAATCTCGAAGGATCTTGAAGAAAAGATCAAATCTTTTACATTACCTATGTGATCAACATGTAGCAAATAAGAAAATTGGAGAAGGCATCAACCAATAAGAAAAGTGCAAGAATTGAGCAGGAAATGAAGAGTAAATATTGATCATAGATTCATACCTAACCCCAAGTCTTTGAAATATTTGAAAGGAGTATGAAATCCATTATGCATACACATGAGAGAAGTGTATGGGTGAATTACAGTGAAATTCAAAAGGGTGAAAAGACTTAGTGAAGAGTAGAGAAGAATTGTAGAATCTAATTGATCAAGAATAGAGTGTCAGAACTTTGAAGAGTGACATATCAGATCAAGCAAGGATCAAAGCAGTTAGAGAAAAACAAGGATCTGAAATTAGCAATTAAGGATTGCAAGTCATCAAGTCAATACTTTCTAATACTCTCTAGAAATTATATTAGGTATGAAAATTCTATGGACTTAGGTTAGCTTAGTAACCATTTGTACATCATTTAACAAGGTGGCATTCCAAGTGAATGTACTAAAGTCCTTTAATCAGGCATACTTTTAGCAAGGTAGTTAAATCCTTTAACTAGGTGACTTTTAATAGGGTGTAAAGTCTTTAACAGGATAGGCCTTTTATAGGGTATACAATTGGAAGTAGTCAAACTTTGTAACCTTGAATAGTTACATATTTCCATAGTGATACTTTGTGGGTGTCATCCCCACCCCAATTTTACCTTCTCATTTTGGAGGGTTTCTGCGTTACCAAATTTGTGTGTTATCTATTTTCATGCATGTCTTTACTTTCATGTTTATTAGATGAACTAGATGCATGTGAATGATTTCACTTAAAAGGTTTTGAAAAGGCTAAAGTTAGTTACTTTTGATTCACCCCCCCCCCCCCCCCCCCTACCCCCCTCAGAAGTAAGTCTTTCCACTTGTAAATTCAAACAATTGGTATCAGAGCCGAGTTCTCACAAGAAGGAGCCTTATAGCTTGGAGAAAGGATCTAGAAATGAAAGTCTACAAACCTGGGAAGATCATAGAGAATTAGGGAATTGATATACAACTTTCTTTACATGCTTTGGAAGAAGCTAGAATAAAATTGAGAAAATACTTAAAGAGAAGAAGAGAGATTGTCATAGCTGAGAATGATACACAATACAAGAAGATTGACACCTAAAATCTATTTTCAAATGGAGTTTCCAAAGGGTTTGATGCAAAAATAGAAAACCTAATGGAGAAGAATAGAGCTCAAGTAGAAGAAACCCGAACACTCAAGCTTAAAAAAGAATCAGAAGCCATGATGCTTTGTGAAGTAATTGAATAGAAAAAAAGAGCCATTGAAGATAAGGCTATGCTAGAAGAAGACAAGAAAAACCTTGTGAACAAATAGGAAGAAAAGTCAATTGAGCTTGCAAGAATTTCAAACATATAGCTAGACACCCTAAGTCAAATGATGAATGCACGTCATGAACTAAATATCAAGGATATTTAGATCTCTACATTGAAGATGCAAAATGGAATACTATAAAATGACATGAAAAGAGAAAAGGAGATTGTAGATAGCTACAACAAACCTAATAAGTCCATCAAGTACTTTGAGCAACTACTAAAATCACCACAGGCTAGGAATGATACTTCAAGACTTGGCTACATCAGCACTGAGCAAGGAAAGTCATCCAAGGCTATAGAAGAAAGGAGTAACAAAGGTAAAAACACTTAACCTACTTGTCATTTTTGTGGTAAAAAAGGACATACCTCTAATGTATGCAGGAGAAAGAATGCCCATCAACATGACAAACCTAAGAATGTGAGTCACTATCATAAATGCAAAAAGTAAGGACATCAAGCACACAACTATAGGACTAGGACCATCAAGATACTGAAATTTTAAGGTCACTACTATAATTGCAATAAGTATGGGCATAGAGCTTTTGAGTGTAGATCAAAACCTATGTGGACACCTAATCAACCAACAAGGGGAAATAACCATGGTCATCACTACAATTGAGACTATAACACTAGGTATAGCTGTCATTACTATCAGGAATATGGACACATTCCTAAGAATTGTATAAAGACAAATTTTAGAGGAAACTACAATATATGGTTGAGCCAAACCACATGTTTCAATTGCTTGAAGATTGGTCATATTAGCAAGAATTGTCCAACAAAGTCAAAGGTACTGAACTCAAAGAATGACAAAGGTAAAGAGAAGGTGGATATTGAACACATCAAAGGAGAAATGAATAAGACATGGAAGAAGAAAGATGAGTGTAGCACATCAAATGAAGGGATCACTTCACCTAATAGGTCAAGTGGTCACACTGCATCAAACTAAGTAAAAAGGAGGCATAAGAGACTAATTTACAAAGCTTTATCGTACATTAATTCCTTAACATGCAAGTACTAAAAAGAAGAAATCAACATGATTAGAGATGCAAAGTTAAAATTTCAAGAATTTGCAAGTGTTTCTGAGTTGCCCACCGACACTAAGTAAAATACCAGTACATGCCAAGTTTATCATCAAAACTAGTAGAAGCTAAATGATTAGTTAGAGCTGAGTTGGTAGAGGAAGCCGAGTGAAAAAAGAAATCTTAGTTGAAGCTGAGTAAGGAATACTTCTATAGAAGTCAAGTGGTGAAAAAGTAGTGGAAGCCAAGTAATGTAGAATCCTTTAGAGGCGAATTGGACAGTTATAAATGCATTAAGCATTAAATACAAGGAATATAGGGTATATTATCATGTTTTCAATAATTTTTTCTTCATCATGAACAAAGAGAAAAGACAAGAAAGAGTGTAGAGTGAGCTCAAGGTAGAGAATCTAGTGATTAAAAAAATTTCAACAGCATTTCAGCATAATTTCATCAATCTTGAGCTATGTACATTTGTGTTGAGCTATGCAATTTCATATTTTCTTCATGTTAAAACCCTAGAATTGCAAAAATGGCTTCTAGCTCTAGGAAAACTTAGGAGAAGGAACCTTTTGAAGTTTATCTTATGTCCAGTGAAATCAAACAACCTGATATCTATCCAATCCTAGAGGTAGCATATAAAAATGACCGAGCTAGAGCCCTATCTATTATACCCCCTAAGGTAGTTATGGTTCAAGATGTTAGAAGATGCTATAATTGCAAGATTGGAGCCATAGGTGATATGGAAATGAGGGAAGCCTATGAGAAATTGTGTGATAATGGAGTGTTGAAGGAAGAATACTAGATTATGGAGAAGAAGGGTTTAATTCATGCCCTAGAATTCCAAACAATATTCAAGACTAAATGGATTAGACTAGTGATTAGGTGAATATATGATCAAAGCTTATGGTTGGAGAATGGACCTATGAAGATCTCAAAGAGGATTGTACATAGAGTGACAAGGTACCCAACCCTAGATTGGTCAAAGGCTCTTAGGAGTGATTCTAAGGAGGTAATTAAGAAGAATACTAGTGCTAAGTGGAACAAGAGAGGGATGACAATTCATACAATTAAAGACCCTCTTATTGATTTTTCTATTAAAGCCATTATACATAAATTCTACCAATCTAGTAGACTCAATAGTGTACCTTGCATTGCAGTGGATGTTGGTTATAAATTGGTAAAGAAAGATCATACCTATGATCTTGTAGAACTACAATTGCAAAAATTAATGAGAATCTAGCAGTTATCAGAAGAACCAAGGGAGCCCAATGCAAATTTGGTGCTATTTTGATTTGTATATTCTTTTATGTTCAGAATAATTTCCTTCTTTTGGGAAAGTTGCAAGGAAAAAAACTAGGTCTATAATAGCTCAAGTAAATAAGTATATTGAGTAGAAGGGAGCTAATTTTGAGACCTTAATGACTAGCTATTTTGAACACTTCAAGAAATCAATGAAGAAAAGGCTAAGAATTCTAGTTTCCTTAGTAGAGAAACATGTAAATGATGTATGTTTTCTTGTAGATATTGACTGTACATACATTCAAGCTACCATACTAAGAGTGAGATGGTTAAGACCTCTTGGTTATAAAATAAATATAGATGAAGCATCAACAACAATAACTACATTACTAGTAGAGGAAATAGACAAGGATGCACCAAATTTTGGAACCTATGACATGGTAAGATCAAAAGTAGATATGGAGTTAAAGACTACCTCCACACTAAAAAACAAGGATAAACTTGTTAAGAAGCTAAAGAAAAAATTTAGTGAAGGCACGGCAAAAGGAAAAAGAGGAAGAAGCTGAAGAAGCTGAGGATGATAAAAAGGAGCAAGGTCAAGGATCACTTCCCTTAACCCAAGTATGGGGGAGGATATTGATGAGGAGGAAGGTGCCAAGAAAAAAGCACTCAAGGTTGAGCCAAAGAAAAGAAAAGCTCAAAAATAGCCAGTTGCACATCCCAAGGGAAAGAAAGCAACAAAGCCAAGCCCAGCCAAGCCAACTACAAGGGTTGATACTAGGGAAACAACTTGGGTAGCAAAGGAACAAGTGAAGTAGAAGGCTATACAACAAGAAGGGCCTGCAAAGTAGAAGAAAAGAAGAAAGTATGTTGCACCTCCTGATTTAGAAAAAGAAATGACAAATTCTAATGAAGATCAATTCAGATTTGTAAGACGTTCTACCTAATGAAAATTGGAAAATATTTGTAATAACATTAGAGACAATGTTAATTTAAGTGTCTTGAAAACCATTTATTTTAATAATTTTTCAAAGGAACAACAAAACATAGTGGAAGAATCCATCTACACTATGGTGGCTAAGTTCAAGATGACCCCACTTGAACTAGGCAATTCAATGCCTAAGGAGCTAAGCTCATTAGTCAAAAATAAATGGTATTACTATCTCAAAATGGAGAAAGAAATAAGAGAGTTTTCATTGGCTCATGTAATTCTAGACCTAACTAAAGGTCAAATAATAAAGGCTATTAAGAAACATGGGAGAAAATTTGCACCCAAATATAGAGTCCTTAGAATTTTGTAGAAGTAAATAGAAGATGTTGTACAAAAGTCCACACAAATGTAGAAACTAATTTATGTATTGACAATTGTGAAGGAAGGGCATGAAGACCCATTTGAGGGGAGAAGTTATGAAGAAGAAGAAGAAAATGGGAAAGATGAGGAAGGAGAGAAAGGAAAAGAAGAAGAAACAATTGAGAAGACATAGGGTGAAGAGGGAACAGCTGAAGAGTAGCAACCAAAATAGAGTGTCCAAGACACCCAAGTACCACCACCAAGTCCTTGACATACAGTACCTAAAAAAAAGGATTTTCTTGACACATCAGGTTAGAACATCAATCTACTCACTGCAGAGGATCTCAAAAAGATCCTTCACCAAACTACAATGCAATCACAATTATGCACAAATCCAATTTTGGTGAGTGTAGATGAATTAAAAAGATTTTAGTACAGATAATAAGGGAGAAGGAAAATATTCAAGAATCACCTACACAACCTCGCATAGCTATAGCAGATTAACCTAAAGCGCAAGAAGTAGAAGATCAAACTGCTATGGTTGATAATATAGTCACAACAACAATAGTTGTAGAGGAGCCAACAAAGGAATAAATAGGGCATGATGTTCCTACAACACAAATCCAAGGTACACCTCCTCAAATTATCATTATTGATCAAGGTAGCAAAGAAGAGGAGAAAGAAGAGGAGAGAACCCCTAAAGAAAAGGAGCAAGAGGCAATACAAACATTGGTAAACTTGAATACCTTGGGGACTCCTACTAAGAAGCTGAGTGCTGATGTAGTACCTGTCATGCCCAAACTACAAGGGCAAAAACACACAATTTTTTTTTTTAAATTAATAATTAAAAAGCTCTAAGTTTTAAACTGATCTCTTGCAAGGGAAGTGAACGTTCACTATGATTCATCTTAAGTTGGATGAATAAATCATTTTGAAGCTCTTGTTATTAGATTGATATCGACGTCTATATTGATTCATATTAATCTTAAAATAATAGATTTAAATTTCCTCTATAACAATATATGAAAAATTATTTTAGAAAAAATTTTAAATGAGTTCATTTTAAATCAATTTGAGTATATCAAATCAAGAACTAATAAAAGAATTTAAACATCTATCCAAGCATAAATATAGATACTTATTTAGTTTTACTCAAATTCCAATTTTAAACTTAATCCATAATGCTCTTTAGAATGACATGTTTATGAAGATATTAACAATGGAAATTACACTTAGATCTGACTAGTTGATAAAGAAATCAGTTTTAACAATTTTCCATTAATCTATCATATACTTACATAATCAAATAGGATAATAGCCCACAAACATTTTACAAAAACTTTTAAATGAATAAAAAAAATTCGCTACTAAATATATAATAAAATTAAATTTAAAAAAATTACTTAAAACAATGGACAATATTTCAAACCTCTTTAACAATTAACTAAAAATTATTAATAATTAACAATTAACAAAACATTATCTAACTTTAAACTTTAATAAATTAAACTAACTTAAATACTAACTTGCTAAATCTAAAACAATTTACAATTTAAATTAAATAAAACTAACTACTTAAACAACTTTTAAAACATACTAATTTAATTTTAAAAAAACTAAACTAAACACTATAACTAACAACCTAAACTTAATCTAACTTTCAAAGAAAATAACTAACCCAAACCCTATACCCTAAGCTACCCTACACCCCACCCTACATCTCCCTCCTACCCCTACTCCATGGGCAGTGCTTCCCAAGGAGCGCTTCCCAAGCATTGTCCTTGGGACAGCGCTCTGCCTAACCACAAAGAGCGCAGACCAAGACTTAAAGATGCGTAGGAAGGTGGCCAATATGCCAAAGTTTTCAAACAAACATTAACCCTTTTTCATGGTCAACATCCATAAATAGAGGGGACAGAGGGTGATGTCATCCTAGGTGATGACTGAGGACTTTGCAAGCATAAATTTTTTTTAAATTGATAGCTTCAACTGATGCCCAAGGAGAGAGAGTAAGGCATTTAACATAAAAAGTTTTATAGGTAGCACAAAAGATATTTTAGGATATTTTTAAAATGTTAAAGTCTATTTTGGAGTTTTACTCCTATTTATAAATTTATTAAATTATATTTATATTCCTCAAAAAGAATATAAAAGGAATCTTTAAAAGATTCTCTATTGCCCAAACTAATTAATTTGCTCCTCTCATACAAAAGACAGAGAGTTTTACTCTCTTGCAACACTTTTTTTTTTTGATGAAAATTTTCTAAGTATAGAAATTACAAGTCAAGAATATGTATACATATATATATATATATTCAAGGTGTATTTTTTTGAATAGATTTAAAGCATTGATACCATAATCATTTGATCTCCTATATGACTTAAATTGGAATAACTCGACCTTCTTCATTGTTTCTTTTTAAGGAAAATCTATAAGGACTTGATACAGCCATAACATACCAAGAATTTGAATTATTCGTTTTGTTCAATAATGCAATAATTGTTTGATTCTATTAATCATGAAAACTAAATCTACGTACATGATCATAATTTTTGTTTTCAACATATAAGAAAACTTGAAATTTTGCCAAATTAAATCAACATCAATTCCATCCTATTTTTGATATGCATCCATCTAAATTTAAATCACGATTAAATCACATGATAACCAAATATACTCAAACACCAATTTTATTAGCAAACCTGATTCAAAGGCTCAGACAAGAAAGAACCAGGAAGAAAACTCGGCTTTGTTTCCATTACAACAAAGTTTGGAATAAAAATTACATAGGATATCAATCCCAAACTACAACAATTTAATTGAATTTTCTTCATGACCCTCATCAAGGGAATTCATAACACTTTCTGCAACAAATTTCAAGAACCATGGAGCAAACATAATCTGATCAGGTGACCAAAAGCATGACCAAGAACAATTTAAACATGCATATTCATACAAGGTTCTCACAATATGACTCACAATGAATCAACACTAGGGAAAGGTGGATTTTTCCAATAGGAGAAGTCAAGCACAACACAAAATCAGGTGCCCAATCAGGGCTATTAACAAAGAACTTCAGTTCTTCCATTTTAAAATGCCATACTCATACGAGGTTTGTGCAGACTGATAGGGGCCCATAATATCGTACCCTCTCTCCCTCTTCTCATCTTGAGAAGAGACTCTACACTGGTTGGAGTCCAACTAAATAGACCTTTCCCAAAATTGGTCACTTCTGCCCTATCCAAGGGTGAGTAATACCAAAACTCCCATGCAATAAAAATCTCAAAATTGTAAACATAAACATGGAAGGAAATCATCCAAAATAACATGGTTTTCAAATCTTTCCAACATACCCACAATCATACAAACATTCACATAACAACAAGGTAGCATAAGCATGAAACAAATATAAAAATCTGCACAAAAGAGATGAGAAATTCCTACCTTCACAAAGAGGTAATGGCAATGAAAAATTTTGAGTAGAGTTTCCCCTTCCTTTCTTCAATCTTCAAAAACTCCTCTCTAAATGTAGAGATTGGGTAGCAACCTCCATTATTCCAAGAAGGGCCTCTAAATAAGCCTCAAACTCAACCACCAAAGGGATCAATAACTTCACCCACCCATCTACAAATCTAGAAGCTCCTAACTCTACCCACACTATGGTTAGAAACTAAAAGGAGGTGCGGTGAGGCAACTCATGGTGGCCATGGTCAATTTTCGCACAAAGGCAAAAAGAGACTTTTTGAGTGACCTCAAAAGTCAATAAAAGGGGCTTTGGGGTTGGAGAGACCCCTAACCCATACCCATGCCCTTTGGGTATAAATATTTCATGTTTTAAAGCCTTAAGAATAGGTTTAGAGCCAAACAAAAGCTACGAATAATTAGGACCAACTATCAACTCTAACAATGTAGATTAAGCACTAATCCTGATTAAGGGTGACTAAACTTGATTAAGAACCCAAGTAGCAAACTGACACTAACTTAAGCCCACTTAGGTCCATGAGTTACACAGCTAACCCTAAATAGCACGCTAAAGAGCAGAAACAATTTATGAGTGTCAAGTGACACTAAAAGAACATAGTTACAAACATTAACATTCACTGAACACAGAACGAAAATACATACATCTCACAATTAAAATACTTGAATTACGAACAACAAGGTTTTCAAAATTAACACATAGGGATCAGTTTTGTTCCTTTGTTGGTTTCCTCAGCTAAAATATCTGTACACCCATTGCACACATTAGTAGTCCCAAAGATCACATGTACATATGTATATATACGTATCAGAAATTCACATAAATTAAAACATACATCGATCAGGGTTTCTTTCATCCTACTTATATCCTTAATCATAAAGATTCCAAAATCAATGTGTTAATCCTACATTTTAATTAATTCATCAACATACCTATACCTAAAACTTTAAATAACGAACATCAAATATCTAGAAGTAACATCACATAGCATGAAATAATATAATATGTTCAAGTATCTGATAATGTCTCGACATCTTGAGTTGTGAGTATCAAAATGATAAAGTAACAACTAATTCTATGAAGGGTCAAGGTGAGGCCTCACATCCTGCCCCACTAGGCATGAACTTCCTCCTAGATTTCATCAAAAGATAGGGTATTGATATTGCATCCGTAGCACATCATTCCATGAAGTCATGACCTCATCGTACCATTCCTACTAGACCCTAACTTGGTCTAGCTCTCAACCTCGAGTAGCTAGGGTCTGTGGGGCAATAATATGGATAGGCTCTCGTGCTAACTGGCCAACCAACTCCACCTTTAGCCTCAATATCTATAGCCTGATGCTTAGTCTAGCGGTTATCAACCATTGCAAAAACTCTGTGGGACTTGCCCATGTCTCCAACTGTCAGCTCTGAATAATCCCCTCTCTGACCACTGGATGACTATCCCTGCGGACACTCTCTAGCTATATGACCCATGCCACCACAAGCATAGCATGGCCCTTAGGTATAAGATCATGTATCCTATGATCCTGACTGTTGTGGGCCTCCTAACCTGCTAGACCCACTATATCCACCCCTAGAAGACTGCTGAGTTTGCACTGACTATGACTATGGGGTATGTACTTTCTGATCCTACTGTAACTGCCACTACTTGGGCTCGGAGCCCTGGTAACCCTATGAGAGTTCTTACTACTGCTACTGAGACTATTGTCCCTTAGAGGACCCTTGTATATAGTTTTGATTCCCTATCCAAGCGAGTTTCTGCCGGGTAGAGTTTTGATTCTGAGATAGATCCTGTGATTCCTGTCTACCTCGAGTATCCTCTGCCACTAGTGCTATCTCAACTACTTTTTTGAAGGTGGTAGGGAAGGCCATCTGAACTAGACCCTAAAGTGAGAAATTCAAACCCATGATAAAATGATGTACCGTAGTTTCTCGTCCTTCATGTATTCCACATAAAGAAGGAGCTCGAGAAACCTACTCTCATACTAAGCCACTGTAAGGCCTCTCTGATAAAGAGAATGGAACTCCTCTATCTATTTTTGTCAAAAATGCTCTGACAAGTATCTCTCTCAAAATCTTTCTATGAAAGATTCCCATGTGAGGGTGTCCATCCTCACTCCACCTATGATCTCCTCTTGATGCCACTAGTTGGAGGCATCCCCTCTCAACTGATGAACTGCTAGGCGTGCCTTTAGATTACTCCCATAAGGGTGTAACCCAAAGCATCACTGTAGGCTTTGTAACCATGCCTCTACTACTGACCCCTCAGTGGAACTGGTAAACAATGGTGGTCTGAGTCAAATCAATTCCCTGATATCATCTCCTACATGTCTAGGAGGTTTGTCAAGTGGGGGTCTTCTCTGGTGTATTGACTCACCTTCATGCTCATCCTGCCCCTCTAACTGTCTTGGTGGGGGACTCCTAGTCCTCTCTCTACCTCTGGGCCCTCCTCCTCTAGGCCCCTCTACTTCCACTACTGGAATTTGCTAAATTGGCTGAACTACAAGTACTACCCTCTCATGAACTACTCTGATCAAAGTATAAAGTGCATCTATAATGTCCTAATTCAGGTTCAGTGGTGGAGGTGGAGGTGGTGGTGGTGGAGGTGGAGGTGGTCCATCCTCCTGTCCCACTCTACCACATCTCGCCCTAAGACCTCTACCTTGTTGGTTGCTTCGAGTAACAGGAGGCATCCTACACAATTAAATGTTTAGTTTTAAGTTTCAGAAGCATAATGGTTTAAGGTTCCTAGTGTCGAAACACGGGCTCTGATACCAAAATGTCATGCCCAAACTACAAGGGCAAAAACACACAATTATTTTTTTTAAATTAATAATCAAAAAGCTCTAAGTTTTAAACTGATCTCTTGCAAGGGAAGTGAAGGTTCACTACGATTCATCTTAAGTTAAAAATTATAGTGGATGAATACATCGTTTTGAAGCTCTTGTTATTAGATTGATATCGACATCTATACTAATTCATATTAATCTTAAAATAATAGGTTTAAATTTCCTCTATAACAATATATGAAAAATTATTTTAAAAAACATTTTAAATGAGTTCGTTTTAAATCAATTTGAGTATACCAAATCAAGAACTAATAAAAGAATTTAAACATCTATCCAAGCATAAATATAGATACTTATTTAGTTTTACTCAAATTGCAATTTTAAACTTAATCCATAATGCTCTTTAGAATGACACGTTTATGAAGATATTAACAATGTAAATTACACTTAAATCTAACTAGTTGATAAAGAAATCAGTTTTAACAATTTTCCATTAATCTATCATATACTTACGTAATCAAATAGGATAATAGCCCACAAACATTTTACAAAAACTTTTAAATGAATAAAAAAATTTACTACTAAATATATAATAAATTTTTTTTTAAAATGATAACTTAAAACAATGGACAATAATTCAAACCTTTTTAACAATTAACTAAAAATTATTAATAATTAACAATTAACAAAACATTATCTAACTTAAAACTTTAAAAAATTAAACTAACTTAAATACTAACTTGCTAAATCTAAAACAATTTATAATTTAAATTAAATAAAACTAACTACTAAAATAACTTTTAAAACATACTAATTTAATTAAAAAAAAACTAAACTGAACACTATAACTAACAACCTGAACTTAGTCTAACTTTCAAAGAAAACAACTAACCCAAACCCTATACCCTAAGCTACCCTACACCCCACCCTACATCTCCCCCCTACCCCTACTCCATTGGCAATGATTCCCAAGGAGTGCTTCCCAAGCACTGTCCTTGGGACAGGGCTCTGCCCAACCACAAAGAGCACAGACCAAGACTTAAAGATGTGCAGACCAAAATTTTAAAAAGGAAGGTGGCCAATATGCCAAATTTTTCAAATAAACATTAACCCTTTTTCATGGTCAGCATCCATAAATGGAGGGGACAGATGGTGACATCATCCCAGGTGATGACGAAGGAATTTACAAGCATAAAAAGATTTTAAATTGATAGCTTCAACTGATGCCCAAGGAGAGAAAGTAAGGCATTTAACATAAAAAGTTTTATAGGTAGCACATAAGATATTTTAGGATATTTTAAAAATGTTAAAGTCTATTTTGGAGTTTTACTCCTATTTATAAATTTATTAAATTGTATTTATATTCCTGAAATAGAATATAAAAGGAATCTTTAAAAGATTCTCTGTTGCCCAAACTAATTAATTTGCTCCTCTCATACAAAAGACAAAGAGTTTTACTCTCTTGCAACACTTTTTTTTTTTAATGAAAATTTTCTAAGTATATAAATTACAAGGCAAGAATATATATTATATATTTATTTATTTTTATTTGTTTTTGAAGATGTTTTTTTTTGAATAGATTTAAAACATTGATACCATAATCATTTGATCTCCTATATGAATTAAATTGGAATAATTTGACCTTAGTCATTATTTCATTTTAAGGCAAATCTATAAGGACATGATACAACCATAACATACCAAGAATTTGAATTATTCATTTTGTTCAATAATGCAATAATTGTTTGATTCTAGTAATCATGAAAACTGAATTTACATACATGATCATAATTTTCATTTTCAACATATAAGAAAACTAAATCTTTTTCCAAATTAAATCAACATCAATTCCATCCTATTTTTTATATGCATCCATCTAAATCTAAATCACGATTAAATCACATGATAACCAAATATACTCAAACACCAATTTTATTGGCAAACCTGATTCAAAGGCTCAGTAGGGAAAGAACTAGGAAGAAAACCTAGCTTCATTTCCATTACAACAAAGTTTAAAATACAAATTATATAGGATATCAATCTCAAACTACAACAATTTAATTTAACTTTCTTCACGACCCTCATCAAGGGAATTCATAACACTTTGTGCAACACATTTCAAGAACCATGGAGGAAATAGAATCTAATCAGGTGACCAAAAGCATGACCAAGAATAATTCAAACATGCATATTCATAGAAGGTTCTCACAATATGACTCACAATGAATCGACACTAGGGAAAGGTTGATTTTTCCAACAGGAGAAGTCAAGCACAACACCAAATCAAGTGCCCAATCGAGGCTATTAACCAAGAACTTTCGTTCTTCCATTTTAAAATTCCTTACTCATATGAAGTTTGTGCTAATAGGTAGGGGCCCATAACACCCTACCCTCTCTCCCTCTTCGCATCCTAAGAAGAGACTCTACACTACTTGATGTCCAACTAAATAGACCTTTCCCAAAATTGGTCACTTTTTCGTTATCCAAGGGTGAGTAATACCAAAACTCCCGTGCAAGAAAAATCTTAAAATTTTAAACATAAACATGGAAGGAAATCATCCAAAATAACATGGTTTTCAAATCTTCCCAACATACCCACAATCATACAAACATTCACATAACAACAAGGTAGCATAAGCATGAAACAAATATGAAAATCTGCACAAGAGAGATGACAAATTCCTACCTTCACAAAGAGGTAATGACAATGAACAAGTTTGAGTAGAGTTTCCCCTTCCTTTCTTCAATCTTCAAAAACTCCTCTCTAAATGTAGAGATTGGGTAGCAACCTCCATTATTCCAAGAAGGGCCTCTAAATAAGCCTCAAACTCAACCACCAAAGGGATCAATAACTTCACCCACCCACCTACAAATCTAGAAGCTCCTAACTCTACCCAAACTATGGTTAGACACTAAAAGGAGGTGGGGTGAGGCAACTCATGGTGGCCATGGTCAATTTTCGCACAAAGGCAAAAAGAGACTTTTTGAGTGACCTCAAAAGTCAATAAAAGGGGCTTAGGGGTTGGAAAAGATCCCTAACCCATACCCATACCCTTTGGGTATAAATATTTCATGTTTTAAAGCCTTAGGAATAGGTTTAGAGCCAAACAAAAGCTACGAATAATTAGGACCAACTAACAACTCTAACAATGCAGATTAAGCACTAATTTGAATTAAGGGTGACTAAACTCGATTAAGAACCCAAGTAGCAAATGGACACTAACTTAAACTGACTTAGGTCCATGGGTTACATAGCTAACCCTAAGTAGCACGCTAAGGAGCACAAACAATTCACGAGTGTCAAGTGACACTAAAAGAACATAGTTACGAACATTAACATTCATTGAACATATAATGAAAATACATACATCTCACAATTAAAATACTTGAATTATGAACAACAAGGTTTTCAAAATTAACACATAGGGATCAAATCTGTTCCTCCATTGATTTCCTTGGCTAAAATATCTGCACACTCATTGCACACATGAGTAGTCCCGAAGATCACATGTACATATGTATATATACGTATCAGAAATTCACATAAATTGAAACATATATCCATCAGGGTTTCTTTCATCCTACTTATATCCTTAATCATAAAGATTCCAAAATCAATGTGTTAATCCTACATTTTACTTAATTCATCAACATACATATACCTAAAACCTTAAATGATGAACATCAAATATCTAGAAGTAACATCACACAGCATGAAATAATATAATATGTTCAAGTATCTGATAATATCTCGACATCTCGTGTCATCAGTATCAAAATGATAAAGTAACAACTAAGGCTACGAATGGTCAAGGCAAGGCCTCATAGTACCATTGTAAATTTTAGCACTAGGCCCAAGCTCCACCAAGGTTGCAAGGGTACTTCACTATGGAGACCCTTACACTTGAAGAAGAAATAGCCATACCTAGCTATGACTTTAGAACAATGAATTTAGCATAGATAAATGAAGTGCAAGATGCACTTGAGAGAAGGAAGAAACAAGAGATACCTAGAAATGAGTATAGGTAGAAGCGAGCACTTGTGGAAATCAAAGATATATTTCTTGATGCATTTAGCTTGCAAGTACTTGATGAAACCTAGCCCATCATGGAGCAATTTTCCAAGATAGTGGACCAAGTACAGAACAAAGAGCTTAACACTAATTTTATATTATTAGAAATGTCAGAAAAGAAGTTTTAGATGAAAGTCAATGAGAAAATATCAAGTGAAATAGCACTTTCATGAGTAGAATTGGCTAAGAAGGTTGAAAAAGTGAAAATAGTACTTGAGAATGTATTCTCATTGTACTCCAAGTTGTGTGATTCATCATATTTCATAGAAGAAACTAGCCAAAGGATATTAGGCTTGGAATGAAATCTCAAGATTTCTATCTCACAACTGCCCAAAGATCCAGCTCATAGTGAGAAGCATTTTGCAACTATGCTTCACAAACAGAAAGAGTTAGCTATATTGACAGCAGAAGAGGCCAATATTGAGGCCAAATTAATACACATTCAATCTTCCATTACCCCACATCTAGAAGTACTCCATAAGGAATAGGCCTATGCAAAAAAATTTCTAAAGAAATATCCTAATCTTTCTACTTTAGAAGGCCTTGTTCATCTTGCAGGAGAGATAGCCATCCAACACAAATCATTGAAAATTGCTTTAGATAATTAGGATGCTTCTCTCAAGATGATTATGGAGGTATCAAAATGATAAAGTAACAACTAAGGCTACAAAGGGTCGGGGCGAGGCCTCATAGTACCATTGTAAATTTTAGCACTAGGCCCAAGCTCCACCAAGGTTGCAAGGGTACTTCACTATGGAGACCCTTACACTTGAAGAAGAAATAGCCATACCTAGCTATGACTTTAGAAAAATGAATTTAACATAGATAAATGGAGTGCAAGATGCACTTGAGAGAAGGAAGAAACAAGAGATACCTAGAAATGAGTATAGGTAGAAGCGAGCACTTGTGGAAATCAAAGATATATTTCTTGATGCATTTAGCTTGCAAGTACGTGATGAAACCTAGCCCATCATGGAGAAATTTTCCAAGATAGTGGACCAAGTACGGAACAAAGAACTTAACACTAATTTTATATTATTAGAAATGTCAGAAAAGAAGTTTTAGATGAAAGTCAATGAGAAAATATCAAGTGAAATAGCACTTTCATGAGTAGAATTGGCTAAGAAGGTTGAAAAAGTGAAAATAGTACTTGAGAATGTATTCTCATTGTACTCCAAGTTGTGTGATTCATCATATTTCACAGAAGAAACTAGCCAAAGGATATTAGGCTTGGAATGAAATCTCAAGATTTCTATCTCACAACTGCCCAAAGATCCAGCTCATAGTGAGAAGCATTTTGCAACTATGCTTCACAAACAGAAAGAGTTAGCTATATTGACAGCAGAAGAGGCCAATATTGAGGCCAAATTAATACACATTCAATCTTCCATTACCCCACATCTAGAAGTACTCCATAAGGAATAGGCCTATGCAAAAAAATTTCTAAAGAAAGATCCTAATCTTTCTACTTTAGAAGGCCTTGTTCATCTTGTAGCAGAGATAGTCATCCAACACAAATCATTGAAAATTGCTTTAGATAATTAGGATGCTTCTCTCAAGATGATTATGGAGGTAAATATAACATTTTTGGAAAAATATTCTATTTATTCTTAGGACCCTTTGACATAAGTGTTAAAAAGGGGGAGATATTATATATAAATAAGAATGGTAGATATTATATAATGTTTTGGGGGAGATTTAAATAAAAATGGGAAATAATACATTTTCTGATGGAAGTAATAATGAATATCCAAAGGGGGAGATATTCAAATTCACATTTTGAAGAAGCAATAAGTGAATATAGCCAAAAGGATGCAAACATTGCAAGAAGATGAAAATGAGGGAATAGATATAGAGTACAAAGTAGAAATAGGGCACACAAGAACAAAGCCAGATAAGGAAAAGAGTATCAGATATATTAGCATGAGCCAAATTTAGCACAAGAGTTTTGGTTACAAAAATAGGCACATCAGCTTAGGGGGGTATACAATATTTTTGAGTTCAGTGTTTTTGCCACTCATGTCAAAGTGGGAGATTGTTAGTCTTAGATTGGTTTTGACAATTGAGTTTCAACACACTTAACTAATTCTCAAAATGATGTTGAGTACAATATAGAAGCCGAGCTACAGTGTATGTCAAGCCAGAGAATTCAATAGGTGTCGAGTGAACTTTAGGTGCTAAGGGAATTTCAAGTGCCTAGTCACTATAGATGTTGAGTCACTATAGGTGCGAAGTAGATTATAGATTCCATGTGAAACATAAATGCTATAGAAGCTGAGTGAGACAGAATTTCTACATTTGTCTAGTATCAGCAACTAGTAAGTGTTAAGTAACATAGAATCAGAATATGAGTTTGTATCTTCACAGATTTAGATGTTAACTATTTTTGAAGCTGACATAGGATTAATCTTGAAGGATTTTGAAGATAAGATCAAATCTTTTGCATTACCTATGTAATCAACATGCAACCAATAAGAAAAATGGAGAAGGCATGCAAACAATAGGAGAAGTGCAATAATTGAGCAGAAAATGAAGAGTAAATATTGATTGTAGATTCATACCTAACCCTAAGTGTTTGAAATTTTTAAAAGGAGGACAAAACCAATTATGCATACATGTGAGAGAAGTGTATGGGTGAATTATAACAAAGTAAAAAAGGTTGAAAAGGCTTAGCAAAGAATAGAGTAGCAGTGCAAAATCTAGTTGATCAAGAATAGAGTATCAGAACTTAGAAGAGTGACATATTGGATCAAGCAAAGATCAGAGCAGTTAGAGTAGAACAAGGACCTAGAATCAACAATTCAAGATTGCAAGTCATCAGGTCAAGTCTTTCTAATACTCTCTGGCAATTGTATTAGGTAAGAAATTCCTATGGACTTAGGTTGGTTTAGCAAGCATTTGTAAATCCTTTAATAGGGTCACATTTGAAGTGAATGTACTAAAGTCCTTTAACTAGGCCTACCTTAGTAGGGTAGTTAAATCCTATAACTAGGTCATTTTTAATAGGGTGTAAAGTATTTAATAGGATAGGCCTTTCATAGGGAAAACCATTGGAAGTGGTCAAACTTTGTAACCAAATTTCTGTGTTATCTATTTTCATACATGTTTTTACTTTCATATTTATTAGATGAACTAGATGCATGGGAGTGATTTTAGTTAAAAGGTTCTAAAAAAGTTAAAGTTAGTTACTTTTGATTCACCCCCCTTCTCAAAAGTAAATCTTCCCACTTGTAAATTTTGACAATAAGAACAAAGAAAAAAACCAAGATCAAAATTTAGAATAGGATAAGAAATACCTGAATAGAGAGCATTAAGTTATGTATTTATTTTGGATGTATTTATATAGGGGACCTAACCCCATTGTATAGATGTCTAGAGACCAATCAAAAGTTATCCCCTACTATCTAACCAATCCCCTCTCTAGATAGTGTAAACATCATAAACATTTTAACATTTAACCCCATAGTATTGTCCTTTAATACACTAACATTAATGCTATGCCAAAAATCAATTCAATAACCAATATTACATATTCTAATTATAACACAATTAATATCCATACTAATTAAAAAATAAACCAAGGGCACAAAGTTTATAGGTAACCATAACATTAAACAAAATGAAATAAAAGAAAGCACATGGGTTAACTTACCTCTTTCTCCTCTAGTCATCATCCTTTTCATCAAGATCCTCCATGGCTAATTTTCCCTCCTCCTCCTTGATAAGCTTCCCTAGAAGAGCCTTAAGTTATTCATCCACTAGAAAACTATAAAGAGAGTGGGTGATATCACTCTCTTTTCAATCATCCTTTGCGTCCTTGTTCACCTTAAAAAAATAGAGTGGTGGTCGCTAAGTTCATGAATTTAGTAGAGAACTTCATAAGGGTTTTAACCTTATGACATAGGGCCTCCTAATTATTAGAAAATTCATGCATCAAACTCTCCACTCTACAAAACCTAGTTTTACTCTAGTCCTCCCCTCGGTCGTGACACCCCTACTTCCCTGAAATCTTAGAGGCATATTTCATTAGGGAAGTGATATCTTCTCCTAAGATTTTATCTAGTGCTAGGTTGGCT
This sequence comes from Cupressus sempervirens, assembly GCA_028749045.1. Taxonomy (NCBI): domain Eukaryota; kingdom Viridiplantae; phylum Streptophyta; class Pinopsida; order Cupressales; family Cupressaceae; genus Cupressus; species Cupressus sempervirens. The sequence continues at coordinate 125,972,303 of CM053789.1, read as the reverse complement.
TTTAGAGTATCTCAAACATGAGATGGACAAGGAACCCCCTTACTCCCTAAACAAGGTTGCATGAACTTCCTCTTTCTTTTGGTGGACCTCCTTTCACATTTTGTAGAATTAGAACTCATTTCATTCTTAGGGGGTTATTTTAGAATTTTCCATTTTAATTTTTTATTGGACCTCCTCATTATTTTATTACTCCACCCAGTACCAGTATCAGAATCAATAATGCTTATGTTTTCTATACTACTGAGTGGCTTATTATCCACATTTTTTGAGGCCAAACTAGGGCTAGGGTCTATAGTTTTATGAGGAGTAACAGTAGTGAGCAAATTAACTAGAAGAGGCAGGTTGAGGGAAAGTTGGAATTTCTATAGTTTGAACATGAAGACCTAGTGTAGAATATAAAAGGGTCTTCTTTCCTCCTTTATATTAACACTAAACACACTATCCTCCATCAAATGCAAAATAAGATGCAAGAAGTAAATTAGGTCCTAGTTCCTAGAATTTTTTATAATAAAAAATTCATTATAATCAAGCACCTAGTGTCAAACTTTGAGGGTTAAGTAGCACACAATGGCATAGAAAATAGTATCTAATAGTTTAGGAAGGTCCTCCCTTTTAAAACCACCCTTCATGCAAATATACTCTTCCTTGGAGGAAAATAATTTTCTCATACTTGCTTCATCTCAAACCTTGGCCTACTTGTACCAATGCCTTCCCTCAAGAGATAACCCACCAACCATTACAACAAGTTCCTCGGCCATTTTGAGAACCAGCTCATTAATGTTCACCTTCTTATTATTCCATTTGGTGATGAATTACTAGGATAGATGTTCATCATACCCTTTAATACCCTCCATGAATGATAACAAACCTCCTTCACTAAGATAAACCCATGCCACCTCAATTTTCCACATACAATCTTGAATCCTCTTATGTTCAATGTAGTCACTAGCACCTATGTCTTCACCAAGATTAATAACCAAATCCTTAGTATGCACCAACATTCCATTATTGCAAGATAAAAATCAAAAGCCAAGGCCATTCAAAGATATACTATAAATAATGAAATTGGGAAAGAAAACAATTTTCATCGTAAAGTCACAAGGCTTCACATTTTCCAATACTTTTTTGGCATGTACACATGTGGATGACACCTTTCCCGTGATTTAGTTAACCATGACTAGATGTTCATTAAATTTGGCATAAGGTAATTTCCATTATGATTATCAACATATCTCATCTTTGGGTGATTTATTCCATGAAAAATCACATGGATCCTCCTCTCACCATAGTATTTAATGCTCCTTGTGATGTAGCCCAAAATAAACATAAACACATTCTTTCAAAATATTCATGAATTTGTTATTTTTTACTCTTGCATTCTCCCGAGGTTACTTGGTTCCACATTATTACTCCATTTTTTGTATTTCATTAATTACACCACATAGAACACATTCCCTTTTTACCACCATTTGTGTGTATGGTGGGATTTGGTTGACATCATCTCATTCCTTTATTCCTTCAACATTATGACCCACATTGGCCAAGTCATACACCACCCTATTGTCCTCTTGATATATGGGCTCCACATGGACTTTAACAAAACCATTTAGTAGGTTGTATATTTCCTCTATTACCTCCTTAATCTTCTAGATACACCTACTAGTTTCGTCCTTCACTGCATTAAAAATTAGTGTCAAATTTCGCTAAATAGCTATTTTATTAATTCTTCTATCTCTCACTATTGTCATTCCCCATAATAGGACCAAAGGTTTTTCTTTATTATTTGTTCCCCACCCATAATTCATAGCATAAGAAACCACCATATCACTAGGATTATCCTAAATATCATGTCTAGCCAACATCCTACCAATAATGGTTGATCCATCAAAGTTGAGTTTTAGGAAATCTTCTAGGGGTTGTGCCACACCATTTTACATCTAGAAATAGCTTTAGAGTTGGCAAATATTGCTACTATTAGACTTAGGTCAAAAGAAGATTATTGATAATGAAAATAAAGAAATTTTAACAAGAAATTAGGTAAGAGATGAATTTCTATTGATGTCACAAATTGAACCTAAGATTTTAGATAAATCATGTAAAGATGAGATCTTGATAAAGGCCATGAAAGAGGAACTTGAGTAGATAGAAAAGGACAAGGCATGGGAACTAGTCCCTATACTTAAAGATGGGAACATCATTAACACTAAGTGGGTATCTAGGAACAAGATGAATGAAGAAGGCAAAGTGGTAAGAAATAAATCAAGGTTAATATGTAAAGGTTAATTACAATAGGAATAAATACACTATGAAGAAACTTTACCCTTGTTGCTAGACTTGAAGTAGTAAGATTGTTTTTGGCATATGCATCTAACAATAATTTCAATGTTTATAAAATGGATTTCAAGTTATCATTTTTAATGATGAAATTTACAAAGAGATTTACATTGAGGGAAACAATGAATTGCCATTAACATAAGATAAATATATGGTTTGCAGATTGCGAATGATAATCTATAGATTAAAGAAAGCATATAGAGCTCGATATGCAATATTAGACAGACACTTGTAAATTTTTTGATTTTGAAATGTTAATGCAAACACTAACATATACTTATAATAAAATTTAGATGGATTATAAATATTAAAGTATTTTTTGATGAAATTATCTTTGCGGGACATGATGAAGCTAGTGAGAATATTTTACATGAAATATAGAATAATTTTGACATCAGTATGATAGGTGAGATGAAATATTTCTTAGGATTGTAAATAAATAAGAATAACGGTGGGATATTTATATCTCAAAAATATATCATTAATATATATTGGCATTGCTTGGATTAGTGAATTGTAAGTCTATTAGAACATAGGTTCCCTAATCTAGATCAATTATGATGATTGCATCATTTAATACATAGAAGACCAGATTTTAAAAATGTAGTTGGATGTGTGGAAAGAGTCCAAGAATATCCTAAAGAGATGCATTTATTAGAAATAAAGAAGATTTTCATATATTTTGAAGAGTACATAGATTATTTATGATGGTATGAAAGATCAATTGAACTTACCTTATGTACATATGATGATGTAAATTGGGTAGCAAATGTGGATGATAGAAAGAGTACTATTGCAGGAGCATTCTTCATGGGAGAAAGATTTGTTTCATGGATAAGAAAGAAGTAGGCTTGCATATCACAATCTTCAATAGAAGAAGAGTATGCAAAAGGAACAAATAACTATAATCATTTGGATGAAGAAGATTGTAATACCTACCTTTAGTTTACTTTTCATGTGGGATTACCATGTTTTATTAGGCACATATCATGATTATGTTTTAAGATTAGCAATACTTGTTACTATATTTGATTGGATATTATTTTAGAGTCATTTTATTTATGTGATGAGCTACTTGATCATCAATTATTTCATGTGTTCATTTTTATGTCAATGATGATACACTAATGTTTATATAGTAATTTTAGTTATTTCATGATGATGGTTAGATGTATAATTGTACATAGTTTCTATGGATACTTACCCCATACTTGCATGTGTATAGTGTACTTGTACGTTTTACTTTATGTTTGATGTTTTTTATGTTGTTGAGAGAGGGAGTCATAGTCACCTGCTAGTTGGGATCTACCTAATGCACCACTCCCCATCAATGCCTATTTAGATTAGATTTATATGTATATGTAGATTCTAGGTCTTTATGTATATTGTAGGTATTGGGCATCAACTTCCCTAGATTTCCAAGATGAGTGTACCTTATCATAGATTCTCAACTGTAAAAGAGGGGAGATAGTTCTTGAGTCCAAATTCTAAATTTAAGTAAATTTTCCTAGAAAATAAGACAAGCATCTAAGTTTTTTACCCTTCCAAATTTGCCAACTGATGTGAATATGTGATTTTGACCATTGAGTTTGATTTAGTACTTTGTCATTTATAATGGATTGTCTCATTTAGTTTTGTGGGTCTATTATCATTTTCAATTATAAATAAATCAAACTAAGAGAATGTTAAATCATTTAATTTAACAAAATTTATATAAGGAAATAATAAATATTTAATTGTATTTAACTAATTTAGAAATTAATTAAATAAAAGAATTAAATTTAAAATATTTAATTAATGTTCTCTTTTGGCATAAGTATATTCATTTAATAGGCAAGAGCCTACAACACATCGATAAATTGTGAGCCTCTCATCAAAGATGTCTTGGATTTAAATCTACCCAAGATTAACACATAATAATAATTAATCTAACAATGATAATAAAATCAATAATAAATAATCTAGGCTTTGGTCAAATACCTATCAAAAAAATATTTATTTAACATAATAGTAATTTATTTAGGAGTTTCATTTTTATAATAAACTCTAAATAATATTATTGGTTGATTTAAAATATATTTTATTAAAGATGTCTTGTGATTTAATAAAAGAGAGAAAGAATAATTTAATTAACCTTTTTTAATAAAAATACTAAAAGTTTGCACATGAAATTAAAACAAAATAAAATAATAAAGAAAAGGTTTGCATAATTGTAAAACTAAAACCCCAATTGGAGAAGGCTCTTTATTAAAAAATCAAACCTTATTTCTTCACACACAGGTTTGGAGGAGCCAATTTTGGATAAAGAGGGTTTTGGAAATGAAGGAGATTTTCTTGAGAGTCCTAAGCATTCAATCGATTAGCATCAAATCAAGGTAGGCTCTCATGTGTAGTATTTTCTCTTCAAAATCTCTCTGTCTTCTCTGTGTTTGAAAGGATTTATTTTTAGAACTTAATTTGGGTTGAACCCCTTGTGTTGAAATTTAACATTCTTGAAAAAATATGTCAAAGAATTTGAGAATAAAACTCCTTGTTTTATATATTTGGGAATTCGTAATTTGATTGATTCAAATTGGGATGGGGGTTTGAAAAAGAAAATCAGGATTTTATTTAACGAATTTAGTCATTTGTAATTATTCATCCTATCATATCTAAATTTTATATATATATATATATATATATATATATATATATATATATATCAATTACCATGGTATTAAATTATTACTATGGTAAGAATATTAAATAAAAATGTGTTTCTTGGTTGTTTTAAGGAAAAAATTATTATTATTTCTTTTTTTTTTAAATCAAAATGGGGAAGTGAGTGATTACCCCACCACACTACATCTCTTCTTGTCATCGAGGAACAAGATTGCCAAGTAGTGTGTAACTACTGCAAGTAGACCACAACTGCTAAGAAGCCTGCAATAGCTTCTAGCAACACATGACTGATTGAGTAGTCATCTACCTTTGGGAGAACAATTGCATAAGCACAATGGTTGTGATTGCGGGACCCACCAAAAGGATTTATCTTTTTATAATCGTTTTATTTAGTTTTTTGAATATATTTAATATTATTTTTATTTTTAATTATTAATATTATATTAGGTTTAGTAATTATTACTATTAATAAATTAATTAATATAATTTCATTAAAGTTTTAGTTATTTAGTTATCATTGAATTTTAAATTGAAATTTGAGAAATTTCAATAAAGTTCAGAGTTGTTAAATACTAATTAATTTTTATATTAAAAATATGAGGTTTTATGTTTAAATGATTTGTAATGGATTGTTGAATCTTTTTAGATTCTTGTGAACTCGAAAACCTTAGTAAATTTAATAGCTAGAAAATTGGGAAAACTAGAACTCTTGAAAACCTATAGTAAAAATTCAGCTTTTATGTTTTCTAAACCTTAGATGAATTATGAAAACTACTTTTGTTATATACTTGATGTGATGTATGGTTTACTGGGGTCAGTTTTGGGTTTGACTTAGTACATTGACAAGTCAAAATGTTTATGATTCGCTTGGGGGATTTTGGTTCTATGATGATGTTATATAAATTTTGGTCCCAATCTTCTGTACCTAACCAATTGGATGTATTCACATATTTCTATGATGAGTTTTCATTAAATGTTTGTTAATTATTTCTAGTTTCTTGTATAGAATTGATGTGAATGGTGTGTTTTTCCTGGTGTAACCTTTGAGTTTTTAATCAATTATCTTTTGATGATTTTGAGTTTCTTGTATAGAATTGAGATCATTTTTGTGGTTTTCTTGTTATAACCTTTCAGTCATCGATCGATTATCTTTTGGTGGTTTACAGTTACTCTTATAGGAGTAAGGTAATTATTGTGATTGATCATTAGGTGCTTTCCTGTCATGCCCAAATTTTACAAGATAAAACTAAACCAACAATTTTTTTTTATTTTTTATTTTTTATTTTTTTTATTTTTATTTTGTGTCAGATGAACTTAATAGTAAGGTATATAAATCTCTACTTGCTTATGAACGTTCTAATGAATGGTGACCAAATCATTTTAATCTATTTTAAAGAATTTTAGCTTAACCTTAGATCTATCATTTAAAACTAACATGCACCCACATATTAGACTTAGACACTTCCTTGATATAATTACAAAACTTAAGTCATCATTCATAATTCTAAAAATATATAAAATTCACAATCTAGTAAGGATTTTAAATAAAATTAAAATCCTCTTTAAAAGGAAAAAATCTTAATATTATCTCACATAAATTGATAGTTTAAAACTTTTAAGTTAAAACTTTGAATTTATGACATTATGACATAATAATTTTATTATTATTATATTTAAAATTAGATTAATCTTAGTTGTTTTATCAAGCATTACAATGATTATTATATCATGATTATTAATCAACACACCTCTCTAAAATTCTAACTTCAATATTTAATCTTCTAGTTAATAAAAACATCATTACCTTATAATAAATAAGATTACCTTATAGAAAATCAACCCACTTAATATTACTTGCTAATCTGCAACTATTTAACCCACATTTTAAAATTTAATATTTTCATTCAATATCACCCCATCTTACTATATTTTAGAAGTTTCTATATTTTAAGTGACCTTTTGGGAGAAAACTTGTTAGAAACATTCTAAAAGCATTCTCAATGATCTTCAAGAAAACAAAAGTGTGGAGGGAAACTCTATTTCATACATCTTCATTAGGTTTCTTTTTCAATTTCCTTTTTTTTTGAAAGTTTCTTATTTCTCTTCTCATCTTGTTTTATGTGCTTAATAGCTAACCTGATATATATATTTTTTCTTGTATGTTCTTTCTTATTTGGTTTGCCTTGTGTTGCAGATTTTGTGGAGTGCTAGAAAGTGGAGAAGGAAACCCTTATTTTGTTCTTCTTCTTTTTTTCTTTTAAATAGGATCTTAAATCATTATGGCTTCCCTTATGTTTCTTGATGCAGGTTGAAAGTGGAGCTTTAATGGAAGATTAATGGTATTGAACATCTAAATCAGAGAGCCATGGCATTATGATGCCTATATTTCTGTTGCTAATTTGTATGCATGCTTGTAAGAGGGATTTTAATGGTTAAAATGTAAGATTAAATTTTTTTTTTTAACACAAAACTAACCTTAATGTTAAGACATAACCTATTTATTTTTACACATACCTATTTACTTGAGTATTTCCTATGTTCTCACTTCACTCTATAGCTTTACACATGGTTTCAGCTTTACAAATGGTTTCAGCTCATTCACCTAGGTGTATTCTCTTTTAATCCTAGGGGTAGGTGTACATACATTCACCTTCAACCAAAAATCTATATTTTACCTCCTTTCCCAACACTAGGTTTTTAGGTGGCATAAATCCCAAAGTCTCCATGTGCTTATTTCCCAACTCCAACTCCCCCCAAATCTCTCTTTATTCCTACCCATGACTGCATACCCTCTACTTCCCAAGTGTGGTCCCCACCTAGCTCACGTAAGCCTTGAGGAAAATTGAAATTCATAAAGTGGCCCATCATGGGCTCTTTCTCCCAAATTTATTTGTTCCTCCACCATGATGTGTTTGAGGAGGGACTAAACCTTTATCACTCTATTCAAGTCATCTAATAGCTAGGGGAAAGGCACTGAAAAATTAATGTCAGATGTTCAGGTTGCAATAATCCCAAAACATTTACGCCCAGAAGGAAAGGAGACATTTCCAAAAGATGGGTTTCTTTTTTCATAATTTAATACGAAGGTGACTTGTGTTATATGCAAATATATGTGTTGTCTTATCAAGGGGACGGGAATGTCTTGGTGAGCGGTCTTGACTTTGTGTCAGTGAGAAGTCCCCTTTTTACGCCTCGCCACATGTACCAAAAAAATGCAAGTGCCAAGACTTGGGAGGTTTTTTTTTTTTAATATATTGTGTTTCTTTTTGACCCTTTTAAACTTTACTTTCTTATAGGAAGATGAGCGCCTAGTTATGAACTAGGAAAATATATGTTTTGTTTTAAGGCTTGATTCTTACCTTATTATTAGTTTATCACCCTAGGATAAACCCTTTAAGTTTATAGGTTATTTCTAGAATCATCAAGGATATTCCTCTAATATTTTATTGCTCTGTATTATTGGAAAAATATTATTTCCTCCTTCCACACATTTTCCAGAGAGAAAATGCGCACATTCAGGATTAGAGTTCTAGTGGTGAGTTTCATCATAAAGTTATTAGGTTTATTTTCTTTCTATTTGAATCACAATTTAATGATTGACTTGATATTATTATCTATCTTGCAAATTAGTATATCAAGGTTAATATGTTAAGGTTACTTTAAAACTTTGGAGCATAAGCTTGTATCCTAAAATTTATTCCTACAAGTTAACTGCAAGACTACATCTATCTTACCTATTACAATTTAATCAAATCAATTCAGAACACATCTGTAAGATCAATTCCTTATAATAAAACTTTCAACAAATTTTCTTAACAAACTCATCTACACAATGGAGTTTTATTTTCTTGTAGAGCAATCATAATTGAGTGCGTTTTCCACCTATGACTCAAGATTGAACATTACTCAACAATGCATAACCCTTTTTTTTTTGTTTTTTTGGGGGGGATTATTCATTAAACTACCTATTGAAGTGGATCAACTTGTAGTGCAATTATGTCATCAAATACATTCATCTCTTCATGTCATTACATATGAATTCTCATCTTAACATAATGACCCAAGCTATACCTTCACAAGATTTACATTTCTAATATGAAATAATACTTCAATGAAACAAATAAGATGTAGATTCCTCCATACAATGGAATACACAATGACTAGTTCTCCTTTAAGTGATGTCATCATAATGAGCAACTCCAAGCTTTTCCCATGAAACCATTGAGCACAAAACCTGAAAATGTATAACAATAAATAAAAAAGACCATGGGTGCTTTCCACCCAACCATAGGCCTCCAAAGAGACCACCCCCGCACTAGGGGAACAAGGCTCGAACCAGGTTACACACATACATCACAAAATTTTGCATGAAGAAACAACACAAAACACAATCAACACCCTTCCATGGCTTGCACAATGATTCACCATTGGAATCACAAAACATTGGGTGAAGGTGGGCTATTCAAGGAGGAGAAATTCTAACATCATAATATCATATTCCAAATACATTTTGCCTCTCAAGGCCACCACAACATAAACAACATATTGCCATTGCATTATCTCTCGAGGCCTTCAAAACAACCATCTTCTCTTCATCCACCACACCTCCTTGTACATCCCAAACAACAAGATTCATGGCCATGATGGAGCCCATGCTCCATAATAATAACAACCTCATCATGAGGTAAAAAAAAAATTTCTTTTCTCACTTGCAATGTCAAGCCCAACTTGTGCCCTTCACCCAAGGCTTCTGTAAGAAATGAATAATGTTGAGCAAGGAACGAGAAACAATCCAAGTAAGTTAAGTGTGAAACAATGTTACCATAAGATAAGCAACTCCAAGAGCATACACCAAGATGGTTCAACAATGGAGACAAGGATTTATAAGGGGAAAGCAAAGAAAACCCCTTGTGAGTTATTATGAATGAAGGCAAATGCCTAAAGAAGAGAGAGAGAGAGTGTTGGAGCAAAGGTAGCTCAATACAATAACATCAAGTGCTTAGAGTGGTGTGTAGTTGTGAAGAAAGAAGGAGGAGCATCTCTTATATAGAGATGAGAGAGGAGTTGCATTTGTAACTCCCATTTCTATGAATGCCACATTCATAATAGGTGTGTGCAAAGTGTCACAATCCTCTTAAGGAGGATAAACTAAATAAAGAAATAAACAAGAGTTGTCCTTACATGTGGAATAAAGGACAAATAATGACATGTCCTCCACATGTGTACAAGTGGACAAATTACATGTAGGGACCCTTGCAATATCCCAATTAAAATATATCCAAGGAAAGATTAACCTTTCTAACACCCCCCCTTAATCTTTACTTGAGGAGTGTACTTCAACGGGTTGCAAACCCAAATTTTTACAATGGAACTGAAATCTCTCTTTAGAAAGTGGTTTGGTTAAGATATCAGCCACTTGATCTTCTCCTTTACAATAAAGAAGAATAATTTGATTGTCTTCAACTTGTTCTCGAATGAAGCGATGTTGAAGTGAAATATGTTTGGTGCGAGCATGATATACTGGATTCTTTACCAAGGCAATAGCACTTTGATTGTCACAATGTATAGGTGTAGGTGATTGTTGAGGTAGACCAAAATCATCAAGAAGTCTTCGAATCCACAAAGCTTCTTTAGCTGCATTGGTACAACCTTTGTATTTATCTTCCGTTGAGCATAGGGAAATAGAGTGTTCCTTTTTGCTTTTCCACGAAATTGGACCTGAACCAACAAAGGAAACATAACCACAAGTGGATTTCCCATCATTGGGATCTCCACCTAGATCGGAATCAGTATAGCCATGTAAAATGAATTCAGAGTTTGGATCATAAAATAAGCCTATATTAATAGTTCCTTTAATATACCTTAAGATGCGTTTAGCAACTTTAAAATGAGTTTCTTGAGGTTTAGACATAAAACGAGACACTAAACCAACACTATAAGCAATATTAGGTCTAGTAAGAGTTAAATAATTTAAACTTCCTACTAATTGTCTATACAAAGTTTCATCAACAAAAGGAGTATTCATATCATTTATTAATTTAGTTCCTAATTCACATGGAATTGAAACATGGTTAGAGTCATTCATCTTAAATTTTTCTAAGAGATCATAAGCATACTTGCTTTGAGAAACAAAGATACCATTAGGAGTTTGAAAAATTTGCATACCTAAGTAGTAATGTAAGATACCTAAGTCGGTCATTTTAAATGTTTGGTTAAGTTGGAATTTAATATCAGAAATCAAAATGTCTAAACTAGAAGTGAGAATTAAATCGTCTCCATAAACAATAATAATGATAATATCATCGGTAGTATGTTTAATAAACAAATTAGGATCATTTTTGCTTCTAGTAAAACCTTGAGAAATGAAGAAAGAATTAATTTGAGAATACCATTCTCTAGGTGATTGTTTAAGACCATAAATAGATTTGTTCAATTTGCAAACTAGATTTTCACTACCTTTCTTAACAAATCCAGGAGGTTGAGCCATATAGATTTCTTCATGTAACTCACCATTTAAAAAGGCACTTTTAACATCCATTTGATGAATGGGCCAATTCAGTTTAGAGGCTAAAGCAAGAACTAATTTGATAGTATGCATTTTAGCAACAGGTGCAAAGGTTTCATTATAGTCTAAGCCTTCAATTTGGGAAAAGCCTCTAGCAACTAGTCTAGCTTTAAATTTACTAATTTCATTATTAGTATTCAATTTTGTTTTATATAACCATTTACATGAAACTAGGTTTTTGCCAGGAGGTAATGTGACTAAGTCCCAAGTGTGATTAGCAAGTAACGAATCATATTCCTCTTGCATGGCTTTCTGCCAATGAGGTTGAGAGTTAGCTTGATCAAAAGACTTAGGATCGTTAGAATTCATAATAGTAGTCATCAAAGCATAATTACAATAATTAATCCTTCTATGTTTAATTCCACCAGATTTAGAAATATAATCATCAGCTTCAGTGATGAGATTTTGAGCCCATTTAGGTTTACGTTTAGTTGTAATGGAATTATCACTAGAGGAAGAATCATGAGTAAGAAAGGTATCATTAGTATCTATTTGAGTATCATGAGATGTAGGAGTAGAAATAACCTGTGGTACTTGATTAAAAGAAAGAGTAGGGTTAAGAGAATGAGGTTGGTCCTCCACTAGCACAATTTTAGTGACACTGAATTCTTCATCCGTTGTAGTAGAGCAATCATGAACTCCAGTTTCTGCAATACACACATCTCTAGCAACTTGAACTTTGTTAGTAGTGGAATCATAAACACGATAACCCTTAGTGTGTTCATCATAGCCAACAAACATATAAGGAGATGACTTAGCATCTAATTTATGCCTTTTCTGTTTAGGTGTATGGACATAAGCAGTAGAACTAAATATCCGTAAATGATGTAAATTTGGTTTCCTACCAGACCAAGCCTCTTCTGGAGTGATAGCTTTGAGAGCTTTGGTAGGAGTCCGATTAAGAATATAAGTTGCACAAAACATGGCTTCAGCCCAAAATTTATAATGCAAATTCTTAGCATGCAACATGCTTCGAGCCATTTCAACAATGGTCCGATGCTTTGTTTCCGCTACACCATTTTGTTGTGGTGTATAAGGAATAGTAAGCTCGTGCTTAATTCCACATGATTTCAAATAAGAATGAAAAGCATTATTCACATATTCTTTCCCATTATCAGTTCTAAGAATTTTAAGTTTATACCCAGATTGCCTTTCAACATATAACTAAAATTCAATAAATATATCAAGAACTTGATCCTTGCTATGCAAAAAATAGATCCAAGTTCGTCTAGAAAAATCATCAACAAAGGTAAGTGCATACCGAGAACCTTGGATGGAGGTATTCTCCATGGGACCCAAAAGATCACTATGGACAAGATGCAACTTATGAGTTGCTCGCCATGATTTTCCACTTGGAAAGGGTTCCCTATGCATCTTACCACTCATACAACCTGTACAGGTAATCTTGGAAGGAATAATGTTAGGCAAGCCATCAACCATATTATGCTTTTGCATGAAAGTAATATAATCAGAATTTAAATGACCAAGTCTTTCATGCCATATATTGAAATCAATAGAAGTATGTAAAGAATATCGTGAACTAGCAAATTCATGGAATTTAAACAAATTGTCGTTATCCATTTTAGCATAAGCAATTACTTTAAGAGTTGGAGGATCTATAATAAAACATGTATCTTTGTAGAATTCAACTTTATAGTTCTGACATAGCTGTGAAACAGAAATTAGATTAGTTTTCAAGTCAGGGACATATAAAACATTATGCAATTTACCATTAGGAATAGTAACATCACCTAGTCCTTCAACTTTACAAGTCTGATTATTAGCTAACTGAATAGGAATGTTAGCAATATCAGGTTGTAAGGAATCAAAAATTTCTTTATGAGAGGTGACATGTTGGGATGCACCACTATCAACAATCCACTCTAGAGGTTTACAAAGATTAAAGCTACAAGTAAAAGCTTGATGAGAATTAGAACTAGTTGAATTACCTTTTCTATGGTTTGAGGTTTGATGATTGGTACTATGATTCATAGGTTTTCTATCATTTTGTTTTTTAAAACAATTATTGACAAGGTGACCATCTTTGCCACAATAAGAACAATGAGGTTTGGAATTGGAATGGTTCCTCTGATTAGTATTACGAGTATTATTAGGGTGATGGGTATTATTATATTTGGGATGAAATTTATTGTTAGTGTTATTTGAATTAGATGGCTTGTAATTATGATTATTGGAACGAAAATTATTAGTTGAATTTCTAGAGACAAATGCATGTTCAGTTGATTTGAGAGTACCAAACTGGATTAGCTTAGCTTCTTCCTGTCTTAATAAAGTTTGAAAAATAACATAAGTTAACTGAGAAGATAAAGTAGGAATAGCAAGTTGTGCATGAATATTGGTTATAAACTGTTGAAACTGTCTTGGAAGACATTTTTTAAGAATAAGATGGATTAAACGAATATCTTCTAATTGAACACCTAAAGCCATAATTTGACTTTTAAGAGAATCAAATTTTAAGAGGAATTCATCCATACCTTTAAAATCTGCATACCTGAGATCTTCGAGTTGATCTTGCAATTGTATTTTGCGATATTCATCGCCACTATCATACTTGGTCTTCAAGATGGACCACGCATCATGAGCTTTAGAACAGTGAGCAATTAAGACATATAAATCTGGAATAATAGAAATACCAATTAACCCTAAAGCTTCTTCGTTTTTAGCTTTCCAAGTATCTTTCTCATCTTGAGTAGCCGCTAAACCGGGCTCAAGAGAAGGGTCAGTGGCTATTTCAAAGAGATGTTTAAAACGAAAAATAAATGAGATATGAGTTTTCCAAGAATGATAATTTGAATAATTAAGTTTGATTTCTGGAATTAATGTTGACATGATTGGGAAAAAAAACTTCGCTTCTTCTTTTTTTTTTTTGGAACAAAAATAAAAGAATTACCCTTAATCAAATGATTTGGAGAAAAAAAAATTAAAATTTTATGAATTGAACAAAATTGTTTTTTTTGTTATTTTATATTTTATTATTTTATGTTATTATTATTATTATTTTTTTAAGAATATTTGATTTGATTTTTTTTTTTTTTTTTTTAATTATAACTAGTAGTGATAGAGAAAATTAAAAAAAAAATTAAAGTTGAATTAAAATCAGAAAAGAAAGAGGGGGAAACGGTTTGTTTAAATTAAAAAATGGAGGGAAGCGAGCGGTGGCTGCCGCGTGGCAAAAAAAGGGCCGCGGTCGGTGGTCGCCGCGTGTGGGGAGCGGTGAGCCGCGGGCGGTGGTTGCCGCATGGCGGGAGCGGCCAACGTCGGTGGTCGCCGCGTGGTGGGAGCGGAGGAAGCAGTTGTGGGGGGTTTTTAAAACCACAGAGTGCGCGGCAAGGGTTGCAGAGGTGGCGGTGGCGGAAGTTGTAACCGGCGGCTGTTTGCGCGGCAGCGAGTATGTTGGCGCAGCGGCGCGAATGTTTGCGCGGCGGCGTGATTTGCGCGGCCGAAAATGCTTCGGCGGGTTAAATGTGAAGCGGCCAAGGTCGGTCCCTGGGCCAAAATGTGTAACAGTGCCTTCGGCGGTCGGTGGGTGGCTGAGGCATGGGGTGGCGCGCGGCTAGCGCGGCCGCCTTATAAAAAAATAAAAGAAGTTTTTTTTTATTTGTTTTTATATATATAAAAACTTTGTACTATATTTTTTGTTTTTAAAAAAAAAAACAAAAAGTAGTAAAATATATTATTTTTCCTAAAGAAATTTTTTTTTGATAAATAAAGAGGAAAAAAAAAGATAAAAAGCTTCACTATTGTAATATGTTTTGTTTTGGCGGCATGCCGTCCAAAACAAACCAAAAAAAAAATTACTAAGAAAACCCTTTGGCGGCAAGCCGTCCAAAGAGGGTTAGAGAAGAATATGAAGCTTTACAAGAAAACCCTTTGGCGGCAAGCCGTCCAAAGAGGGTTAGTAAAAAAAATGAAGCTTTGCAAGAAAACCCTTTGGCGGCAAGCCTTCCAAAGAGGGTTAGTAAAAAAAACTTGCATGCACAAGATTAGTTAAAACGACCTAAGATCACAACACAATCTTCTTCTCTCAATAACGTCTCCAAGTAAGGTGTGCTCCAATGAATGGCAACCTTCACCAAAAAACTTAAAACAAGGATTAGATAACCAAGCTCTGATACCATGTAAGAAATGAATAATGTTGAGAAAGGAACGAGAAACAATCCAAGTAAGTTAAGTGTGAAACAATGTTACCATAAGATAAGCAACTCCAAGAGCATACACCAAGATGGTTCAAAAATGGAGACAAGGATTTATAAAGGGAAAGCAAAGAAAACCCCTTGTGAGTTATTATGAATGAAGGCAAATGCCTAAAGAAGAGAGAGAGAGAGTGTTGGAGCAAAGGTAGCTCAATACAATAACATCAAGTGCTTAGAGTGGTGTGTAGTTGTGAAGAAAGAAGGAGGAGCATCTCTTATATAGAGATGAGAGAGGAGTTGCATTTGTAACTCCCATTTCTATGAATGCCACATTCATAATAGGTGTGTACAAAGTGTCACAATCCTCTTAAGGAGGATAAACTAAATAAAGAAATAAACAAGAGTTGTCCTTACATGTGGAATAAAGGACAAATAATGACATGTCCTCCACATGTGTACAAGTGGACAAATTACATGTAGGGACCCTTGGAATATCCCAATTAAAATATATCCAAGGAAAGATTAACCTTTCTAACAGCTTCTCTGCCCTCCCAAGGGTGAGTGAAGCCTTCACACCCATAATCACAATCAACACTCACATTCAACAAGAACACCAACAAAACAAATGAAGAACAACAAAACAAAACCAAGAAAAGATCTTCATGAGCACAAGCCACATTCACTTCTCCACAACACAATGACAAAGATCATAATACAACAAGAACACTACATATTCTCACAACAATACAATATCCATCCAAGATGCAAGACTTCTGCTATAATGCATATTCCATTGACACACTCCTCATACATGCAAATCTACTCTGCAATACTCAAGAATGAGAATGAAGCATGGTTTGGAACACTAACCTTGGTCCAAGCTAGGGTAAGGATAGTTGTAGTAGAGCTCCCTTCATCTTCCTCCAAAACTTATCTGTCTCTAGAATTAGAGAGTGGGTAGACACCCCACTAGTTTGGCCAAGACCCTCTAATAAAGCCTTCCCACTAACTTATTTTAGCAAAAACACTAAGCCACTACTTCTTACAAACTTGTCTCCTATAACTTTTCTATTTTTGACTTAATGAAAACTCCAAATTCGAATTGATGCAAGAATGCATGGGTAAAGGGGCTCCCTAGGCTATCTAGGCATTCACATGATCAAAATTAGGTCCCTGACATGATGTAATATCATATGGGTAAATTATTTTCACATAAAAGACACTTTGAGACCACCTAATGACCCCTAAAAACCCTAGCCAAGTCCATATTCGAATTTCCATTGATTGAGACTCCTCATGGAATTTTCTATGTGAGGTTAACTTGGGCACTACATTGGGGTTAGGTTTAGGTTAGGTTACTTCTTGCCAAACCCTGAATGACTTGGCATCTCCACATGGACAACACAAGTGTCAGATGACACACACAAAACAACACATTAAATTAAAAGTGACTTGACTCCAATAATACATGAACTAAGCTATTACACACATATACAATAAAACACATTACAATGAGGTTTGAATCTTTTCCACTGATTCAACCTTGGCTATGTCATGTTTGTAGTAGTTTGAGCCTTAATTCCCCCTTTAAACCCATGGTCAAATTCCTACACACTAAACTCGAGTGTCAGTAGTCCAAGAAAATCATATAAGCATATGTAAAATAAATCATTATCTCATTCAACATTAGGCTTGCATATATTTCAGCATCTCAAATTAACTTTCCCTTTATTAATCATTTCAAATATAACCTTCAAAATATTAAAATATCAAAACTTAAATATCACATTCGACATTTGAGTTCCATACTTCATTTTTTTTAATTAAATTGCTTTTTCTAATAATTTCCGTGTAAAATGCTCAAAATACTATAACATCAAACTTTACTTATCAACATAACATGGTCAATTTAATATTCTGAATAACTTCATAGTCTATTTTTATCATTGCAACAAGATGTTGAATCCACAACTATTGAATCCCTAGGAATGCGGGTTAGGTCTCAATGCATAACAAAAATTTATCTTTTCACTCTAATTTCCACTTTAAACATTACATTCTTACATTACAAGCATTTCTACCATTCAATTTCTATTAAAGAAATGTCAATAGCTTAAAACATGAATAGAATTGTTAAATGCATCAATTAGGTCATAATATGCATAAGTAATTGTGGATCATCAAAATCTAGATATCAAAATAACATAACCCTACAGTCTCAAAAGTTTATCAATACATAGGATTAAAATCACCATAATACAATTATCTCATTGGTACTATGATAGATTGGGTGAGGCCTCACATTTCCAATTGCTTGCAAAGGATAGAGGGGAATACTCTATTTTATCTATAGGTGGTTTCAAGTTGCTTGTAAAGGACTGAGGTGAAAATTGTGATTTTATGAGTTGTACTTTTTATGAGGTTAGGATAGGTAATCTACATATACATTGGGAATTGGATTTCCATGGAGGTCGAAGCGCTAAATAGGTTTCCTGGGTAACCCATTGCAAGTTTTTTTAATAACTAGTGACATTTCATTAAATAAGTGTAAAATGAATTAATAAGAGTTAGTTTTTTAACTTGCCCATGCATTGAGTGCTAGTACATGCTACAATGGGAGTAGAGAAGATTCTTGATTGCAATCTTAATTTAGTAGTATGCCTTCTCTATAAGAAATGATACTAGTGCCACAAAGAGAAACTAGGTGGTTAGAGTCAAAGAGGCTACCAAAGGTAACCTTAAAGTTGGCTCAGGTGATGACACTCGCTAACTTGCATAGTACATTTCTAATGTGTCTTTTTTTCCTCTTGGATTATATGGTACTAGTGTCTTGGTACATGTTGAGATAATTTCCATCAAGTATTTCCTTTACCTACATGTTATTTAGGACTTGTGAGTTGATATCTATTTGGGACTTGAGACTATCTCTTCAACAAAAATGGAGTGGGGCATTTAGGTTTCACAAGGTTTGGTGGTATTGTTTCTTATACCATTGCAACAACTGGATGTAATTGCTAGATGTACTTGTGAAGTTGTTCCTTTCATTTTGATCTTGCATTTCTGATTGATGGTTATATTCTGTTATAATCTACTATATTATCAGAGTTCTTATGAGATGATATATTTATTTATGATGTATATTCTTTGATATTTTCATACCATTTGACTTGTACAGTGAATTATTATGCAACTAGATGTACTTGTGAAGTTGTTCCTTTCATTCTTATCTTGTGTTCCTGATTGATGGTTATATTTTGTTATACTCTACTTTATTATCAGAGTTCTTATGAGATGATATATTTATTTATGATGTATATTCTTTGATATTTTCAAACCCTATGACTTTTACAATGGATGATTATGCATTTTAGTTATGCCAAGTTGCATCTTATGTAATTGTATATTATTTAATTGGATTTGTACTTGTGATTATTATATGATGTGGATTTTGGTTATGTGTTAGATATAATATTAATAAACTTATACATATGATTCAATGTCATGAAACCCTTAAGAGATGTAATATATTTTATGGATTATTTTTATGCATGGGAGTTATTGCTTCCACTATATTATTTTTTAATGTTATTATGTTCTTTTTAAAAAATAATTGGAAAACTTAGTGAAAATTTAGGTTAATTTCTTTGGGTTCCCTAGTAGGGTGTTACATCTAGTCTTAGAGCTTGAGTTTCTACATTGGGAGCTCTAGGTATATTGGAATGCCACTAGATGATAGCTAGTAAAACTGAAGTGAAACTTAAACATTTTATGTATCTATTGTAACTTCAACACTTTGAACTTTAGGTTCAATTAATTGAAAACATAGAAGGTAACACTTGAATAATTTTTTAGTTATATTGCAAACATGATTTCTTGTGATTGTGTTTTAAGGTGGTATACCTTTGTTGACTTTGTGAGATTTTAATTTTTTTTTGGTGTTCTTTCTTGGGTGTTGAAGGAGTATGTTGTCTAAGAGTAGATCTATTGTTAGGGTTCATAGTCTAGGAAGTGGTAGTGGTTGTGTGGGAGAGGTACACATGATAGTCCTCCTTTGATCCATAGAGAGAGTTTTATTTGGGAAGAAATTAGGGAGGAAATCCATTTAGAGGATCATGCTAACTAAGAGGGGAATATTTGGAGATGATTATGAGGATGATCTTAGAGTGCGTACCTCCTCCAATGGGTTCCCATTAGGAGGAACCACATCATGTTGGGAATGAGGTGAGGTGGGTGTATAGGAGTCCTCGGTGAGAACTCTATTGTGATAGACAAAGGTTGGCTAAGGTCTCTCAAATGAAGGGCATATAAAGGTCCAAGATCAAACCCTTCAATTGGGTTAGTACATAATATGTGGTAGAGTAGTGGTTTCTTCCATTAGATAGATTTTTTATGATGCAGGACTTTGACTCTAATGTCAAAGTGAGGTATGCAAAACCCACCTAGAGCTCTTTGTGGCTACATGATGGAACATTGAGAATAAGGAAGTAGGGGTGAATGTGAATACTGTTACATGGGACTTACTCATTTAGAACTTCTATGAACACTTCCTACTAGATGAATACTATGACTGTGGTAGAATATGAGCATAAATTCTATGAGCTCATGCCTTATGTAAGAACCATTGGTAGTTCACCACTGATGATTCAAAACTATATTAAAGGTTTGAGCAACTATCTCATTAGGGGTGTAAAGGATTTCTAACCTGAAACCCGCAAGGATGTAATACATCAAGCTATCCTTGTGTGATCCTACAATAATGGGTTCCACTTTTTGACCAATTTTGACACTAAAATCAATATTTTTGCAACAAATGTCACATTCAAGTGACTATATCTCAAAAACCATAAATAATTTCAAGATGACATAAACTAGTGATTTTGAGTACTTTGTTCCTACTTTGTAACCATATTTTTTAATCTAAATTTATTTATTCTTTATTTCAATTTTTTTTATCTCCTCTAAAAAGTGGTACATAATAAAATTCAATATTTTAAAAAGTGATAGCCCATTTCACAAACAACTTTTTTTTTCTAGAAATGATAATAAGGTAATTCTTTCGATGTTAGATTTGTAACATCAATATCCAGAGGATGCATTTGGTTTGATTTATTTTGGTTGAATATTGTATAGTTTATTTAGTTTTGAAGTGACATGAACCATAATTCAGACATACATTCTGTTTGACACAGATAATTTGAAGTCAATTTATCATAAACCATTTTTATTTTTTTTGAATAAAAAGGTATCTCAATTAGCTAGTTCCTCCATATTTTTCAAAAAAAAATTGACCTAATTTATTGATTTTCCTGAGGTTTCAAAGTTGGTTGATGTTCAATCGGTAATGAACCTATAATGAGTTAAACTCATATTTGAAAGTCTTAATGATTAAATTAGGTAGTAAAATTATAATCACTGGAAAGGTTGCTCTGAGCAACACATTTTGACATGTTTTATTTTACAGTAGCAGATCATTGTCTTGCAATTATGGAAGTCAAAAGAGCAAAAAAATAAATGAAAAAAAGGTTAAATTTTTTGTGATTTTGCATGTTCGTGCGAACATGGCATTCGCGCGAACATACGAAATATGTTCGCGCGAACATGATTTAAAAAAAAGTTCATGCGAACATAATAAGTATGTTCACGCGAACATATGTAAACTCAATTTCCCATTTTACAATTTTTTTAATTTTTGTTCATCCCACTAAAGTGGAACCCAATATTGTGGGTTCACCCCCTTGTAGAAAAATGTTACTTTGGGACATGGTGGCTTTGTTGAAGCACCTATAACATGAAGGTCCGAAGATAATCAGGGAGCAAGTAGTAGTAGGAAACCTCCTTCTTCTAGAGAAAATTGGCAACAACAATAATAGGGAGGATCCTATCCTTCAGCACAAATAAGTGCGAGTGGTTCACACTCTAGGGATTCTTAGTACTCTCAATGCAATAAGCATAACTAGTATGACTAGCCATCATAGAGTACTCATTCTCTTGCTAGTGGGGATAGTTTTCAATAGTCTAGCGCACATAGAGTGTAGAGGAGTTTTGGTAGAGAATATTTTTCATTTAGACAATGTGGACATAATTCATCCCATTATCCTCAATGGAAACCACAATTCCTGGATCGGAGACCTACAACATCATAACCCTTGGTTGGAGACATGGGTAGATCATAGAGGGTGTTTTCATTGGAGTCTTATCCTCCTACTAGGGCAAAGCATCCAATGGGACCTGCACGGTGAGTGATAGAGTTTTATCATTCTTGTCGGCTTCCAAGAGTAAGCCTAAGTCTAGGGAGTGTATGTAATAGCTACCCCTAGTTTACTTTTCATGTGTAATTGTTAGATTCTTTTAGGCTAGTTTTATGATTATATTTTACAATTAGTGGTACTTTGTTACTAAATATGATTGGATGTTATTCCAGCCTCAGTTTATATATGTGATGAGCTACTTCATCATTAGTTATTTTATGTGTTCATGATTATTTCAATGATGATACATGTATGTTTATATAGTGATTTCAATTATTTCAGGATGATGGTTAGATGGATAATTTTATATAGTTTCTATAGATGCTTACCCCATAGTTGCATGTGTATGGTGTACTTTTATGTTTCACTTTATGTTTGATGTTTCTGATGTGATCGAGGGAGGGATTCATAGTCACCTACTAGTCAAGATCTACACAATGCACCACTCCCCACCTTTTCATGTTTAGTTTAGATTCATATGTATATGTACATGTTAAGATTTTATGCAAATTGGAGGTACCAAGCATCGACTTCCCTAGATTGCTGGGATGAGCATGCCCTATTACACATTCTCAATGTTAAAAGAGGGGAGATAGTTCTTGAGTTCAAATCCTAACCCTAAGCCAACTATCCTATAAGATAGGACAAGTATTTAAGTTACAAAATCTTCTAAATTTGTCAAGTGACATAAATTCATGATTTTGAACCTTGAATTTGATTTAGTACTCTATTATTTATAATGGACTTTCTTATTTAGTTTTATTGGTCTCTTGTGATTTTTAGTTAAAATTAAATCAAATTAAGAGAAAATTAAATGATTTAATTTAACAAAAAAAATTAAGGAAATAATTAATATTTAATTATATTAAATTAATTGAGAAATTAATTGAATAGAAGAATTAAATATAAAAAATTTAATCAAAGCTCTAATTTGGGCGTCATTATATTTATTTAATTTAATAATCACTTATAAAGGAGTTTCATTTTTATAATATACTCTAAATATTATTCTTAGTTAAATTAATAAATATTCTATTAGAGAAGCCTTGTAATTTAATAAGAGAGAGAGAAAGAATAAATTTATTAAAGTTTATTTTAATTAAAATGTAACATGTTTGCACATAAAATAAATTAAAAGAAAATAATAAATAAGAGAGTGCTTGTTATTGCAAAACCAAAACCCTAATTGGAGAAGGCTATTTATTAAGAAATCATAGCTCATTTCTCCACACATAGGTTTGGAGGAGCCAATTTATGAGAAAGGGGGTTTTCGAAAGGAAGGAAATTTTTTTGCGAGTTCTCAGCATTTGATCAGTTAACATCAAATCAAGGTAGCCTCTCATGAGTTTTGTGCAGTATTTTGCTCTTTGAAATCTCTCTATCTTCTCCATGTTAAAGTGGATCTGTTTTCATAACTTAATTTGGGTTGAAACCCTTGTCTTGAAATTTACTATTCTTGAAAACATTTATGAAAGAATTTGAAATTAGAATCCCTTGTCTTATATATTTAGGAATTCTTAATTTGATTGATTAAAATTAGGAAGCTAGTTTAAGAAAAAATTGGACTTTATTTTAAAAATTGAATCATTTGTAATTATTTATCTAATCAAATCTAAATTAGAAATGTTAATAAAAATATATATAATGTTAATTACCACAGCAATAAATTATTACTATGGTAATAATTTTAAATAAAATTAGAGTTCTTGGTTGGTTTAAACAAAAAATATATTTATTATTTAAAAATAATTAATATGGAAAATGGTGAAATTGGTTATTATTCCAATGCCCCCCCCGCCCCCCACCCCACCTAATATCTCTTCTCACCACCAAGAAGCGTGTGGTTGTTGCAAGTAGATTGGAGCTGCTAGGTAACCTGTGACTGCATACAATAGTGCCTAACTTCTTAAGCAATCATCTCCCTTTGTGAGAACAGCCATGTGAGCCTAAGGGCTTTGATCATGTGCCTCACCAAAAGGATTGGTTTCTCTATTATTGTTATATTTAGTCTTAAATGAATTAAATTATATTAGATTGTTTTTTAATATGTTTATTATTGTTATTAATTATTAGTTTTAATACTTATTGTTATTAACAAATTAATGAATATAATTTTATTAATTATTGAATATATATTTTTATAATTATGTGATAATTATTACTTAATTTTCATAATAATTTATTTCATTTTATTTTTATGGGTAAAAGACCAAATCCATTAATTTATATATTAGTTAATAAAAAATTTCTTACAATGTCCTCCATTCAAATGGGCACTAGTAGGAAAGAATAAAGAAGAAAACCTCCAATCTTGCCCAGGACCATAGTCATATATTATTACAAAAATAAAAGGGGCACACCAAAATTTACAAAATCTCAAACTTAAAACTATTTAATATTGTTTAGTTATATTTCACATATTACAACCTTCCTCTTTTGGTATTACAAAGAGGAGAACTTAGAGGAGGGATCAAGAAGCAAATTGAGCAACTTGCACTTGAGAAATCTACAGATGAGAGGTAGGGAGAATAGAAGGAGAGACAAAAAATAAACATGTCAGTGTCCTACAAGAAATAAAATCTAGTTTCCTTCTAAGGCAAGTTAGATATAAAATAACATCCCAATCTTCCTTCGATTTAATGTCAAAAATAGATGGATTACAAAATGTGTATTATTTGAGGAACTTGAGCTGAAAGTGTCAAACAGAATAAATCAAGGGAGTAGCCCAGAGATAAATGAATAGTTTAGATCTATCAATACCTTGTTGTTAATTAACCACTCATTTGCTACATAAACAAATTAGATCATACACAACAATGATTTATCTCACTGGTCAAATAGTAATATCCTCTCGTTCCACACCCTTTCCTTCCAAAAGATCTACTTTCTTATCTCCTTCTCTATAAATATGTTAAATTTTAGTGTGTTTTAGTAAATCTCATCATTTTAATACCTCTTCTAGTTTTGAGTTAAGAACCTTATTATGAGTTTCCCTTTTCCTTAAAGCATTAAGAACAATTTGGGAGTTTCCCTCTATAATAAGTTTCTTGGTCCCTAAATTTAAACTTAGTTGAAGCCCTTCTTGGAGGGCTTCTAACTCTACTAAATTGTTAGTAATGATAGCCCTTGGTTTGGCCCTTTTAATGACCCATTTACTAGAGTTTGAACTGATTATGCATCATATTCCATCTTTTCTAGGCTTTCCCCTAAAACCTCCATCAAAATTTAATTTATACAATCCTTTTCAAGGAGGCTCCCATTTGCACTCCATTCTTTCTTTAGGGTTCATTTCAAAATTGCAATAAGTAAAGGTTCCTTTCACTATCTCTATTCTTCATAGAAAATTATTCATGACCTAATTAATACTTCATTCAACTTAGTTGAGAAGAGAAGATGAATCAAGTTCTTGATCACAAAGTATCCATTTGTTCCCTTCTTTACAAATCTCCCACACAAGGGTAGAAGGAGAAATTTTCCAAATTTTCCCATATGTCTGAAAAGATATACCTTTAGGCCAACCTAAGAGTAAACTTTCTAGATTCCCAGGAAGCAAAGATGTCCAATTCAATTTTTGTTGGAGCCAATCCTAGCATACTTTTGTATAAGGACACTAGAATAACAAATTCTCTATGTTCTCATTATCTTTTTTACATAGATAACACATAGAAGGGCCTTCAATTCCTATTTTTCTAAGTTTATCTACTATTAAAACCCTTTTCTGAATTGCTGCCTAGAGAAAGATTCCTACTTTTTGTAAGCATGTTGGATCCCACATAGTTTTATAGGCATATTTATTGCTTCCCATCTTTGAGAGTGGATTATTAGGTTATATCTATGTTTAACACTGTATCTACCATCTTTAGAGGCTCCTCAAATGATTTTGTCTCTTCTTTCTTCATAGTTTATCTTTCTAAATTTAAGAATCTGGTCTAACATCTCTTTACCTTCGGGATCTAGTCCTAAATACTCCAATGATTTCCATTACCAACTCTTTGTTCCATTTTCTTCCCTACTTTTCTTTTAGTTTCTTACTTTATTACCCCATAAACTTATTAGTGTACTTTTAACATTCACTAGGATGTTTAAGCTATCTATTGATGGAAGACCATACCATGAATCTTCCCAAAATAGTTCTTTCTCTCCTAATCCAATATCCCAAGTAACATATCTACTAATTCATGATTGACATTTGACTATAAACTTTCAACTTTTAGATCCTTTAGGAATGTTGCACATCCTAAAGATGGATGTGGGATCATCTTCATTAAGATACTTCTTATATAATATTTTAACCTACTTTTGCTCTTGCTCCTAATAGATATGCCATACTAGTTTTTCTATTAATGCTTCATTTTTCTTGTTGAGGTTTTTAATCCCTAGTCCCCCTAATTATTTTGGGATACGCATATTTTTCCATTTAATTAGAGTCATTTTCTTTTTTCCATTTGTATCATTCTAGAAGAAGCTTCTCATCTTTCCTTCTAGATTTTTGTTAACTTTTTGAGATAAAGGAAGAGGAGACATTTGATAAGTAGGAATCACTAAAACAATAACTTTAATTTTTTTTGCTTTTATAGCCTTAACATCTTACCTTTCCAACTATAATAATTTGGTATAGCTCTCATAGCAAGTATGAATTTGGTATAGCTCTGATAGCATGTAAGAATTTGCGTTAGAGGAAAATGACACCAAGATCAAGAAACTCAAGAACAAGCACAACATGGACCAAATGATCTATGATCATAATAACAAATATCAGAATGAATAGGGTATGTGCATGATCATGGTCAACCAAACTATGCTCAAGGTTATGTCAACTTGACGTGCAATTTTCTAACTTGTTATTAACTTTATATCAAAAAGTTGAGAGAAACGAATCTTTAGAAAATTGAATCTTGTTTCTAAAAAATTAGGACTTATCCCAAAAAAAGAAATTGATTGGTCAAAATTTTGAATTTTAATGCAATATTAAAAAAAAATCTAGAACAAAAATAAAAAGTAGACATATGTCTAACCACCTCAATCAAAATCAAATGATAATATTTTTTAATAATAATCTAGATATAAGTAGTAGACTCATGCCTGGATGTGACACATATTTTTGGGTATTTATATTCTAAATAAATAATAATTAATTAATTCTTTACTTTAGTATTTTTGTAACTAAAAAACTCTCATGTCTGACCACCTTAACTAATTCAAAACTCTACAAAATTCAACTTTTCATTTATTTTCATTATATTAGGAAAAACATAGAATCTAATGCATCTTTTGGATTTAAATTTTTTTGTACCATTGGAAGTTATAGTTTTTTTTCAAGTAGTGTGTCAGTCAGTACTTTATACATAACTCCATTAGAAAATAAGTAATAATTACTTAATAAACTCATAATTTTACAAATCATAAATTTATGGAAAGATAAGAACATTCTTAAGAAATCCTTTTCATTTCATCAAGTTTTGGTGAAAATAAAGTCGTCAGCTACATGTTTGAAATAAAAATCACATAAAAATAGGCCAAAAGCACATTTTTAGGATGTTTTTAAAGTTGACTATATAGGTTTGGTATCAAAAGATATAGTAGACCTTATAAAGATATTAATTGTTTTCATTTAGTATCAAGGTGGGTGAGAAAAAAATTGGAATAGAATTTGAAATAGTTTGAGATGTTTTAGAACTACAGATTTTTCAGATTGCCGCTTTTTGGCACACCATGATCCTACACATACGAAATAATTAATGTATACACACTAGAAGTGCCTATATATAAAGGCCTATAGAATGACTAGGAGTTAGCAAAGTGATAAGCCTCACGACTAAATGCATGTCTACCAAGAGTAGATTATCCTCCATTGAGCACAGAATTTTATGTAATAATGAGAGGATAAGCTTACATAGGTGTATCTCATAAAAAGATTTCGTAGACACCATGTGCTTAATTAGAATGTGAACAACTATGTTTTCTACATGACAACTCAATAGAATATGCAAAATTTGATGTTGTCAGCAAGACAACTTATATGACTACACATACTCCTAGGTGTCTACATGGCAACTAATAAAATAATGCATTTAACCTAAGTAAACTTAAGTGAAGTGTAAATAGTAATTAATTATTTATGCTAACACCCCCACTTAAGTTCAACTTAAGGGAATGCACTTAAGCTCACAAAAGATATGATGGGTCCTAGCTACTAGGCCATGTTAGGTACACATGTACAAATGTAATGAGGTACATACAATGCTATGAAATCTCTCTAAAACTGGAGAAAGAGGGAAAACCTCATGGCAAAAACCCTCCCCCAAAAAGAGAGATAAGTACAATAAAGAAGAGAAGAGTCATTGCAACCCCTTCTAGTGAAATATCCTACACCCCAAAGAGATCTCGCAAATGAAGATACTTGATCTCAATGAAGGGCTTGGTGAAAATATCTACAATTTATTGCTATGTAGGAAAATTCCACAATACAATGACCTACTCATGATTCAACTATCTAATATAGTGCATAAGAACCTCAATATGTCTTTTCTATTGATTTTTAGCTGGATGTTTTGAGATTTCAATAGAAATCTGATTATCATAATGTATGATTGTGGGTCGAGGTATGTCAAAAGAAAACTCCTTTAGAATTTGCTATAACCAAATAGTCTCTGTAGCCAAATTGACAGCTCCTCAATACTTAGCCTTAGTCAATGAAATTGCAATAGTGTTCTACTTTTTACTTTGTCAACAAATGGGGCTAGAACCAAGATGAAACATGTATCTTCAAGTACTTTTACAAAAATCAAGATCCCCTACATAGTTTGAATCGGTATAACCCACTAACTATAGTCTAGTACTAGTTGCATAGCATATTCCATATGTATGTGTACCCTAGATATAGTGCAAGATGCATTTTCTTCCTTCTAGTGAAGTTCATGTGGCTCTTGCATGAAGTGAGAAACCATGCAAACTACAAATGATATATCAGGGTGTGTATGTGTCAAGTAGATGAGACTTCCAACCAACTATCTATACAAAGTAGCATCAACAAGTGGAGTGGAACACTTTACTTCTAACTTAAAACCTAAAAGGAATGGAGTAGATGTAGCCTTATAGTCACTCATGTGAAATCAAGCAAGTAGATTAAGAGCATGCATGGGTTGCAATAATATGATCCCTAATGAAGACTTGTGTATCTTGATATCAAGGAAATAATGACGTAGACCCAACTGAGAGAATGAAATAATCCATCTTGGCATGCCAAGCTCTTGGAGCTTGTTTTAGTCCATAGATAGACTTTTTCAATTTGTAAACCAAGGTAGAATCCTAAATGAACTCTTGTGGATACTCCATATAAATATCCTCATAAAGATCATCATTCAAGAATGCACTCTTCACATCCATCTGATGAACAACCCATCTCTCAGTTGTTGCTATAGCTTGTGTCAAACAAATGGAGTTCATTTTGGCAACTGGTGCAAAGGTCTCGATGTAGTTAATGCCAAGTACTTGAGAGAAACCTTTTCCAACAATTCTAGCCTTATGCTTGTCCACACTTCCATCTACTACAAACTTGGTCTGATAGATCCACTTAGTATAAACCAATTTCTTCCCTTTGGAAGAGAGACTAAGTCCCATTTATCATTTCTCATAAGGGAATTATATTCTTTCTCGATTGCTTTATCCCATACTACAATACTTGAAGCTTCTTTGAATGATTTTGGATTGGAAGCAACTTCAATATAAGCACGAGCGAGTGAGCTTTGTTGTGATCATGTCCTCCTAGTATCTAAAAGATTCTCTACCAATGGTCCTACCACATCCAATGTTTGCTACACCCATTTAGGTCTAGTGGAAGAAGATGTAGAAGGGATATCCCCAAATTCATATGGATAATGCCTCTATTTAGGTCAAGGACAAACATCTTCCAAGTCACTGTCATCATTTTCACTCTCTTCAATGAAGGAGGAAGAAGGAGGAGTTGAAGAAGTAAATTTGGGACAACTTTCTTCAAAGTGTACACTCCTCTCATAAAAAATTTCCTGTGTCTCTAGATCCATCAACTTGTAGGCTTTATGAGAGTTTGCATAACCAACAAAGATGCAAGGTTTACTTTGAGGTTCCAATGCCTTGCATTTCTATGGAGGTATTTGTGCCCATGCTAGACAACCAAAGACTCTAAAGTGATTTATAGAAGGTTACCTTCTAGTCCAAGATTCAAAAGGAGTTACACTATCTAAGGCTTTATGAGGACTCCTATTCTAGATGTAGTTATCACAATTCATTGCTTGAGCCCAAAAGACTTGATCTAGAGACTTATGTAGTAGCATGCAAGTGGTCATCTCCGTGAGGGTTTTATTTTTCCTTTTGGAAAAATCACTTTGTTGGTGTGTGTATGGTATTGAATGTTGAAGATTAATTCCCTCTTGAGTAAAAAATTCTATAAGTCTTGAGTTCACATACTTCACTCCATTATTTGTTCAAAAAACCTTGATGGCTTTCTTTGACTGCTTTTCTACTTGAGCCTTGAGGCTAATAAATCATTCAAACACTTCATTCTTATGAGTCATGAAGAATGCCCAAGTATAATGAGGCTAGTCATCAATGAAAGTGTGTGCATAGTGAGACTTAAATGATGGCACTGGAAATGGGCCTGCCACATCACTATGAACTAGTTCAAGAAAACATTATGCTCTCCAAGACTTCCGCTTGTCAAAAAAAAATTTTTTATGCTTCCCAAGTATGCAACTTGAACAAACACCATCTAAAAATTTGACTTGAGGTAGACCATGAACCATGTTCTTACTGCTAAGTTGTTGAAGATGCCTATAGTTGAGATGTCCAAACCTCCCATGCCACAGTTTGCTTTCTATATTTGAATGCATTAACAAGGCTTGTGTATTAGATTTAGGCACAGAGGAAGAGAAAGTGTAAATCCTTAAATCATTATTAGCTTTACCTATTGCAACCATAGAGTCATCTTTGATTCTTTTCACTACCACTAAATCTAGAAGAAATTTAACATTATTCACATCTTCATAGTGATTGATTTGGTAGACTAAAAGAAGGTTAGAGGTAAGATTAGGAACATAGAGAACATCCTTGAATGCTCCACTTTTCATCTCAAATTCACCTTTTCTCTCAACTTCCACATTAGTATCATCTCCTACAAAGATGTGAGCTACCTCTAAAGTTGTCATGGAAGAATAATCTCTCTTTGAAGCACCCATGTAATGTGTGGCACCTAAGTCAATAATCTATTCTCCGTAACTAACAGTCTTTGTGAGTAAAGCTTTCCCTTCACTCTTAGAATCTAAAGATGAAGACCCTTTTTCCTTATAAGAATTAGGTAATGGAAGATTGTGTTTCTTCATAATGTTTTCCAATTCATCAATTTTTTTGTGATAACACTGATGTTCATCATGACTAGTTCTTTTGCAATAGGCACACTTCTTATTTTCTTGATTATTGTCACCCTTTTTGTTGGTATTAGGAGAAGACTTGCCTTGTTGATCTGATTTAGGTGTTGTCTTTTTTGTTTCCCCTCATTTTTTATCTCTCCACTTCTTCTTTTTTCCCTTTCCTTTTTTTGAACTTTCACGAGTTGAATTTTTAGAGTTCTCATTGTTAGCCACCAATGCATTAGACTTTGAAAATTGGGGAATCCCCATTGTTATCAAGTTATCTTGTTCATCCTCTAATAACTAAGCATAGTCATCAAAAGTGATTTTCTTATAAGAAGCCCCTAAGGTAGTCTTTGTGGTTTTGAAAGAAGATTGAAAGAAGAGACAAATGTGGAGTATTCAGATGGTAGCTTATTATGAAGGAAATAAATCAACCTATCATCCTTAATGGGACTACCACAATCATTAAGTTTTGTTCTCAACTCATTTTCTTGAATGATAAAATCATGGACAAAATGAAAACTCTTAGGATCTAGGGAGATAAACTCATCCTCAATCTTGTAGACATCCTCCTAAGTCACTTTCCCATATAGTTATTTAAGAGCATCCCAAGTTTCCTTGGATGTATTATATTTTATGATTTGATAGAGGATCTTGTAATTAACCCCTAACCTAAGGAGTCTAGGACTTTTCTATCTGTTGTTTGCCAATCATGAATTTCACTTTGATCACTTGTTGGTTTGGGAAAAGATTCATCTGCATATTAAGAAACTTCTTCACTTATCAATTCATGCCATTTTTTAATTGGCTATGTGGCATAGTTATGTGGTGTTAATTTTGGAATCTTAAGGTTTCCCATAATGTAAGGAAAGAAAGATAACAACAAGAACAGAGGAACACAACACCAAGAGACGCCCCAATTTTCACTCAATCAAACCCACCCTTTCCCCACAAAAGAATGATTTTGGCACTTTATCCCTAGTGCATTTACAGTGGGCCACTTGTCAAAATGGACAAAAGTAGACTTCTAATTATGTTGTTTACAACCTCCTCTTGGATTTCAAATCTACTACATAGCATTGTAGCTTAGATATACAACAATTTTGAAGCAATAAAATGCAAAGAATGATCTATTTTTGAAAGTGGTATTTCTATCCACACAAGCCTATAATTGGATTACAATTCTAGAAAGTAAACAAAAAAGTATGTACTTTCAAAAAAAATGAAACATAAAAATGTGTCTAGATGAGCCTGTACAAAGCATTTGAAGTTGTAAAATGTAGTATTGGACATGTACAATCACCAAAAACTAAATTTTCTGACAAATCCATGCACCAAAACTAGAAAATAATAGCACAACTAAAAATTCAAGAAATTCTAACCCCAAAAAAAAAATTGCACCTTATTTGGAGTCTGGATGACTAAGATATGCCCTCCCAAAGTTGGACTATCAAATCAAAATTGTATATGCAGAGGGGTCTATGTATGAAATTGCTAGGTTAAATTTGATGACCAAATAACCATTGCAATAGTGCAATTTTTCCTACTGGTCATGGTCAAATGACCATCAAATTTAAGCTCGCAAAATGGTGATGTCAGTCAAAAATCAGCCCTCTGGCTTATGTGGTAGTATAGATGATGATTTTCTTCTAATGTGGGATGTATGGATGACTATACAAGGTGTGCTGATGTGTCACCATGGGTGACTGACATGTCTGATTGCTGGTATAGCAGGTTACATTTTGCTAATGTGGGGGAATTGATGTTGCTATTGAATTGGTATTGTTGTGTCTTAGGCAAGAGTAGAGGTCGCTAGCAAGTGGATGACTGGAATTGGTGGATCAGCTAGTGATGGGAATAGATAGTATCGATGGTAGGAGGGCTAGCATTAGTTATCAACAAGGAGAAAAGGCTGGCAAGTTATGAAGCAATTGGCAGTGACAGTAATCACTGGCAAGTAGGGGATGATTAATCCCACATTTGTGGTGCTATAAAAAAACAAAGTGTATAAGATGATGGGTTCATAGAAGGTAAGTCAACATTGAGATTGCCAGTTGTTTGTTGTGATATGTTGGTGGGTTATTGTGGAATATTCCACTGAGTATGATACATATGTTAGATTATATGGAAATTTTGGTCGTGGGTGTCAGGAATTGGTCACCTAGTTTGCTTCCAATAAATGTTCTCCTACATGCTTAATAGGTCAAAAAATTACAAAAAAGATACAAGAAATCTAGAAAAAATAGCAAAGATGTGAATATAAAAAATTTATATCTAAAAATCAATTGCATTGATCTAAAAGATCATACCAATTCTAGAAATTAGGCCTTTGGGTTCTGGTTTGCGAATAAAATTTTCTTCAAATTTGACTATAGCCTAGGGTAGGCAAATTTATAGTTAAAACTCACTAAATCGATGCTCTAGATACAATGGTGAGGTCTACTTTGGCTCTTGACATTCCTAATTACTACATATACTATGGATCTCAATCGTGGCCCTTCGAGAGGTGAAGTAAAAAATGGTCTCTAATGGTTATTAAATGAAACTCCCTCGGCTCTAATACCATGTAAGAATTTTCCTTAGGGTAAAATGACTCCAAGATCAAGAAGCTCAAGAAAAAAGCACAATATGGACCAAATGATGTATGATCATAATAACAATATGAGAATGAATAATTGATGCATACACACTAGAAGTGCATGTATATAAAGGCCTCTATAATCACTAGGAGTTAGCAAAGTGATAAGACTCAAAACTAAGCACATGTCCACCAAGAGTGGATTATCCTTCATTGAGCACAAGATTTTGTGTGATGATGAGAGGATAAGCTTACTTAGGTTTATCTTGTAGAAAGATTTTGTAGACACCATGTGCTTAATTAGAGTGTGAACAACTATGTTCTTTACATGACAACTTAGTTGAATATACAAATTTTTGCTCCTAGGTGTCTACATGAAAACTAATAAAATAATGCATTTACCCTAAGTAAACTTAAGTAAAGTGTAAATAGTAATTAATTATTTACACTAACACCAACAACCTATTTTCATATCAATTCTTTCTAAAATGTTGTTCCACCCTTTATTATGACTAGTTCCTTTCTCTAATTCTATTCCTAAATATTTACATGGAAATATTTTTTTTTTATATCCCATAATGTTGCATATCTGATATTCTATATCAATTTTAGTGTTTAAAAAGAATATGCCAAACTTTTTTACACTTCACTTTTTGACTAGTTGCTTCCATATTACGGAGGATAATCTTTTTAAAATTTTGAGCTTCTACCATACAACTCTCTCCAGGTAATATTGTGCTCATCATTAGCAAACTATTGATGAGTGATGTTTTAGATACTCTCTGTAATGGTTATACCTTTAATGTTCCCTTCTAGCAGAGCTTTTTTAGTTAATCTCTTAAATGCTTTTTCCATAATGATAAACAAAAATGGTGATATTGGGTCTCCTTGTGTAATACCCCTAGATGTATTGAAGAAAACTTCTAGGTTTTCATTTATGAGAAGTGATATTTTTGGAGTTGATATGCAATTAAAAATTCTATTGATCAATTGATAGGAGAAACCAAAGGCTTCTAATGCTTTGCATAAGAACCTCTGGTCTACCACATCATATGCTTTTTGTATGTCCAATTTCATGAACATACTAGCCTCTTTGTTCTTGGTGGCTAAATGAATAGTTTCTTGAATGATGATAATTCCATATAGAATAGATCTATCTCGAACAAATCCAGTTTCTTCCTCTCAGATGAGTTTGGGGAGGAAAAATTTGAGGCAATTAGCTAAAACTTTTGAGAAGATTTTATATATGGTGTTAGATAATGCTATAGTTCTATAATCCCCTAGTACTTCAATAAAGGCTCTTTTAGGGATAAGTGTTAAAAATGTATGATCCACTATTTCTTATTTCTTCTATTGCTTTCCATAAGTCTGTTCCTATTATATCCTAGGACTTTTGGTGAAAGAAAGCCTGAAAACTATTAGGTCCTTGCAATTTGTCAGGATTCATTCTAAATAGTTTTTCTTTGATCTCCTCTATAGTTATAGGTCTATTAAATATTTTGTTTTCTTCCATAGTGACTAACTTTGGAATGCTTCCTAACATTTTCCTTTGTGTCATTAAGTTAGAATAGTCAAACTTGTTTAGCATATTTTAAAAATAATCCACCAAAAATTCTACAATATTTTTTGGTTTCTCAGTTATATTTCCTACTCTATCCTTAATTTTTGAAATTTTATTTATTGATCTATTAAGAATGATACCATTTTAAAAATATTTAGTGTTTCAATCTCCTTTTGCTAACCATGTTTCTCATGATTTCTATCTCCAAAGTATCTCTTTCTTTTGTAGAATTTCCTCTTAGTTTGTGAGAAGTTCTTTATATTTAGATATCTTTCATTTTTGAAGTAGTTGATTGTAGCCAAAAGGATGGGGGGTTGATTGTAGAGTACAAAAAGGCTGAGAATTCAGCTGGAGGTTACATCTGAGATGTCTAACCTATACCAAATTTAAACATCAAAAGCCATTAATTTTAAGGGCTTAATTGTCCTTAACCATAGTCCTTAAACTACAACATATAAGAGACAGAATAATAAGCTAGTAGCATTTAAAGACATCACTACTATTGGTCCACTCAATTGACATAGTCCAAAAGACCCTATGGGGTGTAAAGTTCATAGAAATAGTCATAAAAAAAGAAATAAAACACAATGGAACCCAGACTAGATGCCCTCTTCCTTCTCTTGGTTATCATTCTTTTGCTCCTCGGGAGGTTCCCCTACTTCATCCTCCTCCTTTTCTTTCACTAGTTTGTCAATGATGGTCTTTAGTGAATCCTCTACTAGTTATTATATGGATTGGGTTATCTCAGTAGTCTTTCCTAGCTCCTATTCCTTTTTGTTAGCCTATAGGAAGTAGAGGCTTGTAGCCATAGAGTGCATAACCTTGGTAGAGAACTCAACTAGGGTTTTGAACCTATGACAGATAGTGGTATGGCTATCCACCATGTCCTTCATATCCTTCTCAAGTATCTCCATTTGCATCTTGGTGTGGCTATATTTATCTTTCTCCCTAGTAACCTTGGGGTTAACCTTCCTAGGAGAAGTGATGTCTTCCCCCCCGCTACAAGCTAGGGTAGCTTCAAGGGTATTAGAGATATGGGATGGATTGATGGAGTTGGGGCTAGGTTTGATGTCCTAGTGGGCTCTTTTCTTTTTACCAAATTAGCTTTCATTATTCATTCCATTTTTTATAATTTCATTGTTTAGTGTTCTTAAATTTTCATCATTACTTAATTTTTCTATGAAAATTTTATTAAAATGTGCTTTGTTCCATTTTTTGATATTTTCTTTGACCATTTTCATTTTGGACACAAAGAAATACATATTGGATCCTTGAAACTTTCTTTCTATCCACCACTATTTCCATAAGATTAGGACCTAAGAACCACATATTTTAACATTTAAAAGGATTTTTGGATGGTCTAAAGGGCTCAACTAATTCAGTTCTAACTGGGTAATAGTTGGATCCTGCTATGGGTAATATAGTTGACTGGATGGTCATCCCTGTGTCTCTTATTACTCCTTTGAAGAAGAATTTATCTCATTTTTTAGCAATTGAGGTGAAGTCTTTCCTCCTATTGTTCCAAGTAAATGTTCCATTATTAGTTTGGATATCTAGGAGCTAATTGTCCTCTACCCATCTTTTGAAGTCCATGGTCGCATGTATCAAATATTGTTGTCCCCCATATTTTTCTTCCAAATTTAATATAACATTGAAATCACCCCCAATGAGAATGTTTTCATCAAGGTTACCTCTCAAAAATGTATTTAATTCTTCCCATAGATGCTTCCTATCTATTGTCTATACAAGTTCATATATATTTATTAGGATGATTTGGAGGTTGTTTCTAATACTTTTAACTTTACATCCCATCCAATTATGATTTAAAATGATCAATTCTAAAATAATTTTCCTTGGGTTCCATATTATACCTATCCCTCCTAATGCTCGATTACATTCTTGAGTAACAATTTTCCAATTTCCCAATTTCCTCCCTAATTTACATCCCTCTTTATTTAGTTTAGTTTCTTTTAATAGTATAATTTCATATTCAAATAGGGATATATTATGCTTTAATAAGAGTTTTTTGCTAGAGGCATTTAAACTTCTAGCATTTCATGTAATTTTCATACTAACAAGGGAAGGCTCTTCCCCTTCCCTACTTTTAGAATTTTGAAAAGCTTACCTTGTTCTCTTGCTTGACCATCTGCCTCTATCAAATATTCGAGTAATTTTCTCCTCATTTTGATTTTTTCTAACCACATCTTGGTGTTTTGAAGCCCTCTTAGTTCATTGTTATTCCCTAATTTTTTGTGCTCTTTTGAGTGTTGATAGTACTTGTTGTAATGCTTTCATCTTACTTTCTTTTACTTCTTCTATTTATTTAATAATTTGGTCTACTAGATCCATTAGTTTCTCAAACTACTTTGATTTTTCCTTACTCTATAATTTCTCTAATTTTGTTTCTTCCTTATCTTCATCTTGTTGTAGATCCATCATTATTCTATGTTCTTCCCAATCTTGCCATGGAAGTGTTGGTTCCTAATTATTTCTAAGGATATGATTATTTGTAGTTCTCAATAATACTTCTTCTCCATCTAAGAGTAATTTTTCTCCTATATTTCTATGTTCCTCTATCTTTTGGATGTCCTCAGTAGTTATAAATTAAAATGAGTCCATTCCATTTGCTAGTGTTTCACAAAATTTGTAACTTCATTTTTTGGATCTTTTTCTGATTGTGATATTACTCGATTGAGTTGAGGATGCTAGTGGTATTAGCTCTTCGTTTTTACTTTTTTATATTCTCTACTACTATTCAATCCATATTATTATTTATGGCCATATTAAGGACTGATTTTTACTACTCTCCCTCCTTGTTCCTGAATGAAGTCTTTATACCTTCTTTTGGATAATTCCTTGTTGTAAATAGCCATTCATTTTCAATCTCCTCAATATCTAGATTTCTCATGTCTATCTAAGTTTAGGTCTCTATTTTCTTTCTTTAAAATGTCAATTTATCCAACTCATGTTGCTATGAATTTTTTGGCTTCTAAAGCTTATTTTGTTCCTTTATCAGTTGTAAGATCTCTATTTGATCAGCTATGTAACTAATCCTAAGTTTTAATTCTTCATTAAGTTGTTTTATTCTCCCCATATTCTACTAAATTTCCTTCATTTCTATTTTTGATTCCCTTTAGGCTTTCTTTAGACTTGTAAATTTAATATTTAGTATATTTAGAAGATTGACTCCTTCAATATATCTCTTTTGTATAATCTGGTTGATGTCCTCTTTCTTTGGTTTTCTAGCTTTCTTTACAATACTTTTAAGTATACTTTGTATCACCACTTGTTCAGTAATTTCTCCTTCTTCAACCTCACTATTTATGATTCTAATAAGATTCTCTATATAGTTTTTTTGTTCGATATCCCCCTTTTTAAAATAGTTGTCATGTTCTCTTTTACCCAATTCTGGATGCTACTACTCTATATTGATATCCAAGCTGACTTCCTCAAAATCTAAATTGCTTTCTATTTCTCTTTTCTCATGTTTAAGAAATTTCATATATTTGATTTTCCCTTCATATTTAGACCAGCATATTTTATACAATTATCTATTTGTGATAGTCTTTATAGATTCTCGTTATTCAAGTTCAGGTTTTAGTGTAACTAATATTTTAATTGATGAGAATCTGGTATGATGAGGCTCATAACCCTTGATTCCTCCTAACAACTGACCAATTTATACAAAGATTTTGATATCACATAATTCTATAGGGAAATTTTTTTAAGTAATCCTTATTGGGACCTTAGAAATATTCTCTCGATTATCATTGAGATTAGGTTTCCATTTTATAAAATTTAGATTATAACCACTAAAAAATAGAGAGGTTTTTTAAGTTTAAATAAAACCTTAAACTTTAATCTTTACAATGTAGAAAAAAAAGCTTATCTAAAATAAAAGTTATACTTAACTATTTGGAGTCCATGGAGTTGAACCAATTTACCAAATTTGTTCGTTTTTATTTTGGTCTAGTCCAAGTTGTATACAAGCCCCTTTATTCATAGTCTAACCATCTATATTCACTATTCTTATTACAAATTATAATAATATGAACTGTGTTGTTTTCTAGCTTTTGATTCAAGGGTCACTTGATTTGATCTTTGATAGATTAATGTTGGGGAAATTTCCCAAATTGGAAGTGTGGATGCAGGAATGAGAACAATTTTGATGAAAAGGGATTTGAAAGGTTCCTAGGGTTAGGGTTAACAAGTACACTACTATCTTTCGATAAATAAGAAGGGTTAGGTATAACCCATGTTATAGGATTATTAGCTTTATTTAGGGCTTCCCTATTCTTGACATCACTATTCTAGTTTGTATTGTTTCTGCTTTCCTTGGGAGATTTTTTGCCTCACATATGTTTTTCTCAAAAGAACTAGCTTTCTTCTTTTCTTAGTTTTCATCTCTTTGACTTTGAATTGGACTACCCCATGCTTCTTCGGTGTTTTTGCATTTAAGCTATTTTATCTTGCAGACCTCCTTCCTAGAATGAACTTTTTCCCATCCCACCTCCTCCTCATGCTTATGATATCTTATAGTTATCTCCATTTGAGGTTTTGATAATAATGACCTTGTATATCTACAAGTTTTCTCGATAATTTTTTTGTTTCATTCCTCACATTGTTCTATGAGTACATTAAACTAGTTATTTAGAAGAATTTGAACAATTTCCTGTTGTGGGAGATTTTTTGTTCTAGCCTGAGATCCAGATTTATTATGTTTGTTTTACCATTGAGAGCTAGGGTTTTCCTTGTCAAGGACTACAAATTTTTTCAAATATTTGGTGCATTTCACCTGCTTATTCACAAAATTTTCTTGTTTTTCCATTTCTCTAGTTCCATTATCATAGAGCAACATGATATTAGTGGCCATTGTTGTCACTACCTTCTCGCTTCTATCAAATGAATCAATTTCTCACTACATTCTCACTTCTATAAAATGACGCAATTTCTCTCTACATACAAATAAAATAATTTATTTAAATTTTTAGTTATATAGCTATCATTGAATTTTAATTTGAAGTTTGAGAAATTTTAATAAAGTTTAGAGTTGTTAAATGGTAATGCATTTTTATATAAAAATATGGGGTTTTATATTTAAATGACTTTTAACGGATTGTTGAATCTTTTGAGATTCTTTTGAACTTGGAAACCTTAGTAAATCTAACAACTAGAAAAATGGGAAAACTAAAACCCTATTTATAATTGGAAACCTTCTCAACTATAATGCTTGAGAAATGAAAATGAAAACTTGAAAACCAATAATGAAATTTTTATTTTTTTTATTTTCTAAACCTAATGAATTATGAAAACTACATTTTTTATATACTTGATGTGATGTATGATTTACTAGGTTTGGTTTTGGGTTTGACTAAGTGTGTTGATGAGTCAAGATGTTTAATAGAGGCTTGGGGGATTCATTTTCTATGATAATGTTATGTATATTTTGGTCACTGTTATTTACACCCAACCAATGTGATGTATTCATTTATTTCTATGATGAGTTTCGATTAGATGTTTGTTAGGGCTTTCCAATTACCTATATGGAATTGAGGTGAATTCTATGTTTTTTGCCTACTATAACCTTTGAGTTTTTTATCAGCTGTCAGTTGAAGCTTTCTAGTTTCTTGTATTGAATTGAGGTGATTTTTTTTCTTTTCATGTTGTAAACTTTGAGTCTTTCATTGGTTATCTTTTGGTGCTTTCCAGTTGCTTGTATAAAATTGAGGTGATTATTGTGATTGATCTTTAG
The DNA here is from genome assembly GCA_028749045.1 of Cupressus sempervirens. Taxonomy (NCBI): domain Eukaryota; kingdom Viridiplantae; phylum Streptophyta; class Pinopsida; order Cupressales; family Cupressaceae; genus Cupressus; species Cupressus sempervirens. The sequence goes on along the minus strand of CM053789.1, from coordinate 125,931,064 downwards.
GTGCTTTCATGTTGCTTGTAAAGGACTAAGGTGAATACTATATTTTATGTATAGGTTCTTTTGAGTTTCTTGTAAAGGAAAGTGGTGAATATTGTCTTTTATCTATAGGTACTTTCTATTTTCTTGTAAAGGACTAATGTGAAAATTTTGATTTTATGAGTTGTACTTTAGATGAGCTTAGGGTAGGTAATCTATGTGTACATTGGGAAGTGACTTGCAATGTAGGCTTGAGCCCTAAAGAGGGTGCTAGGCTAACCCATTGTAAGTTGTTTTAATAAGTGATAACATTTCATTGAATGAGAGTAAAATAAATTACTAATAGTCAGTTTTTTTCCTCGCCCACGCCTTTAGTGCCAGTATAGGCTAGGATGGGAGTAGTGAGAATGCTTTTTTGCAACTTTTCTTTGTTAGTATGTCTTTTCTATATGAAAGGATATTGATGGCACATAAAGATGCTAGGTCGCCTATGTCTAGAGATGATGCTAGGGTAACCTTAGAGTCGGCTCATGCGATGACACTTGCCCACTTGTATAGTAGATTTCCTATGTATCTTTGTTGCCTCTGGAATTAGATGATACTAGTGTATTGGTACCCTTCAAGATAGCTTGCCATCAGATATTTACTTAACATAGATGTTGGTTATGACTTGTGTATTCATATATGTTTGGGTTCCACGAAGTCGGGTGGTATTGTTTCTTATACCATTAAGATCTGATAAATAGATGTCATTGCTAAATGCACTTTTGTAGTTGTTTCTTTCATTCTAATCTTGTGTTTTTGATGGATGGTTATATTCTATCATACAATACTTGATTATTAGAGTTCTTATGAGATGATGTATTTATTTATGAATCTTTTAGCTTTTCATACCCCACAACCTGTACAATGGATGGTTATGTATTTTAGTTATGGCAAGTGGCATCTAATGTAACTATATATTATTTAATTGGATTTGTACTTGTGATTATTCCATGATGTGAATTTTGACTGTGTTAGATTTAATATTAATAAACTTATACATGTTAATCAACATTATGGAACCATTAAAAGATGTAATATGTTTTATGAATTGTGTTTACATATGTGAATTATTACTTCTTCTATATTATTTGTTAATTCAATTATTTTTATAAAAAGGACATTTTTGGAAAACTTAGTGAAACTTTAAGTTAATTTCACTTAGGTTCACTAGTGGGCTGTTAGAAAAATATTGAAGAATATACATATTCAAATTTTAGAGCCTATTATCATTCATTCTGATAACAAAAGTAAAATTTGTATGCCAAAGAATCCAATATTGCATTTAAAGACTAAACACATTGCTATACATTATCACCATTTGAGAGAGACTATAGTAGAGAAAGAAATCAGATTAGAGAATGTTAGTACAAAGGAATATATATAGAAAACATATTTACTAAATTATTATCGAAGGATACTTTTGGGTACATTAGACACATGCTTGATATTTTTTTCACTATCTTCTTCAAAATAGTTGATGCAAGATTTCATTTGTCCATTATATTTGGAGTATTTTATTACATGTGGACTACATATCTTGTGATTCTTCCTTTGGCGGAGTAATTACTTTCAAAAGAGTTATTGAAAAGTCTTGGGTAAGGATTTATTTAATACTATATGTTGGCACTTGACATTTACATTTTTTCAAATTACCTTGGAGATGATTGGAATAATGATAGAAAATCAAATTATTATATTGGCATAGTCACTTTTATGATTGATTTCAATTGGGTTGAATTGTACATTTAAAAAACCTTATGTATATGCATGGTGTCGAGTAGTTGTGTATAAGATAGTAATACCAATGGAGGGAGAGTATTCAATAGAAAATAGATATCTATGAGTCAGTATTTTAGATTGATATTTTCGAATTAATAGTTTTTCATCATATGTTAGCATCAATGCCAAAGGGGGACATTATTAGCATGAATTTTGAAGGTATATCAAAGGGAGAGATTGTGGGTATGTTGGAGGAGATGATGGAGCAGTTGGCACCTATATTTAGTGCTTATGTCTTGAATTCATTACCTTATTTGTCTTTACTGGTGACACATGTGTCTTTTGGCTATGTCAGTTAGAGTAGTAGAGGCAATTTCTTTTGGTAATATTCCTATATTCTATGTCTATATAGTTTAAGTATTGTGTGAGCTTTAGTAGAGTATGAGAACACTAGTCACTATGTAGTTTGCCAAAAACTAGTTACTAGTAAATCAACTTTATTTGTTAAGAGAGAAGGAATTTGGCTTAGAGGGATTAGATTATGGTTGAAGATATGTATTTTGATAATTCATTTGAGATAGCATAATGTATAGTTTATTTAGTGAAGGTTGTTGAAGGTTAACATGTGATTTATTCATTGTTGATTAACATTTTGGTTATGTTATTTTTGGAAGTTATAAATTTAATGTAATATGTATTGTAATATATTAATGAGGCCCTACATTATTCATTTTACATGGGGGAAACTTCAAGGAAAGCTCAAGTAGTTTTTAGGACAAGCTATAAAGAGAATATGTTTTCTTTTGTTATAAGTATCATTCAACAAGTGTCATTGTAATTGACAAATGGATGTTGAGCTTGAAAAACTGATGAGACTAGAGTAGAGGGTAAAGATGGAAATGTATTGACAACTTCAAAGGAACTATATTGAAAAATGAGTTATTGTATTGGTTAGTTCACCCTTGAATATGTTATCCTGGATATCTATGATATCCTACACAGTTAAATCTTGATAACAATATCACAATTTGTCTTGTTATGGAAAATATCTCCTACTTATCAAAATAAAGATATTCAAATGTATGTGAAATTTTTGTTTCTACAATTTTTTTTTAATATATTACACTTTTTTTGTCACTTTATTGGATTTAAATTTTCTTGTATTTATGACACAACCAAAATCTAAGGCCTTTGATTTTAATGGTGGAAGTAGTTTTCCTATAATGTAAAGCCTAGAAAAAAGAAAAGCCATGCCTTTATGTAAACCTCATAACTTTTGAATATTCTTTAATCTAATATTTATACATTTTCTCAAATTTTCAAACATATTTTCATGATAAATCTTTCTTATTTAGTGCTATTATTTATTGAATAATTTTATGATAAATATTGTAAATATTTATTGTCCTCATTTTCAAAACCTTTAATTTACCTTTTTTTGCGAGGAGAGAAAGAAAATAAAAATTTCCTAATTTTATTTAAAAGTAAAGATTGTAATCTTAGAAAAAATTATTTTCTATGGGATGGTTTTCAAATAGTTTTCTAAAATTTAATAGGGTCAAATTTATTTTCTATTATTTGCATGTCCACAAACATGAAATTATTACTTGCCAAATGCAAATTTATATAATTTTCTTAATTTAGATAAAAAAATAGTAGTTTTATATGAATATATTATAAAATGAAATACTAGATTATGAAATTATGAAATTAAATAAATTTATTTAGTCTTAAGATTTTTTTTTGTGTGTGTCATAATTTAAAATTATAAAATTTTATGTGTTCTCAATGTAACATTTCTATTAATAAAATATTTTAAAATTTATATTGCATTTGCATTTTACTTGCCATCAAATTTTCAAAGATGAGATCATAATAAAAGTTTAAATATTACTTAGGTGATGCTCAACTTTATATAAGATTGAGTTTATGCCACAAATATAATCTTAGGAGGAGAAATAATGTGATGTACGATCTAGGTGAATAGTAATTATACTAGGGTTAGTGTATGAATATATAGATAAATATTTAAATAATTATGTCCACTTTTCTTCCTCATCAAACATATAACTTCTAATAGACTCCTTTACTAAACTTGTAAATATAACATGTCACTCCTAATAGACCCCTTGACTAGACTCCCATTCTTCATATAATATTATTTCTCTCAATCTAAACATGTCAAATTACACATTAATAAATTTGAAATTTACCATAGAATTTTAAACGTGCTTGTTCAACTCGTTTGACTTCCGGCCTTGCGTTGTGAAATTCATTGACAAATCTTTGTACCACAATCCTATATTCAGAAAACGCCGAGTGCGCTACAGACATTTCAAATACCTAACCGACTCGGTCTTTTTCAAGGCTCACATTTTCTCATTTTCGGGTCCCGTACTGAAAACACATATTCAAATAAAACGCGATAGAGGCGTGCCCTAAACCACCTACCGAAAACAGCGCATATCATTTCTTCATACTAACCAAGACTCTTAGTAAATGTTGATATTTTTCTATTTAATACAATAAATTATTTAATATGTTTGTTCAATTGTAATTGTCTTTCTAATTTATTTCAATAAAAAAATCCTTTGGTGGAAAAAGTGGACTCATTGTTGCTGGTTTAGTTACGACAGCAATGGCAGAGGGGAGGAGTAGAGCCTGTGCAGCCTGTAGAGCGCAACGCAAGAAATGCTCAGAAGATTGTGTTTTGGCTCCACATTTTCCTGCAGATGATCCAGATAAATTCGCAGTTGTGCAGAAAGTGTATGGAACCAACCATGTTATCAAACAGCTACAAGTAATTTTTTAACCATGGGCCCATTTTCAGTTTTTGTTCTGTACTGGCTCCATTTTGTTTTGTGTTGTTACGGCTTTCGTTTTTGTTTGCCTATAACTTCGGGGTTCATAGGTGTGGTACCCAGGATTTCCATGTGCTTAACAGCCTCTTAATTTATTTCTTAAACATATCAGGGTTTCATTTTGATTGTACTCGTTTGGTTGATTGATTTTAATTGAAGTGTAAATTAGAAGGGGAGTAAGATAGGTGCATTTCATTTGCAAAGAATTCAAGAATTCAGATGCATCGATTTGGACAAGATATGTACATCTTGTTTCTACTACAGTTAGTTGTCTTGTACAGGAACATTTCACATTTCAGATTTAAGTTTTTGTTTGAAATATACTATGAACATCTTATTTATATAGCATAATTACGTACCTCCTGTAAGAAACCAGCTGTAGATTCATACAAAGCCATATAGTTCATTAAGTATTGTGAAAGTACTTTCTTTGTTCCTTTAAACTATCAGAACTTCATGTTTGTAACTTTTGTCAAGTAAGTGTATTGGCACAAATTTAATACTGTTATTGATATGAAATGTTTTTATTGGTTGAAGTGTGCTAATATTGTTATTGTAATATTTTTGGAGTATGATATGTGCATTGTACATTGAATTTTCTCCCAATAAAACATAATAATTTGATTTCAAGGGCTGTAATAATCTAATATTTCTTACAACCAAAAGATATTAAAATGAATATTTAAATTATTATCATAGATGTTGAATTTTTATTTTTATTTTTCATATATTCCAGATTGTTGTCTCATATTTAGATATTTATATTTTAAATGAGCAACAATTAAACTCTTTTGTGTAATGATATTTACTCTTCTAGTTTCTTTATTAGTCCTCTTGTTAATTTACTTATTGTTTCTGATGATTTATTTTTCTTCATAGCTACGATACATGTTTGGTTGTTCAGAAGGTGCATAGCGCTTTAGAAATCCTACGTACATAATAAAAACTTTTTGTTTCTATTTAGAAAGCATGACATCTGAAATGTCTACTAACTGGATTTTGTTTTCTTCAGTTTAGATACTTGTAGTAGTTAACCATTTATCTTATAAAGCTACTAGCTATTTTTGACTAGCTATTTCTCATTTCTATTTCTAAATGACTTAGTTTTTCTAGCCATACAATTCATCCTTATTCTGCTGTCGAACTTGATAAATAGTCTGAGGGAATTCCGCCACCAATCTTTCTTTCACTTCTTTCAAACAGATTTTTATGTATAGTCGGGTTTAAACAGCACACTTTAAGCTTTAAATTAATGTTAGTGGTTTATTCAAAACCACATCAACTTCTTTAACACTATCTACCTTTTGCTCTGACTTCAGATAGCCTATAGAAATAAATCAAAGCTTTAAACACCTTTCTAAAACATGTGATTAAAACGATTTTGTTTGTGCAGCCCTTATTTACCCTGTAGAAAAAATAAATTCAACCTCTTGCAGTGATACACCATACTCCACCTGTGGAAATATCGTTATACAAGCTTCCTTTTTTTATTATTTCAGTATGGTACCTAGGTATTCTACTCCTCAAAAAATGTATATAACATGTTACTCGAATTTGGCAGCTTGATGACACTGTACATATTCTATAATTAACAGTGTGGCCATTCTTGTATTTTGAATATGGCAAATGCCTGGAATCATTTCAACATGTTGGTCATCTAGAAGAAGATGAATGCATGGTGAGTAAGTGCAATAGCCAAGTTTTCGTTAATGGAAGGTGTTGGCAAGTTCGGCTGTTTTTCTTTGTTTGAAGGTTCGTCAAATATTTTCACGTCAATATCACGAACATCATAATATTTCCACCGTATACTATCATGTAGCAAAAAGTGATCAAGTTGTAGTACTATTTATAGAATAAAGAATGCATTTGGGTTTGACAAATTGTTTGAACGGTACGAGACAATTTTTGAGTTCTTTCGCTTGCAGTAAACCCAATAGTTACATTCTACGTGGCATGTACAGCATTCTAGAAATGCAGTGGTGATCAAGTTGTTCTCACAAATTTTTCCTTTCTACTTTCTTATGGGTAGCCTCATTTCAATAGTGATATTTAACAATATAACAAATGGGTTCTAATTATAATAACTCTCGCTGATGATGATTCAAGCACTATGATCAAAGGCTTTAACACACTTTATAAACAAAAGCTTTAATACAACTTCATCAACAAACATAAGAACTAATTGTATGGTTGTGGAAGTCTGATATTTATGCAATGTTGCTTAGGGTTTGGAGACTGAACAAAGAGCAGAGGCAATAAGTAGTTTGGTCTGTGAAGCAAATGCAAGAGTGAAGGACCCCATCAATGGAAGTATTAGTGCAGTCCATGACCTACAAAAGCGAATAAAGGATCTGGAGTCTCAGTTGGCATCCAAGAGAGAGGAGGTCGTGCAAATGCGTTCAGAGTATGATAAACTTGATTTCCTCCTGTTTGCTGGATCTCCAGATGTTCAAGATGTGCACCACAATGATTTAGCTGATGAGATCGTGTATGAAGATAGCGATCCACTACTATTGTGGGAGCCAATGGACGTATAGATTTACCAGGATGGGTTGATAAACCTGTTTTATTGATGCCATATAAATTAACTGTTGTTGTGGAAATTGATATGTGATCTATAGAAGAATTGTTTAATATCTTCTTGAAAGCTAGAGGTGCACACTAGCGTGATAAATAATATGTTTACTAAACCTTATCGAAAACTATATGTTTGTATTGCCTAAAGGTATAATATTTTGAAAAAACTTATACTATTGAGATAGAGATAATCCTTAAACAATTTTGGATATGCTCAGGTCTGATAGCATTATAGAACTAGCAACATGAATTCAACCAGCAATGCAGCTTTAAGCGCTGCTTCAAACAAAAATCAAAGAGTTTGATACAAAAATAGTTAGATAAAAAAAAATTAATAGAAAATAAGATAATTTATGTCTACTTTTGTTATATTTGATCATGTGTATTTAAAACACGAGTACAATGTCAGTTTATGACATTGTTATAGCATGACCTGTGAGATGTGTAGGTCTCACTTTGTTGTAGGCAGTTGTAGAGATACAAGAGGTGAGTAAATATATGTTCAGCATGTATAGTAAGTGTATGCTCGGGAATAATTATATTTTTGTTGAAAATAATTTCTAATAAATTCTTTTGAATGTTATTGAAAATCATAATATTGTATTTCTTTTGTATAGTTATATGATAAGTGAAGTTGTGAGTGTTTTTATTTATGTATTTTGCTTTATGATTTTTTGATTTGGAGTACAGTATGGAGAATGTGTTGGAATCTTTTTTCATATCCTCATGCTGCTTAGTTCTGTTTTGTGCTTAAAAATAAGTATAAAAGTATCTCTGTAAAATTTTCTAAATAATTCAGATTTTTTCCGATTTTCATAATGCAGCTGCTGATTAACTATTGGAAATAAACTGTTAGAAAAGGGAGTGATATACTAAAGTCTCCACAACTCCACAATTGCTTTCTTTCCTCCACTTTTTACATTTCCCTCCAATCTTCTCCCTCAAAAAACATGTGTAAAAATTATATGCAGAAAAACAACAGAATTAGTAATTTCATAGGTATACTGCTTCATAAAATATCCCTTAAAATGTGGAGTAACTGCTATAGCCAAATTAAACTCAGACATGGACACCTTCTCTTATCTATATTGATAAAAAGACATCTAAAATAGATTTTCAAACTAAAATGTTAATAATAAATTTTATAGATAAATATTTTGAGGGAAAAAAGACACTAAAGAAATAGATGATATCTTGTGGATCAATAAGCAATGGCTTCTTATTGAAGTCCCTTTTATTTCAAAGTTTATTTTATAATTTTAAGAAGTGGCTCTCAAAAAAGTATGGGTAAATTCCTTCTTAAGCTCAAGTACAAATTTAACTTAAGCAGCCCCATAAGAACATGGTATTAGAGTACTTTCTTGTACTAAATTTTTTTTCTTTTTCTTTTTTTTGAATTTAGTACTACCAAAGTTTAGTGTAGTTATTTACTTTGTCTATGTTGATAGTTTCATCTAGATCTTCAAGTTTGAAATGTCCATGTCATTTTTTGGTTGGATGTGAATCAGTTCAATTGAAGCTAATAGAAGGGTTACGGATTTGTAGATTACACCAAGAGAGAGAGAAAGGAGATAAATAACAATTTAATAAAATTAAAATTTAAGTTTTGAAGCACAAAATTTGTAACTTTCATCAACAAGAGGAAAGACCAACGAATCAACTTCAATGTCCAAGAAGCACTTAAACTCAAGTACAAATTTAATTTAAGTAGCCCCATAAGAACGTATACTAGAATACTCAATTGTATAGAAAATTTATTCTTTTTTTTAAAATTTAGTACTACCAAAGTTTAGTGTAGTTCTTTACTTGGTCTATGTTGATAGTTTGGTCTAGTTCTTGAAATTTGAAGCACATGTAAAATCATCTTCTTTTTAATTTTACCATGACTCAAGAATAATTGAGTGAGTTATTGCAAAATTAAGGGTTTCTTTTCAAGTTTTTGTAATTTCCATATATCATAGAATTTCTTCTTAACTTTTAGAAGCTTTTTAGATATATTATGAAAAGGTCTATTGTCAAAAAAATTATTTTTGAAATATTTATATTTCGAGTGTTATCACAATCAAGTCACAAATCAGTGAATTTCACTTAAAAGTTTATGGAGAACTTAGCATCTTTAATTTGAAATGTCCATGTCATTTTTGGTTGGATCAGTATTAGTTCAATTGAAGATAAAAGAGTTATGTATTTATGGAATACACCAAAAGATAAAGAAAAGAGATGAGTCACAGTTTAACAAAATTAATATATATCTTTTGAAGTCCAAAATTTATAACTTTCCTCAACAAAAGGAAAGACCAACAAATCAACTTCAATGCCAGAGAAGCACTAGATTTTTGGGGAAAATCCATGGACCAAAAAGCCCAAGTGATGATATTGTCCAAAGTGATGATATCTCATTATATATGAAAACTTTTGTAATAACGCAATCAAAGGAAAGTTCTGAAGTTCTCTTGCAAAAGTCTAGTTGCATCCAAGTAAAAAGTGTGTTGAGCAATTAAAATTTGGAAAGCTAAAGAATAGCAAAGTATGATTCCAGATTAAATGTAAACTAGCTTTATATCTAGCATGGTTTTCTATGTATTTAATAATTCAATTTGCAGGCGTATCTTTTGAAGAAGGGTATCGAAAATACATATGGAGAGAGTCTAAATTCTGTCACAGTGAATAATCCTATGAGCATATAAAAGTGAATCCAAGAAACCTAGAAAATGTAAACATGATGTGTGAAACCAAAAATGTTTCCTGCATATTGAAACTATGCCCAGCAATTTCGCAAGATAGCTTTACCAAAGATGAATTTTATTTCAATGTTGAAAGTTTCTTGTGCCTAGGGTGCTAAGAAATTTAATAAAATATTGAAGTAATTAATGTTCAGAGTGTTACTCAAGTAAACATACTAGGATATGCCAAACTTTCAAGAGGAGTGTAATTTGAATCGAGTGCAGTTGATGACCTACAACGCTGAGGAATTTTAGAATCATTAAACAACCACATAGATCACACTTTAAGAATGCTTTAGAAGGAGAAATCATGGGGACATATTCAAATGGCAACATGTGCTTTGTGGCTGCATAAAGAATATCAAAATTTCCCCGTTATTTAAATGACCTAACTCAACACCCAAAGAATCTTTGAAAAGAAAGATGTGAGTCAACTGCTCTCTCACTCCCAAGGATTGGAGTCACCGAGAGGTTCAAATATTGTGAAGTTTATCAAAGAATTTGATGGGATCCCACAAACATCAAATGCTTCTGATCACAGGCATTGAGATCCTACTTACTATGAATGCAATCTATGGAAAACAATGTAATTTCTTTGGTTTTCAAAGAGATATTTAAAGTGTGTAATTTAGAGTAGAGAGAAATGAGGAAACAAAATAAAAAATCTAACCTCTGATCTTGAAGATTCTCATTCACAAAGGTTTGAAATTGGAAGCCCATCGCCTAGTTGTAATGTGCTATTTATAGCACTAATATGTAATAGATGGGGAACTGCTTCAAAACAATAAAAAACTTTTCAATAGAAAGAAGAAATTGAATCAAAGAAGACAAAACACACAATAACATAGATTTACTGTGGTTCCACAATACTTGTCTACATCCACATTCCAGCAGGAAATTACTTGTATTAATTAACCAATACATTACATGGCCTGCACAAAACCATTATATAGAACTCTAAAAGTACAAAGAGTCAAGAGGGAAAACTGAAAGACATATGACTGTTGGGCTTCATATCCCAACAATCTCCCCCATAAAGTCCAGCCAGTATCCCCTGCATCCCATTTGATCTCAGAGATGAATGAATCCTTGAGATGATCTCAAGGCCACCAGACTTTGCTCCAGCACACTCAGAATGACTTCTCCACATTAAATCAGAGTTATAAATATAATGACAAGCAAAGAAATTGAATCAAAGAAGATGAAACAGACAGTAACACAGATTTATCGTGGCTTGGCAAAATTTGCCTACGTCCACACTCTAGTAGGGAATTACTTGCATTAATTAACCAATACATTACATGTACTGTGCACAACCATTATATGGAACTCTACAAATAAGAAGAGTCAAGAGGAAGAACGGAAAGACATATGATTATTGGGTTTCATATCCCAACACCTAATTGTGATGTGCTATGTAATGTGCTATTTATAGCGCTAATATGTAATAAATGGGGAACTGCTTTAAAACAACCAAAGACCTTCCAACAGAAAGAAGAAAATGTTACCTGTGGACAACACTCCACCTCCGAATAGATATTTCATCTCAGAGTGAAAAATCTATTTGAATAAGGGAATTCCTCTAGATGGCCCTTTATACAAAAATTGATACGATTTCATGGTAACAGAGGAACTTTGCAGGGAAACAACAAAGGATAAATGACGCTTAGTCGTAGCTTTAAAACCCTCTTCCACAACATTTATGCACGTGTAAGAAAATTCAATGGCAACACAGGGAAGGTTTAAGGTTGAGAAGAACATCCCAGTTTATTCTACTTTGATTTTCATTCAAGCCTAATGCCCAGCAGTCCTTAATTTCTGAGTTGTGACTAGAGTGCAACTTCCAACATATCACAGTCTTGGCCAAAGTGTTGGATTATGAAGTCTCATAGTTAATTTCATTTTCTTTTCGTTGTCTCTTCACCTTCCATTGAAGATTGCTAGATAGATATGAGAGCCTATTCCTATTTATGTAATCTGCTTTTTATACATAGATATGAAGACAAATACCAATGCATGTAAGCTGTAATGATTGAACAAGATACATGCTTTTCTCTCTAGGGTATGTAGCCAAATTGACAATTTACTTCACTTGGCATCTGTTGTCATGGAGATACGTTAGCATGTTCGGTAAGGTGGTTTTTCCAAATTTCTATGTCTTTTATATAGTAGCAACGCAAGCCCAGGGCATGTGTAGTACTTGGATACTTTTTCCCTTGCTCCATCAGCAAGCATGAAGACCATGAAGACCAATAGCATCATATGGAATTAAAAAGTTCAGCGTGGGATTGGAATGCGTAAGCAAATTTAAAGGTATTTGAAGAAGACCAGAAAACGAAAGGATTTATTCTCTTTTTTATATTTGAAGGGCGTAGATACATCAACATTCTTCTATGCACTCAGTCTTGGAGTTGGTCTTCCGTTGCAAGAAATGAATATTCTAGGAGTTGGACAATCATTTATAGGACTAAACTACTGTATATCAAATTTGACTATTTAACACTTCTAATTTGGTCTTGGAGTTGGTCTTCCCTTGCAAGAAATGAATATTCTAGGAGTTGTACTTTGGATCTTCTAGTTTCTGCAGTGCCTCCACATTTGTTACATAAAGTTGGCATTCAGTCCTCTCGCCCTTGGTGGAAAGACTGGAAGTGGTATCTAGACACTCGATAACCAGCTATAAGCCTAGGCTAGCTACCAATGGCTATTCCTCACCTACCCAGGGTTGAAGTTCTCAAGCAATGATAGCATTTGCAATCTTCTCACCATGCTTGGACTCATAGTTTTGTCACTGTATGGCAAGCCATTACTATGCCTAATTGCACATTTTGCTCGATGTATTCTTTTCCAAGGCTTGCCCTTGGGCCCTTGACTGCAACACTTGGGTGTTCCTAACCCCCATTGCCCTTTCTGTGGTCAGCTAGAGACTTTTTTGCACATTTTTTGTCTCTACAGACAAGCTCAGTGTTACTAGCGACGTATCCATGATCTCTTTCACCCCTTCCACCTAGAACCTTTTTCTTGGCATATAGTTGTTCTGGGTGACAACACTTAGATTCCCTTCAAGTACTCCTAGATATGGCATGCTTTCAGATTGGAGATCTTATTTACCATTTGGAATGATCACAATGTAGTTATTCATGCTAACAATATGCTTAACATTAATGTTGCTATATATGCTAAAGCATGTATTTATAACAATGTCATGTTGCACATTCAACTACAAATAGATAAAGTGGCTCTAGAGGTGGCTCACCTATAGGAGCTTTTAGCTCATTGGGGAAATGCCCACAATACGATAGCTTGTGCTTTGTTGGATTTGGCCTCTGATAATTGTACTCCTACTTGCAGTTGCCATTGAGGACAGAGTAGTTCTACTCACCATTCTCACATGCCTTGCTCTTAGCTGCATCGCTCTCCCAACAGTGGTGCTTTTGGTCAGCACCACTCTTCTCGACGATCTAGTGGTTGACACCACCTTGCCTTGCCTCCTCAAAGGTTTAGCTTGGGGTGCTCCCCAATGGCTCCTCCTATTGCTCCTGCTACTAGTTGGCCCTCTACATAGTCAAACCCCAAGTGGGTGTTTCCTCGGCTGGACTTAGCCATTTCTCCTCCTAGGCTTGAGGGAGAGAAAAATGAAGATAATGTTGCTGCTATTGATGATGGATGGGCTCCCCTTGAACCATCTACTCACCCCCTGGCCTTTTTCCATGTGAACTCATGGGGTGATCCTATTTCCTCGACCCCTTTTTCCTTTTTTTTAATATAAGGAAGGGACTATTCATCAAAAGAATATATTGGAGTTTAAGATTGTCAAAAGGTGGGACCAAAAAAGTGGTCATTTCTTTGTGGGGAAACATAACCTAGTGTCTAGTGTGCTCGACCTAAAATTCTAACATTTTTTATAAAATTTTGAATTGCTCTAGTGATAGTGTAGATCGCACCATATAGTATATCCCAAAACTTTCTACTTATTTTTTAAATTTATTTTTGTTTTATTACAATTTTTTTAAGTGGACACATCTTGAAAATCTAAAATGTTAGGATGTAGAATGGAGTCCATTCTCTAAAAGACTAACTCTTTTAAAGATTTGATGAAGAAACCAAACTCTAATTTGAAAACACTACATTTCGAAAATTAAGTATATATGGAAAAAACTAGAGATTGAAATCTTAACATAAGTGTAATTCTAAATAAATTATATTGTTACGTATCTTACAAAGGGATGTACAATATCATATGATCTACTTTTATTATTATTTATCTATGAGTAAACCAAGAATATGGAGCACTAAAAACATTGTGGTTTACTTGTATCCTTCTTGGAAAATAGTTTTCATCTTTATTTGAATCTATCAAGCCTTTTGACTTGATCTCCAAGGGAAATCTAATTCTTAGTTAAGTTTTATAATTTAATTTATTTAAAACCATGTTCACAAAATAACATGCACTTTCAATGTTGTGTGTGTTTTTAAAAAAAAATATGGAAAATTATTTTAAATTATCATTGGGTCCAACCTCAAAATTAAATGCCCCATACAACATACACACACTATAGTATTTAGATACACCATAAGAGAAATTTAGACATCTTGATATATATTCTAGCCATTTTGGACACCTTAGGGCCCATTACAATACATTAGCATATTGAAAATAAATGTAATTGCAATCCCATGTTCACTAGGAATATTCTTTATTCCATGGAGTACTATTTATTGCAATGTCTTAATAGTTTCTTTCTTAATAGAATTCATGACTAGATTCTTCATAGTCACTATAAGGATCTGAATAAATGCATCAATAGATTTTGAGATCCCCACCTCAACACCCTCCTTCATAATAAAATCAATACTAACCTATGAAACCTTAGATCTAACTAGAATCCTAGTGTGAATTAGTTGGTCCTGGGACCCCTTAAGTTCTATTATACTACATTGGGAGATATTGGACCCATTAAGACAACTTAGGACCCATTCTAACCCTGTTAGACACATTAGGATGCCTTATCATGCATTAGTATATTAAATACATGTATCTAAAATCTAATGTTCATCATGAATATACCTTGCAACTATTGACATATCAATCAAGTTTGTTATTAGTGACAACACTTATTCAGATTTTGTATGGCTACTAAGCTCATTGAACAGTCTATAGTATTTACCATGTAGTTTAGTAGCCACCAAGCTCTACAGTTGCTACCGAGTCTTCTAGACTAATTCCAGTGGCCACTGATCATTCTAGTGGTTACCAAGGGAATTCAGTTAGTGTGAAGTGCAACAGTTCAAACCAAGCAGAATCAGGCAGTGTGAAGTCTATCGATTCAACCCAAGCACTTTAGTGGTTATAGAGCTTTGTAGTTTCTGCCAAGCTAGTAGTTCATGGAATGTGAAGCTAGTGTTAACTAAGCCAAATGTAAATTTAGTGTTTATCGAGTGAAATCATGGTAAACTAGTGACTCAATTTATACCAAGTGACATGGTATCTGCCAAGTCACTAGTGTAGACCAAGTTTGAGACTACTTTGAGGTGATTAGTATGGACCAAGCTTCTACTTCTATTGAATTCATGATGATGCTGAGTAATGACAGTGGACATTAAGTATCAGAACTTCACCAAGTCAGTCTTCAAAACCTGAGTGTCTTCATATGGGCTGAATTTTTAATATTGGTGTTAACTTGTAGATTGGCCAACTTTGTTATTATGTAAATTGGATTTGTATATATATGTAATGTATTGTATCATATCCAATGTAGTGTGCAAGATAATGAACATGTAAGAATGCGAATGTGATCATGTAGTAGATAAAGTATATACTAAAAGTCATATATCACAAAAGGTGATTAGTACTTCAAAGAATCTTTATTAGCAAATTAGTTGTAAGTTAGAAATCTACTATTTCATTCTAACAGGTGAATCAGTCAAAATCCTTTAACAAGGTAGACTTAATAGTCTTTCTCAAAATCTCTTTATTGAGTGCATACTTTATTGTGTGTTTGTAAATCCTTCAACAAGGTTGACCTAGTAGTCCTAATTGCTCCTATTAGGGTGGATCATGAGAAGTGATCATATAAGCCTTAACAAGCCAACTTTATGTTGTAGTATTGAGTTTTTTTGGATATCATCCCCACCCTAGTTTTACTTTCTATTTGGAAGGTTTATGGGTCACCAAACTATTGTGTTAAATTGTTATGAATGTTTTATGTTTTTAGTTTCTCATGCATTCAATTAGATCAATAAATGATAATTGGTATATTGCTATAAAGTTCTGAATTTGATAAAGTTTTAGAGGTTACTAATTCACCCCTTCCCTCTCAGTAACCTAACATAGTCCTGAATATTTCGAACAATTGGTATCAAAGCTTTGTGGTTCTCAAGAGAAAGTTTAACAGCTTGAGAAAAGATCAAGAATATGGAGATATTCAGACTTGATAAGGCAATTGGAAATGAAAACTTGATCTAGAAATGGCCGTTGCACAACTCATGAAAGCTAAGGAGCAACTTTCCAAATACTTGAAAAGAAGGAAGGAACTTGCAAATCAAATGAATGATCATCAATACATTGAAGAAGGAATTGAAGACTTTTTCCCTTCAAGCAGTTCAGATGAAGCAAATGATGCAATCAAAGAACTCCTAGAGAAGAATGGTTCCTTGCAAGAAGAAGTAAGAAAGCTAAAAAGAGAACAAGAATTTTAGTCAGTAAGGCTATGTGAACTCTTCAAACAGAGGAACAAGATGAAAGAAGAAATGGATGGAAGAAACAATGAAATCGAGAACCAATCCCTTCAGCATGCAATCTCCAATGCAAATAAGAAAATCATGAGCCAAATATAGATCAATGAAAGATTAAGAAATGATCTAAGTTTGGAAAGACAAATCAATGAAAGAATAAGAAATGAGCTAAGATTTGAAAAGAAAATCAATTCAAGATTGAGAAATGACCTAAACACTAAAAATAAAATAAATGAAAGAATGATAAAATCTCAAGTAGACATGCATAAATTAAATCAACTAAATGAGTAGAATCTCTATAGACAAACAGGTAAAGTAGGAATTGGATATAAAGAAGAAGGTGAATCCTCTGAACAAGGTGCTCAAAGGAATCAAAGACCTACTTGTAATCACTATGGTAAGATAGGTCATACATGAAACAAATGTTGGAGTAATAGTAAAGCAAAATTTAATGGAAAATGCTACAATTGCAATTAGCATGGTCAAAGGGCTAATTAATGTAAAGAGAAACCAAAATTTGAAGGCAAGGGTCACAAATGCAATAAACAAGTTCACAAGGAATTGGATTGTAGAACTAAGTCATTCAATCCAACAGAGCAAATTGTGAAAACAATATTTAGTTTCACAACACTTAGTGTAGATGTCATTACTATGGAGAATATGGCCACATTGGCATGAATTGTGTTAAACATCACACAAGGAAAAGAGATACCACCATAAAATGTTTTAATTGTACCAAACTTGGTCATCCAGCCAAAAATTGGATGAATATAGGTAGAGTTCAAGATGAAAAGAAAGCTAAAGTAGATAACATTTGTAAGTAGATGAGGAAGAAATGGATTTCTAAATCTACCAAGGAAGTTGGTTCAAGTAATGATGGTCATGTCACTCAAGTAGTGAGTGACTCCATCATTTTCAACTAGATTTCCAAAGGATAACTAAAACTATGCTATCATGATCACATTCAAACAATTTTAAAATTTTCAGCTGAAAAAGATCCAAATTAGTATTCAAGATACAAAAGGATCACTGAGGAAGATGAGTATCATTTATCACTAAGTTACCTTCTCTACTGACTAAGGTTTGGTCATAGACTCTAGTGAACAAGGTTGGGAATAATAAGTCATGCATGGTTACCGAGTCATGAATAGTGGATTATAGGCTATCGCACATACTGTCAAGCCTAATGTCAAGCATGATGTCAACCTAGCTAACTTTGTACTATGCATTAATGGTGAAGTTTTAACAAAAAGCATGAAATTGAATTCATTTTTCACTATGAAATCTAAGTGCTATTGTGAAGAAGTGAATTCCTGTGTGAACAAGCGACTTCAAGCAAATTTTCAGCAAGGTTTTCAAGGATTTTTATAATTTATCAGTTAATCATGGAATTAAGTAGCAACAACAAAGCAAAGAAAGGGTTTGAGATGTTGGTTTGATGAGTCAAGTGGAAAGTGCTAGACTTTAGACTTGTGTCCGTGATTGCAGAAACCCTCGACCCAAGTAGAGCTCAATCACAAATCCCACCTAAAGTACTCATTATTAATGATATTTTAACTCATTTCAAGTGTTCTATTTAGGAAATTGGAACCCTAGAAATGGATGATGCCCGAAGTGAATTATGTGTTAATTGAGTTCTCAAACGTGAACATAAACATTTGGAAGACAAAGGTTTGACCCACACTCTTCACATGCCTCGAGGTTTTCAAATCAAATGGATCAAATACATTCTAAGCCGAGTGCATAATGATCAGCTATGGCTTGAGCAACCAGTTTTAATCACCAAGAAAATGATTCATCCCATCACCAACTGCCCCATGCTCACTAAAGCAAAAACCAACAAAACCCTAGGTTGAGCCGAGATAGAAAAGAAAACTCTAGCCAAGTGGGATGACAGAGGCATAAAAATTAGTAGCATAACTGATGTAAAACTAAAGTTTGGGATACATGTGATAGCTCACAAGATATAAAGTTTGAGCCACCTCAATAGTGTATCATGTGAAGCTATGGACCTAGCTTCCAAAGTTGTGAAGAAAAATTTGTCTTATGACTTTATAGACCTATTGTTGAAGAAATTCAACAAAAACATGGAAAGTATTTGTGTTAGTGTAGTTTTTTATTTTTCCTATTTTGCTAGGTTTTTCCTACACTTTTAATAATCTTGCTTAGCTTAATAAAGCATGTCTTATTAGGTGAATGGTTGTGAGGTGTCACCTTCCTACATGTGAGCATCCATTAGCTGTCTTGGGAAGATACTTTGCTATCTTTAGTCCAATAGATGGTTGCTCCTCATTGGTTGGTGTTGCCACCTCCTCCCTCTTCCTAGCCTATATAAGCATGCTACTTGGCTTGTATTTGCATCTCTTGTTTTTGCATCCTCTTAATGCTATTTTGCTTTCAGCATTTGCATTACTCTCTTGGAGACTAACTCTATGATGCTATTTTGATTTTGTATCATTTGCATTCATAGTTTAGATATTTACTCTTTGCACTAGATTTCTGGGTTGTTAATCTTTTTAGATTCTAACATGGTATCAAAGCTTTTCTATGTGCAAGAGTAGATTTTAGTTTCCTTATTTGAGAGATTCAGGGGGGCAAATAAACTTTATTGTAGTTTTTTGAAAAATAAAGTATGCTCTTCTCTTGCATCTTTGGATGATCCTGAGAATCAGAAAAGTTTTGACAAAAACGGTTTTTCTCTAGGGTTTCAATCTCAAATCTGACAACCAACTTGCATATTTGGAGTTTTCAATTAGTTTTGCAGGTTCCAGCATGCCATTGATGGACTTAGAAAGCTGATCCAGCATTTGCATGTCATATTTTGGTTGCTGGGGTCATTTTTTGATTTTTGGAGCCGTTGTTACTGTTAAAGGCATCTAATTTATACTACACAAACATCTTTTGTACATCAGCAAAAGAAACGCTTTCTGGGTTTTGTTCGCAGCCCTGAAAAACCATCTGGGTATCTTCTAGGCTTTGCATGCAAGCTGTATAATTTTTAGAATCGAGCTTGCAAAGCTACAGCCATACCCCTCTCCGTTGGCAATCGCAGATTTGAATGCAATTTTCAAATGTCTCGTTCTTGATCATACAGACTCCGATTTTGATGATTCTTGTTATGAACTTGGCTATTTTTTGTGCCCTATCCACTAGTAGAGTTGTTTTTTGATTTTAATGCATGAATTCTTCAAAAATTATAGATTCTCAGCCGTGATTGTG
The DNA here is from genome assembly GCA_028749045.1 of Cupressus sempervirens. Taxonomy (NCBI): domain Eukaryota; kingdom Viridiplantae; phylum Streptophyta; class Pinopsida; order Cupressales; family Cupressaceae; genus Cupressus; species Cupressus sempervirens. The sequence goes on along the minus strand of CM053789.1, from coordinate 125,911,209 downwards.
CACAGTTCTCATTTTGGAAACTTCGGAGGATCATAACTTTCTCATACGACCTCGTATTGAGGTGATTTTTTTTTGAAAGTTTATGATTTTTTGAGTAGATCACATTGGTGCTATTTGTTTCCTTGATCATTGTGCCCAAGTTTCACTTCTCGCATATGCTCTTCATGAGGGTTTGTAATGCATTGAAATCAAGAACACTAAGTATTTCTTTCTAGTGGTAGTTGTAAATGCACTAAAATAAAGTGCCAAATCATATTTCTTTGAGGGGTTTCTTTGATTGAGTAAAGAGGGGGGGCATTGTCGTGGATAGGTTCTCTTCTTTCTAGCATTTCTTCTTTGCATTTCTTCATCATGGATCAAACAAATATGCCCATCCTAACTCCATACAATTACTTTGAGTGGAAATCACGCATGACAATTCACTTAAGGAAAGCTGGATTAAATAGGATAAATATGGGACTTGAAACTGAACCTGCTAAAGATGAAGATAAGCCTAAGTGGTTTAACAAATGTGATGAGGCATTTGGAACATTGTGTTTGTTTGTTTCTCCTGACTTGCTATTTCACATTGAGTCTTTGGATACACCAAATGAAGTATGGACAAAGATAGAAACACTATTTGGCACACAAGATTCAATGAGGGATCATATGTTGAAAAATGAATTAATTAGTTTGAGTCCAAGCAATTTCAACACAATCCAAGATTTTTTCACCAAATTGAAATCACTAAGGCTACAGTTTAAACAATGTGGAATTGAAAAGAAAGATGAACAATTGATTCTTAGTATTCTCTCTAAGTTAAGTTCATAATATTCTGTGTTTGTCTCTACCTTCTATGCTACTAAGGGTGCACTAGGTACTCAATTCACCATGCCATCTTTAGATGATTTTGCTGTCAATCTCACTTGAGAATAGGACAAGCTAATCCAGATGGGCATTCTTACGTCCTCTAAGTCACATGCCTTGGCTGCCAACCAAGGCACAAAAGAACAACAAGGACAAAGTAGTAACAACAATAGTAAGGACAAGAAACAAAAGAATAGCGAGGAGAAGAAGGATCAGATGCTGGTTTCTTCAAAAGCAACTATTGATACACCATCTTTCAAGGGTGATAAGCCTAAGAAAGAAAAGGTCAAATGTGCCTATTGTAAAATACTTGGTCATGATGAACATAAATGTTTGCAGAAACAACTTGATCACTTAACATACATTATTGAGAAGAATAATATCAGTGTTCCCGATTCTATCAAACAAAGTTCTAATGAAGTGTCTAACAAAGAAAAAGAAAATAGCAAGGGGAAAGGAAAGGGCAAGGCCCTTTTTGTAGTTGCTTCCTCACCATCCACTTGGGTTCTTGATTCGGGTGCTTCACACCACATGGCTTCATCTAAGGAAGAACTTACATCCTTGGAGCCGTGTACTATGCCTTCTATTTTGATGGGTGATAACACTCTTGTTGAGGTGTGTGGGAGAGGGTCTGTTGATGTGGGGGATGGCATATTCCATGATGTTCCTTATGTACCCTCATTGTCAACTAATCTCCTATCGGTACACCAGATCACTCACATAGGTTTAGGCAAGTGGGTTGAGTTCACTCCTGATTCAGTGGAGATACGTGAGTTGCACAATGATTCTACAATTGTAGTTGGGAGAGCAGATCATCAGTCACGACTCTATATGTTTTCTCACTTTATTCCTGATCCTCTTTTGACTGTTTCACTCACTCACTCTAATGATGTGAGTAGATTATGGCATGAGTGGTTTGACCATCTTAACTTCCACTACTTGCATCAGCTTAACCAGTAGAGCATGGTCACAGGGTTGCCTTCTACTTTGACATTGGAGTCACTTGGAATACATGATAGATCTTCTAATGGGTCAGATTCACTTCAGTAGTCTTCTACCTCCACTTTTGATGTAGAGAGTGATTCAGAGGACTCACCTCCTTCCTCTCCTAGTCATCATTTACAGGTTGATGATTCTCCTCTAGATTCTCCATCTTCTAGTCCACTTTGGGCTAGATAGATCTTGCAGTTTGCAGGTGATTGGGTTGGGGATCCATCAGACACCAAGCAGACTCGTTCACAATTCCAGGATGCTCTACATATCTTCATTGCTACTACCTCAAATCCACAGTCCTTTCATGAGGCTTCTGGTATTTTTGAGTGGGATACAGCTATGCAGGAAGAGTATAGTTCCTTGATGAGGAATCACACTTGGGATCTTGTCCCTTTTTCTAAGGGAAGAAAAATTGTTCGATGTAAGTGGATCTACCGGACAAAATTTGCAAGCTTTGCTGGAGGTTGCGGATGCTACATCTTTTGGGGGGGCCTCTTCCTCTCACTTGGAGTCCTAATTTTCTTTGGGGAGTCTCTTTTCTCTCTCTTTTGGGGGAATTTTATGTACATGGGTACCTCATTAGGCTTGACTTGTCGGGACCCATTTCTACATCCACCTAAGCTTCGCTTATGGGGGGGTGTTAGTGTAGTTTTTTATTTTTCCTATTTTGATAGGTTTTTTCTACACTTTTAATAATCTCACTTAGGTTAATAAATCATGTCTTATTAGGTGAATGGTTGTGAGGTGTCACCTTCCTACATGTGAGCATCCATTAGCTATCTTGGGAAGATACTTTGCTATCTTTAGTCCAATAGATGGTTGCTCCTCATTGGTTGGTGTTGCCACCTCCTCCCTCTTCCTAGCCTATATAAGCATGCTACCTGGCTTGTATTTGCATCTCTTGTTTTTGCATCCTCTTAATGCTATTTTTCTTCCAGCATTTGCATTACTCTCTTGGAGACTAAATCTATGATGCTATTTTGATTTTGTATCATTTGCATTCATAGTTTAGATATTTACTCTTTGCACTAGTTTTCTGGGTTGTTAATCTTTTCAGATTCTAACAATTTGGACTTCCAAGAATAACCCCTACAAAATTAGCTCTCTATTGACTTGTTTGTTCTTCTATGTTCAAAATTTCTTCCCATCCAAAGGCATGGTAGTATGGAGGAAATATGTGCCTATATTATACCAGATTAATGAATAAATTGCAAAAATAGGATAGAATTTTGTTAGGATTATGTATAACTACTTTGAAGTTTTCAAGGAGAAATGGAATAACAAATTAAGAATACATAAGAAGCTAGTAGAAGATTCTAAAGATGATTTTTGTTTCATGGTAGACTGTGATAGAGTCTACATTCAGGCAATAAAGGCTAGAATTGTATGGGTAAAACCTCTTCCCTATGAGGTAAACATTAATGAAAGAAAGGACATTATGGAAGCTCTAATTAATGAAACCGTTGATCCAAAGGCACCACACTTTGGAACATATGATGAAGCAAAGGAAAGGATAAAGTTGGAGATAAAGCTGTCATAGGTGGTTAACAAAGGTAAGAGGAGGATAGCAAAACTAAAATCAAGCACACCTCTTATGTTAACCGAGGGCAAAGGAGAAGATATAGATGAAGAAGCACAGGATGAGGATGAGTCAGAAAAGGAAGAAGAACCATTGAAGAAGAAAGGCAAGGTGATCATCACCAAGCCACCTAAGCCATCCATAGCAGTATTCACAAGGAGGTCTAGAAAGAAAGGCAGTGATATTATCTTTAGCAAACCTCCTCCCACCTTCTAAGAAAAATTGAAACAAACGGAAGAAGGTGCAAGTATAAAAAACTTCAAATCCTTGAAGTATGAAACTAGGTTAGAGATAGAGAAGAAATAGCTAGAAGAATTGGTGTTAACTAAAATGAGAAAATGGAAGTATTTGCCAGATCATATAGCCTCCCAAATCTCTAATGAATAATTAGAGAAAATTAAGCCAAGATGGGACTTTGTAATGCAAATAGAAAAAGATATTTATGCACAAACCCTATGGTACTTGCTACCAAGCATGATAGATGCTAACGTAAAAGAGTCCTTGAAGAAAAATGAAGACAAAATGACTCTTAGATTTAATACTTATTTAATTTTGATGAAGGATATAGAGCATGCGGTTAAAAATGTCACAAGCATGTGGAAGAATGTTTATCATTTTCATAAACAAAGTGATTTCCTGGTAGATGTTAAGGATGATGATAGTGATGATGAGGAAGAAGAAACTTACACTGAGCCTACACATTTTGACAATGAGGAAGTTGAATAAGATAAAGAAGAGGAAGCTTCTAAGGAAAATAGAGAAGATGATGTGGAGACTGACCTATGAAGATAGAATCCATAGTCATTGCCTCACTTCCTCACTCTCCAAGCAAACTAGTAGCTACATCAATCTTAGAGACTACTTCAACAAGTTTGATTGTGACAAGTATAGGCACTTCAAATGTCCAATCACTCTTTGTCCTCACACATCTCAGCACATCATTGATAGAAGTGTCTACCACTTCATCTACCGAGTTGCAACCTCTCACTTCTTCAACTCCTGAGTTGCAATCATTAGCAATGGATATAGCGGCTTCTACAACTTTGAGCTCTTTAGTAGTAAGTACTTCAGTTTTGGATACTTTAGTTTTGACTTCTTTAGTTTTGGATTTAGCAAGCATTCCTATTACTATTCCATCAATTAGTACTATATAAATTTTCACAGCAAGTCCTAGTATATCTACAATTGTTTTTATTCCAGATACAAAGGCATTAAGGACAAGGAAATTTAAACCTAAGGCTCAACTGAGTACATGATTTTTGAGTAGAGGTAACGAGATATATGAGGATATAGATTTAGATGAGAAAATAGAAATTCCTAAATGGGAGTTTGATAATCTCAATGCAGATCAAATGCATATATCTAGTGAACTCCTCCAAAAGAAGGAAAAGCAGAAGAAATTGAGAGAAGAAAGAGATAGAGAATATAAAATTATTGATGATGCCAAGAACATTTTATTTGAGGCTATAGTTATTGAGGTTGATACTTCGGAACCTATTTTATTGCAATTAGTATAGGAAGTTTAAAAGTTTGATGAGGACACTAGTGGTCAAGATAAATTAATTAAGAAGGAAGAAAATAATTTTCATAATAAAGTGCTTGAGCATATTGCTTAGAAAATTGCCATTCAAAAAGTTGAGCTTTCGTCAATTTTGACCAATGTTGAATCATCTTGCACCAATGTGACATCACTTTTTTTGAGGTTATGTGATCTTACTGAGTTCACAGAGGAGATAAAGAGAAAATGGAAAAGGATTGATGAGAACTTGAAAGCCAATGCACATCAATTGCAACTTGACTCTAGTTCAAGCTCTACCCATCATGTGAAGATTATATTTCTGATAGACATGTAGGCAAAGTTGTTGAGAGAAGAAGCAACGATCTGATCATCATTGATAGATATTCAGAATATGATCCTTCCTATCATGGATATAATATAGAAACATATTGTTTATTCAAAAACCTTGATCCAACTTTTCTATTGTAGATCACATGATAGAACTCTCTACAGAAGTGCAAATTGCTCTCCATACATGCAAGATTTTACAAGAAAATTGGGATAAAACTCTAGCACTTATTCTTAAGGTACATTCTAAGTTTCGATCTCATTTTGGTGTCTACATATAAATAAGTTTTGAATAATTCTTTGGCATTACTATCAAAAAAGGGGAGAGACTATGTATAGTGAAACACTATGTATATTGTATGGGGGAGATTCATAGAAAGAGAAAATGTATATAGCAGAGGAGAATTTTGTAGATATGTTGTATAGTATAGTATATATACTTACAAAGACAAATTAAATCTCAAAATAGTATACCCTTTAGAGCCAGTATCACATGGTGATGTATATAAGTTTTGGCTAATAAGTATTTCTGTCACTAATGCCAAAGGGGGAGATTATTGACATATCAGTCAAGTTTGTTATTAGTGACAACACTTATTCAGATTTTGTATGGCTACTAAGCTCATTAAATAGTCTATATTATTTACCATGTAATTCAATAGCCACCTAGCTCTACAATTGCTATCAAGTCTTCTAGACTAATTCTAGTGGTTAGAAAGGGAATTTAGTTAGTGTGAAGTGTAGCAATTCAAACAAAGTAGAATCAGGCAGTGTGAAGTCTACTAGTTCAACATGAGCACTTCAATGGTTACTGAGCTTTGCATTTTATACTAAGCTAGTATTTCATGGAATGTGAAGGTAGTGTTAACTGAGCCACATGTGAAGCTAGTGTTTACCAAGTGAAGTCATTGTAAACTAGTGATTTAGTTTATGCCAAGTGACATAATAGCTACCAAGTCATTAGTGCAAAAGAGGTTTGAGACTACTTTGAGGTGATTAGTATGGACTGAGCTTCTACTTCTACTAAATGCATGATGATGCTGAGTAATGATAGTGGACATTGAGTATTAGAACTTCACCAAGTCAGTCTTCAAAACCCAAGAGTCTTCATATGGGCTAACTTTGTAATACTGATGTTAACTTGTATATTAGTTGACTCTGTTATTATGTAAATTTGATTAGTATATATATGTAATGTGTTGTATCATATCCAATGTAGTATGCATGATAATGAACATGTAAGAATGCGAATATGATCAAGTAGTAGATAAATTATATATTGAAGGCCATATCAAAAAAGGAGCAACAAAGACATATCCATCACAAAAGGTGATCAACACTTCAAAGAATCTCTATTAGCAAATCAGTTGTAAGTCAGAGATCTACTATTTCATTCTAATAGGTGAATAAGTCTAAATCCTTTAACAAGGTAGACTTAATAGTCTCTCTCAAAATCTCTTTACTAAGTGCATACGTTATTGTGTGTTTGCAAATCCTTCAACAAGGTGGACCGAGTAGTCCTAATTGCTCCTAATAGGGAAAATCATTAGAAGTGATCATTATAAGCCTTAATAGGCCAAATTTATGTCATAGTATTGATATTTGTTGGGCATCATCCCCACCCCAGTTTTACTTTCTATTTGGAAGGTTTCCATGTCACCAAACTATTATGTTCAAGTGTTATGAATGTTTTATGATTTTAGTTTCACGTGCATGCAATTAGATCAATAAATGATAATTGGTATATTGCTATAAAGTGCTGAATTTGATAAAGTTGTAGAGGTTACTAATTCACCCCTGCCCTCTCAATAACCTAGCATAGTCTTGAATATTTCCAATAGCAACATGTAGTGTTGTATTAAGATTTTTTTTAATAGTATCACTATTAACAAATTTGATAACTAGATTCTCCATATAGTTAGTATAAGGGTTTGGGTCAATGAGATAATTAATTCTAATGTGTCCACATAACCAATTTTATTCATAGTAAAAGGGATAGTGATATTTGCAAGCTCTAGGGTAGAAAGAGGCCCAATGTTATGTATAAGGGCTAGATTCAACAAGCTAATAGATTATAAGGTCTCCACCTTAGTACCGTCATTTACAACAAGGGATGATGAAATGTACAGACTTTGGTGTAGATAGATTCCTAGTGTGATGTATAAGGGTTTGAAACAATAAGATAATAGATTCTAAGGTTTTTATTTAAACATCCTCCTTCACAATCAAAGGGTTAGTTGTTGGAATGTTCAAAATGGGAAGAGTACTTATTTTCTAATCCTTTAAATTAGATAACTGAAAAGTAAACTGCATGCATGTAAGCATATAAATGAACATAAAGTAAATACATGCAATAACACATAACACCAGATTTGGTAACCCAAAAACCCTCCAAGAATAAGAAGGTAAAACTGGGGTGGGGATGATACCTACAAAAATTACTACAGCAATAAATATTTGACCAGTTTTGATGGTGTGCCCTATGAAAGGCCTACCCTGTTAAACACTTTACATTATATCAATAGTGACCTGGTTAGAGGATTTACAAAAAATTTACATGAGGTGTCACCCTATTAAAGGATTTACAATATGCTTTTAAAACCACCTAGTATAATAGGACTATCAATCACCTTCTCCAAAGGTTCTCCTACCTATCTATTAAGCTAAACTATCAATAAAGGATTTCCAACTTCTAATACGATGGCAAGAAAGTATTAGAACAATGAACCTAATATAATGAAATCTGTAATTGCTATATTTAGGCTCTTGATCTACTCTCTCTGATGTGACCCTTGCTTGATCTGATCTCTATTCTTATTCCTTGTGCTATTTTGATCAGCTGGATGTATAACTGTTTCTTTTTTCCTCTAAGTCTTACTCACTTCTCATTGAATTTTGCTATAATCTCCCCATATACTATTCTCATCCACACATGCAATGGGTTTTCAACCTCTTTTTAAAGATTGTGAAGAGTTAGGGTTAGGTATGGATCTACAATCTATATTGAATCTTAAGTTCCCACCTATTCCTTGCATTTTTCTCATTGGTTGCATGCCTTCTTGATTTTTCTGATTGGTTGCATTCTGATTGCATAGGAAACATAAAAGATTCATTCTTATTCTTTTCCTCTTTCAAAATCTCTCTATGTCAACTCCAAGAATAGTTTACATCTAAGTTTGTGAGGGCACAAACTCATATCTTGATTCTGTGTTACTCAACACATGCTGGACTACTAGTGCTCAACACATATACTATCCTAGATTGCTCGACACCTATATGATTCTGGCTCACTTGGCATATGAAGCATTCTGGCTTGCTTGGCATCAACTATTAATCAACACCTATATATCACTCGACACTTATATATTTCTTGGCACTTGAAGTCACTTAGCACCTGTTGGAAATCTAACTTAGCACACAATGTGTCTAAGCATACATAGTCTACTCAGCTTCAGTACAAAAAGTGATTAAGTGTATTAACACTCAAATGTGAAAACTATTTAAGACCAACTATCTCCCCCTTTGACATGAGTGTCAAAAACACTTAACTAGACATTTATTCGTCTATCCTTATGAGTACCCTATCCTCAAAATTTCAAAAAAAATTCAAAATTTGTTCAAAATACCTTAACTCCCGTTGAGCTGATTGTGCCTTGTCTTTTTTGCAATCAAAATTCTGTGTTGAATGTGCCTGATACTCTTTGTCCTTTTTTTTGTCTTGTTCCTACATTCTATACTTGTATTGTATATTTGATCTTCCATATGCTTGTCAAAATTTTGTATCTCGCCCTCTTGGCCATCAAAATTTATAGGTATTCTTCTTCGCTCGAGTTATGTCTTCATCAAAATATTATATCTCCCTTATGTATCCCCATATATCTCCCCCTTTATTATTTCTCCCCCTTTTTGACACTAATGTAAAAGGGTGTTAAGGAGTAATACCATACTTAGCCAAAAAATTACTATCTACCTCCATTATTGTTTTCAAAGCTCCATTCCAATTCTCCAATGAAATGTCAAGTAACTTGTGCTAGATGGAAGTTTCTACAACAAGGTGTACAAGTCCATCAAGTGTAGAAAGATTTGGATCTTTCTTTAGGACTATTTCAGCATACACTTGCTCCTTGTGGAGAACTTATAAATGAGGGGTTATTGAGGACTTAATTTGCATCAATTTTGCCTTAATATTGGCCTCCTCTACTATTAGTACAACTATTTCCCTTTGTGTGTGAAGCAATCATGCAGAATACTTCTCACTCTGAGCTAGATCTCTAGGTAATTGCATGCTAGATATTTTCAAGTTCCTTTCCAAGCTCATTATTCTTTGATTAGTTTCTTGTGTTAAATTGGAAAAGTCACATAGCTTTCTATATAATGAAAAAATGTTTTCAAGGACAATTTTGGCCTTATCAATTTTCTTGGCCAACTCAACTTGCTCAAGTGTTATTCCACTTGGTATCTTCTCATTCACTTTTCCTTGAAACTTTCTTTCTGACCATTCCATGAGTTTAATGTTTGTGTCCTGGTCTTCATTTGTCACTTGATCAACTATGTCTGATAGTTACTCAATTATTGGTTTTCCTTCATCTTGTGACTGCACGCTGAAGGCATCCAAAAAGATGTCCTTAATATCATGAAGTGATTACTTATGTTTGAACCCTTTTCTTAGTATTCCCCACCTCATCCTTCTATCTAATGCATTTTGTATTTTAGTTATTTGTTCCATTGTGATAGTCTTGGAATCATAGGAAGGAATCACAATATCTTCATCTAATTCAGGGTCTCCATAGTGAAGTACCCTATCCACTCTCGTTGAGCTTGAGCTTGGAGTAAAAATTGCAAGGGGATGGCTTTAGTGCTTGGCTTCTGAATGGTCTTAGTAGGAGTACTAGTCTTTTTTTAGTTCTACCAATGTCTGAATGGTGGACTGCTCCTTTTCTTTTTCTATATCCACTTTTTCATATGATTTTCCTTCTTCTACACTCAACATTTGAATAGTTTCACTTTTTGCACTTGGTGGAGGAGGTGGTAGAAGCATCAGAACCTTACTTCTAGTAGCAGTGTATGTGAAAGGTGGTTCCTTTGGTTTCACCTTTTCATTCTGTGGTGGTCGTACTACTTTTTGTAACTCATCAACACTCATCAATATAGGGCTTGTGCATAAATTTTCATATAGAGTGGATTGGTGAAGGATCTTGGAGAGATCCTTTGTAGTCAGTGGATTGATGTTCTAAGATGACTTGTCAAGAACATCCTTGATGATTACTGTGTCTTTAGGTGTGATGGTTGTGTTGGGAGGGCTAGGAGGTGGCATTTGTGTGTCTTGCACACTTTATTGCTCTTCTTGTTTCTATTCAGTTGTTTCCATTTCTTCTCCCTTAGTTGATTCCTCTTTTTCTTTCTCCTTATTCTCTTCTTCTCCTCTTTCTTCCTCGTCTTTCTTTTCTTCTTCTCCTTTCTTCTCTATTTCCTTTACCTCTACATATCATTTTGATTCTTCTACTTTCTTTTCCTCTACCTTCTCTTTGGCACTAGTTTCGACCTTATTTGTTTCCTATACTTTATCATCAATAACCTTATAAATTGTTTTCCATAATTGTGTGGATTTATTCACCACATCCTTAACCTTATTTTGAAGGATGTTGAAGGCTCTATACTTTGGTGCAAATTTGCCACCATGTTTCTTGTTTGCCTTTGTTATTTGAGCCTTTGTCATGTCAAGCTTCACTTGAGCTAGGGTAGATTCTCTAATCTCCCTTTCCATCTTTAGACAATAATGCCATTTATTCTCAACTATTTCATCTAGTTGTTTAGACATGGTACTGTCAAGTTCCTCTACTTTACTCTGCTCTTCCCTAATGAGCTTATTGAAACTAAGAGACCTTTAAATCATTCAAATCTACATTTTTCATTTTATCACAAATCTTATCAATTGTAGATTTTGGAGGATGGCTTACCACTTTAAACTGGCCGATGTCCTCTAATTTTGTTCTCTCTTCGTCATCTGTATCTGGCTGAGCCACATACCTTCTTATTTTCTTGGGCTCTTCAATAGGCTATGTAGTGGCTTTCTTCTTTTCTTTTGATGCTCCTTTAGCCTTTTGAGTAGGTGCTCTTGTAGTGGCCCTTATTTGTAGAGCTCATTTTGCTGCTTTTTTAGTCTTGGGTTAAGTTGTAGGTTGATTTTTTTCCTTTCTCTTCTTTTTCTTGGCCAGTGTAGGTGCTTCTTCAGCTTCTTCTCCCTCGGCACTTTCCTCCTTGTCTTCTCCTAGGCCTTGTGTCAAATCTACTAGGCCTTTCCCTTGCTCTACTTCTTCCTCACTATTTCCTTCTACTTCTTCTTCACCTGCTTCTCCTTCAATGTTTTCTCCAAATGTATTCTTTATCTTCCTTACCATTTTATCTTCCTTCTTAATAATAGAAGTTGTTTTCAATTTAGTTTCAACTTTGGACTTAACAACATCATATGTCCCAAAGTGAGGAGCATTCTTGTCTATCTCTTCTGCTAGCAATGTTGTGATTGTTGCTAAGGCTTCATCGACATCAAGCTCATATCCTAATGGCCTTAGCCATGTTACTCTTAGTATTGTTGCTTGGACATAGGTGTAGTCAATTTCAACCAAGAAGAATATTTCATTGATATGTTTCTCTACCTAGGAAACTAGTATCCTAATTCTCTACTTCATGGACTTCTTAAAGTCTTCAAAGTAACTAGTGATCTAAGCCTCAAAGTTATCTCCCATTTGATCAATGAACTCATTAATTTGTGTGACTCTAAACTTGTTGGAATTCTAGTTTACCTTCCCAATTGAAGGGGATTCTTCCATCACATAAAATAATATGTAGACTAATATTGATCCAAATTTACATTGTGCCCCCTTGGATCTTCTTATAGCTCCCAAATTTTCATTAGTGTGCTGAAGCATTAATTTTGCCAAATCATAGGTATGATATTTTTTCACCAACTTATAAGCCACATCAATAGCTATGTAGGGTATGTTGTTTAGTCTGTTGGATTGATAGAATTTATGTGAAATTATCCTCACAGCAAAGTCAAGTAAGAGTTTAGTTAAAGTGTCAATGGCCACTCCCCTATTGTTCCATTTTGCACCTATATTCTTCTCAATAACCTTGTTTCTATCACTTCTCAAGGTCTTTGGACAGTCTAAGGTTGGGAGTCCTATAACCCTATGAACTATTATCTTTGTAATCTTGATAGGACCTGTGTCCAGCCATAGATATCCATCATGAATTTGGCTCAAAAAAATGTGAATCCATTCTATATTAAACACCATAGGGAAAACTAGGGTTTTGGTTAGACCCTTCTTCTCAATAATTTGGAGCTCATCTTTCAATATCCAATTGTCACATAGCTTATCATAGGCATGGGATATTTCTAGATCACCTATGGTGCCAATTTTTTTGTTGTAGCACTTTCTTACATCTTGAACCATGATTTCTTACATCTTGACCATTCTTCTCAACAATTTGAAAATCATCTTTCAATATCCCACTATCACATAGCTTATCATAGACATAGAAGATTTCTAGATCACCTATGGCACCAATTTTATAGTTGTAGCACTTTCTTAGGTGGGATAATGGATAATGCGCTAGTTGAGTCATTTTTGTAGGCAACTTCAGGGATTGGCCTAAATTCAGGTTGCTTAACCTCATTGCTAACTAGTTGAATCTCATGACTCTCTTTTCCTTTAAGATTTCTTGAGCTAGAAGCAATTTTACCAAACTAGGGTTTTAAATGAATTAAAACTTTAACTCTATGTAGCTTGGCACTTGATAAATACCTTTAAATCAATGAGTTTGTGTTGAATTGTTATTAAAATCCATGTAAATCATTGTTAGGTTGTTGCTTGATCGCTTCTTCACTCTTCTTCTCCTTGCTTTGTGTTTGAATGGTGTGAAAATGAACAAAATTCAACCTTATACTTGTCAAATACCTAGCATTAAATGCTTCATGCATATAGCTATAATCTTGACACTTGAAGGTTTCACCATGACTTGGCTCCCATTGTATTTGATTTGTTTGGCCTCCACTAGACTTCTACTTCACTCAGCTTCAACTATCAGCTAGGTAGCTATTAAAAATTTGGCATCCATTGGAGCTTTACTCAACATCTATGAGTAAATTGGTAGCTTCTTCAAAAAAATTCTTGGCATATTTTCTTATCTAGATTTCTTCCTTGTAGTAATCCCTTTTTTTTGGGACTGATGTATGATTTGACTTTGTATCTTAGTCCCATACATCTTTCTTTTTCTTAGTTGGATGAAGTGCGATCACTTGACCTCTTGGGTGAAGTGATCTCTCCATATGATGTGCTACACTCACCTTTCTTTTTCCAAGTCTTGCTCATTTTCCCTCTTATTTTTTCAACATCAACCTTCTCTTTTCCTTCGTTGACTTCTATCTTGGGTGCTTTTGACTTTGTTGGGCAATTACTGTAGATATGACCAATTTTCAAGCAATTGAAACATGCAGTTTGGCTTATCCATCTTCTATAACTTCCTCTAAAATGTGTCCTTGTGCAATTTTTAGGAATGTCTCCATAATCTAACAATAGTGACAGCTATACCTAGTATTGCAATCTTAGTTGTAGTGATGACCATGGTTGTTTCCTCTTGTAGGCTGATTAAGTGTCACATAAGCTTTGATCTACATTCAAATGCTCTATGTCCATTTTTTTTGCAATTGTAGTAGTGGCCTTCAAATCTTGGTGTCCTCATAGTCTTTATTCTACATTCATGTACCTTATGTCCTTTCTTTTTGCACTTTTGACAAAAGCTTGCATTTGTGGACTTATCATGTTGATGATTGTTCTTGTTCCTACACACATTAGAGGTATGTCCCATTTTACCACAAAAATGACAAGTAGGTTTAGTGTTCTTACCTTTGTTAGTCCTTTCTTCTATAGTCTTGGATGATTCTCCTTGTTCAGTGCTAGTGTAACCAAGTCCTAAAGTGTCATTACTAGTCCTTGGTGATTTCAGTAATTGTTCAAAGTACTTGATAGCCTTATTAGGTTTGTTGTAGCTTTCTGCTATCTCCTTCTCTCTTTTCAATTCATTTTGCAATTGTTCATTTTGCATCTTCAAGGTGGATATCTCAATGTCCTACATGTTTAGCTCATGATGAGCATTTATCATCTAACTTAAGGTGTCTAGTTGCATGTTTGAGATCTTTTCAAACTCAATTGTCTTCTCCTCTAGTCTATTTGTAAGATTTCTCTTGTCATATTCTATCATGGTCTTGTCTTCAATGGCTCTGTACTTTTGTTCAGTCACTTCACAAAGCATTATGGCTTGAGATTCTTGTTCAAGCTTGTGTAATCTGATTTCTTCAGCTTGTGCTCTATTTTTTTTTCCATTAGTTATGCTATTGCTGCATCAAATTCCTTAGAATCTCCATCAAAAAAAACTTGTGCGGTACCAATCTCCTTGTAGTATATAGCTATGGGTATCTTCTTCCTTCTTTTTAAGGATTTTCTCAATTCTTCTCTAGCATCTTCTACTTTGTGATGCAGAAGCATCGAGAGGTATAAGGGCAATCCTGTGTCACCCAAAAAAATATACTTAGACTTAGCTTCTATTTCATGTGTTTTCATTTCTGGATACCTATTTGGGTCAAATAAAGGTTCCAACTCTCACAGTTCCACTATCAATGTTCTAGGATAGAGTATTTGACCACCTTGAGATACGTGTAAATGCCAAAAAAATAGGAGTATGTAATTGAGCAATCATTTTGGTGAACTAGGAGGTGTAAATTGGCTAGATGAATGTAATTGTAATTTCGAGCATTCCAAAAAAAGAATCAGGTCAAAAGGCCCCACGGTTTGAAAGTTATCACAATTTTTACTATTTTGGAGACCTCCTAAGAATGCTTCAAAGTCAGGTTAGGGGCATTAAATGAACTTGAAAAGGGCTGAAAAATGAGGGATGAAAAAAGCTGGTCCATATGGCTATAGAGAACTTTGAGAGCTTTCCAAAAACATAAACAGTTTGTCAATCGGAGCTACAGTTCAAAAGTTATGCCTACCGAAAGTTTGGTTACCATTTTTGGATTCTTCTAGATTTTCACCAACTTCTAACGCGGCTTCTGGAGCTTTCTACTTGGTTGATGGATGCCTACTAGCACTTTCTAGAATGTATTCCTAGTCCTTAACCCTCTGGGGTCTATTTATGGACATTTCTGGCATTGTAAAAGGCAGTTTGGAGTGGAGTTTGAGAGGAGGTACTAAAAGGAGAAATTATGTCTAGATTTATGTTATTGTAAGCCCATAGGGCATGTTATGAAGTCTATTTTCTCTGTACTGAATGTACTAGCTTATTTTCACAATTAATACAATTTTCCTTTTCCTATTGTGTACATTCTGTGCTTGGGTTAAGAGAGCATGGTGGAAGGGCCGAAGCTGTTAATCCTAAGGAGGTTAGAGCCCTCCAAAGGAAGGTACAAGCATTGCAAGAGGAGCTCTGTAGAGGAACAAATGTTGTTGCAGGTGACGACAGTGAGGATGACAATGAAGAAGAAGAAATTGGACTAGAAGGGGAATTTGATGGGGAAGTTCTTAATCAGGTAGAGGAAAGGCTTTTTAGGGCCATTACTAAATTTGGGAAAAGACCTACAATTGATGTGGGCGTATTTTCAAGAAATCTGAAACCAGATGAGTTGATCGACTGGATCAATGAACTGGAAGAATACTTTGAGTATGAGGATATTAGGGACCCAGATAGGGTTATGTTTGCAAATGCCAAACTGAAAGGCCATGCCAAAATTTGGTGGCAAGAGGTTCAATTGGAAAGAAATAGAACAGGAAAGGAGAAGATCACAAGGTGGGATCGCATGGTGGAAAAATTGAAGAAGCAGTTCATTCTTTTGGACTACGAGCTTGAATTGTTTCAGAAGATGCATGGGCTAAAGCAAGCAGGAAGATTAGTCCAAGAATATACAAAGGAGTCTTATCGAATTTTGATTATAGTACGGAATCTAGAAGCAAATAAGGAGAAGGTTGCTCATTATATTAGTGGGTTGCAACCTAGCATCCAGCAGGAATTAAGCCTGGTAAGAATTACCAGTGTTGAAGAGGCATACCAGTTTGCCCTATGAGTTGAAGAGAAGCTGAATAAGAGGTTTTAAGGGAGACAAAGAGGGCATGGTGAAGGAGGAAGAGGAAGTGGTAGGTCATCCGGAGGTCGAAATGAAACCCAAAAGAAAAATGAAGATGTGGGTACTAGCAAGAACCAGAGGAATGAGGGTTTCAACTACTCCCGTGATCAAGACTTTGAAAATCAGAGAGGAAGAGAAAGAGTACATGGACAAGGAAGAGGAGGCTTCTGTGGTACCTATTTCCATTGTAATGAAGAAGTTCATTGTGCCTTTGAATTCCCTCAACGACCAGGAAGGACAGATAGGAGAGCTGAGGGACAAGCTAGGGTTTGTCATGTGGATGAGGATGTAGAAAGAGGAGAGACCTTGGTGAATGAAAGGGTCCTATTAAGTGGTGAGATTGAACCAGGAAAAAGGAGGAGTTTATTTCGTACTAGATGCAAGTGTGAGGATAAATGTTGTGACATGATCATTGATGGTGGTAGCACTAATAACTTGGTATCAGAAGAGATGGTCTCTAAGCTGAAGCTCAAGAGGGAGAGACATCTTCAGCCCTATCAGATTGCTTGGCTGAAAGATGATCATAAGGTCCTGGTAAGTGAACAATGTCTCGTGAAATTCAAAATTGGGAGTTACCATGATAAAGTTCTCTACGATGTTATTCCAATGGATGTTTTACATCTATTATTGGGTAGACCATGGCAGTTTGATAAACATGCAGTACATGATGGTCATGCAAACACATACTCTCTAACAAAGGATGGAGTTCACCACAAACAAAAGCCCATGAAAAAGGAAGGTGAAAAGGTATGTAGCAGTGCTAGGATTTGTCTTATTGATGGAAGGAAGTTTTTAGATGGAATAAAACATCAACGTATGTGTTATGCTTTGATTCCTAGGAAAGATAAAGAAGGTAGTAGCAAAATACCACTTGAAGTTTTAGATTTATTAGGTGAATTTGGAGATATTTCCTCTGATAATGATCCAGAAGGATTACCACCAGTAAGGAAAATTAGTCATCAGAGAGATCTAATTCTAGGAGCAATTTTACCTAACAAGGCTGCTCACAAGATGACTCCTACTTAAACAAAGGAGCTAAACAGACAGGTTAAGGAGTTGTTGAGGAAGGGCTTGATTCGGGAGAGCCCAAGTCCATGTGTAGTACCTGCAGTACTCGCACCAAAGAAGGATGGAGAGTGGAGGATGTGTACAGATTCTTGAGCTATAAATAATATAACCATCAAATACTAGTTTCCTTTGGCAAGGATGGATGATCTTATGGACTGCTTGAGTGGAGCTCAATACTTCACAAAGATAGATCTCAAGAGTGGCTATCATCAGATATGGATACGAGAAGGAGATGAGTGGAAAATAGCCGTCAAGACCAAGGAGGGTCTTTATGAGTGGTTAGTCATGCTCTTTGGATTGACAAATTCCCCAAGCACCTTCATGTGGCTTATGAATGAGGTACTTAAGAAGTTCTTGGTAAAATTTGTTATTATCTATTTGGATGATATTTTAAATTTCAGGAAGACTTTGGAAGAACATTTATTGCATATTCATAATGTCCTTGAAAGGTTAAGGGAGGAGAAACTATTAATTAATTTGAATAAATGTATCTTTGCAAAAAGGTAGTTAGTCTATTTGGGGTTTGTTATATCACCTGAAGGTCTCAAAATGGATCCAGAGAAGGTAAAAGCCATCTTGCAATGGCCTACTCCAAGGTATGCTACTAAGGTAAGATCATTTCATGGTCTCATTTGTTTTTACAAGAAGTTTATTAAGAATTTTAGTGGCATATGTGCACCCCTAATTGACACAATCAGAGGGGATAGAAAAGAGTTCAAATGGACTGCAGTAGCTGCGAGGAGTTTTGAATTGTTGAACAAGAAGGTGATAGAACAACCTATGTTGGCACTTCCAAATTTTAGAATGGTGTTCTAGATGGATTGTGATGCTAGTGGAAGTTCTATTGGGGTTGTATTGAGCCAAGAAGGTGAGCCTATTGCATATTTTATTGACAAATTGAATAATGCAAAGAAGAAGTATTATGTTTATGATCAAGAGTTCTATGCAATAGTTCAGGCCTTAAAGAAATCGAGACATTATTTATTTTCAAAGGAATTTGTTCTGTATATTGATCATCAAGCATTACAGTACCTAAATAGCCAAGGTAAATTGAATCAAAGGCACATGAAGTGGGTAGAGTTCTTGCAGAGTTATACATTTGTCTTGAAGCATAGAAGTGGAAAATCTAACAGGGTTGCAGATGCGCTAAGTAGGAGACAATTGTTGCTTACAATAATGCAGGTTGAAGTAGTTGGGTTTGATGAACTCAAGAATTTGTACCCTGAGGATCCCAATTTTGTTGAAGCATGGAAAACTGTTAAAGAGCCTATTGCTGTAGATAGAACCAAGTGGTTAGATTATTTGATTCAGGATGGCATGTTGTTCAACGGTAGTCAATTGTGCATTCCAAGGAGTTCCATGAGGGAAAATCTAATTAAGGAGAAACACAACAGAGGGATGGCAGGACATTTTGGTCTAGATAAGACTATTGCGATTCTTAGAGAACATTATTTTTGGCCTCAGATTTCATAGGATGTGAAGAAGTTTGTACAGAATTCCTAGGTTTGTCAAGTTGCTAAGGGATTTAGTCACAATACTGGACTATATACGGGATTGCCTGTTCCATTAAGGCCATGGGAGGACATAAGTATGGATTTTGTTCTTAGATTGCCAAGGACACAACGTGGTAATGACTCAGTATTTGTGGTGGTTGATAGGTTCTCCAAAATGGCACATTTCATTCCATGCCACAAAACTCATGATGTTGTCCATATTGCAAACTTGTTTTTCAGAGAGGTGGTAAGACTACATGGTCTTCCAAGGAGTATAGTTTCTGACAGAGACACTAAATTTGTGGGGTATTTTTTGAGGATGTTGTGAAAGAAGTTGAGAACAGACTTGAAATTTAATTCCATGCACCACCCACAGACTGACGGCCAAACAAAAGTGGTAAACAGAAGTTTGGAAAATTTGCTAAGATGTTTAGCTGGGGATAAGCCCAAGGGATGGGATTTGATTCTATCACAAGCAGAGTTTTCTTACAATAACTCTATAAATAGGAGTACCAAAAAATCACCATTCCAAATTATATATGGAAGTAGCTCAAGGACTGCACCAGAATTGAGGAATATAGAGCAAGGGGAGAGGACAAGTGCTGAAGCTGAAGAATTTGCTGAACATATCAAGCATCTACATGAGGAGGTTCAAGCACACATTACCAAGATGAATCAAGAGTATAAAGGTAGGGCTGATCAAAGGAGTAGACATAAGGAATTCCAAGTAGGGGATCTAGTCATGGTGCACTTACGAAAAGAAAGATTTCTAACCGATACTTACAACAAGCTGAAAATGAAGAAATTTGGCCCCTGCAAAATTTTGAAGAAACATGACTCAGGAAATGCATATGAGGTGGAGCTGCTAGATGGTGTTCACATTTCTCCTATTTTCAACATTGCAGACTTAACAGAGTATCATGATGATGGTGCAGATGAGGAGCTGGTGTTAGAGCAATGTCCAATTCCTGCTTCTAAGAAGGAGATAGAAGACATTCTAGATCATCATGTGGTTAGAAGTACCAGAAATAGGCAGTATGAAGAGTATTTGGTCAAGTGGAAAGGATAGCCGATAAAGGACTCAACCTGGATTTCAGTAGCTAAGGTTTCCCATTTGGGATTTCCTCTACCATTGATAAAGTAACAGGTTCACTTTTCAATCTACCCTGGGTGTCTGATGCACGAGCATCCAGAGGTATAAGGGCAATCCTGTGTCACCCAAAAAAATGTACTTAGAATTAGTTTCTGTTTCATGTTTTTTCATTTCTGGATATCCATTTGGGTCAAATAAAGGTTCCAACTCTCATAGTTTCACTATCAGTGTTCTAGGATAGTGTATTTGAACACCTTGGGATATGTGTAAATGCTACAAAAATAAGAGTATGTAATTGAGCTATCATCTTGGTGAACTAGGAGTTTTCCATTGGCTAGATGAATGTAATTTTAATTTAGAGCATTCCAGAAAAGGAATCAAGTCAAGAGGCCCCACGGTTTGAAAGTTATCGCAATTTTTTGGGCTTTGGAGACCTTCTAAGAATGCTTTAAAGTCAGGTTAGGGGCATTAAATGAACTCAAAAAGGGCCAAAAATTGGGGGACAAGTATAGCTGGTCCATAGGGCTATAGAGAACTTCAAGATCTTTCCAAAAATGTAAACGGTTCATCAATCGGAGCTACGGTTCAAAAGTTATGCCTCCTAGAAGTTCGGTTACCATTTTTGGATTCTTCTAGATTTTCACCAACTTCTAACGTGGCTTCTAGAGACTTGCACTTGGTTGGTGGATGCCTACTAGCACTTTCTAGAATGTATTCCTAGTCCTTAACCCTCTGGGGTCTATTTACGGACATTTCTGGCATTGTAAAAGGCAGTTCAGAGTGGAGTTTGAGAGGAGGTACTAAAAGGAAAAATCATCTTGAGATTTATTTTAGTGTAAGCCCATAGGGCATGTTATGAAGTCTATTTTCTCTGTATTGAATGTAATAGCTTATTTTCATAGTTAATACAATTTCCCTTTTCCTATTGTGTCCATTCTGTGCTTGGGTTGTGTCTGCATCAAGTGGTATCAGAGCTAGTTTTCCTGAGTGTGTAGACAGAGTGCCGACTATGAGACAGTTTGCACCAGGACTGTGTGGTTGTGGGTTTAAGTTAAGAAGATGCCTCCATGAAGAGAGTGTGGTGGAAGGGCCAAAGCTATTAATCCTTAGGAGGTTAGAGACCTCCAAAGGTAGGTACAAGCATTGGAGGAGGATCTCTATAGAGGAAAAAATGTTGTCACAGGTGACGATAGTGAGGATGACAATGAAGAAGAAGAAATTGGACTAGAAGGGGAATTTGACAGGGAATTTCTAAATCAAGTAGAGGAAAGGCTTTTTAGGGCCATTACTAAATTTGGAAAAAGACCTACAATTGATGTGGGTGTATTTTAAGGAAATCTAAAACCAGATGAGTTGATCGACTGGATCAATGAACTGGAAGAATACTTTGAGTATGAGGATATCAGGGACCCAGATAGGGTTAAGTTTGCAAAGACCAAACTGAAAGGCCATGCCAAAATTTGGTGGCAAAAGGTTCAATTGGAAAGAAATAGAAGAGGAAAGGAGAAGATCACAAGGTGGGATCGCATGGTGGACAAATTGAAGAAGCAGTTCATTCCTGTGGACTACGAGCTTGATTTGTTTAAGAAGATGCATGGGCTAAAGAAAGCAGGAAGATCAGTCCAAGAATATACAAAGGAGGTTTATCTAATTTTTATTAGAGTAGGGCATGCAAAAGAAAATAAGGAGAAGGTTGCTTGTTATATCAGTGGGTTGCAACCTAGCATCCAGGAGGAATTAAGTCTGGTAAGAATGACCAACATTGAAGAGGCATACCATTTTTCCCTATGAGTTGAAGAGAAGCTGAATAAGAGGTTTGAAGGGAGACAAAGAGGGCATGGTGAAAGAGGAAGAGGAAGTGGTAGGTCATCTAGAAGTCGAAATGAAACCCAAAAGAAAAATGAAGATGTGGGTACTAGGAGGAACCAGAGGAATGAGGGTTTCAACTGTTCTCATGATCAAGACTTTGGAAATCAGAGAGGAAGAGGTAGAGGACATGGACAAGGAAGAGGAGGCTTCTATGGTACCTATTTCCTTTATAATGAAGAAGGTCATCGTTCCTTTGAATGCCCTCAACGACAAGTAAGGACAGATAGGTGAGCTGAGGGCCAAGCTAGGGTTGCTCATGTGGATGGGGATGCACAATCATCACATTCAAAGGATGCAGAAAGAGGAGAGACCTTGGTGAATGAAAGGGTCCTATTAAGTGGTGAGATTGAAATAGGACAAAGGAGGAGATTGTTCTGTACCAAATGCAAGTGTGAGAAAAAATTTTGTGACGTAATCATTGATGGTGGTAGCACTTATAACTTGGTATCAGAAGAGATGGTCTCTAAGCTAAAGCTCAAGAGGGAGAGACATCCTCAGCATTATCGAATTGCTTGGGTGAAAGATGATCATAAGGTCCTGGTAAGTGAACAATTTCTTGTGAAATTCAAAATTGGGAGTTACTATGATGAAGTTCTCTATGATGTTATTCAAATGGATGTTTTCCATCTATTGTTGGGTAGACCATAGCAGTTTGATAGACATGTAGTACATGATGGTCATGCAAACACATACTCTCTAACAAAGGATGGAGTTCACCACAAACTAAATCCCATGAAAAAGGAAGGTGAAAAGGTATGTAGCAGTGCTAGGATTTGTCTTTTTGATGGAAGGAAGTTTTTAGATGGAACTTAACATCAGTGTATGTGCTATGCTTTGATTCCTAGGAAAGATAAAGAAGGTAGTAGTGAAATACCACTTGAAGTTTCAGATTTACTAGGTGAATTTGGAGATATTATCTTTGATAATGTTCCAGAAGGATTACCACCAATAAGGCAAATCAGTCATCAGATAGATTTGATTCCAGGAGCAAGTTTTCCTTACAAGGCTGCTCACAGGATGACTCCTATTGAAACAGAGGAGCTAAATAGACACATTCAGGAGTTGTTGAGGAAGGGCTTGATTCGGGAGAGCCTAAGTCCATGTGTAGTACCTGTAGTAATCACACCAAAGAAGGATGGAGAGTGGAGGATGTGTACATATTCTTGAGCTATAAATAAGTTAAACATCAAATACTGGTTTCCTTCGCCAAGGATGGATGATCTTATGGACTGCTTGAGTGGAACTCAATACTTCACAAACATAGATCTCAAGAGTGGCTATCATCAGATATGCATATGAGAAGGAGATGAGTGGAAAATAGCCTTCAAGACCAAGGAAGGTATTTATGAGTGGTTAGTCATGCCCTTTGGATTGACAAATGCCCCAAGCACCTTCATACGGCTTATGAATGAGGTACTTAAGAACTTCTTGGGAAAATTTGTTATTGTCTATTTGGATGATATTTTAATTTTCAGTAAGACTTTGGAAGAACATTTATTGCATATTCATAGTGTCCTTGAAAGGTTAAGGGAAGAGAAAATGTTAATTAATTTGAAGAAGTGTATCTTTGCAAAAAGGGAGTTAGTCTATTTGGGGTTTTTTATATCACCTGAAGGTCTCAAAATGGATCCAAAGAAGGTAAAAGCCATCTTGGAATGGCCTACTCCAAGGTCTGCTACTGAGGTAAGATCATTTCATGGTCTGGGTAGTTTTTACAGGAAGTTTAATAATAATTTTAGTGGCATATGTGCAGCCCTAACTGACACAATCAGAGGGGATAGAAAAGAGTTCAAATGGATTGCAATAGCTGCGAGAAGTTTTGAATTGTTGAAGAAGAAGGTGACAGAACAACCTGTGTTGGCACTTCTAGATTTTAGAAAGGTGTTCCAGGTGGATTGTGATGCTAGTGGCAGTGCTATTCTGGCTGTATTGAGCCAAGAAGGTAAGCCTATTGCATATTTTATTGAAAAATTGAATGATGCAAAGAAGAAGTATTCTATTTATGATCAAGAGTTCTATGCAATAGTTCAGGCCTTAAAGAAATCGAGACATTTTTTATTGCCAAAGGAATTTGTTTTGTATACTGATCATCAGGCATTACAGTACTTAAATAGCCAAGATAAATTGAATCAGAGGCACATGAAGTGGGTAGAGTTCTTGTAGAGTTATACATTTATGTTGAAGCATAGAAGTGGAAAATCTAACAGGGTTGCAGATGCACTAAGTAGGAGACAGTTGTTGCTTACAGTAATGCAGGTTGAAGTAGTTGGGTTTGATGAACCCAAGAATTTGTCCCCTGAGGATCCTGATTTTGCTAAAGCATGGAAAGGTTGTAAA
Source organism: Cupressus sempervirens (assembly GCA_028749045.1). Taxonomy (NCBI): domain Eukaryota; kingdom Viridiplantae; phylum Streptophyta; class Pinopsida; order Cupressales; family Cupressaceae; genus Cupressus; species Cupressus sempervirens. Next base: position 125,886,906 of record CM053789.1, on the reverse strand, counting down.
GAGCTTGTTGCTGTAGATAGAACCAAGTGGTTAGACTATTTGATTCAGGATGGCATGTTGTTCAAGGGTAGTCAATTGTGCATTCCAAGGAGTTCCATGAGGGAAAATCTGATTAAGGAGAAACATAGACGAGGGATGGTAGGACATTTCTGTCTAGATAAGACCATTGCCATTCTTAGAGAACATTATTTTTGGCCTCAAATTTCACAAGATGTGAAGAAGTTCGCACAGAGTTGCTAGGTTTGTCAAGTTGCCAAGGTATTTAGTCACAATATTGGACTATATTAGCCATTGCATGTTCCATCAAGGCCATGGGAGGACATAAGTATGGATTTTGTTCTTGGATTGCCAAGGACACAATGCGGTAATGACCTAGTATTTGTGGTGGTTGATAGGTTCTCCAACATGGCACATTCCATTCCATGCCACAAAACTCATGATGCTATCCATATTGCAGACTTATTTTTCAGAGAGGTGGTAAGACTACATGGTCTTCCAAGGAGTATAGTTTCTGACAGAGATACTAAATTTGTGGGGTATTTCTAGAGGATGTTGTAGAAGAAGTTGAGAATAGACTTGAAATTCAATTCCATGCATCATCCACAGACTGACGGCCAAACAAAAGTGGTAAACAAAAGTATGTGCAATTTGCTAAGATGTTTAGTTGGGGATAAGCCCAAGGGATGGGATTTGATTCTATCACAAGCAGAGTTTGCTTAAAATAACTCTATAAATAGGAGTACTGGAAAATCACCATTCCAAATTGTATATGGAAGTAGCCCAAGGACTGCACTAGAATTGAGGAAGATAGAGCAAGGGGAGAGGACAAGTTTTGAAGCTGAAGAATTTGCTGAACATATCAAGCGTCTACATGAGGAGGTTGAAGCACACATTACCAAAATAAATCAAGAGTATAAAGCTTGGGCTGATCAAAGGAGAAGACATAAAGAATTCCAAGTAGGGGATCTAGTCATGGTGCACTTACAAAAATAAAGATTTCCAACCGGTACTTACAACAAGCTGAAAATGATGAAATTTGGCCCCTGCAAAATTCTAAAGAAACATGACTCAGGAAATGCATATGAGGTGGAGCTGCTAGATGGTGTTCACATTTCTCCTATTTTCAACATTGTTGACTTAACAGAGTATCATGATGATGGTGCAGATGAGGAGCTGGTATTAGAGTAATGTCTAATTCCTACTTCTAAGAAGGACGTGATAGAAGAGATTCTAGATCATTGTGTGGGTAGAAGTACTAGAAAAAAGGCATTATGAAGAGTATTTGGTCAAGTGGAAAGGACGTCTGATAGAGGACTCAACCTGGATATCAGCAGCGGAGGTTTCCCATTTGGGATTTCCTCTATCATTCATATAGTGACAAGGTCACTTTTCAATCTACCCTGGGTGTCTGATGCAGGAGCATCCAGATGTATAAGGGCAATCTCGTGTCACCCAAAAAAATATACTTAGACTTAGATTTTGTTTCATGTGTTTTCATTTTTGGATATCCATTTGGGTCAAATAAAGGTTCCAACTCTCACAGTTCCACTAGCAGTGTTCTAGGATAGAGTATTTGAACACCTTGGGATATGTGTAAATGCTAAAAAAATAAGAGTATGTAATTGAGCCATCATTTTGGTGAACTAGGAGGTGTACATTGGCCAGATGAATGTAATTTTAATTTAGAGCATTCCAGAAAAAGAATCAGGTCAAAAGGCCCCACGGTTTGAAAGTTATCAAAAATTTTTGAGTTTTGGAGACCTTCTAAGAATGCTTCAAAGTCAGGTTAGGGGCATTAAATGAACTCAAAAAGGGCCAAAAAATGGTGGACTAGTAGAGCTGGTCCATAGGGCTATAGAGCACTTTGAGAGCTTTTCAAAAATGTAAATGGTTCGTCAATCGGTGCTACGGTTCAAAAGTTATGCCTCTCAGAAGTTTGGTTACTATTTTTGGATTCTTCTAGATTTTCACCAACTTCTAACGTGGCTTCTGGAGCCTTCTACTTGGTTGATGGATTCCTACTAGCACTTTCTAGAATTTATTCCTAGTCCTTAACCCTTGGGGTCTATTTATGGACATTTCTGGCATTGTAAAAGGCAGTTCGGAGTGGAGTTTGAGAGGAGGTACTAAAAGGAGAAATTATGTTCAGATTTATGTTATTGTAAGCCAATAGGGCATGTTATGAAGTCTATTTTCTCTGTACTGAATGTACTAGCTTATTTTCATAGTTAATACAATTTCCCTTTTTCTGTTGTGTCCATTATGTTCTTGGGTTGTGTCCCCATCACTTTGTGTAGAGCTAGGTGCACATCAATCACCTGATTGTCTATGATCTTCCCAAGATTGAAGACTTTCATGTTCAGACCTTTTCTCTAAGCTATTAGGCTTCTCCTTATGAGAATATGAGCTCTAATACCAATTTCTACAATGTTCAAAATGGGAAGAGTACTTTTGAGAGGGGGGGTGGGGGGGGGGGGGGGGGGGGTGGGGGCGGTGGGGTGAATTAGAAGTAACACATTTTTTTAACCTTTTCTAATCCTTCAAATTAGATAATTGAAAAGTAAACTACATGCATGTAAACATATAAATGAATATAAAGTAAATACATGCAATAAAACATAACACAATATTTGGTAACCCAAAAACCCTCCAAGAATAAGAAGGTAATACTAGGGTGGGGATGATACCCACAAAAATTACTGTAGCAATAATTATTTGACCACTTCTGATGGTATGCCTTGTGAAAGGCTTGCCCTGTTAAAGGCTTTTCACTATATCAATAGTGACCTTGTTAGAGGATTTACAAACACTTTACATGAGGTGTCACCCTATTAAAGGATTTACAATAGGCTTTTAAACCCACCTAGTACAATAGGATTATCAATCACCTTCTCCTAAGGTTCTCCTACCTAGCTATTAAGCTAACCTATCAATACAAGATTTCCAACTTCTAATACGATGGCATGAAACTATTAGAATAATGAACCTAACATTATGTAATCTTTAATTGCTGGATTTAGGCTCTTGAACTACTCTCTCTGGTGTGACCCTTTCTTGATCTGATCTTTGTTCTTATTCCTTGTGCTGTTCGGATCAACTGGATGTATAACTATTGCTTTGTTCCTCTAAGTTTTACTCACTTCTCACTGAATTTTTCTATAATCTTCATATACACTATTCTCATCCATGCATGCAATGTGTTTTCAACCTCTTTTTAAAGATTTTGAGGACTTAGGGTTAGGTATGGATCTACAATCCATACTGAATCTTAAGTTCCCACCTATTCCTTCCATTTTTCTTATTGGTTGCATGCCTTCTCCATTTTTTTGATTCGTTGCATGTTGATTGGATAGGAAACATAAAAGATTCATTCTTATCCTTTTTCTCTTTCAAAATCTCTTTTTTTTAGCTCTAGAAATGGTTTACATCTAAGTTTGTGAGGGCATAAACTCATATGTTGATTCTATGTTACTCAGCACATACTAGACTACTAGTGCTCAACACATATACTATCCTAGATTGCTTGGCACCTATATGATTCTAGCTCACTTGGCATCTAAAGAATTATGGCTTGCTCAACATCAACTATGACTGAACACCTATATATCACTTGGCACTTATATACTACTCAACACCTAAAATCACTCGGCACCTATTAGAAATCTGACTCGACACACACTATAGCTCATCATACATAGTGTACTCAACTTCAATACAAAAAGTGATTAAGTGGTTGATACTCAAATGTCAAAACTATTTAAGACCAACATTAGTAACATGTATAGACTTTTGTCAATGAGAAAGTAGATTGTAAGTTCTCTAGACATAAACACCATCCCTCAGAATAAGAAGGTGTAGAGATACATGCATACTACAATCCATCTAGAGGTCTAGTGTGATGTATAAGTTCCTTATTCAAAGAGTTAATAATTTCAAGGTTTCCGTGTAAAGACACCCCTTCACAAAAAGATGGATAGTATCATGTGCATAATCTATTCTCTCTAGAGGCCTAGTATGATCTATATGGGTCTAAGTGAAAGACATAAGGTATTCTATGGTCTTTACCTCAACACCTTTCTTCACAAAATAAGGGATAGAAGCATGTGTAGAATTTGGTCCAGATAGAGGTCTAGATGGAAAGATTCTTGAATAGGGACATATCTGTCAAATTTTAATGTAGAATAATGGAAGAAAAATGGTGAATGTACCATTCATTCCCTATGACCTTTTATTGAAGAATAGATTCAAAAGAGAAACTTTAAAGGTATTTTGGAGTCTATATCTTGTAATTGAATTTACTACAATAGTCTTAAAAGGTCAATTCTAAGAATATCCAAATCTTGTTGTAGGTCTATGTGGGATGTTAAAGGATGCTCACATACTAGGATTTAATACTTATGCATAGTCAATTAAATTATCCTTCATATGAACCTCCTAAAACTTCAATGTATGGTTTCATTGGTTCTTGGTTCTAGTAAAAAGTGTGTACAACTTAGATTTTATTAGCTTCTTTTATTTTATTTTCTCCAATGATATCTTGTCTACATAAAATTATGTTATTCCTTCCCTATTGTTGGATCAACTATTTAATTTCTCATTTATTGATACTATATGAGAGACAATATATTGGTGTGATTTTACTAGGGCATATCTACATGAGTTTTCTGATATTGACTCTTTCATCATTGAAACTAATGTGTCAATTTATATTTACTAATTTTCTATTTGACCTTATATGTTTTCTTCTATTCTTAGGGGATGTTGAATCATTACATGAGGAATGCTCTAATTTTTTTGAAAGATTATCCCAATTGAAGATAAAAGGAAGTATAGGTGAATATAAAATTCTTGTAAATCTAATGGGTGAGTTCAAAAGGAGAATATTAGTTACCAAACATGCCCCACCTAATAAGATTAACCAAGTGTAGTTTAAATAACGGATATACTATCTTATTAAGCAATTTTATGCTCTCAAATGCAATCAACTACTACTTTTTGAAAAGTATTCACACTACTAATCGATTAATTCAAGTATACAATTTTTTTTCCATGCAAATAAGGTAATTTTAAAACCAAAATTAACAAGAAATGATCAAAAAAATGTCTCCTCATCTCGATCTCTCTATTTTTTGTAGATGCACATGAAACAATAGGCTCTATTTATTTTCATATAAGTCAATGTCTTCTAAAAATGACAAGCACTAACTTATTAATTATACCAACAAATATAAATTGATGAATTTGACTCCCTCTATATTTTTGGTGTATTTACATGAATAAGTAGGATATCTCTCTCTCTCTCTCAAAATGATAAGGACTAAGGTATTAATTATACCAACAAATATAAATTGATGAATTTGACACCCTCTATATTTTTGGTATATTTACATGAAGAAGTAAGCTCTCTCTCTCTCTCTCTCTCTCTCTCTCTCTCTCTCTCTCTCTCTCTCTCTCTCTCTCTCTCTCTCTCTCTCTATGTGTGTGTGTGTGTGTGTGTGTGCGCGCGCGCGTGCGTGTGTAGGTGTGTGCGCGTGAACGCATGCACACAAGTGCATGTGTTTGTGCGCATGTGTGTGTGTGTGCATGTGTGCATGTGCATGTGTGTATGCATGAAGGAATTTATGCGTGTGTGTGTCTATGTGCATGCGTGCATGTGTGTGTGTGTGTGTGTGTGTGTGTGTGTGTGTGTGTGTGTGTGTGTGTGTGTGCGTGTGCATGTGCACACGCGCATGTCTGTGTGCATGTATACGTATTTTTGGTAGATGCACATGAAGAAATAATCTCTCCTTGTTTATGTATAATTCATTATCTTCTCATAAGTAGAACCATTAAAGTGTTTAGAATGGTAATTATCGCACCCACTCTCACTCTATTATTTTTTGGTAGGCACAAATGAAACAATAGGATCTACCCATTTTCATATAATTCATATTATCTTTTCAAATAGAAAACTAGTATTCCAAAGATACAAAATTAGATGTAGAGAAAAACTACTTTATATTTTTATATGCCTATAGTGATTTCTTGTGGTGGATTTGTAGTTATAGAAGGTAGAGAGGTGAGGAATTTTTTAGGTACAACTTTGGTATTATCCCCATAGTAAATATATGAGTGCAGCTCAAGTTTTAACCTTGTAGTGATATGTAAAGACTAAATATATTGTTGACATTCTTTGATTTTTCCATATGAATAAAGAGAAGATGTTACTTTCTAGCTAGTTCCTTTTGACATAGAGGAAGAAATTTTAAATCAAAAAACTTATTCTTCTACATTCATAGATAGAAGAGTTCACTTGATGGAGTTGGTGGTCCTTTTCTCAAAATCCTTGTCAATAAAATTCATCAAAGGAAACTAAAATGTTACTTATATCTCTTTAAGATTCATGGGCACTAATTTATCACTATATTTTCCTTCAATTAATCACCAAAAGATAGTAGAATAGTGTTCTAGATCCACAAAAAAGAAATTGTTTTTAAACACTATTTTGAACTATTGTAAAAGATGAAGGGATTCATCCATAAAGATTGAAAATATATTGGAAAGATAATGAAATGAAGTACATTTGCAAGTGGAAAATTTTGAATTTTTTCATGTATGTAGATTTAAACTTGGGGAAGAGGGAGACGTGAATAATGTAAGAGATAAATATCTAGTACTATCCATAGTAAATTTTTTAAAGCACATTATTTTTTAATCTTAAGAATGATGTGTAGACTAAATTTATTCTTGACATGATTTATATTGCAATAAGAAAAAAGCAAAATTCATTAGTTTTTGGCCAATTCCTCTTGATGAAGTGGTGTATGCATGAAAATCTAACATGTCAGGATCATGTGTAAACAAGTAAACATTTGCCTAATATGTGCATATAAAAGATTGGAAACAAATTGAAATACAATTAAAATAAGCTTGTCTTTAACAACTTCTATAACCAAAAATTAAAATTCTCATGCAACATCAAAGTAGCTCAACAAGGGCACCCATAAGAGGCCTTTTTGGTGTGCTCAAGTGTGAGAGATGTGGATGTGCTCTCCCAAACACAACTATTGAATTCCAACATAATGAAAATCCAATATGGAATATGTGAATCTAGACTAAATGAGTGTAGAATACATTCAAGAAATGGCTATGAGTGAGCCAATCTCAAAGGATTCTAGGACATGAAATAGAAATGCAAAAAGCCAAACTAGTAACAAGAACCTATCATGAAAGATGCAAGAATAAATGCAAGAAATCTAACATTTACCAAAGGGTTAATAGCAATGCATAAAAATCACTATGAAAGCTCTAACTCTAAATTAGCATGATAAAACTGCAAATGAGGGAGATGTAAAATGCATTAGATAATGGTTCTGTTATAAGTTTGAGAGAGGCCTTGGGGAGGTGGCATCTATGTGGCATTCACATAGGTTCTACAAGGGAGCAACATGTGCTAAGGAGATAAGCCATGTAAAGGTCAACATATGCCTTTTTAGTGATAGTGATGGCTCAAGGTTTGCTCACACATGTGTAAGAAACCTTGGAGAAAAGAAAGGGGGACAAATGTGTTACAAGAGATGTAATAGGTGTGAATCAAATAAGGTAATGGAAGCTTTATTGGATCTTGAGTTGCTCACACATGTGTGAGAAAACACTTAGGAGCTAAAAAGTGTTTAGGATTAGTTAAGTGGGATTAATTAATGGGTGTAGACTAGGTCTTTAGGATGGGATTAGGTTGAAATTAAATAGGATTTAATTTAATAATAGGGTGAAAATACTTAATAAAGTGGAGGGAATTAAATAAATTTAAATTTATTTAAAAGGGGATTTATGGAGCACTATGCATTAAATAAATTTAACACACTAGAGGGGACACATTTAATTTAAATTTAAATACATTACGGAAGCGAACCTATTTAATTAAATAAATTTAATTAAATAAGTAGTGGAACATGAACAATATAATTAACTAATTAATAATTAATTATAGTGTCAAGGTAGATACTAAATCAATTAATATAGTGTTTAGGAGAATTTTGAGTGTCTACAAGTGGAAGTAATGGTAAATAGAAAACTTACTCTACTTCCCTATTAGACACAAGGATTAATTTGGTGAAATATAGGTGTTAAAAATTTCAAACTCATTATCAATTAGTTTTCTCAAAGGTTTCCAAAATTCTTCTTCCAACTTCTTCAAATCTATGGGCATAACTTTCTTACACACCCTGACTTTGGGTCCTCATAGTGGAATAGTGTGGTAGTGTTCCAAATTCACACACACACACAATTGTAGCTAAAAAGCTACTTTAAACTATTGAAAACCATAAATATATTTTCCCATAAAATGGGGAAAAGATTAGTCAAATATTAAGACAAATCATATTTTCCAATGGGGATGTTTTGACATCCTCCCTTGGGTGGATTTGTAGTTAGAGGAAAAGGGGAGATGATGTATTTTAAAGGTATGACTCTAGTATTAAGTCCTATTAAAATTTTGAATGCACATCAATTACTAGTTCTAATAACAATGTTAGGATCCTATACCTTTTGTTGAAATAATTTCACTTTGTAATGTAAATGAAGATCGTATACCAAATATTTTCATAAAATCATTGAAGTACTTGGTCTAAGAGATAAAGATACCTTCCTTGTTTTGAACAATTCACAGTCCTAAGAACAATTTCATTTCTCCTATCATGCTTATCTCAAACTCATTCTTCATGTGTTTTGAGAATTTGTTACTAGCTTCATGATTTCCACAAAAAATGATGTCATAAAAAAATACAATGATTATTAGAAGATCATCTCCTATTTTCTTCAAGTACAAGTTACTATATGTTGTTCCTTTAGCAAATCCAAGCTTTGCTAAGTATTTTTCTAGCCTTGCATACCAAATTTTTGGTGCTTTCTTTAATCCATACAATGCTTTCTTTAATTTACAAATAGTATCCTTCTCTTCTATTAAAGGAAAACCCTCTGGTTGTTCAATGTATACTTCTTCTTCCAGTTCTCCATTCAACAATGCTGACTTAACATCCATCTAATATACCTTAAATTTCTTATTTCTTGCATATTCTAGGAACATTATAACTACTTCCATCCTTGCTATAGGTGCATATGTTTCTTCATAATCAATTCCTTCTTGCTGAGAGTAGCCTTTGCATACAAGTCTTTCTTTGTTTCTTATCACTTCTCCCTATTCATTCATTTTATTTATGAATACCCATTTTGTGCCAATCACAATTTTATCCTTAGGTCTAGAAATAATTCCCATCTGTCATTTTTTTATTATCTACTAGATTTATTCCTTCATTGATTTTATCCAATGATCATCTTTGATTGCTTCATCTACACTTCTTTGTTCTACTTGAGATATCAAACATAGTGGTTCATTAATTTTTCTCCTCGTCATTAATCCCTATTTTTTACTTCCTATAATATTATCAAAAAGATGGTTTCTTATGAAGTTCCTATTTGGGGTAGGAGTTTTTGTTTCAACTCTTATCTTAGGCATTGTGCTCCATTCTTCCCTTCCATCTTCAATTTGCACACTGTTCTACAAATAATTTTTAGTCTTGAGAAATAACTCATTACTTTTGTTAGTCATTACAAAGTAATCATCTCCATCAAAGTTATAATCCTCTATCTTTTCCTTGGTGCCAAACCTTTCATCAATTTTAACATTTGCACACTCTACTATAGTTATTTTTCTATAGTCGAAACATATGTAGGCTTTACTTTTTAATGAGTAGCCAAGAAACATACCTTCATCTCTTCTCAGATAAAACTTACTGATATCATCATCTCTCTTGATGTAACATTTGCTTCCAAATATTCTAAACTATTTGACAGATGATGAGTGACCAAACCATAATTCATAGGGTGTTTTTTCCAAACCTTTCCTAATCTACACTCTATTTAATAGTGTATATACTACTATATTGATTTCTTCTCTCCAAAAATTCTTTGGTACATCATTCTCAAATAGCATAACTCTTTCTGCTTCAACAATTGATTTATTTCTTCTTTCAACAATCCCATTCAATTCAAATGTATAGGGTGAACATAGTTATCTTCTGATGTTATGCTCTTCATGTAGAAGTTGATGAAAGCCAACTTCATAGCTCCCCAAGATCACCTACATGCAAATAACCTATTGTAGGGAAACCAAAGAAGGAAGAGGTAGGTCTTGGAAAAACTAAATGGATTGAGAGAGACAATATTGTAAATAAAGAAAAATGTATTGCTATACAATATGCCTTGAAAATGATTTATGAAATAGAATGAGAGAGCCTAGATATAAAGGCCTCAAGGAGACATCTAGAACAACCTAGAAGGATCTAGGAGATAAGGTTGAAAACTAAGAATACATCCACAAAAGGTGGGATATCCTCGATCAAGGTGAAGAGATAAGTATGACTTAGATAAGAAAAAACTCCCATATTGTCAACAACTACTAGACTACAACTATTAATTAGGTGAATCAATTTATGAAAACTTAAGTAAAAGTGTAAATAATAGTTATTTACTCTAATACCCCCCCTTAAGTGCAACTTAGGGGAATGCTTAAGCTTACAATATCTAAGATGAAATGTCAAATGGGTCCCAGCAATGAGGCCATGTTAGGTACCCATGTAAAAATGCAAAGAAATTCAACCTCTAAAAATGGGGAAAGAGGAAAAACTAGATGGGAAAAATCCTCCCCAAAAAAGAGGTAAGAAAATCTAGCGAAAGACTGAAGAAGCCTCCAACTACAGGAATGTCCCTGAAAATTGAAACAAAGAGAAGATCATGAAGAGCATCATTGACGCATGAAGAAGCTAAAAACTCTTTCAAAAAGAAACTACTGATATGAACAACCTCCGTGCAAATAGAAGGCAGAAACCAAGAGTGTCTATATGGTAGATGATCCATCTCATTGAAATGCATAGGTAGCTAACCACTCCTTTTGCCTAGTATATAGGATAAAATATTGAATACATAGTTTACACTAACAAACCATCGAACCAAGGAAGCATTAGAACAACAAAATAACCACCCCTTAATGCAGATGGGGTGAGGTGATATGCAACTAAGAAAGTGAGCCAAAGTCCTTTGTAGAAAGAATAAAGAACAATGAGAGAGAGAAAGAGGTACAAACACCTATAAAGGCACGTGTCACTAAAAAAATTATGGGGTTAATGTCATGGAAGGGCCACTCACTTGGCAAAGGAAGAGGGCACAAAAATGACAACAAGTAACCTCCCATGGTGCCTTATAAAATAGTGTGAGTATAACTATCTCAAAACAAAATTTATGAACTTGAAATGCAAGAGTGGCACTTTATCTCAATGTGTTTTCATAAAGATGCTTACAAATGATATCAACAATGATCAAAAAGAGAAAAATGCTAATACAAAAGATAGTATGACCCAAAATAAAAGATCCCATGCCATAAAAACAATCCTCAGACCTACAACACCCAAGATATCCACCATAGAGAAAAAATGCCAAAAACATGATAGAAAGAGCATGGGGTAGAATCTATAAGAAATGACAACATTTTTGAAAAGATGACAAAACCAACTTTCCAAAAATATAACATTTTCAAAAAATTAAGATGGAACGCAAAACATATGCTTGCCAAAGTGAAAAATAGAACTTCAAATTTTGAGTCATCAAAACCAAAAAATACCTATACCAATGTCTTTTCCTTGGAACTAGCTTTTTGGTGCTTCTTTTGGATAGGAAAAATACATCTATATGCTCAAGTTATAGCAAAAAAACTATGAGTATGTCAAAAAAGGACTTGAAGGAGAGGCAAGAAGGTGTTGATGTAGTTTTGACATCATGCTAACATTAGCAAACCCCTATTTTAAAATTGACAGACAGGGAGCCATCATAGCAAAAGAGTGCCATGCGATAGCCACATGATAGTATGGCTGCAAAGTTAGTGACATGGCAGGGGCCACATGGCAGTTGTAGAATGTGCTACATATGCAAAAAATGACATGTAGTAGTGGGGCCATAGGTGGGCTGCAGCTGTTGGTGGTAGTGGCCATAGGAAGATAGCCTTTGGTGGCAATGGCCATAGGCACGGTTGCTATTCGTGGCACCACAGGCCGTTGTCATAGGTGGGAGGTTCGCCAATTTTGACTGTGTTTGGGTGACACTGCAACCCTAGTGGTACCCAAGCTAAGCGCCAATTGCATAGGAGGAGGGCCATGGTGGCACAATAGTGGTTGTCGATAAGCTCTACATTTTTTTTTCTTCCAAAAATTTATTCGTACGGGTTTGGATGACCTCCTGGAAAATAAAATGCCTCTTGAATCAATTGTGTCCAAAATGGACAAATTTTATATGGATCCTAACTATAATGGACCTTCTAAACTCAATGGTAACATTCATTTAGGCCCAAACTGCTCCAAAAAATACTCTTCCTCATGAATTAAGAAAAAATACAAACAAACAAGGATTGGTATCTCCTAATTGTGGCTTAAAAAATCCTTCAACCAAAAAGAAATAGGGAGGCTCTAATACCATGTAGAAGTTGATGAGATCCAACTTCACAACTTACCAAGATCACTTTCATGCAAATAACTTGTTGAAGAGAAACCAAAGAATGAAGAGGTGGAGGTTGGAAAAATTAAATAGATTGAGAGAGAGGATATTGCAAATAAAGAAAAATGCATTGCTATACAATATGCCTTGAAAATGAGTTATTAAATACAATGAGAGAGTCCAAATATAAAGGCCTTAAGGAGGCTTCTAAAAAAATCTAGAAGGCGCTAGAAGATAAGGTTGACTAATAAGCATACATCGACAAAAGGCAGGATATCCTCGATCAAGTTGAGGAGATAAGTATGAGTTAGATAGGGGAAAACTCCCATGTTGTCAACAACTCCTAGACTACAACTATTAATGAAATGCATTAACCTAATTAAACTTAAGTAAAAATATAAATAATAATTATTTACTCTAACACTTCACAATAGATATTGAATTCTCTAAAAGTAAATTCTCCTCGTCTATCTGATCTTAAACTCTTGATTTGACTCCAGATTCATTCTCAACTTTGTTCCTAAATATCTTGAATTTGTCAAATGCCTCTAATTTTTATTTAAGAGAATCTACCCACATCTTTCTAGTTAAATCGTCAAAAAAAATCATAAAGTACCTTTCTCCATAGAATCCTCTTGTTCTTGTAGGAGCACTCAGATCTGTTTGAACCAATTCCAAGTTTTGTGTAGTACAAAACTACTTTCTTGGAAATGAGACTCTCTTATGCTTGGCCAAAATACATTCCTTACAAAATAGTATTAGTGGGCTTAGTAATCTTAGGTAAATCTCTTACAACAAGTGTATTACTAGACTTCATCATGTTATCAAAGTTAATATGACACAATCTTCTATGCCACAACGAACTATTGTCAATATTTGCTACCAAACATGTTATTTTAGTAGAGTTTAACTAAAATACATTACATTTGGTTTTAGTGCTAGTACCAAGTATTTTTCCTTCCTTTTTCTTGATAATGCATGTGTTATTACCAAACTACAATTGGTATCCTTTGTCCATAAGTTGTCTAATGCTCAACAAGTTATGCTTCAGTCTGTCAACAAATTAAACATCATCTATGTATGTTTTACCATCAAGTGCGATAGATCCAATTCTTGTAATATGACAAGCTACATTATTTCCTACTTTGACAATTTCTACATCACGTCTTTTGAATTTGACAAACTTTCTCATATCACCAGTCATGTGATGTGAACAACTAATATCAATGATATAATCTTTCTTTCCAACTTGTGAGATTGGCACACTTTCTTCTTTGATTCATCTATCAAGATCATCCTCCTTTATAGCTATGAACCCTAATTCATCTTCACTCATGCTTTGATTAGATTCTTCTTCTTCTTCTTCTTCATTAGAATATAAGAAATTTCTAGAACTTCTAGACTTGAACCTTCTCTTAAACTTTCTTTCTCTTTTAGGACACTTAAATGCATAGTGACCATATTTATTATGTGTCCAACATTTGAAGATATTCTCACCATCTTTTTCTCTTTCCACAAGAAGAGATACTCCCTCTTGGATCTTTTCTTCAATGGACTTGTTGCTATTGGCAATGTCTCCTTGCACTTTTGTGTTCCTCACTAAACTAGGTTTGATGTTTAGTGCACTAAATTCTATCTCAACTTTTGCCAATTCTCTATACTATTTCAGATCAAATTTTGCAGCTTATAATCTAGCAAGAAATGTTTCTTTGTTGAAGTTAGTAGTATAGGGTATCATTAGTTGAATCATGTGTGCTACTATCTTAAAAGGTGGTGAGACTTTTCAAAATCTTCCATATCACTTCATCATCAAACTTCTTTCCATTATGGGATGTGATTCTTGCAATGATCTCAGATATTCTCCCAACATTGCTTCTTATATAGATTCATCTTTCATCACTCTAGCATCTTGGAATGTGCAATAAAAATTTTGCAATCTAACCCATTTTTCATGTGTATCACCCTCATAATCAACTTCTAAAGTTTTCTAAATTTCATAAGATGTTTTGAGTAATTTTACTTAACTGTACTAACTTCCAGGTAATGCTGACAGTATTTCTTCTCTTGGCCTTATGTTAAACATAAACACTTTTCCTTGTTCCTTGGTACAAGTTTCAAGATTGTCTTCTTCTGGAATGTTCTTTGATGTCTTGGTTACAAGCCAATATGCTAGATCCATGCACTAGAGATTAGTCTTCAATTTATCCTTCTAGCTATCATAGTTTGTTCCATCGAATCTAGGACTCTCCTTCTTGAATAGGCTCACCATGGATCTTCCAAAGCTTTTAAACTTCCCCTCTGTTGGAAATATAAGAGGTGTAACTAAGAGGGGAGGGGTGAATTAGTTACTACTAAAATAAATCTTAGATCCCTTAGATGTCAAATATAAAATTCAGACTAATAAAATTGATTACTGTTGACACTTGGTAAGCATACATAATTTGTTGTAACTCGGTAAATGTAGAATTTGTTTAACTTAGTAGCTCTTAAAATATTGTTAGTAATTTACTTCAAGCATGAACACATATGACACAAAGATTTAACATGGAAACCCAGTTTGAGAAAAACCATTGAATGTAACTAGTTACTATTTTTCACTCTTTTGAAATGATCCCTATTAGGAGCCAACCATATTAAAGGTTAAAAAAAACATTGTTAGGTGTCACCCTATTAATGGATTTGATCACCCTATTATGAGTCGCCTTGTAAGAGGTCTTCAAATAATTTAATATAATTGCCACCTTGTTAGAGGATTTACAAATGGCTATTAAACCAACTCTATTAAGACATTTTAGATCACTGCTATAATGGTTAGAGAGTAACAATGAAATGACCTAATTGAGATGCAACTAAATTGCTGATTATATATCTCTATTCTGGGTTATGCTTGATCCTTATTGATTGAATAACACTTTTTTGCTCCACAAGGATACCTAGTTATCCTTCAAGTTTTCTTCCTCTCTTCTTATCTCCTTCAACTCATTCAACTTCCATGCTTTGAAATCACAAATTGACCTTTTACTTATACCTTCCAATTTGTCAAGTCAGCTCAAATATAAATTAGAATAACAAATATTCATTACCATAATCAGCTGGAATCAATAGGTAAAATAATTAATCTTTACATGCCAAAATAAAAAATCCTTTGATAGCTGACCCAACTATGTAGAAACTAATTCTGAAGCAATTTCTTGTGTTAACCAATAGGAGCTCAGTTAACATTGAGAACTTACAAAATTCTTTTGGTAATCAAGTGAACTCGGTTAATAATAGCTATATTCAATTTTCCTTTGTTAACTGAGTGAGCTCGATTAACACTATTTTCTACATAAATTCCTTCGATGCCCAAGTGAGCTTGGTAGATACTACCTTCTATATAGAGTAGACTTAGGAACATTTAGTAGACAAGGAAAATTATTTTCACTGACCAAGTGAGCTTGACACGCACTGACTATAAATTGATATCACATTTGTGTACCATAAAAAACAACATACAATTAATCAATTATATCCAACACCCTTCAAGGACTTGAAGCTTTGATACCAATTGTTAGAAATAGTAGTTCACCACTATAACTAAGAGAGTGGGGGGGGGTGGGGTGAATCAATTATGCATATGAAATATTAAACTTCTTAAACAATTCTTAATCATTCAACCAAAACAAATAGCAACCATAAAGAAATGTGCATGCAAAATTACACTAGATATGTTGACTAGGAAAACCCTTGATCAGAGTGAAAACCTCATTAGGAATGATGCCCACAATATAATGTATTAATTTGAATATTCCTTGTTAGAGAATGGACCCTATTAGGAGTCTATTACAATGCTTATTACAAAGAGTCCCTATTAGGAGACCTTGAATCCCTATTAGGAGATTCCAACCCTATTAGGAGTTGAAGAAGATGGTTGAATCCACTGTCCAAATAGCTTTAGGATTAGATCAATGAACCCACTATCCAATTAACCTCAGTACTATTCCTTTCAGAATAATAGATGTGTGATAATCTTTTTCTTCTTCCTTTGTCTAATATGTTAGACTAATTCACCTTTAGATCATGCAATCAGATCTAGAACTATGTATTCGTCAATATTAATCGTTGAGGTCACTTACACGCATTAGTAGATTTCTCTACTCCTCTACTTCACAATTTAGAAGTATTCTCTACTTCCCAAACTCAATTATTGTCCCTAAAACTGAGGAAAACATCTATCCTTTATACTGTACTCAATATTAGTTCCTTGAGTTAGCTCCATACTCAATATTAATTCCTTGAGTCAGCTCCATACTTTATAATAAGTTAATTAAATGGAATACACATTTAATTAATGTTGTTGGCTCATAGTTATACACAACCTTCCACATGTTGAACTTTCATACTTGTGCACTTGTTGACATCATTAGTAGTCAGTGTGCTACCTCTAGTTAATTGTGCAAGCATTAATTCCAAACATAATGTGCTATATCGATCATACAATACAAACTATTTTTCCAATTCTTTATTTCCCTGTAGTTCTCTATAAATCATGAATATCTTTCATATGCTATCAATTTAGGTTATGCACACTTTCCCACATGTCACATACATGTTGTATTGTGTGCTAGGAACTATGCATGGGAAAATATGCAATGTATTGCCCTCAACACAAAAATATTAGTCTATTTCTCTATCATTGTTTTGAAAAATTATTATTATCTTGTCATCAATGATAAACACAATCATAACACTATTCTATAATGCTTCCACATAGTACTAGCATTCATGCCAACATAGCCTTTGCTAACAGTGGGACTCAAATGTGTTGCAAAGACTAAAATCTTGTCAGTACTTTGTTAGACCTTTATTAGAGTTTCTATAGAATTATTTGAGCACATTTGATTTTTTGGCAATATCATTGGTTGAAACAATGTAGTGGGGTTCCCTTTTGATGTCACATAATTTAGCCATCAAGCTTTGCAAGATCAATGATCAACACTTCACTACTTCAAAAGGATGTAAGAAATTTAACTAAAGTGGGCAAGTGCCTCATTGATATGTGGTATATGATGATGTCATGGAAGTAATAACTAGAAGGTATTACATAGTTTGTGCTATTGGTAGATTGTGAGACATGTTGGCACAAAAAGGAAGCATTCTACTAGTTTGCCTGAGTAACTAGATCTCAAAAGGATGCATTTTTATTACACCATTGATCTTGGTAAGATCAAGAGTAGGTGCTTACTCACATTATGAAAATTAGTGAACTTTAAGAAAAGTAGCAAAGCACCCGCACACCATGTGGAAATGTGGGACTAGTTGCTAAAAGGGTTTTTGAGTCACACCAATTTGGAAAAATATAATGAAATAGTGCATCATAATTTGTAAATTATGGCATGTACTTGCCAGGCTAGAGATGAGCGTGCTAGTGGGGTCGCATTCTTGATGGGTCCACTTGCAAAATATGGTCATTTTCCATGACCGTTGATCTTTGGGAGATCAATGATTAGCACTTTACTACATCACACATGTGCTCAAGCTTTAAGCAATGTGAGAAAGTCGTTGCTTGATGTGTGGCAAGGATTTCAAACTTTAAAGCAACTTTATTATTTTCAAATAAAGCCCTTGAATGTTGTGTGATCAATAGATGAAATTTAAGCCTAAGATGCAACATGAAAATTAATGGTTAAAGACATTAATATTGTTTAGGGCCACTTCGTGCGACCTTAATTTTGTGGTATAACTTAAAAATTCACCATTATTGAGTCCCACAATTGCAAATTTCTTAGACCGCAAGGGGTTTTAGAGATAGGACATGAGATTTTATGAGGCTTTCAACAATATAAAAAGAAATTTATAGAGAAAAAGAAGTAAAAATTAGTTGTTAAGTGGTTTGTAACTCTTGAAAAGTTGAAAAATTATAATTGTGCCAAGTTGAATTAACGATGCCTCCTTGAAAGGAATTTTTAAGCTTGATAGATTACCTAAAAATATTTGTTTAAGAAATTTTTCTTGAAAAAATTCCTCTACCTATGAATGAATTGAAAAAAGGTAGATGACTCATCCCTAAAAACCCTAGGATGCTTGTAGTTGAGGGTTTCTATGACAGGGTCAATTGGGTAAGAGATGCACAAGTTTTAATGGGGGTTCTAGAATTGTTTTTAAAATGGTTTTCAAAATGTAATTTGGACACCCCATTGGGCAATGTATCGGAGTTTAACATTGGTAAATTGGTTGTTCCTAGGTTATTCTTTGATAGTGACTTGCTAATTAATATGGCCAAGAAATATGACCCCATTTCTAGGATTTTAAAAACCCATGTAGGAGAGAACCTTTTTAGGGTCTCACCTTCCTTAATTAGTGAAGTATTTAAGCTCTATCCCAATAATGAAGTCCATGAAAAATTTGACATGGAGGAATTCTAGGCAAGGTATGATGCCATGAGGATATACTTGAGGGTAGGACCATTGCAACAACATATTGTTCAAATTGGGTCACTTCCTTTAGATATACTAGAGCCTTTGATGAAAAAGTACTTTAATCCTAGGGTACAAGCCCTATATTTTATTCTTTGAAAAATATTTGGAATGGATGAGTAGGATTATATTCAAGGCTCCATTGTTCTTATCATAACTTAGACCCTATAGTTTCAAATGAGCTCAATTCTTTGTTTCGCTACCTACCTGGGTGAGAAAATTCATAATGGTTTGATTGGAATAGCTCAAGGTAAGGTGAATAGGTCTTTTTGTTGGTATTATTTTTTGATGTAAATATGTCTTTACAAGGGAGTAAATTTCTTCTCCAAAGAGATGAAGTTGGAATTGGAGAGGGATGGAGAGAAGCTCTTAGTTTGGTTATGGAGTGCTGAACATGACATGGGAAGTCTCAAATGCTAGTTATGCTAGATTTGATAGATACTTTGCCTCGAGGCTTAGACTAATTTTGAAAGGAGATAGTCCTAGAATCCCATAGCCTTTGTTGGAATTGATAAGACCCAAGGACCATGCAAAGGGTTTGTTGGTCAGTCAGGCTAGTCATAATTGGGGGGATATCATCCCATACCCTATCTCCACTTTGATAAGAGTTTATGGCTTTTTGGGAAAACCCCATGTACCACCTTTTCATGTGACTCTGAAGATAGGAATTGTAGAGTTACTATGGTAGATTGGGTTAGTTGAGGAAAGGGATATATTGGGAAAGGGTAAAGGAACATTCTTCCCTATTGTTACTATTATACATGGTTTTATTTTTGTTATAAAAGGATGGAGAAATTTGAGCCTATTTTTGGATAGATATCAAATGGATTAATCTCATGCTCACTACATTGACCCAGATGGATTTAATGACCTCCTTAGGGAGAGGAATAAAGCTAAGGCTCTTGTACAAATTGATTACTTACCAAAGGATATCATTAGAAATGCATTTTTATTATAGGTTCAAGAGGCTAGAAAAGAAAAATGGGTAGTTTTCAGCAAGGTTTTAGAATTTATGAATTGTTTTAAGCCCAATTATAACCCCTTGGTAGATAAGAAATATTGGGGAGCCAAAATGAACATGCTAATGAACAATTTTTCTGTGATAATGCAAACTTTAAATGAAAAAAAGTATACCTTAGCTAAAGCATATCTAGATAAATCTTATGAGGTGGAAAGAAGAATAAGTACAAAAATGGTTGTGACTCCAAGCCGGTATACACTACAAAGAAAGGTTGGATATGTTGGAGTTCAAAATGTACAATAGATTCCCCCTTACAAAAGGCCAAGATTAGAGAGCCCACCTAACACAAATGCTCATAATAGATAGAGGTTAGAACACGAATTCTCCTCTCAAGCAAGAGAGTATTCACCATCTCAGACACCACTTAGAGTAGATGATGAAACATCTCTAAGAGAGAAGCTAAGGAAAATTTGAGTGGAGGGAGGCATAATTGTCACTACTGCTGATATAGAAAGAGGAGTGCCTAAGGAGCCTCTTATGCCATCTTTTGACCTTAGTGTTGCTGATTAGAGAGGTAAGAAGATAGATCCCATCATTATATAGTCATCTCAAAAGTTTTTAGATGTTGAAAATTTTGTTTAATCTAGGGCCTGTGCACAATTTTTGTGGAGGAAGAATATAGGAAATTTTGAGGCAAAGTGTAAAACAATAAAAACAAAGCAACCACATAAGTTGGAATCTAAAATTGAGGAAGAGGTAAAAGCCAATTTTTTGGAGGACTTTTCCCATTTAACACTTGAGGTTAGGAGACAATTGGTTAGAGAATCAGGAGTTTTGGTTCTACCTAAATGTGACATAGCTAATGCTATGATTTTTTATTCCATTAGAAAAGAGAAAGATGTGCAGTTTAAAGCTGAAGAAGAAATATTATAAGCACATAGAGGGGTGAAATTCAGCAATGATCACCAAGCTTTGGTGATTTGGTCCATTGAAAATAGAAATAAGACCAAAATACAAGAGATTTCAAATGTTGAGCATATTGGTACACTCACAGTGTACATAGGAGATGAAGTGTATAGTGAGGAAGCCATCAAGATGACTAAAGAAGTGGTGGATTTCAGCTCAATGGTTGTGGGGAAAGAAAAGTGAAAATTCCTAGAACTCAATGCAAAATTTGAAGAAGTATTGAAAGTATATGAGGAAAGGGGAAATAGAATACAACTATTGGAAAATCAGATATCCAAGTTACATAAACTACTTGGAAAGAGGGAAGCGGGAGACTCCAGTAAACCAAGGATTATATATCCTCACCCTCTAATTGAACCATTAAAAATCTACCCGAATTGTTGAGTTGCTTGATACACCATAAACTCTTTAGTTTCATACTGCAAAAGAATTTGAAGAAGAAAAGAATAAATTGTAGGAGTTACATGTTGAGCTAAACAATCAATACGAAGAGAAACTTAGGAAGACAATCTTATACTTATTGGATAAGATTTATTGGTCAACATTATATGACCAGCTGGCAAGAATCCTAGAGATGTGGGATGAAATAAGGAGAGATGAAGATACAATGAATCCCATTGAGTAGAAATGGAAGGAAAGAGATATTATAATGATGTTACTTCTATGTGTATCTCTATCATCAACTTATCATGTGCTCAAATAGAGAATTCTTTTGATATAGTTAATGATCTAACAACATTTTATGAAAAAGGGTTTTTCTTCAAAAGAAAATAATGATTTGACTTTCTAAGTATGTAGCAAAAAAGTTTGATCTCTTTCCCAATGCACTTAAAATGTTTGAAAAAATAAAAGAAAAGGAAGAATGGGGAAAGGAATTAGATGATCTATTTTGCCATAGAATGAATTAAGTCATCAACAAAAAGGGGCATGTACTATGGGCAATGACTAATGAAGAATTTTTCAAAGAAAAATTATTTTATAATTTTGTTAGAAAAGATTTTGATGAAATAGAACAAATACAAAGCTTTCTAGTAAAAAAGTAGTGAGAGATCTTAACTTTTGATTGGATTAGTGATACTATTTTCAACAAGTGGAAGGAAGAACTTTTGTCTTCAAAATAGGTGGCGGGAAAAGAAGAGGATGTTGGCCTTGAAGAAGATCAAATAGATGAAACCTTAGTGATCGAAACTAAACAACCAACCACACCTATTAGCCTTGCAAACCAAGCTAATGATGTGGTAGCCAAAGACTTAGATGTAACTATTGCTTTAATAGTTCATGATGATGAAGATGGAGAGCTTTGAGTTTGAGTGAAGATACACGAAATAGAGCTAGATACATCATTAGCAAGCCTAAAACCCACATATTATGAGGAATTAGAATAATGAAAGAGAAAATCATGCTATTTTTAGCATCTAAAAGTGTAACAAAAAATGGGCCCACTAAAAGAATACTTTAATGTAAAGTTTTTCTATTACATAAATTTTTGTTTTTGGTGATAGCAATAAATGTAAGTATCTTTTGTGTAAAAGAAAACTATAAATTCTCTATGCCTAAAGCTTGTTGCATCTCACACTATACAAGTGAGATTCCAAAGTTAGAGAAAGGGTTTGGATTGTTGTATATTTTTAGTTTTTACTAATTTGTTCAGTCTAGTCTATTGATGCAACTTTTGTGATGTATTTTCTCTACCAATATTTGAGAATACATTAATGTTGTACAAGATCTTAATGCTTTTCTTCATTCATTTTAAGTTGTTTCAATTGTATATAATTTTCAAAAGGAAATTAATCCAAGGATGAACTATCCCCATATATATTCTTGCTGAGTCTTGTCTCCTTTTTTATTACTTGGTTATTCTCAAGTTGTATTAGCAAAGCTTGTCCAATTGAATATAATTAAATCAAATTGTATGTCAATTCACTAATGCTTTTAATTTAATGAATTAAGTAAATGGCTCAATGTGATTGATAGGGTTTCCATGGTAATAGGAAGGATATCTATAAGAATTAGTTTTAGTAAGAATTGTTGATAATATTTATTGTAATGCAATCAATTAGATTTAGAAATTGAATGGAATCTGAATCCCAATGGATGAGACACTAATCTATTGATTCAATATGCATATGAAAGATCATGAGAAAATATCAAGTTCAAATTCAAAATCCATTTTACTTTACTATTTAAATAATATCAATGTTGGTTAGCACTTTTTTGCATTGAATCTTTGAGCCTTAGCTAGCTACTATTGCTAGAAATACTTGTAAGCCTAAGAAGAAATGTGACCAAATCTTCTCTAGACATATGTGTGTCATGGTAAATTATCATGGAATGAACAAAATATGTATATGGTATTAGATTGAAAATCTTTCATCCCTTAGGTATACCCACCTTGGCTTTGTAGAGCCTAAAGAGTAGAATATTTGTTTGATTTTGTTGAAGTTGGATCTAGATATAAGACACATACAATTTTTTATGGGAAGTAGTTGATCCTTAGATTGTTGTGATATTTTGTTATCCTAGTAATAAATATTTTGTTTCTTAGTAGTTGGAAAACACCAACAATACTATTAGTTGATCTTAATTCAATGATAACCCCACATACCTTTCCCATGATCTCACATCTTATCCTAAAGAGTGTTCACCTCCGACTTGGTTCTCCATTGATTGGTTCTTTTATCAATGTTCTCCTTATCATCATATAGTCCCCTTCGTCTAATTCTAAGGGTGCCTTAGAGTGCTTGTTACTACTACTAGATTCATCTTGTACATAATTGACCCTTTTTGTGTTTTTTTGGGAAGTTGACCCTTTTTAGGGTACCTATATGCAATGTTAATACTTCATGGTGGAAAAGTAAGAACCTCTTCCTTGATTGCTACTCCTTCCTCTCCAGTTTGTGTTATAGCTTCTATCACTATTGAAACCTCTTCTTCTTGAAGTTCCTTCCTATTCTTCTCTTACTTTATTATCTCCTTATGACCTATAGTATGGTCCTCATCCACCATAGCTTGTACCTCTTCCATTTTTTCCCTTAGCTCTACCTCTAAATTTTGATTCTACTATCCTTTTGTTCTTCTCTTCCACATTGAAAGGAAATTGGAAGTGTAGACACCTAAAATCCCTTAGAAAATAAAGTATTTCTATTTTCTAAAAATCCCCTAATGACATCATCATTTGTTAATTAATTATTTATTTAATTAATTAATTTATTTTTATGCCATTAAATCCCCTTATCTTAATTAAAAATATTTAATTAAGGAATCCCTCCCAAAAATGTTTACATCTTATTTAAACATTATTTTCCTTATTTATTAATTATTTAATTAATAAATTGACCAAAAATCCCAAAATAAATATTTAATTTATTTTTTGCCCAAAACTTGGCCAATTTCCTTAAGACCACTAACCTCTTCCAAAATCTTCTAATCCTTCTTTAATTTTGGTTAAATGCTAATCCCATCATTTTCTACCCTTAATCCCAACTCAAAATATTTAATTAAGGTTAAATATTAATCCTCATGTTTACTAAAAATGTTTTAATCAATATTTCCTCAACCCAAACCCCTGAAATAAATAAAACTTTATTTATTTCCTAATAAACCTTTTATCCTCATCCTAGGAAATTCTAGACTCTTCTAGAAGGTCTTCGTCCTCATCCTAAGCCTATCCCTAGACCCCCTTTTTAACCTAAACCACCCCATCCACCCATACTAACTAAGCTTAGCTACTAACTCACCCACCCTCATTGAATATCATCCACTTGCCCATCTCTAACAAGCTTAATCTAATCCTAAACCATCTCTAATCCCCCCCTAACCTTGTCACATTGCCTAAGAAAGCTTAAGACTTTCCTAAGCCAAGAAAAGTCAGCAATCTCCAAAATATCCCAACCACCTAGCCATGAATGCTCTTACAAAGCCATAAAGACTCTTACAAACCCATTCTTTGCTGTTACAAGCCATTTATGAGGGTCTTTATGGCCTTGAGCCTCCTTTGTTGACTCATCCTTGCCCTTTCCTCCATCCATTGACCCTGTGACATGTGTCACTCCCTGATTGGTGCTAAACAAGCACAATCCATGTGCTCTCCTTTGAGTGCATCCTAGCCCTCCTTAACCATTTACCCCTCAAATCCTCAAGCCCTTAGCCTATAAATTGGATCCCCTCCCAAGCTATTTCAATCACAACCTTTAAGCTAAAGTTATAATGCCATTTTGAGAGTAAGTTTTATATCAAATCCATCCACCCAAGCCAAAATCCATCAAGAACACCATTGAAGCTAGTTTGAGAACCTTGAGCACACATCCTAAATCCATATACAAATTAGACTCATCCTTAAATCAAGTGACTATCCTCATTGGGAGAGCCATTCTATGGCTCATATTCTCATTTAAGGGTTTCACTTTGTCTATCTCATATGTTATGATTTTATGCTAGTTAATGCTCTTGTTTTTTAATAGATTACTATTACTTGCTAACATATTTCTCATATACATTTTGGCATGCCTAGTGGGACCCCACTATGGGTCATTCATTCATCCATTTCAATCCATGTTTTGTTGTTGTAAACTAACAATCTAACATTTTTTGTTGTTTAAGTGGGTTGTAGGGTGTTTCTCTTGTTTTTGCAGGTTGAAGGACGCATTTGGGAAGACAACATACGCTCTAAAATCCAAAACTAATAAAAATAAATAAAAAATTCTGGAAAAAACTGCGCCCATAAGTTTTGTTCATGCGCAGTGTCATCTACACAAATTGGCCTCAGTGCCTAGTGAACTATCATCTTCGCTACATCAACTGTCATCTCTGCTTGACAAGCTGTCATCTCTATAGTTTTGCATCTCTTCCTAGTCTCCTATTGGCTGTGCTGTCACGACATTATTGTCTCTAAAACCTTAATTGTCATCTCCATAGTTCAGCGCCTTTGCCTAGTTTTTCATCATCTCCATCGCCACCTTTGATCAACTATCATATTCATAATTTAGCATCTCTGCCTACTTTCTAATTGTCTATGTCGCCAAGCTGAATGTTGTCTCTGCCTCTTTCTCTATCATCTTTGTAGACTGGCATCCCCATAGTTTGGCATCTCCACCTAGTGAACTGTCATCTCTACCTATTTTTGTTTTCCATCTGCACCATCATCATTTCTATTTTGGCATTTTTGTGATTTTTCTTCTAATGAACTTGCATGGTTAACCATCTTTTTGTTTGAATGAATGTTGCTCAAACATAATCTTGAATTCCATGGATTAAAATCAATCTTTCTTGGAATGCATGCTTAAAACAAACAAACTCAATCTTGAATGCAAAAGATCAATTAACCATTGCAATATCTCACACTTCAATTTTTGGGCATAAAAAGAACCTAAATCCAAATTTTTGTAATCTTCTAAGTTACAAAAGCTAATAAAAATGCTTTGAGTGAGTTTGTAGTTGGATCACCCTCTTTAATCACCCATCATTCTAACCATTGGTTGCAATCTTAGCGCCATCTATGGGGAAGGGTCCACCTAAGAGGGTGTTAAGTGCTCCACATTAATAAAACTCCACTTACTTGGGTTTTTATTAGTTTTTCTAAGTTAGAAAATTCTTTAAATGTGCATTAGTCCCGCTAACACTTCATTTGGGCATTAAAAAAATAAAAATTGAACAAATCTTGACACGAAGGGCCTCCAGGCGTGTGCTTGACAATCGAGTTTCACACATCTTTGTTTCGGGCTTAAAATAAAATCACACCAACTCTTGAATGCCTTAAAGGAAATTAATCAATACTTGATGTGGAGGGCCTCCAGGCACGCGGGTTTACTTTCTTGTTGACCCTAACTCTTCTTCTTGTTCACATTCTTCAATCAATTTTGCTTTGTTAGTGCATTTCAATGTTGGAATTGAACATTTGCATCTTAAACATGTGTGTTTGCAAAGTCTAGATCAGCACACTTAAGTGTTAGTTGGAAAAGGAAAAAAGTGTTTTTTAGTCCAAGGTCATCCAAGTGTTCTCTCCCCTTGTCATCTTTCAAGGCCATCTTGGGTGCATAAGATTAGGATCCAAAACCTTGTTTCTCTTTTTAGGAGGCTTGCTTGGGGATTTCATCACCCCTTGGGATGACCTCAGCTCTAGCATTCTGGCAGAGTATAAAGATCAGGAGGTGAATCCAAAGAAACCTCTCTTGGAATCAAGATTTTGTCACTTGGGCTAAGCCTCAAGGAACTTTATATCCTTGAGAAGTGAAAGAGGAGAAGTTGGTTATTGCTCCTCTCAACTATGTGACATCTTTTAGTTTTCATCTATGGATTCGGGCCTCACATACCTTGGGTATATCGAGGACTCCCTAGCCAAACCAACTGTCAGCCTTGTAGACAACCATCTAGGGTGTTAATGTGTTTGAAGTGACTGATCGAAACATTTGTAAAACATACACACTCCTTAGCGCAAGTATCACATTCTGAGAATAAAAAACTTCTATTTGGTTGTTCCTATCTATTGCTTGGTTTTTTTACTTGTGGAATGAATGTTTTCCAAACTTGGTCAATCCTAGCTTAGGGCATATTTATCGTAGTCACTGCCTATTCCAAAAGTTGAACAAGTTGAAACAAAACAATCAAGATCTCTCAAAGCCAAGCAAATTTAGGAATTTATGTCAGAACAACCCAAACCCAAATAGAAGTTTCAAAAAGCCAAACTCAAGCCATCTCAGGCATACTGAGAAATTTTTGCCAAGAAAAAGGAAGTAACACCAAGCCCTCGAATTGCCAAACTCCAAAAAGCAGAGGACAAAGCTGTCGACGAAGCCCTTCAAGATGCCTGGTTAGACCTCACTATCCAACTTAACCAACATCTAGGAGTTAACCCTCCTTATGCACTACCAACTAGGCATGACTTCTATGATTAGACCCCCTTGTTTCTCTACATCTTCTTACACAAGTTTCACTTTTGCATTAGAGTCATCTTTGTAGGTGAGCTAGCTAGCCATCCTCAGTCATCCCATTAAGCATTTTAGTTCACCATCTCATTTAGATCTCTACCTTAGAATCAAACCAATCCCCTCAAACCTAGCTAGCATCCCAAAAGCTTAAAATTCACATCCAAGCCTTCAAAATTGTTGTCACCTTGCCAAAGGTTTTCCATTCCTACCATCTATCCAAATCCACTAGCCTCACCAAGGTTATCCCTTTGACAGAGCTTTGTCTAGGGTAATATAGCTTTGTCACTTTTTATCCCTCATCACCTTGAGCTAAAGGTTGGGATCCACAAGTGGTCAATCTCGTGTTCTTCCTAAAGGATTACTAGTCTATCCTTAAGCTGACACAATCACCACCAAGCGTCCACATAGAAAAGCAGACCTTTCATAATTTGGCAACATATCTTTGAAGTTAGAATCCCCAACCCAATTCTCCTTAGGTTTTTCATATAGCTTTGCCTCAACCTAGGAAATCATTTGCATAGAAAAGCCTTCTCCCTTTGCATCCATCAACATTGTTGCATCTCATCCCTAGGAACATTCTACATTTTCATGCCACCTGTCACTCGCTTAGCCAAGAAGAAGAAGGAAACAATAGAGCCCTATCATTTGGATCAAATAGCTTCACTCCCCTTGAGTAGTCAACCATCCTTCAGCCTAGAGAACATTATACCATCACCTACTGACATTCAAGCTTTCATGAACCAACCAGGAAATGCAGTATTGGTAAACATCATTATAGACAAGAACAAAGAAACAATCATTGCTAACTTTCGAAGAGACAACATAGGAGTCTTCAACTTTGGAAGATCTCCTCCCTTATCAGAACCATCTCACCCATTGTTTGGGAAACTACCACTCTCGATAGGCTCTTATGCTTCAAATTATCCTCAATATGAGCCAAAAGAAAAGCCTCAAGCCAGTCCATATGATCCAATAGACCGAAACATACCATCTTCCACCCAAGTTAAAATCTCCATTCTGCAAGCCAATCCAACGACCACCACTCCATCCTTGGTTCATAACTGGCCACTCCAAATTATCTTTGCCCAAAAAACCTCACCATTAACTCCCTTCACTATTGCTACTACTGCTCTCCAACCTAGCCTTCCAAATCCACCCATCTCCCAAATTAGTGCTAACATCTTTGGCCAACCTTAGCAATACACAATAGGGATGTCGCCCATGGGGCCAAGTAATCAACCTTTCATCACCCCCAACTTGTTTACCTTAGCTCAGAGCACAATTCCATTATTTCTACTAGGTCCTTGGAGCTCAGTGTCATCAGCCACAAATCCACAAGCTACTACCCTCACTTCACAAAGCTATCAAACCCCACAAGCTACTACCAATATTCTCCCAAGCTCTCAAGTGACCCAAGCTCCTACCACCAAGCTATCAAACCCCATCAGTTCCATTCCCAAGCTTTCAATTCCCACCACCTCCACCACCAACTAATCCATTACCTCCTATTACTAACTATTTCTCTATACCACTTCTAGGAGGAAATCCACCACCAACAACCACCAATTACTTGGCCTCTTTTGCCATACAGATACCCTCCCAAATGGGGGCACAACCCAGATATATTGATCAAACTCCTCAAATCCAAAGTCAGGTTCCACAAGCTCCTCGATCCTTTCCCCAAGCTTCAAAATCATCTTATACCTTACCTCCACAAAGCAATCCATTTATCCCATAGCTATCTTATGTTCCTCAATCCCAACCTCAAATCAAATATCAATAGCAAGCCTCCCAACACATGCAGCAATATGTGCCACCTCCACCTCAGCAACCCATCATCCACCATTCAGTTGCCCAAGCCATGTACAATCCCTACCAACCCATACCTCAAAGCCATCCATATTCCATTGCCCCATCTAGCACATACCTACCTCAGGTCACTCCTACATTGGGGGCACCCCAGCCATCACCCATTGATTCAAAATGGGAAGCCATGAAGACAACATTGAAGAGCATCTGGGAGGGAAATGATCCAAAAACCTTCAAGTTTGAGAATGTGTGTCTTTACCCATTTGATAGAGCCATTACTATGACACCATTTCCCAAACACTTTGAGATACCCAAGTTTGACAAATTCAAAGGAAAAGGAGACCCTATCACACATATCAAAGAATTTTACATGCACTACCAAGAAGTGGTATATGGTGACGTCTTCCTCTTGCGTCTCTTTCCCAAAAGCTTGGCTAGACCAGCTCTTGAATGGTTTTATAGAATACCATATGGCATAATTAAAAACTTTGCTGAATTGTTTGAGGCATTTGTAGCCTAATATGCCCATCTTGTTGAAACAGAGCTATTAGTATTTGATCTTGTCCACACTAAGAAAAAAGGAGGAGAAAGTCTTCCTGAATATCTGCAAAGATGACAAACCCTTACCACTCGCATATCTTGCACCTTTCCAGAGCACCATTTGGTGAAATTTTTTATTGATAATGCCCATCCCATTTTGGCTCACCACATGACCATGAACTGTTTGTAGACCTACAAAGATATTAAAGAAAAAGGAATGATCCTTGAGCAAGGACTAATTAAAGATAGTGTGGTCAATATTTACAAGGAAGCCAACCAAAATCAATCACATTCCAATGACAAGTCTAGGTATTGGAACAAAAACAAGCACATTGCGACAGATGGTGTCACTAACACTAGACATGTGAATATTGATGGTCCTTCCCAAAATCAGTCCAACCCACCTTATCAACCAAACAATCAACAAGCTATCAACTACCAATAGAAAAATAACCAAAGCTATCAAAACCACAATCCAAGACCCAACTTTCAAGGGTCTAGTAATCAAGCTAATGCCATCAATGTAGCTGTAGGGCAAAAGCCCAGATTCCAACATGCACCTAGAAATTATACACCCCTTGGTGAGCCATTGGATGTCATTTTTGAGAAATTGACAAAGGAAAACCTCATCAAATTTCCTCCTGCCCAACAAATTGACCCAGCTCAATCCAAAGTTGCATGGTACAAAGACAATGAGTATTGCAAGTTTCATAGGGTAAAAGGGGACACCACCCTCAGATGCATGAAGCTGAAAGATTATGTGCAAGACCTCATTGATCAGAAAGAAATCACCATTGGTGCCCAAACCTCTCCCAATGTAGGCTTATAGATCTATCAAAATGCTTTTCCTCCTCACAACAACCAAAATCTTAAAAAAGCACCTATCCAAACCAACAACAATAACACCAACAACCACCAACCAAACCAACAGCATGAGAAGAACAATGACCACACTTCATCCTATATAGACTATGGTAGCCTTGTAGGTTGTATATCTAAGAAAGAGCCTTCTGTCAATGTTATCAATATCCAAGGCCCAAACAATGAGTGTGCAGTCACCACTAGAAGAACATGATTGAACATCACAACCCCATTAGTCCCATCAGCACTATCAACCCCAACAGTATCATCAGCTCCATCCAAAGGCCAGTACAATATCTTGGAACACCTTGGGAACATGCCAGCCCAAATTTCTATTTTAGACCTTCTCCACACCAGTCTTGTGTACAAAAGCATCCTTGATAGTGCTCATAGAATCTCGTGTCCCTTCAGATACCAATGCTACTAATTTTTGTAATCTTGTTGGACACCTATCCTCCTCATGTGCCCTATCATTCAAACCCACCAACATACCCATGGTCAAGCCAGATCACACCCTTCTACTTCACATAGCCATCATGGTATCTAGTTTTTTTGTAAAAAAGAGTAATGATAGATAATGGATCAGTCTTGAATATTTGCACCCTAAAATTCATAAAACAAGCTGGGTATACTGAGGCAGATATCATCAGTGAGGTTATCACCATCAAAGCTTATGACAACTTGGAAAGAACCATAGAAGGAACTATTTTGCTACCAA